>CM055870.1:13684831-15056081 GCA_029582165.1 Portulaca oleracea
AAACGTGCGCGGAACATGATGGTTGCCGACTTAGATCTCGACCGCCATGGTGTTGCCGCGCGATCTAAGTGCAAGATCACAGCGCCACAGACGCTTCGTCGGCAATCAGATTTTTGGATTTTTTTAAAAAAAAAATTGTAAATATCATCATCATTATTATTATTATTATTATTATTATTAAAGAGAGAAATTAGAGAGGAGAGAGGAGTGAGAGAGGAGTGAAAAAGGATAGGGGTAAAATAATCATTTGGGGGGGTGACATTAGTAAAAAGGGGGGCGACGTTAAGCAATGCCCTAAAATTAAATTCATTTTTTTAGTACTTAAAATGTAAATAATTAATTATTGGTCATAAGGACCAAGTCATAAGTCAAACCTAAGCCGAATATATTCAAGCTCAGCAAGAAGTACACTCAGCTCATGTTCACCCAAAAAGTAATGAACCAAGTCTCCAACCCTATAAGCTCGAGATTGGCTTTGCTTATTTCCTCCCCTATTGAGAATAAAGTACTAACCAATGAAGACATAGATGATTCAAATTTTCTTAAGTAGAAAAGAAAATATAAATAATTGTGATATTTATGGTGATGTCATATTTTAGTTTAAAAGCAAATACAATAGTGATACAAATTTGAAATGTTAGTACAATTCATTTTTCCAAATTATTTTATCACCTGTACTTTTTTGGAATTATTTATATTTTCTATAACAATTGGAACTTACTTCAACTATCTCTCTTTAGGATCCGCTATTATAAAATTAAATTTGTTAATATATAAAAGTTTTAAAGTTTAATTTTCTTTACACATACTTTTAAATTTATAGACTCACTTTCATTGCTTCTATTTTTTTCAATGAAAATGGGTAACAAACGTTCTACATCTACAAGAGAATAAGCAATGCTCAAAACGCATTTCATTATTGTCTAGCTACATTATCTTCTCCCCCTCCCCCCCCCCCCTTCTTATCCCTACATCTCTCTTTCACTTCATTTCTTTCTTTTGTGGAAAAAAATGAGATGGGTGAGAGATATGGAAATAAGAGTAGAGAAAGTGTAACACCCCAGGTATATGGTTAAAGTTTGGCTTAAAAAGGATTGAAATGACTACTTATATCACCAAGATGCACCTTCTTTTATGGTAGCTCATCCGTTGGGAACTCCTCAGTTAAGCGTGCTTGGCTGGGAGTAGTCTCAGGATGGGTGACCTCCTGGGAAGTTTTCCCAGGCAGTGTGTGAGCGAGGACGAAACACGCTGGAAAGACTCGTGATGATTTGTGAGGCCAGTTAGCGATCCTTGAAGCGTTTATCGCTAATGTCCGCGGCTCGAGAGAGGTCGGGGCGTTACAGAAAGAAGAGAAAGAAGATAGTGAGACCTATTAATATTGAAACACTGTAACCAACATTGTATATGCTCTAAAACATTAAGGAACACATGGCCATAAGCAGTGGCGAATCCAGGATTTAAGTTTAGTGGTGTCAACCATAAATTGCTAAAAACACTAAAATTTAATAACAGTGAAAAATATAAACACTACCAAAATTGAGTTTAATTTTAAAATGACTCCCTAGCCACATTCTTAAACAATCTCTTTAGTTAAGTTGAATACTTTTCCCCCTCAAAATTGCAGTGGAGTCGCTGGAGTCGCTTGACTCCACTGCTAATACATCAGATCCACCTAGACATGTCAATACGGGGGGGCGGGCGGGTTACGGGTCGGTCGTATATCGAGTTCGGGTAAATACGGGTCGGATGTATTTCGGGTTCGGGTAAATACGGGTCGGGTGTATTCCGGTTTCGGGCGGTTTGGGTCGGGTTTACGGGTCATGACCGCCCTTTTTCTCAGTCACTTACAACTAATAAAATTGATTATAATTAGTCAAAGACACTTGTGTAATGTACCATTCCATTCCAAGTTCGACCACCACAATATGTCATAGTTGTATAGACATATTACACCTAAGGGACAAAATTTGGCAATCTTCAAGTCTACAAGTATTATGCGGTTTACGTCAGCAATCCACGAATAACAGTACTTATGAAATATATAGGGTTTTGGGATGCTAATATACTGAACTTTTAGGATATTGGACAATAATGCACTAAACTTTGACCTTGGACAATAATACACTATTTTACTGAAAGAGAGGAGAGTGGCGGGACTGCAGGAGTTTGAGGGTTCACTGAAAGAGTGAGTGAGTGACAGTATTAGGGTTTTGTTTTGGTCATTTGGTATTTGATTATTTCATTTGTATGTCTCTCTCTATGCATAACTTTCCAAAGTCACCCAATATTTTACTTTTTGGTCTTACTTTTCATGAAATGGTCCTATTTTTTTGCACAAGGCCAAAGTAGACAAAACACTTAAAATTAAAGTGTCTGACCTAACGGGTCGGCCCAAACCTGACCCGACCCGACCTGACCCATTTTTACCGGGTTCTTTGGGTCGGGTCATTTTCGGGTCCCGGGTCGGAATTTCGTGTTCAAAACCCGTTTTTGCGGGTCGGTTTGGGTCGAGTTTGCGGGTCTGGTTGAGAATTGCCAGGTCTAGATCCACCCTTGGCCATAAGGTTCATTACTCTATTGTTCAATTACAAAATGAGCAAAGACTTCATAAATGAATACGTTAACCTCTACGAGCACAAGTTCTACAGAGCACCCTATAAATTACATTAAATCAGAGACTGCGGTGCAAGACTTGGAGATTTTAACGTATGTTTTAATGAAAGATCTTTGCATAGAAATCATTTCTACATTTTTTCCTGTGCTTCTTGAGATCAGTCCCTTTACAAATAAAACATTGTTTGGATAAGACTGTTCACATTTAAATATTCCCGGACAGATGTCATTCATTGCTGTTTTACTAGATTCATCATAACAAGTTTTGCATAACAACTCACCATTATGCATTTTGCCCCTAATTTTAATTTTCGTTGCGAATCTGATTTGATTTTATTTTTTTCCCTTTTTTTCGATTATTGTAAACCAAAGGCTTAAAGGTTCATAAAATATAGCAAAACAGCAATACAAAACAATAAACAACCCACTTCAAAGTTCAAAAGACACATGCCTACAACAAAAACTGCTAAACATAAGCAATACAACAGATATGCAAACCCACTACAACTAAAAAAACTTTCTCATACGACTACGATCTTAAAAGATCAACTTCATTTTAGTGAGTCATCGATGACTCTTACGTCTACATCATTGCCAATTTTTGTTATGTTGTTACTATTCTTTGGATTGGATAAAATAAGGTTTAGATGGATTCGATTGGATTGGATTGGACAAGTTATAATGTTTTTTTTGGAGAATTGTGTTTTTATAGAGAATTGTGGTTTTATAGAGAATGCTTGTTGGGGAATTGTGTAAGGTTTAGATATGATTGAATTGGATTGAAAAAAATTATCAATCCAAAGAACAGAGCTTAAAAAGTATGACAACAAAAGCATGTACTCCCTCTTTCCCAAATTATGTGTTACTTAGAATATAATTTACAAAAACCAAAAAAACTTCCTCTTTGCATTAATTTCATCCTCGAAAATGAAAAAAATATGAATAGAAAAGAAAAATGGTGAATAAAAAAGAAAAATTGAAGAAAAAGATGTAATTAATAAAGGTTAATTTGATAAATGAGTAATTAATGTGGTATTGGAATTATAAGTAACAAATATTATGGGAAAAAAGAAAATTACTAGTAATTAAAGTGGCAAATAATATGAAAATGAGGGAGTTAAGAAACCTTAGCATCACGTTCTTTTCCCTATTTTTGTTACCTAGTCACTTCTACAGTTGTACTGGACTCATTGAGCAGGGAGCTGAGAAATGACAATTTAACTGCCAAGGATCATTACACCAATACTTGCAAATTCCTGTACTGCTATACAAACTCTACTCATCTTTAGTTTTGGAGCAAAATTGATTCACAAATCCGAACAACCTCCAGATCCCGAACACAGGTCCAACACTTCGAAATGAGAATGCCAGATGGGAAGGACGGGGGAGCAACTCAAAACAACCAAAAATAGTGATGAAACAAACCAACTTTTCTGTAAAATAAGAATTATCATAAATTCGAGCTAAACTGTTCGCTTGAATAAAGTCTTCCTCTGCTGTCGAAGCAACAAACAACTAAATCTGCCAAGTTAGCTAATCAGATCCTATGTCGACTCCTTTCTGCCGCAAAAAGTCCTTTGCTTCCACAATGTCCTACAGAAATAGACCAATCAGTTACCATTTTACCCCGAGCTCAGTCAAATTAACAAACTCAACCAAAAAAGTAACATTCTAAATCAACCAAAGACGATACAAGATGCTCGTGACTGGCATGAAAGTAAGTACAATGAACAAAGGGGTTAAAATTACCTGTTGTAACAATACTGCTTCTTGAGGGCAAGTGGGGAATTGCATCAGACCAATGCCAACCATCAGTAGGCCGTAACATCCCAATGATATAATCAAATATACCGGTAGCTGAAAATGAGATATCAGAAGAGGTTACTAAGGCTGAACAGGATGAATGGCAAAGACTAGAGTGTAAAGGGCAGAGTGCTTTGAAGCAAGAAGTGAAGAAACCGACTCACCAGCCAGGCCTGGCTCCATGAAACAATTGATGCCTGCAAGAGGCCAATCCAGAATGCGGAGATTGCCACTAGTATTGTTAAAAGCTTCACAATATGCTTCATTTTGTTTGCGCGTGAATAATACTCCTACACAAATGCACATCGATTATAGATACCTGGCAGGGTATTCTGTATCAGATGAAACCAATTCAATCACAAGAAGGGAGAAAACAGTATAAGGAAATAAGCATGCTGTAATTCACCCAGACAAGTTGAACGAGCAACGAAAAAAATAAAATAAATAAAACGGGAAGTCAGATTGAAGCCACAGACTACCAACAAATGGTTGCCATCAGATACTAGATAGTTTTCATGGTCTCACTAAGAGATGAGCTCAAAGCCCTTGCGCAATTATGTCTAGGTATCATCATTTGGCAGGTCTCACTAAGAGATGAGCTCAAAACAATCAACTGAAACCCACGGCATAAACCCATAAAATCAACTCAATCAACAATCAAACCAGGGGAATATGAATCCAAGACTGCAAAATCAGCCATGACTAGCTTCCTCTTCCTTTAAAAGCCTCAAATTCAGCCTCTCTTCTCCTTCTTTACCAACTAAGGTTGGCGTTGGCATTGGAGGCAAGTCTCACAATCTTAGATCAGTCGAGTGAGTGTGAGGGACTTCGGGTTTGTGGGGATAGAGGATTGAGGAATGAGAGTGAGGACTGATGAGTCACCAACTAAGCGAGCGAGAGAGAGAGGGGGGGGGGCACGACAGAATGATACACCTAGGGTTTCTACATATTTCATATGGTTATAGAGGCAGCATTAGCACAAACAAGGCACAGAAGAGCAAAAATATTACTTTCAAATAATTTCGGTTTTCAGGTACTCGGACTGCCCAGGAGGATCGAACCGTACCCAACTTAATTACCCGAAAAACTTATAAGAAAGCTTACAGTTAGGGAGGGTATCCATTTTTTCGATCGGTTAAGACTCGGGTGTTTTTTTTTTTTTTGTTGGAACATCCTTACTTTGATACGTATAGGCAATCTGCAGTTGCCATCAGATCACTGCAATCTAAAGCTTTTTCATAGCCCATTTCTAAATAAGCACAAAGCCCTTGCGCAAAATGCAATTGTCATCACTTGGCAACTTCAATTCAGGGTGTTGCTGCATGAGAGGGCCACAGGCAAATTGCATGTAGCAAAACCAGGGCCATAACAAGTAGATAGATTCCAGGTTAGACCAAGCATGAAATACTTAGCTAAAGATGGGAGAACCTAATAGCCAGTTCTGAGGAATGTTCAGGTTATAAATCAGCAGGAAATTTGGTATATATATTTGTGCTTAAACATTCACAGCACAACCACAAAAGGGGCAAGGAAGAACGAGTGTCTACACAGACGTCAGTTAGCTTTCGTACACTATATAAACTGCTTTATGCATATCTGAAATGAATATATAACCCTGGCCACAGGTGGCGCTTGGGGCCCAGCAGGAGATATATAATCCCAGAACCTTCCGAAATAGTCAGATATCATTGGATTGCAATTGCCATCAAAATGGAATGAGCCCACCCCATCAGTTTTAAATTTCAAAACTAATAGCCCAACCGTTATATCCACATCATGTTTTTACAAACAAAAAAAAAAGTTGGCCTGTAATGTAACAGCATTTCATTGATAACTGTCATAGTAATGTGTGTGATCATTAGTTGAATAACACCCAACCAACTCACTATACAAACATAGATTATCATCATACATAAGGTGCCATATAAACAAAAAAAACCTGCGTGCAACAGACACATTTATAATTTTCAGATTCTGCACTCTCCTCTCAATGGCAAATTCCGGCTATTGTTTCAGATTAAGCAACCAAGAATAATTATAGTACTACTAATTAAACAAACTAGATATACTACTGAACTTCAGAGCAATTGCACAGCCAGTTAAGATAATCCTAATAAAATATTCTTTTGGTACAAAGAAAAATGCATAGTCACCATCAGATCACTACAACAGTCTAAAGCTTTTTCATAACTCATTTCTAAATGAGTTCAAAGCCCTTGCGCAATGTGTAACTGTCATCACTTGGCAACTTACTTTGATTGAATGAAAACTTGTACAAGAGATTCAAATAGAATTGAGGATCACGGTCAAAGAGAGGTCAGATGAAGGATGATAGCGGTGGAAGTAATGGAAAAGTAAAAGACAAGGTAATGGGATGAGAAAAATGCATAGTCGCCATCAGATCACTACAACAGTCTAAAGCTTTTTCATAGCTCATTTCTAAATGAGTTCAAAGCCCTTGCGCAATGTGTAACTGTCATCACTTGGCAACTAACTTTGATTGAATGAAAATTGTACAAGAGATTCAAATAGAATTGAGGATCACGGTCAAAGAGAGGTCAGATGAAGGATGATAGCGGTGGAAGTAATGGAAAAGTAAAAGACAAGATTATGGGATGAGAAAAATGCATAATCGCCATCAGATCACTACAACAGTCTAAAGCTTTTTCATAGCTCATTTCTAAATGAGTTCAAAGCCCTTGCACAATGTGTAACTGTCATCACTTGGCAACTTAATTTGATTGAATGAAAACTTGTACACGAGATCCAAATAGAATTGAGGATCACGGTCAAAGAGAGGTCAGATGAAGGATGATAGTGGTGGAAGTAATGGAAAAGTAAAAGACAAGATTATGGGATGAGAAAAATGCATAATCGCCATCAGATCACTACAACAGTCTAAAGCTTTTTCATAGCTCATTTCTAAATGAGTTCAAAGCCCTTGCGCAATGTGTAACTGTCATCATTTGGCAACTTAATTTGATTGAATGAAAACTTGTACACGAGATCCAAATAGAATTGAAGATCACGGTCAAACAGAGGTCAAATGAAGGATGATAGCGGTGGAAGTAATGGAAAAGTAAAAGAAAAGGTAATGGGATGAGAGAAGGAAGGAATGCATGTAAGCTAAATGATGCTTCCTTGAGAAAATAAGGATACAAATTTATTACAATTGAATCCTAATTAAAAATATGACATGTGAATAGATAAAATCTAAAGTGACGAGAATGGAATCTCGATAATATGTTCCTAGAGTCTTGAAGTATTGCAACTTCTTGCTGAACACACATTAGAACCACCTAATGAGTATTGACTGATCTTTATTCATATAAATTCATGAGTCACCGTGATGGATAGAAACTTGAATATGGCTCAAAAACTTGTGGTTAAAATGCATGAATGAATCGATAAAGGCATGAACAGTGCAATATGATGGCGCAATAGCAATCTTGATATACTTCCTCCTCTCATACCAAGAAATATATCCAGTTGACTATCGCTGCATTAATCAATCCGTGGCATTGTTCATGTCATTATATCACATTATTTATGTCATAACCAGTTATTCAAGCTTTTTGATGGCAAAGTTCAAAAGAACTACCATTCAGGTTACTATTCATCGTAGCAAATCAACAAGTAACAATTATTACTCAGCATCAGTCCAATAATCATGTCCAGTCAGGAAAAAATATTACTGAAACACTGTTTATTTTTCGCATAATCCAAAGATCAACAAGAACTCAAGAAGTAATAATAATTCAAGACTGACTCTTAATCTCCCTTGAACTTCAATTATCTTCAACATCATTTACGTACCAAGAATTCAAGCCATTCAAGTCATTTCATGGAAGACGCCATTTTCAAGTCCACAGCTACATTCAAGACATTAACTCATCATGCGTTCATCCATCAAAACCACTATGTCATTCACAAATGATTCAAGCCTAATGTCAAAGCCATTGTCATTTATTCTCCAAAATCACTTTAAGTTTGTTGCGCCTAAACTCAAACTAAGAAATCCTAATAGAATATCTCATTTTTAACTTCCACATGAATTCCTTTACATATACATGAATTCAAATACATGAAATCCTAATAGATCACAAATCATAAGCTTCAACAATTCACCAAATCGGAATGAAACCCTAAAATTGAAATAGTGAAGTGAGAACTACATTACTATAGTGCAAATCAGAGAATGAAACTCACAGCACAGCAGTGACTGACAGGGAGTCGTTTTCCGGTTGCCGGACGCCGGTCTAGGAGTGGATCGCGGCTGCGCTGGCGGCGTTCGGTCGCGTCTCCTCGCCGCTGCAATCTGGTGGTGGGCTGGGAGACGATGGGCGGCGGTCACTTGGATTGGAGGTTGGCTGGGCGGTTGCCCGGTGCCGGTGGCGGCGCGTGGGGTGGGCGTCGACCGAGAGAGGAGCGTGCGTCGAGCGGTGGTTTGGGATCTCGGCAATTGTTCTGTGTTCAACAGGAGAGAGAGTCTGAGAGTGAAATTTTTTAACTTAATCTTCTCATTTTACTTTAAATTGAAAACAATAATTTTTTTTAGATGAAGTATTTAGGTTTGGGCAGATGGGCTGGTTTATGCGGCCTCTTGTGGTAAGGTGGATACTTCATACAAAACTTTTTTTTTTTTTTTTTTGCAAACCAGACCATACAACACCGTCAAGAAACACAACAAACACAACAAGAACAAACAATCAGAAAAAACATAAACAAGAAAACAAAGCTAACGGCCCACTCCAAAATGTCGTCACTTTGCTTGTTTCCTAAGCCATGCGTTTGTGGAACTGCTTGCCGATCAATTTCCTGGAACATCTCCATCCTGAAAACGGACGCGAAAGCTGCCAAGCCATGACATGCTGCCTTGAACTTCTTGTTGACAAAAGGCTGGTGATCAACCACAATCTCCAAATTAGCTTTCCTCTTCCTACTCCTCAAATCCTATCTATGATAATGCATCGAATCTGTCCCAAACCTCGTACACTTGAAAGTCTTCTTGCCCTTCTTCAACTGTGAGTAGGTAGATCTCTTCCCAAGATTGTTGTGGTAGTGGACCATCCTATCCTTTTTCCTGCACCCAAGGTTAGTCTCACCTGACAAGAAACCCCTGCCCCTTTTGCAAATGCTTGGTAAAGGGCGAAGCTTGCTGAGAAACTTGTTCAACCTCGTAGTAATGCTGCAGCCAATTGCATCATCTGAAGTCCTACTTCCGTCCATGACATACTCCCCCTCCACAATGTCTATATGCTCAACTGCACTAGGCTTGACAATACTCTGAGATGCTGGCACAACCGGTTCTGCTTTGACTTTGACTTTCACAAAAGTCAAACTAAGGGGATCAAAGACCTCGAAATGATTTCCTTTGAGCGGTGCTTCATAGGCTTCAACGTTCAAAGACAAGATTTGACCATCTTGTCGTTTAGAGAACTTGAGTCTTGACTTGACTTTTTTTTATGACACCTTCCAAGGAAAAGGCGTTCGCCGGAGATTTCGTAGAGCTAGAACTAGCCCTATCCTCCACGCATGTCTTGGTAACTTTAGTCATAACTATAGGACAGTTGTGTGACTTAGTGTGACCTGTTGATCCCTGGGTGGTTTGTTTGGCAACCACCCCTTTTCCTACACGATACTTCTCCCTTCTCTCCTTTCTTCTTCCATGAACTTTACCGGACGGCACCCCAACATCTTTTAGGTCTACATTCATCTCATCTCCTTCCCTCAGGTTTTTACACTTAGCAACTTCACCGACTACCATAGAATCAAGGGTCCCCTTGATAATGGAATCCTTGACCGAGCTTCTTGGGCACTCAGCACTCCCTTCCTTGTCCCTCGTATCACTGTTGTTAAGGCCACACCCCTCCTTGTCTTCCGCATTACTTATCCCTCCCTCATTGGAGTTTTCCTCCACCTCCATATTTGTTCTTGACGTCTTCCTATGCAAGTCCTTCTTAACCTTTTGAAGTTCCTTATACACTTCTTTATTGTTCGGGTCTAACTCCATCGCCCGTTCCAGACTTTTAATGGCTTCTTCCATGCGATCGAGTTGCACCAAGGCTAAAGCTCGTCGAAAGTAGGCCTTAACATTTAAAGGGTCAAAATCCAACACACTTTGACAGAAAGTGAGGGTTTGATTAAACACCCCTAACTTCAGACTACAGGCTGCGAGATTCAAACTAAGCGAGGTACCCACTTCCACCATCAAACTAGCATCATCTTCGCACATAGGCTCCCCTGCACCGAGGAATTGAAATGCTCTATCATACGTCAAGGATGCTTCTTCGAACTCCTTCTTCCTAAAAAAACTTGTTTCCTTCCTCTTTAAGCTCAATCGCTGTGAAAATGACGTGTCTAGGATGTGGCATGGAAGCCACAATCTTAAGGACATCCTCATCAATATCATCCCCCATAATATGAAACCCAAGAACTGACTAAACGACTTTAAGAGATAAACGAAACAAAGATTTCCACTAACTAACTAAAAATGAAACTCCTCACAACAAACATCAACTCACCAAACTAGAAGGCTACCAAAGGAAGACACTACCAACTCCAAAGTCAACAACATTACACTACTAGCACAACCACTTCCAGAAACTATTAAGCAAAAAGCTTGACAAACTGTGTATATAGGAGGAAAAGAATCGTGCACCTGGTTCACCAAGACAAGATGATGGAAACCCAACGCGCGACAGCCCCGACCTTCCGAGACCTAATCGCCAGAGAAGCTCGCCAAGAACATCGGAGTCGGGTGCAACGACCCCACAAACTACCACCCGTGAACCGGCAAGGAAGCTAAGCCCGGAGAGAAACTGCCGTCGACTCGGAACCTCCCCGACACACAGAAACGCTGAAAAAACCCCCTAAAAAACCCCAGCAAGACTAGCTAACACTGTAAGACAAAGACGGAAAATAACGGATCGGTTAGACGACGGTGCCGGCGACGACCATCAATCGGCCAGTCACCAACACCGGCAATGTATTAATGATAGAACGCAATGGTAGGTGAGCACTGGGTAGTTGAGAGAGAACTCGAGGCCGGTCAAATTTTTCGGAAAAGGACTAAACTTTCAATTAAGGATAACCCAAAATATAAATTGATCATGAAGGATATAAGGACCATGAGGTCCTAATTGATGAGAGAGAAAGAGATCCATCATTGTTGATGTGACATGTCAAGTGGATAGTCAAACCTTTCTTTCTTTTTTTCAATTGCTCTACTCTCTCCCTCTTTGATTCACACATAGGATATCTATAAAGGAAATCGTGGTTTACCTTTGAAGGTATTCTTGGATATACACAAAGGAAAACCATGATTCGCCTTATAAGACATTCGAAAAAGACATCCCCTGCTCACACTTTCTTTCTCTTCGAACCTCGAGCTTTCACCCTCATACTCCCTCCCTCACTTTCGAAACCAACACCAGCACTACCATTCCAACACCGTTTGCCAAAGGGATCTCAAACAGATGTGGTATATAGTTTCAAAGATCATGTCGAAAGTAGCTGCCTGGAAATTTGCAAAAGAACATGATATCGACATGGTTGTCCTAAACTTAGGGATTGTAATAGGTCCCATATTGCAGCCAACTTTAAATGCCAGTGTTGCTATTGTATTCAAGCTTATCAATGGTGTGTGTTACTCTTACTGTTGCTATGTGTGTACTCTCATCTCATCTCTCTAACTCTTTTCAACCCATGATTTTCTTGACTTGGGACTTTGTGTGTTTCTCAGCAACTTTATACCCAAATTCAACAATGAGTTGGGTCAATGTCAGATACATAGTTGTTGCACAGATATCTGCATTTGAGATCCCTTCGGCAAATGGTGTTGGAATGGTGGTGTTGTTGGTGGTTCGGGAAGTGAGAGAGAGGGAGTATGAGGGTGGGAACTGGGGGTTCGAAGAGAGAGAAATTAAAGTGTGAGTAGTGGACGTCTTTTATGGACGTCTTTTATGGTTCGACTTTGTAGATATCCATGGATATCTTTAAAGGTAAACCCGGGTTCGGTTTGTAGATATCATATGCGTGAATTAAAGAGAAAGGGGGTATAACAATTGAAAAAAAAAACTATCTACTTGATATGTTATGTCAACAATGTTGGGTCCCCTTTTCCCTCATAAATTAGGACCTCCTGGTCCTTATGTCTCCTATGGTCAATTTGCTTTTGGGTCATCTTTCATGGTCAATAACCTTAAATATTAGAGCTTGATTTAACTTTTTTTGGATCCAGAGTGTCCATAGACACCGCTAGCTTAGTCACAAATCCGCCCTTATGTATACTTTAAATATCGTGGATTTTGACTTGCGTTTGCTCTCAAGTATATCAAAACACTTTCCCATGATTTTTAGTGAATTTACAACTTTGTCCCAATTTTTTTGGTTTTTTTTTTAAAATTTTATGAATTTTCCCTTTTATTTCTTTAAAAAATAATAATAATTGTCTGGATTTTCAAAAAACAAAAAAATTCTGAAAAATTCTTTTAGTAATTGTACTTATAACCTTTCTGAAGGTAGAGATGAGAAAAAAACCCAGAAAAATATGAGAATTGTAAAAACCCCATGAAAATATGGAGATAGATTTATTACCATAAAATACAATTTTATTTTCTGGAACCGCTAATGTATAAAAAAAAAGTAGTATCGTCCAATTGTCAAAAGTTGGAATTATTATAATCCAATTTTCCTTTATAGTATTCCTTTTTATCTTAACTATTTTTCTTTCAATTTCATCCTGATGTATAATCATATTTATAACAAACAACACACTACTATTTTTTAATAAAACTACTTAAGTGTCTTCATTTTTATAAACTCCCTGTTCTTTTCTGCGGTTGGCAAACTGCGGCGCCACAGTTTACCGCAGTTTGCCACAACCCGACACATTTTACCGCAAATCATTACTTTTCTCTCTCTCACTTTTCTCTCTCTTCATTTTCTCCTCCACTTTTTACATCCTCTCTCCTCACCTATCCCAAATACCAATAATCGACCACAATTTCACCATACCCGCCACAATTTCACCACACCTCACCACATCATTCCGCAAAATACCGCATAAAAGAACAAGGCCTAATACGTATTATCATTTTTAACCCCAAATTTTTTGTCAAATACTATTAATTATCAATTATAAGTAGCTTGGAACATGTTGGCTACGCCGACAATTAAAATTGACACCCTAACGAATGAATCACATCCGTTGGTCATATTTTAAACGTCTTTTTGTAAATTTTAAAATATATATATAAGTGTGATTTTATACCATTTATATATATTATTATAGTTATAGAAGCCAATTATGTAATTTTTTTTCAATTTAATTTAAAAATATATAGATTTTATACCATGGCAAGATACTTAATACGTATCTTGCACAAGTCATTTATCATTTCCGTTTTTAATAAAGACACAACAATACGCAGGTATTTACTAGTTTAGAGTAAAACAAAACATAGATAGAAGACACCAAATTGGCCTAACAAAATAAACCACAAAGTCATAACACTCTGTCCTATTTCTAACAAATTCTCTTTGTAAAGGACACTCAATGCTTCCCAATAGATGCCATGATAGACACATCCAAACAAATTTTCACAACTTGAAACCACAAAAAGGTGCAGAATTTTAGTATATAGTAAATGTTATTAACTTATGAGCTGCGCTCCACCACCTCCATCTCCACCTATAAGCGTGACACCTGAGCTCTAAAAAAAAAAAGAAAGTTTTTATTTGGTAGGCTTTAATTTTTATCTATTTCAAATTGTCAACTACTTTTTAAACTATTTCAAGTGGTAGGTTTATTTTGAAAAAATTTCCATCTTGTGAACTTCTTCTTATATCGTTGTTAAAATATTGTTCGTAAAACTTTATTTCTTTCTCAATTTCATTTAACTCTCCTTATCAATCTCACACTCGACTCACTTTGAATAATATATAAAGTGTTTGACAATTAAAAATAGTTTTTAAAGTGCTTGACAATTAGAAATAATTTTTAAAGTTTTCAAAGTAAGCCTACCAGTATAATAAGTCTATCGCCTGAAATAGTTTAAAAAATAGTTGATAACCTGAAATTGATAAAAGTTGAAGTATACCAAATCGAATTTTCAAAAAAGATAAAAGAAAAAGAAAAAACAGGGTGGAAGAGAATAATTTGGACAAAAAGAAACCCCACTTTTTAGTTTGCAGGACATTATTATTCATACAAAGCATGGCGGAAAGAATCACACACTGCCTTTTAATTTAGGTAACTTCACTATTTTGGTTTTCCTGTTGAGTGTTTTCTTCCATTTGTGTCAGAAGTGATCAAGTACATAAAAAAGAGAGGGTGATGGAGGGGTTGTTGTTGCATGGGCATAAAGCAAGCATGAAGGATGTGATTTGGTGTGTGTATGTTTTAGAATGTTTGATGTTGCTGTTTCTGTGTCTTCCAAATGGCTCCTCTGCTCAGCTAAGAAGGGATTACTACAATGATTCATGTCCAAATGTGGAGTCCATTGTTAGGAATGCTGTTCAGAGGAAGCTCAAGGAGACTTTTGTCACTGGTCCTGGAACTCTCAGGCTCTTCTTCCATGACTGCTTCATCCAGGTCTCTCTCTCTCTCTCTCTCTCTCTCTCTCTCTCTCTTCCATTGTTCTAGTTTTACACCAAACATTCAATAAACCAACTGTTCAAACATCAAAATTGTACTCTTCAAATGAAGCTCAATTTCACACAGCATATAATTATTATAAGTTGGTTTAAGGTGTTAATCTTTAAAATGATATGATTAAGTCAGGTAAAGTAATGGCAAGGGAAGAAAATGTAAGTAAATAATTTTTGATAGGTAAGTCAATGATAGAGTAAATATATTTCATTATTAAATTCTAAGTCCATTGAGGGAAATAAAATGAAATTGGTTTAAGTGTTTTTTTTTATTTTAGAAATTGCGTAAAGTAAGATAAGGCAAGGCAAGAAAATAATAGAATAAACCTAATTTACCATTCTAAAGAACATGACTTCAGTTAGTTTTAATTCTATTTAGAAATGAGGGGATGATTTATTTCTTTCTATTTACCCTTTACTCACCTATATTACTCACCTATATTACTGTTAGATATAGACTTAGGTCTTGTTCTTTGATTAGGTTAGATATCTGGTTTAGAATTCAATATGTAATTTGTAAAGAATTTTAATGTGATTGCATAGGTCTTGGTCTTAGCCTGGTTTTAGTATTTTGTCCATTTCATTTGTGCTTAGAATTGAGTAACATGGATATTTTAAAATTAAACAAACACGCCACGTTATGATGGTGTTACATGATGTTAACTCTATAGAAAGTAGACAAGAGTATTCAAGATGAGTCCCGTCTCATGATAATGTCCATTCATATTTTTGTGGCAACGGACAACAGGATTTGGGATTAGTTACGTCCACAATACTCGATTTTTGTTGAAATTTATGTTACACGTAAAAACTCTCCATATTTAATTTGTTATTGTTGATATATTTGTTATTGAAATTTATGTTGACATATCATTTCCTATCTGGTGATGATATGAGTCTATTCTGACCTTCTTCAAATTAATATTTTTAATATTTTTTGTAATAATAGTAAGTATTAATTATTGGTTATAAAAAGCTTTGATTGTGTTCACTACGTTAGTAAGCACAAATTATATCTTCATCGAATCAACTCAATGCGTTAGGCTTATTTTAGGTGTTTTTGAAAATATAAAAAAAAATAATGGATAAAAGTATAACTTTATATAATTTATATGTAATATTATAGTTATAAAATTCAATTATATCATTTTATTTTAACTTAATATATAATAATATGATTTTAATGATAGGTAAGACACTTAAAGTGTATCTTGCCTCAAAACTCACATCATTTTCGTATCTACTAATTGGTATTTTCAAATTTGCACAGTCTCATAACACATTACAATTGACGTTTAATTTCTAACCTAATATATCTGCACAAATTATAACATTATATTTGCCCGAAATTATTTTTCGCTATAAATGTAGTAATATTAAATTTGTATTATAAATCATTATACATACATTCACTAAATCATAACCAAAATTTAATGCATGTATAGGGATGTGATGCTTCAGTGATACTGGCCTCTGTTAGCGGGGATGCAGAAAAGGATGCTCCGGACGATCTTTCCCTGGCCGGAGATGGATTCGACACGGTGATCAGAGCCAAGGCCGCTGTCGATAGCGTGCCGGGCTGCAAGAACAAAGTTTCATGTGCTGACATTTTGGCCTTGGCTACTAGGGATGTCATTGTACTGGTAATTACAATTGCTTCCTCTGTGCTCTAACATTAATTACCACTACCGTTGGCTTTCTAATTCGAGTTAGACAAGCATTTACTTGTGTAAGAAATTAAACCTACCTCATGTCATAGAGTCACATAGACAAACAGACGTGACAGAAATTGACCTGATTCGAAAATCAGACTTTAACCAGCTCAAAATTTTGGGTTTCGAACACCATTTCTTGGCACGAAACCGAACATTAACCAAACTCATAAGACTCAAAAATTAGCGGGTCCAACAGGACTTAAACCCGAAATCACCAGGTCCGTTCCTCAAATCAACAAAAAGTAATGTTTTTGTACGTTTGTCACAAATTTTGACTATTACATGTTCTCGTTTTTGTACTTTTTGGCTCTTACTATAGTTTTTATCCACCAAAATATATCATGTTTATTATATACTCATTTGCCTTTAATGTGTAGTGATATCTAACAAGGTAAAAATAATTTGAGCACAAAATGATGCACAGAGTAGCGAAATCGATTGAAAAATCAATTTACTGCAAAAAAACAGTTATAATTTGAAAAAACAGTTATCTATCTTGTGCAGTAACTTTAGGTGTTGGAGTGACTATAGATCTGCTCATGGAATTGAAATTTCGAGGAGATAAAGTAGATTTAATACTAATGGGATAAATGGAGGTAGTTAAATGAAACTATTATAATTTGAAAAAACAGTTATTTATCTTGTGAGTTCGTCGACATTATCAATATTTATACGCCTGGTTAATCACTTTGAAATTAACAAATAAGTAATGTTTAATTTAAGATTGTGATGTTAAACATGAATTTGATGTTTCAGTTTAATTTGACATTGATTTGAAATTATTTGACATTTTAGCTTTAATATTAACGAAAAATATTTTAAAAAAATATATATCATGTATTTGGCCAAAATCACAATCAATGCAAAATTAAGGAGATATAAGCATATTGCAATCGTAATCCCACAATTTCTAATAAAATTGAATGGAATAGTATCATAGTTTATTATTTAAAGATTGTAATTAAAGAATTTAATTTCTTAATATTTTTGCTAACTAGTGCATCCCCGTTCTTTTATGTGGTAAGTTGCGGTGCGATACCACACTGCACCACTCTTTAATTTTCCACCACAATCATTACCAATATATTTTTTCATTTTTCTCTCTTCTCACCTTTCTCCTCTATTTTTCACATCATCTCTCTTAACTTACCCCAGCTACCACAACTTTCACCACAACTCATCACACCTTTTCATATTTCACCACACGACACCATTACCCCATTGCAACCAACCGTATAAAAGAACAGGATAAGATTGATTTCTTAATTGATTTTGCAACCACATATTCGAATATTCTAAATAAAATGGCTAAATAATTAAAATCTGTATAACATTTATGTGCGTTTGTCATTATTGACAGTTAGACTTTAAGGTTTTGCTTGGAAGAAGAGTTAAAAATGGAAAGTAAGAGTTCATAAGAGTAAAGGAGAGTGAGAGTATGGGAGGGTTCATAAGGGTAAATTACTTACCCCTGCTTGGGAGAGTATTTGGAGAGTTCATAGGAGTAAAATGTTAATTGACATATTTACCCTTTCATTATATATGTAGTTCAATGGTGAGAGTATGAGAGATAGGGGTATAATGGTCATTTTCTATGTTACGTATGATGTACACCTTCTTATACCCCAAATTGGAATGTTAAAAAAATAAGAGTAAAGAGGTGTAAAAGGGGTAAACCCTACTCCCTCTTACTCTCCTTTTCCCTCCCTCACTCTCTTCCCAGCAGGAGTAAGGAGGAGTATGAACCCTCCTTAACCCCTCCTGACTCCCCTTTACCCCTCTCCCAAGCAGGCCCTAATGCAGTTCTAGTAGATACTATTTCCAAAATCAAACATAAATCTTTTTAATTTGTTGTCATGAGAATAAAATTAAATATTGGATGCGTTAAATTGAGTTGTCATGAGAACGTATGTTTCGTGTTAGTAAAATATGGTGCGGAAATTAAACGCATAAAATACCGTAAGTGTTTTATTTGACAACATTGTATAAAAATACGGTCAATTATTTATCGATATTAAACATTGACCTTTATTTTTTTCGATTATTATAAGCCAAAGGCTTAAAAGTTCTCATATTAATACAGCCAAACTGCAATACAAAACAGTAAACAACCCACTTCAAAAGACACATACCTATGAAAAAACTGATAAACATAAAAAAACTTGTGTTTCACACGGTATTTATTTATTTGAGGACACTAATAAAATCTTATTATTAATATACTGATTTATGTCAACGATTCTTATTTTCCCTCTTTTAAAATGAATATTTCATATATTAAATGTTCGACAGCTTCTATAAAAGAGGAATTCACACATTTTTAAACGGTCAATTCATCTTTACATATTTTATGCGCTTGTTACGCATGTTTTAAGCGTATGTCTCGGGTAGACTATTCCAAGTACAAGGTTTGTTTCCCCACTTGTGAGATACATAAGAAATATGATAGCTGTGGAATGTTGATAGCTAACATATTGGAATCTGGCTTATGGCCAATCAACCAATTAATGCCACCATTTTAGGTGACATTCAATTACGTGTACAAAGAGTTTATCATTCAATTCATTTCGTAAAGAAAAGTCATCATTTAGAGAGCTCTAAGAGTGAGTTGTAACAATCCATAGCAAACTAATCAATACAAGATAGGTTGGTTAAAATAATGAAAAGTCATCATTCAAACAAGTTGGCATTGCTTGAAGACACAATCTCTACTAATATATTGATGAGTCATAACACTCAATTCATGCCCTAAAGCCTTGTCTCAAGGCTCTATTCACAATAGTAGCTACAAATATAGGGTTATTAAAGTGTTCATTGACCTTTAGGCTCTAAAACTTCATCAAATGGACAACAAGAATATGTCATCCAACCAAATTAGGAAGAGATATCAAACAAAAATACGGAAATTAATATTCCAGCCCGTGCAACACTGACACAGATCATGTCAACTCTGACACGACTCATGTCAACTCTGACACGACCCGTGTTGCACTTTTGCTTCCTTTTTCGGCTCTTTAACCCCCTGCACGGTATGTCGTTTGCAGAGTGGAGGGCCAAACTATGGCGTGGAACTTGGAAGACGCGATGGCAGAATATCAACAAAAGCTAGTGTAGATCATCACCTGCCTGCTGCTAACTACACCTACAACAAGCTTGTAGACATGTTTGCTTCTCATGGTCTCTCCCAACTTGACTTGATTGCTTTATCAGGTACATTCCCTGTTCTTTGGATATGTTATTTTCAACTTTAGATAGTTAAGTTTCGATAAGTTATGATAACTTATAATATCTTTTTGGGGAATTGTATTTTTAGAGTGAATTTTTTTTGGGGGATTGTGTTAAGTTGGGATAAGTTAAGACAAATTAGGATAAGTTAGGAGAGTTAGAACCAATTTAACAAAAGAACATGGTCTAATTAAACTTGTTACATGTATAGACTACGAAATTAGCGGCGTCCACTTAATAATATTTTGAATAATTTGACTGTTATGTTGAATTGGACGCCCTTTATTAATATTTTGGATCATTTCTATGGTGTCAACTTAACATAGATATACAACAACCTCCTAAAATATAATAAGTTGCTTAAATTTTTTTCGGAACTTGGGGTGTCCGTGGACACCCTTGGTGTCAAGGGAAATCCGCCCATGCATGTATGGATCACTAATCAATACAATTAGGGGCGGGCAACGAGCCCGTCGAGTTGGGTTGGGTTGGGTCAGGGTCGGATCGAGTCAAGATCGATCATTCATAGTAATGGGTCGGGTTAGGGCTTTTTAGTAAAAATAAGGGTCGGTCCATGACGCGACCCGTTTGACCCTAAAGTTAAAATTAAGTGTATTTATACAAAAAATAAGAAGTAATTATGCTAATTATTATTTAATGTGGAGTATTAATAATATATTTAAATAAGGTTAGCATTTAAAATAATAGAAAAAAACTATTTATTTTGAATTATCGTAGGTCGATCCGGTCTGGTCGATTGACCGACGACCATTTAACATTGTGAAATGGGCCAGCTTGTTAATGATTCAACCCGACCCTTTAACAACCCTTAATTTTTTATGGCTCGACCCTCTTAACCCTATGGGGCCCCAGCCCATTACCCACCCCCTAAACAGATGTTTGGTGGTTAGAATAAAGTGGAAACAAAGTTAGTGTATTACATGATGTACTTATTAATTCAAGGTTGTTAGAATGGGGATCTGAACTTAGATTCATGGGGTAGTTAGGATCGACATTAACTCATGTAGAATCATGAATCGAAATGTAGATAGATAGTAGAATCGTAGCGAGCATTTTGAATCATAAAATCGTATGCTTATTATGTGTTGGTGGTTCAGGAGCGCACACAATAGGGTTTGCACATTGCAAAGAGTTTTCCAAGAGAATATATTCCTTCAATGGCAAAAGCAGCATAGACCCAACACTGAACCAAGATTACGCAAAGCAACTCCAACAGGCATGCCCAACGAATGTCGATCCTCGGATCGCCATTCCAATGGACCCTACGACTCCTCTCAAATTCGACAATTCATACTACAAGAACCTTCTACAAGGTAAGGCATTGCTCGGCTCGGACCAAGCTTTGCTTGCTACAACAAAGTCGAGAAACGTGGTCGCTGCATTTGCATCCAATGCTTCACTCTTCCAGGAAGCCTTTGTTGCTTCCATTACTAGGCTAGGTAGAGTGGGGGTCAAGACTGGGACACAGGGTGAAATTAGACATGATTGTAGAATGGTTAACTAGTCACTTTGTCAATTATTATTTTAAATAACTTTTTTTCTGTAAAACTATTATAAATAAATAAAAAAAATTGAATGTTAACCATTTTGTTTAAAATGAGAACACTAATGTTGTACCTCCAAGGGGTGTTAAATTTATAAGTAAAAAACAGTTTGACTAAAAATCTTAAATTTTGGTAATTTTTGTTAAATTTAAGTAATTTTGACAAATTTACGCTAATATATCAAAATTAATTTTTTTTTTCATTTTTTAACTTTGGTAATTTTTGGTAAATTTCAGTAAATTTAGGTAAAAATTAATAAATTTTGATAAACTGAAGTTACTCATAAATTTGACGGACCCTAAGTCTAAAATATACATGAAAACAATGCAGATTGACACGAGCAGTCAATGAATGGGACTGAACAAAGACTGGGATTTAATCATATGATGGAGAGGGTGACTAACAAAGCAACCTTTCAAAGTTAAGGGCCAAAGATCACGACCATTAATAGCTCAGCGTGGGAGGCAAAAAAATTTCGACTAATTAGAAAATGTCATTTCAATTTGAAAACTAAATTAATTTTATTTAACCAATTACAAGCTGTCACGGACTCACGTGTCAAATTGACCTTAATGGATACAACTAGTCAACATTAAGTGAAATTAATTTTTAACCATTAGAAGTTGTCAGGTGTTAGATGATGCAAAAAATAATAACCCTAAAGCCCAGCTCAAACCCCTAGACCCTAAAGTCTATCAGAAGAGGTCATCCCTCTCATTTTCGAGGATTATGCATTTGATCTCCAGACTCTTCAAAAAATCAAACTGAGAACGACCTCCAGCTATCAAGTGTCAACAATCAAAGTCTGCAAAAGCTTAAGATCAAAACTTCACATTTTCAGCACATCAAGATTAAGAACTACTACATGGTTATTCAGTTACACCTACACTGGAGACTCTACGACGGCCAACATCTATAGTCTCAAGAAGATTGAACTACATGCACTCTCCAACTACCAAGGCGATAAAAATTAATGTCAACTAGTTCAATAACTTTTGTTCTTTAAATCAAAGGTTGCAGACTTGCAGTCGTGTTCTTCACTTGCTTCATCAATTGAGATCAAGGTTCAAGCCCTCGCATCCAAAACTTGAAAAATTGCAACCAACAAACAACAATCAACATTCAAATGTTAATCTATTAGTAGCCTCTAGCTACCGCAAATTAAGAAGATCAACGCTCAAGACATTCTGCTCAAGAACAACTGCAAGAGTTCTTCAACTATACCTGCTCCAGGGATCGAGATTAAGCACTTGTTCCCTCAATTCATAAGGTTCAAGGGGATTGAATTAGAGGATCGTCACATTTGACTTAATATAGAGACTGTACCCACGTGCATTCAAAAGTTAATACAAAGCATATTTGTTTCTCAATTACTCATCTTTATTAAATTTAGACTTAAAATTTATGTTTAGGTGGGACATCTCGGCCTGTCATCTCCTTCTCCAAGAAATCAAGTTCAACCTTCAATTCAAGCGTCACGATGGCACCTAAGAAAATTGTCTCTCAACTCTTGAAGAGGAAGATAACTCAAGCTTCATCCCAGGGATGTAATTGCAAGTGCCACATCAAGCTGAGTAACAACTCGAAAGTATTTATCATGTGAGATTCTAATAGATATTCTTATTTAATGCACTTTATCCATCGTTCTTGGGTAGGGCTGGGCAAACGGGCGGGTGCCCATTGGACTTAAGTGAACGGGTTAAGGAAAATGGGCTCAGCCCGCTTAAATTATTTAACAGATCGGGTACATAATGAGCCAATCGTTTAAAATAATTCAATACCGGGCTTGAATTGATTAGAGGTCATTAGGGTTCCTAGTTCCTACTACTCATTTCTCTCACTAAATTGATTCTTCATTCTTTGATTGAACAATTAAATCATTAGGGTTTGTCCTCCCTCTTCTCTATCAATCTCTCACACTTCCCAAATCCCAATCACCGGTTCTACTCTTCTCTAACTAGCGTCGTCTAGGTGGAATAGGGACTTGTGACTATGACTTTTGTTTACTGGGACACGTCATCTAGTCTTCCTATTGGTACAATGTGATGAGATGAATATTTGGGGTTGATTAATGTCAAGATAGGCACAGACCCCTCACGCCTGTTTAGGGC
Source organism: Portulaca oleracea (assembly GCA_029582165.1). Classification (NCBI taxonomy): domain Eukaryota; kingdom Viridiplantae; phylum Streptophyta; class Magnoliopsida; order Caryophyllales; family Portulacaceae; genus Portulaca; species Portulaca oleracea. Next base: position 13,708,520 of record CM055870.1, read on the forward strand.
CCGCTTAAACCCATACCAACCAGGCCCGTTTCAAATAGTATGGCTGGTCCGAGCCTGGCCCATTCATGGATGTTCTGAACCCCGCCCGAAACCGTCCATTGCCCACCCCTATTCTTGGGATAATCATTGACATTCATCTTTCTTTTTTCAAGTAAGCCTCCCACTTACAATATTTTGCATATTAATTGGCAACTTAAAATAGCTAAAAGTTTGAGCCTAATATATGAAATTCGCCTTTTATTATCACACGGATTTTATTGATTATTTGATTTTAATTTACATGGTCTCATTATCTCAAAAAAAAAAAAAAACCCTTATGAATAAAAAGTAGGGGTGAACTATTTCAAAACTGAAATTTGAAACTTGACTGAACCTGTTGATGGGAAAGGGTAAGTTTTAGGTTTTTAAAATTCAAGAATTTGTCCTAACGGGTAAGTGTAAGGTTCCTAAAATGATACTATGAACTGGAACTTAAAACTTGTTAGGCAAATTCAAGTTTAAGTATTTGAAATCGGGAACCTAGAACCAACCAATACATGGAACATGAAATCTATTAAAATGTATTCTCTATTCCATATTAATTGTCGTCTTTGGAAGTTGTCCAGTCAAATTTTAAAAATTTTGACTATAAATTTCTTAATATATACAATAACTTATTATATAAAATACTATTTTAGATTTGCAACGAAAAATATTATTCTAAAAATATAGTATTGCAAGTGTCAATAAAATATTATATTAGAAATTATCAATAAAAAATTGACATTGAAAATCGCGACAGTTAACAAAATGATAATTCATATGGCACAAAGGGAGTATACATTAGTTAGAAACTTGTTATTCTTCAACTTTCATCATCACTTCTAAAATCATAGTGTTGTATTGTTACCATGAGAATTGAACAATGTACTATAGTGCTAAAATAAAAGTTAGTATTCTTTTAAAAAATATATGACGGGAAACTAAAATTTTTACAATTAGCAGATGGAACCGAAACTTGAACCATGTGGAAAGACTGTCTTCCTGAAAATTAAGAACATATTTGGATAAAGTTCCTAGTTTTAGGATAGTGCAATGAACTCGCTCACCCTAATAAAATAAAATAAAAAAAAATTCATTAAAAAATAAAATCAAAATGGAAATAAATAAAAATCACAAAAATCATGTGTTTTCTTCATATGCCACTCGATACATTGATATTTGATACAAACCAAAATCTAGGGTTCGAAATTGTGATTTACAGACCAACAAACATAAATCAAACAGTATTAAAATTTCATAATTCCCCCATCACCGATCAATCGGCAAAAACCTCGACATCCCCAAAATTCCGATCGATCGTAGAAGTCGGCAATGTCGCAGGGCGGCGGGAGCGACGTGGAGGCAGGCTTCGCAAAGCTCCAGGGCGAAGATTTTGAGTACTACATGCAGACTTACTCCATAATTCTCGGCCGGAACTCCAAGAAATCCGCCGTCGACGTCGACTTAGCCTCCCTGGGCGGCGGAATGAACATCTCCCGCCACCACGCTCGCATCTTCTACGACTTCCAACGCCGTCGTTTCGCCATGGAAGTCCTCGGCAAGAATGGCTGCCTTGTCGAAGGGGTTCTTCACCTCCCCGGCAATCCCCCGGTGAAGCTTGATTCTCAGGATCTCCTTCAGATTGGGGACAAGGAGTTCTATTTTCTTCTCCCTGTTAGAAACATTCTTGGTGGCGCTCTGGGGCCGCGGCAACATGTTTACACTCCGCCAGCGCCGCCGCACGCGGTGGCGCCAGTAAGGAGGAAGGGCAGGATGCTGGATTATTATGCTGCTGCGGCGGAGGAGGATGAGGAAGAGGATGATTATGAGGAGGAAGATGTGGGGAAGAAGATCAGGAGGTATGGTGATGAGGGGTATGGATATGGGGGTAGTGGTGGGAAAGGAGGCTTATCTGGAGCTCTGGGTCAGTAAATTTATATACACTTTAATTTTTATGTTGTTGCAACTTCCTACATTTCGTTTTTGTTGGTATTATCTGGTGATTTTGATCAGGGATTTGTGGGGCGGTGGTATTATCTGGTGCTATGAGACTTTCTGCTGAACTGAATTCGTATTGTGATGATTGAACATTCATATGATTTAATTGGTACTTTGTGAGGTGCTACTTATATGGGCTGCAATTTTTAGTTTTGAGTTGTTTAGGTCTATGGGTTGCTAATGTGATGTTGAAAATGTATGCATAAAGTGTTTATCAAATCATTAGTGATTGATTCAGTGGTATCTGGTGGGTTTGAGGTGTGTGACAGCTGCTTTAGAATGACATGATCTGTGTTGCTTTCATTCATTTGCATGTACACAATTTTTCACAACATTTACATATCAATAGGAACCCGGCCAAAACAGTTGTTCGGAGGGTGCGGGAATTGAAGTTAGTAAGATGTGAAGCTTAACAAGGAACTCAAGTATAGAATTGGCATTTTTGTGTCTGGAAGACATTGTTTGCGAGCAATGTGCTGACTGAGCTCCCCCCACCACCTCTTTTTTGGGTGGGTGGTTATTTTAGAACCAATGAGATTGATCATTGTTTATGCATGACTGTTGCACATTGTATTTCCTTTACGTACATATGTATGTTTCTGTTGCAATCCATATAGGACTATTAGAGTAGAGGGTAGGAAAATCCAAACAACTAATTTTCTGTTGGGTATATGGCTGCGTATGTCTGCACATCCCTAGACTTAGGTTTGGCTAGATTTGTGTTGGATATTTGTTGTTCTTCATCATGTGGGACTTTCAAGGTTCCCAGATTGATAGAGACCATGGATTTTGTATTTCCTGTATTGCAAATTGTCAATGTTAGAAGGGCCCTCAATTTGTTCTCTTTCCCTTCCTCTTTGGACTGGAAAAGCCAACATTCAACAACTACCTCTGGAGGTTCACCAGTTAATTGACTTCTGAATTTCTACCCTTTTTTCCTTATTCTACTGTTATTTCAAATCTCAATGAAAGCCCCATATGTAGATATGTGCCATCATATTTTCTTGGCGCTTTTCTTATCCTTTGTGACCTTCCATTCACCTTTCTCTTCCCAACTATTCTCTCTGGCTTCCATATCTGGCTATCCTAGTCCTAGACTTCTGAACTATAATCTCATGCTCATGTACTTGTCTTGCCCTTCTTATGTTACCTTTCACTTGGATTCCTGATAGCCTGTGTCTATCACTGTTTCTGTGTATACATTTGGGGAAGACATAGCGACATATATCAATGTTGCGGCAATAGCTATGTTTAGCTTGCATTGTGAGTTCATGATATTTGCAATGGACGTTAGAGTCTAGGAATTTGGGTTGGCAACTATAAGGGTTGGGCGGATTGAGGATCGAAAATCCAAAGGACATCCGTGGCTACAAATTTCTTGGGGCCTTGAGTCACTCTCTATCTCAAAGCATTTATGAAATACATGGGTTGGGAACTATGACTTGTGATTGATCAATGATCATGTACCACAAACTTCTCCACCCCCTCCCTTTTCTTTTCTTTTTTTTCTTTTTTGGGTGGGTGGGTGGGTGGGCGGGGCTGCGGAGGTCTTGGTTGGTTTCTGTCTTGGTCATGTTGGGCCTATTTTTATCGCATAATTTGGCAATTGCTTCTTGTATCTGTTGTTTTTGTCAAGAGTGAATTGGGGTCCTCAATGAATTGTTGATAGAATAGAAGATTAGACACTGATGATGGTGCCCCTGCCTACCACCAAAAAAAAAAAAAAAAGATTACAAAAAAATTTGACAGTGTTGATGTTTCAGACCCATGTATCTTAAAATTGATGGGGTCCTTGTATTGCTGGCCATATTTGTTTTCTACATTATTCATTGTTTTAGAGTCTTTTGTCTTCTCATGTTGTTGTCTTGGTTTATTTATGGCGCAGCTATCCCCTGTCTCTTTACTTGCTGAACTCCTTTCCTTCACAAAATTGAAAGTGCATAAGCTCCAAATGAATTTTGATTTTGCTAAATTTCAAGACCCTTTTTGCTCTATGAGGAAAATGGTCATCTGTGTACCATGAGATTTAAGTCTAACAATACATTAAGCTGCTGTTATGTCTATTTCTGTATAAAGTTGAATAGAATTTTATTGGAAATGCTTGAATAGAAACATGTCTTGGGTATTGGGAATGAAAATACAAACTTCTTCCTTAATCAAATGACATCCATGCCAAGATGACCTTTTTTTTTCAGTTTAGACCAAACTAATCTAAAAAGAGGGCAAGGGGATAAATGTTGATTTTGTGTTATATATTGTTCCACAAGGGAAACTACGATAGTACACTGTTTTGGATAAACATTATCTTTATCATTAATGGTGAACCGAACTTCTCATGTTAACTGATTGTAAGCTTGAATAACATAGATAGAATTGTAGCATACTGTACCTTGGAGGTTACAGAATTTAGAGCTATGGGGTCATATAATGATATGAAATTAACAGTGTCTCTTTTCCAGTGCGTGGTATATACTAAGCACACCAAAATAAATAAAGAGTTTCCTACAAACCAAAGACAATCTCTAAGTATTGACTATAGATAGATTTCCATCCGTTGTGGATCCTACTAATGCTGGTGTTGTGTGGGTCTAAGATGCGAGACTACCTTATTCGTATATTGACATATAACTGTTTTCAGGACAGCCAAAAATGTTTAAAGAGTTAGAAATGAGTTTGAAAACAAACTTACAATTGATAGGGAAAAAGCTTCACATGTATCCATTAAGAACTACATAAGTACCAGAAGGTTTTAGGGAGGGACGAACATAAAATTATTTAAGGTGCCAAGATAAGGATATCAGATCCAAATCCATCTCCACACCTTCATCAGCCACCTAGGCAAGGTGTGGGGTGGTTAGATATAGTAGTCTTATCTGAAATTATGGAGAAATTGTCCTCATTAGGCCTGCACTCCACACTGTTAACTCTGTTTTGATAAGAAAACCAGGATCAAGATACAGAATTACCGATTACGTAGCTGGTTAGTTGCTTTCTAAATGCATCTTAAAACTTGCACCAACATATGATGGTGTGGACGATGCCGATATTTTGATGTCACTTTCATCACAAATGACCCTACCTATTTCAAATGTTTTGAATGATAGAACATTTTCATATGCAAGATGTACAACAACATAAATGGATGAGAATAACAGTAGCAAATTTAGAATTTTATATAAATTGGAATTCATGAATCAAATTGGTGGTATGGCATCATATGAAGAATAGACACATGTTTCATTCCTTGTAGAGAGATAAACAACACCTTAAATTTGTATCCTTACTTTAGTATCCCTCCGTCACTAATACTTATCTATTTTCCTTTTACCAAAATACAACTTCAAGTTATTGTGATGATGAACCCAACATCCTATCACATGAATATAATTGAGAGGAATACAAACAATGAAATAATCCAAATCCATGAAAAAATCTATACCCTATTGCTCCAATGCCGCCTGCTGATAAGGTTTTTAGTCCTTTTTTTTGGGTTTTTTTTTTGGTTTGGGGGGGGGGGGGGGGGACCTTACTGTTAAGTCACAAAGAGTTGATTCAATTGCACTGTGGATTTAAACCATTGACTTCATGTTATAGAGCACAAATGAAACGGCCATTTTGGTTTATTTTTAATCCAAGTTATAAAAAATTGGCCTGAAGTGATTCTTTTGCTGAGCTCCCCAAGGCGTGAATATGATTACACATGAAATGTTTTGTGGACGTTTTACTTTCCAAAGTTTGACAATTTCTTTGGGATAGTAGTATGCGGAAATTGTTCATCGCTTATTACTTGAGTCATTAAATGAGCCAAAACAATCGAGAGGGATATGTTGCCGATATTTGTGAAGGTGTTGAACAGGAAACTAGGTGCAGGATAGTTGCTTGAAGCCATTGACTGATTCATTCTAATATCATAAAACATTTGTCTCAAAATTGTTGGGTGGTTATGGGATTTAGGCTCGTGATTGTTCAGCAACAATAACAACTAACTCTTAGGGTGCGTTTCATTGGTCAGAAACCCTGGGGAAATGGTCAATTTCCCTAGGTTGACTTATTTTCCTAATGTCATGTAGGTTGACCTTGAGAAAAACTTTACGGGGGGCCCACCATTTCCTACATTTTCCTAAGGAAAATTTCCCTCAGGGGAAACATGTTTGAGTGCGGTCTAGGTATACAAATGTGAGCAACCTTGCCCCATAAGCATAAGTTCAAAATCATGCTTCCTTGGTGGGACTCAAACCCACAATCTTTTGATTAGAAGTCAAATGCCTTATCCATTAAGTCATGAGGGCTTAGTTTGGCTCGTGATTGCTCAAAGGATAACAAATCCTAGCTATTAGGCTTGGTCCTTGGTCACGTTGATGTTTTGTAATCTTGGCTTGGTAGGTTTCCTTGATGATTTGCTCTACAAAATTGTATTTTTCATGAGATAGAGGCTAATGCATAATATGAACTAGCTTATTAATACATAAGATTGCAATGCTAGGAACTTACTAGGTGATGTAGATATGGTGACATATGATGTTTCTATTTTGAGAGATATTAAGATCACGATAATTCATTTAATATATCGTTGTCCCAGTTCATTTCAGGTATACTTCAAAAACCATCAATAGAAGGGATGTATGCAATTATATTGAGCTCTTGTTTGTTGTGACTTGGCTTCTGGTTATCATTTTGGTTATCTGTCCACCATACTCGTTCTTATTTCCTTCAGTTCTGTTTATCTATTTCTCCATGGTTCTTAGAGTCTATATGTCTGGTCCTTACCTCCAGTGAGTATAAACCTGTTGATTTACAGTTCAGCTGGTAGATGAGAACTAGTAATTAATAATTGTCTATGTGAGAGATGACTCTCGTGAATTCACAAAGATATTCTATAGTGGTGAATCCATGTAGTATATAGTAGATTCCCTCATTGAAAGATTTATCTGAATTTCGGTTTCTGTGATGTTGCCTTTTCTTTATCTTGCCATTTAAGGCACTTAACGTACTTGAATTTTTTTAGTGATTTTACTACTCTGATATTTTGTATTCTGTTGCAGAAAAGAAATCGGATGGAAGATCGAGAATTGATTCAGATGCTGATGATGATCAGCTCATGCAATTGGAGGAAAAGGATATTGTGTCATCTGTGGCAACTGTGCTGTCTGATCTATGTGGTCCAGGTGAATGGATGCCTATGGAGAGACTTCATGCCGAGGTCAGTTTGATTTTAAAGATCATATTGTATGGAACCATGGTGTGCCTCTTCCTTTCCTTTTCTCTGTATGAAGTGCCCAGCAAATATTTAGTATTAGAAGTTTGTGAAGCATCCTCTGGTTTTCCTTTTCTATATTGTTGACCTGAATGTCCTTCAGCAGACATGATTGGTCTCATACAGATGGCTGGGCAATGAATTAGGGTATCTACTGTGGTGGGGGTTATTGGAGGAGGTAAAGATAATAAAATCTGCAGACCAAGGAACATTAAAATTGAGCACAATGAAGGTAGAATAAATCTGAGAGAAGAATGCTGATGTAGCTTAAGTGCATGCATCGTCAGTTCACATTGTGCTCTGCTGTCAAGTGCTGAACTATATCCTTTTACGGTGCCTCCTTTTCTAGAGAACAAGAAGTGTAGACGGAAACATCTGTTGGTATTTAGTATGTGGGACCATGCTGTGGCCATGCTACGTTCTTTAATCTTTCCTTTCCAAAAATGCAATTGCATGGCAAAGAGGAACTGCTGCTTGGGTTAATTTGTTAGATTTTGGGGTAAACCCTCCTGGAGGAAGTGGTATTCACAGTACACAGGCGGTGTAAATGCGGTGTGACCCAGGATTCCCTCACTTGAATTTAGGGTTTCTTCAATTTCTTGATTGTTGCATTTAGTTCGACTATATTCTTATTTCTAACACTCTGATGAATGGTTTTTAACTTATTCCCGAGATTTTTCCTAATCCTGCTGCCTGTATGTGTGCTGCAGCTAATGGAGCTGTACGGTAGCGTTTGGCATCACAGTCGTGTGAGGAGATATCTGACATCTGAAGATTGGCCAAGTTCTGAATCCAAAGGAAAACCATGGTACGGCCTGCTCATCTTGCTAAGGAAATATCCGGAGCATTTTGTGATCAACACCCGGTCAAAGGGTCGTGTCATACTGGAGTTTGTTTCTCTTGTTTCGCTTATTTCATAGGACTGTAGAGGGGCTCTCCATTGCTTCATTTTTTCAGCACTCAAGTATAATTGAACCTCCTGGTAATTATCAGGTCATTACCCATTCATTTAGTTGTCCAAATAAGTTTCTTAATCCTAAGCAATAAGCATTATTAGCTCGGAGAAAGAGGCTTGGATCAGAATACAGAATACAGTTGCCCCGATCTAGGCCAAAGCTCATAAGAGTCATACTTGCTTGTGGGCGAAAATCGGCACTGATCAGTTTTGCTGCTTCTCAAATCTCAATGGATTGATTATACAGTAGATGATATTTTTTTTTTTGGGTTCTTAACATGGACAGAAGTCACAGAACATAGAAGTAGATGAATTTAGTGAAAAATAAATTGTTGTAATTCTAGGGGAAATCAGTGAAATTACTGAAATAGTGGCATTTCATCAAATTGTTTATTGGGGCTTCGTTTGCATTTTTCTTAGTTTCATTTTGCAACTGGTGCATCTAAAACTTATTAGTATATTTCTCTTAACAATAGATGTTAAACTTGACACCTATCTCAAAAAAAAAAAAAAAACCCAAAAAATGAAAAACAAAACTAAGAAGGCAAAAATGAAACTCAAAATAAAAGCCAAATATTTGGACTTGAGGTTGGAATGAAGTTGAACATCTACTATTCACGGGAACATATATAATACTCCTAATAATAATTTTTTGAGGTGCATTAGAGGGAAAGATGAAATTAAAAACCAGACTTAACGTAAAGAAAATAGAAAAAAACAGTGCACCATATGGACCTAATAAAAAGTGTAAAAACAAAAGGTCACTTGACGAAAATTCCTTAGGTTCATTTACGCTAGGCCCCTTTTTTTTTTATGCGGTTGGTATGTTGTGAAAATGGTACAGTATGGTGAAATTGTGGAAAGCACTAAGGTTTGGAATGGTATGGTAAATTTTGTGAAAAGTGTGATTGATATGGTAGGTGATGAGAGAGTATGAAAAGTAGAGGAAAAATGTGAGGAGATATATTGGTAATAATTGTGGCAAAGTGTGGTATAGTGTGGAAGAATACATAGTAGTATGATGAGTTGTGACAACGCACCGTACTGCACTGCATCGCACCGTAGAAAAGAATAGGGCCTAATATTGATACAAACAAATGTTAACTAATTCGAAAATAAAGTTTAGATACACCAACATTGATAATTTGATACAAACGATATATCATGAATTCTACATGAATATGTGAGTTCTACATGCAATACAACATAACACGATCTTTGTTACATTCATTTCCTTTCAGGATCATTCGTGATCCGATAAACTCTACCAATGATGTAGACAAATATCTTCATCCAAATATGCATTTAAGTTGAGCAATCGGTGATTGACTTAGCAACCCCCCCCCCCCCTAAATATATTATCATGTAGATCAAAGCTGTTAGAATTAGGGTCCTAACTCTGATCCATGGGGTAGTTAGAATCGGAATTAACCCACGTAGAATTGTGGATCGGAATGTAAATAGTAGAATCACATTGAGAATTTTGCAAAAAATTACTCGGGGATACCCCAATATTTGGGAAAACTATTTTTCGGTACCCCAACTTTTCAAAACTCATTTTGAGGTACCCTTACTTTTTGGGTTAGTAATTATTTGGTGCTTTTTCGGCCATCAATTTTATTAAGTGACCGAAATACTCTCCCTCTTCTTCTTTAAGGGTATTTCTTAAAAAATGGAAGAACAAGGGTATTTCGATCAATTAACCAAATTGATGACCGAAAAAACACCTAATAATTTCTAACTCAAAAAGTAAGGGTACCCCACAATGAGTTTTGAAAAATTGGGGTACCTAAAAAACATTTCACCAAAAGTTAGGGTACCTCCGAGTAATTTTTTGAGAATTTTGGATCATAAAATCGTAGGATCGTATATAAGGATCGAGATTTTAATAACTATGATAAAGATACAATCAGGATCAAAAAATAAAAACTTTGATTTGTAATATGTAACCAAAATGTTGAATTAGCCGTAGATCCATGTATTTCATATTGATACAAACAAATGCTAACTAATTTGAAAACAAAGTTCACAGTAAGCAACAGGCAAGAGCGCAGTACCTAGAAAATCATGAGTTCTACATCCAATACAAAGGCAAAATTCGGATAAGATTAACTGTAACTCTCCACAGAACAGTTGAAGATAAAGATCGGTCCTAGAAGACCGGTTTCTCAAGTGAGATTTGGAGTTCTAAACTGTGTACAGTTCTCGAGTTTCAATAAAATCATTTTATTCTACCCAGCAGGTGCAATGGAACCACACAACTTGCTAAGCTGGGAGAAAATACTTCCTATGTATATGAAGGAAGAAGGAGCGAAAAAGTTGTTCACTTGAAAATCCTTTGGCACTAGAATTATGAGGAATTATTAAGCTACGTCTTTTCTAGCTTCTTTTTCCCTGATAACTATAGCTGTCTGAGCACGTAACTGTTCTTCACGAGCTCGTTTGGCAGCCAGGGCTTCTTCATCAAGTATCTGAATTGGAGACCATTCTGGCAGTTTCAAATCCCCTCCAAGTATTGAATCGCGGTAGCTTTTTAAAACAGGTTGCAATTTCAGTGTAGCGCAATCAACTGCTGTTCCTGCAACGGCAAACATAACAGAGTATCGAACAGCACCCAACTGCCCACCTGTAATAGAAAAAGGATAATGTAGTCCTAATGTCAGAAAACCGCACCCATTCTGCCGTAATAACTTTCACTATGTGACACAAAGTTTATCAGCAATTGGTGAATGTGGATGTTCCCGCATAATTGGAAGTAAAGGGCATTCTACAAGAACTCCAATGAAGACATGGTCAGTTTAGTCATCAAAGTTGGTCATTTGTGGAGAATTTTATGATGCTTTTAGTATGAATTGAATCTCAACTGTCCATATTCATGTCAGATTGTTGACCATTTAACAAGGGAACTTGAACTGAAATTAAGTGTCTACTAGTATCTTAGGTCACAAAATTAGAGTATATGCCAATTAATGCAAAAGAATACCACCTAGAAGCAGGATATGCTAAAAAGGTTTGGAAAATCCAAAAAGTTGGCTTCCTTCTCAAATGCTAAGACACTGGGAGACAAAACATTAGGAAATACACAACCACAGCCACATAGCAATATGATGCCTCTCCATTGTCATCAGATGCATCAGTGAATCTCTCTGATTAGTGTTTAACTGATAAGAGATCACTCAGAATGATGCTTTCAGTTTTCAACTTGAACAGGTAGGCTACACTTGCAACTTATTACATGCTCCTGGAGCATGTGAACATGTGCTCCAAATAGGGCCATTGTTCACTTGCCTATACTAGGTTGTTCACTCCAAATAACGTAATTGTTCACTCCAAATAGTGTAATTCTTCACTTCCAATAGTGTAATTGTTCACTTGCATATAGCCTGGAGCGCAAACTCTAAATGCACGTAATACACTTTTTCAAAGATAAATTCCCATCAACTGTAAACCAACCTAAACACTGAAATTTTGCTTTGGATATTCAGACTAAGAACTATGGAGTATTTGCCTCATCCATCAAGGATTTGGACCCAAGAGTTCTCATACATTTCCCCCCAATTTAGAAGTCAGACAGAGGGGATAGGGAAGGGTGAATTAAAGCGTAGGACTGACCTTGAAGTCGTCCAAGAAGAGCACCACTGCAAAATCCACCAAGGGCAGAGTTTATAAGATCATCATGGTCAGATTTTCGAGTTACTCGTACGAATTCGCGTGCTCCTGCAAGACAAATGGAGAAGTTCACTTCCACATGGTAAAAAACTATAAATGACCATCTTCACAGGATATACACAGTTCATGGTAAATGCATCTTGATAGCATCCGGTATCAGTATATCAATGGAAAGCTTGAAGTCCCAAATGACCCAATAGCATCAACAGCAACCAATTAGAATTTTTACGCCTGTTTCCTAAACCAAACCTGCGAACCCCAGCTTGTGCCTTGTGACAGTACCACTTAACCTTGATTATAACTTTTTCCCCTTCTTCCCTTAGTAAGCTCAGATCCTCTTAATTCCATATTATGAATAAGTTACTGTGATTGTGCAACACAAGTACACAATTGATTTCATCAAAAATCAAGGAGATCACCAATTTCAGTTGATTAAGAACACCTAAAAAGAAGCATTTTGATGATAATATGATATCAACACAACAATATGAGATTAATCGAAATGATAGAATGACAAAAATTAAGAGAGAAACAAACAAACATCCATCAAAATCGCAGGCAACAAATATAGAAGAACTGAAATCAATGGAATGAATACCGCAGTAGCAGCCGGTGACAATGGCGAGATTAGTTGCATAGGTAGCGGAAATGTTGGCAAGGCCGTGAGTTTTTCGATGCTTGGAGACCAACCCAGCTGCTCCTCCAACAACCCCTGAATGCGACAGTGATTTCAGAGTCAGTACTATACCCTATCGACCAAGACGCTCTGTGAAAGCATAAGATTAGGAATTGGAGAATTTAGGGAAGAATTAGGGTTTAGAGAGAAACCTCCGATAAGAGTAGGGTACAACATTCGCTCCTTCCAACCATCAAAGAACGAGGGCTGTGAGGCGGAAGAAGGAGCTGCAACGGGTGATGATGAAGAAGATGATGATGGCGAATCCGCCATTTCTGGATCAAGAATTAACTGATCAGCTCGAATCAGAATCAACTGAAATGTTGTGATTGAGATTTGAGAAGGACGATTAGTTTTGCCTCGCCGGCGACTGTGCTCCCAAAGGTTTTTTTCCCCAACTCCAAACACCCCCCCCCCCCCTTTCTTTTCAAAATTCTTTTTTTTTTTTTTGGAGCTAAAAGACAGAAAAACAGCGAATAAAAAGAGGTCGGGAAGCGATAGTCCACTAGCCTTCTTGGCTAGGTTGTGAGCTTCCTTGACACTAGATCTAGGGACTTTCCTAATCCGACAACATTGAAGGATAAGGAAAAGTAATCTACAAGAAGAAATGATATTTTTGCACAGCACCGGGCTTGAGATTTTGTTGTTGAACAATTGCACTACTTCAGTAGAGTCAGTGAATATAGTGATATGGCGCATCTTCTTTTGAGTTGCTCTTTCAATAGCATTTCCCACTGCAGACAATTCCATTTGCAATGCTGATGATCCTAGCATTGGAACAACGTTTTTTGCTTTATTTGGATACCTTGTTGCCTGAGCACCCAACCAATGCCACCACGACGATTAGACTGATTCCAAGCACCATCACAGAAAAACTCGCCTTCATTGACAGAGTTGACATCAGCTACCCAAACAAACTCGTGGACCTGATGGGTAGCCCCTTCTGTAGAGTGATGAGTGTGGACTCCAACGTAGTCCTTTTTCTTCAATGCTCCCATCCTAAGGAGATTGAGTTCTGCTTGGATCCAGGTAGGGATGAAACCCGGATGAATCCATTCTTTGTTGAAAGCCATATGATTTCTTGCAATCCAGAGAAACCAGCAAGTAGCCTTGAATTCTTGGGCCACGGACACCCCTGCTGATTTTTGTTTCCAGAAAAATTGTAGCCAATTAGTAATCCATTGGTCCAGATGAAGCACCACAAGAGTGTTCTCTGTGAGTGCTAAAGAAGACGCAAACCAGATCCTTTTGGCCCAGTCACAATCTCTGAATAGATGATCCCGATTTTCGATACTGTTTTTGCACAGATAACATCTGGCGTCCGCCATGGGATCCCATCGCATTCTTTTGTCATTTAGGGTAAGTGCATTGTGATTAGCCTTCCAAAGGAGCATCTTCCATTTTGACGGGGTCTGTGTCGCGCAGAACTTACTCCAGAACCTGTGCTGCTGTTTCTCTTCTTCTACTGTAGGGATGATTGCAGGATCCCTGGATGTGGACCAGAGGAAATAATAAGCAGATTTAACTGAAAACTTACCGTCCCTCGTTAGACCCCAATATTTCTCATCTGCTTCTTCCAAGTCTCGGATCGGGTAAGCCAGGATGTCCTTGACCGAGTCCCTTTTGAATTGGGTGGTAATGACTTCAACATTCCAACGTCTCGGGTTGTCTAGGAAGAGATCATTTACCAGTTTGGTGTCCCAAAAACTGCGATTGTTCTCATTAATGAGCTGAATCTCTCCTCTGCCCGTCCAATTTGTGCCCAGAATAGGAGTGTTGCGTCCTGAACCAATTCTGATCTTGAATTGGGATTTAACTTTGGAGGTAGCTTTGAACAAACTACGCCAGCCTCAAGAGCTGGATGTAGGGAGCACGGCCTTGTCATCAATCGTTGAATTTCCTTTGTACCTGGCTTTGTACATTCTGCTAAGAATGCTGCCAGGGTTGTTGTGGATTCTCCAAGCTTGCTTGGCTAACAAGGCGTCATTGATCTACTCTGTACACCGCATAACCAAACCTCCTGCTCCTTTTGGTGCAATCAACTTATCTTTGGCAACCCAATGCTTCCCCTGGTCTCCGCCACTCGTCCACCAGAAGAAGCGGGTCATGGTTGCATCCAGCCGCCTTGCCACTTTGGCGGGGATTTTATAAATGACAAGTATATGGCTGTGATGCGCAGAAAGGACAGAGTTTATGAGAACCAACCTCCCAGCAGGAGAGAGAAGGGCGACCTTCCAATTCTGTAACTTTCGGTCTACAACATCCATGAGAAACCCAAATTGAGAAGTCTTGTTCCGGCCTACCAGCGGGGGCACCCCTAGATATTTATCAAAAACTTCTTCCAAGGCGAAACCAAACACGACAGAAAGTCCTTCTTTCTCTTCCACTGTTGTATTGGGGGATGTCATCATTCTAGATTTGTTTATGTTGATGACTTGGCCAGACGCGAGGCAAAAATCATCAATGCAATTCTTTAGGTTGAGGCAATAATCTGCCCGTAGATCAGTGAAGAAGATTGACTTATCAGCGCAAAACATATGGTTTAACTCTGGACTACCTCGGGCCACACAAATCCCCTTGAGCTTTCCTTTGGATATCTCTTGATTTAGATAGCAACTCAATACATCCAGGCAAAGGATGAAAAGGTAAGGAGAAAGGGGGTCACCTTGACGCAAACCAGCTTCTGGTTGGAGGGATGGAGAAGGGAAGTCGTTAATAAGGACTGAGTAACGAACAGTGCTTACACATTCCAAGATCAGTTTGATCTAGTGACCGGAGAAACCTAGTCTAAGCATAACGTCTTTGAGGAAGTCCCATTGTATCCGGTTATAGACTTTATTCATATCCACTTTGATTGCAGCCAGCTTGGACCCCTGCTTCCGGGACTTGATTGTGTGAAGCACCTCATGTGCTATTAAACAACTATCCCCAATAAGGCGACCTTGAATAAAAGCGTTCTGAGATTCATCGATCAGTTTTTGCAAGATCGGCCTTAAACGGTTTACCACGCACCCTGAGAGAAGCTTATACATAACATTACACAGACTAATAGGGCGGAAATCTGTCATAGACTGTGGAGAAGCATTTTTGGGAATAAGAGTGATGTGCTCTTCGGCTAGAATTTGAAACGTATTAATGTCATGTTCTTTTGTGCGGTTGGCATGAAGTGAAAATGATGCGGTACGACGAAATTGTGAAAAATGCAGTAAAATATGGTACGATATGGCAAATTTGTGAATGTGATTGATGTAGTAGATGAAGAAAGAGAAGGTGAAAAGTAGGGGAGAAAAGTGATGAGAGAGAAAAATGAAGAGATATATTGTCAGTGATTGTTGTAAAATGTGACATGGTGTGGTGAAATGTGCAAGAATATTGAGTGGTATGGTGAGTTGTGATAACGCATTGCACCATACAAAAGATCGGGGCCTAAAGAGCAACTTGGTGCACAAACTTGCGGGGCACGGGAAGGATCCCACTACAAAGGACTAATGTAAGCAAATTTTATCTTATATTTCTGCTAGAGATTGCTTCCAAGATTCGAACTCGTGACGTCAATAGTGTATTACTACGCGATGAAAAAATATCTTTTTTCCAAGTTCTCCTTTACCAAAAATGAATTTTTTTTTTCCTTAGGGTATGTTTGATTGGAGGTTATGGAATTGAACTTGACACCTAAAGATATTAGGTCCCTTTATTTTGGGTATGTCTGTGAATTTTGACAATGAAATTTCATATCTAAGTGTATCAAGTTTCCTCCATCATATCACACTGTACATAAGAACATGGCCTAAAGAATAACCCGGTGCACAAGCTAGCAAGGCTTGGGAAGGATCCCACTGGCCACTACAAAGGACTAATATAGGCAAATTTTATATTATATTTCTTCTAGAGATTACTTCCAAAACTCGAACTTGTGATGTCAATAGTGTATTATTACGTGATGAAAAAATATCCTTTTTTTCAAGTTCCCCTTTACCAAAAATGGAAAAAAAATTCTTTTTTCCTTAAGTATGTTTGATTGGAGGTTATGAAATTGAACTTGACACCTAAAGATATTAGGTGTCTTTATTTTGGGTTTGGCTATGAATTTTGATAATGAAACTTTATATCTAAATGTATCAAATTTCCTCCATTTAAGGGAGACTTGATATTTTTCCTTTTTGAGAGGTTTCACATCTCATTTCTTAAAAGGGGAAAGCAGTTACTAGGAGATATTAAATCTGGATACCATTTCTTTTGGGATGAAAGATGAGTGTAGGAGTAAGAAATAGGCCAGAGCAACAAAATCAAGAGGGTAATAAGTCTTAGAAGAAATTCTAGGGGCTTGACCTTCCGGCAAAATGGATGACATTTTTTTTGGAAGATCTGTACCTTCAACATTGGTGGGGGGGGGGGGGAGGAGCTTCGTTGTCTTTTTTGTGGAAATGAGCTAGAAACTTTTCAGTATTTGTTTCGTGACTATGATGTCTTGACCCACATATGAAGGGGAGCCAATTGAGGATTAATGTTGAATTGGCTAGGGAGGTGGATTTTAAGAAGTGGGTAAGAACTTGATGTATTTTCTTCTCAAGCACAAGGAGGCTAAGGGTACAACCATACATTTATTTATTGCAAGCCTTTGGAATATTTGAAAAGATTAAAATAAAACAATCTTTCACCTTGAAAAAGCTAACCCCAACAAGGTTTTTCTTAACATTCGGTCGGATATTGTCGTAGAGGAGCAAGTTCGATCTGGTTCAAGGGAGGGAGGAACTAATAAGAGGCCTAGGGAGCACCTTCACTCACAAGTTTTCGTTTGGAAAACTTAGGGAGGAGATATATCAACAATGTTAGTAGGTTTTGGAAGGGAATGATGGGGTAAGATTGTGTGGTTGTGATCCTCTACTCAGTTTGTATGCGTTGTAGGTTGAGCTGGTAGGTATTGAAGTTGTGTTGAGGAGCGCCAGGTCCAGAGGGTTTTACAATTGCAAGGTTT
The DNA here is from genome assembly GCA_029582165.1 of Portulaca oleracea. Taxonomy (NCBI): domain Eukaryota; kingdom Viridiplantae; phylum Streptophyta; class Magnoliopsida; order Caryophyllales; family Portulacaceae; genus Portulaca; species Portulaca oleracea. Next base: position 13,726,068 of record CM055870.1, read on the forward strand.
TCCCAGATTTTGTGCTCGTTGTCCAACTTTTTCAAGGAGTCCAAGATCCACCTCGTGATTGCTTCTTTCTTGCATAATGCTATTGTTAAACATTCATTTATGTGTTACATGTAAAATCGGTAGAAATAGTGTCAAGAATGACCATGATCTTGCTACTCCTACAAGATGGAGATGACATGCTTGATTGTTTTTCTATTGTACAAGCTCCTTATTACCAAAAAAAATAAATTATTATTAGGTGTTTTTTAGAACTCGTTTCGGAGTACCTTTAATTTGAATAAAAAGTTCAACTTAACCCAAAGTTCAAATGGGTCAAGTTGAACTTTAATGGATCACTCAATAGTCATGTTCAACTTGGATCCATCAAAGTTCAACTTGACCCATCCGAACTCTAGTTGCATCCACCCAACTTTTCAAAACTCATGTTAGGATACCCTTAATTTTTGGATTAGTAATTATTAGGCGCTTTTCCAACAATGAAAATGAATTTTCCGATATGTTTTAGGCAGGAAGGATATTATGGATTTAAGTTGATTGAAATACCCTTAAAATCCAACTTTGCAATATTATTTGTTATAAAAAAAAATGAATTCAATCCCCTTCCTAAATATCATTCCATTGTTTCTTCTCCCCTATCCTCTTCACATCTTCTATCTCCCTCTCAAACAGTAACAGGGGAAACTATTAAAAGGAAGTTTGTAGAAATGTCAATGAAGGTAAATGTGTTTGGTAAAACTAGATGCTTTTATTGTTTCAAAAATTTCATGAGGCAGCTAAGCAGCTTGCTTTTTGTCTATCTCGTCTGTTTCTCAATTTTCCAGATGATCTAGGTCTGAATCGGAAGATGAATTGGGAGTGGGAATATCATCGAATTCGGGGGGTTCATCCAAAGGTGGAAAGTATCGTCAATTGTTTGGTGGCGGCAGTAAATGCAAAGGTGATTGTAGACATGAACTTTTGAAAAGGGTAAAGGGCAATATCATCTTTCACTACGAATAAGTAAGGATATTTCGGTCACTTAACAAAAATGTTGACATTTTGGTAGGAAAAAAATCTAATTATTACTAATCCAAAAATTAAGAATATCCCGAAATTAGTTTTGAAAAGTTGAGTATCAAAAAATAATTTCTCCAAAAATTGAAGACTGGAGTACTTTCAAGTAATTTTGTATTTTTAAAATAAGGCTACCATTGAGAGTAGTTTCTAAAATGGTTTGACAACTTGTAATAGAATACTTGAAGCCTACCAAACGACCCCTTTTTTTTTTGGTAATGAACCCAGATGAGTGGGAAACTAGGGTTTGCTGCTTACTTGGTTCACTCACGCTCACACATCCTCTGTCAATTCTTCGCCACTTTAGATCCTCCATCGCCATCGCCATTGTCGTCGGGTCTTCCTGTCGTACTTGCAATGGTACGTTTGGCCCCGAGGTAGAGCTCAGTCAGTCATCACCCTGATAGTAAGGTAAATACCTTCTACTTTCTGTTGATTCATTCATCAAATTCAAACCCTATATCTTGTTAACATTTCTCTTTCAGACATTTTGTTCAACACCTGGTGGGCGCCCGTCTTTCTGGTTAACTTTCCTTGTTTTGGTGTCAATTCCGATTAATTCATTCATCCACCATTTATTTTTGTGGGTTTTATGGTAGAATCGAGTCTTAATCCTTCTGTTCTGTATGGTAAACCATGCTTGGTTTATGCTTATTCATTGACATTTGTGAGGACTGAGGAGTGACATTTGAGTAGCATTCAAATATGCTTGGAATTAGTATAGTGCTCTTTCTATGAGGTTCTGAATCAAAAAATTCAGGTGTCTATCTGTTTTGTTGTCTTTTCAGAACTAAACAACACTTGATTCAACATCTATGCTGATGATTTGAGTTAGAGATCAGAAAGATCGCTGCTTTTTGTCATTGATCTTCATCACTGCCGATTATGGAAGTCATCCACAATACTGCAAGCAGGCAGCTATCTCAAATGTTCATAGCCATTTTCTTCTTCCACCTCTCCGAATACCTTTTGGCAGTTATTTTTCATGGTAGTAGGAATGTGACCATCCAATCGCTCCTGATAAGCAAACACTACATAATTGCCATGGTCTTCTCTGTGCTTGAATACTTAGTTGAATATACATTCTTTCCCGGGTTGAAGGAGCATTGGTGGTTGAGCAATTCGGGCCTTGCATTGGTAGTCACGGGCGAAATCATTCGGAAACTAGCAATTCTGACTGCTGGCAGGGCATTCACACATCTAATCAGAACGCACCGCGAGGAGCATCACAAGCTGGTAACCCAGGGAGTTTACAGCTTTGTCAGGCATCCAAGTTATACTGGCTTCTTAATTTGGTCAGTGGGTACCCAGATTATGCTCTTGAATCCCATATCAACAGTTGCGTTTACTGTGGTAGTTTGGCGCTTCTTTGCTGGGAGAATCCCATACGAAGAGCATTACTTAAAGCGCTTCTTTGGGACGGATTATGTGGAGTATGCCAGACGGGTCCCTTCTGGCATACCGTTTGTGAAATAATCTGCTGAGCTCGTTGGCATTTATACCTGTAGAATATGTATTCAGACACCCCAAAATCCTTCGGTTCATCTAATCTTCGGGCAGTATGTGCTGTGAAGCATACTTGGGGGAGTTTTCTGCAATTGAATGCCGGGGATGTCTTGCTCGAGCTCTTGGGATGAGGGTTGGCCGATCACCGTGCTTACCCAGATAGAGGTGAAGGAAAGAATGTTGATCAATGATCATATTGCATTTGGTTTTGAGCTGCTATGATGACAGACAGTTGAAGACTTGACACAATTTTTACACTTTCTCCAGGAGCTACTCTTTCTTGTACTTTTATCTGTGTTGATAGTCAAGCTAAAAGCACCACCTGTATGCAGAATTTGACATATGATTTATCTTTTGTAATTAGAGAAATTCTGATTTTTACCTTATTTTACACGTAACTTTGTGGTGGGATGAATATTGAAGAAGCTATTTTTGTCATTATCGGAACTAATCAACTCTCTGTTGAAATTGCTTTAAATATTAGATGGGGTGGTAAAGTTTGTATCAAGGTCTTTGGTCATTTTATCACATTTTTTTTTTCTTACTGCGGGTAAATTTGACCAGCTGATTAGGTCCCTATTTCAGGGATAATTACTAGTAAACTTTACATGTGGGGAAGGGGAGGTACCGAACTGTTCATGCAAAACATGACTCAGTTCATTAACCCCACAATTTCCACTTAAAAACTTTGCTTGCACCAAGACTCGAACTTTGATGGAAGTTTAGATAACAGGGTTGGTTGTCACTTAATTACCACCTCTTTGGTCATTTGATTATATACTGTTTAAACCTGAGCCCCGACTGAGTTTTAATTCAATCACTCTGTCCAGACTTGAATCCGAATCCGAATATAAATGATCGAGCCAGTGATAAAAAGATCGACGAGGTATAAAGCTATGAACTTGTATGATATCAACAGAGCACCTTTGTGATCTGTCATTGGCAAGTAGCCTATAATCAGTCTACTCAACGAATTACAATTCTGCTGGTTAAAAGAACCGCAGCCTAAACTGAATTACCTCTTTGACGCAGTAATGCTCAAAATCAGGCATGTAACTATAACGTAACCACCTTTATTTTACTATTGCAACATCTATTTCCAGTATCTGGTTGTCAGCAGAGGATAACACTCTAATGATATCGCGAGCCTTTCTGCTAAAACCTCGAGGATCAATTTAGCTACTGTCTTGGGGAAGAATTGGAACCCGGATTACAAAAATAAGTGCTCGGTGGTCGATGCATCTTGCTCTACGTCATCAGAAGCCGAGAAGCCCTCAACCCCTTGATCATGTTCCCAGTCAGTGGTTTGGACTGAGAGTAGCCCTGCTCCTCCAGCATGTCGTCTTCTGCTTTCTGCAACATTTTATTACGGGCAATTCAGTAAAAGTTCAGGAGACTGAATCCGGAACCCAGATTAGGGTTCTTTTTTTTTTGTTGGGGGGGGGGGGGGGTCTGAAAATGCATAGGGAGTTACTTTTGGTAGTTATAGCACGGCGTGTCATGGCCAAGAACTCGTGCCACTTGTATTTTCTGAGCTCCTGCTTCTCCTCTTCAGGGAGCTCAAAATTTGGCTCCCTGCCACACATGAAAGCAGCTCTGCACCAAAATCATATGAACAGAAGTTAGAAGCACAGTAACTGACATTCTGAACACCATATATATTCGTCAAAAACATTAGGGGCGTCTCATAAAACGAGTTTTTTCAGTGTCATTCTAGTTATGGACATCCCATATTTGCACAACATGTTTCATTGGTTTTTATGGAAACCCAAGCATACTAACGAAGGAAACATAATGGATAGCGGAGGATGACAACAATAATCAGTCAGTTAGCATCCTTCCAATCCAGGGTTCAATAAGGTTTATATTCTGGATATAGTAGCATTATCTTTGAGAGGAACGTGGTTGTTTCCAAAACGACCCACAGAACGATAACAAATTACCCGAAAAGCCTAAATTTCAAAACTTCCATCAACCTCAACGAATAGTGCTAAAACAGCAACGAAAGAGGGGGCATCAAGAGAATCACACAGCAGTATATCCTACAGAAGATGTTCTTGTAGTTGTACCTGTCATACAGATGGGCTGCTTCTTCTGGTGAGCCAATGGTCCCTAGATGAATTTGTTTTTTGTCAACTTTTATAGCTGCTTGCCACTTCATATTCTTGAAGTAAACACCCCTCATCAAACATTGATCTTGATTGTTTGCACGCCGTCTCCTATGTTGCTTTCTGCGCTTCACGAATTCTTGATCTGTGAACCAAATGCATGTCAAAAGAGAGGCGTACAGAATGTACACAACTTAGAGAAGCAGAACGATCTCGTGATCAAATGTTTTGGTAGAATGAAGGACAAACCTGCATGGGGTTCACTATTCTGCCCTTTTGAAGAAGCATTGGCTGGATTCTTCTGCTCTTTTGATTGGCTAAAACCAGAAATATTCGGCGACTCTATTCCTCCCATGGGGTCATTGACCTGATAAAACAGCCATCACATATACATTTTCAAGTTCATGATGCTCAAGTTCTTAATCTCAGAAACCAAATCTTGATGTTTAGATATACACATACACGCACACGCACATACATACACATATACATACGTGGCTAACCTAAATGATGAAACCCAACACTACTTCAAATTCCCTCCACTATCACGCTACTGACAATTGCCTTCAATTCAATTCGATATGTTCATTTATAATTCATTCAGACTGGTGAAAGTAATGCAGGAAGGAGTTACCTCAATCGGAAGTTTCATGTCATCCATAGGCATAGGATGCACACTGAATGGATTTGAGCTACGACCAGCATTTTCAGAAACACTTCCCTCCTCAGATAACTTGGACGGTGATCCAAGGAAAGAACTCTGTGATCCTACAAAGTCATTACAGAATCACAAAAAATGGTGAGGATGGGATTCTTTCCTATATACTATGTAAACAGTAAGAAAGTCTCAGTCTCAATTCAAGCTCACCACAGCAGAGTTTCAAGAGTCTGCGCCTCCTCAAACTCACCATGATTTATCTGAAAATCCACACAAAATAATCAAAGATAAGTTAGTTGTTACTAGAAAGGAGAATTCTTCTATGAGGTGGTCTCACAGAAGGCATACAAGAATACCATGTGTGGGATCCTTTTACAGCTATTCTCAGAAATCAGATGCGCGGCATGTTGACAGCAAAACATATTTTATGTGATACAACTATTAATACATATCCAGGACAAGCTTGAAGAAAGTGTCAACAAGACAACATTCTTCTGCTTCTACTTTTCCTTTCATGAATCGAAAACACGAAAAAGAAGGCCTTAACATAAAGTCGAATGGAATTTGAAGTAATGGACAGATGATCACTACATGAATCTGGGAATATACATTAGGGGTTGGGGAGCCAAGTCAACAGCAAGAATACTATTATAAAACATGATCCATATATCATACATATTTGGTAAAAACCCAGAGTACATCATCCAACATACAAAGTCATGGTACATATATAGCTAGATATAGCTAAAGCAAGGAGTACTACTAGTTACTGATTCATTACCAAGAAGATACATGACACACATTTAGGTGGCAGAAGCCAAAACCCCACAAACATACCATACAAAGCATACCAAGAAAAGAATTCAGAGGACTAAGAACAATTCAACCTCCTTTTTGGGGTAAGGAATCCACACAAAAAGTTGAAGCATCATATGGTCCAAATACATATTTTTCCACCAAGGAAAACCCCCAAAAAGGACAGAGTATATAATTCAATGAAAACGACCCTGAAACAATCAACCCCAACCCAACCCAAGTCTTGGTTTCCTGGTCTTCCCTCAGTCAACACGGCCAAACAAACCCCAGAATCACAGACATTCAAGGGAAGACGATCAAGATCAACCCACCATTGAAAATCGAAACTTAACAAAAAACAACGACGACCCACATTACGCAACACTATTTGGGGACTACCCAGATAAGATTAACTATCCCAATTGGGAAAACAAAATCACCATAACATACAAATCAAGGGCACAATGTACAGAATAAGTAAGAAAGTTATACCAGAAGAGTGAGGAATTCAGTAGGTGTGGAGGGGAAAAAGGTGACTAATACTGAATACTGAAAGAAAGAAAGAAAGAAAATAGGAATAGGAAATAGGGAAGGTGGCGAAATTGAAAAGGGTTGGTTGATGATGCTCTCATGCATCTACCACTACCACCAACACCAGAAAGAAATTAAACCCCCCCTAATAATAATCTTAAAAGCCCATTAATAAAATTTGCCCAATTGCAATTGATGTATATTTTTTGTAATCTCTACTGATTCTCTCGTTTTCGTAATGCCCTGTTTGGGAAGAGAGGTGGTAGTTAGAGAGAGGGGAGTCCTTGGAGTTGGGAAGGAGGGAGGGAGGTTGATAAATGTGGGATGGAACGTATGCTTCTATGTACTTTTGGCTAAAAGTCTTTTCACTGACTTTTTTGCCCCTCAAGGCTCTATCAATTCCCCATTATGGAAAATGTTTCTTAAGGATCATGTTTTCTTTGATTTATGTTTTGTTTTCTAAATAAAGTTTGAGATACCAAAAATAGGACTTTGGGAGTTCCCTCCCAAAATTTAAGAATCTAAGTAAAAAAAAAAAAAATTATGTAGGGAAAAAAATCGCGTTTATTATGAATAGGGTGGCTCACGTACTAGTTTATATGCATCCATTATTTTATCAATCAAAGATAATGTGGGGCCTCCGGAAATTAGCAGGTTGATTACAGATGATGCTTGTAAATTCAGGGGCAGGGCCAGAAAAAATTTATTGGGGGTGTCGGTTTATTAATATTTTTTCAACTGTTTATCATTTATCATGAATGAATAAACAAATTGGGAAAGCTTAATTTACACAAAGATTAAATATTCTCAAGGTACTACCATCTAACCACCAAGGTATTCTTGTTGCACTTTACACATACTAATATACATAGGTTTCCTGGAATATGGGGGTGCCATGGCCCCCACCATCCCCCTCTAGCTCCGCCCTTGCTTGTAATGTTAGTTTGGAGTGAAAAACGATCATGCTTCCGGGAGTTCGGTGCATTGTGCGTCCAACTCTCTTTTGCTTTTCCTTTTTTTTCTTTTTCTTTTTCATTTTCTTTTTTTTTAATGAGATTTTTCTTATTTTAATCCAAATTTGTTTTAAATTTTTGGTTCAATTCATTTATATCTTTTATTTATTTGAAGTTTTCATTGCATTTTTTTTTTGTTTTTTGGTACTTTTTTCTTTATTTTCTTGAATGTTCAACTTGAACCAGAATGCTTATAAGTTATAAACCTAAATTTGAATGTTCACAATCCTAAAATAAAATACTCATAAAATTAAAATTGACTGTTCATGAGCTCATAATTCATACTTCAATTTTGCTTATGAATCTAACATCTAGACTCATAAACTTGAACTAGAATCCTCATAAAACTAAACATGAATGCGCATAAATCAGAACTAAAATGCTCGTAAACATAAATTAGAAAGTTCATAAACCTAAACAAGAATGTTCATAAACTTAAATTTGATCGCTCATAAATCTAAACATAAATTCTCATAAACTTAAGAAAATATCCATTGTCATCATAAGTTGAACCATTTTAATTTTGAGAAGAGTTTTCTATCAAAATTATATATTTTAAGTGTTGAAAGTTTTGTTGTGGCCTTACTGCATGAGATTAGTAAGGTGGCAATATATAAATACACATATAAATAAAATAAGTTTAACGATAGAATTCACGTATTGTAATGTTTAGGTGACACGGTATATATTTCCTAAAAAAATAATAAGAAAAAAGAAAGTAAAGATTGAAGTATTGATGGGGGTTGGTTGGGTGCACCGTGGCGCTGTATGTTTGAGTGTACAATCATCGTTCTGTGATAATAAAGGTGTTGTTGTTTTTCATCCAAAAAATTTAATACTTCTCCCTCCATGCGAGAAAGATAGTAAATAACTCTGCTTACCATTCAAAAAATAATACTCAAAGGACTAATAGTATATAACTTGCTCTCTTAAGAGTATTTTAATCCACTTGGATCTTTGATATATATAAAGTTTCAAGTTTGTTTGATTGTTTCCTTGCCCATCCCTTCCTCAAATTGTATTTTGATGTTTTTTTCAGTGGAACCGGTCGACATTTCGTGCATAAGATATTTTCTTATATATATAATATATGGTGTTATGAGATATATATTCAAAGCAATTTAAATTTTTAGTATTCTTATCCTTAATAAATATAATAAGGCAATAACTCTAAACCTAGCCCCTATCCTTTCTTCTGTATAAACTTTAACTTTGTCTATGAAATAGAGGGAGCATTACGTGAATAACGATGACAAAGATGGGTACATTTAAGCATAAATGTAAAGTAGCTAGGAGGTTTTCAAAGAGGACAAAAAGGGATTGTGTTGTGTGTTTTGGATATTAGGATGCACCTATTTAAAAGAGCTTGGATGTACTTGATAATCTAACATCAATAACAAGTTGTAGATTTTGTTCTTTTGTTGTATCAAAATTTTTTGATAACAACATATATACATTTCATCACGTACGCCTATTTTAATGAGGTTAGAGTTGTGTTTGTTTGGAAGGAGGAAATCATTTCCTAGAAGAAATGGTTTATTCTAAGAAAATGGTTTGTCATATTAAATTTTCCTTTGTCTGGCAGAGGAGAAATCGTTTTTCGGAAAATGATCATATATGACACATAAGTAGGGATTCTCAAACTCTCTCACTATCTCTCGATATACGCTGGGAAAAATATTGGTGAAACAAATTCTTTCTCAATATTTTCTTTCTCTCTGTCACTCGATGATTTTTGGTAGAGATACATGCATGTATAATATTTATACTAATGGTGAGAGAAGGAAACTAGGTTATAAACTAATTAACCTACGAGCGAAAAGGAAAGTCCACTGCAGACGAAAACAGGGACCCTGGCGCTGGCCGCGTCTTGATGTTGCTTGCTTCTATGTCACACGCTGGAAAGACTCGTGGTGATTTGTGGGGCCAGTCAACGATCCTTGAAGCAGTTATCGGTAATGTCCGCGACCTGGGAGGGGCCAGGGAGTTACAGATAGTATCAGAGTCGATCCGCGACCGTGAGCTGCGCCAGTGGACGGGAGATCCATGGGCAGTCACTAAGCAGGGCAAAGATTCTAGAGTGGATTGAGGCACAACGAGGACGTTGTGCGCTTAAGTGGGGGTGAGTGGGTGACTGTAATATCCCGGTTATGTGGTTAAAGTGTGGCTTAAAATGATTGAAATGACTACTTATATCACCAAAGTGCACCTTCTTTTAAGGTAACTCATCTGTTAGGAACTCCTCAGTTAAGCGTGCTTGGTTGGGAGTAGTCTTAGGATGGGTGACCTCCTGGGAAGTTTTGTGGGGCCAGTCAGCAATCCTTGAAGTAGTTATCAGTGATGTCCGCGGCCTAGGGGGCCGGGGCGTTACATTTTTTTAATCACTTCCATCGTGTTACAAAATTTCGAGCAAAACCATTAATGATGAATTTTACCCTCAAATTTCAGTTAGAATTAGTAGTGAAAATCGATCTAACAATCAAGTGTGAAAAATATTTTTTTTAAGGTTGAACAAAGGAAGTCAATTTCCTTCCATTTAGGGGAAAATGATTTTCTTTGGAAATGATTTTCTAAACTTTTTTTATACCAAACACTAGAAAATTGGAAAAATATTTTCCTAGAAAATGTTCCCACTGCCAAACATACTCATAAAATCAAAAGACTCATTATAGTATTGCTGGGTTTTAAATAAGTTATGTTCTTTATGAGGTGGTATAAAATTATTTCATCTTACCCCATCTTTTCCATTTTATTCCACTTTTTCATACTACTTTATCTTATCTTAATTACATTATATAATGACCCTATTTTTTTAATAAGTAAGATAAAACAAGGAAAGGTAAGTAAGGGAAGTAGTGACAGGTAATGTCACATCACCTATTTCCTTTTTATTTTTAAATAAATTATTTTAGTTGAATAAGGAATTTTAAATATAAATTATTTAAAAGTGGATGGTATGATAAGGCAAGACATGATTAAATCTCACCTGCCAATCTAAAAAAACATGATCAATATATATTTAAAAATTTATATACTTAATAAGTGATGTGGTTGATATGTATTGTCTTACTCACAGTACCTTATTAATAATTATAAATTATATATTTAAAAATTCATACTTTAGGTGATGGGACTTATCCAAATATCATCCAACATTTTCCTACATTTCGCACCCACACCCTCTATCCCTTCGCACAAAAGAACATGACGATAATTTAACATATTAAATACTACCTCCGTTCTTATTTATCTGTCGTCTGAGAAATTGTGTTAAAAATTTTGACCGTTAATATCTTAATTTGTATAATGATTCATTATACAAAATTGATATCATTATATTCCTAATAAAAAAATATGATTAAAAATGTATAATATTATATTATTTTATAAAATATTTATATTAGAAATTATTGATTAAAGATTAACATTGAAAACCGTAAATGACAGATAAAAAAACGGAGGGAGTACAATTCAATGACATCAACTAAATTTAATACAATTTATCTAGGTGCCATTTACTAAATTTAATGCAAATTTAAAGTCACGTTAATAAAGCAAACTTGTTGTGTAAGCTAATAAGGTTAGTCACATCAATCACATCAATTATTAAATATATAAATTTTTAAATAAGGTAGTATTAAGTTAAGTTGTATGAATCACATCACTTGTTAAACATATGAATTTTTAAATATATACTATGTAAGGTACGTAAAGTAGTTTGAGAACAGGTAATTAAGATATAGGTAAGTTAATAAGTAGGTAAGTAGTAAAGTAAGATGAGTAAAGCAGGTAAATTAATAAGTTGAATTAAAGTCATGTTCTTCAGAGTGGTGAGTTAAGTTTATCCTTGTTTTTCATTACCTTGCATCATTCCTTAAAAAGCATTCAAATCAAAGTCAAAAATTTAATAATAAAATATTTTTACCCTATCAAACTTACCTATCACAAATTTTATCCTTACCTTTCATTTCCTTTCCTTTCCTTAGCAAGTCTAACTTAATCATATCCTCTAAATAATAGGGCCTAAGCGGACTAAACTATTGTATTTTCTTAATAAAAAGCTATCCAATAAATTTCTTATTTGAGAGAAAGTCCAATGAATCAACCAGCAGGGACAACCTTTATGCCCGTTGTTTTGCAACAGATCCTACTCCCAGAGAAAAGGAGCATAATGCATTCTCTTTGAAAATGTCAAAATATGGGATATATCACAATAGAATTGATACCAACTCAATTCAAACTTATTAATGATATATTGCATCCAATGACTAATAAATTACATGTATTTACGAATAAGAAATACCAAAGTCCAAGCACAAGGTTTAGGAAAAAGGCCCCACCCACATATTTTTTGAACACACAAAGTGTCAAATATGTTGTCCCCTAAATTCAAATATGGATGGCAAGGTTAACCAAATTAAGTCTCATCGAACCAGGCAAGGCTAAGTTTCTTTCCAAACATGGAAATTGCATGCACATTACAAATGCAAATTAGGAATGAACAATTGAGCATAAGTTTTTTTCTTTTTTGTTTTTAAATACAGGGTAAGTACATGAAATTTTAGCGGCTAACGACGTATTCTCACAAGAAATAGGTTTGTCCTATCTAACAACAAAATTTTATTTAAAATTGGATTATTTAAGTTGGTCCAAGTTCCAATTGGCATTGTTGTGTGTCATTGTTTTGATAATCAATCAGTAGCTACATTTGCCTCTTTGTAGATGTATGAAATTTTTACTTCTTGTCGCCGTGTTATGAGATTTTGAGTGTCTTGGATGAACCCTTTGATTTGTCAAGAAATTGTAAAAACATCTTTGATAGATTGGATTACCACTAAATTGTCCCCTTCAACGATAATATTATCAAACCCCGCATTGGTTGCATCTAAGAGACCATCTCGAAGAGCCTTTGCTTCTGCAACCAGGATTGGAGCTTTTCCATATGCTCGCACTCCCGCCCTAAGAAGACTACCCCTCCAATCCATGATAATGAAGTTGTCTGCCGCCGAATTGTTGATAAGCGAACCATTAAAGTTGATTTTGAACCCTCCATCGAAGGCGAAAACCACTTCACAAGGGAGTGTGAAGTAGTGAGCCTCTCAGGTACACTGCTACCGTAGATATATTCATGTTGATGATTGCAGATTCGCTGCTCCACTGAGTTTTGTTTTGCTTGGATTAGACAATTGAGCATAAGTATTTTAACTTTTAGGGCCACATGATGAAATATACTGGCATGTCCTTTTATATATTAGTCTAGCTAGTGTATGCAAAACACATGTTAGACTTAACAGTTATAAATATAAAATTTAGTATTGCAATATTGAATAGAAATTTCCTACCTAAAACAAAAAATAAGATTAAATTTGAATTTGATTTGATTAGTTGATTAGTTGCTTATGGAAAAGTACAAAACACACTATAAATCATATGATGTATTAGTAGAAACTAGGGATGATAGGTCGTAGAGCTAACAAAAATATGGGTTCAGTTAATTTTGGGACATCAGACAAAAACTTGATCTTCGATACCCAGTTTTTCGCGTATTTTTGGGGTCAGACATGGGCCGGACAAATCAAAAAAACATAATTCGGGTCTGAGTCTGCTTATGGCAATAAAATTTGAAAAACATTGTGTTTGAATTTTCGGTCAAATCAGTCTATGTCAAAACTCAGACAAAAATTCTATGATCAACCCAGTTTTTTTCGAGTCGGACAAATCTGAGTTATCGAGTCACACGGATTTTTGTCAACCCTATGATAGTGTGTCCTAGACCTGCCAAACTCGTCCCATTTAGGCAGGTTTGGGTCCATAATTTTTGGGCCCGATGGGTTTGGTCGAGTCTGTCAGAAAAATGATAGGTTTATGTTTGGGTCTAGGCTTGGACCCAGCTCCCACGGAATTGAACCACAGACCTGCAAATATACATAAAATTATGATATGAAAAATAAAATTTTAAAAATTGAAAGAACGTGAACTTTGCCTTTTTGATTTTTTTTTACGTTTCTAGTTTCATAGATCACTTGACTATTGTAATGTTTTTCATCTTTGACTTAGTACATTAAACGTAATAGTTAGTGAATCATGGTGATACCTAGTTGTATTTATTATATTGAAAAAAAATTACAAATGATTGGAATTTTCAATATTATATAGGCGTGCAAGTAGAAATTAATCTGAAAAATTGGTAAAATTGATAAAAAAAAATTAAAATGTTGGACTCACTAAAAATATGCTGAGGACCCATGGACAAGCAGACATAGTGAGTTTGGGTTTGAGTATGATATTTTAGGCCCAATAGGTTTGGGAGAGGTTTAGGTCGAAACAAATTTGACAAGTATGGGTATGGGTCTAGTTGGACCCGCCCCAGACCACCCACTCTATTGTCATCCGGTCATCCCAATAGAAACTAGTTATTTTGTTTGAACACTTTCCTATCATAATATATCATATAAGTACAATTATAAAATTCATAATAAACACATTAAAATTATGTTGCAAATTGGCTAAAACATAGTTATAAGTTGTAGTTTGATCTAAATAGTACAAATTAGAAATGTTGCTATAAACCTATGATACATGCAATATATCAATAATTAACATATAATTAGCTTGAAGTTAAATAATACGAGAAAATAAGCTCGAATTTGAATATATTTTGCAAACAATAATATTAACTAATAAAAAAATACGAGAGGGCAAAGGATATATATAAGAATAGACTTGAATAAACATACTTTGTAAAACAACAACAATAATAATAGACGACTTCCTCAATACTCCCCCGTCCCATATTAATTGACACTTTAAACTAACTTTTTTTGTTTCAAAATAATTGTCACTTTCCATTTCCCAATACCTAATTTAATTATTTAAACCTTAATAATTATGTTAACTTTTTACTTTTTCAATTAATAAAAACTAATCATACTCGCATCCTCTCACTACCTACACATTGATATCCGAAAAAACACATTGAAATGAAAATAGTGTTATTTAATTATGTTGGTAGTTTTTTAAGTTGAACCTTGATATGTGAAAAATTTTAAAATATGTCAATTAATATAGAAGGGAAAGAGTAGTATACAAAGATTAAATATAGAAAATCAATATTTAAGATGTACTAATTTTTATATGCTTTTAAGGAGATTGTTGACCAATATGAACCTATTGTTTTTTTTTGTAGACATGCCAATTTTCTTAAATTTTGACATTATTGGAGGCATGTCAATTTTGTTAAATTTTAACCCATCAAATCCAAAATTTTTGATAAGCAAGGTGATAAGATGAATTCATTTGACGAGTACACGTGGATATAATCCAAACCACTATCCACATCAACCTAAACCTTCCTATAAAAAAAAGTCGAAGAAAATTGATATAAAGTGTCACAAAATGATGAGGTGGTGGTTGTAGAAATTGTTGGGGGGGGGGGGGGGCATGCAATGTCTATTTCGACAAATATTAGGGTTAATATTACTACTAGTGTTATTATTATTGTGGTTGTTTGGGTTGGGTTGGTTGGTAGCTACCTATAAATATAAACATAAGACAGAAATAAGAGATGGCTGGGGCACCGACGATGAAATGATTGGCTGGGTGGCCTCCCATACGAATTACTACTACAAATACAAATACAAGCATGTGGAGATAAATTAAGTCGTCCTGCATTTATCATTCAATATCCATATCTCCAACATTCATTAATCCCTCAAACAAACTACTAGGATTCCATTCTTCTCCTTTTATTTTTTCATTTTTATTTTTACAGGTTATGATAGTGTTTTCTGTCATGAATGTAATGATAATACCTTCTTCTAATTTATCATTATGCATAATGAGAAATTAATGGTCAAAGTTTCCAAAATTTGACTGATAAATAGACCAATGTGATAAATAAAATAAGAAGAAAGAAGTATTTAATTCATAAAAGACATAAAATGTTCCTCCTCGAAAAATGAAATTAATTGCTAAGAAGTGATATATGTTTATAAAAACTTATTAATTAAAGGTTTCCGCATTATTTTAATGTACTCGCTCTGAGATTTCCTATATTTCTAAAATCTAACTGTAAGGTGACTTTCTGTGTATGTTTGTCACAATCTAGTGAAGCATGTGATAAGACAAAAATTTTATTTGCTCTCTCTCTCTCTCTCTCTCTCTCACACACACACGCATGCATGCGCGTGCGCGCGCACACATACACTGCAACTCTTAAATCCTCAATTACAATTCTCAAATTCAAGAACCCTAAATCCCAAATGCCTGAGCCTTTATCCTTACCCTTAAAACCCACCACCTCTTTCATCCAAATTCACCCTCCGATTACACCATTTTCCTCTCTACTCAAAAGCCACCTACAAATTTCGCCAATATTCCATAATATAGGAATAATAGTTCAAATATGTATGTGAGCATTGTATTCATAGTAATTGATTTCAGGCTAAAGAATCATTACTTGCAGTCAAGATTGATCTCACTAAAGCTTATGAGTGTCTTGACTAGAAGTTTGTTGAGGAATCTCTCACATTTCATGGCATCCCTTCGAAGCTTACTAATATCATCACGCACTGCATTACCCGTATGTCCATTCAAATCTTGTGGAATGGAGAGTCTGAAAGTCCTTTCAAGCCTACTAAGGGGATCAAACAGGGAGATCCTCTGCCCCTATAAATCTTTGTGTTGTGCATGAATAGGCTTTCTTATTTAATTGATCACACGGTGGCTAATGGTAGTTGGACTCCTTTTAAGTGTAGATATTTCAAAGTGTCCCATGTGTTTTATATGGATAATGTTGTTCTCTTTGGTAATACCACTCTACCCAGCCTAGGCAACATGATAGGTGTGATTAAGTGCTTTAGGGAAGCGTCTGGCCTTCACCTAAGCACCACTCCAGAATTATATTTCCAAAAACCCTGCACCATAAACTCAGGAGGATTTTAGCTAGCTCTGCCCACATCCCTGCATCAACAAGTTTTGGGAATATCTTGGAGTTTTCCTTTAGTTACTCACAAGCCCAACTTTAGTGACTATGAGAATATCCTTAGTAATTTCCAAAAGCATCCTTTTGGCCGGCAAACTAAGTTCCTGAACATTGAACGTTGTTTGATGGGCCACGCTTGTTAAGTTGGCCCTGAATGTCGTTTCTGTCATCCATCTTCCGTATGCAATCTGTCTTACTTCCGCTTAAAACGATTAACAAAATGGAGTAGACCATAAGACGGTTTTTATGGAATAAATATGGCAATGATAGATACATGGGTCAAATTAGTTGGTAAACCTTATGTCGCTCCAAAAGTAAAGGTGGCCTAGGGTTCAAAGACCTCAATAATTGGAATAAGACTTTCCTCACTAAACATCTGTGGAATTGCTTTACCAAGCAAGACACTAGGTTAATTTAGTTTGGAAAAAGTACATGCACAACAAAAAGATGGAAATGGACCTCTAATACACCTGCCGATTTCCCCTCTCTGGAAAAGCTTCATTAGTACTAAGTCTTCCTCCTTCGACATGTTTTTTTTTAATCAAATTGGTAATGGGGAAGTTGTTGCTTTGGTTTGACAATTGACTGAAGTCCAACCCCTTAATCAACAGGGTCTCTAGACTCCCCCCCCCCCCTTTCTATTTCCCTTGCAAGAGTATCTGAATTTATCTCTAATAAAAGATGGGATGTGGAGTATATTAATAGATTTGTGTCGGCTTGTATAATTCTTGAGATTGTGAATTACCCCCTCCCCCCAAATCAATAAATTGTTCCTGATAAGATGAGTTGCATTCTTCTCAAATCTTCTAAGTTCTTTGTTTCCAAAACCTGTCCAGAAGGATAATGCTCCAAATAACCGCCTATACCAAAATATATGGAGTCTCAAGATGGCCTCTAAAATAAAACATCATTTGTATAGAATGAGCCATGGTCCCTACTCCCTACCTCTTAGACATAATATGGCAACTAAATCAGCAATATAGAGCCAATGTGTTGTTTGTGCGTTGATTTTGTTGAAACTCACATCCACTTATTTAAAGATTGTCCCTTATTTGCCACAGTTTGGAAATGTCTGTGGGGGAACTCTGTGGAGAACCGTAACCTGATTAGCTAAGATAGGGACTCCTCTCAATATACAGATTAGTTGTCTTGGATGGCCAGACAAGTATTGCACAACTCAGCTTCTTGGGCTAGCAAGTTTGTTGTTACATGTTGACATATTTGGATATATTTTGACATGAAACCATTTCATTTTATTTCTTATTTCGTTATATAACTGTATCCTTAGTAATGTCAAGAAACTGCAGGACTACGTTTTTAGGGGTGAAGAAAAAAAAAATCATGGAATGGAAACCTCCTTAAGCTTCGCCCTTTCAAATCAACCTGAAAGTTTGCAAAAGCAAGGATGTTTCTTAGTTCTTGGGAGGGACAATCATTGGTAATAATAATTTTCACTGGATTATTGGGATTTCTGTTAGGACCTGCACCGATGATGAGATCGATGCTATGTTTGTCACTCTTGGGGACATCCTTGATATAGCCTGGAATAAAAGGCTAAATTATATTGAATTTGGGGTCATCACTGCAATTCAACAAGGTGCGGAGAATACTGACGATCACAATAAAGAGATTATTCAAGAAATTCAGGGTTTCCTATATCGTGATTGGTCGGTTAGTATAAATCTTGTGCAACATTTCCTCACCCTAGTTGTGGCAATGCTTGCTAAGTATGGGGAGACTCGGATTGAAAAACTGTGCATTTTTCAGAGCCTTCTAAAGATGTTATCCTAGGCCTTGAGCTTGATGAGCAAACTTTCTTAATGGACCAGCGTATTCATATTGATGCACAACAACAAAGATGATCCGACTAACTAGACAGTGGTCACCTACTTGTTTTTCCCGATTGCAGGTTTTTCTTTATCTCGACTTACTTATCTCGTACTTCACTTCTTCCTTCACTTTTTGTAATCACTTATATATTGTTTCTAGTCTTGGCTGCCCCATGCCTTTTTGCTTTGTTTTTTGTTGGCTAAGCTATGATGGCGTGTTTGGCTGTAGTCGTTGTGTCGCTCTGTCATAGGCCTTTCCTTCTATCTTTCCGGTACTTGGTTGACCTGATCTAACCGTGTTGTATATTTTAGACTTGGTTAATTTAATATAATCGTCGCATTGTTTCACAAAAAAATTATATCGTAGCATTTTTTTTTCCAACAAATCATCTATTTCTTACAAAGAAAAATAAAATGAAATAAAATTATTTGTCAATAATTTCAAATTTGACTTATTGCATCACTAATTCATATTATATTTAGTTTATAAATGGCTAAACAAAGTTCTAAAATTGAACAAGTATTTAATTTAGTAAATAATTATTTAAATATGGTTCTAAATTTATGATGATATGAATTTATGAAACAAACTTTTATATTTTCATTAGATTAATTAATATAAAGTAAGGATATTTGCAGGTAACATAAAATTTAATATGCTCCCACCATCAAGTTTATTCAATACAATTATTATTCAATTTTTTATTTTTTTCAATTATCATATGAATTGATATTTTTTACTAGGATTAATCGATAATAATCATTAAAAAGTTACTTTAAAATATACTTGCTGAAAAACTTTCCATTCCCATAAAAAAAAAAAAACTTTCCATACGTCACCCCTTTGCTCGGGATATATTGTGGGTCTTGGACCAACGTTTCTTGTTTTGGGCCTTTCTTTACAAATTGTGGGTCGGCCCAATTCTATAAACCGACATTTAATCGGGTATAAATTGGTGTTAAGCGTAACCAAAAACCTCGTTCAATTGTGAGAAGAAGCTAATTCTAGGGTTTCGATTTCGACGGTCGATTTTGTTCGGAAAGCCTCTTTCAGTCGCCGATACGATCACCATGATTTACGACGTCAATTCACCTCTCTTCCGTTCTTTCCTTAGCCAGAAGGGTGGCGCTGCTGACAAGAGGTAAACTCTTTCTCTCTGTTCCTTTAGTCCGTAATTGTTGCTGTAGTGAATGTTGTCAATGATTATAATGAATACTCTTTTCAAGATTCTGGGTCGAAAGTTGAAATGAAGTGAAATTTCCGGAAATGTGAAAGTTAACTGTGATATTTGGTGCTTGTCTTTGTAGTTTTTTTCTCTGGGTTTGGTTTATTCTTGCGAAAAAATAACCTTAATTTGTTTTTCCGCACATTGGGGTTGTTGTTATGTCACAAGTTAGCAATGTACATAATGAAAAATGGGGGTAAAACGAGCACTTAGCTATTGATAACTAGCCGGCTAATAGTTTGGGAAGATCATTTGGATGACGGTAGGTCATAACTCATATGAATGTCATCGTTTATTGGAAGATGAACTTGGTATTTGAGATTTCCCGAAGGAGGTTGAACTAGTTTTGTTGGGATTAAGCTGTTCAGTTACAATTATATTTGGGATTCGCATTTGAAAGCAATAGATATTGGAAAGTGCATTGTTAAGTTGCATCTTTAGGAGGGTAAACTTATGTTACGTTTGTGATTTGAGTTTTAGGAACAGATTTGATGGTGGTATTCTTGGAGGTTTGGAAATGTTGGTCACTGCAGAAAGTTGATCATGTTGTGATGGTGTGTGAATCTGATGGTAGAAATGTTGAAAAATGTTTCTTGGTATCTGAATAAAGCGAATCAATGGGAGACTTTGAGTTTATTTGGTGCTGTTATTCCTATTCTATGTGTAAGCTTGATAAAGACTCACTGATGGATTTTCTTTCATTTAGCAACATGATATAACTGGAACCTTAAAAAACTCTATTTGTTCAGTAACTGAAACCGAATGGCTTATTATTGGAGAGGTCTAGTGTCTAACTGGCTATAAGTGGTACATTGTTTCTGTGAGCATGGTTTCATAGCATGGTTTGTAGCAGGATGGTGTTTGCCTGATAGTTTTATACTACCTCCGTCCTTAAGTAATTGTCCATTTGACTAAACTTTGACCGTTGATTACTCACAGATTGTAATAAGTTACGATATGAAATTATCACAATTAGAAAGATATTGTACTAAAAATTACAATGATATTAATTTTATATTGTAATTCATTATAATTTGTGAGTAATCAATGGTCAAATTTTAGTTAAATTGACAATTATTTAGGACGGAGGTAGTAATTACAAGGGTTTGTCACAATTTTGGTGACCTCCACACATGCAAAATACAGCTGGCTAATAAGTAGGTTCTTATGCATGTGTCGTGGGGCGAGAAACGGTTGCTCTATGTTTGAACACCTTATAATCATTCTTGGTGGGATGGTTATCTTCATTCCTTACACCTTGCTTTCTTTTAAATTCTAGTTAGTATTAATTCTTCCAACTACTGATCCTTTATGTTGACATTTTAAGGTGGCACTTTTCCTTTCTTCTTGTGTATTTTTGTTTCTGTTATGTGGGCATATGAGCTCACATCAGTTGTGTTCAACATTCCCCTAATTTTGATCAAAAAGAAAAAAACATTCCCCTAATCACATTTATGCTATTGAAATCACATGTAGTGATTTATGATAGCTCATGTTTAGCGCTGTTTGTTGTGTGGACTTTCCCCTTGAACCTTTCACATAGAGACGTGTATCTGTCTGTGGATTGCAGGAAAGGAGAGGAGCAGAAGCCAAAGGATCAGAAACCCAAGGCAAGTGAGAACAAGCCAGTCATGAATGAATGAGTAAATGGTGGAGCTGAGCCTTCATACTTGTTAGCTATGTAGCCTTTGTTCTTTTGAACTGCTCTTAAGAAAAGAATCATGAACAGCCAAATGTATCAAAATGGTTTGTGAGTTGATGTTAATACTGAACCTTGTGATGCCTGTTTGATTTGGATATTTTGATCAGCAATGACCATGTTCTGATATTTGGAATCGATATCTGTTTATTAGTAGTAGTGAACATTTGGTTGTTCGTCTGAAATGGAACATCAGACAGCATATGTCATGCTGGGTAAGATTCAAGAAGATTGAAGTAATTTTCTCCTGAGGGTTTGTTACATTCGTTGCATTGATAGGACGACTGAGCTCAGTTCTTGCTTGATTTCTTGCAAGATGAATGTGATTTGATTTGATTTTTTTCCGAGATTAATATGATTCAAATTTCACCCTGTTTGCCCATTCAAGTATTTTAGTGGAGCAAATTTCTTTGCTTTACAGTTGAATGTTTGGGCTTTGATTGCCATTATAAGTATAACCCGATGCTTTGCTTATTGTGGCAAATTTCTTCTTATCTCTCTCATTTTGGGTCCATCCCTTTCCCCTTCAGCGCTCTCCTTTTGTTATGTAAGACTAGAGCAATATGGTAAAAAGAGATAAATTTTAGAGAAAAAAAAAAAGAGAAAGAGGTAAGGCAAGCATACTCAAATTTTTATGAGTCTCAAAATTTACAATCCCCCCCCCCCCCCCCCAAAAAAAAAAAATATACATCCTCTTGCCCAAGTTTGCTTAATTTTATTTCATCCAGTGTCACCATGCCCATGTAAAAAACTTCCTAGATAAACTTATTCTTATTATTTGTAGTTATCCATTTATGCATGTTAGGGATCGGATTCAGATCTAATTGCCAGTTGTTAGCCATTTGTTAGGGTGTGAAATAGAGCAATGTATGCAGCGGAATGAAATACAGGATGATTATGTAATCGAGGATAATAATAGAGAGAAGCAAGGATAAATAGGGTGAGACAGTATTTTTACGTGGGAAACCGAAAAACTCGGAGAAAAATCCACGGGCGACAACCAATATCCACTAGTAGAAAAAGGAGATATTACAAGAGGTAAAATATATGTGTGAACCCTCGTAGACTCGCATAACCTAGGGATGAGTAGGGTGAATATGTGAAAATAACACCGTACCTCCCTCACAGGGAGTTTTGAAGGCTCTCACATCGATTACATTGGTTGCTTAGCGCTAGTTACAAGGTGAATAAGGATCTATATTTATAGGGGTAAACTACCTATAGATCTGATTAGACTTCCACTCCAAATACAATTAAGTTTTAGAATGCTATTACAATTAGGAAACCAACCTAAATATAATTAGGAAATAAAATAATTTCCTAATAGCAATCAACTTGGAGTGTTTAAGAAACTTGCCAAATAATGAGTCAAGAGAATTTGGGCCATTAACCCAACAATGCACATTAATATCACTTTCCTATCTTGTTATTTTTTACTTATCACACATTATGTGAGTTGCTTTACTCACTATACTTGACTAAAAATTATTAAAAGTTATAAATGTTTTTATATACATCATTTAGAATTTATCAATTTTATATCCACAATCCACACTATTTATAACTTACTAATTTATCTGGGTCCGTGAGCAGAAAAGAATAAGGACCTTTTGTGTTGAAAAGTGACTATACTTGCATATTTGAGTTGTGACCTAAGTTGTTGAACTTGGGGTGGTTTGACTTTGAGTAGTGTGGTAGTAATCTACAAGGGCAGGGGTACAGAAGTTGCAGGGAATGATGTTGGTCAAAGTGAAGAAAGACCAGACCAATCTACAGGAACAGGGGAGACAGTACTACTACTGCATAATCATATGTGGGACTTTTTAAAAGTAGAGGAACAGGCAGAAGTTAATCATGTTGATTAACATTGGCATGCACTTGATTAGATTTTGGCCCTTGATAAAGGGAATTCATCTTCCATGTGTTTCCTTGTCCTTTTTATTTCTTCATTTTCACTACTTACCAACCCATCCCCCCAACTCTTTCAACTTTTCCCTATCAAATGCTTTTACATATCTAGTCAATTATCACCAACAAAATATTCCTAAGTCTTAATTGCCAGACCAATTATGCCAATTTAAAGTATGAGATTATGTTGCTTACTCACATACACCACAAGATGCTCGTAATGTTTCTTTGTGTGAATGGTAAGTTAGATTTATTCTATCATTTCCTTACCTTATCCGAATTTCTGAAAAACATTCAGATCAATGTCATTTTATTTTTTTCCAAAAAATTCAGAATTTAAATATATTTATTCTACCACTAAGTTACTTAACACAATATTTTCTTACCTTTCATTTCCTTACCAATATTACTTTACCTAATTCTACCACTCTAAAGAACAAGGTTAACCTTGTTTTTTAGATTGGTAGGTTAGATTTAACCATATCAAATCTTACTTTACCTCATCATCCAAAAGAATATTTAAAAAAATTTATTCAACTCGCAGAATTTATTTAAAAGTAAAAAGAAATAAGTGATATGATATTCATCTATATCCACTATTTTCTTATCTAACTTTCCATTTTTATTTTATCTTATTTTACTTTACCTAATTTAATCATACACTCTTAAATAACATGGCCTAAATGCTCTTAAAATCACTCTTTAACACAGTAATTTTTATTGAAATAAAACTAAGGTTCTGTATTTGTAATTTTCTGCATCTTTTGTAAGTGGAAAATATACTGGAAACAATATTTTTGATGCAGAGAAGGAAAAACAACTGTAATAAAGGGAAAGTTATTGGGGGTATTTGCTTTTTGTTAAAAAGTCAAGGACACAAGGCATTTATGAAGAGTATTTCATCATTTTCAGTTTTTCATGTACTTTCACTATTTAGATCAAGCCCTTGCATAGCAAACTATGAGTCATGGCATCATGGGTTTGAGCTCCATTGAACACTTTAGCTCTGTTTTTTCAATGGGTGAATATCCTATTTACCAAATGCAACTTAAAAGTTGAATCTACTCATTTATAACCATATTTTTAACATCTAAATTTTTCCCCCCTAATTTATTCACCGTATTCTACTCAGACCCTGTTCTTTGAGTGAGTTATTTTCAAATTTGGATAAGTTTAGATCATTTATAATGTCTTTTTTGAATAATTGTGTTTTTAGAGTAGATACTTTTTTACGGAATTGTGTTAGGTTGAGATAAATTATGATAAGTTAGAATAAGTTAGGAGAGTTAGAACCAACCTAACAAAGAACAGGGCCTCAATCCTACCTTACTCCTCTAACTTTCATACCTTTGGTTGTGTACTTACTAAATACCAAATATGGCTACAAATGCGAAGGAGGAAAAAAAATGTATGTATGAGATAATCTATAGTTCTACAGATTGTTAGGCATAACATTCTGATTCTATATATATTCCGTTTGGATGTTTGGCATTCACAAATGCTTATAGCTGCTAACTACTAATATTAAGCACAGATAGGCCCCGATCTTTTATATGGTGTGGTGTGCTACGGTGCCATGATTTACTATATTACTTAATATTCTTCCACATTTCACCACACGTTACTATAATCATTACTAATATATCTTCTCATTTTACTTTATCTGTCTTTACTTATTAAGAAGGCCCCGTTGTTTTATTTTATCTACCTTTACTTATTTTACTTATTATTTATTGACATGACTTACTTTAACTACCTAATTAAGGCCCCATTCTTTTCTACGGTGCATTGGTTGTGGCGTGGTGGAATTTGAAAAAGTGTGATGAGTTATGGTGAAAGCTGTGGTGGGTGGGGTAGGTTAAAAGAGAGAAGGTGAAAAGTAGAGAAGAAAAGTGAAAAGTGAGAAAAATGAAAACATATATTTGTAATGATTGTGGTGTAGTGTGGTGGAAAATCAAAGAGTGCGGTGCGGAGTGGTACCGACGGTCTTTATTTTGTTATGACCTCTAAACCTTGTAGAAGCACGTGACGAGGAACTACGGTCTCCTTCCTCCACATGGGTGGCTTACCGAGGGTCTTCATCAACTCAACAGTGGTAGTGCCTAGTGGGTCATTGGCATTGCTCTTTTGTCAAAACCATGCCATCATTTCAATGTCAACTAATTCGTCATTCTTGAAGATTCCAACAACAAGGAGAGAGATCGATGAAGCCAAAGTCATAATTTCGGCTATACAAGAGCCCCATTTAGATATTTGGTTCATTTTCTTCATTTAAACTTTTACATTTATTAATTTAGGCAAGGTTCTTTTATGCAATTCCTATAGTGCTAAGACGTATGGTATGGTAAAATTATGAAAAGTGCGGTAAAGTGTGAAATTATATGTTAAAATTGGTAGAAAATATGATTGATATAATAAGTGGTGAGAGAGAGTGAAGAGTATAAGAGAAAATTGAGGAGATATATTGATAATAATTATGATAAAGTGTGGAAAAATATTGAATAGTATGATGAGTTATGGTATAACACCGTATTGTATAAAAGAACAAGGCCTTGATCGAAATTTTGAACATAGTATTATTTTCCATACTTTTGTTAATCAAACCAATTTCAACACCACTTTGCCTTGTTCTTTAAAGGTGTAGTATTAAATTAGGTAAAATAAGGCTAAATTATGTTAGGAAAGTTAGGTAAAGAGAGCAGCGGAGGTTGGTAAATATCAATCACCTATTTCTTTTTTATTTTTAAATAAATTTTTGAGTTGAATTTTAAATATAAATTATTTAAAAGTAAGTCTCGTTCTTTTGGTTGGTAAGGTATGTTAATGTAAGATTAGGTTAGATTAAGGCCCTGTTCTTTTTTCATGGGCCAAGAATCATGCACATTACCTGCAGCTTACAACCCACCACATTTTACCGCAAATCATTATTTTTCTCTCTCCTCACTTTTATCCTCTACTTTTTACATTCTCTCTCCTCACCTACCCCACATACCAATAACACACCACAATTCCACCATACCGCCACAATTCCACCACACTTCACCACACCATTCCGCAAAATACCGCATAAAAAAACAGGGCCTAAGTCAAACAATTTCTTTGGATTGGATAAAATGAAGTTTGGATGGATTGGATTGGATTTGATACTTTTTTGGGGAATTGTGTTTTTAGAGAGAAAACTTTTTTGGGGAATTGTGCAAGGTTGGATTGGATTGGAATGAAAAGCGTTACCAATACAAAGAACATGTACTAAGCTAAAGAACAGAGCCTATGCTCTTCGAATTATCAACCTTTAAATAAATTCAAAAAATTTAAGTATAAATTACATGAGTCAAACTCGAATATTTTAGGGAAATTGAGGCCTTGTTCTTTAAAGTGTTGGGTTGACTTAGGATTAGTAAGGTAAGGAGAGGAAAGGAAAAGAAATGTTGAGATTTGTTTGAGTTGTTAGTGGTGGGGTGAAAATATTTTATTAATAAAATTTGAATTATTTGGGGAAAATAAATGAAAAAAGTTGAAAGTATTGATAAAAGTGGAATGATTTAATGATTAAAATAATATTATTTCAATTTCCATTTTATTAAAATTTTGAGTTTGGTTCGAGTGTTTTTTACTGAGTTAGGTAAGGTAGGATAAAGTAAGATTGAGTTAAGTTAAACCTAACTTACCAGTTTAAAGAACAAGGCATGAGCTAAAGGTCATGCTCAAAATATTTTGTAAGTTAATGAGAAAGTATCACCTTCATTTATTATAAGATAAAATTACTCTGGTACCATAACTGTATAATATGATGGGAATTTCATATATACTTTCATCCTCTGGGCTAGTCACATTCGTAGGTAAGTCGACCTAAATTTACCAAAAATTACAAAAAAAATTACCAAACCTCATTAAAAACTACCAAAGTTCAAAATTAAAAAAAAACTTAAGTTTGATATATTAGGGTAAATTTGGCAAAAACTACCAAAATTTATCAAAATTTATCAAAATTCAACTTTTACCCATGAATTTGACATACTCAATTAGTCGTACAAATTATTTCACAAATCATATACTTGTATAATATGTTAAAAAATCGGTATGTGCCATTACAACGAAGATATTTTTGAAAATTTATCCAATTTATTAAAGGGCTAATCAATCTTTCACCCTTAAAACTCTAACCATTTGATAGTCTTAACTATGATTGTAACACAGTTGAGCTGACTAAGCTCAATTCGATCATAGCTCGGCTTGAGCTTGGTTTGGCAAGAGCTCGGTTTGAATGTCTACTGAGCCGGGTCCAAGCATAGCAGACTCGACTCGATTAGGTTCATTTAAGTATTTTAGGTATGAACTAGTTAGGTTATGATTTATGGATATGGGTAAACTATATATTATTTTACATGTTTAAAATTTAATATTACATCATACTTCAATGTTTTATTTAATATTCTAGTTAAATTTTGGATAACTCAAGCGCTGATGAATAAACTCTGTTTGATTATGTCCTTAATATTAAAAAATTATTTTCTAATTAAATTGCATAAAATATGAAATTTACTTAAATTTTACTTTAAATTTGGATGATTTTAAATTTAAAAAAAAAATAAAAATTAAGTGGAGTCAAGATACAAACCAAATCTGAATATGAGTAATATGAGTTGAACTTGAACTCGATCCTCAACTTTACAAGCTCGACAAGCTTTAAACCGAACTTTTTCAAACTACATTAAGCCCGAGCTAGAGTAGATTCGAGTTCGGCTCGACTGGTTAAAGGTTTGCATCATTATCATCATATATATATATATATATTTCTGGGTACAAAGGGTGAGGATCGTAATATGTGTGTTTTAATGAGGGTATTTTGGGTATACTATATATAACTGGTCATATTTACTTTTTAAAAAATAAGTTAATTTAAGAGTTGAGAATCATAAATATGTCGTCCTAAATATCATTAGTTATGAATTGGCAAGTTACATTGATCCATATTTTAATTTTTTTTCTTAAAATCAAATTATTCTTATTAATTATTTTTTAAAATTACTCATAATAAATGATTAACTATATCAATGTTCATATCTTAATAAGACTTTTTTTTAAAAAGTAATTTCTTAAGCTACTGTGTTTTTTATTAATTTTTTCCTAAAAACAATTATTGTTATATTATTATAATATTTGACAACATGATCAATGTACAAAATATTCTGTGCAAATTAGTCGGTCACTTAATTTATCTATTTATTTTCATTTTTAGGGAGGGTTTGTGGAGAGGACTTTTTTAAAATTCTTAAAACAATAAAAGAAAGAAAATAGTGACTAAGGATTGTAAGTGACCATTAATGACACTCAAAATGTGATATTAAAATTATAAAATATTTATTGTCAATATAAATATAACATTAAAATAATTTCCCCATATAATTGTAAAAGTATTTAGTAAAAACAATGATATGGAAGTATAAATGAATTACCGTAATTGCTAATAACTTTAATTGTTTAGTTTGACCATAACCTACAAAATAAATCATGTAACTCTCTAACGTTTTAAGTATTTATTAAGATAGTAATTCCAAAGGTAATTTTTTTAATTGTTTGTGATGAGATTGATGAGAGTAAATGACCAGGGATTTGAGGTTAAGAAATGTGACTCACTACAATAGTTTCTTAGCTTTAGTCCTTTCTCCTGATTACTTCTCTTCATGCATATGCTTAGTCTTTGAGGGTAAGAAATTTTGATAGGGTATTTTAAGAAAACTCTAATTGGCTTTTTTTTACTTTTCAATGAAAATCATTAATGCTTATTAATTGTTATGATAGGTTACTACTAAAGATAAATAAAAATTTAATTATATGTATATTTAATTAGTTCACGATTGTTATTATTATTATTTTAAAAGTTCTATCATGATTTGATATGTGAGTATCTTTTCAATTAGCTACTTCAATAATATCCTTTGCGATTACTTGGGAGTTAATTAGCAAAGCTAATGATCAAACACCTTTTTAGCGTTATTTTTCCGGTAAATTTGCTTCTAAAATAAAGTTATATTCATAATTTTATATATAACTTTGTGTTATGAAACGTATGAAACAATCTTAAAACCTAGAATTTGTTACACTTTCTCTTCATTTAATCAAAAGCATTATTTGCAATTCATATTTGAGCAATTCGATGGTAATTGAAATTAACTATGTATTATACTTCTGCATTTCATATAAATTTAAATTTTAGATAATTCAGCAATTAAAATTTTATATTTCAAAATAAGTACTCCAATATATTATATTGGTCAATTATATTATATTTCAATGCTCAAAATATGTAAGTAAACATATAGGTTTTTCATGCATATAATCCAAAATACTTATAATATCGAATGTTTAATAATGTCCCGTGCAACGCACGGGTCGAAGGACTAGTTAACTATAATACTTAGGTCTTGTTAAATTCATGGGTAATTTCAACTTATCAAAATTTACCGGTTTTTGCCTAAATTTACCAAATTTATCATAACTTACCAAAAATTACCAAAACTTAATATATATATATATATATATTTTTGGCAGAAAAATAACCCTTCATTGCCACCAGAACAAATCACACAATAGAGAGGCCACAGAACATACAACCAAGAACAGCAGGACCAATCGATCACTGCAGCAAAACATCTATACATTTATTGTACTTAGAATTCTTCTTAAAAAGCATTCTATGAAGAATAGTATAATGGATCTTACTAATAGCTTCCTCCACAGATAACTTCTTCTGATCTTTAGGAAACTTCCTGTAGTTCCTAGCTTCCCAAATTATAGCAATTGAAGAAACTAAAACAACAGCAGCAAGGGTCTTGATGTCATTCTTCCTACTGACATTTTTCCAATTAGACATCCAATGATTTAGAGAAGCAAAATTATCTCTCAATCTCAGCTTGATACTGTAATGTGTGATAATTTGCTTTGCAAAGGAGCAATTAACCAAAATATGGTCAGCGGATTCTGTAGAACAATTACAGAGAGCACATGCATCATCAACAACACTTCCATGCCTAATCAATCTGTCAGCAGTAGGCAACTTAGCATGCGTAGCCATCCAAGCAATGAATGAATGTCTAGGGGGGGAAACACCATTCCAAACAATATGATAATTTGGCCAAATCGTCTTGATAGGAAGAAGCCAGTCATAGCAAACAGTCACAGAGAAAACACCATTCTTTTCCCCATGCCATTCCCATCTCATACAATCACCACATTTTATTTTGTCTTTCACTTTGTATATCTGTTTCCAGCACCAAGAGCTATTGGAATTTGGGACATAACTCCACCAATTATTAGTCTTCATATATCTTTCATGTATCCATCTTACCCACAGATTGTCCTTCTTGCTAGCCACATCCCAAACAAGTTTACCGATTTTAGCAATATTCCAAAGTCTAGGATTCCTAAGACCCACACCACCAAACTTCTTAGGAGAACACAAGGTATCCCAACCAACCAGAGGAACACGATTAGAACCAATGCCACCTGACCAAATGAAGTTTCTGCAGATTTGAACAACTCTCTCAATGACATTAATAGGAAGGACAAAGATGTTAGTCCAGTAGTCCACAATGCTAAGCAAAACAGAATTGACCAACTGCACTCGAGCTGCATAAGAAAGATGTCTGGAAGACCATGACCGAATGTTAGCAGTCATCTTGTCCACCAAGCAAAGACAATCAAACTTGCCAATCCTCCCAATGGTGATGGGAACTCCCAAATATTTCATTGGAAAAGTTCCATGGGAGAATCCTAAAATACCCACCAGATGTTGTATCATATCAGAATCACAGCCAGCAAAAACTACTTTGGACTTCTCCTGACTGACTGACAGCCCAGAGCAAGCAGCAAAATCACTCAAGATATTTGAGATGCATGTAATAGACTTCTGATCAGCAGCACAAAAAATGACCAAGTCGTCCGCAAACATAAGATGATTAATTTTCATCTTTTTACAACCCGGGTGGTAAGTGAAATTACCATCATTGCTAAGATTATTCAAGAGACGAGAGAGATATTCCATAACCAAGACAAATATCAAGGGTGAAAGAGGGTCACCTTGCCTGAGACCACGCCCGCCTTTGAAATATCCATGAGATTGGCCATTAAGATTGATTGAATATGAAGGAGAAGTGATGCACATCATCACCCACTGAATAAACCTTGGAGGGAATCTGAAAGCCATAAGAACTTCCTCAACAAACTCCCAGTAAACATAATCATAAGCCTTCCTAATATCAATTTTCATTAAGCATCTCGAAGACAGGCTCTGTCTATTGTAACCCTGGGCAATCTCCTGACACAACAAAACATTCTGGACAATTTCACGACCAGGAACAAAAGCCCCTTGGTTCTGATTAACCAGGATAAGAAGAACCAACCTCAATCTGTTACACAACAGCTTAGAAATACACTTATAAGACACATTACAACAAGATATAGGTCTAAAATCAGATGGGTATTCAGGGTTCAACTTCTTAGGAATGAGAGAAATAACAGTGTCATTTATGCAGGAGAGAATACCACCCTTGTCTAAACATTCCAGAATTGCACTGCAAAACCTGTCTCCAATAATATCCCAATTAAACTGGTAAAAGGAACTGCTAAAACCATCAGGCCCGGGCGCCTTAATATTAGAAATGGAGAAGATAATATCCCGAATCTCCTTGGAAGAGAAAGGAGACAATAGAGAAAGTTGCTGTTCAACAGTCAATAATAACCCTGTATTCATGATATTAGTATCAATAGAAGATCTTAAGTAGTTTTGCTTACCCAAAAGCTTCTCATAATAACTCAAAATAGTATCAGCCACCTCCCCAAAACCAGTAACCTGAATACCTTCATCAGAGGAAATAGAGTAAATATAAGAACCCATTTGGCGTTTCCTCATCTTTCCAAAGAACAGTCTAGAAGGGCAATCCCCCAAGTTCAACCATTTAACTTTGGACTGCTGTTGAATAAGAGATTGAGCAGAATTCAAAATTGCCATATATTCAACACGTTTCTGCTTCTCCTGTTGCCAAAGTAAACCATTAGTTTTGTCATTCTGCAATTGCCCTTGAATACTTTCAAGCTCAGATCTACATATGCCAACTTGCTGATGAATGTCATGGAATTGGTCTCTATGAAGAGATAAAAGAGGCCCCCTGACAGCTAGTAATATCTGATGAAAATTATACATTCTGCTCCCTCCAAATTCTCTGTTGAAACCTTCAGCAATAATAAGCTTGTACTGCAAACAAGTTTGCCACATTTTGCAATACTTAAAAGGCCTTTTAATCACCGGAGCCTCAGGGAAAGATAACAAAATAGGAGTATGATCAGAAAGACCAAATGGTAAGAACACCGTTTGCACAAAGCCAATCTGCAAAAGTCAATCCTCATTCGAGAAAACTCTATCAATACGAGACCACACATGGGAGTTTGTCCAGGTATAGTAGTCCCCTCTAAATTGTAACTCACGCAAACCAGTATGCTGAATACACTCCTGAAAATCCGAAACTTCAAAAAAATCGAAAGTAGTATCACCCACTCTATCTTCAGGAAAAAGCAAAGAGTTAAAATCACCAAGCACAAGCCAACCACAATCCATTAAATCAGCTATAGAACATAACTTCTCCCATAAACATCTTCTATCAGAAAGACTATTCAACCCATACACCATGGTAACCATAAAACTTATACCATCCACCACTCTAGTAACCTTCATATGAATCCATTGAACATTAAGATCCATAATCTCAACATTATACATCTGCGGCTTCCAAGCTACCAAAATTCTGCACTTACCAGTCAACTCAGCATTATGAGCAACATTCCATCCAGACAACATATTACCACAAATCTCTGCCATTTTCTCTTTTTTTGTTTTAACTTCAAGCAAGCCAACCAAGCTAACTTGAAATTTATGCAGGAAACAACAGATATCTTCCTGTTTATTCAACCTCCCACATCCTCTAATATTCCATGACATAACGTTAACCATAACCACCTGATACAGACCCTCCTGCCTTTTGGAACGATTTTAGAACCTCACCAGCCTGGATTGTGTGAGGCCTAACTGTGCGTGGAGGCAGGCCTTTAGAGGGCACCACAGGAGTATTCACCGCCTTATTGCTCACTGTCGTAACTGGGGAAGTTGTTGAACCAACATTATCATTATGCTCCGATCTTGATATATCAACTGCACCAATCTGCTCTCCAGCCTGCTTCCCATTCTTCTGATTCCGCAACTTACATTCTGTAATATCATGACCAAAATTCATACAATGAGAACACTTGATTGGTTTCCAATCATAAACCACATTCTGAGTAACCAAAATTATATATATATATATATATATATATATATATATATATAATTTTTATATATTAGCGCAAAATTATCAAAAATTACCAAAATTAAATTTTTACCACCTTTTTTTTACTTATGAATTTGATAAAATCCTAGTGTGGCTTTTTACTCAATTTGCCAAGCATAGTCATAAAATGACAATCACAAAAGGTGCCAAAATTATTGGTGGTTATACGCTAAAGCTAGTTTGCTACTGTAATTGTAAACTAACATTTGCCACCTTTTTTTTTTTCTCTTTCTTTGCCATTGTCAATTGTCATTTCATATGGTAGTTTGTTTACTTTTCCCCTTGTTTCACTCACTCTTGCCTTCATTCACGCCCTCTCACTCCCTGTCCACTCTCACACACTTTCCTTTTAACCTTCTTCTTCCAAATTGCCATCATATCAATGCCAAGAACCCTACAAATTTCAACCAATTCTCTCTGTTTTTCCTTCGAAATTTCCTCACATTTCCTCTGTTTTTCTAACCAAAACTGACAAATCTTACAATGACAGAGCAGTCCTTTCAACCTCCAAGTTCAACTCCCACCAAAAAGACCAACAAATCTTCTGACTTTGTCATCTTATCCACCATTTTTTCTCACCCTCTTTACTTCTCTTACTTGATCTTCTTCTCCCCTTACCTTCTCAAGCTCCTCTCTTTTCTCTCACCACTCTTCATCACCACTTCTCTCCTCATAATATCCCTACTCACCACCATTATTCCTCTCAAATCTGCCATCAACTCCAAAGAGGGCTTCTTCTTGACTGCATACAACACTGTGTTGGAGAAACTAGGCCCAGGATATGACAATGAGGGTGTAAGGTTGTTGCGCATTGAGGAGTTTGAAGTGTACAAGATCGTCTTTGAAACGCCCACAATTGAGATCAACGAAGGAAACCCAGATGAGGATGGGAGATTAGAAGAAAACCCAGTTGGATTTTCAGAGCAGGAAGTTAGGTGTGAAAATTTGACTACTAAACTCGCAACAGGGAGCACAAACCCCGATAAAGTGAAAGAGCAGGTGAAGAAATTTGAGTCGCTGTTCATCAGAAGCGGATCCGAGGTGAGTAAAAACACACCGTTCAATGATAGTTTAAAGCCGAGAACTGGATCCCTGAGGGTTGGCAACGAGAAAACAGTCAAAACACTCTCTGAGGCATTTTCACAAACACTTGGTGGGCAGCAACAACTGGGGAGTTTCGGGTCGATGAGGAAGGAGAAAGAATGGAGGAGGACATTGGCTTGCAAGCTCTTCGAAGAGAGGCACAACGGCAGCATAGCTTACGCAAATGGGTGTGTGAAAAGTGAGGAGAGGATGGATTTGCTGTGGGAAACTTATGAAACAGAGCCAAACAGGGGAAAGAGAAAGGAGGATAAAATGAAGAGTAGCAGAAGAAAGAATGTTGAAGATCATTTCATGGCAGTGAAACATGATGATGATGAAGAAGATGATGATGATTGTGAATATGATGGTGATGAAAATGGGAAATTATGTTGCTTAAAAGCTTTGAAACTGTCAGCTGGGAAGATGAACTTGAACATGGGAAGACCCAATTTCATCAAATTTGGGAAGGCATTCAAGGGAATTGGATGGCTTCAAAGCCATGTCAGAAGATCAGGGAAGAAAGGATACAAGTGATTTATTTATTTCCTTTTTTTTAAAAATTAATTTTTATATGTAGTAGTGTTAATTTGGGAAAGTAACTAATTGAGTAAAATATGTACTAATAAATAATTATAGATTACTGGGAGTAAGAAGTAAATATTGATCTTATTGTCAA
Source organism: Portulaca oleracea (assembly GCA_029582165.1). Classification (NCBI taxonomy): domain Eukaryota; kingdom Viridiplantae; phylum Streptophyta; class Magnoliopsida; order Caryophyllales; family Portulacaceae; genus Portulaca; species Portulaca oleracea. The sequence goes on from CM055870.1 coordinate 13,761,518, forward strand.
AAAAGGTGTATGCTTTAATCTTCTTTTCTGTTTGTTGTGTCTCCATAGCTTTTGAATGGAGAGGTGTGATCCTGTTTTGCTGTGGCAAATGCAATCATAGCCATGGTGAAGTAATAATGTTTCACAATAAAGTGCATAGTGCACATGATGAACTTTGACCTATTTTTCATTTTAGTGTTCAGAACTTGTAATGTGATAATAGTGTGAATGTCTTTTTCTGTAGTGATTGACAATTGTGATTTTAAAGACAACAATGCATACATTATGCTTATATTATGGTACAAGATCTTACCATAGCCACTGTGATTTTGTACTTTGGTAAGTTGTTGCACCATCACAAGACTGTTGTTATTTAATTGTAGAGTCCATTGAACTTAAGAAAGTAGTATAATAATAGTTCACATACTTTAAAGTATAATTAAGCATCTACAAGTAGTAGCAAATAGTTTCATTTAAGTGGAAATTAGTAGTTTCAATTAAGGCCCCTTTTTTTTGTGTTGCGTTTGCGTTGCGTTACGATTAGTTGTGATAGATTGCGTTAAATTGCGCTGAAAATAGTTAAAAAGTAATAATAATTTGCTTTATGTTGCGGTAGGTTGCGATAGGTTGCATTGCGGTTAATTGCGTTAAAGCACAAAAGCGAAAAATTAGTTTGCCTCCGTAACACTTAGGCCCTGTTCTTTAACGTGGTAGATTGCGGTGCAGTACCACACCGTACCGCAATTCTTTAATTTCCACCACACTTTACCACACTACACTACACCACAATCATTACCAATATATTCTTCACTTTTCTTTCTCCTCACTTTTCTCCTCTACTTTTCACATTCTCTCTCCTCACTTTTCTCCTCTACTTTTCACATTCTCTCTCCTCACCTACCATATTTACTGCGATTCTCATCATAATTCACTACAATTCACCACATTATTTCAAATTCCATCGCACCGCACCATTACTACACCGCAACCAACCGTATAAAAGAATGGGGCCTTAATACATAAGCAATAGAGTGAAGAAATAGTGGATATTGTGAGAAAAATTTTGTGAGTATTTAATATTAGAGTAGAAAAATAGTGAAAATAATATAGTCATTCTCTTTTCCTCTTCTTTTTGTGCTCTTCTTTTCTCTTACATTTTTCTCCTTTCTTCCCTTTAATTTTCTCTTCTTCCCCTCATCTCGCAATAGTTTTTATACAGAACTCATGTCCAATAACGCTTTGTTCTTTTATATAGTTTGGTGTAGTGTGGTACCACAAGGTCAATAATTCACCATACCACTCAATATTCTTCTACACTTTATTACAATTAGTATCAATATATCTCATCACTTTTCTCTCTCATCACTTTTCTCCTTTACTTTTCACATTCTCTCTCTACACTTACCACATCAACCACACTTTTCACAAATTTTACGATATCATTCAATATATTAACGCATTTTTCACAATTTCACCACACTTCATTATTTTCACATCGTACCAACTACACAAAAGAACAGACCTAAGTTGTGACACTCTCCACCCCCCCTAATGAGTGCTTGGATGAAACTGCCCTTAAACTTTTCAAAATGGGCAAAAATATCACTGAACTTTTAACCTTATCAAAACTGTCACTATAATTTCCAAAATGATCAAAATTACCCTTGAAAAAAAAACATGTTATCTCAGGTTCCTCCAACTTTTCTGCAGGTTACCATTATTTTTCAAAAAGAAACAAGAATTTGAACCTCATCAAATCCTCGACTTCATCTTCTTCTTCCTTCGATCTTTTCGGTTCACCAACACCCCCCACCATTATTACCACCATCGCCATTGCCATCACCAACCTCAAACCACCACCACTGTCACCCTTTATCCGCTACACAAATCACCATAAGCCATTGACCCCCCATCATCAACACCACCATTGTCGCCACTATTCCAGACTCAGAAACATCAAATGCATTCATACCCATCTCTCATCCATCTCAAAAACTCAATGAACACCCATACCAAAATCCAACCCAAAAATCCATACCATAACCATAATTTATCCAATTAAGATTACACTTATCCAATTCAGACAGAAACCCGTCGGAAACCACTTATAGTGCCGCCGGGAAACGTCGGACCCTCTGTTTTGCGTCACCTATCCGCGACCCCGAACCGCCGAGACCATCACCTTTGTGGCCCTCCGGTCGTCACTGCTCCACCCCCGTCACCCGTCGTCAGCAGACTGCCGCACCGCAACCACCAGTCGTCTCCCAGCCCTTTGCATTCCCCTACTTTCCCCACTTTCTCTCTAGTGGAGTGGTAGGATAAAAATGCCATCAAACTTTCCCATTTAGGCCCTGTTCTTTTATATGATATTTTACGGAATGGTGTGGTGAGGTCTGGTGGAATTGTGGTGGGTTATTGGTATGTGGGGTAGGTGAGGAGAGGGGATGTAAAAAGTAGAGGAGAAAAGTGAGGAGGGAGAAAAGTGAGGAGAGAGAAAAGTAATGATTTACGGTAAAATGTGGTAGTTGTAGCAATCATGCATGAGTGATTGGCATGAAAAAACAGACCCTTAGTCAAAATTGTCATTATTTTTTCTAAATTGTCAAAAATGTCATTATTGTTTCTAAAAATGTGAAAACTACCACTATCCTCGTTTTTTCCCTGCTATTGCATTTGCAGGTTAATGTTTCAAAAATAAAAAAAAAAAAATTTCAATTTTCCTATATCTATAGAATTCACCCCAACCCACCCCATCCTTAGCCAAATAAACTTCCTCCCTCTCTTTCTTCTTCTCCCTGCTAAAGTAGTCCTACCACCCAGGTTCCTCTCTTAGTGGCTTCATCTTCTTCCTCGTCTCCATTTTTCTTCATCTTCTTCATCCTCTTTCTTCATCTCATCTTCTTCTTCTCCTTTGTTTTCTCGCTGACACACACGGTGACAGACCACAGCAGCGTCACCCTCCCCGGCTACGACATTCCGGTGGAATGCAGAGTGGAGTTCTTCTTCCCGGGGATCTCTGACGACCTAGAGCTCTGGTCCGACCCCATTTTCGACACTGAGGCGAGATTGAATCTCGATCCATTTTTGCCTGAACATGAAATATATTGGCCAGAGAATTTCTGTAGTTTGTTCTTCGACATTGCTAGAGATAGACTTAGCTTCACAAAGCTTCTGCTTAATGACAACAGTAGTGGTGGTGGTTATGAGGTTATTGAGACTTTCTTACTTGGTGATACAGATGTTGTCTTTACTATATCATACAAGAGATTTTGCATATGGGTGTTAAACAAGTCTGAGGGAAACTGGAGAAAATTGCAAGTTGAAACTTTGGATTCAGATACATATGAGATGTTTGAGCGGTTTGGATACGCTGTCTTGGATCGTGACTAATTTGTAATCTGCTATGCTGAAGAGATTGAAAAGCTTCTGTTGTAATGGAACCTGAAGTGAAATCTTTCGACTTGAAAACCCATATGATAGAGCATCTTGAGACACCCCTTTGTAGAGAATACGTGATCAATATTGTAGGACTTTACAGGGAGAGTTTGCTACTTTCGGAAGGTGTTGGGTTGCATTCTCTGGATCTATTGCTACTTTCGGAAGGTGTTGGGTTACATGGAGTATAAATTTTTGATTTAGCTATAGGAGAAGAAGAAGATGAGATGAAGGCGATGAAGAAAGAGGACGAAGAAGATGAAGAAAAGTGGAGAGGAGGAAGAAGATGAAGCCACTGAGAGAGGAACCTGAGTGGCAGGACTACTTTAGCAGGGAGAAGAAGAAAGAGAGGGAGAAAGTTTACTTGGCTAAGGATGGGGGTGGGTTGGGGTGAATTGTATAGAGATAGGAAATTGTATTTTTTTTATTTTTTTTTTAAATATTAACCTGCAATAGCAGGTAAAAAATGGGGATAGTGGCAGTTTTGACATTTTTAAAAATAATAATGGCATTTTTGACAATTTAAAAAAAAATAATGGCAATTTTGACTAAATGAAAAAAGTTTAACGACATTTTTATCCCAACACTCCTCTCTAGTGTCGTGCTTTAATAGGAGAAGGAAGGGATTGAGGCCCCTTCTAATTTTATTAAACCCAACCTTTGGTTTCTCTCTCTTGGGCCTCAACATTCTCAACAGCCATACTATCAATATGGTAACCGGTTGTTACCAATTAACCGACCTTTGAGGGGCATTTTTTATTATTATGGAAACTACAATGGCAATTTTAATCAGATTGAAAGTTTAGTGGCATCTTTGCCCATTTTGAAAAGTTTAAGGGCATTTTTATCCAATCACTCCTCTCCTCATTGCCTTATTGTCCATATATAGCTCTCTCCCATGCCACATCTAAATTTCCCCCAACTTCTTACATACTGCGAATGTTGTGAATACAACATGGCTGATGTGGTGTAAGTTGGCATGTGCTTTAAAATCTCGTATCATGATATCATTTTCCATTAGAGACCCTTATCAAATGTGGAAACAACCAACATAGGTAAATTTGTCAAAAAGAGTTTTGATCCAAGTTTCTTTGCAACAACATGATCCATATAGAAAGTAAAGAACAAACTATTCTACAACGGATCTTTACCATTGAAGCGATATCTTGAATTTTATGAAATTACGTTTGGTTGTTTGATGAGCTTATAGTAGGGTAACTTTGTTCATAATCCCATGAAAATGGTGAGATGCTCAGTGCTTCAATCATCTTGATAAGATGATTTGAAAATTGTCATTTAATTTTTTACTTTTGAATATTTACAATGCTAATTGAAGTCACGTGGCCATTATTTCTCACGAAATTAAAATGAAGAATTTGAGTTGTATCTTATCTTGCTAGTGCTGATCTAGACTTTCGAATCAAGGGTGTTCACATGGGCGGAGCTAGAGGGGGGATGACGGAGGCCACGACACCCCCTATGCTTCAGAAAGCTTATATGTAGTAACCCGTGTAAAAGTTTGTGTGATTAATCTCATAGCTAAATGGTAGTTGCTTTAGAAGAAAGATATATTACATCCTTTGGTCTCTAGTTCAAACCTTAGTAGGCTCAATTTTAGTTCCTTTGACTTTGGTGACGATTTTCGTGTTTAAAAAGCCATCTCAATTTGCTTATTCATTTATTTAACTTTCTATTATTTTCTTTCTTTAAAATTTTTTTTGTAATTTTATTCACCCTTTGTATGAATTATAATATTTATTTCATCTTTGTTTCCTACGTATGTTTTTTTTTATCTCACTTTATACTATATATATGAAGTACTAAAGTTATAAATATTTCAGTATATTTTATAGATACATAGTTTTAGAAGCTTATGTTTTCTTATTCTTCTTATCTTTATATTTCATTACGTGCTCTTTCAGAAAGGTTCTTTTTTTAGATCCGTCAGAACAAAATCTCTTCATATATTCCCGCGCATAGATAAGACTGTCTACATCTAAATCCTCCTAACCCTTTATATTAAGGTTATGAGGGGGGAGGGGAGGGGAGGGGATGGGAAGGGAAATATATATATGATGAGAAAGTTAACTGCGTAATGCGGTTTAGGTTTAAGGCAAACGGTTAACTGCGTAATGCGGTTTAGGTTTAGGTTTACAAAATCCTTAAACCGCAAATGCGGTTAACCGAAAATGGGATTAACCAGTGATAAACCTCGATTTTACCACCTTAAACATCAATTTTCTAGCTTTGTTTCGGGGGGTGTTTTACCTACTGTGGCACAAAATCGGCTTTGTTTAGCTCATCTTTGCATATTGTAGCTCAAAGTGCTTAATATTGTTAATTGTAGGTGAATTTTGGGTGATTCCCGGTACTTTTATGATTGTTGAATGAAAGATGAGGAAGTCGCAGTGAAGGCGGGATGAAAAGAGTGTGTGAAGGATCCCAAAGGAAGTGTATGGAAGCAATCACACGAAGTAACACAACCTAAGGGATGTTTTTTGAAGCTTTCCAGACCCGCACATCTAGGCACACACCTGTGCGCCAGTCCAAAATCAAGCAGAAATTCTAGAATTGGCGCACACTCAGTTGCACGACCCTGCAGTTTCAATTTTTGTACTTCATTTTATTTAGAAACAGTTTTTTTGGAGTTTTGATTACATGGTTTTTTCTTTCTATATTTTTGGGAGAGGTTTTCTCTCAAACCTCCCTCTAGTTTTTAGTTTCTTCTTTCCATAAACAATTAGATTAGATTATGATTCGTCAACTTTGTTCTTCAATTCTAGTCCAAGACTAAGTTTTTCTTTCCCTTCCTCTCTTTTATGTTCATATCCTTGTTTGTTGAATTAGTTTTGTTTCTCTTTAATTACTTTAATATGTTAATTAATTGTTAGCTTTGTGTTGTTTGGGTTGTGACTGATGTGTTTAATGATGAATTAATCTTGTTTAGGCCTAATCTACCAAATTCATGCCAATGTGAAGTTTTCTCTTTGCCAACCACATGTTATGAAATGCTCGAGAGAGTGTTCATATGTATTTTTAGCCAATTGATTTACGCCGAGAGGTGAGATCATTTGCTAGCGTGGGTAGAGGAAATCATTAGGGTTTTTGACATAAGAAAAGTCGAATTTTGACTAGGATTAGGATTGTCATTCCTATAGTTTAATTAGACTAACACTATGAGAATAAGTAGTTAGAATAATTAAGCTAGCCCCTGACACTTGAGATAGGGCTTTGCCGAGTCAGTGACCCTCGAAAGAAGGCTTTGGCGTAATTTAATGGTGCAATCGAGCCCTCTAAATTGCTTGTTTAGAATTGGTAGGTTAGGTCATTCATATTGATTAGTCGTTGAAAACTGATTTTGCAGCTTGAGCATCTTTTATTGGTTTCATAGTTGTAGTTCCATCATCACGACCACTATCCTTGGTCAATTTATCTATCTTGAAACACTTGACTCAACTCTGAGTGCGTAGAATACAACTCCCTGTGAATACAACAACCGTAGTCCCAAAATGTAGGACAACAACCGGTTTTGGACACCCCTACTTGCCCATCCCTCTTTGAGTTGTGCTCCAACAAAGTTCACCTTCATCAATCCTCTGTGCGATGGTTTCCAGTGTTTTCTTGAGGACATGTCAAAAACGCTTGGGCAACCCCAAACTCCTGGATGTAGGTGAGGATCCTCTCAACCCTTTCATTTGGCCTTGCATGCCTTTCTCTTGAAGATGATGTCGTTTCGGGATTACTGCTCACCAGATACACCACTAGGGGTGTTCATGGGGCGGGTACCCGAACCGATTGGATAATTTTTCCGGGTACCCGAAAATTCGGGGCTGCCAAACCCTCGAATCAGAATCAGAATCAGTAACTAACGGTGCAGAAAGTTTCAGGGATGATCTGTTAACCAAAAAACCCGATTAATTATAATATATGAGTTTCCAATTTTTATTTTAAATTTGTAATTATTAATTAACACTCCAATAGCAAAAAATGTTTCAAAAATGTTCTAAAAGTGGGCCACTAGGACCACTGGCACTGAGTTTCCATACGTTTTGAGTTTTTGGAGGATTTGGAATTGGAGCACTGAGCTTGGACAATGGACTGGGGATTAGAAAAAGATAGGCAAAAATTAAATCTGGACCTAAAAGTTAAATTTAATTTGGAGTAATTCAGGTACCCGAAAACGTCTAGGGGTCAATCCGTAACCGAACCGATTAACAGGAAAATATTCCGGGGCGGCTACCCGACCCGATTAAAATTAATATTTTCAGGGCAGGTACCCTAAATTAATGACCAGGTAACGGGTTTCCGGATCGAGTTTTTCGGGGCGGTTATTAATGAACACCCTTATACACCACCACACTGCCTCCCATTCACCAAGGTCAATCTGATGGTACTACGTCATTGTCCTTATTCTCTCATGTAGACTGATAGTTCCTGTAGGATGCAAAAATTTGTCGACCAATTAAAAAATGACACGTGGAAATTAAATTGAATTTATTTGGTCAATTATTATACGCCACGTGTTAAATTAATTACGGCGGTCCATTTAATTGAACTTTAAATTGGAATGCATCCTGACCAATAGTATCATGACACATGTCAAAGATGATGCAGAAAATAATAATTATTTCTTTATTTAAAATAAAGGGATAATTAATTAATTTGGGCCCAAGCCCAAAGCCGACTCAAACCCTAAGTAACCATAGGCCTCTAGAGTCTATAAATAGGGGTTCTCTCCCTCATTTTTAACACACTCTGCAGTCTACCCCGGCAGGATTCGGCATTCTACACTCCAGAGGCTTCAGAAGATCAAACTGCCAGCAGTCTTCAGCTACCAAGCGCCAAGGATCGAAGTCTGCAAAAGCTCAAGATCGAGTCTCCAAGTCTCTACCACATCAAGATCAAGAACTACTTCAGAGTTCTTCGTCAAGACCTGCGAAGCCTTCAGAAGATTGAACTACAAGCGACATCCAGCTATCAAGCGCCAAGGACCAACGTCTTCTAGTTCAACAACTTCTGTTCTTCACATCAAAGACTGCAGTCATCTTCTTCATCTGGTTCATCGATCGAGACCAAGCACTCAAGCCCTCGCATCCAAGAACTTAAAGAACTGCAACAGTTAACCTGCAAACGGTCAACCTTCGAGCAAGCCTCCAGCTACCAAGCACTAAGGAGATCAACGCTCAAGAACTGCATCTCAAGAACTGCTATAGAGTTCTTCAGCTAAACCTACATTCTAGATCGAGATCAAGCATCCGCGCCCTCGGCTCACCCAAATTTCAGGAGATCGAATCAGATGACTACTTTATTGTATTTAATACAGAGATTGTACCCGCATACATTCAAATATTAATACAAATTAATTTGTTTCTCAATTTCCCGTCTTTATTTATTTCAGGCTCGAAATTTGTGTTTACAAATTTGGTACACCCGGTGGGACATCTTTGCCTCTCATCTCCTTCTCCAAGAAATCAAGTTCAACATTCGACTTAAGCGACGTGATGACACCCTAGAAAGTTGTCTCTCGACTCTCAACAAGGAGGATGACTCAAGCTTCATCCCAGGGGTCAACAACTACATGTGTCACATCAAGCGGAGCAACGACTCGAAGGATTGCAACTGTCAACGCTACTATTTTTACGACGCTAGAAAAACCAACGGACTCAATTACTTAAAAATCCAATTACCGGCTCCATCACGTTGGGGGCAACAACTCAAAGGGCTCCTCAGTCTTGGACTGCTCAAAGCAGACTTCACCTTGTGAACTCTTACGATTTGAGGGCTTTGAAGACCATGGCTACTCCAGTGATGAATACTCTTCTAAAGAAGAATCTATCTTCTCGCAAGCATAGATTGAATCTACTTATACCTTCGTTATGACGGTGATAACAATTGGAGTTGTTAACATGGAAGAAAAGACTGCCAAGCTTGAGGCTACATTGAGAATAGAAAGCAAAGAGAAAGACAAAAGAATCGACGAGTAAAGTCAACAAATTTTGAAGACTTTCTTTGTCAAAAGTTCAAGACTTTCAAGTCATCCACATAAAGACTCACAAGTCAAAAATTCAAGACTTTCAAGTCATTCACAAAAAAAAAAAAAAAGACTCACAAGTCAAAATTGAAAACTTCCAAGTCATTCAAATCAAGACTCACAAGTCAAAAATTTAAGACTTCCAAGTCATCCAAAAAAAGGACTCACAAGTCAAAATTCAAGACTTCCAAGTCATCCGCATAAAGACTCACAAGTTAAAAATTGAAGACTTCCAAGTCATTCACAAAAAAAAAAAAGACTCACAAGTCAAAATTCAAAACTTCCAAGTCATTCAAATCAAGACTCACAAGTCAAAAATTCAAGACTTCCAAGTCATCCGCATCAAGACTCGCAAGTAAAAAATTTAAGACTTCCAAGTCATCCACAAAAAAAATTTCAAATCAAAATCCAAAACTTCCAAGTCATCAACACCAAAAAATTACAAGTCCAAATCCCAAACTTTCAAGAAAAAGGCTCTCAAGTCACCAAAAGTAAAGACTCCCAAGTCAAAATCCAAGACTTCCAAGTCATCACCGCGAAAGAATCGTAAAAGTCCAAACCCAAGGCTTTCAAGTCAAACTCTCAAGTCACCAAAGTTAAAGACTCCCAAGTCGAAATTCAAAACTTTCAAGTCATAGACTCACAAGTCATCCAAATTTAAATCAACAAAATGAAAGACTCAAAAGTCAAGAAAAAAGAAGACAATGACTTCCAAGTCAGCAATCTACAAGATTTGCAAGTCAGCAAAAATTCAAGACTCTCAAATCAACAAATTTCAAGACTCTCAAGTCACTAAATTCACCGATTTCCAAGTGGACAAATATTAAAGACTTCCAAGTCCACAAAAATTCGAGATTTTCAAATCAACAAACTTCAAAACTTTTAAGTCACAAAATCCATTGACTTTCAAGTCAACAACACTACAAAGACATCCAAGTCAGTCGAACTCCCGTATCAACAAGTCTCCTGACTCCCAAGTCGACAAAATGAAAGACTCACAAGTCAACCAAATTTAAATTAACAAAATGAAAGGGCTCACAAGTCAAGATCACGACTTCCAAATCAATAAAATTCGAGATTCCCATATTAACGATGCATACGACTCGTACGTTAGCAAATCCAAAGACTTTCAAGTCAACAAACTTCAGACTCTCAAGTCACCAAACCAACCGACTTCTAAGTCAAATAAATTGATGACTTCCAAGTCAGCCAAATTCAAGACTACCAAGTCGTCAAAATCAAATTTTAAGGTGAAGAAAAACAATTACTCCTAAGTCACCATAAAAAAGACTCCCAAGTCACCCGCGCCAAAAGATTCACGAGTTCACGACTCCCAAGTCAAAATGAATGACTCATACACTAGCAAAATTCAATGACTTGCAAATCAACAGGATGCAGGACTCCCAAGTTAAGAAAGTTAAAGGCTCAGAGGTCAACGGGATGAAGGACTCCCAAGTCAAGATAGATAAAGACTCATAAATTAATAAGAGAGACTCTTAAGTCAGTAAAGTCCATAATAAGGTTAAAGACTTTTACGTCGTCACAACAAAGACTCTCAAGTCAAAAGTGCAAAAAAAAAGGGATCGGCTTCCAAATCATCAAAATTTTCGGCTTTCAAGCCGCACTCTGACTTGCCAAGATCTTCATGTTAGTGGTTTGCTTCAAGTAAGAACCATCAACAGGATACTCAGGCTGGTTGACAATTTCATTCAAGCATGCAATGTGGGGGCATCTTAGTCGTGTTGGTTGAATTCTGTTCCAAGATGACATCCTCGTCCTTTAAATCAGCGGCGCACTCCATTTGGCCCAGCTGAAATTTAGGCACAATAGTATGCCCACTAAATACAAATTATATTCGAGATTCAGCCGCTTCAAACACTCAAAATTCGTGTTCGCGACCGACTCTCGAAGAGGGCATCTGTAGGAGGCAAAAATTTGTCGACCAATTAAAAAATGACACGTGGAAATTAAATTGAATTTATTTGGCCAATTATTATACGCCACGTGTTAAATTAATTACGGCGGTCCATTTTATTGAACTTTAAATTGGAATGCATCCTGACCAATAGTATCATGACACATGTCAAAGATGATGCAGAAAATAATAATTATTTCTTTATTTAAAATAAAGGGATAATTAATTAATTTGGGCTTAAGCCCAAAGCCGGCTCAAACCCTAAGTAACCCTAGGCCTCTAGAGCCTATAAATAGGGGTTCTCTCCCTCATTTTTAACACACTCTGCAGTCTACCCCGGCAGCATTTGACATTCTACACTCCAGAGGCTTCAGAAGATCAAACTGCCAGCAGTCTCCAGCTACCAAGCGCCAAGGATCGAAGTCTGCAAAAGCTCAAGATCGAGTCTCCAAGTCTCTACCACGTCAAGATCAAGAACTACTTCAGAGTTCTTCGTCAAGACCTGCGAAGCCTTCAGAAGATTGAACTACAAGCGACATCCAGCTATCAAGCGCCAAGGACCAACGTCTTCCAGTTCAACAACTTCTCTTCTTCACATCAAAGACTGCAGTCATCTTCTTCATCCGGTTCATCGATCGAGACCAAGCACTCAAGCCCTCGCATCCAAGAACTTGAAGAACTGCAACAGTTAACCTGCAAACGGTCAACCTTCGAGCAAGCCTCCAGCTACCAAGCACTAAGGAGATCAACACTCAAGAACTGCAGCTCAAGAACTGCTACAGAGTTCTTCAGCTAAACCTACATTCTAGATCGAGATCAAGCGTCCGCGCCCTCGGCTCACCCAAATTTCAGGAGATCGAATCAGAGGACTACTTTATTGTATTTAATACAGAGATTGTATCCGCATACATTCAAATATTAATACAAATTAATTTGTTTCTCAATTTTCCGTCTTTATTTATTTAAGGCTCGAAATTTGTGTTTACAGTTCCTTCCCATCATTATGCCCCCACCCATCTGGGTCACTTCCCAAATACTTCTAACCAACAGGCATTCAAACAACACATACATGTTTGACTCCTGGATATCCCCGGCCACATATGTCATACCTGATATCAACACCTTGGATCTTCTTTCCCAACTCCTTTTTTGTTGGCAGCGCATTAGCACACGCTCTCCAAGAAAACAACTTGATACTCGTGGGAAAATTCAGCTGCTAGACTATATATTCCATTTCTTGGCCTTGTTGATACCCGGTTGAGGTTTATCCCTCCTCTTCTCATCCATTATGAGTTGATAGGCTAACCTCACTGTCATATGTCCATTAACCGTGAAATGCCAGACAAGTATATCTCTTGGCCACCTATCGCATAACATGATTTGTTTGATGATATTTGCACCCACAGGAGAAAAAGAGCATCAATCAATAAAATCCTTATTCCACTTGCCTTGATCTTGTAAAATTAGATATGCCTCCTTGAGTAGGGTTGCCTCTAGTTTAGGGTGGGTAATAACTTTGAAAGTCATAGGTCCAGGGAACCATTTTGACTCCTAGATATTCAGAGAATATCTGTCCCCCACCAGCCAACTAATCTTTTTCCACAACCCATTCATCCTCTCACAAACTCTTTCACGTGTAGCTCGAATTTCTCCCTCTCTCGACATCTATCATAGCCCCATGGGGAAAATAACGGGCTTTCAGCACCTTAAATACCAATGAATCTTCCATGTTCTTTAACCTTCGAAATTGGCGAGCTAGAAACGCTAAATTAAATGCTCAATGTGCTTGAATCCCCGACTACCTTCCACCTTTCAATAGCGCAATCTCCCAGTCGAGACGCAATGCACCTTCCTCCTATCTTGTCCGTGACTCCACCAATATTTACCAATGGCAGCTTGGATCTTGTGACAAATCTTTTCCTAGAACTTGAATACACTCATTGCGTATGTTGAGATGGCTTGGGAGACCACCTTTATTAATCCCTTCATGCCCATAAGAGAGTCCTCCCTGTCCATTTGCCAATTATACTATAAATGTGGTCTTTTAGGGGGAAGAAAATCTTTGCTTATGATTTTCCAATCATCGTTGGTACCCCATGGTGCTTGTCTTGCGCAAGTACCTCTCTATAGTCTCGAACTTATTTAACCTCCTCTCTTCTGCAGTTAGGTACACCACGAAACTCTTCTTTTTCTTCTCCACAGTAATTTTCCACCGAGTCATTGTCATTTAACTTGATAGTGTCCTACTAAAACATAATTATGATTTTTTGAGACTACTAGAAGACAAACAAATAAGAATTGCTATTATATAATGGACCTAACTAGGAATTGTTAGAATCCAATTTTCAAAAAAACTATTAATGCATTATGCCTCACATGTAAGTGTTCATAAATTTTAACCTCCTAATATGTTTTATAATTGATTTTTGTTGGATTTTCCGGCATAATATTAAAAAGATAAATATGAATTGAATTTTTTTATCCTTGATATTAATTGATATGACTTTCAATTAAATGTGAATTGACATTTTTACCCTCAATATTAATTCATATGGCATTAATAGGAGGTGTTGAAGAAGAGGAGTGTGAGAGGAATCGATTGTTAGTGTTTTCGATTTGGAGTTTTGACACACCTTTTTCCATACAAAATAATGGAAGGGTTATTTAAGTCAGTTCCTTCTCAATATTATGGGCAACATGGTACATTCACATAGTCATATAAGGGCACTATTGTATTTTCTAATTTCTGATGAGAAGTACCCGGATTTTGCCACTAAAAATAATTTTCAGTTAATGTTAAGTAAGGTGAAAATTATTTCACAAATATCGAAATGCAAAAATTATTATTATAAATATTAGGTAGGGTAAATGTAATTTACTGTCACATGCAATATCACAGCTTGTTAAAAATGGAGGGAGTACTTTTCAAAATTTTTTTAATTTTTTTTAAAAAAAAAACACTAAAGATAGGTTGGATTAGTTAACAGAAGGGTAGAATTTTCATAACAGAAGTGTCATATCAATAAAATGTAAATGAATTGACACTCTGGAAAGTACATCAGTTTGTTACGCATTAATCACTCACTAGCTGTACGCTACCCGTCTTCTCCGCCATAATCTCTCTCTCTCTCTCTCTCTCTCAGACTCTCACTCTGACCGCCATAGCCAGTTACTCAATTAGCCCGTACTCCATTCACACTGTGCTCAGGAATCTGGAGACTAAGAGTGATTGAAGCAACCGACGACAACAATGGCGAGACATGGAGTGTCGGCAACGGCCTTCAGGTTCCTCGCTTTCTCCATTGCCGCTGCTTTCACTTTCTTCCTCACTTTCTCTCTCTTCTTCACTCTTCATCACCACCATCACCACCGCCATTCCGACCTCTCTTCGCCGGTAAACGCTCTTTCTTTTTCCGTGTTGTTCTTGTGATTCAGATCCGCGTTGTTTTCCTTTTCTTTTACTTGCTTTCGTTTCTTTCTTGTCCCTTTTCTGTGTTAGATCTGCTCGATTTCGTTCGCATTCAATCTAATTTCTGCAATATTACGCCGGAATTTATTGCTGTATTTGCACAATTCGTGTTTCGTTAAGTACGACTACTATTGATCAATGATCTCCCTCTGTCTCACCTGATTTGCCGCACGCGTTGTTGCTGAATTTGATTGGTTTAATATTAAATTCCATAATGATTGTTGTTTTTTCTTTTTTGTTTGTTTGCTGAGATTTCATCGTGGTGATTCGTAGTTTTTGTTACTTTTTTCAAGGAATTGTGATTCTTATTTGTAATTAGGTTTGCGGTGCTGAGTTTTCTTTCGTATTCATCTGAATCCCAGTTCCTTTATTAATTTGACTGTATCCTAACGAAAATTGATACAATATAGCATGACTGAGTGCTACAGAACCTGTGTATTAGTTTTTTATTTCTCAAATTCTGATTCTTCGCCTCTCTGCAAGTGCGTCGTAAGTAATGATTTTTGTGTTTGTGTGATGTAGGGTTACAGTAGTCAGTTAATTAGTGTTTTACCATTCCGGAGATCTATGCTGGCCCTGAAATCCGATCCATTGAAGCCTCGGGTCGATCAGATTAGGAAGCAAGCTGATGATCATCGAAACCTTGTCTTGGCATATGCATCTTATGCTAGGAAACTCAAGCTTGAAAACTCGAAGATGCTGCGTATCTTTGCTGAGCTTTCAAGGAATTACACTGATCTTTTGCATAAGCCTTCTTACCGTGCCCTTTATGAGGCGGATTCTCTCTCCATTGATGAATCCCTTCTCCGCCAATTCGAGAAGGAGGTTAAGGAGCGGATTAAGCTCACTAGGCAGGTGATTGCGGAGGCTAAAGAGTCTTTTGATAACCAGCTTAAGATCCAGAAGCTTAAAGATACAATATTCGGGTTGAATGAGCAGTTAACGAAGGCTAAGAAACAAGGGGCTTTCTCGAGCTTGATTGCTGCAAAATCGATACCCAAAAGCTTGCATTGTTTGTCCATGAGGTTGATGGAAGAAAGAATTGCACACCCCGAGAAGTATTCGGACGAGGGAAAGCCTCCTATGCCGGAATTGGAGGACCCGGACCTTTATCATTATGCAATATTCTCTGATAATGTCATTGCTGCGTCTGTGGTGGTGAATTCGGCTATGAAGAATGCAAAAGACCCTACCAAACATGTCTTCCATGTTGTGACTGACAAGATGAATCTCGGGGCCATGCAAGTTATGATGAAGATGAAGGACTATGGTGGTGCTCACATTGAGGTGAAGGCATATGAGGATTACAAGTTCTTGAACTCATCGTATGTGCCTGTTCTTAAGCAGCTAGAGTCTGCTAACTTGCAGAAGTTCTACTTTGAGAATAAGATTGAGAATGCAACAAAGGATACTACCAACATGAAGTTTAGGAACCCCAAGTACTTGTCCATGCTGAACCATTTGAGGTTTTATTTGCCCGAGATGTACCCTAAATTGCACAGGATACTGTTTTTGGATGATGACATTGTTGTTCAGAAGGATTTGACTGGGTTGTGGGAGATAGACATGGATGGAAAGGTGAATGGAGCAGTGGAGACGTGTTTCGGATCATTCCACAGATATGCTCAGTACATGAATTTTTCACACCCGCTGATCAAGGAGAAGTTTAACCCGAAAGCTTGTGCGTGGGCTTATGGTATGAACTTCTTTGATCTTGATGCCTGGAGAAAGGAAGGTTGCACCGAGCAATACCATTACTGGCAGAACATGGTAAAGGGCACTTCTCTTAAATTCCTATTTCTATACGTTTCCTAATCGGCTAATCCTATCACCTTAATTCTTGTTGTTTTTGTTTCATGAATGTGCTGAATCTGCTGCCACATGGTACCACCTGTGGAAGCAAATTTCTAAGTCCAATTTTTAGTTTTTCCCAAGAAAGCAGAATGAAAATGATAGAAAAAATTGATTTATTTTCCACTCTATGCTGTTGAGATAAGTTGAATATGTTAGCCTTGAACTTGAAGCTGTTGCAACTTGCAAGCACCAGATTCCCTTAGTAGACTTTTTTTGAGTTTTCATAGTTTGTGTTTTACCTTTAACCAACTATTTTTGAACCGAATGCAGAATGAAAACCGTACACTGTGGAAACTCGGAACCCTGCCCCCTGGCCTGATCACATTCTACTCCACAACGAAGCCACTCGACAAGTCATGGCATGTGCTGGGACTGGGTTATAATCCAAGCATCAGCTGGGATGAAATCCGCAACGCTGCAGTGGTCCACTTCAATGGGAATATGAAACCATGGCTCGACATTGCCATGGGACAATTCAAACCATTATGGGCAAAGTATGTTGACACTGAGAACGAGCATGTTCAAGCCTGCAACTTCAGTCTCTAGGCTGGCCTTACATCGCATGTGATCCACAAGTACTGAAATACGTGTATAACTCAGATGGTTCGGACCAACAGGCTCGGTTTTCAATCCCGATGAATGAGTTGTTCTTAGTGAAGACGAGTTCTTAGAGCCCCAAGAATTGATGGAATTGTATGAAAAAACGGGGAGGATGAGCGTCAAGGTGAGCCAATGTCCAGAGGTTGTGCTAGATGGAGAGATCGTCCTTGCAAGACTGTGTTGGAAGAAGAAGAAACCGAGTCCGAAATATGTGTTGGAAGAAGACTGGAATGAACTTCCTTGGTTTTGGCCATCTTGCAAGGATGCTCTGTCTGTCTTGCTGGATATTGGATCACATTGAGGCTCATCCTTCCTGTTTTTTCATATGATCTCGTCAATTCTTCGGGCTCAAGGAACTCGTCTTCACTAGTGAACTCATTCATTGGGATCGAAAATCGAGCTTGTTGGTCCGAAACGTCTGAGTTATACACGTACGTGTGGATCACAAGCATTGGTCTTGTCTTTTCATCGTTGAGATCGACTCCAAGTTTGCCCATAATATGTCCACTCCGCAAGTAGTGATCAAAGACGAGAGGTTCATCTCAACCCCCTCTTCCTCTTGCATTACCTGTTCCCAGTCTTCAGTGATATAGGAAATTTTGTGGTTGCGTTAAATGTAGATTTGGTCCCTGACGTAAGTTTAGCTTGGTATTTTATGGGCCGTTACCTCGCATCGTCTAAGCTAAAAATGTCTGCAATGACTATGAACATGGTGACAGGATCCTATAGTTTGAGAGTTGATGTTCCACTTCCATCCAAAATGTATATTACCTCATAATACATACTTTTCCGATAACTGTATTTGAGTATTTGATTTTCTGGCTCTCTCAGCTGTGGGTTTCCCCAGATTTTGTTTTGCTGTTATGTGGTACATCGTACATTGTATTGGTATTGTGGGTCCTTTGGAATTGGTATGTCAGTTAGCAGTTATGTGTGCTGAGGTAAGGCTACGTATATTTACATCTACCCATGCCATACGTCATGTGTGCGGGGTCCACACTAGCGATGTTGGTACATGCTTGTGTGTGGCCTTCTTGGGAACAACCTTTTTTCTCACAAATTTCTTTTTTTTTTTTTTTTTTTTTTTGAAAATCAAACAAAGACCAACTAATATTAAGAAATCAAAGGAATATTACAAACATCCCTACACACCAGGCCGTTGATTGAACCTGGACATTCATCAACCCAAATCCTCTTGCCTAAAAGTTAAAGGATTGAAGTGAGCCAATGAATGGGCAATTGCATTACCCTCTCTCCTAATATGCTGAAAACTAACAAACTCAAACCAATTACACAAATCAAGAATTTTTTTCAAAAAAAGGAAGTTATGAGTATTATCAATCTGCCTCTGCTGCAATTTGCTCATCAGGCCAAGAGAGTCACCTTCCACTATAATACTTTTGAAACCCATATTTCTAGCTTCACATACTGCAAAAAGGCAAGCCCTTATTTCCTCCAGCTGAGCATTGCAAAAAGACGGGCCTTGCTCCACCCCTGACAACAGTACTCGACCTTCATGATCTCTTGCCACAAAACCCCACCCGTACCACCCTGAATCTACCAACCCGCCATCAAAATTTAGTTTCACAGAACCAATGGGAGGGGGCTGCCAACGAGATGCAGAATTACCACCGAACGGAATTTTCACCTCAGCACCAACAGCTAAGAATTGATTCACCCACTGGACAGCCTTAACAGCAACCTCATCAATCCTTCCACGCACACCACCTCTGGACAGCTTGTTCCTGAAATTCCATATACCCCACAACACAGCTATAAACTCACCTCTAACCTTCAAATCAAATACGGCAGAATGCTAATCCATTAATGTTACAAAGGTATAAAAACATTGATCCGAATTATGTGATTCGTAGGGGACTAGTGCCAAAATGTTATCCGATACAAATGCAACTTCCTTTTTAATATTATCTTTGATATTTTTACTTGCTAAACTATCAATCCAAATGTTAGGTGGAAGTCCAATTCCTGGACAAAAGTTGTCTCAAGGATATGAATATAATGCCATACAATGGTTTAATCGGTTAGTAATATGTGTGTCGCCCGTTGTAATTTAAGACCACCACGTTTGATATGCAATTTATTAGGTGCTCCAAGAGCACGTGTTCCAGATTTTATAATTGTTCACTCATTCGTATTAGGTTGTTCACTCTGGTTGTTACAATTGTTCACTCTGATTCATATGATTGTTCACTCGCAAGTATTTGGAGCACATGCTCTAGGTGCATGTAATATATATTGCGTTTGATAACCCAAACCTTGGACTTTTAAAACCGAATAAGGGGTGAGCAACAGGTTGGGTTGGCCCATAGTTATATAAGGTTAGATTGGGTCATGGTTAAGTCCATTGAAGTTGTGGGCTTGGGTTGAGACTTTCTAAGCAAAAGAGGATCATCCCATAGATAGCTTTTTGGTTCAATATTCAAAAAATGATGGCCATATATATTAAAAGTTATGATAATTATTAAAGTATTATTAATAAATTTAACTAAATTTAACAGTAAAGTAATATGAACGTTACTTATTTTGTGGATAATTAATGGACCAGTCTAGTTTGGCCGATTACCAACTCTTTAATATTGTAAATAGGACGGCCCAATAATAATGACTTGACCTTGTGTCTTTTGATTAGCGTCAGTCCCATTGGGCAACATAGTTTTATTGAAGCAAAATTGACAACATATAGTTATTTTTGAGTAAAAAGAGCTTTTCGACAACAATTAGCATATTTGACCAGTCAAAATAATTAATATAGTGTTCGCTGTCCGGTAAATAACTTTTTAAGTTAGCAATTGGACTCAAAAAACCATTTTTCAAAAAGTTATTCCAACTTTTAACATAATTATTTATGAAATAGCTAATTTTATCAAATACTGTTATTGCAAATAGCTAATCTAAACTACTAGGTCAAACAATTAACTATTAACAGTTGATACAAATAACTAACATATTGCCCAAATAGGGCCTTCATCTGTGTGAACTCTGCCGATTACCTACCCCTAGAAATAAAATATAACTTAGGAAATTTTTGTAAGAAAGCTAAACTTTGGCAAAACCTTTTGAAGCCAAGGGCATTTCTCAAAAACAACGGACAAACATAATCCGGACTTGGGATTTCTGATAGCAATTAGCAGACTCAGCTTTGAAATCAATATATACATATATAACATACATAGACCACCAGGCACCAACTAAAGGAAGCATCAATTGTCAGAACACAAAGGAACCGAAATTCAGAAGACGGAAGCACCATCCCAAATTGGAGATTGAATGTACAAATCAAGTTAAAAAAAAAAGCTTCTTTCTAACTTCCACAATCAAGGAATTTCCTTGACAATGCTCTCTTCTGATGCTCATCATGATACCACTAAGATTAGGATTAGGATTAGGATTAGAATTAGGACTGCCATCTCAAAATCTCTACTTAGATGGACAGTCTCAACAATGCTGACCAAAACTACAGTTAAATCAGAAAGCCCATAAAAGCAATATGGTGAGATGTGATCAACCGAGGGCGAACGGCACAACTCTGATATGCCTGAGAGGGTGCTCCACATTTACACCCCCGGCATGCTCCACGAACCCAGCTGGGGAGAATGAGGTCCCGTGACAAACACAGACTATGCTAACTTCTGCTGTGGTATACCTATACAAAAACCCCGTGACCGTCTTCCCATTGGGTCCATTTCCGGTGACCGAAACACACGGCATTTGCCCCACCATAAGCTTTTGTTGGTTAGCCATCGGTGCCTTGGGCTTTGGGGGCTTCCCTGTTTCCACCTTCGCACTTGGCGTTTGAGTGGGGGGAATGGCCCCTTTGTCTGACGCGGGCCCATCTTCAACAGAGGTTTGGCTATGAGCATTTGGACTTGATGAAGTTGCCACCCCCTCTGGTGACTTAGCTTGCTGGATCGTTGCCTGTAGTTGAGGAGGGTTAGCTGCTCGCATGGCTGGAGGTGAGGGTTGAGAGTAAGGATGGCTCGATTGGCTCCCAACATCACTGCTCGTTCCACCTGCATAACAACATTTGTACACGAGTTACAACAACTCTGCCCACAACCAACATTTTGCTTTTCGTATATTATTTTTTTCACCAATGGTAAATTTGGCCATGGACTAGATCCTTTTATAGGGCGTAAACCCAGCAAACTGACAAGCGACAAAAGGGGTAACACAAGACCGAACTAGGCCCAATGCTTGGGTTGAAGCCCACCATGAGCCTCCAGGAACACCAACAATTCCCGTGACAGAATTTAAGTTTTTCTTGAAGAAATTAGGAGCCAGTCTATGCAATTTGAAACATAATGACAACTGTAGAATTTAGTAATTAACCAAGGCTTTCAAATCTAATTGTACTGATAGTTGGAAAGGTTGATCCAACTGATCTTAACAATTCATGGTTAGGTGCCACAGCATGATCCCAAACAAACATCCTGATTGACTAAAGTAATTATATTATGCACCAAGGTCTCACCAAACCCTAGCTAGGTTAGTACCCACCTAACTTGATTAACTACCATTTAGCTTCATTAATCTAATTTATAAATGGAATAATAAGCATGCCTTTCACCGAAACACGCAACTAAGACCCTGCTTTTTGCTTAATTTAATATTTTTTGCTTTCTTACTTTAATTTGTTTATTTATCTCTCCCATGAAACATAACATAGACCAATAGAATCAATACGATCTTAAAATATACAAGAATTAAGTTCGAACAAGTCAAGTTAACGTTTTAATAGCGCTAAAGACACATACCAAACATCGTAACTCGTTACGTCACTTTTTATGCACATACTCCCTCTATTCGGTATTATATGTGTTTATGTTTAAGTGTCATAGTCTCCAATATTACTTTTTTAACGATAATTTTTTATATAATATTTTATTAATAATTACAATATTATATTTTTATAATAGTAATTTTAATTATAAATCTAATGATAGTAATGTTATGTAGTATTCAATAACTCATTACATATTTTTAGAAATTTATGGTGAATGCTCATTTTTCAAAGATTGACAAATAATATGGAACAGATGTAATATAAACTAGGTTCATCTCAATTTTATAATGTAATTTTAGTATGATTCTAAGATCAAGTTGCATTAGTTTAGGACTAGATTTTGGGAGACAAAAAATTGGGATGATAACACGATATTTTTAATTATGCAAGGCAGAGAGTAACATATGTTTTAGTTTATGGCAAGTTGATTTTGTTAATTACATGAAATTAGATGATTGATTGTGTGCTGTGATTACCAAATCAGCATCAATATTTTTTAATCACTCCCCATTAATCATGCAATTTGCCCTAATTTAATTTCATTCCACAACTTTAAGAATTACAAGTTGGTTTATGGGTGTGCCAAGTTGAAGTTTCTGTTCAATGTACAATAATGGTACAAGCGGGATGCCTCATATTTTCATATTTGGATTTAATATTTAATTCTTGGTTCGCAATTTGCTAATTTTCTATGACATTATTAATTAACAAAATTTCTATTATCTTATTGGCCTTGTTTTTTCATATTGCATTGGCAACTTGACTAAAAGATCATTATTTTATTTATTTTCAAAAAAAATAGAAAAATGCCCTATGAAATGGAGATTTTCTGTCGACAGAACATCTGCAAATTGCTTCTTTGAAATTACTAAAATCTTTTTCTAAGAAAAAGACATTAATTGTAAAGCATTCATCATGACTAAAACAAGTAACAACATGCACCACAATGCAATGTATATGCAACACAGGAATAAAAAATCAAAACCAAAATTTTTTTAAAAAAAAAACTTATTAGAAACGATTAATCACAAAAATGAGGCAAAATTGCACCAAATAATTTTTGGAAAAAATGATTAAAGAAGAAAAAAGAAAATACCTGGGCCAGAGGTGCTCTGGTAATTATCAGAAATTCCAGAAGAACTCCCACTCGAAATTGATTGCCGATTTTCACCATCAGCAACACTCTGCCATCCGGATGTAATCTTCCCGTTTTGCCCCTGGTACACCCTAAAACCACCGCCACCGTCCGCCGGATTCCAACTCCACGACGCCGGCGGCCAGTATGCCGCGTCCAATTTCGCCGATTTCCGGCAGTTTCCGACGTCCTCAACCGCCGGAGAATCGCCGGAGTTCCCGTCGTTATTAATGCTGGCCTTCCGTTTCAAGTCGCGTTTCCTCTTCGCTTCCTGACGACGGAGCGCCTGAACGTCGCGCTTCGAGAACGACGTCGCCGGATTAGGGTTAGGGCTAGGGTTAGGGTTAGCGTCGGAAAATTCTGGAAAGTTCTGAGATGTCACGGCTCTGCTATGGCGGGCGTGGATAGGGCGTAACCCTAGGCTGAGCTCTAACTCGTCCTCTTCGATGGGGTTCTCTTCGCTGGCGATTTCGGGGGCTTCTCTCTCATCATCTTCCGCCATTGTTTCTCTCTCTAGAAAGCTTCCGAGGTTTGAGAGTATTAATGGAGGGAGGGAGGGAGGGAGGAAGAAGGGGGAGTTTTAACTTTTCAGGGTTTTTCAAGAAAACACAGGGAAAATAAAAAAGGAAAATGGATTTTTTTTAATTTAAATGAAGAGAGAGAAAGTTAGAGAGAGAGGATGGAAGAAACAGGTGACACGTGGTGGGACGAAAGAGATGGGTTAGAGCTGGCTGCGAACACGTAGAAGGTGGGATTTTGGATTTTTCCTTTTTTTTCACGCTAGGAATTGGATTTTCAGGAGAGAAAAGTATACTGCTCCCTCCGTTCCATATTAATTGACACTTAAACTAACTTTTTTTGTTCCAAAATAATTGTCATTTTCCATTTCCAATACCTAATTTAATTATTTTAACTTTAATAATTATGTTAACTTTTTACTTTTTCAATAAATAAAAACTACTCCTACTCACATTCTCTCACTACCTATACCTTGATATCCGAAAAAACACCTTGGAAAATAGTATTATATAATTATGAGGGTAGTTTTTTTAGTTAAACCTTGGTATGTGAAATTTTTTGAAATGGGTCAATTAATATGGAACGGAGGGAGTATATATTATGGTTAGGGGTTACTGATTAGAATTAAAACCTAATTAATGTTGTTTGGAATTTGATTAATCACTCGTTTAATTTATGTTTAGTTGGGGAGTTTTGTTTATATATTGGGACTCGGGAGTAATAAATAAATAAATAAATAAATAGAGGTTGGATCAAATGAGGAGTTTGGGCTATTACTTGAGGGAAAGAACTTCCTGTAATATTTTTGTCACATGTGGAAAAATTAATTAAAAGTTACTTTAAAGTTAAAGACTATATATATTATATTATTTAAGAACACCAATAATTAAATAAATTTTAGCTCAAAAATGTTTTAGCATGGATCTGCTTAATCACTAAAAGTGACAATTTAGGATATTATTAGAATAGTTTTAGATATTGAATTTTGTGGAATGTTTTGCAACTTGAGAATTTGATTGTTTAATTATTTTAGTGTTATGTATCACGTCTTTGATGGTTCCCCTTCAATAGAATGTTATAGTTCCGCCTCTGACTCTCAATTTTTTTTTGAAAAAAAATGTTAGTTTAAAGACCAAACCAAGAATATATATAGATAATAGTATAAAAAGGTTCAACATGTTATGTAAATAAAACAATTAAGGAGAAAAAAAGGAGTTCATATGTCACTTTGTCAAAAAAAAAAAGCTTCTTGGAAGTATCTATTTTGATAGCGACAACAATAATGATAAATTTCTTATTTAGGCCCTGTTCTTTTCTGCGGTATTTTGCGGTGTGGTGTGGTGGGGTGTGGTGGAATTGTGGTGGGGTATGGTGAAATTGTGATAGGTTATTGGTATGTGGGGTAGGTGAGGAGAGAGAATGTAAAAAGTAGAGGAGAAAAGTGAAGAGAGAGAAGAGTGAGCAGAGAGAAAAGTAATGATTTGTAAGAAATCATGCTGGAATACAGATGCATCACAACCGCAAAAGTTAATGCGCTAAGTTTTCATAGAAGAACCACTTTTTGTAAATGAAAAAAAATTGTATTTGACTATTATATGTGTTGACTAAGTTCTTAATACCGTTATCTAATATAAATATTGACGTATTTTTCTAAAATAACCCAATTTACAACGTGGCCTACTATATTGCCCTAGACCCCCCCCCCCCAACATGATGATCGGGTCTATTCTCATGGATAAGTATCAATTTGTTTAAATTTTTTGGGTTACTTTTAAAGATAACATTATCCTTAACATGAGTTAAATTATATGAGTAATTTATTTTAGCACAAATCGTGCATGCATAATAATATTCCACTACAATGGAGCTCGGTGGGATTTCACTACTCCACATCATCGTTTTTTAAAAACTTATTGAAACCCATTTTTTCATTTATACAATGGACGAGTTTTAAGGGATCCATGTGGATATTTGGAGACTAATCATATGAGCAAAATCTTTGATAAAATATTTGATGGACATTAAGTATTGTTTCGTGGACATCAAATTTGAAGGGTGAAAATCAATATTTGATGTAATCTAGCTAAATTTTTATATTTTTTTCATACTTGAAATCTACGAAAATAGTACTTAATATTCACACTGACAAAATCTTTATATTCCTTTATATACTTGATATTTACAAAAATAGTACTTAATGTCCCTCAGATATCAATAGCGTTCACATGTTCACAAAAAAACCATGTTAACATGATCAGTTCCCTGCATATGCATTCCAATCATTATTTAGGTTTTTAACACATTTATTTTTACATACCTTATTTATTGTCACTTTTTTTGAAATTCTTGAAAGGGATTACAATCGATGTTTTATCTTTGAATGTAATGATGTGAAGCCTATCATTTTCTTTTCTTCGTAGATACCATGTTGTCCATTTCTTGGAAGGGATTATCATCAATCTTTTTGTTGATGGTAAGTCTTGAATTGATAGATTTGTACTTTAGTTAATAATTTTGTTTTAAGTTTCTATAAATAAAGTTCATTTTAACTTTTTTTTAATATGTGGGAGTTATGTTTAAGTGTCAATTAATATGAAACGGAGGGAGTATAAGAGTTTGTATCTGTTTTGATAGTTATGTTTTAATTGGCTTGGGGTCAAAAAAACAATTGTTCAATTGGCATGGTCTACAACATCTGATGAAGATTGATTTCAAATATGTGATTGAGATTTTGAGGTTATTCGTCAATGAAAAGATACAATATCATCATAGAGAATTTATAATAAGATTGTCAAAAATTCTAAGTGGGTCTTCCACATAAGATTTGTAGTAGTCGCTATAAGTTAAATTTCATATTTATGTTTTAGATTTACGTGACAATAAGTGTTATTTGTCTTTTCTAATAAAATCATTTTATTTTGATTCAATTGGACAAACACATATAATTAGTTTTAAAGAGATGCATTTTTTCTTTTCTTTTTTTCTTTTTAGGCTTTGTTCTTTTTTATAGTACCATACCACACTTACCACAATTTATTACATTGTTTACAAAGTACTGCATTTTATCATACCATACCACACTTTACCATAACCACCATAATTTTTTATCTCGTACTTTTCTCTCTACTTTCACTTTTTTTATCCTTACTTGCCGCACCAACTATTTTTACCATAAATTTCACCATAACCTACCATAACCACGGCAGAAAACAACATGACCTTAATTTGAGAGCCAAATAGTTGTAATGTAGCTTTTTGAATGACTATTATTGGGCATTAACTATTAAGGCATGAAGAACATAATAGAGCTCGTACACAATTTTATTTACGATGATCCTTTATCATATGGAATAATAAGGTCTTTATCATGTATTCTTCTGACGGTATGTCACTAATATATTAGAATCTATAAATACGTTCAAACGAAATAACGTAATGAAAATTTATATCTAGCCATATGGCACGAATTTAAAGCTTTGGGTATTCTTAAGCTACCTCTAAACTAAAAAAAACTACTTACAATCACAAAAATGATATCATTTGAATTTATAATTGTTATAAAAGTTCTTTTTTTTTGATAGAATATAAAAATTCATACATTATCAAATTAATTCTAAGACAATTTTTACGAAGTGAATGCATAAATAATAGTAGTATAATTGTCATATAATTTTTCATTAATTATTATTTAATTTGAATTGATAATTACTATAAAATTAAATCATATAAAAATTACTAAAATTTTTTCCATACATTGCAAAGTAATTAAATGCTAGTTACTATGTTAAAACTTAACCCCCCCCCCCCCCCCCACACACACACAAAATATACTCCTACTTCTATATAATTTTTTTTATATTTATTTCAGTTATGAGAAGAGCTTGTTCAACCCAACTATATACGGATTGAGACTCCCTCAAATTCATAAATTTTAAGAGCATGTACATGTACATGTTTTATTCATGTTTTTTTTTGCAGTTAAGAAAGAAATTTTTCCCTAAACACGCACATGTATATCACTTATGATATTTGTAATTTGATAAATTGAATAAACTCACAAAAGCTATTCATGGTAGCAATAATTAATACGGTGGATGAGGTATTGTGAATCCTTTGGGTTGTACCAAAAAAGAGGCGCATACACATCGTCCTCTAAGTATGATATTAATTATTTTACCTGTTTTTATTTACTTATCCAATTCTACATTATTTTCTCCATCTACTTTTTATATATCTCAATTACCTTTTTAAAGAATAGACTCTCACACTATTTTACATACCAATGCTTACTCAATTTACTATTTTCTTTACGTTATTTACCTTACATTATATTCTATTTACATTCCAAAAAACATACACTTAAAATAATTTTCCCTACATTACATATTTCTAGTTATTACATTACCTTAACTATCAATACTAACTCAATCTTACATTATTTTCCCTACATTACTATCGCTTTACCTCCTACATACTCACATTCTAAAAATAGAGGTCCTAAATATATATTAGCATAGTTTAACAATGTTTAATATAGATACTTTACAAATGATCTATTTTTTTCTGCTTATCACAACCACTTAAGTGTTTAAAACTAATTACACTCTATATATTCTCACTAATCCACTAATTTAACATTGAATATACAGTATTTTCATAATTTTTTCACCATAACTTTATAATAGGAATGATTTACCTCATGTAAATGAACGGAAAAAAAAGCTTAGATTAATTTCGCCAACGTTTTACACCCAAAATACACTCAACTAAACGTTACAGAAATCACAATTTAATTCTCTAACAAATCCTAATATCTTACGCAATTAATCATACCAAAACATTTGGTAATTTACCCACCGATCCCTTAGTCCTTGGACACTTCACTAATCACCACCTAATTTTCGTACTTGACTAATGACGAAATTTCATTTTCTTCAATTTACCAAACAGCTCCTTACCATGCCAC
Organism: Portulaca oleracea; assembly: GCA_029582165.1. NCBI lineage: Eukaryota > Viridiplantae > Streptophyta > Magnoliopsida > Caryophyllales > Portulacaceae > Portulaca > Portulaca oleracea. The sequence goes on from CM055870.1 coordinate 13,790,225, forward strand.
GCGGAACAAACTTACCCGGGTAAAAATCTCTCACCATACGCCACCTGTCAGATAGCACAACTGTCAAAGTGATTTATCATAGTTACAGTTTAATACGTGACAGTAAAGCGTAACGTTGTTGTCTAATTCGTCGACATGTGTCCTCCACGGCGGGCCCCACGAGACCGTTTATATTGCTACACGTGTGCACGAATGACAGCTCAGAGAAGCAAGGAAGTGTGCAGAGGTTTGACGGTGACGTCTGACTGATAGCGACAACACGTGGCGAGATGCCTTTGGATAACGATTTTGCTTGTTTTTTCTTAAATTTTAAATTCACTTTTTACTTTATTTGGATTTTTTAATTCTATTTGGTGTGAATTAATACACGTAGAGCGACGGTGATTGGATCCAACGAAAAGAGCATGGGCCACGTAAGAGGTTACTACTGTGGGTCCCGCTGGAGTAATTTTATAATCGTAAATGCTGTGGAGTGCTGATGCATGTTTGACACGTGTCGTGTAATGAGTAGTTTTGGTGGGAAGTACGGTACAAGTACTTGGGATTGGTACTGGTCTACTTGATTATGGGTCACATTGATTGACATACGTAATTTGTCTGTGGCCCAATTCATGTCTATTTAAATGTCTTTATTCAATTGATTTTTTGAAGTTTTTTGAATTTTGAGAATTATTTTGCTATTGAAAATTGCATATGATTTTGCTAATGTCCAAAACTTGTGTAAATTTATTATTTTATCCGTATTTTTTTTAGTTTTTTAAAAGACCACCCACAATGATGAGTTGGAGTTATCTTCACTAAATGAGGTAGAAATAATATTTTTCATTTTAACGTGTTTTCTAATAGTGAACGTAAATTTAATTAAAATATTTTTAAAGAAAGGTATATGCTCCACATTTAATAATTTAAATACATTACAGAAATTTAAAAAAAGGAAAAAATATCGAATGTGTTTGTCCTTATGCGACAAATACGAGTTTTAGTTTTTCTCACTGCCGACACTCATCCTCGCCGTAGTACAGTTTTTCTCGTCCTCGTCCACGCCACATCAGCTACATTTCACTTTTAAATTGCGAAAGCTATAAACATCTTGAAAAGCGTTACAAACATCTTGGGCCACAACTGCAGGGGCGGATCTGGGGCTATGGTAGGGGTGTCCATGGACACCCCTGGCCCTAGAAAAAGTTTAACTAGTCTATATTACTTGGAAAGGAAAAATATAAGTATGTGTTAAATTGGCACCCCTAAAAAAGCTCATATATTAACATTACTAAATTTACTGTTAATTGGACACCCCTAATTTGAAAGTCGAAATCCGCCACAAGGGAAGAAGTGCAATTAGGCCACATCGTCCGACTTCAATACCTTAAACACTAGAAACTCTTCCTTCACACTTGTTTTGCTAGAAGAGTCTGGTCGAAGGCTAAGCTCCCAAAAGCCCAGTCCTCCATTGGACTTCCTTCTACAGAATTTTTGCTTGGAAACCCAATGTGTTTGCCTTCCACTTTTCTAACGATCGCCATCGAGTCAATCACTATCGAAATTATTCCGGATACATTATTGTTCAATACTATTAAAATTCAGTGTATTAGAGTCTAAAAAGAGATTTAGTACATTATTATCTAATTCATAAAGTTCAATATATTATCGTCCGAAAATCTTATTTTATATAGGCCCGGTTCTTTTTTGTTTGCAGGTATCATGATCACATGTGATTTCTGCAACTCACCGCAGTTTGCCACAAATCATTACTTTTCCCTCTCCTCACTCTTCTCCTCTACTTTTTAAATTCTCTCTCCTCACTTACCTCACATACCAATAACCTACCACAATTCCACCACACCCCACCACGCCACACCGCAGAAAAGAACAGGGCCATAGTAGTACTTACGTATACCCAACAGAACAGGGCGTCAGTTTCCATAAGTGCAACATCTTTGGCTAGTTATGGTGTGAATGATGACAACTTGTATTAATTGTACAACTAATAATGATGGTATACTCCCTCCGTTCCAAATTAATTGTTACTTTGATTAAATTTTGACTGTTAATTACTCACTCATTATAATGAATTATAATATAAAATTACTTCCATTATAATTGTTAGGAAAATATCTTCTTTCTAATGACGGTAATTTTATATTGTAACTCATCATATTGAGTGAGTAATTAATGGTCAGAGTTTAATCAAAATAACAATTAATTTGAAACAGAGGTAGAATTTGTTTAGTTGTGTTGGCCTATGGACGTGTGAAAAATAAGGAGCTACAGTTACCATCTAATATTATATTGCATCCACAAGGTTGTAATCTTATTAATTAGTATTCATGTATTTTTATTACTTGATTTTTTAAATGACTGTTTTTCATTTAATAACATACATTATTTTATCATTCAATCATAGCTAGGCCCTATACATCTACTTGTATTTGCACAACTCACCGCAGTTTGCCACAAATCATTACTTTTCTCTCTCCTCACTCTTCTCTCTCTTCACTTTTCTCATCTACTTTTTACATTATCTCTCCTCGCCTACCCCACATACCAATAACCTACCACAATTCCACCACACCCCACCACAGAAAAGAACAGGGCCTTAGTGGATTATTATGTTTGGGAATCCTTAACTTTGAAAGTTATTTAGGTCGTAGGATTAAGTTAGGCAATGTAATGTTAGATTAGGTTAGAAAAGTTAAGTAAAGAAAGTAATGGAGGTAGGTAATGTTAGATTATATGTTTCTTTTTTTATTTTTAAATCAATTATGCGAGTTCAATAAAGAATTTTAAAAATAAATTATCAAACAATAAGTCATATTTTTTTTGAATGATAAGGTAAGGTAAGATTAAATTAGATTAAGTTAGACAAAGATAATTCTATCAAATTAAAGAACAATATACTATATTTAAAAATACATATATTAATAAGCGATTTAATTGAGATAATTATTTTATTCACAATACTTTATTAAAAATTAAAAATTTAAAATTAAAAATCTATATATTCAAATAGTATGACTTATCAAATTAAAGAACAATATAATATATTTAAAAATGCATATATTAATAAGCGATATAATTGAGATAATTATTTTTATTCACCATATTTTATTAAAAATTAAAAATTATATATTTAAAATCTATATATTCAAATAATATGACTTATTTTCCCAAATAATATTTCAGATTTCTATCTTATCCGGCCTAGTGGCTAGTTCTGCTCACTTTCTATCTCATCTCACAAATAGTTGAGTGACCCATCCAAAATGGGACCCACGGCCCAAAGAGTTTGGCATATTGTGGAATGGAAATTCAACTGGAATTCATGAATCATGACCACTTGGAAAAAGAGCCTTTGTGTCAATATTTGCTTCTGATCTCCTCAAAGGGACCAAAGAGATTTGCATGCTGGAATTCATGAATCAATACCACTTCTCTATCCAAGGAGTTTGTAGTTTTTTTTTTTTTTTTTTTTGGGTAGAGTAGACCGAAAAAATAGAACAAAGAAACCATTCGTAGAGTGTTAGAAAAGCCGAAAAGGTGTTCCCTTTGGTTTTTATAGCCAGGGTATCTACTTCCTTAACACTTGTCCTTTTAACCTTAACAATGCTAACGAAAGTAAAACTACTAGAAAAACAATCAGGTTCTCCTGGACCGTTGGTTCTGAAGGCTCTAATCAAATCTACTGTATCTGTGTGTATTGCGATATGTTGCATCCCTGATGATGAGCATACTGTAAAACCTTTTCCACTACTTGAAGCTCGAGTTGAAAAGAAGGCAGACCAAATGTTGTTTCCCTATACTCTGCTATTTTCCTGCTAGTCTTCTGATCCCATGTTCCATCATACCAGAATTTCACTATTTCCCTTCCATGATCATTTACCAATTGAAAAGGAGTTTGTAGTTTAGACCACTATATATATATATATATAGGAAAGTGATCATATGAGCATTGGGTTTTTGTGAGCATGTGAGCACTATAGATATTGGCCGTTGGATCTTGAATTCAGTTTCATCTTCCCCTTCCCCCCAATTCCAACAGAAAGGTTGTTCTTTTTCACTGTGCAAAGTGTTGTCTATCTCCAGCCAGTGCAAAGACCCAAAATTTTTCCACCCAAAATCATCCCGGTCGTCGTCCATATCCAGGTAATGTTTCTGTTGGGTTTGGATTCACGACAAGGTATATATATCGTCCTTCTCAAGTAATTTTCGAATCCATTTTGTTGTATGGTCTTCTTTGAACTTGTTGTTTAGGGTTTCAGGGGAAAATGTTTTCTCACTGACAAAGAGACAAATATTTGATTACAATGGAGACACATGAGGGTAAGAGGGTTGCGAATAAGGAGAAATGAAGTGGCAGGTGAAGGGTTTTGTAGTTTGGAATTTTAAATTGAAACTTTTGTAGACGTTTATGTATGCTGAGGTTCATTGTTTTGCCGAAAGATTGACGGTTGTGTTGTATATGAGAAAATAAGTGTGAACATCACATGTTGCAAGAGTGGACATCGACGTCAGTCGAAATGGACATTAGGAAAAACTCGTGATGTTTGTTTTTCTTGTACTTAATGAGGTGTGTTTGGAGTGTGACAAAATAAATGTGAACATCACATGTTGCAATAATTGAATAGTTACGACGTTGATCAATCTCCCTCCTCTAATTCCCCAAAAATGCAGGCGACGAACCCCACACCTTGAAACTCTTCTCCTTCCAAGTTGATCCAACCTTAATGGTGAATAATAGAGGTCATGCGGGTGGGTTGAAACAGAGGTGAGTGTTCTTGGTTCGTTCTTATTGATTTTGAAATGAATCATTGCTTTCTTATATGAATTGAGAAATTAATGGTCAGTGCTACTCTTGGTTTTATGTATTTATGAACATAAATCGTTAAAAATAATGGTCAACATCCCCTGCTTGATGTCCTCTGCTGTTGTACTTGATGCCCGCAATTATAATATTTGATGTCCTCTGCTGTTATGCCTGATGTTCATTGTTGATAATGTTTGATGTTTCCTACTTGTTATATTTGTTGATCATTTTATTATAACTTGATATCCACTTGGTATGTAACTTGATATCCACTTTGTATGTAACTTGATGTCAACTTGTTATACTTGTTCTTGTACTTGATGTGCACGTTGGTATTGCTTGATGTCCACAGTAATAATGATTGATGCCCACTGTTGTCATGCTTGATGTCCACATCTGCTTTGTTTGATGTCCATAATCATGATGTGATGTCCACTGTAGTTACGTATTTATGTCTATATTCACTATGCATGTTGTCAAAGTGGACATTAAGGTCAAGAAAATTGGACATTTAAGGGAAAACGATGATGTTTGTGTATGTAATTTTATTGTAGTTGATATGCACATTGGTAATGGTCAATGTCCACATAGACAATATTTGATGCACACAACGATAGTGATGAATGTCCACAGAATGGTAGACAAAATAGGTGGCTTGTACATATTCCCATAATGCGTATGCATATTGTTAAATATGACCATGTAATACTGTGTCCATAAAGTCCATATGAAAACACATATCAGGATCATGGAATATTGTGTCCTTAAAGTCCACAAATGATGTTATTGATGTCCATAGTAGGAACTAATGAATGTCCTTGAAGTCCACAGTTAAAACACGACATGACCACTTTGGTAGTGCTCAACGACAGTGGTACACGTCGAACTGTTGACCACACAGATAATAATTTATGTGCACAGACGACAATATGGATGTCCTCTAGGTGGGTTCAAATGATTGATGTCCATTGCAGAGTCCTAAATTTTAATTTTTGGTGTTTCCATTCGTGTAGCCTTATTAAGAAACTTGAGGAGTTGAGTGTTGCGTAGCCTTCATTTACCATATTGCCTGACTTCGAGACATATCTCGGCGCCCATGTGCCAAAGGAGGCTACAATTCACCCGGCCGCCGTCGGCATCGGCAACGAACAGGAAGGGCAAGAGAACAAAGACACTTGTTGTGGTTGCAACGGAGAAGAAAGCAAGTGCACGACAGTGCAAATGTTGCAACAAAATTACAACGCACAACATCTGAAATTGCTTAGAACGCTATGGATGACATGTTTTTGTTTCTACATATGATTTGCGTGGGGGTTATGTATGAACATATAAAATTGGAGTGATGATTTTTTTTTGGGATTATTTATGGTATGTATGTTATTCTGTAGTATTGTCATTGGAAGACAGTTCGTTTCATTTGATGTGGACTTTTGCTTGGATATGGACGCACGTTACTTCACGTACATTTTACCCTATCATGTGGGGATTTAAGTATTGTAATTTGGAGAACACTCAGTTTCATTGGTGTGTACATGATATATTTTTATACTTTTGTTTAGAGTGGTGGACATTCAGTTTTTAGACTGAGGACATCAAGTATCTATAAACAGGACATCACGCATTTGGATTGAGGACATCATGTGCTGCATGTGGTATCCCCCATTCAAACATACTTGATGACTTAACTTACAGATGTAAACAATGGTCATTCTTCGGTATCATTGTGGACATCCATTAATATCATTGCGGACATCCTTAATTAATAATGTGGACTTAAATTATATATTTTCTAGCACTGTCATTGGAAGACATAGAGTTTAATTTGATGTGGACTTTTGCTTAGATATGGACGCATGTTACTTCATATGCATTATACCCCATCATGTGAGAATTTAAGTATTGTAATTTGGAGGACACTCAGTTTCGTTGGCATGTACATGCTATATTTTTATGCTTTTGTAAAGAGTGGCGAACATTCAGTTTTTAGACTGAGGACATCAAATATTTGTAAAGAAGACATCACGCATTTGGACTAAGGACATCATGTACTGCATGCGGTATCACCTATCCAAACATACTTGATGTTCTGCATGTGGTTTCCCCCATTCAAACATACTTGCTGACTTAACTTACAAATATAAACAATGGTCATTCTTTGATATCATTGTGGACATCCATTGATATCATTGTGGACAACATTAATTACCAATGTGGACTTTGACTATATTTGTTTTGTCGTAGACATATGTGGATGACCAACGCAGACTTCAGTCAATATCACTGTGGACATCACGCATTATAAATATGATCTTCGTGACATAGGACAAAAATGAACTTCGTTCAATATCATTGCGAATATCAATTAATATTCTTGCGGACATCATTGATTACCAATGTGGACTTAAAGTATATGCATATGATACCAACGGACATCAATCAAATGTCGTTGCGAACATCATCCAATATTGTTGTAGACATAATTCATCAGTAATGTGGACATCAGTCAATATAATCGCATACATCATTCATTACCAATGTAGATTACAAATGCAACTGAACGGGAGACAAAAAAAATGTCTACACTTGAATGTAAACTCATCCATCATGAGGTGATTTTTTGGACCAAATACATATTATGTTATACTAATAGCAAAGAGAATATACAATAAAAACTAACCAACAATCCAACTGTTGTTCATGACACTAACATGACAACCATTAAAAATGTACTTAAAGTCCATAATACATCATGTACTACGTAATCCGAAACCAGCAGTGACCCATCTAACACCATCGAATCAGATCGGTGGAATTGACTTGGTTTCATCTCACTGAGAAGTCTTGCTATAAACGTGGTCTTTCAACCTGTTGTCTTTATGCATAACTATATCATGACAGTAGCGTTTCCTCAATGCCTCCAATCGCTCTTCCTACAATGGAACAAGTTCGCCCTCAACATATTTGGGGATTGAACAATATAATAGTGGGAAAGGAAGGGATGCCAAACTGACTGTGTACTTACAAATTGCACAACACACAATCATTATCACTACCGTCCCTTCTTAGATTAAGGGTGTGACGTTGACAAACGCACCACTAGCATACTGTGAGCATGTGATCATAACATAAGGGGACATTAATTAGTCTGATTGCGAACATCTAACATTATCATGCATGTACATTTGTTTAACCGCACAAATACAAACACAAAACACAATCATTATTACTACCATCCCCAACTCATACTAATGGTGCAAAATTTGGCAACATATAAACATTCATCACTGTGGACATCGCTCATAACATTAGTGGACATCAGTCAATATCATTGCGGACAACACCTTTACCATGTATCCAGTTTCATATTGAAAAAAACTCTGCCAAATCCAATCTTTCTTAACACAGTTATCCCCAACCCACACCCCCCTCAAACGTAAACTACTGAATTCACATATTCAAACTCCATAAACACTAACCTGTTACTTGGGTGTTCCACAACAACTCCCTTCGCGCCTCCATGTGTCATCCATTTGTACTCGAAATCCACATATCTGACATCTTACAAAACCGTTTGAATTAAACCCTAAAAAACACGGTAATTGTGTACATAACGATAAAGCCCCCTAAATCATCCAATTAGAACCGTGATAAGTGTATTATATATATATGTGATCTTGGGTAATTTAGAGCTAATTTGAGTAATTATTAATATGAATGTATTATTTTTATACTTGAATTCTCTATTTTATGTTTGGTTGGAGTTTGGTATAATTTTGTAGGAAATTGGTGTTTAAGTGAAGAAATCAAGCTTAAAATCAAGTGTATGGAGTCCAAGAGGATCACAATTGAAGAATAAATCCACCCCCAAGGCCCAAGCTCAAGCCCAAGAACACATTGGATACCGGCAGATACCAACACGGGTGTGAAAAGACCCAACACGGGTCGTTTTAGCCTCCGTAGTCGAATTTGATTCGGGGAACAACACGGTCCGTGTCGGTTCAACACGACCGTGTTGACCCAAAGACGTCCGTGTTGGCCCGAATCACCCGTGTTGCTCCTGTTTAATGCAAAAATGGCGTTTCGGTTGCTCTTAATGCTATATAATTGATATATCCGGTGGTTTTTGCTGGCATTGACTCCTACTCATCATCATCCTCATCATCACATTCATCCATCCTTTCATCCATATTTCCATCCACATTCATCCATTGTGAAGATAGAGAGATTGGTTGAGTTTTGGAAGATTGGTTCTCAAGAATTGGAGAGAAGTGGAGGAGCAAAAGTCCCCGCGGATCGACATTCAAGCAAGGATTGAAATCCAACTCGGTTTATTTCTCTTTCTTATAGTTTCCATGCTTTCTAGAGTAGAATTTGTTATGCTTAGTGAATCGAACATGAGTAGTGAGTAGTTTCATAAGTTTAGGGGATAAACCCTTATTAGTTTCTCTTATGGATTAAGTTTTGTTGGATTGAACAAGTTTGTTTATCTAGTTTGAATGCATTTTATTTAACCTTTGATTATGTTTGTCATTGTTTTTGACTGGCCATCAAGAATATGGAATTAGATTGTTGAATGAAGTACCGAACGGAGAAATTCGATAATCGGAACCCTTAGGATTAAACTAGTTTATGAAGTGAACTAGAGATAGAAGACTTTGTAACTAGGGGTCATTGGATAATTTGATATTTAACTTAGATAAAATTGACACAATAAAGAGTCCAATAGATCAATTTTACTAAGCAATCCGTTTCATTACCAAAAGCTCGCTACGGAATACATTATGCGATTATCGACCCTAAAATGTACCAAATTAGTGACATACATGTTCAATCCACTTGTTTGATTCATAGAGTTACTTAGGTTTTATCCCCTGAACGCTTTTCCCATATTGATAATCCAAGTAAATTGTGTGAATATTTGTTGGTTTTGCCCTTTTTAGTGATTAGAAATAGAAAAAGTTAATCTAAATCAAAAACCCGACCGATTTAGCAATCACATAGGAAGCTAGTTTGGTGTGTAGTTAGCAAAGTCCCTGTGGGATCGACCTTGATATTTGCTACACGTACACCCGTGCACTTGCGGCGTATCAAACCGTAAATCAACAATGACAGCACCCACAACTGTCGAAAATCGCCAAAGCAAACATCTAGAAACGGCGACTAACCTTATTGTCGAACGACTTCAACTTCCATGGAACCAAAAAAATGCTTCTGGGACGAATCGACTTCAACATTTCACTTGTTGTGGGTTTTCATGGCTGGAAGAAAAATGACAATTTCCCCCAGGAAGAAGAGCAGCCATCATGACAGTTGGGAGTGGAGATCAGAAAGATGAGTGCTTTTTTTTTTGGAATTTGGAGTATGAACATGCGCTGCTTTTTGAAAATGGAAAGAGTTTTTTTTTCTTTATTTTTTTAGTACAAACTCACGTGAGCCTCCTTGTGGTTGTTAACAAAAAAAAAAGTAAAGTCTCTTTTTTATCTCAACCATTGATTGAATATCCAAGGGTCTACAATTTCAATGCTCACATGCTCACTTAAAGCCAATGCTCATATGATCACATCCTATATATATATATGATTTAAATTTTATTTTTGTATGTTAACACTTAGCAGTCCAAAAAAACAAACATGTATTTTTTGGGTCACACCAAGTGCATACACTAAATATGATGGATCTTGACTTGCGTTTGCTCCCAAATTTAGCATAACTAGTACTTAGACCCGTGCACGGTGTACAATGTAGTATATCAAGGTCGTTCCCATGAAGACTTGTTCTAGCTTACGCACTAAACTAACACACTACAAAGGATGCTAGGTTAATCAAAAGAATTGGATTTTTAATTCAACTTAAACTAAAATGATCGAAACTGTAAAACAATCTAATTCAAACTGTGAATTTATCTAATCAAAATAGCAAGTATATTTATATGGAGGTTTTCTCAAAATTATAAAGGCGTTTAGGGTACTTACTCTAGTTAACCAATTAACCTAAGGAAGGTTTGATTTCAGTATTTAGCAGTTTGTATCAATTCGGGATCAATAACCAAACAAATATCTATCACAACAATCTTTCGATCCGGAGTGAATTGCTCCGACTAAATTAAACACCTATTTTCATGGCTATCTAATTTAGTCAAAGTTAACAACAGGTTATTCAAACGATCCAAGGTATGAAAATACATTATTTCTAACCGAATTTTATACCTATTCAATCTTCGTCAATCCAACTCAAAGAAGCAATCTTTCGATCCGAAAATAAGAGTCTAGACACAAGTAAATGGTGGCCAATCAATTACTGTAGCGATATAAACATGAAGACAGAACGAAATTGACAAACTATTTCATACCAAAATCAAAACCGAGGGTCAAATGAACAACATTGAGTTTCCCCCAAACTAAAAATTAACTACTTATGCTTGATAATAAAAACAACTAAACTAATTGAATTGAATCTAGAAAACATAGTAAAAATTAGAGAAGAGAACAACCACAATCGAGGGATGAACGAATACGTCGGCTCGTGAAAGTTTCCTTTTCCCGAGCCTTAATCTCCGATTTTTCCGTCGCCGATTGAACACTTTGATCTCCAATACTAAAGACTAGAATTCTAGAAATATTGTTTTTGAGAACTAAAAATAATAATAGATGATAGTATATGCTCTGATCTGATCTCTGATGCCTAAACAATGCAGCGAAGACTTCTTTTTATAACCAAAAAAATAGTCGCCTTGTTGCCCAAGCATTGCGTAACAACCTACGCGCTGCCAGCGCGAGAGTTGCCTTGTTCTCCAAGCAGTGGCGTAACAACCAGACGCTGCCAGCGCGCTCCAGGTGCTACCAGCGCGCTCCAGGTGCTACCAGCGCGTGCCTTACTTCAACGCCCCTAAACTTTCTGTTTGTGGCGCTACCAGCGCGTCGGGAAGCACTGCCAGCACTTGTCTTGGCAAACATGATTTCTTGTTTTTCCTTGCTCTTTGCTTTGTCTCCCCACCTTTCAACTTCATGACTTCATGTAATTCCATTTACAAACCTACTAAATTACACTAATCTCCAGACCAAGTGAAATATACATGAATTCGGGATATAAAATGTTATGTTCCATCACAAACTGACCTGAAATTCATGTATTAAACACCCAAATAACCTTATAAAATGTAGGGTTATCACGAATCCATGTATTCTTCATCATAAAGGGCGAGATAAAACACAGAAATCCACAGACTTTAGTCACTAATGAACAAAGTGAGCAATAGTAAACATTGAATATAGGTAAAAGAGTCTTAGAAGGTAAAAATAAGCCAAGTAAAGAAGGCTAAAAGCCCGTAAACTTATGGTTTATCACACACACACACATATAGTTACAGACAGACACACACACCCACCCACACACACACAGATCCATCGAGAAGGGCTTTAAGATAGAAGGTGAGAAACATAAGCCACAACCCTTGATATTAGATTTCACGAATAAGATTAAAACTGCTATTGATATACATAAAACCAATGCACATGTGGAAAGAGTGGTATTCATGGAAAGATTTTGATTGTGGTGTGCGTGATTATAGGAAGTTGTGATCTTTGCATTTTTTCTAAACAAAAGAAATAACCTAAAAGGAAGTTTGATGACTACCCAAATGTTGTGTTCAAGAGAGAGAAAGTAATGACCAACTTTGAAGCCCGTCAAAGTAGGGCTGGAGGAAGAGATATTGAGCAGGCACCATTGAAACCTAGATCACGACGCCGTTGTAGCAGCTGCTTGTTAGGCTTTTTTGCACACATTCTTCCAGATGCAATTTGCAAAGGTGCTCGAATATCAATTGTAGCAGCAGACCTTCATTGCCATTTGCGAAAGGGGGTTGAAAATTAGGGAGCAATTTTTGGTTAACTAAATGTAATTTTAAAGGTGGTGAATTCAGAGTACAGGTAAATTTATGCAGTGTGTGGTCATATTGGGTATATATGTATGAATGTATCCAAGTAAAAATTATTTGTCCACTCTACCCATTAAATATGACCACATTAACATATATATACCTTTCATTTAAGTCACATGTGTGCAACGTACAACCATATCTGTTTAAAAAAAAATTAAAAGGGGAGGGAAACCCCAAAAAAAGGTAAGACCTAATTAAATCCGTATTGTGGACAAATATTTTATATAATGTGGTCAATTGTGTTAAGATTGACATTGATTGACTACAATACTCAGTGTATATAACCACATTAATTGTGGTCACATATCCTTTTTTTATACATATTGTACTTAATTACAAGTTATATGTAACTGTAGTCATGTGCACTAAGTAGTGTGGTCAAACAATTAAACGGAAAGATACTATGAACTTACATATAAGATAAAGGTTGATGTGGTCATATAAACTTTGCAGTGTGTACAAACGAGTTTGGAGCAACCTCACCGATGGAAATAACCTATGGACACCAGAATTCTAATTCATAAAATTGACCTTTTAAATTGTTTATTGCCTAACAATGGCATTAAATTTGAGAAATAAGATCCCTTCAAATTAGGATGCTAATATCCCGGTAACTAAATCTAGCAATCTTAATTTTTCATTATTTCTAATAAAGCATAGGTTGTTTTCCTAACCAGAAAAGTGCTTTTGTGAGTCTAAGACACACGTGTAGTAATCATGCGTGTGAGCCATTGGATCTACAATTAAGGATTGTGATTTCCACTTCTTAGCCTTAATGCATTTTTTATAGGATGTATTCCCAATACACAATTAAAGACTAAAGCTTGCATAAAATTACTACATGGAGAGAGGTACACCTGATTAAGGGAGAAGGGCAATGGGGTAATTACATGTGTTAGGGGAAATCCCTCATAACTATAATAACTCAAGTAGTTGTCAAATTCGAAGACGACATAGGAGTGCCGTCTTGACTTGGATGTAGGGATGACAATGGGCCGGGTTTGGTTCGAGTCCATCTAGACCAAGACCCGCCATTTTTTGGGATCCAGACCCACCCGTGACCCGGTTGGTCCAAGAAACTCGGATCCAAACCCGTTGGGTCTATGGGTCCATGACGGATTCTTAATGGATCCAACACTCTTGTATTTTTTTTACTAGATTTATCAATTTTTCGGGTTAATTTTATATGTGCACAATTGTATAATAACAACTATTTTATTTAAATACACATATTTTCAACACAATAAGAACATCTAGTTCAATGTTCGAGGCTATGAGCGAAGTTCAATATAAAAACATTACAAAAGTCATCAACACATCAACTATACAACTTAAAATGCAAAAGAAAAAGGAAAATTAGATTTAAATCATCTGAACTTTAAGACATAGTAGACTAAATAATCTGAACTCTAGATTTGGTTCTAAATAATATGAACTTTTGCACCCTTAGATTCTAATAGTACTCGACCGAGTTAAGTTGAACTTAACTCGATGGTGGGATGACGTGGCGGCATAGCAGGGTGAATTGACTTGCCTAGTCAGCTTTGACTTGCCACCTCATCATCCCCATTTTTATTCTCTCACTTCCAACTCTTTTCTCTCTCCTCCCTCTCCTCTCCTTACCAATTGCTGGCCATGGCCATGGCCATGAATGTTCTCCCTCTCCTATTTCCTTTTCTTTCTCAAATCCAACCCACTCCCTTTAACTCATTCTTTACTTAATTTTCATTCTTCCCCAAATGAAAATAATGAGAGGGAATTGGCATTATCATTGTGGGGTTTTCTCTTAGATCAATTATGGTATATGAGAATGAATTGTAGAAAATTGAAGAATATGACAATGAATTCATGAATGAAAAGCAAAGCAAAGTAAAGAAGATGGAGTGGGGAATAGAGAAAGTGAGAGAGTGTGTGTGCTTGAGATTGAGCAAGGTGACAAACAATTTGGAGCAGAATCCAGTTCGGCCCAACAAGCCTTCCAACATGTTCCGATAGATTTACAGCCGAGGAGCACAAAGACTCATCCTCATCCTCGTCCTCGTCCTTGACAGGGACGCAAGCGCACGGTGTACGGTGTAGCACGTCAAGATCGATCCCATAGGGACTCAATTAGCGACACATTTAGCTAGCTCTCTATTTGATTGCTAAGCTAACCGGGTTTCAAATTTTGAAAGGATCTTAGAAACTAATTAAACTAATAAAACAAGGAAAACAATTAAGGGTTCAAATCAAGGGAGAAAGACTTCTAAGGAATTGCTTTTCTAACAACGAGTTCAATTATTAAAACCTAGTTCGCACAATCATTCATTCAATCTGAATCAAGAACGACCATAAGAACTCTACTGCTCTTTCGATGCTAATAGAATTACCTCGATTAACCTAAATTACAACTTTCGTATGCTTTTCAAGTTAATCAAAGTTGAAGGTCTCAAATATTCTGATTATCAAGAAGGTTTCCTAGTATGCTATTTTTTTCTCAAATATCCACAAAACTAGGTAGAATGGTTGGTAATCAGATTATCCTAATTCATCTTCAAGTACTTCTCAAGTTAATCTCAAATCATGAGTATTCGAGCGCTCAAAGAACACACATGAACATGGAAAACACAACCTCCTATTGATTCAAGTAAGAATTCATGTACAAACTAGAAACATTCAATCAAACTACATTGTTTTGGGCTGCAAAACCCTAGAATTCAAGAAAACTACTCACTAATTGTCAATGAAAACACGAAACAAGTTCCAAACATCATAATTGAATCTCAAAACAAGAAGGAAATCGAAAAGAAAGACAAACTACGAAGAATACAACCGTCGAGTCTCTCGATCACGTAGTGGAACCTTCTTCGCGATCGTTGATGATTTCTTCTTGAATCTTGAGATGATTTGATCTTGAATCTTGATCGATGGGGAGGAGGAGTAAGGGAGTATTAGTGTTTTCTTTTTCTCTCTTGACGTCTCTAGAACGAAGGAAGAATGATAGATGAATAAAAAAAATTGCCCGCTGCCTATCTTTTTCATTCGCGGAAACAATACAGCATGACCCGACCAAGCCTGCCACGGGCTGTCCGTACAAGTCTGTACGACCCGTTTGCTCTGAAACTCGTAGCACGGTCAGACCGTGGTGGCCACTGGTCGGCCAGGCTCTGTACCGTTTGCTCTGAAACTCGTACCACGGTATGACCTTGACTACTGGAGGCCCGTGGTGTCTTCGTTCTTGCCAAATGTTAAGAAATTGTTGGTGTTTTGGCCTCCAATCCTACAAATTTACATCAAAAACAACAATATCAAGTGTAATAGGAAAGTTGGGATATAAATGAAGATTTACAATCAAAGTTATCCCTAATTCATTATCAAAATCCCCTAAAAACATAGTTATAAAAAGCACTTATTAGTCCTCCCCATCACCATCTTTTCCTCCTCCTCTTAAGACTCAATCGATGCCGTCAAATAAACATCAACCCCCTCAGATCCTGATTCAATGGCACCCCGAGGGAACCCTGACCCTAGATTGGATTTTCTCTCTCATGGCCGCCTTCGATTGGACTTCTCAGATTCTACCCCCTTCGCAACTCCCCTCAGTATTACCCGCCCTCTGATTTCGATCACTTAATTCGTTGTTGTTGTCGGCGATGTTCATGGTTAGTTGCACGATGTTCTGTACTTGTTGAAGGATGCTGTGTATCCCTAAAAAAATCGGTTCTTTGTTGTGATTATGTTGATCGATTCTTCTCTAGTCTATTTTGATTTGCGTTGTTCTAACAAAAATAATTGTTCTTTTCATTTAGGAAGAATGAAAATTCAGTAGAGAATGAGAAAGAGGGGAGTGAAAGAGGGAGGGGGTTGGATTTGAGAGAGAAAAGGAAAGAGGAGGGGGAGAACCAGTCGGCCATGGCTATGGCAATTAGGAAGGAGTGGTGATCGGGAGGAAAGAGAAGGAGTTGGAAGAGAGAGAATAGAAATGGGGACGATGAGGTGGTAAGTCAAAGCTGACTGGGCACGTCAATTCGCCCTCCTCCGTCGCAACGTCATCTCGCCACCGAGTTAAGTTCAACTTAACCTGGTGGCGTACTATTAGAATCCAAGGGTGCAAACGTTCGGATTATTTAAAATCAAATCTAAAGTTCAGATTATTTAGTCTACTATGGTCCAAAGTTCAAATTATTTAAAATCCAATCTCCCAAAGAAAAAACACAAAGTTAATGATTATCATACTATACAACTCTGAGGCCCGGACCAGTACCCGCAAAATTTTTCGTAGACCCATACCCAATGGGTCCAATTTTTTTGGACCCAGACCTAACACTCAATAGGTCCAAAACGTTTGGACCAAGCCCGCCTAAATGGGTCTAATCCGAGCGAGCTTCCCTACTTGGGTGACGGGGCATCAAAAAGTGTAGTTGACTAGTTGTTGCTGAAGATGATCATTTGAAACTATAAATGTTGAGCTTCACGTAATCCGTAGGAGGAGGTGACAAAATCTTCTAACTATAGATGGATGAGAAGATGAGGAGTTTTATTGAGAAGAAGGAGAATAATTAGAATGATTAAAAATATGTTCTTTGAGGCTAAATGACATCATGGCCTTCCATTCTACCCAATATCGTTTATCAGGAATAAGAAGTTTTAGAGCATTAAATATTAAAAATTACTTTGTTCCATTCTTTCCAAGTACTCCATATTAGAACGACAATCTTGTCCAACTAAGTTAGATAGTATGAATGTAGTTCCTTCATTATATCTCATAAGGACGAACTCATGTCGAAGTTCACAAAATCAATTGAGAGGCAGCCGTGAGCACAAGCTAATTCCCATACTTTCCTAGAAAAGCAAGCACTGCAAGAAAAAATGTTCAACATTTTCGAGATCTAGGAAACATGACAAGGAAATTAGATGTAGGAGAATTCCTCTTTCTAATAGTGTAGCTTTTACACGGATTGCCCTATGACAAATCGGTCATATGAAAATCCTGATTTTTGGCAGAACTTGGAGTTTCCGAATCAATTGGAATTTCCATTTTCAAGACGGAGTCACATAAGTGGGTCTTGTTGGTGTGCCCACCAGGTTACAGATTAGTTGAAAAATTGCCAAGCTGGCAAGGCCCCAACAAATAGAATCCTTAATCTTTGATTGAGGGATTGGAATTACACAAACTAAAGCAACACAGTACTCCGGAAGAATTGATTTCAAAGCTAGTAAATTCCAAGATTTGTTTGGCATGATGAAATCACTAACTTAGGAATCTAAGTTGTCTATATTTTCTTTCGCAGTTCCACCAAGTTTAAAAGAGAGGTCAAAGAACACCAATTGTCAAACAAAAAAATTGATTGCTTGTGCATTGCTGACTTTCCATACTATACCTTGTTGGAATAGTTCTCCATTATTGGGCATACCCTTCCATGCCCAAGAAATATTGTTTGGGTCCAAGAAATATTTCCAAATCATTTTTATCATAAACGATCTATTAACCGAATCTATGCGTTGTAGTCCTAGCCCAAACAAGCATGAAGGAGTACAAGCCTTATTCCATGCTATCAAAGAAAATGCAATGCGATCTTTGGATATTTTCTTGAAAGAAAATGTATTAATTCAAACAAAATTTAGCTAATATTTATATCAATGTTAAACACTGCATGTATAAGAAGAGATAGATTCTAAATGAGTTTGGATAAGAGTACCTCTTTCTGCTTTGCAGAAGTTAGCATGTCCCCACTTACAAACTTTCGCATTCGATTTCCCTTGGATGTCATTAAACATGGTCCTCTGACTATACCCTTGAAAAATTGGGCATCCTAAGTACTTCCCAAGAAAGATTCTCTACGGAATATTGAAGAAACTGGCCACAAGTTTCTCTGACTTTGAGAAACATTACAAGAGAAAACTATAAAACCCATAAAAAAGGGTGATGTTTTGAAAATCCTTTGAAGAGAATGAAGGTGGAAAACCTCGTTGGAAGGGTCAAGGACTACAATAGAACATTACAAATACTTATGTGCTCGAGGACCTTAGAATCAGTCAAGGTTAAGTTAATAATAAAAAAAGAGAAATAGAAATATTATTGAATAATATAACAAGGGAAATATAACAAAGGCTTGATAAATGAACTTGCAAACCTGTCAAGGAATCTTTTCATTGACACACAAAGCTCAGTGGGTTTATCCCAGCTCTCTTGAGGTGATCAACTACCATTGACAAAGCCTTGAAGGAAGGTTGACGACTAAAAGGGCTCACTAAGTATACCACTTAATTAGCTACTCATGAATTACTCTTTGATTCTCCCAATCGGATACATTCACTAAGATGTACTCTTAACTACTCAAGTGAGTTTCTCAACCACTTCAAGTCCCTTAGTATAAGTACAATTCAATGATCACGGGCTTTGATGTAAGAGAATGAAGAAGAAATATTAGATGAGATGTTTCTCTATTGTAGTGTTAGCTTCAAGTCTTTTCAATCAACACATATTATTAAGAATGAGCTTGCTATTTAAGCAGTCTTGCATTCATCTAGCCGTTGGATAAGATTAATGAGGATGTTGGCATGAATCAAGAATCTTATCTTTGTTCCACTGTAAGAAAGACAACTCCATCCTTCAAGAATTTTGATGAGGTCTTCAACACTATAAGATCATTATATAATCTTCTTCAGGATTATTGCCATTGTTTTTCATTAAATTCTTCCAATGAAGGTTACTAATTCTTATCAGCGAATCCCGTCAAGGACCTTCACAAATTCTTTTCAAAATTTTCATTGGCTTGATTTGTGGATTCTTGGCACCAAAAATAAGCACATGTGATGATTGGGAGTTCATGGATAAAAATGTCACTAAATTTTGCGAAAATTGCAATTTTGTTACCCGAAAAAATGTAATGAAAATGCCATTAATTTATGTTAACTGTAACAAAAATGCCACTTTACCTGTTTGTGACATGCAACAGCCGGTTTTATACAGGTGAAGCGTGTTTAATTTGTTGATTATGCATTTAAATTTTCCCCTACCCTAATTAATATTTACCATTCTAAATTAATTACCCTCCCCTTAATTTTTTTACTGCATAAATTAGCTGCCTCTCCTCCCCAGTTTCTTCATCTTCAGTTTTCTTCTTCCTCCACTCCTCTTCTCTACTTCTCCAAACCCCCCACAAAACTCCTGCCATAACTCCTCTGCCTCATTTCTTCTTCAATTTTGGGTGTAAAAATTAGGGCTTTCTTCTTTCTTCTTCCTTTCTCACCCTGAAAAACCCTAATTTCACACCAAAATCAGCAATGGCTTCCTCTTTTTCCTTTGTTGGGAACACCTCTGCTAGGGTTTTTTCAGGTTGACAAATGAAGATGTTGACTGAAAGCCCTAATTTTTATGCCCAGAAATGAAGACGAAAACCTGAGACAGAGCTCAGTTATGGCGAACAATAGCGGAAGAGATTGAAGAGGACAATGGAGGAAGAAAGAAGAAGATGAAGTCTAGGTGAGAGGGGCAGTTAATTTAAGCTGTAAAAATAAATTAAGGGGAGGGTAATTAATTTGGCTGAGTAATATTAATCAAGACATTAAACACCCTTCATCTGTTTACGACCGTCTGTAATAGGTCACAAACAGGTTAAGTGACATTTTTGTCCCAGTTAACGTAAATTAATGACATTTTCATTATATTTTTTTCAGGTGACAAAATTGCAATTTTTGCATGATTTAGTGTTATTTTTATCCAAGAACTCTGATAATTGGTTCTGTGCAATATTTAGACAACAAGAATAAGTAAATCTTAGCAAAATACATCTCCACGATTATAAATAAGGAAAACAATATTACTAACTAGTCAAATTTCTCCTTGATTTTGGGAGATTGAATTTGGGACCATAGCTCCTCTAATTCCTTCCATATTTTGACAAGCATCCTAATTCGAATTGTGACTTTCACTTCATAACCGTTCTAGTTGACAAAGTCCTTAAATTTTGATATGTCAAGGACATTAGGGGGGTTCCAACGTACAGAAAGTACTATAGCCTACCTAGAGTGGAGGTGATGGTATGGATGACCTTGGCAGGCAAGCTCAATACAAGAGAATTCTTGAGGAGAAAGGGACAACTAAACGTGGAGCAAGATTTTTGCCCTTTCTGTGGGAATCAAGGAGAAAGTGTAGATCACTTATTCTTAAGAATGTGAAACTTATCGTACCATAATATGTAAACTGGTTCCAGCTGTAATTGCAAACTGATAAGCTTGTGATTTGGTCTATCATGTTTTGTTTGGACCTGCGTGTTGTTGTGCCCTTGCTGTTGGTGTGTTTTGTTGTGGGCTGTTGTCCACTTTTCCCCATTCGGGTGCTAATAAATGGGCTACTTGCCTAAACTTTCGAAAAAAAAAAAATATTAACTTCTTTAAGAATGTGAAACTTATCGTACCAATCTGGGCAAAGATCGTGAATGTTGCAACTTGGACGGACTTTCACTTCGTAATTACCGCAATTTGTTTATCATGCCCAACACTGTACATGAAAAAGCCAAAATGGGACGTGCTTGGTTGTAGCGCTAACAAAAATCCATTCGGCCCGAATGTCCGAATTTGTTTGACCCGATTTGTTCGAATTAAACCAGGTTTGGTCATCAATTTTTTTATCGAATTATAAACTCGAACAATTCATTCATGTCCGATTCTAAAATCGGGTCGGGTGCGGGGCTGAGATAAGAAATTCGAACGTTTGAGTTTTATGTCGAATTCGGGTTCGGATACATTTGGATAGTGTCCGAACCCAGAAACTCGGACAAAATATTGAACTTATGTCTAAATTTAGTGTAAATTCGGGTTTGGGTATATTCAGACAAATCTGGGTTCGGACAAATTCGGACAATTCGTGGCCAAGTTTGGACATCACAAAATATCCGAATTTGAAACTCGGACAGGGTTCGGGTTTGGGGCTTTGTCTGAATGTCCAAATTTCCCGAACCCAATTTCACTCAAATCGAATTTTTGCCACAACTACTTGGTTGAATGTATTTGCAGGAGTTTCAGCAATGGATAGACAATTTCCCATTCTTTTATGCGTTAACGCACCCAAACGCAACGCAACTTACCGCAACATAACGCAAATTACCATTACTTTTTAACTATTTTCACCGCAACTTAACGCAACGCAAACGCAAACGCAACGCAACGCACAAAAGAATGGGTAGTACAACTTGAAAGCCAATAAAACTCCCAGTTAAATGCCCATACCCACACTCAACACTCAAACTCCAGGGAGATTTTATTAATGGAGATGGAGCAAATTTATTGTTAGCCATTGATGATGAAACTACAGAAAGCCCCTTGTATTCAAACCAGTGAAGGTAGTCTCATATTCTGCCCTTCCATGACACTGCAAAATTACACGAAAGATGGAGCACACCATCAGTTAGATTACAGAACAGAGAACTAATGTATCAAGTTTCAAGGTTAATTTTAGTTACTTAATTACTAGTAGATGTTACCTCTTGACATAGTAATAACAGAAGTCAGCCAAGATGAATGTCTGGATGATCTCACAAAGGAGAGCCACAAGTATCCAAATGTGACCCTGTCCTACCAGATAAAAGTGTGCTCCCTTTGTCTCAATTAGCTGCAGATTCAACTCACCCATTAACAAAAACATCATATCAACATTTGTTCGAGCCAGAAATTTAGGCCGAAAAAACAGGATATTTGCTAAGAAAATTAAATCACAGACTTCAGGATGCTGACCTGAATTATCCAGAGTGCAGCATCAAAGAAGCGTGCAACGCCAAGAGCAAACACATAGTGAGCAGTAAATGGCTCAACCATCTGCAATGAAAACACATACATATAGCTTAAATCGACGATTGAATTGAGGGGAACAATTGATCATAGGATGGAAAAGGGTGTTGGTCGTTACAATACCTTAGCATTTTGAATGAGGCGAAGCTGAGGGAGCACAGAAACAGCCTCGATGCAGTTGGATAATGTCCACAAGAACGTGAAGAAAAACGAAAAGTGCATTCGAGGGTGGCCTATCAATGCAGTAATCACACAAGGAACCAACTGTACATAGCCATTATGAGACTAACTTAATTTCTGCTTTCAGAAGGGTGATAATAAAAGTAAGCTTATAAATAAAGTGCAGGAAAGATGAGATTAATCACCACATAGTATAAAGGCATGGTGTCGAGGTCTTTCGTGTAGGTGGATTGGAGTTTGTATCTCATCATGTAGATAACCCAGAGAGTGGCAACCAAGGTTAGAGAACTAAGTATGACATGAACTTCTCTGAAGGCAATGGTGGATAGGATTCTCACTGCTAAGTATATTGCTGTTAGCTCTTGAGTCTTTAATGACAAACCTGCATACAAATGCATCAGGGAGGATATCCTCATATATATGCTTAACATAACAATCTCAAGCCTTAAGTTCAGACACTATCACCTATCAGATTTAAATTCAAAAGAAAAATGATATGATTTAGGTGAGATGCATAACCATCTTGCATCAACATGTTTATCATTTTGCTAAAATGATATGTATTAAGAAGAATAAAAATTAGCTAAACCAACATATATTAGCTCCATCCCTAATTATTTGTCCATTTTTCTAACTCCTTATTGTTTTATTTGTCAAATTACTAATTTTTACAATTCCAGTAACTATAATATCAATTCTATCCCTAATAAATAATCTCTTTAGCTCATTTCAAGGGCATTATTAAGGGTGTTTTTGACAATTTGTATACTTTTTACCTCATTTCCTATGTTTATTGGTTTTGATGAGTTAGTTTTCGTAACATACTTCCTCCGTCCCTTAATGAATGTCAATTTTCGTAACTATCCTATCCCTTTTTATTTGTCAATTTTACAATTCCAATAATTAAAATACTAAAATTACCCTTGATTAATGAATTTGAATTTTATTTTACCTTTTAAAATTCTTCTTTATTCCTCTATTCGTATCAAAACTAGTGAAAAGGTATATATGTCCTTGAACAAATTTTTTTACTCCATTTCTAGTGATCATTGGATTTGTAAAGTTAGGTATTTTGACACTTATAAAAGGACAAAGGTGGTACATATTGAGAAACAGATGCAGTAATTAATAGAAGGAAACATATAAGTAAAAAGTTGATTAAAATAGCTAACTTTTTATAATCTTAAAACCTAACTTTTCACCATCCTTCCATACCATATCATCATCCATATTTTATTTTACCATTGACACCAAAAAACAGGGCTTAAAGCAAGAGTTATAAAAAAGAGAGTAAAGTGATGAATAGGATAGGATAAGATACCAGCACAAGTTTTGGAGACGGTGAGCTTGTAGATAAGGAGGAATATGCCGGCAGCATGAGCAGTTTCAGCAAAGATGAAGAAGTAATTGCGATCTCTAACAAAGCATTTGAGCAAAATCAAGGCAGCAATGGCGAGAATGGCACCGATGGCAACCTTCTCCCTCACAGACCGGCTCCGTATCCATCTCGTCAGCTGCTTCGTCGCCGGTACACTTCCCGTCTTCTCACCCATCGATCGATCGATCTTCTCTCAATGTCTGTCGTTGATAATTTGGATAACGTTAGTTGTAAACTAGAGCTAATAATACAAGCCAACAGAAGGAGTATATGGGCTTTCTACTATTTGATTTTCCCATGTCAGACTATTGACATCTTTTCGCCAATTACCTTCCACCACGTTGTTTTCGGCTATCTTCACTGACGACAACTCTAAAAGGGGACCTACAACACGAGATTCACGTGCCTTCTTCTTTCTTTCCACATTTTTTCCACAATGATTAAAGGATTTTTGGAATGATAATATACTCAACTTTTGGGGTATTGAACAATAATGTACTCAGACCTTGTTATTTTTATATGGCTGACTGCTGTATGGTGCGGTGTGGTGGAATTGTGGTGGATTGTGGTACGTTGTGGTGAGCTTTGTTTTTAATAATTGTAAAAGTTTATTGTGATGGCTGGGTTGTGGTATATTCTGGTGGATTGGTATGTTGTGGTGGGTTGTGGCAAAGTGCGGTGTGTTATGACATCGCAGTCAGCCAATCGCATAAATGAACAGGGTCTTAACATTGACCTTGGACAATAATGCACTGAACTTTGAAGGGTGTTGAACAATAATACACCTAGAACGATTTCGATAGTGGCTGACTTGGTGGTGATCTTACAAGGTGGGCCAAGAAGATAAATTGGATAAATAATATCTAAATTTATGACATGTCAGCTAATCTACATAAGCAATGGTGATTTTATACAACTACAACAACAATATCTCAACAAAAACACATTTAAGCAAATTTGATTTTATGTTATTTTTATTCTTTTCAAAATTGATTCTCTTTACTTATGTGTGGATTAACTGACATGTCATAAATTTAAATATTTTGGGTCAATTTATCTCCTCTACGTGATAAGTAGGATTGTCACCGAGTCAGTTACTGCCGGAATCGTTCTGGGTGTATTATTATTCAACACCCCTCAAAGTACAATGTATTATTGTCCAATGTTAAAGTTTAGTGTATTATTATCCAAAACCCCAAAAGTTCAGTATATTAGCATCCAAAAACCCATGATTAAATATTTAATGGATGTATGTATAGTGGTTAACAATAATGACAATTACCATAAGTAAAATAAATTTTACTTGTACATGTGTCAAGTTTTATATTGACCGTTAGTTTTTTTTATTTAATATAAATTGTAAAGTATATTTTTAAAAATTTTAGTTTATTAAAAAAAATTAAAATAAATATTTTTCAAAATATGCTTGTCTACTAGGCAAAAACTTAGAGTTAAGATATTTAAAATTTAAAAAATTTTGCAAAAAAATTTTTAATTAAAAATATATTTTATAATGTTGTACTAAATAAAAAAATGAATGGCGAAGATAAAAGTTAACACATGTATGAATAAACATTATTTTCATTGTGGTGTTTGTCATGATTGACAATCACTGTAAGTTTTTTCAATGTGTAATAACCATATTGAATTCTACATAAATCACTCATAAAATACAATAAATGTATATTTAAATAATTATAAATGTATGGTTCATTATTTTGAGGATTATTATGATATATAAACTATATAAAAAAAATTATTTATTTTATTTATTTTACAAATATAAAATTACACATAAAATGTGCATTCTGTACCATCATTGATGGTTTTACAAAAACCTGACCTTCAGACATGTTCTTTAGTTGAGTTAGACCCAATAAACTTCACATCCATTTGAATTTAGAATCGAAGGTGGAACATGAGAAGGTTGATTTTTTGCTATAAACTTATTGAGCAATAGCTTCTTTACTCGCCCTTGTTATTTATTTCTAGAGGTTTAGTTCCATGCATTGGTTTCCTATTTGAAACTCTAGAAAATTTATCATGTTTCCTTCGATGATATGCAGTACTTGCATCAAAGGCAGAGGAAATGAAAAGAAAAGCAGACAATACAACTTTAAAGTGTTCAGTTGGGTTGCATATATTTTAAGTAAAAGTTGTTGCCTCCTTTCGGAAAGATTATGTATTGGATCACATTGCACATCAAATGGTTGTTGATGTTGTTCCAAACTCCTCAAGTACCAAGTTTCAGTGATGAAACTCAAACTCAATAGTTTTTGCAAGGTTTGATTGATGGGTTTGATAAGAAAGATGTCTTTCAAATGAAATTTTTTGAGGAAACTACTAACGGGTGAGTGATACTGGCAGTGTTATGGTTATGAGTTCAATTCTTTCAAATTGTCAATTGTGTTGCTAATGCTTACGCTTTACTTGACAGTAATTTGAAAATGCAAGCCAATAAACCAAATTTCCGGGTCTACCATATGCAAATACACTATATCACATTCGCAATGGCAAAGATGTAGATGAATAGAATGTGAACAAAACGATGAAACTGAACAGCACCCTCAATTCAAATTCCAACAATTTGCAACCTTTCACAGAAGATAAGTTCCAACAATTTGCAACCTTTCACAGTAGATGTACCAGCGCTTGATGATACAAAAGAAGGACAATTTGAGGGTCTAAACCGAAAGATGTACCAGTTGGATGAAGACTGTGACTGACTTCAGTGACTCGTACTAACTACTAAGGTTACGGATTTGCATCCACGCCGATGGCCAAGTTTCAGTGACACCAAAGAAAAACAGGCTAGAAAGTTCCATTCCATCAGAGGAGCTAACAAGGAAGTGTCTAAATATTTTAATATCCTGTATTTATGGCATGATGTTATATGTTCTTCAGCAAGCAAGATTGAGATTGGATTGATATATGGGGGTATATGGTTTTGCCTAAGGCCATGGTCTAGGGATTGCTGTACTTCATGGAGGTGGGGGCTCCAGTACATGTACTTTATTTTTCTTCTTTGGAAAACGAGGGGGAGCATGTGCCTCACATGTTTATTCATTCTTTTGGTGATTCTCTTCAATTGGGGCTGTCTTTATTTATTTATCTGTTTTTTTATTTGAGGATTACCCAGACAATGATCATTGCCATTTGATCATCTTAATGATCCACTAAACAGGGCCTTTAGTGTCAACTCTTTGCAGTCTGTAGTCTTTTTACTGCACCCAGGGGAGTCTGTCTTCAGTGTTGCTGTTGTTGTTGCCAAATCTTGAATGTATAATGTCAGAAACACCAAAACTCAGTAACTACTGCATTCTCTCTTTATTACCCTGATAATATCTCTCTGTTTTATCCTACGGCTGCTATTCAAAAACAGACTGACTGCATTGCAGTAAGTTGTGTAACATTTGGAAAAAAAAAGTTCTGTTTTGTCGGTAGTTTTACAAAGACTGGTTAGTGTTTTGATCAAGTCGAAAAGTTAACTAAAGTGTGGTTAGTTTCAAGCTGAATTATCCAGAAATATTTAGGTTATTGAAGCCCTTTGAGTGAAAAATGATACATAAGCCTGAAACAGAAGCTCTTGATACAATCCACCCTATTTTTACAAAGAATATGACACCCATGAACAAAATGCACACATAAGTACATAACATTTCTCTATCGAGTGCATTGAAGAACTTGGAGGAAAACCGACTCAGGGCACGGGATCCACAGCTTAGGCGGGGTACAGTCGTCGTTGAACTGATCCCTAGCCTGATCGAGGAGGGCTCGAAAGAGGGGGTGGTTAAGCAGGCGGATTTTAACCACAAACCTCCTGTAATGTTGGCCTACATACACCACCACATGACCCTTTGGGACGTCTTTCGGTATGAACTTGTCAGCAGCCGCTTCGTGTTTGAGTGACTTGGAAGATGGTGCCCAGAAGCAGCAGCAACAACACTCGGCGGATCGTGCAACTGTGCTAGCCATGTTTCTGAACTTGTTCAGGGATGCTCTGATGAACTTGGTTTTCATAATATTTATGACTTTGGAAACAAAAGTGTGTTTGATGGTGTTATCAGGGGGGAGAAATGGGAGGTTTATATATATACAAGCAGGGGGAGGGGGGGGGGGGGGAGTATCGTGAAAGGTGCCCAAGTACGTACGGCATTTATTTTAATTTCTCCCCACTCTCCTAAGTCATAGCTACATTAGTTGTTACTCCATCCGTTCCATATTAATTGTCGTCTTTAGAAATTGTGCAGTCAAATTTCTAAAATTTTGACCATAAATTTCTCAATATATACAATGAGTTGTTATATAAAACTATCACCATTAGATTCATAGTGAAAAATACTATCATAAAAGTATAATATTGCAATGGTTAATAACATATTATGTAAGAAATTATCAATCAAAAAATGACATTGGAGACCTTGAAAATCAAAATTATGACAATTAATATGGAACAGAGGGAGTAAAACTTAGTTATTTGCTCACCCTATTGAAGATGTTGGATGGTTATTGATTATGGTTTAAGATCCCTTGTATTAATTAACTTATCATCATTCATGAGTAGCCTATCATTGATTATTTGATTGTTGCTCAAAATATAACTAACTTGAAAGCCTCATCTTAGTATTGATCAGTGCGAAAAGGTGATCATAAATAGGTACAGCGTGGTGCTGAAAGGAACAAATCTAAGCTGGAATTGTGGCAAATGGCTCGACGAGCAGAATGGATACTTAGTTACTAATTACTGAAGAATTATTTATGGTGATAAATAACAATTTAAATATAAAAAATTAACATTTTATTAGATTTGTGCTGATATATAATTTTACATGAATATATTTATAATTTATGTAACATGTTTGAATATATTATGTTAGAAATTATAAGCTAAAATGGTGCAATAAAAAGAAAGCGTGAAGGTTAATATTAATATATATTAGTGCTATGTTTTTTTTTGGGAGATTCTATATTATTATTTGAAAAAAAACTATATATAGTAGTTCAAAAGTATATTTCACCTTTAAAAAATTAAAATTAATATATATTGATCAAAGGGACTCATTACAACAAGTGATGATATTTATTAAGATACAATTTTTTATAATTAAGATTTAATATTTTAAAGGAGATTTTACTATAATTGAATTTTCCAACTATCATACTTAAAAAGTAGAACAACCGTTAATTTTTATAAAGTTGAAATGAGCATACTTTAATTACAGTAACTCTTTACAACAATTAATTGTATTTATTTACACATAAGTCTTTTCAATAAATGAGATTTATGTTAGTCAAATTAAAAAATAAAAATTTTCAACTTTTATAATTGAAAAACTTTCAACTACGATAGAATTTCCAATATTCTTTACACGGGCATGGTGAAGTTGGGTGAAATACAATTTGATAAATGAGGTGTAAAAAAAGGTAAATTTTGAGAAAATTAGAAAAGTCGAGCGTTGTAAAATTTAAATATGTTTAGTTCTTTTTCATTTTCTTCAAATTTAGATCTTTTTGCTCTAATTTGTTCAATTTTATTTCATCCACTTTCACATTACCCACATAAAGGTATATGGTTTTAATTAGACCTGATCACTATGTCAAGGATCCACCCGACTCAATCAGAGGATTTGCAGGTTAGGATCAAGATTTTTGTATCAATCCGACCTGACAACTTCAGATACATGACCTAATTAGGGTCGAGCTGGGGTTAGAGGTGCGTTGAACCGACCCAACCCGATAAATAAACACATAACATAATTTTTCTTTAAAAACAATTAATTGAAATGTCAAGTGTTTGTAATAACCTGTACACTTAATGTCAGAATTTTTCTCTTTTTTTGGAATTCAGAATTTGGAAATTTATTAATGAATATGTGTCCTGCAAATTGAAAACTTTAGGATTTTTTTTCAACAAAAATTGATAAAATGATAAATATTCAATATAACATCTTATGCTCGACTGACTTGATCACCCAACCCACAACCTCGACCCGAAATCTGAATCAGGTCAGACCAGGTCAAGGATCATGCGAGTTTCGACCCGACCCTTGAACGGGTCTAGATTTTAACAGAGCATAAATTGTGTAGGGCATTACATTAAAGAATGCATAGGAAGAGTCGGAAATAGATACGAAGTGCGTAGGAAGTGAACATGGAAATGCATGATCCCCAGACCCCACGCCTACTGAATATCAAAATTCATAGCAGTGGGTCACACTCTCTGCCTCAGTCCTCAGCCTCACGGGGGGGAAACTGGAAAGAGAGATCGAAAGATAGGGTTACTCTGATTGCGATTTATGAAGCCCCTCTCTCTCTCTCTCTCTCTCTCTCTCTCTCTCTCTCTCTCTCTCTCATCTCCCTGGGTATGGTGTGCAATTCAATCAAAAATTTGTATGTCAAAAAAACTAACTCATCAAAATTAATAAACATGGAAAATGGGGTCAAAAGTTTTCAAATCGTCAAAAATACCCTTATAATATTCTTGAAATGAGGTGGTTGGAAATGTAAAAGTTATGTAATTTGACAAATGAAAAGGGATAAGGTAGTTAAGAAATTTGACATTCATACAAAGAGGGAGACAGTACAAAATAATTAAAAAAAAAAAACATTGCACATTTTTTCTTCATCTTCTTGGGCTTTGCGTTGCCCATCTTGTTTTCTTCACGACTTGTACTTGTATGTTGTTGCATGTTGCATCCATCTTTTATTTATTCTTCTCCTACTCCAATCCGTTATGCATGTCTCTTCTTTTGAAAGAAACGATACAAATTAAATTAATTTTATATTCACCATTTAATTTTGGCTATATTTTTTTCTAGAATATTGTAATGCAATTTAGTACAAGTACAACGGCGATGATTCTAAGGGGGAGAGCAGCAAAATGTAGTCAAGTATTCAGATATTTTTTACTCGCATGTACGATACTGAGAATTCTATTTGAAGAATAAAAAACACCGCTTTTAATCCCTATTCTCTAGAATGATATGATTAAATTAGGTAAAATAAAGTTGATAAGAAAAGGAATTGAAATGTAAGGAAAATAAAATACAATGACATCATTTGAATGTTTTTCAAGAATTCAGGTAAGATAAAATAAGATAAAATAAGGTATGAATAAACTAAAATTATCATTCTAAAGAATGTGACCTTATTTTAAAAAGTAACCATCCGAAAAAGTCATGTATATTTGATAAAAATGAGATTACTTTTAAAAGTGAATATTAGTGGAAGGGAGGGGGGATTAGTATGGTTGACTTGTGGTGGGTAGAGTTTGACAAATGAGTATAGCTGGTTAGCTAGCTAGATAGCCTAATTAAGCTAGATAGGTCCAGTTCCAGTTATATTCATTCATGCATGCATTGCATATATGTTTGCATTGCATGCATGGTGTCAATTGGGCCAAGAGTTATGACCCTAAAGTTGGCTGAATTTAGGGTAAGGGGGGATTCATTCACTATATATTTCTGAATTCCTGCATCACCTTAACTGGCAACATCCTTTTCCACCTCCATGCGCCTTCCTTTCTACATTCATGGCCCTTTTTTTAAAACAAATTTCCTGGTTCAGGTATTCTGTTGGTTATATATCACAATGTCCACGGCGAAATGGATGGAATTTATACTTATTTGATTTTTTTTGCGTCATTGGTCCAGTTCTTTTACACAATTCTTTTATACAGTGTGGTACCACAACTCACTATAATATTCAATATTTTTCAATACTTTACCATACTATATCACACTTTACCACAATCGTTATCAATATATCTCTTCACTTTTTTCCTTTACTTTTTGAATTCTCTCTCCCTACCTACCACATCAACCACAGTTTCCACAAATTTCATCATATCATTCGACACATCACCGCACTTTCCACAATTTTACTACAATATACCATTTTTGCATGTTTCCAAATGTCACAAAAGAACGGGGTCCTATGCAATTTACCTCTTTAATATTGTTGCTTATTGAGAGCACTTAATAATGGTGAAAACTGAGAAAGTTACTTCAACTGATATATAGAGTAAAAGTTCCCAAGCACGTTGTATAAATTACTTAGTCTATGTGAGCACAAAATATGTGAAAGTATTAGTTCTAGTATACCTTTAATGGCTATGTGAGCACAACTAAATTTTTTCCTTAATTAGTATGATCAAAGTGCTTACTATGTTTGTAGGGAAACTGATCGATTAGCGAGTAAAGTTACTGATTATAAACTTCACCGATCAAGTTAATGGTTGTTTAGTCATGGTTTCAAGCTACTTTTGATATGATCTCAAAACCTAATTATTATTTCATTGGTTCACTTAATATTTCTTGAAAGACTGATTGCAATACTGTTTTTTCAATTTTTTTTTTAAATAAAGGTTAAATAGGTTAGCTCAGTAGATCTTATTTAAGATGCATGTAACCATTAACATGCTCCAGTAGTCATAGTAAGGGGGTTGTATCAAATTGTAAAACTACCATCCTTTTGGTACAATGTACATATACATATATATAACAGCATCACAATTGAATTGTAAAATTATAAAGATAGGCATGTTGCTTTAATTTTAAGGGGTGGTACATGTAACACCGCGTGTGATATATATGATTTTAAAGTGTAGCTTAAAAGGATCATGTTAAAGTACTGCATTTTCCTTTTATTAACATGTCTCTTAAAAATTTCACATTTAACTGACTTAAGTGTGGTAAGCCAAGCCGGACCCGAACTTATAAGGTTTGAGGCTTGGCATATTACTTTCTAGGTGAGCTTGAGCTTGACTTGCAGCTTGCCAAACTTAAATATATTTGGCTTATGCTTGGCTTTCTAAGGCTCGTGGACTTAACTTGGCTTGTGGCTCGGTCCTTATGACAAATAATAATCATTTGCTATTTAGGTACTAAATAATTTGCCGAATAAATTTAATTTTACTATCAAGACAGGATGATGTTTATTTTTTTGATTTGATTGCGATGTCATGCAATTAACGCTAATATCCTAATACAACATTACGTGATAGGTTGCCGTCTCTAGGGCTTTATAATGTTTTTAGCTATTTGATTGACCTCTTTGATTAAATACTTAAATATATATAAGTCAATATAAAATGTTAATAATGAATTGTAATATTAGAATACACATTTACAAGTTTAGTGGGTAGGCTTGCAAAGCCTAACGAGTTGAGCTACTCATGGTTTTGCTTGGTTTGTCTAATTCACGAGCTCGAGCTCGAGCCAAGCCGAGCTATACAAGTTTCTCATCAAACCGGCTTAGCTCATTCCACCCCTATGTGCTTGGTAAGAAATAGTCTAGGGATGGGAGACCTTCCACATAGGGTGCGTTTGGTTGGTCAATAACCCCGGGGAAATGGTCAATTTTTCCGGGTTGACTTATTTTTCCCATGTTTGGATGCGGTTTGGCTTCGGGAATGTTTTCACGGTGGACCCACCATTTTCTCCATTTTCCTAGGGAAAATTTCCCTTAGTGGGGGCTAAGGGAAATTTTTCCCATGGAAAATTTCCCCGGGAAAATTTTCTCCGGGGTTCCGACCAAACACTCCCATAAAGTTTTTCTACGTAGTATATGAGATAACGAAACATACTGTAAGGACTCATATGTGACTTGTGGAGGCAGTCATTGGTCCTAAATGTCATGATTACCGGCAATACATGTGCCAGTGAATAGAATAGTAAATTAGTAATAGCTAGTCATCTGGTGGGGTAAAGATTTTGAATCAAATTGCAGGTTTAGAGGATGTGCGTGTAAGTTAATCGGTTGTGATTCTATATGGTCATTTTGTTAAGTAGGAGTGACGGTAATACTTGTAGGTATAGTC
The DNA here is from genome assembly GCA_029582165.1 of Portulaca oleracea. Classification (NCBI taxonomy): domain Eukaryota; kingdom Viridiplantae; phylum Streptophyta; class Magnoliopsida; order Caryophyllales; family Portulacaceae; genus Portulaca; species Portulaca oleracea. The sequence goes on from CM055870.1 coordinate 13,824,111, forward strand.
AAGAAAGCTTATCCTTTAAATCGTTCTCGAAAATATTCATTGTCCCGGTCGGGACGAACCGGGTGGCTACAGTTTTATACCTTAGATACAAACCTAATTTGAATTTGAAGATATATTAATATTAAGGCAATGGAGAAGGAAACGTAGCATCTAACAGAACCATGCATATAGATGAAGCTGAAGATCAGCTAAACAGGAATTGACAGAGAGATGAGAAATAAGATCATAGGCTAAATGATATTGCAATGGACGAGTTTTTGCTGATATGAATATATGCAATGATTTTGATATGACAGAGACATCTTCAATACTTAGCCAAAATCCTACAACTCACTTCACCACGTGCACACTGCTACTGCAACTTCATAAATTAGTTGTATCATACTTCAGTCTACTCATAGAGCAGGGTAATAACTCGGTTCGCATTGGCCCATTTAGTAAATGAATTACAGGTCATTCATGAAAACACTTTAACTCTGCTTGAATTTTTGTTTTTTTTAGAAAAACTTGTTTAAGATTAACGGTCAAAATGTGCTGAAATTCATCAGTTTATATTGATTTTAGGCCCGATTATTATCGTGTTACAGCATTTATAATGTTAATATTTAGGTTTGAGAGGGTTTAATAATCATAGAAACACTAAATTTCAATTTCATAATAATATAAGTGCTCAAGTGATGGTTTTCGTTTCTAATATTTCTTTCCAAAATAATAAGGCTTGAATCCTTTTCTGAGAAAAAAGAGAAAGCAACCAGGGGCTACAAATTGACATGGATTGTCACTTCTTTTCGTGTAATTTTAGTTTGGAATGTATTTTACCTAAAATTAACTATCGCGGCATGGTGTCCACAATTAAAACATGCGTAATAGAGAGGTTGATTTTTCAAAATGGCTTGAGAATATTACTATCTATCAGACTATGACACCGATTTTAATAAAATCAAAGGATTATGTAGAAATTTAGTAATATTATTATCGATATGATCCCTCTTAAATAATCTCATCATAAATGCTCTTGGATCATAGTATTTGAATTTAAAGTATAAAAGAAAGTTGCATATAAAAATGATTGATAAACGGTTTGAATTGTCCCATAACTACAACTGTGAAGCGCCCATGCTTCCTCTCTTCCCTTAATTCTACTTATGTGCTTGGTCGGTAGGAGGAAACACATCTCAAACTCACATCGGTCAATTCACTTTCAGGGCCCATCTAAATAATTTCATCGTAATTATAATCATCCCATCAATTTTACCACATCCTCTACATAGGTTATGTTTGGTTGGAAGGAACATGATTTCGGAGGAAATTGTTTTTCAGGAGAAATGATTTTTCAAGGAAAATGATTTTCCATATTAAATTTTCCTTTGTTTGGTAGAAGACAAATCATTTTTCGGAAAATGACTGTATATATCGATATAAGTAGTGATATATGTTACATATGAAAATATTTGAAGCTCAAAATTCATATTTGAGCTTTTTTTAATCATTTATATCGTATTGTAAAGTTTCGTGACAAACTGATAAAATTGAATTTTGCTTTTAAGTTTATGTCATATTAACCACAACAAAATGTCGGCAAAAGTGGCGATATATGTTACAAATGAAAATATTTGGAGCTCAAAATTCATATTTGAGCTTTTTTTAAAGGATTTTTGGACGTTAATATGCTAAAGTTTGGGGTAGATTGAACAATAATGCACTAAACTTTAACCTTTAATGCACTAAACTTTGAGGGGTATTGGACAATGATGCACCTAAAATAATTTCAATGGTGGTTGAATTGGTGGCGATCTTATGTAGCAGATCGAGAATATGAATGGGATAAATAACATCTAAATTTATAACATATTAGCTAATCAAAACAAGCAAATGTAATTTTATAAAACGACAAGTCTACAACAACAATTTCTCAACAGATACACGTTTAAACAAATGTGATTTTATATTATTTTTTTTTACTCTTTTCAAAATTGATACTCTTTGTTTATGTGTGAATTAGCTGATATCTCATAATTTTAATATTTTTGGACCAATTCAATTCCTCCACCTGCTATGTAGGATTGCCACAAAGTCCGCCGCTGCCGAAATCGGTTTGAGTACATTATTGTTCAAAACCCCCCAAAGTACAGTGTATTATTGTCCAAGGTCAAAGTTCAGTGCACTATTTTCCAATACCCTAAAAGTTCAGTATATTAGCATCCGAAAATTTTTTTTAATCATTTACATTGTATTGTAAAGTTTCGTAACAAACCCATAAAATTGAATTTTGCTCTTAAATTTCAGTCATATCTAACCGCAAAAAAATGTTGACGAAAGTGGCGATACATGTTATAAATGAAAATATTTGGAGCTCCAAAATTTATATTTTAGCTTTTCTTAGTCCATACTATCAAATCATAAAGTTTCGATTTAAACAGTTTAAGTTGAATTTTTAAAAGTTTCAGTTAGTTTTAGCGGCAACAATTTTTGGTATATGTCGCGATAAATGTTATCAGATAAAAAAAAATTATCTAAAAATTTATATTTGAGCTTTTTTTAATCAATTATATCGTGTTACAAAATTTCGAGCAAAATCGTTAATGTTGAATTTCGCCCTTAAATTTCAGTTAGAGTTAGTAATAAAAATCGATCCTACAGTAATGATGGAAAATATTTTTTCTAGGTTGAACAAAGAAAGTCAATTTCCATCCTTTAGGGGAAAATGATTTTCTTTGGAAATGATTTTTGAACCAAACACTAGAATTGGGAAAATAATTTCCTAAAAAGTGTTTTCCTCCGTATACCAAACACACTCAGAGTGCGTTTGTTTAGTCAAAAACCCTCGGGAAATGGTCAATTTTCTCGAGTTGACTTATTTTCCCCATGTTTGGTTGTACATTGATCTAGGGATAGTTTTTACAAAGAGCCCACCATTTGTAAGGTTTTCCTAAGGAAAATTTTCCTTAGAGGGGGTTAAGGGAAATTTTTCCCGGAGAAATATTTCTAATGGGAAACTTTCCAGGGAAACTTTTCCCCGGGAAAATTTTCCTAGGAATCTTACCAAACGCACCCTCATAGTATAAATTCACTGGGTTCATAGGAGGCCTAACTCGATCTAAAGCATGCACACAAGAACTTCCCAAATTTACTGCAATATCCACCAAAAATTATCGTCGCTGAAATTGAAATCTTAATGAAAATGATAATTAGCTTTTAACCTCATATTACTAAATACCGGCTAGTTATTTAGATGAGTAAGGTAAGATTGGATAAAATAACATTGGTAAATTTAGCTAAAATTGAAAAGTCGAGTGTTGAAAATATGAAAAGAATGGGTAAATCTGAATTGAATTTGATAAAATGGATAATAACCAACCTAAATAACGTTACCTAATTATATTTGCTCCTACTTGTTATATGCCACCTAGATCAATATGCTTGAATAAGATGTACTCCTTTTTCATTAGTCCGGATCATGACCTTGTTTGTCAACTAGTTGTTGGCTGTTTCTAGTCGTTGGATGTTTTGTGTTCTGTTGTAATTTTTGTGGTTTTATAAGTTAGGGATGTCGGTCTCAGGGATGGGTGTGAGGCTTGATTAGGGTAATCGGTTTGTGGAAAGGGGTTTTTCTCAAGTGCGGAAAGCGATAAATTATGTAAATAAAGCATTTAAATCTAATCTAAACATGATAATAATAAAGAAAGCAATAAAGAAAGCACTTAAAGATGAAAGCAATTAAAAGGCATGAATGAAGACAATGAATGAACAATGAAATTGGGAACGAGAAATTATACCTTTGATGACTAATCTTCAATAAACCTTCAATCTACACTTGAATTTCCCCCGAACAAACAAGAAATTGTGGTTTGGATTACCAAGAATCCCCCAAATTCTCACTAGTAAGTAGAATTGGAGTTCCTTGACCCTCCTCCCCACTAAAAATGAAGTTGATTGTGGCTAACACTATAAAGCTTGGAAAACAAGTCAACAATGGAAATTAGAGAGAGAGAGAGAGAGAGAGAAGAGAGAGAAAGCTTGTAAAACTTCAATGGAAACTTGCTTGAATTGAGAAAGCTTGAGAAAGTTTGAATACAAATGCTAGAAATCAATGAAAGCTTGAAGAACAATGAAGAACAATTGAAAACTTGAAGAACAATTAAAAAGAGATTAAAGCAAATAAAGGAAAGCATTAAATCTAATTCTACTCCTAAACTACCTAGGCTAATTGATAATTTTAGATTAATACAAATGGGTATTTATAGAAGAAGGAAAAATACAACCCAAAACCCTAGAAATAATTCTCAGCACGCGCAGCAATTTCTCCGCAGACAGTGTGGCTCGGGCGAGCCACCCCCTGGCTCGGGCGAGCCAGCGTTCTGGTTGGTGTCTTTGTTGCCTCAGAAGCCTGGCTCGGGCGAGCCAGCAGATGGCTCGGGCGAGCCAGCGTACTGGGCAGTTTTTCCCTTCCGACTTCAAACGCGCATAACTTATTCATCCGAACTCCGTTTTAGGCCCGTAAGATATCTATGGAAAGCTCTCGGTGTGTACTTTAATCTCCCAAAATTTCAGACCTATCGAAGTTGTAACGAAGGAGTTATGACCCAAAGGGTGAAGGCACACGTATTTCAAACCTTTGAGTTTGTACCGTTCCCCTGTTTTGCGCCAATCTTGATATGGAATTTCCGACTTCGGTTTCGCCTCGGCTCTCGGCTTTGGTTGACTTGGTTTGACTCGGATCTCGGCTTGGGTTGACTTGGTTTGACTCAGGAAATAGCTCGGGATTCCCTAAAAACCTTCAATTAAGCCCAAACTTCTTCTAACTCCTTATTTTCCTACAAAACACCAAATCATTATATCTAGTATATAAATAGGGGTTAAAACAAGCAAATATACCCTATAAAAGAGAAGAAATTCGGCTCGGAACGAGGCCGAACACAACTCCAACACAAGGGTTTGCTCGCCCCGAGCAAACTAAAAACGAAGAAAAGGACTAAAAAGAAAAACTAAAAACCTAACTCACTTTCGCAGGAATCACGGATGCATTTAGCATATGCATCAAGCCCTTTAAACCCCCCGGTAGCCCGGGTGGACGAGGTAGGTCTCGTGAGGGTTTATAGCAACTATACCCACAAAAGCCCGAGAAAAGAAAAAGGGGAAAGAAAAAAAAATGAAAACCGAAAAACGAAACAAAACAAAAGGAAAGAAGATATTCCCGTCCCCAATCATACACCTAGTTCCCAAACTCGCCTCAACAATGAATTGGAAGAAGCAAGTATAAACAAATTAAGACACGAAGGTTGGAAAACTGCCAATCTTTGAGATTTTGAACCAAAACACTTCCTGATGAGCAAAACACCTCGTGCATATGTGCAAGTGGGCTTTAGTCGGTCCTTCCTATCCTAAACCAGACAATCAGAGTTGTTCTCATGCTCAAGCTCGGGATTATCTATCTTACTTCACTCTTGGTTTTTCTTTTAACCTCTCTTTTGTTTCTTTTTCTTACTTTGCTCTTTTCTTTTTTTTTACTTTTCTCTTTCTTACCATTATTTTGCTCAACTCTTTTTTCCTTTTTCTTGCTTCGCTCTTTTCTTTCTTTTTCAAAACCTACACTCTTTTATTTCCACTCAATCCGTTTTGTGTCTTTTAGAGCATTTGTGTCGGGTTTTGCGGGATTTAAACACCGGCCTTCGCAAAAGGTTACCCTCCCTGCTGGGTTTCTCCATACGTGAGTCATTGCACTTAAGGGGCATAGGGTGCCGATCCACCCAAACCAACCCATGACGGTAGGCCCGACAGTAATTATTTAATGCATTAATTAAGAGCTTAAGCAATTGAACAACTAAAACCGTCTAACTTAGGTAAGAAGACACAGTCAAAGCGTGTAAGATTTGAGGATTCCGCTTTCCCATTCCATGTAAAAGTCTAATAGAGATAATTCATGACAAAAATCCTTCCTAAGGCCCATCATTATTCATACCTGTAAACGCTGAATTTTGTATCTATTTTATTTTCTTTTTCTTAGTACCAGTTTTAGAAAATAGGCTAACCGATAAATGGCACGCAAGCCTCTTTCCACCGAAAACTCCAAAAAATATACGAAGCCCAAATGCCGACACAGGTTGGGCGGAGCTCAGCTCCGCCACACCATAGAACCCGTCACGGGTTCTGGCCTGAGGCCCGTTTTCCTTCCAGGAACCCGTCTGGGTTTCCTGTTGATTCCCACGGCGCCGCGGCTTAACCTAGCCTCCAAACCCTAAACCTAAACATAATTCCCCCCTATAAATACCCACCATTCATCACCCACAAAAGACACATCGGAATATACTAGGAGTATTGACACTAGTACATTCTTTCTCTCTTCTCCCTCCATTGCGTGCTTTATTCTAAAGGTTAGCGTAGTTTTTTTGTATTTTTGTACATAATATAATCCTACGTGTTCTTGTATCTTTTCTTTTCTTTTATTGCATGACATTAATGATAAATCTATGAAATTTATTCAATTCCTCCCCCTTTTTTCAAATCTGTCGCTTTAATTTAATTCTAGTAGAGTCTATTCGTTTGAATAGGCGGGTTTGATGATTTTTATCGTCAAATTCGTAACCTTACCCCCGAATCCGTCTTTGGATTCGTAGGCCGGAGTCTCTTTTTCAATGGTTTGTTGTTTTATCCTTAAATTCAACTGGCGACTCTAACTTTTTACTTCTCCCGAAAACTTTTTTTGAAATCTGTCACGACTCAGACGGGTACCCGTCTTGTATTCATCCCGAGCCAGAGGCAGGGACCCAGACGGGTTCCTAGCCCCTTTTCTTCTCTTTTGTTTCTTAAAAGAACCCGTCTGGGTTTTGTTCTGTTTTCTTTCTTTTTTTTTTCTTTGTTTCGCTTTGATGGAACTCAGACGGGTTTCCGTCGAGTTTCCTTTTTTTTTTTTCTTTCGTTTTCTTTTCTTTTTCTTTTTTTATCTTTTCTTTAGTAAAATCGAGTTTCGGGATAAATCAATTTGTCAATTAAAAGCTCAACCTTAATTAAGGATAAGCAATCCTAGTCGGCTCCCAATTTAAAAAGAGAACATCCTCTCTTTTAAGTAGCACCGCGAAGAGGTCCTTCGGATTTTTTTTCGGGGTCTACAGATTGGCGACTCCACTGGGGACTTAAACTTAAAAGAGGGTAAAACTTGAAAGGGTTGAATTTTAGTGTTTTTGTAAAAAAGGGAGGAATTAATTTGTTTCATATTTTTATCATTTTTTTTAGGCATATTGCATCCAGGCTACTCTTGGGCCTTATGGCTGGGGAGCACAAAAGCGTTGGTAGGTTCTAAAACTAGGATTACCCTCTGAGAGCGGTCAGCCACTACTTGTGGGATGCACTTACATACCCAAGCCTTTGACTCATCCTCTCCCCGTGTTACACTCTAAGGGTTTCCCTGAAATCCCGAAGAGCAACACCCCACACATCGCTTCCTACGTACGTAGGGGGAATGCACCGGGGCGAGAACATACGGTACCTTATCTCCTATACCTAGAAAACCCTAAACCTAGAGTCATGGTTAGGTTAATCCCGCATTTGTATGCTATGTGATTTTATTTTAGAATCCATGTATAAGTTGTAAAGTTTTATTTTTGTATAGGTTGTAGAATTTTATTTTTTTGTAAAGAGCTCATATATATGCTGTAAAATTTTAGTTTGTAAAGAGTTTCGAGTCCATGTATATGTTGTATAGTTTTATTTCGTAAAGAGTTTCAAGTCTATGTATGTTATGTAGTTTCATCTTGTAAAGAGTTTAAGAGTCCGGTTATAAAGAGTCTTCGGGCCCGAGTATTCAACCTTTTTCATGAGTCGGGAGTCGTTCTAGTTCGCATAGGAACACGCAAGAGCAGACTAGACACCAGGAACCCAGACGGGTTTCTGGCCTGCCAAGTCCGGCCCATCTGTATTGGTATTTGCCTGGGCCTGGGCTTGAGAAGAGAACCAGACGGGTTTCCTAACCTGTCTCGCCTTCTTTTCTTCTTCGCCCGACCGCCACCCTACTGACACCAATGCGCTTGCTGATGATCCTATTCGGCCCTTTCTGACATTCCCTAAGTCTAATCCCTATTGCGTCCGTTACTTGAATCTGAGCCCGAAACCGAAAGCAATCGTGACTCGATCTAAGTAAGGACCCAATAGACGATTAATATTGTCAGTCCGCATACTAGGTCCATGTAGAGTTAGGACATGCACTCCGTAAAAGTGGGTGAGTCACCCTTGTGTCGACATATAGGCGTCGTGTCCATGTCCTAGGTTCATATAGGTCCGCTAAGTCATGCATGCATCGGCGGTGGCGTAAAAGTTCTTTCGAGCACTAATCGGTTTCCATGCAGCAAGATAACGGACCATCTCCGAGCCCGCATCCGTGACCCACAAACCGCAGCTTATTCGCAATCCCAATTACATGCATCGTCGGCTCAATCCAGTGAATCCACCATGTCAGGATCTCCTAATCACAACCTTTTTGGGGAGAGTTCTGGTGACAAGCTACCTGATGGGCTATATGAGAGGATACAGGAAGCAATTGCTTTCTGCATGGCAGATCAGGAGGACAGAACCAATGAGAAACTGGAAAAGAAGTTCAATGAAAATCAACAAACTATGAATGGCGTGCTGGAAGCCATTAAACAGATCAACAAAAAGCTAGGCATCGGACTTGAAGAAGAAGAAAACTATTATGACACCGAATCTGAGGCCGAGGCAGATGATGGGGTTGGAGAATGTCACCCCAAGTCTAAAAACGGAGGCCCAAAACCTAAGTCATTTGGTGAAGTCAGGTCCAAATCTGCACTGAATAACTCTAGAACTTCGGAAGACCCTTACGTCAAGAAACTTGAGGAGAAGGTTGACATGCTCACTAGAAGGATGATGAAAGCTGATCCAACCTTCACCGACCCCTGCATGGATTTTGCCATCCCCAAACATTGTGTATCGAGCATAAAGGACAAGGTTGAGGTGCCAAACATGAAATTTAGACCCTCCGAAAATCCATCGCATCACTTAGAGGAATTCCTGAGGCTAGCTCCCCTCCATAAGGTAGATGAAGGTCTCTACACCACAGTCTTCCCTTCCACTCTAGAAGGTAAGGCCAAGGTATGGTACCAAAATCTCCCCCAGCAAGTTAAGACCAACGCAGATGAGTTATTCAGAGCCTTCGTAAGCCATTTCAGTCGCCTGCAGCAAAAGGAGGTCACTGTGGATGATTTAACTTCCCTGAAACAAAAGGAGGATGAATCGTTCCTCTCTTATTACGAGCGATGGCACTCCATGTTATCTGAAATCGACGAGACGGTCCCCTTTAGGATGCAACTAAGTACTTTCAAGCAAGGAATCCATCCCCGCATCACTCGGCATTTTGGTTTCCAATCCATCAAAGACTTTGAGACTTTAAAGGACTTGTGTGTTCAAATTGTCGCTAACAATGAAAAGGCACACAACATTCGGTTGGAAAGGATCTAGCTCCAACGGAGGGCCACTAGCGCCTAGCCCCTCGTAAAGCTGTTGAGACTAATTCCATCCAACGAAGGCAATACACTCCGAGGTTCGACTCTTACCACCCACTAGATATGTCTTATGCCAGGGCATTGGAAAGGCTGGTGAAAAAGGGTATCATCCAGTTGCCCCTACCAACCCCTGAACCTGAGGTTAAGCCTCCGAGGTGGGATGGGAACAAATACTGCAACTTCCATCGCAGTCGAGGTCATGACACCGAAGTATGTTGGTCTTTGAAAAATAAGATCGAAGGGCTAATCCGAGACGGTGTTATTCCTCCACCAAACCCGTCTCGAAAACCCAACAACAAAGAGAACCCATTGCCCAATCACACTAATGCCGTCTTTTTGGAGGATAACGTCTTCGATCCGTCCACTCTCATCACTGATATGGGTCAATTTGTCTCAGTTCTTCTCCCGCTTACAGAGGAACTCATCATCAACGGCATTTGGGACAGTGAAAGTGAAGAAGAAGGCGAAGAGGCCACTGACCTTGAAACCAATAAGCATCCATTATATGACTCTTCTGACGACGGAGGGGATGTGGAAGAAATGACAATTCCTCAGGCTGCAATTCTTACTCGGTCCGGCCGCTACTATAACAGGAATGCTACCTTGTCAGCAGCAACCCCTAATCCCGAAATGACGGAAACCCCTACACCTCCGCCAGAAGATCCTTTCCTCACGCAGCTGAAGAAAACAAAGGCCGAAGTCACAATTTGGCAGCTTTTATGTGCTTTGCAAGACCATAGGCAAATACTGCTGGATGCCTTCAATAAGCTCATGGTGCCTACCTCAGCATCACCAGAGGATATCATCTCTCACATTACCTCCGGGAAGCCTGCCATCACCTTCGGGGATGAAGACTTACCCGAGGAGGAGGTTCTCAACAAGGCTCTTTACCTCACCGCCATGTGCTCTACTCAAACCATACCACTTGTTCTCGTGGACAATGGTTGGCCACAATGTCTGTCCGTGGAGAACCGCGCAAAAGTTAGGAGTTCAAAAACAGCATTTGACACAAAATACTGTTCAGCTACGCGCGTACGATAATTCCCCTCGCAAGTCGCTAGGATCGATTGTGCTTCCCATCACCATCGACTACATAAGTAAGAACGTTGAATTCGTTGTTCTGGATATCCCGGCTTCTTTCAACATGCTGTTGGGAAGGCCCTGGTTACATGAGTGCAATGTTGTCGCCTCTACCTTACACCAGAAAGTGAAATTAATCATTCAAGGCCAAGTAGTCACGATCTCAAGCAAACCCCTCAGCGCCGTTTTTGACCCCAAGAAACCCACACTCGAAATTGAACATAGCTCAGCTGACGAGGAGCTACACAACTTTGAGATGATAGCGGTTTTGAGCCAGGATCAAGCTCACTTTGACTTCGATCCATACTCAAGTCCTAATATCCATACTATGTTGCGGAAGCAAGGTCATTTTCCGGGGATGCCACTTGGTCGAAATCCCAAGAACAAGTTGGCGCCAAACTTCAAGATGTTCAAAAATAAAGGAAGGTTCGGGCTAGGCTACAAACCAACTAAGGAGGAAGTGAGACTGGCAAAGCTAGCCATGGCTAAGCAGAAAAGATTGGACAACCCTCCAACCCTATACCAAGTCAAGCCGTATCCGCGCACTCTTAATGGACAGTTCTTGAGAGAGGGTGATGACTTCCCTTATTACGGCTTCCCGGAACCACATTACCTAAAATCTCAGGGTATCCAAGTGGCGGGGCTAGAAATCTTCAATGACGTCGCCACCACAACCTCCACGTTCGTCCCGCCAGGAGAAGTCGCCCACCTGGAATGGACCCACCTCGAGGCGGCATCTTTGGAATGCTCTTTGGGCAAGAAGCGCAAGGAAGAAGTCGTCGATCCATCATCTGCACTTTCCAACCCAAGCTTTGACCCAAGTCCTGATCGGAGAAGGCGGCCATCGTGAGATCACCTGGATCGACGATGAGGAGAATAAATTTACGCTTTCTGTAGAAGAATCTGTAGGAGAGTCTGTGGGAGAGTCTGTCCCAAAGGTCGTAAAGTCAGGGTCTAGTAGTCCTAAGTTGGTCGGGATTAACCCAGAGTCTGTTGATGTACCCATTTCTGCATTTAATAAGATGAACATTTCTGCTTACTCGAGCTGTTGCGCCAATTCTGATAATGAAAACGATGAACCTTTAAAAGATCAAAATAAATTAACAGAAGCCATGGATAAATTTGAGGAAAAGGTGGCGATCATTGAAGATACCATAAGCATAAATGTAGGGACGGAGGACACGCCCCAGGAGCTTAAGTTAGGCAAGTCCCTAACAGATAAAGAGCAACAGGATTTCGCTGAACTTCTTAGGGAATTCAAAGACGTGTTTGCATGGTCATATGAAGACATGCCAGGTATCGACAGGAGTATCGCTGAACATACCCTTCCACTATATCCTGACGCTAAACCGGTACGACAAAAGGCTCGCAGGATCAAGCCGGAATGGTCAAAGAAGATTGAGAATGAGGTGATGGAGCAGTTAAAGGCTAAGTTCATACGGGCAGTGCAATATCCTGATTGGGTGGCCAACATCATCCCGGTTCCCAAGAAAGATGGACGAATAAGGGTGTGCGTTGACTTCAGAGATCTAAACAAAGCCAGCCCGAAGGATAGCTTCCCTTTGCCACATATTGATGTGCTAGTGGATAACACTTGCGGACATGAGTTGTTGTCCTTCATGGACGGTTACGCAGGGTATAATCAAATCAAAATGGCAGAGGAAGACATGGAGAAAACATCTTTCACTACTCCTTGGGGTACATATTGCTATACAGTGATGCCTTTTGGCCTGAAAAATGCGGGGGCCACATACCAGCGCACCGCGAATACCCTCCTCCACGACATGATGCACAGAGAGGTAGAGGTATATGTGGATGATATGATCGTCAAGTCCAAAACCAGGGAAGAACACCTCCCTAATCTCCGCAAATTCTTCCTTCGATTAAGAAAATACAACATGAGGCTCAATCCCCGAAAATGTGCATTTGGGGTTACGTCAGGCAAGCTGCTAGGTTTCGTGGTTAGTCAACGTGGGATCGAGGTGGACCCATCAAAAATCAAAGCAATACGAGAGATGAAACCACCTAAGACAGAGAAGGAAATTCGAGGTTTCCTTGGCCGCGTGCAATGCATCAGTCGATTCATTTCCAAACTCACTATGACTTGTGAACCACTATTCAAGAAACTCATGAAAGGAGCAAAAGTGGAATGGGATGATCAGTGTCAAGCAGCCTTTGACAAAATTAAAGAATACTTGACCCATGCCCCTGTACTAAGGCCGCCGGTACCAGATGAGCCTCTGCTCCTTTATCTCACAGTAACCAACTCAGCAATGGGGGCTATGTTGGCTCAAGAGGTAAAAGGAAAGGAGAGCGCCATCTATTACCTCAGCAAGAAGTTCGGCGATTGTGAGAGTCGATACACCAACATTGAAAAAATGGCCCTAGCATTGGTTTGGGCAACGAAGAAGCTTCGACATTATATGTTGACACACACGGTGCATGTGATCGCTGAGTGCAACCCGGTCAAGTTCATCATGGAACAACCCACAATTAATAATCGCATAGCTCGATGGGTAGTTATGTTATCAGAGTTCAGCCTAAAGTTCGTGCCTCAAAAGTCTATCAAAGGAAGGGCCATCTCGGACTTCCTGGCAGACTTTCCTTGTCAGGAACCTCCAAGCACCAACTTGGAATTCCCGGACGAAGAAGTCTTCCATACTGATGAGGTCACCTGGGAAATGTATTTTGACGGTGCTTCAAATCAAATGGGATGCGGCGTAGGAGTGCTCTTAATATCGCCTGAAGGACAGCATTACCCTGTTTCTGTCAAACTTGAGTTCGACGCAACTAACAACGCAGCCGAATATGAAGCCTGCATCATCGGGTTACAAGTGGCATTAATTATAGGAGTAAAGCACATCAGAGTGTTTGGTGACTCTAGCCTCATCATCAATCAAGCCAAGAATACTTGGAAAGTCAGAAATGAATCTTTGATAGCTTATCAACGACGGTTGTTGGATTTCGCAACACAGTTTGAACACATTGAGTTCACATACCTATCTAGGGATAATAATGAGCTGGCAGATGCCTTGGCTAAACTCTCTTCCATGTTCGCTATCCCCATAGGAATTTACGAATTCCCTATAACAATAGAGAGGCGTGACCAACCTGCTTACCTGTGCTCCATAGAAGAACCCCCTATAGACCCGGACACGTGGTTCTTCGACGTCTACACATACTTGAGAAAAGGGGACTATCCTGCGGAGGCAGATTCTAAGGGACAAAGGGCGATCAGAATGATGGCAGCACAATACTGCCTAATTCATGATCGACTTTACAAAAAGACCGCTACAGGTATCAATCTGCTTTGCGTTGATGCCAAGACAGCAGAAGAACTAATGACCTCCATACATGGAGGAGAATGTGGGCCACATATGAACGGCAGAATGTTGGCGAAAAAGATTCAAAGAACCGGCTATTACTGGTCCACTATGGAGGCCGACTGTCTCAATTTCGTTAGAAAATGTGGTAAATGTCAGGAATATGCCAACTTGCAACACCAGCCATCTTCCTACCTCACCACACTAACATCCCCATGGCCATTCTCAATTTGGGGAATAGACATAATCGGGAAGGTACATCCCACGGGCACCGGAGGACATGAGTATGTGTTGGTAGCTGTGGATTACTTCACTAAATGGGTAGAAGCAACCTCCTACGCAAAGATCACCTCGAAACATGTAGCTAAGTTCATCTTGAACAATATCATCTGCAGATACGGGGTACCACACGAGATTATCAGTGATAATGGGAGCCATTTCAGGAAGGAAGTCGAAGTGTTGTTGGCTAAGTACAAGATTAAACATCATAAATCGTCACCCTACAGACCTCAAACTAATGGGGCGGTAGAGGCAGTCAACAAAACCCTCGCAAGGATTATCAAGAAAATGGCGGTAACATACAAGGATTGGCCTGACAAACTTCCCTTCGCCTTATGGGGATATAGAACTTCGATTCGAACAGGAACAGGAGCAAGTCCTTTCTCCTTAGTCTACGGAATGGAAGCAGTACTTCCAGTTGAGCTCGCCATACCTTCACTTCGCATACTTGCTGAAAGTGAACTACCAGAAGCCGAATGGGCTAGGGCCAGATACGAAGAACTAACACTCATCGATGAAAGAAGGCTTAGAGCCCTACACAATGTGCACTCAGACGTGCTCGCATATCTCGTGCTTTCAACAGAAAGGTTAAAGACCGGGTTCTTCAAGAAGGAGATTTAGTGCTTAAGGAAATGAGGGCACCTACTCAAGATCCAAGGGGTAAGTTCGCGCCGAATTGGAAAGGGCCCTATGTCATCAAGCAAATACTGCCGCGGGGAGCAACCCGCTTAGTCACGGCAGAAGAAGAAGAATTAATACAGCCTACCAATCTGGATCAGTTGAAGAAGTTTTATGCATAGAAAATTAGGGCGGTTTAACCAAGCAACTATAATATCCATTCCTAGACACTTGGTTATAACCCAAACCAGTTCAGGCCTCGCCATGGTTAAGCCAAGCAACTAGAATGTCCACTTCTAGACACTTGGCTTTAATCCAGACGGATTTAGTTACCAAATTGGGCCCGAAGAGAAACCCAGACAGGTTTTTGCGTCAGAATAAAGGGAGTCGTAATCCAGACGGGTTCTTGGCCATTTATTGGGCTCCAATTTCATGAGTTTTGCAAAGGGTGGCTTCGTTGTATATAGAAATGATTATTTTATTATTAATAAAAGAAAATTTCGTTACAACGCTTGATCTTTGGAATAAATAGTACAATTATCCTAATTGTAACTAACAAAGGTTCATCTAAAACATTATCTAAAAAAGACAAAATAAAATTGGCACACTGCTTCAAGCTTGTTTCATCTTCTTCCCATCAACAGTCTTTGGTCCAGTCTTAATCTCCTTAGTGTTACTAATCCCTCCCTCAGTGTCCTTAGGACGGTATCTCTTCTTCGCCTTCTCTGGAGCAATAACAGGGGACTTGCCTCTCCCAACTGATGTGTCAGCATCTCTTGGCATAGGAGAATGGGGCTCCCTTATTACAACTCCAGGGAGCGATGGGCCAAGCCTACTTCTTACATCAGTCTTAGGGCCCAAGCGATCTTTCACACTAGTCTTGGGACCTAAGCGCTGCAATACATTAACCTTAGAGCCTGGTATATCTCTTGCATGAGTACCCTTTGCTTCTATTGTGGATGTCAGCCAATCCAGATAACCTGGATCAGTCAATTCAGATACTTTTGCTTTTGAGGGAGCACGAATAGTGGGTCGTCTCTCCCAATACTTCAACCAAGATTCTGCAACGGTTTTACGGCGAAGTATCTTTGGGGCGTTATGAGTCTTGTGGGGAATACGCTGCCTCAACCCCATTTGCCGCATGGCCCGCTCGGGAAAGTAGAATGTCAGGTGTGTCAAACTGGCAATGCAAACATATGGAGTTCTTTGATCACAAGTAATAAAATCCGCGATGTGCCAATTCTCTATCCACCACTTTATCATGATCTCGTCAGACCTTCGCAGCAGTTCGACCCATTCAATTGTTGATCGACGACCGGGATATCTCCTCTTGCGCTGACAGAAATTCGCCAACGCTGTTGCAGACTCCGCCTTTTCAACCAGGTTGAGGTGCTCCATTAGCCAAACCTGCGAAACGAAAACGATTAGTCAGTTTGGAACCCAGACGGGTTTGCTATCAAGCAGACAAGAAAAGGGTAATCAAACAGCAACCCAGACGGGTTCTTGTGCGCAAAGGGCAAAAAAAGAAAACTCAGACGGGTTTACCTGCAAAATCAAGGGACTGCCGCGGTAATCATGTTCCGGGTTCGAATCATCTAAGCACATTAGCGTTTCTCCCAATATTATCGATACAGGGTTGTAGCCGCGGGCCATATCCTCCACCACATGGATCAGGTTCGCGGGACCCGTCCTTTTGCCGCCATGGTAAAAGCAAAACTCTCCTAACAGGCATAGTACAAGAGCTCTCACACGTACCACGGGCCCATACTCTAAGGTCTCGGGAGCCTGGAAGTACTCCACTATGGTCTGAAAGTGCACCCTATCGCCTATTATCATACTTCCAATTACCCTAGGGTGGAGGCATAATAACTCCTGGTATTCCTTCCTCACGTCGGTAGCAAGGGAAGGCATCACTGATGGCGCGTAATGATTGGTCCTAAGAATAGCAGACCATTCTTCAGGCAAGGGAACCAGTTCATGCATGTCGAATCTATATGCATGGAGTTCTTTGTCCCAGAAGGTTTCAGCAGCGCGCAGGAAATCCCAATCTATCTTCACTTGCCTCAAGCTAAGCAGCGATGTCAGCTTGTACCTCCCCAATTCTCTCTTTTCTTCTTTAGACAAAGTACTCATCCAAGTGGCTAATTTCTTTTCGAAAGCCATAAGGTCGGAAGGACGGATTTGTTATAATCCAGGCGAGTTGGTTGCTGATTTTGTGGCGGCAGTGAACCCAGACGGGTTCAGTAGGAGCTGGGAACAGTGGTCTGTGACAGAAACTGGGATGGGTTCTCTTTCTGATGAAGAGGATTTGAGGTTTGTGATGATATGTGTTGGGGGAAGCACGTATTTATAGCGCAGAACCCAGACGGGTTTGCTCGTCCGAATCCAAGACGGAAACAAATGTCGGTTGTCCGAGCACAAGTGGGAGACAATATGTCGGCTGCAGGCAACCCAGACGGGTTTCTGGGCTTCTGTTGCCCCATTTTTTTCGACCCAGTATTCGCGAGTGGGACACCGTTTGGGCCGAAATGTCAGACGGGTTCCTGTGCCTAGTGGGACTCCATTTGGGCCTAAATGTCAGACGGTTTGCTTAGTCTTTTGATTCGATCAAAAGCTTCTTCAGCTCTATTTTGGGTCATAATGCGGGTCCGCGAGATAACTATGTGTCTTCGCTAGCCCTGAAACTGTAGTTCGAATTTACTTATAATACTTAATGTTTTGTTTTTCCTTTTATCATCTTTTTCCGTTTGGGGAAGTGGGAATGACCCCACCATGTTAGTCGCATATTGCATTGCATAAGTCTCCCGTCATGTAGGTCGCATGTTGCATCACATCAGTCTTAGTCGTAAGGTAAAAAAAAAAAAATCTATAAAAAAAAATGGTAAAATAAAAAAAAAAGGGGTCCTTGACCTTTTCTGAAAATCGACCTTTTCCCCAGCTCAACTTGCTTCACTTAGAAAAATCTGAATGAGATCTCAAAAGTTTTTGAAACCTTTTCTTCAAAACCTTCTGATTTTGAGACAAGTTATGAAAGTTGTATCTGACTGCTTTGACTATCTTAGAAGGTATAAATGTGCGTGCCGCAAATCTTTGGGCTAAGTTTAGTTGGTTGAGCCCCATCCCGTAAGCCCACGTTGCCTAAAAGTCGAATTGATCATTTTCATCAATTCCATGATCCCCTGAGTGACTCACCCATTAGTCGCATCTCTAGAACTTGTTTTGCATCTTGCTTGAGACTACATGTTTGCATTGCACACCGTGACAAAGTGATTGAGGCATTTGATTTTTTCTTTTTAAGCTACATAGCCAGATGGCCTTCCCTACATTGTATTTACCGTTCTTTTTGCCCCGCCTAGCCTTTGCTTATTTTTTTTCTTTTCCTGTTTGAACCCTGACAGTACAAGCCTTAGCCTATGATGTCCAGTATCCCTTTGCCTTGCTTGGTTGGATGAAAGTCTGTCATTTTTGGGAGGGAACAAATTGGTTTGGTGTGAGCAAAATATAAAGTCTGGGAGAATCTGAAAGTCCCATATCTTGAGCAAATTTGGTTATGCTGTTCAAAGTCGAAGTTATAATAGAGATTTCTTCTCCCCGATCACCCAAAAAAAAAAAAACAAAAAAAAAAACAAAAAAAAAATCAAAAAAATCATCATCATCAATAAAAAAGAGAGTTTCAAAAGTAAAAGGGCGATTGGGGAGACGCAACTTAAAGTTCAGAAAACTTTGACTCGGTTGTATTCGGTTGAGATGTTTTAGGTGGAAGGTGAAACGCTTTGCATACATTAAGTGAGAAGGAGAGTTTAGAGGATTTCATTGAAAATCAATCCAAGCATGGCTTTTAACTCCTCATTCCCAAATTTTACCGCTCCTTACCCTAGCCTAAGCCCCATTACAACCCGAAAAAGTCCTTTTGATTGTCGATTGTGCATTACATACCAGTAGTGGAGAGCGAGGTTCTTACCAAGCTTATGGTAGTCTGCTTCTATTGGTTTGAGCATGAGAAAAACTCACATACATATTCAAAATTGAGTGTTTGAGTGTTCGTTCCTTCCTGTGTGAGGTTCGCTCTTTCTGGCTAGCTTACGTCCATAACCAACCGCGCATATTTGCATTGTTCTTCGAACTGTTGGTGGGCTTATGCGTCTGAGTTACTTGTTCTCTCCCTTAAGATTCGAAAACTTCTTCCTATCTCTTTCGAACTGAGTTTTGATCTTGTCCAGATTAATCTTTGTGCTTGCTTGTTAGTTCGACTTTTCGTTGATCGAAAATCCTTTATCCCGGATTGTTTTCAGTAGTATATAGAAAGTCATAACTACATTGCATAACACCATCATTGCGTAAGCTTTGCATCATTAGTCTGCACTAGTACATAAAACATTAATGCATTCGGTTTAGTACATCATTGCATGGCATTTGTCATAAGTACATAGCAAAGAATTGTGCATAAAGGACCCTGCATCCTCATCATGCCTGACCTCCGCCACCACCACTGGCGCTATCAGCCCCATGGGCTCCGCTTCCACCAGCTCCGAAGTAAGTGTCCCATTGATAATAGGAAGAATCTACCACCTCTGTATCACCGCCTGAGCCGGACAGGTGCAACACTTCGGTATCGCCTGCGTTAAGCCAAGAATGTTCTGGAACTTGCCACTCTTGGTTACCTCCAGGCCACCCCTGTGGAGCAGGCCAAGAAGTTCTTACTACAGGCTCTGGGACAGGCCACCCCGACCATTCTTGGGTTTGCATTCCCCATCCAGACAATCGAGGCTGCTCCAAACCCCCTTGCGAAGGAGTAACGGGAACAACTGGTTGAGACGGAAGCAATGATGAGGCGTCATCTGCGAGGGTACGGTTATACCCCATAGATGCACCCGAATCACTGCGAAGCACCACAGTAGGATCGACCGCCCCAAAGGAAGTGCCAAAACCCAAATCCACAGTTGGTGCAGGAGCATACTCGGGCATTCCATAGGGGTACTGAGGCGAAGGATGAGAAGGTTGGCGCCCCGAATGATGAGATTCTGGAGGAGTACCCAAATCTGATGAAATGCCTTCTGCCGCCACTCGCGGCTCCACCAACGGCGCTAGACTCGAGCACGTCTCCACCATAAAGGCTGGAGTGCCACGCGAGCCGCGGCTCCGGCGAGAATTCCCATGATCATGAGACCCCGCCTGATGCCCGCGCCCACCTAAAGACATGGATGATATGCTATTCTCCATAGACCGCTGAAAGTCATGGCCAAAATCCGTGTCTCCATAGTGGGAACTGGTGGAATGACTATCTTCAAGCAAGATACCTTTCCCACGATCATCGTGCGTCGGCGTGCCCGTGCTCCGCCTACTCCTTTCCCCGTGCCTTCGGAGAGCAGCATCACCCCCATAAGACCGCCTCGCGTCGGCCATAAAGGAAGAATGTCGAGGAGGGTCAATCCGCTCCGACCGACCACGAGGCACTTGCGCATCTGAATGGCGAGGAGGATCCACAGGGCGAGACTGTACCTCGTCATCCACGTCCGCGTCCCCGACCACAGAACCTGCAAGGTCTTTCTCGCAAGCCCATTTAAGCGTGAAGTAATTCTTGAGAAAGCCCTTCGCTTGTTTCCATCGCCACTGCACAGAATGAGGAAAATCGGTCAAAGTTTGAGCAATTGCAACTAAGAAAGGAAAAGATGGGAATCACCTACCGGCTTTTCCATGATCTTCTTTAATTCTGGTTTGATGTCATAAACACGCCTCGGTAGCCACTGTTGTGTCCCTAGAGCTACTTTGGCTCTTCTCGTCATCCTTGCAATAGGGCCCCAACTGCAACAAACAAAGAATTGGTCACATTGGGCAGTAATAGAAGGGATATGAAAAGAATAAATGGAGGTCTTCTTCCCCACCTTTCTGAATGCCAGGCGGTCCCGATATTGTTCCCATTCTTCCCAGAATTGGTCGGGCGATGCCATCGATGCGTGGTTAGTATACCAAGAACCCGCCTTGGCTGCTACAAACGCCTCGGCATGCAAGGCTCGCGGATCGTTCATGGTCTCAGGAGGGTCTGATGGTATTATCCACCTTTCATGACCCAGGGTTTGCCTCGTAAACCTCTCACCAAGGCTCCAGACCCAACCGGACGGGCTCTCCATCACCAAGCGCAGGGTACTATCCCTATGCGCCGCATTTCGTGAAGGGACAAAATCTTGTGGAACATTGAAGCCAACCCAGGCATTCCAATTGACGTCATCCTGCATAAGTAAAAGGAAACATGAGCACTAAAGGAATTCAAGAGAAATTATATGAAAGATGTACCTCTTCAAGGCGATCCAGGATGCGGCGCAGCTCATCCAAGCTCCCGAATGGCTTCTTTTTCCGCTCGAGGTGATTCTTGTGCCACCGTTCCGCTGCTGGCACTGTCTGAGCATGTCGGGTAGGGATGACGAATCCCTTAATATACTCGTACCCCCATACCTGCAAATACGTCAATACCAAGACTCACGATATAGGAAAAGAGAGAAAAGCATGTAAAAGAGAAGCGTCTCGAAGATTACCTCGAGCACCTTCCACATGCTCGGGCCGCTCATCTCTTGCGGATTCTCTGGCGCGAAGAATGGGTCCACATCAGTACCAGGCCGTACACCAACGCGAAGCCAGCGAATGAAGTTAGCATAAGCAGCTTTGGCCCAATTCCGGTGGATGACTTGCTCTAGATCGAGAAGATTTTTCATCCAGGTCAAATAGACATCGTCACCTCGATTGGCAAACATTGTGGCAGAGATGAAGTATTCCAGGAAAATAAAGCGACGTTGAAACTCATCCATATGAGTAAAGTCAGCGGAAGTGATGACAGCCTCGAAGGAACCATAAGAGAGCTTCATCTTTCGACCAAATCGGCGCCGTTCGAGCACCGGCTCTAATAGATCCATCACCTGGTCTGGCACAACAGGGTCGAATTCTACGTCTTGACCACCCCAGCGTAGCCCGGTAATCATCACAAAATCAACAGGGGTTATGGCCATTTCTCCTACCGGGAGGTGGAAAGTGTTTGTAGAATCCCAGAATCTCTCCGCAAGTGCACGCCCCATTACCCGTGGTGTGCAAGGTTCCCAGGCCTTAACACATTTCCAGAAGAGGTCAAATCCTGACTCTTCCAAAAGTGTAAGCGCCCAGTTGTCTTCTGCAAAATGCTCCACCACCTTTATTGGCTTCCGCATATTGCCACCAGTCCTAAGGGAGTCCTCCTGAGAATCAACCATAAAAATTCAAAAAAAGAGACGAGTCCCCACGGCAGCCTGTCAAGTGACCCCTAGTTTAGCAAAAGCTAAATTGAACTTCCACTAAACTAGGGGGCTAAAAAAAATCATCTTTCGGCCCACCAAGAATACAAACAGGTCGCTGAAAGAGCTGAGCCACGCTTCCGGCCCACTCAAGACAATTGGGCCTCACTGTTTTCAGCCCAACTAAGAAAACCAAGACGGGTTCCTCAAGGAGAAAGGGTACTGGGCCTAGTCGAATGGGCCCACAAAAAGGACTGGGCCTCGCTGATTCCGGCCCACAACTGTGAACTCAGACGGGTTCTCTATAAAGGAAAGGGGGCTGGATTTGGGCTTCACTATTTTCGGCCCAATTGAAGCTGGGCCTCGGACAGAAACACAGCCGGGTTCCTTAAAATAGGGGGGCTGGGCCTAATTTTTCGGCCCACCCAAGAAAAGTTGGGCCTTGTGTTCTTCGGCCACTTCAACAATGGGCCGACCTAACGCAGCCGGGTTCGTAGCAGAAAAATGGGTTCGGCCACTTCAACAATGGGCCGAAGCAGACGGGCTCATTTCTTAAACAACTCAGCCGGGTTCCTCTACAGGAGGGCTGGGTTTGGGGCTCGCTGTTTCAGGCCCAATTAAAACTGGGCCTCGTCTTCTTCGGACAAAACGCAGTCGGGTTCTTATGCAAAAAAGGGCTGGCCCATTTTTCTTTCAGCCCAACTCAGACAAAAAAAAAAGAGAGAAAAAGTGTGAACTGGGACGGGTTCAAGTAGGGTTGGCCGTAGGCTGGACCGCATCAGCCCAGCTCACACAAGTTCTACAAAAAAAATTCGGCCCACCTAAACGCAGACGGGTTTCTTGGGTTTTCTCACACGGGCTCAATTTCTCGGGTTTTCTCCTATGGGCTCAAATTTTTGGGCCTGGCTTTTGGCCCACCAGGAACGCAGACGGGTTCCCCCTTTTTTCGGCCCAGAGGAAAAATGAGCCTCTCTTTGCGGCCCAAGGGAAAATGGGCCGCTCACTAGTAGCAACCCAGACGGGTTCTCAAAAATGGGATTTGGGCATCGCTTTTGGTCCACCATGAATTTGAATAACATAGGTAGTTGATATAAATTCATAGCTAAATCAACAAGCTAGAAGTAAAACATTTCTACTTGCAAATTTATGCTATAATTAAAAGGAAAAGTCAAGGAAAAGACGTTACCCGGACATGTGAATGCTTATGCCATACGTGGTTCCATGGTTCGGGCACCAATTCCGACGGTTCCCAACCGGGCCGGGGAGTCCATGCTCGCCGGGAAGACATCTCATGTGCCCAGTTCGCCGCATGGGGTTGAACGGGCGGATTTCTAGTTTTCCTAACCATTATTTCCTAACTAGAAAATAAGCGGTTTTGAGCAAGGAAGGGAGAGAAGCAATGGAATGAGAGTGAAGAGAGCTTGAAGTGTGAGATTAAGGGGAAGAGGATGCCCCCTTTTATAGGAAAATTGGGTGCATACCCACCACACAAATGGCCAAGCGGCGGGTCCCAAGCATCCGGATAATGGAGAACATGCATTGGCCGGAAATCTATCCATAAGTCTATCCATGCATTGGTCAAAAAAAAAAAAGAAAAAAAAGAGAAGAGAAAACCGGCCCAGTTGCTGCGTAAAAAAAAAAGAAGAAACAAAGAAAAAAGGAACTTAGACGGGTTCCACGAAGAAGCTGGCCCAGCGCCACCAAATCTCAGACGGGTCGTTCTCTTTTGCAGAGCCCAACGTATCGGCCCAGTCGATTTTGCAAACGGAAATGGGCCTGCAAGATCTCAGACGGTTTCGTTCTAGGATGCAGACAGAACCAGCCCAACCCGTCTGTGTTCTGAGCCCAATTTTGAGCCCTGCATACCGGCCCAGTTTTGAGCCCAACTTACCTTGGCAGCTCATGTGAACTGGGACGGGTTCCTAGTGCACTCACCAGCCCTCGAACTTGGACGGGTTCTTGCAGCAGCCCAAGCTTGTAATCGAAAGCCAAAACGAGCCCAAGATCGTGCTCCAGTTCAAGCCCAAAGCAATGGCAAATTTCAGCCCACTTCCGAGAGCTAAAGCACAATTGACGGGTAAATTTTCTAACTCGTTCTGATTTTCATATGAGCTAATGCCCTCCTCCTCTGTTTTGCAGGACAATACACGAGATACATCGTCAGGCAGTTACAAAAGACGAACACACTTTTCAGCGGCCATCATCGGGCCCTCATCAATGCGATGACAGCGGCCATCATCGGGCCCTCACAATGCGATGACAGCGGCCACCATCGGGCCCTCACAATGCGATGACAGTGGCCACATCGGGCCCTCACAATGCGATAACAGCGGCCACCATCGGGCCCTCACAATACGAGGATACACTTTTCAACGGCCACATCGGGCCCTCACAATGCGATAATGCGGCACCATCGGCCCTCACACGAGGATACACTTTTCACGGCCACCATCGGGCCCTCACAATACGAGGATACACTTTTCAGCGGCCACATCGGGCCCTCACAATGCGATGACAGCGGCCACCATCGGGCCCTCACAATACGAGGATACACTTTTCAGCGGCCATCATCGGGCCCTCACAATGCGATGACAGCGGCCATCATCGGGCCCTCACAATGCGATGACAGTGGCCACATCGGGCCCTCACAATGCGATAACAGCGGCCACCATCGGGCCCTCACAATACGAGGATACACTTTTCAGCGGCCACATCGGGCCCTCACAATGCGATAACAGCGGCCACCATCGGGCCCTCACAATACGAGGATACACTTTTCAGCGGCCATCATCGGGCCCTCACAATGCGATGACAGTGGCCATCATCGGGCCCTCACAATGCGATGACAGTAGCCACATCGGGCCCTCACAATGCGATAACAGCGGCCACCATCGGGCCCTCACAATACGAGGATACACTTTTCAGCGGCCACATCGGGCCCTCACAATGCGATAACAGCGGCCACCATCGGGCCCTCACAATACGAGGATACACTTTTCAGCGGCCATCATCGGGCCTTCACAATGCGATGAACATCACATCTACATCGGCGCAGGACACAGCTTCCAAGCGTCAACAGCGGCCATCGTCGGGCCTTCACAATGCGCCGAGGGCCATTGTCGGGCCTTCACAATGCGACAAAGGCCATCATCGGGCCTTCACAATGCGATGAATGTCATATCTACAACGGCGCAGGACCCAACTTCCAAGCGTCAACAGCGGCCATCGTCGGGCCTTCACAATGCGACGAGGGCCATTGTCGGGCCTTCACAATGCGACAAGGGCCATCATCGGGCCTTCACAATGCGATGAACATCATATCTACATCGGCGCAGGACCCAGCTTCCGAGCGTCAACAGCAGCTAACGTCGGACCACAATGCGACGAGGGTTATTGTCGGGCCTTCACAATGCGGCAAGGGCCATTGTCGGGCCTTCACAATGCGACAAGGGCCATTATTGGGCCTTCACAATGCAATGAACGACATCTCAACATCGACGCAGGACCTAGCTTCCAAGCGTCAACCAGCTTCAGAACAGGCTTCTGATTCATATCCAAGGTCATCAAGACTACTTTGATCATCGTTTTACTCAAACTCGATCAAAGTGGGGGCTATCTGTAGACGCTGAATTTTGTATCTATTTTATTTTCTTTTTCTTAGTACCAGTTTTAGAAAATAGGCTAACCGATAAATGGCACGCAAGCCTCTTTCCACCGAAAACTCCAAAAAATATACGAAGCCCAAATGCCGGGAACCTGGGTTCAGTGGGCCGGAGCTCAGCTCCGCCCACACCATAGGAACCCGTCTGGGTTCCTGGGCCCGAGGCCCGTTTTCCTTCCAGGAACCCGTCTGGGTTTCCTGTTGATTCCCACGGCGCCGCGGCTTAACCTAGCCTCCAAACCCTAAACCTAAACCTAATTCCCCCCTATAAATACCCACCGTTCATCACCCACAAAAGACACACCGGAATATACTAGGAGTATTGACACTAGTACATTCTTTCTCTCTTCTCCGTCCATTGCGTGCTTTATTCTAAAGGTTAGCATAGTTTTTTTGTATTTTTGTACATAATATAATCCTACGTGTTCTTGTATCTTTTCTTTTCTTTTATTTCATGACATTAATGATAAATCTATGAAATTTATTCAATTCCTCCCCCTTTTTTCAAATCTGTCGCTTTAATTTAATTCTAGTAGAGTCTATTCGTTTGAATAGGCGGGTTTGATGATTTTTATCGTCAAATTCGTAACCTTACCCCCGAATCCGTCTTTGGATTCGTAGGCCGGAGTCTCTTTTTCAATGGTTTGTTGTTTTATCCTTAAATTCAACTGACGACTCTAACTTTTTACTTCTCCCGAAAACCTTTTTTGAAATCTGTCACGACTCAGACGGGTACCCGTCTTGTATTCATCGAGGCAGGCGAGGACCGAGCAGGTTCCTAGCCCCTTTTCTTCTCTTTTGTTTCTTAAGAGAACCCGTCTGGGTTTTGTTCTGTTTTCTTTCTTTTTTTTTCTTTGTTTCGCTTTGATGGAACTCAGACGGGTTTCCGTCGAGTTTCCTTTTTTTTCTTTCGTTTTCTTTTCTTTTTCTTTTTTTATCTTTTCTTTAGTAAAATCGAGTTTCGGGATAAATTAATTTGTCAATTAAAAGCTCAACCTTAATTAAGGATAAGCAATCCTAGTCGGATCCCAATTTAAAAAGAGAACATCCTCTCTTTTAAGTAGCGCCGCGAAGAGGTCCTTCGGATTTTTTTTCGGGGTCTACAATACCGGCCGCTTCTAACTGATTGAATCAGCCAATTAGACAACTATCTACACAACTGTGAACGAAAACATCTTCAAAAAGAAAAATAACTTTTGGGTTTTTCACAACATTTCTCCCCTTTTTGTTATCACACACAAAATATTTTTAGATTTTTAGACACAAACTAAGAAAAAAAAAACAAAAGACTCAAAAACTAGGTGATCTACCCATGACAAATGGAAAAGACCACCCCCCCCCCCCACTCTAACACAAGACATCACAATGTCTACATTATGAGAAGGGTGTCTCAAGTAAGGTAGAAAACCAAGAAAAGCATATATACAAACACTTATCACATAAAAAGCGGTGGCGACCCGAGCCCACACGGCTCCAACAACAAAATATATCCAACATTCACACTCAAGGGGTTCGCCACCCAAAAATAAAATCAAGCATGCATCATGGATCATCGATATATTCACATAAAGAGAGGGTGGAAAGAAGTTACCTCGAAGTCTTCAATGAAGCATATTCAATCCACGATCCAAGGAACATCACACCAAGGTTATAAATAAACAAGAAAAGCATACTATGTGTGATGGTTCACATGCAAGATCAAAAGGAAAAACAAACTATACAAGACACTAAGGACTAATGAATTAAGAAAACAAACTGAAATATTTACAAAACGACTCTTTTTTTTTCTTTGGACTCACAAACCGGAATGCATACTACCCTCCCACTCCCACACAAAGAGGTTTCCGTGTCCTCCAAATGGAAACAGAAATAGGTAAGCAAGCACCCCAAAATAAAAGAAAAAGAAACACACAAAAAGAAAATAAAAGAAGAAAAGTAAACCGACTTACTAACTGTACAAGATAGGTGAGGAAGGATATTACCTAGAAGGCTTCTTATCAATAAACTCACCCCTTCTCACCTCACGATATCGGGCACCAAGTCAGAACCAGTCAACGCCCGGAGTAACAAATCATGCATCCTCTCATGCATCTCAGAATGGTGTAGGTAAGAGCACACTCGCAATGGCATATAAACAAACATTAGCGCCCTTAACAATTTATCAAATGCCTTAGAAAAGTCATAGAAATGATGAAATGCATGAATATACAAGACTTTCCTAGGCATAGTGAAAGAAGATATGACAAAAGGGTCCTCCCGTTGACTCGCAAATGAAAATTGAGTATACAAATCAACGGAAGGAGGCAATACAACACTTTCATGGACATGCTCATGGGAAGACTTGGATGCAAACAACGACTCATAAAGCATATCACCATCAAAAATATCATTGTCACAAACCAAGTCCAAACACTTAGGATCAATCCCCATAGACTCAAGTTCATCATCACAAGATTTCACATCAAGGGATTTACAAGAAAGGGTAGCTAATGCCTCGCTAATGCAATAATTCTCAATGAAAGTGAATAAATCAGTATCTAGCACACATTCAATCACAAAGGATACAACTTCACTCTCAACAAGATCATGCTCAATTATATCAAAAGCATCATGACATTCATCAATCTCAACTTTTTCTTCACACAAAGGCATGGACAATGGTTCATCATCAAGCATGTAGTCATCAAGTTCTTCATCATCACACACAGAATCATCATGTTCCTCATGCTCACTAGGTGGGGCTAGAGCTAAGGAATCACTAATCCTCCTTACAAAACTATGTCCATTACAGTAGTCATCATCATAATCATAATCATACACAGAAGAATTGTCATGCATTTCAGGACTCAAAGACGATGAATGACCTATTTCAACTTTCGAATCAACCAATTGTGCAAGATAAGTTTCCACCCTAGGTTTAAGCATGTGTTCAAATTCTTGCATGCATTTATTCATCCTATCTTGTAAACCAACTATTTCAGCACCAATTTTATCTAGTCTAATGTCCATACAAGATTTCGAAGCATGAGACGGAGATTCACAATGCACACACAAATGACGAGACTCAACATCATCACATGGAGAAAGATCATAACGTTTCTCATAGTGCAATTGAGCATGAAGAGCACATGGATTACCAAAACAAGAACCCCGATGAATAAAAAGTCTCCCCAAATTGGCGAGTATCCGTGTACAACCAATCAAATAATTCCCAAGCCCGATACTCATGTTCAACATTGAAATCAAAGTAATTCAGAAGAGAACGGGTCTCGAAATTCAATCCCTCATTAGTAACAACTAACACTTCCCAATTAGAATAAATATAACCATGAGGGGCCCAATAAACAAGATAATCATTTAATCTATCACGATAATCACAAAATAATTCTTGCTCATTTTGAGGGAAGCTAAAACATGTCATCTCTTTTTTTTCTTTTTTTTTGTTTTTTTTTTGTTTTTTTGTTTTTTTTACGATATTCAAGTTTTTGTGCTACATTTTTCTAACATAATCAAGAAAGCAATTAAACTATTTACACACAAACCAATAACCTAATCTACCAAATAACGCCATCCCCGGCAACGGCGCCATTGTTCGGTTGTAATTTTTGTGGTTTTATAAGTTAGGGATGTCGGTCTCAGGGATGGGTGTGAAGCTTGATTAGGGTAATCGGTTTGTGGAAAGGGGTTTTTCTCAAGTGCGGAAAGCGATAAATTATGTAAAGAAAGCATTTAAATCTAACCTAGACATGATAATAATAAAGAAAGCAATTAAAAGAAAGCAATAAAGAAAGCACTTAAAGATGAAAGCAATTAAAAGGCATGAATGAAGACAATGAATGAACAATGAAATTGGGAACGAGAAATTATACCTTTGATGACTAATCTTCAATAAACCTTCAATCTACACTTGAATTTCCCCCGAACAAACAAGAAATTGTGGTTTGGATTACCAAGAATCCCCCAAATTCTCACTAGTAAGTAGAATTGGAGTTCCTTGACCCTCCTCCCCACTAAAAATGAAGTTGATTGTGGCTAACACTATAAAGCTTGGAAAACAAGTCAACAATGGAAATTAGAGAGAGAGAGAGAGAGAGAGAAGAGAGAGAAAGCTTGTAAAACTTCAATGGAAACTTGCTTGAATTGAGAAAGCTTGAGAAAGTTTGAATACAAATGCTAGAAATCAATGAAAGCTTGAAGAACAATGAAGAACAATTGAAAACTTGAAGAACAATTAAAGAGAGATTAAAGCAAATAAAGGAAAGCAATTAAATCTAATTCTACTCCTAAACTACCTAGGCTAATTGATAATTTTAGATTAATACAAGTGGGTATTTATAGAAGAAGGAAAAATACAACCCAAAACCCTAGAAATAATTCTCAGCACGCGCAGCAATTTCTCCGCAGACAGTGTGGCTCGGGCGAGCCACCCCCTGGCTTGGACGAGCCAGCGTTCTGGCTGGTGTCTTTGTTGCCTCAGAAGCCTGGCTCGGGCGAGCCAGCAGATGGCTCGGGCGAGCCAGCGTTCTGGGCAGCTTTTCCCTGCCGACTTCAAACGCGCATAACTTCTTCATCCGAACTCCGTTTTAGGCCGTAAGATATCGATGGAAAACTCTCGATGTATACTTTAAGCTCCCAAAATTTCAGACCTATCGGAGTTGTAACGAAGGAGTTATGACCCAAAGGGTGAAGGCACACGTATTTCAAACCTTTGAGTTTGTACCGTTCCCCTGTTTTGCGCCAATCTTGATATGGAATTTCCGACTTCGGTTTCGCCTCGGCTCTCGGCTTGGGTTGACTTGGTTTGACTCGGGAAATAGCTCGGGATTCCCTAAAAACCTTCAATTAAGCCCAAACTTCTTCTAACTCCTTATTTTCCTACAAAACACCAAATCATTTTATCTAATATATAAATAGGGGTTAAAACAAGCAAATATACCCTATAAAAGAGAAGAAATTCGGCTCGGAACGAGGCCGAACATTTTGTGAGGTGTTTGACTTTTGGTTGTTTTGTTAGTTGTTTCTCTTAGCTGTTTATATTAGTTGTTTCTGTGAAAAATGTTTTATAGAATAAACGATTTGTAACAAGAAACAAAAATCTTAAATTCTAATTATGTCCTTAGTTTTCATTTTTAGTGTTTATATGAACATTATGATTTTTTTAAATTTATTCTTAGTTTCTTTCCTCCTTATTTGTGTCACCATTAAATAACCACTAAAGACAACACTTCTAATACTCCCTCCGCTCTATATTAATTGTCGTATTTAAAAATTGTGCAATCAAATTTCAAAAATTTTGACCATAAATTTCTAAAGATATACAATGAGTTGCTATATAAAATTACCAAAATCAGATTCGTAACGAAAAATACTATCGTAAAAGTATAATATTACAATTGTTATTACGTAAGAAATTACCAATCAAAAAGTGACATTGGAGACCGTAACAGTCAAATTTATGACAATTAATGTGGAGCTGAGGGAGTAGTAGGCTAATACTCGTTCCATTCCTAAATAATTGTCATTTGAAAGGTTTGAGTGAACATTATGAAAATGATAGTTAATGGAGACATTGATAAACAATATCCCTACTTTTAACTAAGTACTTTATTGTAAATGATAAAACCAAGGGTAAATATAACAAGAATTAATTAATATTCCATTGGAAAATACTCCCTCCATTCCATATTAATTGTCCCGACACGTCATTAATTTCTTAACATACAATGTTCTAATATATGAAATTACCATCATTAGATTTATAACGAAAAATATTATGATAAGAATATAGTTTTGTAATTTTCTGATAAAATATATTATAAGAAACTCTTAGTCAAAGACGACATTTTAGACAATTAATATGGAACGAAGGGAGTATTATGGAAAAGAAAATAATACGTGTCTCGACTCAAAATGATTAATAACGATCTTGAATTGCCTATAATTTTTGTTTTAATGATTTTAGGCAATATTTTTTACTAATTACACATATTTATAAATAATAAGAGCTTAACATTTATAGGATCCGTCAAAAAATATAAATGATAACCTACTCATATCAACCATAATAGAGAATGAACATTTTATGCATAACATTAATTAGGCAACATTTTCTTAAGTAAGCTTACAACTTTTTGATACCAATTTACTTTTACAATATAATAGGATATTTTATAAGTTATTAGTAAAAATTACAACTACTAAATAAAATTTGCATGCAATTAACCCTAAAAATGTTGGTTGTAAAACATTGATATTTAAAGTAATTTTATCAAACTTTTGGGAAAATATGATAATTTAGTTCCACCGAAAAGTCAACAACTCAAATAGTGTTGGCGGTAGGATATTTTAGGTTATTTTGTTAGGTAGTTAGGATCTTTAGTTTTTAGTTAGCTGATTCTTTTTCTCTCTCTCTTTCTTTGTTCTTGTTCCCTATACATAGGGATCATTTCTCACTTTGTAAATCATAGAGAAAGGTTCTAAATATTCTAAGCAATACATTCTATTCATAGCTTAGTTTTCTCCTATCAATGAGACTGTCAAACGAAGATGAAGAATTTGACATGGTATCAAAGCCTTCCAATTGGATTTTCTCTTCATTGTTAGCTCGATCACTAATTATGTGATCATCTGGTGATATCTTTCTCTTTTCATCTTCTTTTGTTTTTCTCGTGTCTAGCTTCTTGTTTTTCTTTCCTTTTTCCAACCTTTCTTTTCTATCATGGGTGAGGAAAAAGTTATGGTTCCAGTAACAGTTGGTCCTGATCACCCTTTGTACCTTCATCATCCAGATAATCCCAGCTTTAGACTGACTAATGAACCTTTAACTGGCTTGAATTATAGGCAATGGAGTAGATCATGTGAAGTTTCTTAGAAAGCCAAGAACAAAGTAACCTTCATAGAAGGGAAAGTTGAAAAACCTGCTGCTAATTCTCCTCTTTTACCTTTTTGGGAAAGATGTAATAGCATGCTTATTTCTTGGCTCCTTCGTTCTGTCACAAAAGATATTGCATCAAGCATCCTTTATACTGAAACTGCAGCAGAAATTCTGAGTGATATAAAAGAAAGATTCAGTTACAACCAAGGTGCCAAAATCTATCAACTACAACATGATATGAGTAACCTTAGTCAGGGAAATCTATCTATCTCTAGTTATTACACCAAATGCAAACAAATTTGGGATGAACATGTGATGCTTATTACCGCTTGTAATTGTGAATCAGATTGTTCTGCATCTAAACTCATAGCTAGATAACATTTGTTTCAATTTCTAATGGGATTGAATGAGCAGTACAAAACTGTGAGGGGTAGCATTCTTATTATAACACCTTTGCCAAGTGTTAATCAAGCTTATAGCATTATTCTTCAAGAGGAACAACAACAAAGCATGAAGAAGCCATCATTCCCTGAAGAAGGTTCTATGGTGTTTAATGTGTCTAGAAATCAAAATCCCAAGAATTCTCATAATCAGTATGATTATCAACCTCAATATCCTGGTTATGCTCCTCAGGGTATCAGGATATCCTGCTTCCATGCCTAATGGATATCCTGCTTATCCACCAGCTCAATATGCACCTAGGATAACTAACAACAACTCCAATTCTCACGCTAATAAAAACAAAAGACCCTATTGCTATTATTGCAAGAAACCAAGCCATCCTGCTGAGAAATGTTTGAAGTTAGCCAAGAAACAAGCTGAGAGATCTCATAAAGTTTTTGCCAATGTGCAAGTTAATTCTAAAACTGCACCTGCTTCATCTGATACTCAAGAAATGTCCAGACACACTCTGAGCAATGAAGAATATACAAAGCTGATGCAACTTCTTGGCAAGCAGAATGTACATATCTCTGATCAAATAGACCCACAACATTCAGCTTTTTTGGAAGGTAAATCTTTCTGTTTAGTGTTTGATAACCAAACTGTTCAATGGGCGATTGATAGTGGTACAACTGATCATATAACTCCTCATTTGCATCTTTTCTCTTTTTATACACCTATTATTACTTCTTGTTTCATTACATTACCTAATGGTGATCAAGTACCTGTCAAGAATGTGGGAAATGTGATTCTTCAATCTAGGACTATCCTTCAAAATGTCTTACATGTACCCACTTTTCATTTTAATTTGATTTCTTCCTATAAATTGACTAAAGATCTTAGAGCAAACTTAGTTTTTACTCCTGGAAACTGTTACATCCAAGACCCTATGAAGACTCAACACCTAACCCTTGGTAGACAGCAAGGAGGACTTTACTTGGCCAATAATCCCACTAAAATCAAGATTACATCTGAAAATCAAGAAAATGGTAGTGTTCTCCTCTCTACATCAGAAATTTGGCACTACAGACTAGGACACCCTTCTTCTGAGTATCTCACAAGGATTCCTGGGCCATAAAAAGTACCGGTTATTAATCTCAAAAAAAAGAATTCTATTATGTATCACAATTATGTATTATTAATTCAAAATCATATCAAGCAACACTTAAGTATTTGTTAATTGATCACGGCGCAACGCGCGAGTATTTGCTAGTACTCCTAACACATCAGTTTGCCAGATTTGTCCTCAAGCAAAGCAACACAAGTCTCCCTTTCCTTCCAGCACTAGTAGAGTTGTTAATAAATTTGAATTATTCCATGTAGATATCTGGGGACCCTTTAGAGTTCACACCTATGATGGTTTTCATTCTTTTTTTACCATTGTTGATGATTGTACTCGAACCACATGGATATACTTGTTATCTAGTAAAACTAATGTTTTTCCTATGCTTGAGAATTTTATTTCTTTTGTCACAAAACAATTTGGTGTTGTTGTCAAAACTATCAGATCTGATAATGGAAAGGAATTTTGTGACACTCATGCTAATTCTTACTATACTTCAAAGGGTATTTTAAATCAAACTTCATGTGTTGAAATACAACAACAAAATGGAATTGTGGAAAGAAAACTCAAACACATTTTACGGGTTGCTAGATCTTTTTTAATTCAAGCAAAACTTCCTTTAAAATTTTGGGGTGATTGTGTTCTGACTGCTACCTATTTGATCAATAGGATCCCCAATCCTGCTATCAATTTCAAAATCCCTTATAAAATGCTCTACAATTCTGCTCCTGATTATAGTCATTTGAGAATCTTTGGTTGCCTTTGTTTTGCTTCTACCTTGAATGTCAACAGACATAAATTTGACCCAAGAGCACATCCTTGTGTTTTTCTGGGATATTCCTTCAATAAGAAAGGTTGCCAACTATATAAAAGGATTATATTTAGTAGGGATGTGAAATTTTATGAAGAACATTTCCCATACCATGATGCTTCTGATACTAATGATGTTGTGTTGCCTGACTCTATATTTTTATCAAATGTTGCTGAAAATTTTATTAAGGTCGGGGATAATTATAAGAAGGAGAATTCAGTGCAAAGTTCTATGAACCAACAGCAACAAGATTTGTCTATTGCAGATGGAAGTCCTCTCATAAAGTCTCACTCCCCACCTCCAGTAGATATTGTTATCCCAACAAGAAAATCTGCAAGGGCCATCAAGCAGCCCCACATATTTGAAACATTATGATACACAACAACCTAAAATTGGTAATATTGTTTAGTTCACTGCTCTTACTACCTCCCAACAACAGCAAATCACTCAGCTTGATTATTTGGAAGAACCTAAATCCTACAAACAGGCTGCTGCTCACCAAGAATAGGTAAATGTTATGAAAAGGGAAATAGAAGCCCTCCTCATCAATAACACATGGACTGAGCTGCCATTAGTTCAAAATGGGTGTATAAAATCAAGCTAAGATCTGATGGTTCTTTGGAAAGATATAAGGCTAGGTTGGTTATCAGAGGGAATACTCAAAAGGGGGGGCTTGACTATAATGAAACATTTAGTCCAATGGTTAAAATAACTACAATTAGAGCAATCATTGCCTTGGCAGCAGCAAGAAATTGGTCCCTCTATCAACTTGATGTAGATAATGCTTTCCTACATGGTGATTTACATGAGGAAGTATAGATGAAAATGCCTGAAGGAATTCATAATCCTCAAAACAAAGTTTGCAAACTTCAAAAGTCAATATATGGCCTGAAACAGGCTTCCAGACAGTGGTATCCTAAACTGGCACATTTCTTGAAAGAACAAGGATATAATCAATCTAAAAATGATTACAGTTTGTTTACTAAGAAAACTTCTAACGATTTAACTATTGTGGCTGTTTATGTTGATGATGTTTTACTTACAGGATCATCTATTGTTAAGATTGACAGACTCAATGATCAACTAAATACTGCTTTTGGGATTAAAGATCTTGGGCTTCTCAATTACTTCCTTGGCCTTGAAGTCTCTTATTTGCCCCAAGGGATCAGCCTAACTCAAAGAAAGTTCGCACAAGGCCTACTCAAAGATTCTGGCCATCTCAACTCTAAACCTACTGCCTCTAGCGCTGGCAAAAAATCATATTCGGATAAATTCGGGTCGGACAAATTCGGACAATGTCAAAATTCGAACGAGAAATTCATGCCCTGACCCGGTTTTAT
This sequence comes from Portulaca oleracea, assembly GCA_029582165.1. NCBI lineage: Eukaryota > Viridiplantae > Streptophyta > Magnoliopsida > Caryophyllales > Portulacaceae > Portulaca > Portulaca oleracea. The sequence goes on from CM055870.1 coordinate 13,860,366, forward strand.
GTTCGAATATTCTGACAATTCTGACGAAGCTAAAATCGGGTTCGGACAATAGAAAAAAAGGAGATTTTATGTTCGAATATTCGGTCAATATCAAAATTCGGACGAATAATCTATGTTCAGACCCGGTTTTTCCGGGTCGGACATATTTTTTTCAGCTCTACTTCCTCTCCATTTAAATTGCAAATTACATTGTGGTTCTGGAACTCTTTTAACAAACCCTAGTATTTACAGGACTTTCATTGGCAAACTTAATTTCCTTTCTAATACACGTCCTGACATGTCTTTTGCAGTTCAAACACTTAGTCAATTCATGCAAACTCCCAGGACATCTCATATGGATGCTTTGGATCATCTCATAAGATATGTAGCTAGTACATCAGGACAAGGGATTTTGCTCAAAGGGACTGACCACCTACAACTTACGGCCTTTTCTGATTCAGATTGGGCAACCTGTCCAATATCTAGGAGATCAGTTACCGGTTATATAATTATGATGGATAAATCCCCTATAAGCTGGAAATCTAAGAAACAATCTATAGTGGCAAGATCTTCACCTGAGGCCGAATATAGAGCAATGACTCAAGCTGATGTAGAAATAACTTGGTTGAACAGCCTTTCGAGAGAGCTCGGTGTTCCTATTACTAGACCTGTTCTCCTCCATTGTGACAACCAGTCTTCATTACACAAAGCCAGGAATCATGTCTTTCACGAAAGGACAAAACACATTGAGGTGGATTGTCATTTTACTCGAGACAAGGTCATGGAAGGCTTATTGCAACTGAGCTATCTTCCTACTCAGTCTCAACTTGCGGATGTTCTTACTAAAATCCTTCCCTCAATCAACATTGGCATCTTTTAAACAAGCTTGGCATGCTTCCTCACCATCCAAGCTTGAGGGGGGTGTTGGCAGGTAGGATATTTTAGGTTGTTTTGTTAGGTGGTTAGGATCTTTAGTTTTTAGTTAGCTGATTCTTTTTCTCTGTCTCTTTCTTTGTTCTTGTTCCCTATATAAAGGGATCATTTCTGACTTTGTAAATCAGAGAGAAAAGTTCTAAATATTCTAAGCAATACATTCTATTCATAGCTTAGTTTTCTCCTATCAATGAGATTGTCAAACTGAAGATGGAGAAACTGACAAATAATCAACCCCAAAAAACTGCTCTCAGTAAAATGACTTTGGGGTAAAAAAGCTAGTTTAAAAAGTCATCCCACCAAACACTGTACCACAAGCTTTTCGACCAGTCAAACAACTAAAATCCCTCAAAAAGTCATTTTAAAACAAAACGCCAATGAAAAAGTCAATTACCAAACATCTCCTATGTTATTGTACTCTAGATTTTTCTTGTGCTTCTCTCGTTAAGGGCATTAATAATAGCTGAGCTCTAGTCTTTACTTGAATTATTATTCAATTTATCTCGCTCAACTCGAATTTGTACATTTTTCCATATTTTCTAACACTCAATGTTTCAACTTTTATATAACTTTATCTAATTTTACTTTATCTACGCTTATCTTACTTTTGAAAATAATTTATTATTCAATTTATCCAACTCAACCCAAATTTGTGCATTTTTCCATATTATATTGTTTCAACTTTTATATAAACTAATCTAATTTTACTTTACCAGCCTAATCTTTATCTGCTCTTATCCACTAAAAAAGGAAATGATGTGAGTTACTCACGTGGGCTTTGCTCTTTATCGCCCCCTTTTCGCTGGCGTCGTCTCATTTTTGTCATAAAATTTCCTAAATTGTTCCCCATGCACCCCTCTCACTCTTCCTCTCAATCTCAAAGCGCTCTCTCTCTCTCTCTCTCTCTCTCTCTCATATCAATACTCTTACCTTAAAATCTCTTCAAAATGCTAATAGAAGATCATCTAACAAAGAAGAGATAATTTTGTTTTCTAAATTGTTGGATAAAAAATCGGCCAATAATATAATGAACTTCTGTCGGGTTTGAAACGCCTCCATATGGTGTTTGAACTTTAGCAGAAACGCGTCATTATGGCGTCCGGGCCTTGGCCGAGACGTCGTAATGGGGCGTTTCTGCCATATTTTAATTTTGGGTACTATATCATTTTTTTCACTTTTTTCTCTTACTCTTATTTATGGTGAAAATCATGGATACTTCTTTGACTAGAGTAATGAATGTAGGAGTAGATATGTGCCTATAACACAATGCAACAATGCACACTAGTTTGAAAGATAAGAAATATTTTTCTTACTTATTAATGAGACTAGTCCTTATACCCGTGCGTTGCACGGGACAAAATTAAATCACATATATTATTGAAAATGTTATGTAGGCTATCAATAATGATTATTACTTTGTCAATATAATTTTCTAATAATTTTAGGAAAAGACAATGTTTCAATTCAAAATATGTAAGTGTACTTAAACAGTTAAACATAATCATTATAATCGTCTTCACTAATATCATAATCTTCCCATCGAATACAATGTCCAAACAATACAACATTTTTTTATAACACAATATAATATTGATTTTATATAACCGAAATGTAACCGTGATTTTTATATTTTGTATAATAAAAATGAATAAATATACAACATTTTTATATCTTTGATACTGATCTCCATATGGTACATTTCTTTAGAGTTCAATTCAAAATACATTAACAATTCATTTTTTTCTGTGTTACAACCATTTATTTAAATGGATCTTTTTGTTCATATATATGTAATAACAAAAAAAAAAGTGTTGGTGATGATAGACAAATATTAAATACATGATATAGTGATGATAATAATAAATTAATTATAATATTTTTATATGGTTAATATAGGAGTACTGAAGATTAAACAATGAGAAGATAATTGAATAGTAATCTATCTGAAATTTGTTCTATTTTCTAACATTGAATATCAGTATCACTCACGTTCAGTGACTTTTGTATAATTAAAAAAATTACGATAATTATATTATATAAATAGAAAAATTTTAATATAATTAAACAATGAGAAGATTGAAAAATATAATGTGGATCTTCAAAACTTTTCAAAATTAATCTATTTTTTTTTTACAAAAAACATTTTACAAATGAATTGTAAAACTCATTAGTCATTTCATACCAAAATAATTAGACTTTTTAACTGTGAAAAAGTATAAGTTAAAATGTAATTGAAATTCAATTTGAGATTAACTTTGTTTTCTAGAATCAAAATTATATATTTCATGAAAAAAAAGCACATCACGTTTCTATATTTTTTTTTTCTTGATTATGCTCATCAGTATTTTGTGCCATGTACATATATATTACATGAGCTTTACAATTATTTTAATTCACCAAACAACTAAAATAATCTAAAGGCACAACATGAACTCTAAGTTAAACTATCTAACATGTAGGAACATTTGAATAAATAATATATTACACTTGAGATTTAAACGCGTAAAATCAGCTTAAAGAAATTACGTAATATTTAAAGCAAATTAGAATAATGGTTGTATCTCCTACCATGGAGTGCCAAACCCCAACTACATTACAAAACTTTTTATCTCAAAATGTATCATATCTTTATTAGCATGTGAATAGTAAACCACATTACAAACATTTTATTAATTTGAATCGAATAAAGTATGTAAATATACCTTTTCATAGGTGAACCTCATATCTTTACTTAAAAATATATCATCCTTCACATTGTAGAATTTCTATAATCTCGAGACTTTTGCCTTGATTTTCAATCATCTCTTTCAAGTGAGTTAATGTAGAAATGACTAAAACATTATGATTGTGATAGAGTGGTTGACACTTTTGAAATTGTGGTAATCACTATCACTATTTATCCAGAAAGATGAATGGTTGATACACAACCTCACCATGGTTTTTATAGGAACATTGTAGAATATATATTTTTTAAATTATATGATTAATTGAAAATTAAATGTGAATTCCACCGTTACAAAGGCTATTATGGTTGTTGAATATTTTTTTGAATTGTATAATTAAAACAAAAGAAAGGTGATGCAATATTGTATTCATGATTGACTAAAAACGTATGAATTAAAGATAAGGTTTGGCTGTTACTAACCAATTGAAGAGGGCTCAACGTATACCAATGGCTATTTGCTTCTTTTTTTTTTATTTGCAATTAATAATTAATAATCACTTAAAATGAGTTTAATGTTAAGCATTGGTCAGCAACTACCAATGGCTTAAAATGGGATTAATGTTAAGATTTTGAATGGTTCTTTTAAAAAAACAAATAAAAAATATGTTTTGGATGAACCTAAAATTCCAAGAATACCCCTATAAAATCACACAAATTACAACCTTATTCTTTGTACCCAGATATATATATATATATATATATATATATATATATATATATATATATATATATATATATGCGTGCGCGTGTGTGTGTGTGATCAAACTACTTTGTAGTTTCAATTAATTTTTTAAGCGATTTTATTTGGATTTTGAAAAATGATTTTAGTAATTACTAAAATAACAATAACCAAGAAACATTATGTAGAAAATTATCCTAAATATATTACAGATCTTGGAAATATTTGTCTAGTTATTACAATTGAAAATAATAATTAATTCCTTTAGTTACATACATATCATGTGGGAATGTTCATGAGGACTGATTTTATACTTTTCTTTTATATTTTTGTTCGATTATCCCAATTATATAACTTGTAAAAGATCAAAGGAATGTAATTCAAAAACACAAATATAGCAATACATAATTACTAATATATATAGTAAACATGATTAAATAAATATATTTTAAAGAAATAAAGCATACCTTTTGGTCGTTGTAATATAAGAATGATAATATGAGATGATATTTGGAGATATATTTAGACTTTAATATAGTGTTTAGTAGGTTAAAAGCATCAGAAGAAATAATTTATGACCTATCAAAATATTTGAAATATAATAATATGGAAAAATAATTAAATAAAAGCCTAAGTTTGGTTTGTGTACATACATCTTTCTTACACAACCAACCTGCACTGTAGAAATCTACAAAATTGAAGCTTTTATAATGAGAATAATAAAGACATTGGTAGCCATAAAAGGAATAGAAGCATGGAAGAAATGATATAAACGTATGAAACGTATGGCCGGCTAGGAATACATATGACTATCAAGATTCTTTATGATTAATTTTTCTTAACTGAGGTCAATTTATACTATCAATTAATATTTATTTTATTTTTAAAAAAATTAAAAATGATGAATTTTACTTTTCCAAAAATGCCCTTACTAAAACTCACATATTACGATCCTCACCCTTTGTACCCAGAAATATATATATATATATATATATATATATATATATATATATATATATATATATATATATATATATGATATGCAAGTGTTGGTACTATATGAAGTGGTTCAATTAATTGAAGGCTTCAGAAGAGCTCATATAATATTACGTGGTGGAACACATTTTCACATTGATGAGGCATTATATTCCACCGAGTCTCAAAGAAACTTACTAAGTTTCAAGGATATTCACAGAAGTGGACATCATATTGAGACAACTAATGAAATAATGTTGAGTATTTGCATATCACGAAAATTATCTTGGCAAAAGATTTGTGGTAGAAAGATTGTCATCATTATCCTCTAAGCTATACTACAGAATGACTAACCCAATTGAAACACATACTTTAATAAATCGGAAGTATAAAAGAAGACATCATGTATAAAAGAAGACACAAGGCTAAAAACGAAGACAAATCACAAAGCAAAACCAGCAAACCTCACTCTATGACCTTGATACTAGCTCTCAACACTCATTTATCTAGTGTCATTTCATCTTCTAAGCTTATGTTCTTCAAATTTTCTTTGATCACCTCTCTCATGGACTTTTTAGGTGTCCCACACGCCCGACACCCATGAGGTATCCTGCTCTCTTAATACCTCCTAAAAAATTCATCCTCACTTCTCTTAAAAACATGCTCAAACCATCTCAGCCTAGTCTCTCTCAACTTATCCTCAATAGATGCTACCCCTAGTTTAGCCTCGAAAAACAACATTTATAATCTTGTCTAACATAGTGACCCCAAATCCATAGCACTATCCTCATCTTCGTCACGTTCAACCTTTGACAATGTATCTTCTTGATCACCCAAAACTTTGCATCATTCAACATCGTTGGTCTGACTACCTATGATCCAGGTTACCCTTAAACTTAAGTGGAATTTTCCTATCAAACATCACTCCTGAAGTCACTCTCCATTTTTGCCAACCGTCTTTAATAAGATGAGTGACATCCTCACTAATTTCACCATCACTCTGTAAAATAGAACTCGGGTATCTAAACTTCTCAAGCCGTGAAAGTTGAAATGATCACCCCTCCAATGGTAACATCTAACATAAGGATGACAGTGGGTCCTAGACCCGCCCAAACCCACCGGACTGTTGGGGAGATCCAAGGGGGGAGCCCACTTCAACCAAGGCCCATGGTACACAAGTTAAGTAAGGTTCCATCTTAAAACCAATTGGTGTTAAGAGGAGTATCCCACTTGACTTATATACCATGTCCTTGCTCTTTACTTTTTCGATATGGGACATTTTTACTCATGGGTGAATCCCAACAATCTCCCCCTTCACACATGAGTCTCTCCCCCTTGATCGGAAGCCTCTTTTTGCCCAAGGTTTCAAGTCACCATCAGGAGCCCATCATAGCAGCACCTTACTCTACAGAGCCGCACCATACTCCACCTGAGTCTCATGCCACCACTCTGTCTCAAGAGTCCCAGCCGCACCTTGCACGCGCCCAGCCGAACAAACCATCGGCTCTGATACCACTTGTTGGGGAGATCCAAGAGGGAGCTCACTTCAACCAAGACACATGGTACACAAGTTAAGTGAAGTTCCATCTTAAAACCAATTGGTGTTAAGAGGGGTAACCCACTTGACTTATATACCATGTCCTTCCTCTTTATTTTTTCGATGTGGGACATTTTTACTCATGGGTAAATCCCAACACAGACCCCCCATTAGGTGGATTTAGGTCTACTAATTTTGAAACGAAAAATAAAAATTTTAAAATTTGAACAACTATGAACTATGTTCTTCTTCCTTTTTTTTTTTTGCATTTTAAGTTTCATAAATTACTCAACATTTGCAATACTAATATTTGACTTTGTTCATAAACTGAACATAGTAGTTAGATCATGGTGATGCTTAGTTGTCTTTATTGTGTTGAAAACAATTGCATTTAGCCATAATTATCAATATTATACATGTGTGCGAATAGAAATTAACCCAAAAATTTGGTAAAATTGAAAAAAAAAAAGATTAAAATGTTGAACCCATTAAGAATCAGCGGGCCTAGAAAATCTAGGTCTGGGCCTGAGATGTGTAGACTCGATGGATCTTAAGGGGGTGGGTCTGGGTCTAAGACTTTTAGACCCGGTGGTCTAGCTGGGGCGAGTCTGCGTCCAAAAAAAATTTGACAAGTCTAGGTTCGGGTCCCGACCAACCCCATTACCATCCCTAGTCTAAACTATGGTTCTTAGTCTCAAGTCCACTAAAACAACACACCATATGTTTTGTCTTTGACCTACTCAATCTAAAATCGCTAGACTATAAGGTATCTCTCCATAACTCCACCTTGTCATTTAGTCCTTCTCTCGATTCATCAATAAGCATTATATCATTTGTGAAAAGTATACACCACTGTAACTCGTCCTAGATATCCTCGGTCAATACATCCATCATCAATGTACTAAAAAAAAATGGGCTAGTCACATACCCTTGGTATCGATATCTACCAGAATCTCTCCTTATTTTCTACCATTGTTCGAACACTAGTTTTTGCATTGTTAAACATATCTTCAATTTAACATGAATAAAAGGATAATGCACCCTTTTCGCCTCCAAGCACTCCTCATCACTACTCTAGAGACCTTATCATAAGATTTTTCTAAATCAACAAACACAATATAGAGATCTTTTCTCCTTTCTCGAAACTGCTCCACGAGACAACATATGCAATGGATAGTTTCTATTGTAGACCTTCCAAGTATAAAACCAAACCGATTCTCAAACACGTGTACAGCCTCCCTCACCCTCCTCCCAATAACTTGTTCCCAAAGCTTCATAGTGTTATTCAAGAGCTTAATCCTTCTATAACTGTTGTCGCACTATACATCTCCATTGTTCTTGTATACATGCACCACTATACTACCCGTCTTCTAATCAAGCATGAACGCCCTTAATACACCTCCTCATTAAAGAGTGGATTGAGGTAGTTTCTCCTTTGTGGTCCCATCTTAGTGCGTTGTGGTAGGGCAATAGGTACATACATCGCACATCCAAAAGTTCGTAGACGGGATATATTTGGTTGATGGCCAAAAATCAATTGTAGGGGAGAACCTTCATGATAACCAACTAGTCTTATATAGATTAATTTCGCAGCATGCAATATAACATGCCTGTAAGCACTAGTTGGAAGTGTTGCTCTCATAAGTAATGGTCGTGCAATTAGTCGCAAGCGCTTAATAAATGATTATGCAAGACCATTTTGTTTATGAATTACATGTGACAGGATGTTCAACTTATATGCCAATTGACATACAAAAGTCACTTAAAGCTTTAGACTTAAATTCACCAGCATTATCAAGATGAATTTTCTTGATTGACTGATATGGAAAATGTGCTTGTTATTTAATCAATTGAGCAAGCAATCTTGCAAATGTCGAATTGCGGGTTGACAATAAACACATATGTGACCATTTTGTTGATGCATCAACTAAAACCATAAAGTATTAAAATGGTCCACATGGTGGGTCTACATAACCACAAATGTCACCTTGTATACATTCTAGATATATAGGAGATTCAACCCCTACCATAGTTGGTGATGACATTATGATTAATTTTCCTTGAGAGCAAGCGGCGCATGAGAACTCATTAGTTCGAAATATCTTCTGGTCCTTTAAAGTATGTCCATATGAGTTCTTCAAGATTTTGCGTTTCGTGGTTGATCCAAGATGCCCCAATCTATCATGTCATATGATTAATTCTTTGTTAATAGCAAACTTCTAGTTTACTAGAGTATATGCTTCAATAGAGTTAATCATTATGTAGTATAACCCATAGGATAATGATGACAACCTTTCTAACACACATCTTTTGCCCAAGACAATTTTCGTAATGTGCAAATACTCAACACTATTTCATTAGTTGTCTCAAAATGATATCCACTTCCTTGAAACTTAGTAAGTTTCTTTGAGACTTGATAGATTATAACGCATCATCAATTTGAAAACATGTTCCACTAGGTAGTATTATATGAGCACTTTCGGAGCCTTCAATCAAATTTGGACTACCTGATATAATACTAACATTTGCATACATCATTAATAAGTAAGAAAAAGATTTAATATGTTAGAGATAAACATATCTAACTAAACAACCAAAGTCAATATAAAACAAAATTAACCAAATCAAGGATGATTCCTTTGGCTTTTCATATCAAATCCATTAGGAGTCCAAATTGTATTTAATCATCTTACTAACTTCAAAGGTATAAGACATTTTTTCCCCATAAATGATAACTTAACTTAGCACACAAACTAACTCAAAAACACTAAATTATCGTATTAACCAAACATTCATATCTCTTGAAAGAGACATCTTAAATTCTTCAAATTTTAACCACGACTACTAAACAATACATAGATTTATAGTATTTATACTATTGAAAACCGCATATATCATTCAATAAAAATCATGCTAGATCACCGAATTTGTACTGAAAAACAGAATAGTTTCGTTGCAAAAATCATATATTGCAAAATATAACTCTAAAGTTCATAAACATTTATCACAAGTTGCCTAACAATATATATAGAACACACAGTAAAAAATTTACACAATTTGGATAATCCAATAATTCTAGAATAATCATACAGAGAGCATGTTACTGCTCATCTGAATTTCAATATTAATGGTGTGATAAACTTCTAGTGCATCAATAAGTTTTATGTGAAATTTACCTTAACGGTGGGATGAATTTCTGGTTCATTAAAATAAAAATAAAAAATCAATATCGGAGTGAACTCCTACTCACTAATAATAATTAAATAAAATTTTCAACATTAGAGTGAACGTCAAGTTCATTAATGAAATTAAGCAAAAGTATATTCATTTTTGGAATGGTGAGCCTCAGGTTTTCACAACATGGCTCTTAGATGATTGTGGTCGAAAAGGGGGCTACTATCCATCAACTCCCGTAGTTATCCCATCGAATGTATAGCTTCAAGTTTCTCAACATGGGTCGGAAATTAGGCCGAGGTCGGATGTTGTCATCCCTTACTTAAATAGGCGACTCTCCAATACTCAAAGCTCTCATAGTTAATCCCGCGGGGTCATCAAATATATTACCATCATTCAATTGCTGAGTGCTATATGAATGAACCGCGAAGTTCAATTGTAGAACAAATTAATTTAATAAGAAATTCATAACTCATAGAGTATACGTCAATAATTTATAAATATATTGTATGAAATATAGAGTAACATGTATATCAACTTAAATTATAATTGGAATAATGGAAGGTAGAGTATGACACTGATAACATATCATAATTTGAATTATAATTGCAACAACTGAGAAAGGTGGAATAATACGAGAAAATAGAGGGGATGAATAAGTGTGTCGATCATCTTTCATGGTGTATAAAGAGGTATTTATACAACAAACAACCTTGACCACCAAGTCATTTCATTATAAAATAATATTCATCTTATACCATAATAAAAACATGCTTATGAAAATATAAATTAAAATGGTTACAAAAAAAAAAAAGAAAATTGAGGGAGTCGTATTGAAAAAATTGAGATAAAACAATGTTTGACTACTATTTGAGCCGATTTTTTCAATTAATTCAGTATTTCTCTTCCACCTTTCTCAATTCTCTTTCTTTCTCCTCTTTCTCCCTCCGCCCTATCACTGGTTGTTCATTCCGCTTCTCAATTGGTCGCCAACCATGGCTGCCAATTTCTGGACATCCTCTCACTAGTAAGTACCCAACACCTCATCTTTCATCTTCTACCACTCTATTCAATTCAAATGATTAGTTTCTGGGTTTTCTTCTTTTTCTTGAGAATTGATTTGAATTGGGTTTGGGTTTGGGTTTGGGTGATTCAATTGCAGCAAACAACTGATGGACCCAGAAGAGGTCGATGTTGTCCAGCCACTCGACAGAGATCGAGGGATCACACTTGAAGATTTCAAGCTCATCAAGCTCCATATGTCTACTTGTATACACTCTTTCTTGATTACCCAATGATTATCGATGATACTTTTGTGTTTGTTTTATTTCGTTCTTTTTCACTGCCTATTTGAGGATTTTACATTTGCCCCTTTGTGTTATGACTTCGATCCTCTTCTAGAATTGAGAATTCTAACTGGGTGTGTGTTCATTGCCCATTGTTAAAGCTCTATAGAGCTTTGAACTGGGGTTGTTGGTTGTCTCTGAAGCAAGGGCTGTGACTGGGATAGGGAATCATGAACATAGGGTAACGACTTACAGGAATTTGGTTTACTCATTAGCACTAATCTTGTTTGATTTAGACTTTGTATTTGGATTGGGCTAGGGTTGCAACTTGCAAATGGATTAGAGCAAAATGTCTATCTAAACCTCTGGGAACGATTTTAAAATCTTGGGTCAATCAAAATCACTCTGTTTGAAGTTTTAGGATATGGGATATTGGGTTTGGATTTGGATGAGGCCATTCCCTTTGCAAGGGCTTTGAATCGCCCATAAGCAGCCTCATTCACCGTGATTTGGAGATAACTTACAGATTAGCTGGACCCGTATTGCTCCGTCTAAAGTATGAGAGTGCAGTGGTGATTCTAATTGTGAATTTTGGCTAAGTTATACCATGCTTTTCTATTGATAATTTATTCAGAATTTTGGCTCTTGAATGTGGGTTGGCTGGTTGCAACTCATTGATTTTCTGTCACTCTAACTTGGTTTACAGATATTACAAAATTGGCTCAGCATGTTAAATTGAGGCAAAGGTTAGTAGCTTATCCTAGGCAACACTCCTATTCCTTCCTTTTCCAACTTAATTGTCGGCGCTTATTGAGTTGGTTTTTAGCTAACTACTTGAAGAATTCAACTAAGGTTTCAGGGCTGTACTGAATAGTCTGAATGTTTCAGAATTGTGCTAAAATGTTTAAGCTATGCTCTTAGCAAATCACTGGAAATTGTAATGGTCTGTAAAACAAACAAGGGCTCCACAACAAGTTTCAGAGCTTTGGGTTGTAGTAACTAGAGGACAAGATGTCATTTGTTTGGGTGTTAGTGAATATCTAATATTTGTTCATTCATGCAGGGTTGTTGCTACTGCCATTACTTACATGAGAAGAGTGTATACCAGGTACCTACATATGTGTTTGTTAGCTTATCTGAAAACATGGCGATATAGGATTTATGCCACAGCCATGCCGATTTGATGGATAAAATTAGGACCATCTCATGATTAATGGCTCGTTAATGTTTTCTTCCTTTTCTTTTTGTTCTTCTCCTCTTCTGTAGGAGGAGTTTGACTGAGTTTGATCCGCGTCTAGTTGCCCCAAGTTGCTTGTACTTGGCAGCAAAAGCGGAAGAAAGCACTGTACAGGCTAGACTTCTGGTATTTTACATCAAAAAAATTTGTAATACCTGCCACCTAAGCCCATGGTTTATTTCTTAACTTCTTGTTTAATAGAATTCTTGAGGTCTGAATTTTTTGGTTGACAAGTTGCACCATAAATTTTGACAGATCCAGAAGATATAAGATATCGGTTTGAGATTAAAGACATTCTTGAAATGGAGATGAAGATCTTAGAAGCTCTCAACTATTATCTATCTGTATTTCACCCCTATCGATCATTGACTCAGTAAGTCCCTGTGATTTATGTTAATCGCCTTGGCTAATTTAAGAGTTTTCAACTCAATCTGACATACATACATTTGCCAGTACACATTCTGAGGAGTAGTAGTGATTCTGGGTTATCTGGACAACATATGTAACGGGATTTTCCCCTTCCAGGATCATATATTTTTTTAAACATTAGTAAGTTGGTCCGCCCACTTGACCCTAAACCCAACAATTCCCACCATGGAAATTTTGGCCATAAGATTCGAACCCTAATGAGGATCAACCTCCTTCCCCCATGCCTCTTGAGCTATTAGCTCGTGGGCATCCATCCAATATCTGCATGTCGACTAGATATTTACTTGGCTTTTCTATTCTCCTGCCTACTGCCATGGTAATGGTATACATGCCACATTCTCAATCCTTGTCTGTTGTCCTCATTCCCAGATTTCTTCAAGATGCGGGCATGATGGATCTAATGCAAATCACATGGTAAGTTCATCACTTTACAATGCCAAGGCTGGGGCTTTGCTGCTCTTGGTTTATGTGAGATTTCGAGACTGATTGTCTAAGCTATGGCAGGGGGATTGTCAATGACTCCTACAAGATGGATCTCATTCTTATTCACCCTCCGCATTTGATTGCACTGGCTTGCATTTACATAGCCAGCGTGTTAAAAGACAAGGACAGCGTTGCATGGTTTGAAGAGCTCCGAGTTGACATGAACGTGGTATGTCTTATTGACTCACAGCCAATCCTTTCCGGTGTTAGACTTACAGGGACCAATATAAACTCAATGTCAGTATATTGGTTTCCAAGCCGTAAATGACGATAGAATTAGTATAACTTCGGAAGGATAAACCAAGCCATTTGCCAGACTTTGAATAATAGCATCAACTTTTAGGTGTAAATATGCATGTATACGACTTTGGCATATGAATTATATTAGACAATTAAACGGTTCTCACATCGTTAATTAATTGTTGCGTTGAGGTTCTGTCTTAATTTCATGGTTCTGCTGGAGGTGTGCTCGGCTGCATTTCATGAGCTCTAAATCTTTTGTTGAAAACTCAATTCTTTACGGTTATAATTTGTAGGTGAAGAACATATCGATGGAGATTCTAGATTTCTACGACAACATGAGGAACAATATAGAAGAAAGGATCAACATTGCTTTCAGCAAGCTCCCTCCAAGACAAGCGTAGAGATTCAGACTGGAACAGTGCAAGTTGCAAAATACTACTTGACCCTGATTGAGATGCTTTATAATTGTAATAGAATTTGTTTGTTCTATGGTAAAGGTGGTAACTAAGCTTGTAATCTGATATTCGGTATTGGATTCTGTCAAGCAGATAAGCAGATCTGTAATATGAATATATACGAATAACTTGTTTGAGGGTTAGGTTTTCGCCATACTCTTCTTGGCAATCTTCTGTAATATTGAACTTGGTTAGTTCAACTGATATTCTGCCCCTCCTCACACCACCATTTCTCCTGGTGCCCATTTGATTTGTCAGTGTTTTACAGCGACAACTGCAAGTGTGGTCCCACTTTTATGGGGTCTTGCAAAGCTCAAATATAGGCAACTTTATCTCGGCAAACATCACTCTGTTTGCAGCAAAAGTTGATTCCGTAGGCCACTACCATCGGCATATGGGTACAAAGTGAGATTAGGCTTCTACACAAAGGAACCCAATGGATGGACCCTGCGTGTAAAGAGATAAAAACAGGACCCGAAGAGAAGGAAAAGCAGAGAGAGCAAGGGGAGTTTATATGGCACAGAGGGATGGCTCGAGGGTCAGAAGGAGTTTTTCAGCGCGAAATTGGATAGGTGCTATGGCAGAACGAAGAAGAACGGAACGAATGAGCCAACCCTGCCTGGGATTGAGTGATCTGCAAATGGAGCTACAGGCTGTGGAAAATGTCTTGGAAACAGCTCTACCACATCTTCTCAACATTGACATTAACACGGACTTAGCTGAAGTGATCCAAGTGTTCAAGGGAACACAACAAGTTCCGCCGGAGTGCACCAATATCCCTTTTTTACTGTAGGTCTTTGATTAGCAGTTTAATTTCTGCAAAATTAGGAAAGTGTCTAGGTTTGATGTTAAGGTATCCTGACAAATAGTGCTAGGTGTCGAGCACTTCCTTAACTGTCTTCATTTTTGTACTCTGTCTACGCTACAAAAAAAAAAAAAAAAGCAAAAAAGCTTCAAGTATGGGCACCACTTTTATGGGGTCTTGTAAAGCTCAACTGTAGGCAACTTTATCTAGGCAGAAGTTGATTTCATAGGCCACTATCAATGGTAAGAATTTCCTTACCCGATACAGTTTATCTGGCAAAATATGGTGACACCCAATTCGCCAAGTAGACTTTATTATTATTTTTTTTTTTGTTAAAGATTAACATTGTACGTTGTCCTTTTTGGACAAAATGTGCCCAAACAAAGGGGCAAAATTGAAAAAATTGGTGGGTAAGTCAAATTTTACTCACCATTGTAAAAACATCCCAAATGCAAGTGGTCATGACTTATATTTATACTATTTTAATGGATTGAAAAGTCAAATTTTACCCACCATTGGTAATGGCCATAGGCAAACATAATGTTTGCAGAGATGTTGATTCCATAAAACCCAACACATTTGAAGAAATAATGCCCCGTTCTTTTGTGGTTGGCAGGTTGCGGTGCCACACCGCACCGTAACTTTCCATATTCCACCACAATCTACCACAGCCAACCACAATCTACTTTTCTAAGTTAATTTATCTTTTTATTAAAAGTTAAACTTTCCATATTTCACCACAACCCACCATAACTTTCCCTAACCCACCACAACTTTTCTCAACCCACCACAATCCACCACATTTCCTCTACACCGCACTACACTGCACCGCAGCCAGCCATATAAAAGAAGAGGGCTTTAATTGCACTGAGTGATTTAAGCTGTTCTGTCGCTCAGAATACTAATACAGTAATTGAGCTCACAATATTTGCACAGTAATTGAGTATAGCATCTACAATTACAATAGTATGCCCTACAATGGTTGATCAAGTGCGGTTGGTGAACCAAAGAAAAAGGGGGTCATGGCTCGTACTCTTCCTTACAACAAACCAAATGCTGGAGATCTTTTTTGGGGGATGCTCAGCGATCAACATGGAACCTTACAACTTGTATTTGTTCACCACTTGGGAAATTTATCTGAATTGGAAGAAGACAAAGACATAGTGATCGACAAGGGTGTAGATTCTGCATTGCATGTTTTCCGTCTATTTCTTCCCTTGTTTCTTGGCCAGTTCTTTCGCTGACAAAGAATCCGACAATTGGATTAGTATATTTTTCACCTGAATGGAAAAGCTACATGCTCTACGACCAATTTCTCTTGTGCAAGACTAAGCTTGAGCATCTTGGCTTAGACAGTAGCCTTGAAAAATTGCTTTCTCGAGATTGATCTAACACTTGGGAAATTTTGGCAGAAAATTGCACTATCTGAAAAGCACAGTTAGTGAACTCACCTTCTCTCCTTCTAGCTTCGGATTTTTCAAAGAACTCCCTCCATTCATCGGTCATAACAAATACTGGTTCTTCGTCATCTTCATCCTCATCTTCTAATTCCTCAAGATCATCATCTTGTAATGTCCTTCCAAGTCATCAAAACAAAAAGAGGGACCATATTAGAAGCAACATTTCTACGAGATTTTACATGTGCAATGCATTACAACAATGGCAGCTACAAAATTCTGCGATCCTCACCCACCCACACACACACACAAAAGAGAAACAGAAAAACCTCAACAAAAAGTTGCTTTATACTTTGCCTTTGTAAGTGATTAAAAACTCAGGGGCTAATTCAAAGCTTAAATGCTGTTCAACTTCATACACAGAAGTTGAAGAAGGGTTCCTTTGTAATCTGTTGCTGATCTAGGTGTCCAAATGATCCGGATTATAAGAGGCACCACGACCCTAACAAGAAAGTCGGATGTATGGGAAGTGATTAGTGATTTGAAATGCAGATCTAGCATGTCATTTAAGCTACCAACCCATCCTACTCTTCAACTCCCCTGAGATGAAAGCAACCCCTCATATCTTTTCCTTGTAACTGGCTAGTGAGCTGATCAACATTGAATCATGATCGCTGAAGGCATTGGGAAATAACGGACAGAAATCTCGTTTTGGTCCACCTTTTTGGGGTTGGGAAGGGAGGGCTAACTTCCATTATACCTTCAAATAAACCACATGTATCTCACACCATCATAAGTGTTCACTACACCTGAAAATCACCTTGAACTGCCCCAGCTGTGAAGCCTGAAGGGAAAGGAAAAGTACAAGCACGTGTATATAGGTCTATGCTCAAAGTCCGTTTTCAGCAAATCTAATTAAAAATAAAAGTGAGCTTGTGTGTACAGTTGTACACCAACAATCACTCAGTGAGCATACCAGCCCAAGACCAAGTTGATTGGAACCCTACATCATCCCAAACAGATCTAGGTTTGATATATATATATATATATATATATATATATATATATATATATATATATATATATATATATATATTGAAGCCCTATATGCCAAATACGAATTACAGCTTGCACTTACGTTATGTACGATGAATAAACTTACCCTTATGGGCAATTCTTTTTCAGCTTTAGATTATAGAATCTCTTTGCCATTCAATGGTGAAGCAACTTACATCTAAACTACCCTGCAAATCCTCATGCCTAAACGAGAGTGCAAGAATACGAGAGTAGCAGTTTGGTATTATTAGTTGTGGCTATATTTCTGCCTATGTTTCTGCCACTTAAATCAATTAACCTTCTAATCTTGTTCAGCTTCTGCAATTCCTTCATCAACCAACCCTAACCTAAACATCACTCACATTTCAATTCATTCATCAATTTTCAAGCTTAACTTCTATTGGTGGGATTATGTCCCAACGTCACTCATGATCTCATCAATATGTCAAAGTGATACAATATGAAGGTGTCATCCATGATTACATTGTGATGAACGTCATAGTAGCTAAGGTAAGTGGAAGTAGTAGGTGAAGTGGAAGCTATGAATAGGTGATGTCTGTGGCATTTACAAATCATATGCAAAACCCTAAATCTCACATCATCCCAAAAACTCGAATAACTAAGCATTCCTATCCTTTCTCCCATCACCTTTACTTAGTCTTAGGTTGCAACAGTATACAAGAGTTTATATTTTACCTCTTGTAATATTTCTTTTTTAATAGTGGATTACTACAAAACTTGAGTTTTAAGAATCATAGATTCTCAATTTGTAATCTAGTAGTATCCGCTAAGATTACTTGTGCTCGCTTAATCACTTCCTACTATAGTGTATTTCATTGGGCTTACAGCCGCCCATGGTTTCTTTCCAATTTAAGTCTCCACGTAAAACCTGTGTCATCATCATTCTCGATTTGATATTTCCTTATGCAATTTTACTTTGATGGTGCTTTTGGTATAATCTAGGAAAAACTTCCCCAAGAAAAAATTTCTCTGCCCCCCCCCCCCCCCGGGCGGGGAAAATGTTTAGTGAGCTTGAGAGTGAAAAAATGGGCCCCATATCAACATTTTCCCATCTACTGGTTACAATCAAACATAGAAAGCTCCGCCAACCAATGAAGTTTTCTAACCAAACACACCATGAATGTTCTTTCTTGGTCTAACACTCATTATGATCCCCTAACAAGTAGTTTCAGAACTTATTTAGTTATTTTGTTGGGATTAATTCAAAGTAGGTTTGAAGATGTCTACAAAAATGAAAATTGACATTCAAAAATTCGATGGTGAGAGTAGTTCTTAATCAACGTGGATTATGTAGAGTCCTTGATAGATTCCTCAAGAAACCCAAAACCATGAATGGCAAAGAATGAGCGGTTGACAAGGTAAAGCTGCGTGGATCCATAGAGGAGGTAGAAAGGCGAGAAGTGGAGTGAAAGGCTCTTTTCAGAATTCAACTATGTCTCACTTCTCATGTTCTTAGGGCTTGACAAGGAGAAACCGGTGGATATTTGGAATCAATTAGAAGAACTCTACATGTTAAGGAGTATTGTCAACAAGATCCGATTACAGGAAAAACTTTGGTCCTACAAGATGTCTAAAGGTACCCCCTATTCAACAACACTTAAGTAAGTTTTATTCTATTATAGTTGATTTGGAGAGTCCTGTGCAAAAATTAAGGAAGAAGATAAGGCTATTTTGTTGGTTGGCTCTTTACCTGAATCCTACAAAAACATTCTTAAGGACATATAGCTTTACATTAAAGATGAAATTTGATCATTTGAATTTGTTAATACGATTCTAATGTCCAAAGAAAAATTAACCTTGATGATAAATCCAATGATGAGGAAGTTTTTGTTAGGGAGAACAAAAACAAATTTTAAGGCCCACAAACCAAAAGCTTTTGCAACTGCTGTAATCTGTAGAAACCCTAAAGATGATGTTACCGTGTGTCGTAAGCTAAAAAAGTAAAGGGAAAAACAAGCTAAGAGTGATTACAAACAAGAAAACTCTATAGCCATTTTTGTTGCACACACTAAAGATCTTCTATTTGCTTCTCTGAGAAGGAAAGTGTTACAATGTCCCTATTTCGTGTTGTACACATCATATGTGTCCTAATAAGGATTTGTTTTCAACATGTGATCTCATTGATCATAGCACTATTTAAATGGAAAATAATGATCCATGTAGTGTTTTGGGAGTTGGTACTACAAAAATCAAGATTCGTGATGGCATTCACTATGAAGACATTGTATGTACTAAACCATGTCCCTCACTTGAAGCATAACATCATCTTCATATCTTTGGGCATACTTGAATCCAAAGGTTGTAACCTCTTTTAAGGTAGAGTGTTGAAGATAATGCAAGGTACTCGGGTTCTTCTCCAAGGTTCTACTTTGACAAGGGTTTAGGACAAGGACCTGTATACCTTCTCCAAGGTTCTACTTAGACAAGAGATTCTTGTGAGTCCAAAGACTACAAAGACTATCTTCCGCAACTAATTGAGCTCTGCCCTAAGGGGATTAAGCCTTCGGAATTCCTTGGCGATCTTCAGTGTTCTTGGATTTTGGTCCAAGGTGGATTTTGTTGGGATTATGTCCAAAATCAACTCATTATCTCATCATTATGTCAAAATGATGCATTATGAAAATGTCATGTAAATTGTACTAGATGAAGCAAGCAGAAGTGAAAGAAGTTGCAACTAGTCAACTACACAATTGGTGATGTATTTGGCGTTTACAAAGCATCTCAAATCAATTCGAAACCTCCTAAGCAATCAGGCATAAGACATTGAAACTTGAACTCGCCCAAGTACTCTATAATCAATTCTTTAAAGAAAAAATGAAAAGGAGAGAAAATCAGAGTGGAAAGCTTACTGGATATCGCACGAAGAAAGAGGTGCTGCTTGATACATGGAAGGGGCAGTAGTGAAACTTTGTTGAGGATTTTGGAGAGGGGGGTTGATTAGGTTATGGCAAAAACTGGAATTGGATGGCTGCGAAATTTTGTTGTGAGTAGCGCAATGAGGCACGACATAAATGTGGTGGTGGTGGTGGTGGTGGTGAGGGGACGGCTGAGAAAGAGGCAGAAAAGACAGATGGTGGTGGTGGTGATGGTGGTGGCAGCGGTGGTGGTGGTGGGAAGACAGGTGAGTAGTTTGTTCTGGGTGAGCGCGGTAAGAGTCCATGCCTTGTCCCTTTCTCTTCCTCTTCACTCCCTGTATTATTTTTCAAACAAGGGTGTCACATATGTTTAGAAAGGATTTTTAGGTCATCAAATGGTGAGTTTAAATTCGACTCAACATTGACATGACATAAGATGAGAATAAAATTAATTTGTGTAGGATATTTCAGTGGTGAGAATGTAACTCGTCTCGTAAGAATCTCGTCGTCAGTCTCACGAGACAATTTTGAAAGTGAGTTTAATACACTAATATTTTAATCATATTTTTTTTCTCCCTCCTCATCCACATCATTTTTTATCAATATAACCAAATTAATTATATTATTAAGTAGGACTCACTTACTTTTTTAATTAATATGAGTCAAAACTCATGCTCACCATTAAGAAGCTAGTTAAATAAAAGGATAAATTTTGACTCTCTTGGTAGGGGTCCACAGATTCCACATCATCCAATTAGTCAAACTCAAACTCACTGTTGCGGTATACTAAATTTTAGGGTTATTGAACAATAATGTACTGAACTTTTTTTTTTTGAATTCTAATACACTGAATTTCAAAGATATTGGACGATAATGCACTCGAAATCATTCCGGTGATAGTTGAATTGGTGGTGGTCCTACCTTGAAGTGTCGTTTTCTTTCTTTTTAACCTTTTTTCACATTATTTTCTAAGTTGACCATGTAGGGTTTCCACCAAGTAAATCACCACTAGAATCATTCCGAGAGTATTATTGTCTAATATCTTCAAAGTTCAGTCTATTAGTGTCCCAAAAAACAATTCAGTGCATTATTGTTCACTACCCCTAAAGTCCAGTATATTATCGTTCGAAAGTCCATTTAGAAATTAACTAGATTTTGATTTTTTTAATAGTTTATCTAGTTTATTTTTAGGAGTAAATTATAATTTAAAAATTAGTATTTTTAAAAAAAAATTATATTATCATAATTCATATAATTTTTTTAAAGTAAATATCTATTTAATGTCAATTTCTTGGATTATATGATTGTGAATATAAAATTTTGTGTCCATAATTTGTGATGTTCTTATTTTGTACCGATAAATATGAGACAAAAATTAAAATAAATTTGTATTATATAAAATAATAGTCAAGTTTGCAACTATATTTTCAAAAAACAAATGTTAAAATTTTCATATTTATTTATTTATCATTATGTTTCGTATAGTATGAATTTATATTCATGTTTCTCAATTTTTTTGGTTTGACTTATAATAAACCTATTTCGTAGATAAATGGTGAAAGAGAGGGAATTTAATTATATTTAATTTCAAAAATAATATACATATATGATGGGTACTGATATTAATTGAAATTGATCATATGTTGTAACTTTATAAATTTAAGGTCGATGTTATTTATTCTATTTATTTATTTATTATTTCCTTGAGAAAATATATATATATATATATATATATATATATTATATTGCACCGAAAAATTGGATATATTAACTGATCAAATGTTCGTACAGGACAGGTCGGGAAGAGAGTCCCACCTAGCTTACATGTTTAGAACAATATCTACTAGATGGGCAAATTTCTTCCTACTTTTGGCAACTACCAGAACTGTATGCCGGTTATCATTTTTTATGTTATTTGCGACGACCATGGGAGTTGCCTCCTTATGTTTATGGACCTGCAAGTTGCGCTCTTTCCGGATATGGGATACATACGTAGCGAAGAGCGCATGAACCAAGTTTTCTCCCTTGTTGTTTCTACTCAGATCACCAAGACATTGTTTCCATGTATGAAGGCTAGTCGGATTCCGAAGAAATTGCTCCCAGGTACACCCCAATCTCCTATCTGACTTCCTTTCCAAATTCGCAGGCAAAAAAGAGGTGATCAAGAGTCTCATTTTCTCCCCCACAAATTGGGCAATGTGTGTCCCCGTCTCTGTTCCACCTCATAGTCCTGACACACACTGGAAGCTTGTCGTGCATCAGC
Organism: Portulaca oleracea; assembly: GCA_029582165.1. Taxonomy (NCBI): domain Eukaryota; kingdom Viridiplantae; phylum Streptophyta; class Magnoliopsida; order Caryophyllales; family Portulacaceae; genus Portulaca; species Portulaca oleracea. The sequence continues at coordinate 13,882,898 of CM055870.1, forward strand.
ACCCAAGCAATGAAGGCATGTCGAGGAGTGGTTATGGGTTCCAAATGATCGAGGCCTAGTTGACCTCCTTCTTTATCCCAAGGCTCCATGAATATCCCTCTGACACCCTTTATTCACCAGCTACATCCCCCCCCCATTTCCACATGTGCTTATGTGTACAACCCCATTTGAAGTTGTCCTTGACATGACAGAGGTGTTTAAAGTATGTGCAAACATCATATGGGGTTTGGTAGTCCCACCAGGAGGTTCCTCGAATATACTTTTTGTGTATCCACTAGACCCATAAGATGTCTTCTTTCATTTGAATCGCCCAAACCAGTTGAGCAACGCTTGCATTGTTCCAGCACACAAGGTCCCGGAGACCTAGCCCCCCTCCCCCCCCCCCTAAGTTTTTGGCGAGCAAACCACATCCCACGACATCATGGGGGCTCTGCAGTAATTCGGTGAGGACCCCGAGAGAAAATTGCGACAATATTGTGTGATTCTTTTAATGGCATGTGGGGGAATTATGAACACCCTTGCCCAAAAGTTGTAGATCCCCATAAGGACAGATTTTATTAAGGTAACTCTCCCTACATACGAGATGTGCCGACTTTCCCACGTTTTTATTCTTGCCAAAGTTTTCTCCATAAGCATGTTGGCAACATTCTTTGTGAACTTGCAGGAGGAGATTGGAATGCTTAGGTATTTGAAAGGTAACGTCAATGCACTGAAACCCGTTTCACTTATTAGATCCGCAGCTTGATCATTGGTCACCCCCCAAATAACAACTTCAGATTTCCCTTTGTTGGCAACAAGACCCGCGACATCTGAGAAGTGTTCAAAAGTTTTCATGAGGGTCTGGATTGAGGTGTTATTTGCCGAGGTGAAAAGGATGAGATCATCTGTAAATATAAGATACGTGAGCTTTGGCAATTGCAATTCGGACGATATATACTTGTATTTCATCCGCTTGCTGACATGGTATTGAATAGATTGTGAAAGGTACTCCATTGTTAACACAAAACGTAGAGGAGACACGCGGTCTCCATGGCGTAGACCACGCTTTCCTCGAAAGCTTGGAGACGAAACTCCATTGGAGCAAATCGAGAAGGTGGGAGTAGTAACACGGGACACTGCACATCTTATGAACCACTTCGGGAAGCGGTATGCTTTGAGGGCATCCTCAATGATGCTCCATTGCACCGAATCAAATGCCTTCTGGAGGTCTATCTTCATTAGGTAGCGGGGAGCGATGACAGCTTTATTGTAGCCCCTGGCAATTTCCTGACATAAAAGTACATTGTGAAGAAGCTCACGACCTGGCATGAAAGCGCCTTGGCTTGGGTTGATTAACACAGGAAGGACCTCTCTAAGCCTTGATGCCCGGACCTTTGTCAGCTCCTTGTAGAATGTATTACAGCAAGCTATGGGCCTGAATTCAGTAACCTTGCTTGGGTTTGGCACCTTAGGGATAAGGGCCAAGTTTTTCACATTCAGCTTCCATAGCAGCTTCCCAGTGAGGAAGAATTCTTGCGTTGCATCACAAACAAGACCCCCAATCAAACTCCAGCCACATTTATAGAACCCGCTTGAAAAACCATCACGGCCGAGAGTCTTGTCATTAGGAATTGAGAAGATGACCTCCTTTATTTCTTTGTTTGTGATGGGTCTGCTAAGTTTAATTTGGTGAGTACTAGTAAGTCGAGGACCCATAAGGAAGATCTCTTCCTGAGCAGCAGCCTTAGGTTTGTCCATGTTGCCAAGGAGTTGTTGATGATAAAGACTGAGTTGTTCGTTCACCTGTTGGAGTCCTGTGACTCTGTCTCCATTGATAGTCTCTAATTTCCTGACATACAATTAAGCTCTTTTTTGTCTCATTTTAGCAAAAATCATTTTAGAGCAATTGTCTCTCATTGCATTCCAATCAATTTTGCTCGGTTGCCTCTTCAGGAGAAAGGAGGAGTGCAATATATCATACTAGTTCCTCCACTACTCTTTTTCTTCCTGCTGGTGCGCCATATTGGTGGGGTCACTATTTAGTCTGTCCTGGAGCTTAACCAGCTCATCCCGCATTTCCAACTCTTGCGTGAATATGTCGTGTTATTGGTCTCTATGTAGAGCCAGAAGCTTCGGACGGAGATTTTAGAGAAGATTTACTAACTGAAACATCTTGTGTCCTTTAGGAATCTCCCCCAAAGAAACCTTGATAAGAGTGCCAAAATTCCCATTTTTGCTTTGACATCTTAGAGAAGGTGATGACTATGACAATATGATCCGAGAGGCCAACCGCTTTGTAATTCACATTCATTAAGTCAGCAATAAGGTATCACTGTGTGTCAATCAAAAGACGATCTAACCCGATCTGAATGGTCGTTGGTCCATGTGTAGTACATTCCTGAGTAGTTTGGCTCGTGGAGGGCACAATGTTGAATACACTGTGTCATTGGTTGGGTCATGAACGCTTCTACATCCACTCCTCCAACCCTGTCCTCCTCCAGCATGATTGCATTGAAGTCACCAACCACTGCCCATGGACCATTCACCCTGTCAGCAATCCCACTAAGGTTGTCCCAAAGGGGCTATCTCTCAGTCAAATCGTTATGCCCATAAACCCATATCATATGAAAGGTGGTGTTGTCCTGAATCCTGATGATTTTCATATGAATACGTTATATATATGAAGGGAACGAATCTAGTAGGAAGAGAATTCAAGTAGGAATGTGAGAAGAGCAAATCACATCTCTTGATTTTACATCTGATGGTGTGTGGTAATAGATATGAGGGAGTGTGGTCATGGATTTAAGGGATTGTGGTCATGAAATCCATGACCACACTCCCTCATATCCATGACCACACATCATTAGATATAAAACCAAGGGATGTGATTTGCTCTTCTCACTTTCCTACCTAAACTCTCTTCCTACCGAATTTGTTCCCATATATGAATTAGTATCAATATATAATGTATTTATCATTATAAGTTTTGTATAATTAACATAGGTAAAAAAATAGTCAAGAATTTTAAGTTATATATTTTTTTGATGAACTTCCAATTTATGTATTTAATTTATTAAAAGCGTCGGAATATTTCAAGATTTTAGGGCATAATTAAGTTCGGAATTCAATAATATAAATATAAGGTTGTCCGGAAAGGTCAATGGATTAATTTAGAGCTGAAATGGGCTAACATGGCTCGTGTCATGTCTGGCATGGACGGTGCATGTTAATGCCCAAAGAAGCTATTTAAGTGGGGACTGACTGATGTGGACCGTGTCTGCTTGACACATGTCATGTCATGTACGACAGGACTGTGTCCTTAGGACGTGGACCGTGTCAGTCCCCAGATTTCAAGATTGAATTTCCTTGCTTTTAAGCTCTGTTCTTTTATACGGTGCGGTACCACACCGCACCGTGTTCTTTAATTTCTACCATACTTCACTATATCATACCATTTCTACTTTTATAATAAAAGATTATTGGACGATAATACACTGAACTTTAGGGGTATTGGATAATAATGTACTAAACTTTTTTTTGGACTCTAATACACTGAACTTTGAGGGTATTGGACAATAATGCACTCAGTCCAATTCAGCTGGTGGTTGACGCGGTGGTTGCCCTACTTTGAAGTGTCGTTTTTCTATTTTTTTTCAAAAAAATTTTTTGCCGTGTAAGAAAGTACATATAAGCATGATAACTAATATATATTTTTTTTGGGGGGGGGGGAAGAAAAATGACACGTCAAAGTAGGACAGCCACCGCTTCAACCACCAACTGAATTGGTCTGAGTGGATTATTATCCAATACTCTCAAAGTTCAATGTATTAGAGTAAAAAAAAAAAGTTCAGTGCATTATTGTCCAATACTCCTAAATTTCAGTGTATTATCGTCCAAAAATCCTATAATAAATCTTAAATATTTTTTATATAAATGGCCAACACTTTTGAAATCCACCTAATTTTTTCACTTAATTTTTTAACTTAAAAAACAATTTACTTTTTTCAATTTCAAACTAAAAAAACACCAACCCCACATACCACAACTCACCACACTTCATCACACTTTTTTAGCTTTCATCGCACTGCACTCTTTAATTTCTGTCACACTTCACCACGCCATATCATTTCTACTTTTATAATGAATCTTAAAAATTTTTATATAAATGGCCAACGCTTTTTAAATCCACATAATTTTTTCACTTAATTTTTTAATTTAAAAAAATCAATTTACTTTTTTCCAATTTCACATTAAAAAACACATATCCATCTACCACAACTCACACCACAAGTCCATAACTCACCATACTTCACCACACTTTTTCAATTTTCACCGCACCGCATTACCGCACTCCACCCACCGTATAAAAGAACAAGGCCTTAGCCTAAACATAATCCGCATGGAGATTATCTTTTGGCCAACTATTGACTGATTTGTTCAGTCAATATTGACTCCCTAATCTTGATACTAATCTCATGGATCATGCTAGCTCTTGAATCATGGGTTTTGTGAGGCAAGTTTGAGGCACCACTCTACTATAAGTGAAGGATGAATTTCATTCATCCAACACACACTAGTTCTCTTCTTTTTATATCTTAGAAAGCTTAAACACATTCTAAGGAGTTGAATTGCAGCAACTTTTTGACAGTTTTTTGAAAGACTTTGTTCCTTTGTCCACAAAAAGTTAAGTTTTACCTTTTAATCTTTTCAAAGTCATGTAAATAAATTTTATTTTGTTTCATGATAATTTAGGAAGACGCCTTGAGAGAAGGTCTCCTAAGTTCCTCTGTAATATTGTTTTACCTCATTTCAAAAACAAAAAAAAATGTAAATAACTAGAAGAGTGTGTTGAACCCACAATTCCTACCCACCCAAATAATCCAGTCATCTTGTGTTTTTGTGACCATGCTACCCAATTTCTTCCAACAAAAAGAGACCTTCATTTATATGCAATATGTTAGTGTGCATAATTTTTTCAATGAAAAGTCTATATTATTTTACTAGATATTCTATTTTGAAAAAACAAATGCCATAGCCCATATGTAACAAATGTCGAGCATTTGAGCAACATTTTATTCTTTTTTGTGGGTGGATTAGGTACTTATAAAAAAAACAACTTAACTAATTTTGATACTTACGTAAATATATTCAATATTGGCAGATTTAATTAAATTTACGGGTAGTATCCAATTATTTTTATTCTATCAGACCTAGTCAACATTTTCTGCGAAAAGAATTAGACCCAATATAAATATAAGGTGTTGAATATATTGATTCGGTCATGCTCCTAGTCCAACTTACAAGTAAAGCAAGAGACCAAATTGGGTTTTACCAAACCTTTGAAGCACAGCAAGTGACCAAATTGGGTTTTACCAAACCTTTGAACAAATTGGGTTTTACCAAACCTTTGAAGCACAGCAAGTGACCAAATTGCCTTCACCAAATCTTTCAAACTCAACAGTATAAACCAAACCTATATCCTAGATGCTCCTCACACTCCCTTCTCCCTTTTTAGGGTTGATGTTGATCATCAACCTTTTTTCTTTGTTCCCCCTTTTTTCTTTTGGGGAACTAAGGCCTTGTTCTTTTATACGGTATGGTATGATGTGTTATCGCAATTCATCATACTACTCAATATTCTTCCACATTTTACCATAATTATTGTTAATATATCCCTTCACTTTTCTCTTTCTTCACTTTTCTCCCCTACTTTTTCACATTCTTTTTTTTTCTCACGTACCACGTCAAACACACTTTTCACAAATTTTTATCATACCATTCCACACCTTACCGGACTTTCCACAATTCACCACATCGAATCATTTTCGTATCTTACCAACCACATAAAAAAAAAAAAGAGTTAAGAATAAACGGCTTGTTCAAATAAAAAATAAGCAATCAACTTTAGGTCTCATTATTTAAATTGGTAGGTTAGATTTAAATATATTATATCTTATTTTATCTTACCTTACCTTACCATCTAAAAGAATATAACTATACTTTTAGATAACTTATATTTAAAATTATTTATTCAACTCATAGAATTTATTTAAAAATTAAAAAGAAATAGATGATCGATGTAACATTTACCTACCTCTACTAATTTCTTTAGCTAACTTTCTTACTTTACTTTACCTTATCTAACTTAATCCTACACCTTTAAAGAACAGAGGCTTTGTCTTTAGATACCTTATACATTTTTGCCCCCTTTTACAGTGTAAAGTAGGGACGAGGTGAGTATCAATCCATGATAAACATGACTCATTCCACATGGAAAATTTTTGCTCCCCCCATTTTAGGAGTTTGGAAGCTGGATGCATGGTAGTTGCCAACTTGACTATAAATTATTATGTAGATACCTTTTTTTGACAACTTTCGTTGATATCTCAAGCTTGACTTGAGTGGTACTAATAGTATATCTAACAATATATTTGGGAGGCTATAGGAAAAGTCAAGATGTATTTTTATCTTTAAATTGGCAGGTGATTGTCCACATAAAGTTCATATGTCATATTTCATGTCAATACAGTAACATCTTATGTGAAAGTAGACATGAAAGAGTAAAACTTTTGCATCTTAAGTAATATTTAAACTTTCACTGCATCATTAATAAGGGTAATATAACTATTTTAATCATTGGAATTGTAAAATTAACAAATAAAAAGGGACAATGTAGTTAGAAAATTTGACACTCATTTAGGGACGGAGGTAATACAATTTTTTTTGAGGAAAACACGTCAGACGAGCGACTAGAAATTATTAATATTAGAGAAGCAGCACATATCATCCCGGGCCAAGGCCAATGAAGCCTCTGGACCCTCCTCCAACCAAATCCGGTCACCCGAATCATGTGGTTGCAGGTGAGCTAAGGAGTGGGCTACCCTGTTCCCAGCTCGTAAAATATGATTCCAAGAAATAAAATCAAATTTTGAAGCTAGCTTTACAATCTCTTCAATCGCTATACCAATAGTATTGTTTGCTGTGAAGCCAGACTTCAGTTTGCGGATGAGGGTAAGACAATCCCCTTCAACAATGAGTGCTCGGAAACCCGCCTGTCATGCAATGTTCAAGTTGAAGAGACAAGCTTGAGTTTCTTCCACTTCCACTGTGATGAATCCCCACATCTGCCTTACACCTGCTGCTACGACATCTCCATCATGGTCTCTAATGGCAAAACCCCACCCTCGACCCCAATCCCCAATTTTTACCGCGTCGAAATTCAATTTCCATAGACCCTGCTGAGGGGGTGTTCAAACAGAGTTGAATTTTTCTTGAGGGAGAGGTTTCGGGGGAGGAATTGAAAGATATTCATGAACCATCTGTTGAGCTTTGGAAACCATCACCATAGCATTAAAGGCACCTTTTTTGTGGATAAGCTTGTTTCTTGCATTCCAACATTGCCACATAAGTACAAAGAACAGTTCGATTTGGTCATTTTTGAGATTTTGAAATGCTTGGTGCACATAATTAATAGTCGTGATATAATTTGGCTCCCAGATTGTGACATCAATTCCGCTGTGCTCCCAAATTTCAGAAGCTGGAAGGCATTTGAAAATGCTACGAATATTGGTTTCATTCCCGAAACCGCACACCTGACATCTCGCAGCTACATATTTTATTCTCCTTGCTATTGCACCAGCTGAGTGTTAGGATCGAAGAGTACTCAAGCAAACCACAAACAATAGGAAATAATAGCGGAAAAGAAATAAGAAATTTGACACCAGGATTTTAACGTGGAAAAAATCCAAAGCGGGAAAAAAACCACGGAATTGATGCACTAGTAATATGAGGATTACAATACAAGGTTGTGTTTCACTCTATCTCACTTGATCTCAGGGATACATAATAGGAAGAACCTGAACCCCTATATATACTAGAGGAACAAGTGGGGAACTAGGTTAATAATAACCTAAATTAACGAAGACTTGCCGCACAAAGGAGAACACACATATGTGGGCCTTTATACATTGGCCCATCAAGTGACGCCTAACACACTTAGACGCTACTGGCGTCATTATACGCTGGCAAGGGGCGAACTTTGGCAAAAGGACGCTGGTGGGGGGTTTTGGGCGCCGACAGCGTGCAACCCTTTCCTGGGAGGGACGTTGGCGAGGGGCTCCATAGGCACTCCTAGCGTCTTGCTCCACAAGGCACTTCTTCCTTCTTGGTTCCCTGGTTTGGTCTTCGCACCTAATAATCTCCCACTTGGAGACCAAACCTCAACCATCCTCAACTTTCTCCACGAAATCTCCTAGTGCATCGACCGACCTCTTTATCAGTCCGAGAGGCCTCCTGAGACCACACCGGGCCTCAATTTCCCAAGATCCACTGGCTTACCCTTGATCCTGTAGACCCACTTCTTCCCGGCCTTCTTCCCTGCAGACAATCTCACCGGCTTCTAGGTTCCCTCAAGTGACACAATCTCATCAATCATTGCGTGCTCCCACTTGAACCGAACCTCCACCTGCACAACCTTACTATAGGTCCTTGGCTCTCCAGCATCTCTGGTAGTCCTCCTGGATCTCCTTACAGTGGATGGTGCGTTGGAGCTTTCACCTAGCTCCTGTGGTTCAGGTCCTTCAGCAGCCTGATCTGCAACCTGTGGAGCTTCCTGTGGTTCCTCCGTTTCCTCCCTAGGCATACCCAGCCTACTAGAAACCTCAACCGCCTCAGCTCCCACTGGCTTCTTGTCACCTGAGTCACTCTATACCTCCTCAGGTTCCCCGTCAGTTTTGGCGAAACTGGCCCTCTTCTCATTCCTGCAAAGCCATAAACTAGAACAAGAAGCATAAGAAATCATGTTAGTGCTTTCCCTGATGGAGTACAACATACCAGATCTCAATCCCTTCGCCATTACCATAGCACCCTTCATGATCTTCCCCATCCCTTTCCTGAAGCCTGTAGTGTAGCCCATCTCATCGAGTTGATTCACTGAAATTAAGTTCCTCCTAATTCCAGGAATATACCTCACATCCTCCAACTTCCAAAGGCTACCATTAGCAGTCTTAATCGTCACGTCTCCTGTGCCTGTTATCTCATAGCACTTGTCATTGGCAAGATACACCTTGCCAAAATTCTCACTCCTGAAATTATGAAATAACTACCTGTTTGAAGAAACATGAAAGGATGCGCCAGTATCAACTATCCAAGACTCTTCAGGGCTAGAAACACTCAAGACCAAGGCCTCACAAAGATCTTCCGCAAAGTTGACAGAGTCCCGGTCATCATTACCCTTCCCCTTCCCCGGTCTAGGGCAATCCCTCTTAAAGTGACCCTTATCCCCAGAACCACAACACACAACATTGCTCATGTCCTCAGGCCTGCCTCCCCTGGAATTATTCGAATTCCTATTATTCCTCCTACCCCTGACACTTAGCGCAATTCCCGAAGATTCCTCACCAAAATTCTTCCTACGAAGACCCTCTTTAAGCAATACAGACTTGACATCATTAAATTCTATCTCGTCAGTATCCTTAGCACTACTAACAGCAGTTACAAGGGTTCTCCAAGACTCAGGCATAGAAGACAATAATACGCAAGCTGTAACATTCTCAGCAAAAACCATCTTTACTGAAACAAGTTGTGATAAAATTTTAGTAATCTCATTAATATGATCAGCCACATCCCCACCTTCAGCCACCTTACAGCTGGTTAATTTAGTGAGCAAATATACCTGATTGCTGCACTGGGCTTCTCATACATATTATCTAAGGCCTTCAACAATTCCTTCTGTAAAATCCCGAGTTTTTGGTTAAGGTAACCGTGAGTTCCGTTTGGAGAATTGCTAAGTAAGAGTTTAAGTTTCGAGGACGAAACTTCTTTTAAGGGGGTAATGATGTAAAACCCTGAAAAATTCAATCGCGCTTACCGTTAAAATTCCTAACGAGCGTTTTATTCCGTTTTTTATTTATCTGTTATCACACGGAGCTTTTAGGACCGCGAGTATTTTCGCAATAATTTTTAGAGTTCTAAAAATATCAGTTAGGAATTTTTGGGATATCGGGTGAAAAATCTTTTATCAGTTGTGAGAATTATTTTATCTGTTATTTGGGTATTTGCTGAAATGAATTAATGGTTTTACATTATATAGTTTTCCTTTATTTTTTTAGGGTGTTTTATGATGTCATTAAGGGTGACATCACCCACAAAATTCATCAGTATTTTGTTTTGTTGTGATAACCGTTTCTGAATTTTGGACGCCAAGCACCCACTACTTGAGTATACCAATCCAGCCATCCAATCCCTGCATGACACGTGTCCCTCCTCCCTCTCTCTCCTTTCTTTCTCTCTCTCTCTCTCTCTTCCTCTTCTACTTATGCTGCTGTTGCTCCTGCTCGACGCAACCACCACCAACAAGCGCCACCTTCCACCACCTCCCGTCGCCAACTTCTCGCCGGCCACCACACCATCGAGCCCCGACCACCTTGCACCACCTCCATCCTTCCCCGACCCACCCTACGCACCTCCCACTGCACCCTCTTGAACCAACCAAGCGCCGCCACGCATTGCTGCTGTCGCCGCCGCTAACCCGACCACTGAGACCGGCCACCACCACCCCGAACACCACCGAGCTTCCCTCCTCTTTTCTCCCTTTCTTCATGCCCTAGTTGCACCACTCCTCACGCCATCACGACCACCGGAGCTAAACGCCGACCACCGCCGCCACCCAGGAGCTGCCGGAGTACCTAGCCGCCGTCCTGAACTACCGGTGCAACCTCTTCTAGCTTGGACCCATTGTTTGTGCCCTCTCTCTCTCTTTCTCTCTCTATAAGTTAATATGGGTATTATGTGTTAGGGTTAGTTTAATCATGTATTAATATTATTAATGTGTTATTAGAGTAGATAAACTTATATATATACTATTAATGATGGTTAAATACTTGTTAGTGTATTAAGTGTAATATTAGGGTGTGGTTAGTGTAGTTTTTTACAAGTTAATATGGCTAAGTAAATGTCTATATTAAACTTTGATGTTTATATGTTAATAATATTAACCATACATGATTATTAGTATAATAATGTCAAGTTGGATTTTATCAAATATCTTGTTATATTATATGTTGTGATTATTACAAAGTTTAGTTTATTATACTTTATATCTCATAATATTAAGCTAATGTTGTTTCAATATTACTAATATTAATATTTTCTTAAAGTTTGATTCATTACATTACTCTCATGGTTATTTTGAAAGTGTAATATTACAAGTATTATTATCTTAAAGTATGTTAGTTGGTAGTATTACAAAGTCATGTTAATATTATTATTAGTATTATTACTATTATTATTATTATTATTATTATAAGGTTTCATGTTACTATTATTAGTATTATAAAGTTTCCGGAAAGTTTCATATTATTAGTATCAAATGTTTCACATTATTAGTATCAAAGTTTCATATGTCTTAATATTTAAGTTTCATATATATTTTGGTATTAAAGTTTTATAAAGTATTAGTATCGAGTTATGATTTTTAAAAGTGTTGTTCCGATTTTATTATTTTACCTTTAGAAAAGGTGTGTTGTGATGTTCGTATTTTTCTTAATAGTTATGTTCAATGCGTGGATAACTAACTTATAAGAAAAGGCTAAGGTTGGGGGTAGGGTAGGATTCGTGCATAATTAACTTTCGTAGAAGTCGAGTTTTAATTTTAGAAGTTTATATTCGAATTCTAGGTCCGAGCGAGACGACGCGATAGTTAGCTCCCGTGTGTAAGTTATTGCAGCAAAGAGAAGCTGTTCAGGTAATGTCTATGTCCTAATCCCCTTTGGGATGCCCTTTTATCTGTTTTGTGATTTTAATGCTTTTATGAAGCTTGCATCCCGCACGGGACCTAAAGTTAGACTGTCTGATTTGGATGTCCGTGAATTGTTTTACGAGTTGAGTAAAACGTGGCCTTCTTTAAACTCGAGTTTTATTCACGATTTGGAAAGCTGGGTTGGTTTTATTTGAAATCGACGTCGATAATTCATAAGATACTAATAATCAAAGTGAAACCATAAGCGGGTTGCGGTAACGACCCTTAGACCATGATCTGCGTGCGGGGAGTTATCAAGAGATCGGGAGTCCCGATATTATTTACGAGATTGTGCACACATCCGATTCTCGCTTCGACCGCCATCCATTCGATTACGAGGATCCGAGATCCCGCTCGATTCTCGAGTTACGATATTCGGGATAGGCAAATCCGCCCGCATAATAAAATTACGATCGCATTTTACGAGGAAAAGTTTACTCGCTTTACGATTTACGATTACTCGCTTTTACGATTTACGGTTTCGATTTACGATTTACGATGTCCGATTACGAGTTTGAAAGTGTCGATTAAGGTTTTCGGAACATTGTGTTTTTACGAGTTGAAAGTTGATCTGTGGGTTTATAAGTTTTGTTATTTCGAACTCGTTATTTCTGATCTCTGGTTATTTTGGGTTGGGTTTCAAATGAGTTGTAAAAAGGTTTGACTTGATCCCCTCCCCTAAAATGGTTTAAAATGAACTTTGAACTGTTTTGACAGTTAGGGGTAGACATTATTGAGGTTTCCCCCCTCATGTTGTGAATGTTTTGTTTTCAGGTGAAGATCAGTTATATGAAGGGGAAGGGCACTAGAGTGAGGACGTTGGAGTTAGAAGTTTGAGAATAAAGTTTGGTTTATGTTTAGACTTGAAGTTTAGTAAATGTTAAGTTTTGTTGTTCTTGAATTCGAAGTTCTTTTCGTTGTTAAATTGAAGTAAACAGTTATCGCTTGTTGTTAGTTTTCCTTTCTTGCCTTGTATCTCTTCGGAGATACGGCAGTAACGCCCAAGTAAATAAAGTTAATAAAAAGAAAAAAAATGAGTCTTCCGCTGTTAATGTTAGTCAACGTTTGGCTTTGACCGTTAAGTTTAGATCTGAAATTCCGGGGCGTTACACCTTCATTGTCTTTTTCTCCATGACGTTAAACATGACGTTCCGAGCCAATGACATCCTAATCAGGGACGTCGCATGCCGATCCAGTTGATCGTATTCAGCCTCCTTCATCTCATCTGGCTTCTCCAGCAGCGGAACATGCAGCGACTTTGCATACAGTAGATCCTCAATCTGCAACTTCCAGTAGGTGAAGTCAGATCTATCAAATTTCTCTATTTCATACGTATCTCCTACCATTGTTTGAAAGCGAGTTCTCTTTCATAAACCCTGAAAGCTCTGATACCAGTTGTTAGGATCGAAGAGTACTCAAGCAAACCACAAACAATAGGAAATAATAGCGGAAAAGAAATAAGAAATTTGACACCAGGATTCTAACATGGAAAAAACTCAAAGCGGGAAAAAAACCACGGAATCGATGCACTAGTAATATGAGGATTACAATACAAGATTGTGTTTCTCTCTATCTCACTTGATCTCAGGGATACATAATAGGGAGAACCTGAACCCCTATATATACTAGGGGAACAAGTGGGGAACTAGGTTAATAATAACCTAAATTAACGAAGACTTGCCGCACAAAGGAGAACACACATATGTGGGCCTTTGTACATTGGCCCATCAAGTGACGCCCAACACACTTAGACGCTACTGGCGTCAAAAAACGCTAGCAGGGGGCGAACTTCGGCAAAAGGACGCTGGTGGGGGGTTTTGGGCGCCGGTAGTGTGCAACCCTTTCTTGGGAAGGACGTTGGCGAGGGGCTCCATAGACACTCCTAGCGTCTTGCTCCATAAGGCACTTCTTCCTTCTTGGTTCCTTGGTTTGGTCTTCACACCCAACACTGAGGGAAATATCTCCTAGCATAACTGCCATCCAAAAGCACAAATGGGGGAGGTAATATGATTATTCATTGACATTTGTGATAATAATTATGTCAAATATATTCATAATGCATCTTTATGTTGTGTTGGAATGAGAGCACAACCTTTTTTTTATGCAATGGTAGGTAGTATAATCCATTCCATCTTTATTTTAAGGCAATTCAATAGACTTGTTGTGAATGTGATTAAGGGATGTCAAAGTCAAAAATATGAGCCCAATTTTACACACTATATTGTAAGATTCTTGTAAGAAAGGAATGTTCTATCTAACTATCAAATCTGGTTGAAAAAGGTGAAAGGTGGAGACTATGGAGTCCTTGTTAATCAGGTAAGAATTCATTAGCTAATGAAAGCCTACCTTGTTCAAATTTGACTATGTATGTTTTAGCTTTGTGTATTTTAACCTTTTTCATTGGAATTAAATTTAAGTATATTTAGACGACATCAAATTCACATGATTTTGTCTACTATATGCAAAATTTAGATTTAAAGTTGTATAGATATACTTAATTTTCAATTGAAATACTTTATTTATTATCTTGATTTTTTTAATCATATTATCATAATATTTTTAGTCAATTATTCATTAGTGAGCCATATGCTAGAAATTGCGTTAGACTTCAGGTTCCCCCCCCCCCCCCCCCAATTTCTACCAACAAAGTCGGTAGCACAATACATAAATACAGATACGTAGAAATTAGAAGTCAAAAAAGAAAGAAAAATATACAAGTTGCTCTCTTAACAACTAGACTTCCAACAACCTATCACTGTTTGGTACAGTAGCTACCTATAGGTTTCAGGGGCGTTAATGTAAAACATTGGTTCCTATAAACATGTTTTTAGATCTAAACAATATATATGTACACCATTTGGACACTTTTCATCAAGGATTGGTGCGTTGATACATTTCAAATTTCCACTAAAAATAGGAGGTGGGACATTGTAAAACACCCTTCTTATTACCAACCATCCTAGGCTAACTCTGCTATTCGAATATTCGGTTAATTTCAATTTAGGAGGAAAAAATAAATATAGACAACATTTGGTAAGAATCATAGAGAAATTTTTTTCAGAGAAATTTTTTTATGGAAAAATTTATCATGGGAAACATTGCACTTACCCTCCCTCAAACAGGAATTTTCCCTAGGAAACCATTGGAAATGATAGTCCCCTGTAAGATTTTTCTCAAAGTCAATTTACAACCAAACATGAAAAAAATAAATCAACTTGAAAAAATTGATTATTTTCCCAGAATTTTGGACCAGCTAAACACATTCATAGTCAATTTAACAGGCAAATGTCGAAATGAGCTGATTCAACTAAAAATCATGACGCAATACTTTTTATTGCCTAAATTTGAGTATAGCTATTTTAAATCCATCGAGATCAACTTCTTTATATATAAAAGAAAGGCTACTTATATTTAAATGGAAAATTGGAATCTAATAAACCAAACTTTTGGTCCATTTTGATCTAGCAAACTAAACTTATCTTTTTGCTAATGGCATACTATACTTAACATTATATTTTTTTGATTGAACTCGAGTGAGTTGGGAGGCTACTGCAAGTCATAAAACACAAGCTATCAACATTTTTCTTTTATTTTTTGGCTATAAAACAGTCCATCTCATCACAAAAAAATTTCACGTCATTTTTTCGGTGACTGGAAAGTGGTGGAGGTTCAATCAAAAAAATATAATGTTAAGTATGGTATGTCATTAGCAAAAAGGTAAGTTTGGTTTGTTAGATCAAAATGGACCAAAAATTTGGTTTATTAGATTCCAATTTTCCTATTTAAATTTCATAACTCTCACATTAACGGCATTATATTGAGGGCTTGTATCCAATATGCTTGGAATCGGAATGATCCCAGCCCAGATATTTTACACTATCTGCCTACAGCAACAAATGTGTTTTGAGTCTTTTTGACAGAACAAAGTAACCGCCTTTTTTTTTTTTTTTTTAGGAAAAAGTAACTGCTTTTTGAAAAGGCATCAATATTCAACGGTCAACAATAATCACCAAATTCTTGATGTACCTTCTTGGTCTGCTTTTACAAATTCAAGCAAAATCACTCACCAACCCAAACGTCAAACTAAATACACCAACCGTAGTGAACAACTCTTGATAACTAACACTCCCGAAACGGCACATCTTAGTAGCCAGTAGATTGGAAAAGGGGCAACCTTTTTAACCAATAGAAAAAGGGCAAATTTTCTCAGGCTCCTTTTATTTTATATATTTGATTGTCACAATTTCTAATGTTATTTTTTATTGATGATTTATTGTATAATGCTAATAATTGCAATATTATACTTTTATGATAGTATTTTTCCGTTATGAAACTAATGATCATAATTTTACGTAACAAAATATTGTATATATTAACAAATTTATGGTCAAAATTTTTAATGTTTGATTGCATAATTTTCAAAGACGACAATTAACATAAAACAGAGGGAGTAAATATTTGTATACTTGTATAGTTTGTAGCATGACACTTCCCCATCCTATTTTATGTTTATCTTTAAAATTTATGCCAAAGTTTTTGGGACTCGACAAATCCCGGGTCGGGTCTGGATCCAAAAAAATTTGGCAGGTCGGGGTCTGGATCTAGCTGGACTTGACTCAAACCCGGTCAATTGTCATCCTTAGTCTCTACTGAGCCATCACTACATATAACACACGCTCCGACCATACGAAGATTACGGTTTCCGCTTTCATTCTCCAAAGTCACGATTGCATATGTTTTCATAATTCTTTTCAATTTTCTTATTTTTCTACAATAGTTAGACTCAATCAAATTTGATCATATAAAATGTGGACGCCTCCAAATCCTCTCAGATTATATTCAAAGTCGGAATTTTTCAATCGGATTACGATCATATTTGTTTTGATCAGATTCGAATAGGATTTTTTAGCCTTGGATTAGGTTCGATTTGCTTTAGACTCAGATCCGACTGTCATTCCTAACTATTCACTATTTATTATTGGGAAATTGGAAAAAAAAACCCAAACTTTGGGGTATCGGAAAAAAATAATCTGAACTTACAACTTTGTTATAGATGAGCGAATCTTTAACGTTTATTATTTTTAACATCCACTACCTTGTTAAACTTGTTCAAAAAGTAAAGTGATGGTGACGATATTATACGCAGAACTTTTTGCAGCTCAAAGAACAATTAGAAGTATGCTCCTTGTGTACTATCCTCGCTATCACGTCATTTTTCAGACGAGTTTAACTAAGGCCCTGTTCTTTTCTGCGGTATTTTGCGGTGTAGTGTGGTGGGGTGTGGTGGAATTGTGATGGAGTGTGGTGGAATTGTGGTAGGTTATTGGTATGTGGGGTAGGTGACGAGAAAGAATGTAAAAAGTAGAGGAAAAAAGTGAAGAGAGAGAAGAGTGAGGAGAGAAAGATAAACTGTCATGAATACAGACGTTAGCCACAACCTGAAAAAAAGGGCCTAAGTCATGGATTATAAAAATATATATTAAAATTCAGCTTATCCATAATAAAATTGTAAATTCTGATAATATTTTTTCCCATTACCTCCAAAATTTAGATTATTTTATTCTAATTTCCCTTTATTATTTAAACAATCATCCGCTACCTAAATCTCTAATTTGATCGCATGGGACCGGCAAATCAAAGCTACCCCACCCACCAACCAACCCCAATTACTCCAAATCCAGATTCCAACTGAGAAAGACGGTCCACATGCTCAGAAGATCAAACCCATCCCTAGATTCGCCTTACTCCTATGAATTTATTTATTTTAGGTTGCAAAATAAATCCCTAGCCCTAGGGTCTGTTTCCTGTGTGTAGTCATTGTGTTACATTCCCTCCTTCTCATGCGCTCTTTGTTGTGTAGTATACCCTCCTCTCCTTCCCTCCACATCTCAACAATCTCTCCTTTTCTCTCCTGCGCCACATCTCCCCCAACAAGGATAGGGTGCCCCATTGCTTTTCCTATCATGCCAATGGAATCCATGACGACATTTTTGCTTCAATCTTTATGCTAGATCTCATTTTCCTTTGACTCTTATATATTCATCTCACCACATTCTATATTATCCCCCACCTTGCTTTATTCCCACCATCTGGGTTGTAGCAATTTCGAGCTATTTCTCTGGTAATTCATCTGGGTATTGCTTTAATCTTGTTTTGAATCCTTGTACCCATCTGGGTGCTTCTGTATCTGGGTTTTCATCCATTGTTGTCGGTTGCCGACATTCAAGTTGGTGCCTTTAGGTTTAGTTTTTTTCGTCAATGGGCGCTTTGGATGGAGGTCATTTCGATGTAGAGCTTGAGAATTCATTAAAACTGGGTTTGATGAAACTGGGTGTAGAAGAAGAGCAGGAAACTGCCCAGATTGAAGATGCTGTGAAAGTTCTGTTGCAAGGGTTGGGGGAGGATGTCAATAGGGAAGGCATCAAGAAGACACCGAATCGTGTTGCTAAGGCTCTTCGGGAAGGAACCAGAGGTAGTTGTCTTCTTTAGTTTATGTGTTTTGCATCATTTGGTAGAATTGGATTCACTTGTCAATCTTATCAAAGTAGTTGCTTTCTTTGATTTTCCTGTTGGTGAATGTAAAATGATTGAAAGTGTGTGTTTTCAGGGGCTATGGAGTGCATATAGACTTATAGAGTACTTAGATAACCTTGCAATGTTGGTATTGAACAGTTGGATTTGATGTAATGCAACAAGTTGAAGGTTCGAAGGAACTTTTTCTTGAGATAGTTTAGACTATTTGCTTGTTTGCCAAATGATGATGTTACTAAGAGTAATGTTTGCTGAGCTAAGGCTGCCTACGTTTAGAGAGATCGGAGGCGTTGTTTCTAAATGATATTGATAATGTCGAGATCAGCAATGAAGAGTGGCAAATCTAGTTTGCAGGGAAAAATTGCAACCCAATTTGAAACTATTAGAGGCAATTTAGAGACATTTGTGTCAGATCCTAGACCGAATCTCGGTGACAATTGAAATCTCACCAATAGACTCATAGTTTCCTGAAAAGGAAGCTTTTGCAGGTTTCCCTCTAATTACTTGTCGATTTTGTTGTGAACTCTATATTGCCTTAGTGTATTGGTGTTAAATGCTGGATCTTAGGGGAACTAACTTTGACGGGAAAGATAAGACTGACTTTGAAAATTCTTAGTGTAGGTTATTACCCATAAAAGAAACTATGCCTTTTCGTGCGGTTTCTGAATCATGGAGTTCAATCAATTCATTATAATGCATGGAGATAATCTGTAGGTCACTTCACTGCATATATTTAGTTCAAAAATGACATGGTGATTCAATTCTTATGTGTTCAGGTTACAAACAGAATGTGAAAGACATTGTCCAAGGCGCTCTATTTCCTGAGGCAGGTGTCGACCATAAGGTTGGGCATGCTGGAGGAGCTGGGGGTCTTGTGATTGTCCGCGATCTTGACCACTTTTCCTACTGTGAGTCGTGCTTGCTGCCGTTCCAGGTCAAATGCCATGTCGGGTATGTTCCAGCTGGGCAACGGGTTGTTGGCCTTAGCAAGCTCTCTAGGGTTGCCGATGTCTTTGCCAAGCGTCTCCAAGACCCACAACGCCTGGCAGATGAAGTCTGTTCCGCATTGCAAAATGGAATCAGGCCAGCTGGGGTTGCTGTTGTTGCTGAGTGTCATCACATTCATTTCCCGACTTTGGAGTCTCTTTTCCTTGACTCAAAGCCCCAAGGATGGATGAAGGTGGTGGTGTCCTCAGGCTCAGGGGTGTTTGAAGATGAAGAGGCTAGCATCTGGAGAGAGTTTATGGGACTGTTGAAGTATCGAAACTTATCTCCTGATAAATTCAGAAAGAGGGATTGCGTCGATCATTGGTGCCCATCTCAGGCTACTTGCTGCGCCAAAATCCCGGCCAGTTTAGGATCGATCAACCCGGGAATGGTGAGTGCAGTTGCTTCGATCATCAGATCCTTGGGCGAGGACCCACTAAGGGAAGAACTTGTTGGCACTCCGGCTCGCTTTGTGAGGTGGATTATGAACTTTCAAAATTGCAATCTGGAGATGAAGCTGAACGGGTTCCTTTCCCATAAGTTGGAAGCCCCGAAATCAAACGGCGAAGCGAAATTCAGCAAGAAAATCCATTCAGAGCTGAGCTTGCCGTTCTGGTCACAGTGCGAGCATCACTTGCTTCCGTTTCATGGGGTAGTGCATATAGGATACTTTTGCAGCGAAGGAGTGAATCCGATTGGAAAATCCCTCCTTCAGTCGATAGTTCATTTCTACGGTTTCAAGCTTCAAGTTCAGGAGAGGCTGACGAGGCAGATAGCTGAAACACTTGCACCCTTGCTGGGTGGTGACATTATGGTGGTGGCTGAGGCTAGCCATACATGCATGATTTCTCGGGGTATCGAGAAGTTTGGGAGCAGTACATCTACTGTTGCTGTTCTGGGTCGATTCTCAACCGACTCCCAAGCAAGGGCATTGTTCTTAGAAAGCCTCCCGAGCACTAACAGTTTCTGAGGATTTCTGATCACACTGGAGGGTGTCTCTCCTGAATAATCCATTGTTCTTAGATAGTCGGGCTTTATTGCAGGTCTGTATGGCAAAATTATTTAGATTGAAAGGACACATTGATGGTGAAAAGAGTTAATTCTGTTGATCTGTTTACCGATTGTATCAATTTGCCCTTCTGGGAAAGCTCTTTGAGTTCCAACTCGTGCTGGTCAATTTTATTCGTAAGTACCAATCATTTTCGACTGCTAATGAGCAACGATAGATTCACTTAACTCAGCTAACAACATAACTAACCATACCGTACCATATCATATCACAGTATCTATATTTTTACCGCACCATGTCATTACCACATATTACCCACCGCAGAAAAGAACAGGGTCTAGATGAACCAAATTCCATCTGAAAAGAAGGCAATTTGGGGGCAAAGGCAATATCCTTTCCCCTACTTGTTATTATTGTGAACATCACAGAATAATGAATTTCACACCCTCACATACAACATCAGTAAGGTTTGACACTGTAACTTGACCTGTTATGGAGTCAAAACAAGCCTCTACATTTACCATGCACATTTACATCACAGAATAGAATACAAACTGTTGTACAAAGATTCCCACAAATTTGACACAAATTCAGTAAGCCTTGAATGAACCAGGTAAGAGCTGAAGTCAATCAGATTCCAACCAGTGGTGCCGAGACTTGTGCCATTGCACTGCTGAGTTAGGATGCCGTCTTTCTGGAGATGGGAATCGCGATTCAGCCCGTTTACATGGGCCAGGTGCGACATCCTTTGAGGGCAAATTTAGCACTACTGTTGCTTCCTCTGGTTTCTCGGGCAAAGTTGGACCCTCTGATGCTTCCTTCGGTTTATCCAGGAAAGTTGGTAAACGTTCAGGCTTGGGTTCATGATCCTGATACTCAGACTTGGACCCCGGTTGATGACTCTGGTGTCCTTGATTCTCGTGGGATTGATTCACCTCAGATTTTGACTGCGAGTCTGATGGAAATGCCATCAGATGTTCTGTAGTAGGTTCATAAACCGGATTAACTTGTGAATTTGCATTCCAATTTATTGCTGGTTCGTCATGCTTTTGAGACCAATGCACTGGAAATGCGACGCTTGCGATTCCCAGAAGTATTGCCAGGAATATTGTAGTCAAGAAGGAGGTTTTGAAAGCCTGCAAAGTATAATGCGTCAGTCGGAGCAAGATTATTGACCATTCATTCAGTTCCTTCTTCATTTCTTTCTTTTATCTTCTTTAAAATCTGTTTTACTAACAAAGAATCCATGACAACGGAAAATATCCCAACATCTGAAGCTTCTTATCTATCTGTTACTAATTAATTGAAGAATTCATCCGTTCTAATATCACAACTAAATGCATAATGAAGCTGAACCGAAGTATGACGCAATCGCTTAACACATTGCTTTAAGGCTAGAATGCTTAAGATTAAGATACAGTATTAGTGTCTTCTGCTATCTTGGGTCAGTCAATTGGGGCTAATCTCTCTAAATTGCAAAATTTATGAGTAAGACTGCTACATCCGACCCTTCCATACCTTGTATGGGCAGGATTTTGGTTTTGGTCTTGATTTTGGTATGAATGTCTTCTGCCATTTACATTAATTCACCTATGAAATGACTGGAATCATGTCTTCCTAACAGGTTTTCTCACTGAAGAACTCCTTTTATTATTTATATTTTTTACCATCACATTATCTATTACTCAATGTTACAAACTGGAGCTTACTAACCGAAACATAAATAACAGAGCATGTTACAGACTGGAGGCAAACTTGAGGAGTTCTAACCTTTTTGTTGAAAATGTCTTCTGAGAAACCGCTCATGTCCAGCCACTCTCTAGACTCTTTACAAGGAAGGTTTTTGTCGGCGTGCTCTAAAGAATATTTAACCATGTCAACTATTGTTAACTCAGTTGATGGATCAGAGTTATCTGTAAAAAGAAGTTTGCTCATTAGTTATCTGAATCCACAAGATTTTGCCAAGGAAGAAGCCACTTGATTCAGTTCTACCACCTGGGATATCAAAAATCTGCTTTGCTGGTGGCACACCCAACTTCTCTCCTAGGTAGACACGAACACGGGCCCGGTCGCCTAGAGAAAGTAAATCACCATGGGTGACTACTATCACAGGCTTATCATCTGTCATTCATAAAAACAGTAAGAGATGGTTAAACATACTACACCATCTAAACCAAGATCCAGACTTGTAAGGAAAGAAAAGGAAGAAAAATGCAAAAGGGCCAAAAGAAAAGAGAAGATAGCCATATGCCATCAGAAGAAACTACGGTTGAAATCTCACTGGTAATGATCAGGAACAATGGCTACACAAAGTTATGACTAGACCTGGCAATCGGATGGATCGGATCGGATTCGGATCGGATTAACTCGGATTCGGATTTTTCGGATCAGTCGTACTCTGGTTCGGATACGGATTCGGATCGGATGGGGTTCGGGTTTGGATTGACTCGGATGTGTTTTGTCGGGTTCGGATCGGATTCGGACCGGGTTTAATCGGATCGTAATGTTCGGGTGGGATTCGGGTTCGGATTGACTCTGACGGTTTTTGTCGGGTTCGGATTGACTCGGATGGGTTGTGTCGGGTTCGGATCGGAATATGAGCGGTTTTGATTGGATCAGGATCTTCGGGTTATAGTTGGATCGGGTGGGGTTCGGGTTCGGATTCACTCGGATGGGTTTTTATCGAGTTTGGATCGGATTAGGACTGGGTTTGATCGGATCGAGATCTTCGGGTTGTTTTTGGATCGGACCAAATTCGGATCTAAGTTTATAATATTGGGTAAACAATCTAAACATGTCATATACACCCAAGTAATGAAATTAGTCTATAATTTTATGCCAATTACACAGACCTTGTTTGAAAAATTTGTAGTTTAGATATATAGTGGTTGTGAATTGGCGGATGGTTTCGAATAAACGTCTACTAAGCTCTAAATTCATAATTTTAAAAATCAAAAATATATAATTTATAAATTAAAGGTAATCATAACAAAATTTACAAAAATCCAACTTAAAAGTAAAGTTGAATTATATAATTTATAAATTATAATGGTACCAGACATTTTTTATTGTGATTGGTCGAATTATAATCGAGTCGGCTTAGTTTGGTTCTATTTCGGGTCAAATGTGCGTCGAGCAGGGTGAAACTCCATTCGAACAATTTTCAAATTCGGGTTAAATCAAATTTGACTCGGGTCGGATGCAGCTTGAATAAGATAAAATTCGGTTCAAGCAATTTTCGGATTCAAGTTAAATCGGATTTGGCTTGGCTTGGGTCAGATAAAATTCAGGTCGGGCAAATTCGGATTCTGGTTAACTCGGATTTGGCAATGCTCGAGTCGGGTTCAGATCGGATCAAATTATTTCGGATGTGGCTCAGGTCGGGTAAAAATCAGTTCGGGCAATTTCGGATTCGGGTTAACTCGGATTTGGCAATGCTCGGGTTGGGTTCGGATCGGATCGGATTATTTCGGATCTCTTTCTTATTCGGTAAAATTCGGGTTGAGATTCGGATCGGATTCGGGGTCGGATTATCTCCGGGTTCGGATCAAGACCCGATCATCCATTTCGGTGTCGGATCGGATTCGGATTCGGATTTTTCGGATCGGATTTCGGATCTCGGATCAGCTTTGCCAGGTCTAGTTATGACAAGTAGAGTTTCACTTTCTTTGTTTAGGATCACGATTGACAAGTCCTGCTTTCCATTTCTATTTATATAGGATAGAAAAACAGGTGCACGAATGATTTCTATGACTGTAAGATTTTCAGTACCTTTAAAAGAAAGATACGGGCAGTTGAAGGTCTCCATCACCATGTCCATATACCTTTTGTCCTCTTTCTTGTCACTATTCATGGCTCTAAGAACTGAAAATCCATTGACGACAAATATAACAAAGTTGACCCTTCTGACCTCACTTGAAGGAGAGCCACTTTGCTCTGCTTTGAATTTCAACGTTGTCTTGAGACTAGAAGTATCTGAATCCCTATAGAAATTACCAAGTCATATTTTACCGACTCATAATGAGGGAAGCAATACTAGAACAGTATTGAATGATCAAACCTGGTGATTAACTCTCCATGGCGAACCCCTTTAGTCATCCAACGCCGGAGCATTTCATCATTATCAGCAAAATTATCAGACAGACTACGAGTGTCAAACAAGCAGAAGGAAGTTGCGCGTCTGGGAATCATGTATTCCTGCAGGAAGTAGGTTCCTTCTCCGGAGGATGGATTATCTAACATCAAAAGTTTTTATTTTAGATTTTCAAAAGCATATTGCAAACTAATAACATGTCTAAACTAAAAGAAGGAAAGCAGGAAATACATGTAACTTGTGCTCTTTCAGTTGCGAAGAACTTGTCATCATCAAACACTCTTGATATTCTGTTAACCAGACTACTTTTTCCAGATCCCCTCGGACCAATTAGTAAGAGGGTGGTTGTTTTTGGTATCGCATAACTGCTTCGCTTCTTATCATTCCCATTACTGATCCATGACCCAGGCGAATAGCTGTGAAAACAAGGCAACTCAATTAAAGCTGAAGTGGTCACGACACAACACGACACTTGACAATGTTAACGAACCACTACTCATTATAATTCATTCGAAAATGACTTCCTGATTTCCTTAAATGCAAAATTTCAAAATCTACCCCATTTTCACAGAGTATGGCCCAGAGTTTCGCTCCATTTAGCAAATTCGACATTCCAAGAACTACACTAGCTTGACATTGCAAAAACATGATTGGAAGATCAGAGTTATATTTTTAGTACCCACAGTTCATAATGAAAGTCAAATCCCAGTTGAAATAATACTAATCTTAGCTGAAATCACCATCTTAAATACCAGGGATCTCTTTTTGAAATACCATAAACAAGCTAAAAACCAGACCTCAAAATTATCTCAATCATTAGTTATTCACGCATACACACAAGTGTGTGTGTCAGTGAGAGAGATACCTTGAGATTTTATACTTAGCTTCATAAAGGGTCTCTCTTCGAGCCCACAATTGATCATAGTTGTTCATAATCTCTGTATAAGCAATCTTCCTCCTCCTCAAGTTATCATCCATTTCCACTGGATTTGCAGAAATTCGACTACCCACTTCATCGAATTCTGATGGGAAAACCCAATCTGACCCACAAAGCGATTCATCATCATCCCTGAGACACCCAGAAAATGAGAACCTTCCCTAATAACAAACCCAATTCAATCTCTACAATTCAGTAAAAAGAACCCTAAAATCAGGCGGGGGAAAATCAATTCAAAATACCAGTGAAATGCGGAAGGATGAGGCGGGAATTCGTTATCAAGGGATGATCCATCCTCTGTTGAAGAACAAATGTGAAAATTGAAGTACCCATTCACAAAATTAAACAAATATTGAAAATACCCATTGATTTAGATGAGATTAGAAGAAGAAAGAATAGCATACCAGAAGCAAAAGAACGAAGGGTGGTGTCGGCACCCCCACCCATGAATATGATGATTGATTGCTCACTCACTTGCTAGCTAAACCCACCCACCCAGCTAGCTGCAGTTAGATGGGACTTTGATTTTGATGGGAAATTGAATCATTAAAAATTGTTGGGGAGACCCTTTTCCTCCACTTAAATCACGTTAAAATCTTTAAAAAAATGGGTAATGAATTGTTTATTTGGGGTGTGAAAGAGGCAGAGGTGTGCGACGGATACCCAGATGCCAGATCGAAGAGGTAGAGGAAAGACGATTGTCGTTGTACCTGCTTCATTATACTACAAGCTTTAGCTGGTGTTTTTGACTTCATTTGGGTTGGGTGAAGATTTGATTAGGGAAACACGTGATTTGATGCATCTTATTCTTATTCTTGGGAGAATTTTTAATTGATGGGATGAATTGAACAAACTTGAAATCAGATGAGATTAAGGTTGAGATAATTACCGGCATTATCAACGACTGGTGCTGATGGGCCATGTTCTCATATCCAATTTTCTGTTGGATGGACCCTAAATTTGAATGTGGTCGTTGACTCTAGAGATCAGCAAAAAGTGCATGTTGCAATGATTGTTCACCGGGTGGAAATGGGTAGATGTGGTAATTATGGGTAGGTGTGAAAAAATCGAAACCGAAAATCAAATCGTAA
This sequence comes from Portulaca oleracea, assembly GCA_029582165.1. NCBI lineage: Eukaryota > Viridiplantae > Streptophyta > Magnoliopsida > Caryophyllales > Portulacaceae > Portulaca > Portulaca oleracea. The sequence goes on from CM055870.1 coordinate 13,909,322, forward strand.
AAATCGAACCGGTCAAATCGGTTAATCGTTTGAAGATTTTTTAAAATATGGTTTAGGTTTAACTTTTGTATTTTCGTGAAGCGGTTAACCACGGTTAATCGGTATGTGAGTAAATTGAATCGATTTTGCTCACCTAATTAGGGAGTCAGGCGCTTGTATATATATACCAAGGATGTTACAATATAATGACGACATAATTACAACATGATATCACATCTATTACACCCCGGACAAGAGCGAACAAACATATAGGCTTATAAAAGAGAAAACTCATTAGAGGGTAATCATTTGGTGAAGATATATGCTATTTGTTGTTGAGTAGGAATGTGGTGAACCACAAGGTCTCCATCAATGACACGCTCACGGACAAAATGGTAATCAATTGCAATATGTTTGCTCCAAGCATGGCCAACTAGATTTGTCGCAAGATACGTGGCACTAATGTTATCGCACATAACACGAGTTAGGGCACGAATTACCAAGCCCACATCACGTAGAAGCTTGCGAAGCCATATAGTTTCAACTACGACATAGGCAACATCGCGATTTTGACTTCAGTGGAGGTTTGGACACATTATGTTGTTTCTTTGAGTGCCAAGCAATAAGGTTGGGACCAAAATACACCGCATATCCTGTTGTAGAACGGCAAGAGTCCTTGCAACCAGCCCAATCAACATTAGAATAGGTAACTATCACCGAGAAGTTGGAGGGCAAGACGAGGTAGAAGTCCATGAGCAGTGGTGCCTTGTAGATACCTGAACATCCGTTTCACTACAGCTAGGTGAGTAGTACGAGGCGCATGCATAAACTAGGAAACCACACGAACTGCATATGCAATGTCAGGATGAGTCATAGTCAAATATTGCAATGCGCTTACCATATTTCTGTACTCGGTGGGATCAACAAGTAATTCACCATCGCGGAGGGTGAGTAAAGTTCTAGCAATGATGGGAGTGCGATGGGTTTGCAGGTATGAAGATGAAACTTGCGAAGAAGGTCTGAAGTGTATTTCTGTTGGGAAAGAAAGACATCAGAAAAGTTACGAATAACCTGCACACCAAGAAAGTAGTGGAGATCGCAAAAATCCTTCATTGCAAATTGTTGAGAAAGTACATCAATAAAGGAAACAGAAGCGACGTGAAATTTCCAGTGAGAATGATGTCATCAACGTAAAGAAGGAGAATAAGGAGTTGGGGGTTGCGTATGAAAATGAACGTAGAGGGATCAAACTAACTACAAGAAAAACCATGCATGAGGAGAAAACTGGTAAAACGATGAAACCAGACCCGAGGGGTCTGTTTCAAGCCATAGATAGCTTTTCCGAGACGACATACATGATGGGGACAAGAGGGGTCAACGAAGCCTAAGGGTTGTCTCATATAGATAGTTTCAGTCAATATACCATGAAGGAAGCCATTCTTGACATCAAGTTGGCGAACTGGCTAGTTATAAGTGATAGAAAAGGAGAGAATGAGGCGATTGATGGAGGGGCGAACAATGGGAACAAAGGTTTCCTGGAAGTCTACCTCGGACTACTGATGATTTTCTGCAGCAACCATCCTAGCTTTGTAGTGTTCCATAGAACCATCCGATTTGTATTTTATCCAAAAAAAACCCCACTTACTCGCGATAATATTGGCGACATTGGAAGGAGGAATAAGGTCCCAAGTGTAATTGGTATTCATAGCATCAATCTCTTCAATTATAGTTGATTTCCATTGAGGGTGACAGAGGGCTTGTTTGTTAGACACGAGTTCAGACTCGGAAGTGGAGGTAGCAAGAGAGATGATGGGTCTTGGTTTGACAATGCCAAACTTGGGCCTAGTTTGCATAGGATGGACATTGCTAACGGTAGGGTTCGATGGGGTGGTAGAAGACAAACAAAGAGGAGAAGAACGGGGGGGAAGAAAGGACACTGGGAACAGAGAAGCTACTATGTTGCAGGGTGATGGACAAAGAGTCAGACTTGGAAATGGATAAGGACGCATGTAAGGATCCTAGCGAAGTGTCAAGACTCTCATGCGTGGAGGGGCCGAGAGGAGGACTCAGGTTTGGAAGGTAAGACGGATGAAGCATGAAAGATACTGGATGGGGTTATGGACATTAGGGGAACAAGCATCGGAGGAGTGAAGGTGTTTCTGATAGTGAGAATGTCCTCAACAACATGAGCATTATTGTGAGGAGGGCAACCTTTGGAAATGATAGGTTGATACGGAAAAACAGTTTCATGAAAACGAACATGCCGACTAATGTTCCCTTGTAAGGGGATCAAGACAACGATAACCTTTATATTGAGCAGCATACCCCAATAAAACGCATTGAACGGACCTTAGTTCGAGTTTGTTCCCAGAATTTGCAAAGAAATTAAGAGAACACTCACAACCAAAAGTACGTAAAAAATTGAAATCGAGAGGTCGCTGAAAAAGTCTTTCAGAGGGTGGCACAGTATCAAGAAATGGTGTAGGTAAACGGTTGATTGTAAGCATTGCGGTAGAGGTCGCTTCAACCCGAAAGGCAGAGGGAAAGGGAAGGAAGGACTGAATCAAGAAAGATCGAACCATCTCCAAAATGTGTTTATGTTTAAACACATTCAGCTACACCATTTTGAGCTTGAGTGTCAGGACAAGACTTTTGGAAAAGTATACCACTATTTAAAAATGAGTGTAAAAAGCAATATTGTTAAATTCCAGGCCTCCATCACTTGAGAAATTTTTAATTATGGTATTGAACTGATTTTCAACCATTTTATGAAATTGAAGAAAAATCTCAAAAACTTCAGTCTTGCATTTCATGGGATACAGTCAGGTGAAGCGAGAAAAATCATCAACAAAAAGCATGTAATATCAAAAATATTTGATAGAATCACGCATAGCTTCCCAAACATCAGAATGAATGATATGCAACCGAGATCTGGAGTAAAGCTCAACTAAAGAGAAAGGTATTCTTTGAGACTTAGCAAGTCGACAAGTTACATAATTATTATCAAAGACGGAGCATAAATAACATTATTTTTCCTAAGGTTATCGAAAACATGTTTGCCACAGTGACCTAATCTTCGATGTCATACATCTCCTAATAGAGCAACAAGGGTTGGAATGGTATGACATCTCCTGATAGAGAAGCAAGGGCTGGAATGGTGGGAGGTAGACACTTTAAAAGGACAGGGTAGACATCACCACGACTAGGATCCTGTAAAAAAACATCATTTGTGATTTTGTCCTTTGTGTCGACGCAATCGTTATCACGACACAGGCGACGAATAGATAAGAGATTGTGTTTGAGGGAGGAGACATGAAGAACATATTTTAGGGAAATCGGACATTGGTGAGATTGAATATGTAAATGCCCAATCTTAGCAATGGAAAGCAAGTGACCATTTCCAACCTCAACTTGAGCAGTGCCAGAGTAAGGAGATGTTAGGGATAACATACCTTCATCTGGAGTCATGTGGGACGTCATAGCTGAGTCAGGATACCACAAGGTCTCACTCGGGTGGTGTAAAACTAGCCATGACAGGCAATGAGATGGTGGGGTTAGATTTGTAACGAAGAGAGCAAACTACAACACTGTGACCAGGGGAGTGACAAATCTGACAAACAACATTAGGAGCAGAACCCCACCCGCAAAGGTTTCATTACCCACAGACAAAGGGTTAGTAGCAAAAATAGGGACGCAAGGAATATGAGATAACGAGACATCTGCAGTACATAAAACAGAATCTGTAGAGATGCCCTTAGGAGTGGTCCATTTGGATTGAGCTGCAGAGCTGGATGTATTCCTTCTTCTCTTATTAAACGTGCGATTTCACCCTTGATTGGTACGGTCGTTCCAGCCTCGACCTCTGAAAGAATTGAAGGCACCATTACTTACATCAGTAGGAATAGTGATATTGGTGGAAAAGGCTTGGTGGTGCAACGCCTCTTGATTTCAGCGTTAGAGAAATTGCAGACGTTGTTCATGCACAAGCAGCCTTGTCCGAACATCATTAAAGGTGAGGGTTCCTGCCATTTGGGTTAGAGTATCCATAAAAGTATGATACTAAGGATCTAACGCATTGAAAGTATATTCAATAAGATCAATGTCAGAAACAAGAGAGTGGATGACCGCCAGGGAATCAAAAATCTGCTTGACTTGACGTAGAAACTCATCCATCGATTGAGTTGCGGGCTTATCGAGATTCATCAATATCCGCTTAAGATCCATGGCCCGGGCGACACTTACGCTATTGAATCGAGATTCGAAATGCTGACATATTGGTAGATAATGAGGGAGGTCTTGAACATCAGTGCGATAATCCTTAGAGATGGTAACAAATAACCATGCTCAGATAAGTTGATCCAACCGTAGCCAAAGTGAATGAGCAGGGTAGGGTTGGTTTGTGCCATCAGGATGAGCCACATATTGAGTGGGCTAGAGAATCGTACCGTCAAGGAAACCTTACAATTGGTGCATAATAAGAAACGAGAGTGTTAGGGATCAGATTCAGACCTGATTGCTAGTTGTTAGCCACTTGTTAGGGTGTGAAATAAAGCAATGTATGCAGCGGAAGGAAGTACAGGATGATTATGGAATCGAGGATAATAATAGAGAGAGGCAAGGATAAATAGGGTGAGACAGTATTTTTACGTGGGAAACCGAAGAATTCGGAGAAAAACCCACGGGCGACAACCAATATCCACTAGTAGAAAAAGGAGATATTACAAGAGGTAAAATATATGTGTGAACTCTCGTAGACTCTCATAACCTAGGGATGAGTAGGGTGAAGATGTGGAAATAACACCGTACCTCCCTCATGGGGAGTTTTGAAGGCTCTCACATCGACTACATTGGTTGCTTGGAATAAGGATCTCTATTTATAGGGGTAAACATCCTATAGATCTGGCTAGACTTCCGCTCCAAATACAATTAGGTTTTAGAATGCTATTACAATTAGGAAACTAACCTAAATATAATTAGGAAATAAAATAATTTCCTAATAGCTACCAATAACTTGGAGTGTTTAAGAAACTTGCCAAATAATGAGTCAAAAGAATTTGGGCCAATAACCCAACAGAGAGTAAGTGTGTCTTCCACGAAATATAATCATCAACCTTTTCCAAGGTAGTGGTGAGTGTGACAAAAGTTTTGATGCTAACTATCCAAAGACTTGGATTGATAGGAGGTAATCCCGACAACAAGGAGGAAAGATGAAGGGTCGACGCAGTTGGATGGTGGCTGCGCTAGGGGTCCAGGCGGGAGAGGTGACAGTTGGCAGCGATTAGCGGTTAGTAGCAAAATGTAGAATATTAACTTTTCCATAGTTATTACTTTAAATCTCCCAAAACCGGCGGTTAACCGTAAAAAAATTCCAAAAAGCGGTTAACCGTGTTTCAAATAAGGTTAAAACAACGGTTTTGGTTTGATTTTCGTTTCCAAGTTTCACTTGCGGTTTAAGTTTAGGTTTACTAAATCTAAAAACCGCAAAAGCGGTTAACCCATGCCCGCCCCTAGTGGTAACAAGTTTTTGGGTAGCTTTTGTTTAGGCGCTGCTAGTATTCTTACCAAATTTACCTGAAGAGTTTGGTAAGTAATTTTTTATATTAGCTTTTTAGACCTAATAAATTTATTTTCAAAAAAACTATTTGAAGAAACTTTTTGATGTTTTTTGAGACAACTTTTCATAAATAGCGCTTTTACCCAACATTTTTCCTACAATCAGATGAACTAAATGACTAAGTCAAACAACTAACTCACACATCTATCAGCTAACAGCTATTAAATATCATCTAATAGCTACTAATTACCAATTGGTTGCCAAATGAGGATTAAATCAGATCGCTCTCACTAATTGGTTTGGTGGAAAATTCAAAAAGATAAGTTTGAAATAAGTTCGTGGAGAATCATGATTGAGCTCCTTTTAACACGTTACAAAAGTGAGTCAAACCAAGTTTCATAGTTCTGTTGGTGAAAAAATGAGTTGTTAGGGAAATTCCATTTGGTAGGCTTCAACTTTTGCTTATTTCAAATTGTCAATCACTTTAGAAATTATTCCAAATGGTTGGCATATTTTGAAAATTATTCCAAGTGGTAGGCTTATTATAAAAACATTAAAAACTATTCCAAATGGTTGGCATATTTTGAAAATTATTTCAAGTGGTAGGCTTATTATGAAAACATTAAAAACTATTCCAAGTTTTCAAGCACTTTAAAAATTATTCCTAGTTGTCAAACACTTTAGATATTATTCCTTATGATCGTGAGATTGATAGGGAGAGTTAAATGTAATTGAGAGAGGATGAAAGTTTTGCGAGCAATATTTTAACAACAGTACAAGGACATGTCATTAATATAAATAGCTTAAAAAGTGGTTGAAAAATTTAAAATAAGTAAAAATTGAAGTCTACCAAATGAAATTTCCCTATATACTAGGTTTGATTCATGACGCAATTTCAAAAGCTAAACCATATGTCATTAATATAAATAGCTACTTGTATTTTCTATTCATCCCTCCTTTTTCTTTTGTTTGTTTTACATTTCAGTAAGGAGTAAGGAGCAAGGACATGTCACCCAATAAAGTCCTTGAGTGTTGAGATAAAATTGCCATTAAGGCCCTTTTTTTTCGGCGGTATTGTTTCAGTATGGTGTGGTATGGTGTGATGGAATTGTGGTAGGTTATTGATATGTAGGTATGTCAAAAATGCTATTTAACTCTTCAATTAAGACTAAAGATGTCACTCTCTCCTTTTTTTTACCTGCTACTGCAGGTTAATATATCAAAAATTGATGAAAATATTAATTTAACCCCAAATACCCAAATTTTCCCCAGATTCACCCCAACCACCGCACCACCACCAGTGACACCACTCGCGTGCGGCCACTGCCAATTTTCGACGGACACCAACAGCTCCGCTCACACTCAACTGCCTCTCGATGTCGTTGCCGGCGTTGCTTCCGCAAGTGGCGCAAAGTGCCCTGATGAACCATCTATGGTGGAGTGAGGTTTATGGAGGGGGGTTGTGGACACCAGCAGTTGGGTGTGGAGGTCTGAAGAGGAGGATGAAAGGGTGGGGGGATTTGAGAACGAAGGGAAATGTTGTTTGTGTTAGCTGCGTTGTAATTTGATGCCCATAATTGCTTGATTAAGCGTGTTGATGATGAGGATCTTCTTAAGCAAGCTGCCATTTTTATGATTAATTCTCTCTCTGGATGGCTACTGAGGAGGGAGGAGGAATTGAAGATGAGGATGCCAACGTAGAATAATAGAACGGAGGGAGATGAGTTTGGATGAGGATGAAGGTGATTGTCTCAGACAACAAATCAGGGATAAAAGGTGGTTTCAATGGCTGCTGTCATGGCTACCATTTCAGACGGAAAATCAGGATGAGTTTGGATGAAGGTGATTGTCTCACACGGCAAATCAGGGATGAATTCGGATGAAGATGGGTAGGTATGGGAGAAGGGGTGGGATTAAAATTCTTTTTTTTTTTTAGGGTATTAACCTGCAATAGCAGGTAAACACATGGAGGGAGTGACAATTTTGATTTTTTTTGAAACGGTAATGGTATTTTTGATAATTTGAAAAAAATAATGGCAATTTTAACTTATTAGGAAACTTGAATGACAATTTTATCCCAACACTCTAAAACTAAAGTCCTTTGTCTCAAAGACTGAAAGAACCAAGTGGAGAAGCGACTAGCGAGCCCATTAGGAAAGGGAATACCAGGCCTGAAGCCGCATTTCTGTGCAAAACACCCTATTGTAACATAGGGAGGTAGAATGTAATGTGACTCCGGGTTCTATATTCTCTGTTTTCTATCTTATAATCTACACTTTGCTAGATGATTTCGTTTGTTAACAAAAATGGATAATAAGGATGAAATATGAGTTTGATAAGGCTCATGAGCCTAAGTCAGCCAAGTCGAACCCTACATTTTCATGCTCCTCTATCTCATAAAATAAATTTATATGAGACAATCTTATACTAAAATTTGTGCCCATAAATATGAGAATAAGAATGAAATTGAGGAAAGAGCCAACATCTTAAAAAAAAAAAAAAAAGAAAGAAAAAAGAGTACCCCACCATGAAAAGAACTTTAAAGTACAAGGCTATTTTCAATGGTGTTCTTAAAAATGAAGAACACCAAGTACATAAATAGTAAATTTAATATTATTTTAATAGATAGTGGAGAATGGGTATTGTTAACGGAGAAGAATGAGTGGAGAAGAATGAGTTGAGGAATGGAGTAACGAATGGGCAATATATAATGATTAGTGCAAAAAAGAAAAATATGAAACAAAATCAGTTTTACTTGGTATGCCATCCTTTTTTATTTTTCTTTTTTATTTACTCTCTCCTCCATTCTCCCCAAAAAGTATATCATTACTGATAGCCTAAAAGATTACGAGTTAATGTCAATATTAAAAGTTAAAAAAAAGTTTGATTAGTAGTGGTGACGTGCAAGCTTACACCATAGTCATACAAATTTATTGTGTTTTGTTTACTACTGTATTTCAACTTTGACGCAAAGCTAAAACCAACCCTTAAATTGTACAAAAATTAAGAGTAGGCTTAGATGTGACATTTGTCTCAATTTGACTACAAAACAATAGCAAACCAACTTAACTTTATTTTTCCATATGTTACTTACTACCCTTCTGAATGAAATTGCTACATCAATCACCTTCTTTACCACCACGGATCGGAGGCTCAGAGCTTCAATGGGCTCAACAAAATTGCTCCATCAGTTGCCAGAAACTTTGGCATCGAGAAATGGGCGTAAATTAAAAAAGCCCCATTTCAATCTTGGATTGAATCATGAAAAACCATAACTAGTCTGCATGACAAATCTATTCAAGTGGGAGTTCAACGAGACACCAGAAACAAACAAATTCGCATATCTTTTTGTACATAAATATATGACTGCTTAAAAAAATATATTCACAACTTGGGACAAGGAGCTTCAGAACTGTGACCCGCGAGTAGTTTTGAGTTGAAACGAAGAAATGAAGTGGTAAATAATCAGTGAAACAATGACATGGTTGGCCCTTTCACTCATGACAGTCAGAGGTAATGAGCCTGCTGCAGTGGGGAGGACATTGCCAGTAAAGGGCCATCCATTCGTATACCCGGCTGCACTGATGTGAAGCCGAATCCTCCAGAATGAGCTACTCCCATCGGAATAGGTGGAGGGTGTTGCATAATCGAACCCCTGCAAAACGAGGTTTCTCTAAGTATGCGCCCGAATCAAAACATGGAATGGTAATAATCCAACTGTTATAAAGTCGCTGCTCACTCACCGGAAAGGAGGTAAAGAGGAAGATACATCAGGAGGATTTGTCACGTCGTCTCGGCTTGGTGAAAAAAGCGACCAGAAAACTGGAAAAACAAGGGGGTAAAAAAGTGCAAAGGAACAATGCTTAGAAAACTGAGTTTGTAGAGAACAGAAGATACCTGATTGCACAGGGCGATCCTGGAAACCAGAGCAGAAGAATAGATCCTGAAAACACAACTTAAAGAGCATAAGTGCAAAGTTGAATCTAACTCAAGGTCAACAAAGACAACTTGAAAGCACTCTGTTCATCAATAGCATTTTCAATTTATATTATCCACTTTCTCAATATAAACTGACCTGTCCTGCACTTCCAGATACACTAGGCTCCATTTCTGCAGCAAGCAATAGCATAATAATCTTTAGTATTCATGCAGCCAGCAATGCTTGCTGAGCTAAGGCTACCTACAACTAGATTTCTCCAGACCAGTGTAAGTGGAAACCCACACTAGGAGTGCTGGTGTTATCATGTAGCAAGAGTTTGGAACTACAAAATAACAAGCCAAACCACAGACACACACACACACACACAAAAACAAACAAAAACAAAAAAAAAAATCCACCAAAAAGAATTTTTTCTTTGAGGGGGGGGGGGTAAGGTTCTGAAGTAGTCTTTCATCACAAATACCAAAAATATATGTACATGAAGAGAAAATAAGAACCATAATCAGGTGCAGTTGGCAAGAAATAAAACTACACTCATGCTTTTCAAGTTGTGAAAAGAAAGGAAGAACCATAGAAGCAGTCTTCAATAAAAATGTTGGCCATGTGGGAAAGGAAGAATTACAACCCACCAAACAAACAAAAAAAAAAAGTCAATTCACATGCACTAGTCCCACCATATCTAATTTGTTTTAAAATGCAACACAAGTCATTTTACTGTAAGAGGCATAGATGTCATTACCCAAGTTAGAAACACTGGGGTTCACAGCCAATGTCAAGCCAAGAAAACAATCATCCGACTTAGTGTCAAAATCCCAAAGGTTCAGTTCAAGGTTTGGATCTACTCCTGTTAAACAAAAGATTAACCCGAAGTTATTAACCACAGTAAGAGCCTGTGGTAACGCACATAGAAATTCAGGTAGGGTTGTAGGGTGACTTACTCATGCGTTTCGCCTTATGCTCAAGGGGATCATGAATTGCACGAGGAACCCATGTATTAACCTGCCATTAACCCCAGTTAAGCAGCAGATATTGCATCCACACTGAGATCTGTTTAACAAAATTGCAATTATGTACCTGAAAGAATGGATGCTGCAGTGCTTGCTCTGCCGTTGGCCTCTTAAGTGGATCCCAAGAACAGAGTTGCTGTTGGATTAAGAAAATAGCTCATAATCGTAAACAAGGCCAATGACAATGAGTGCAAACAGATGGACAAGAATGGCAATGTTTACAGAAGCAGCACATACACTGAACAGATCAATAGCCTCCCAGCTAGCATTTGGTATGGCTTCTGATAGATTGACTGGCAAAAACTGAACAGCATAACAAAGTTTAAAAGAATCAAGACATCAGGAAAGCAATGCGGAGTAAAATGTGTAACACAAGGGTCAATGACAACATGGAATAGACAAACAAGATATCAAACATTTCTTACCTCTGAATAACTTAAATTGATTAGCTGAGTGGTGTTCTTCGCTTGAGGGAAAGCGACCCAATCCGGGGAACCAAGGACACAACATATTTTGTGTAATTGATCTATCTCACTGTGCATGATAATTTTTATCATGAGCAACTTAGCAAGGCATGGAACAATTATCATGCGAAAACAAATATCATACAGTAAAATATAGATACTAAGCATCTTCTCCCATGATGGTTTATCAACGGGGACGCCCAAAAAGGACCTGACTGGAATAGCTGGAAAATACACCTTTTAAATTAGGAATTAGGCGATAACACATTACAAGCAACACAAAATTACCTCTGTCCTGGGAAAATTGGACACGAGGTGAAAAGCTCAGCAAGTATTGCACCCACTGCCCACATATCTGCAATGACACTTATTAATCAGTGGCATAAAATATTCACAGTACCGAAAAGTAGTACCACTCTCAGTACGCAGACAATTTGTATGAGAAGTATGACATCCAAAATCAAAGACAAACGCTGAACAACTTTACATAAGACTGAGTGCTGGTATAAGCAAGAACATAGCATTTAAAATCAAAAAGTGATTTTTCAACATTATAATAAATAATATTTTTACCCAACAGGGAGCAAGTTCAGGATTTAATAAAATGTAGTTAAACAATTGCCCTATTTTTACCAGGCGTGTTAGGTTCACCAGCTATGCAAATACATATTAATCAGTAGAACTTTTCAGATATTCACAAGCTTGACTCTTTCCCTTATTCTGTTACCACTGTCAACTTTGTAGGAATGGCCAATAGGTGACTCAGGACTATATATAACCAACAGCCATATAAGCAGACAAAATGCAAACATATAGTCAAGCACCTGAAGATTCATTGAAGAGAGAAACTAGATAAGATAAAGAGGGGGCAGTGAAATAAGGGGAGGGGACATACCAATTGCCGGAGTATAATATGAAGACCGTAACAGAACCTCTGGGGCCCGGTACCTAGAAGACAACAATTCAAAACCATAAGACTTGAGATACAATGATTTTTTTTGTAATTTATAGAATGATACACTGTAGTACTATATACAGTGTAGATATCTGATACAGAAATGAAATCACATGCTGTGCAAATATGGAAGCTCTGATCTTTTGTCTGCATGGGAAGACACATACCACCGTGTTGAGACATAATCAGTATAGGGTGGCATTGATGAAACCTCTCTCACAAGTCCTAAATCACCGATTTTGATCACATCGTCTGTCACCAGCAGATTTTCTTTCAAGGACAAAAAAATAAGTATAAGATTTTGTGGAAGTAAACAAGACATGTTTGAACAACACGGAAGCCACTTGCATTCACTAATGTCGTTAAGCGAAACATACCGGGTTTGAGATCCCGATGAAAGTACCCATTCCTATGCATGTGTGCAAGTCCTTGAAGAACCTGAGTTAAAAAGTTTCTTATCTCTTCTTCTGAGAACGGTGTTTGTCGTTCCTTCATTATTTGATACAGATTATTTTCCTGGAAATTTTCAAGGAATATAAAGCAAAGGACGTGAGACTTGAGATAACCAAGATCGACTTACAAGTAATCACAAAGCACACTTGCAAAAAAAAAAAAAAAAAAAAAACCTCCACATTTAGTTCAGGGGAAGAATCAAACCATGGCTAAGCTCAAAAAGATATAAGGGGCTTTCTTAACATACAGAATGCCACAAAAACACCTAAAATACTCACCATATATTCGAATATGAAGTATAACTCATTATTTTCTCTAACAACTTCTTTCAACTTTATGATGTTGGGATGACTCAGCCTCCTCAGAGACTGCATCAGAAGCAAACATAGTAAACAGTGCATCAGGAATATTCAGGATACCATTGTAGCATGTAAATTGGATGGAAACAAAACCAACAACAAATGTAACATCATATACCTTCACTTCTCTCAGGTTAATACATTCTTCCCAATAATAATACTTCCTCTTCATTTTCTTAACGGCAACCTGCCAATCAAAATCAATTTGTTGATCATATCTGGCAAACACTACCCAAAAAGTAGCATCGCAATATTGGAAATCCAGGAGTAGCAGCAAGATAGTGAACACAAGTTCCACCCATCTTATCACTAAAATAGTAAAATTAAGAAAGATAAAACATTTTTCTCATCTATCTCTATCATATGCTAATGTTAAGGGAACCACTCACATAGAGGAGTCACGGAGGATTAAGCAAGATTCATTGTGTGGTTTGTGTTTAACAAAGCTCAAGGATTTCCACTTTCCATAACAAAGACATGAATGCCATGCCCAATGTGGACATATGCCACTAGCATACTAGCTATAGAAATGGATAACATAGATTGAATCAAAGGGGAAAACAAGTGGGGACTGTTTGACACGAATTATCACAATGATCACAGAATTCATCCCATTAGTTGATGACATCAGAAAGTTATACACTGAGTCAAAATTGCTGCAGAGAGAGATGAAAGCAAAGGAGAAATCAATGACAGGAATCTTTGAGAAACACAAAAGTATCGCAAATGGAAACATATATATGTAGACAAAATTCTAAGAATTTCTTACAATCTCAAAAGTCTCCACATTGACAGCCTTATATACAGTTCCACAGGTTCCATCTCCAAGCTCCTCTAAAAGATTATATCTGTGCACAAAAGGATGAGCATAAATAACATGTTACAGGCTGAAGCAAAGGTTCACATTATTATAGAAATCCTAAAGCAGTTTGTTTGCTGGTTTTGTTCAAGTTATAACACGGAGCACATGCTAAATCAAAATTCATAGATATGGACCCATTTGAAATGACCCTAACAGAAAAGGGAGTGTTTCTTCTTTTTTCCTGCCTAAGGGTAAGAGGGTGATTAGTCGAAATGCAAATCCAGCAAGGGTGTGTCAAGACATCTCAAAATAAGAGACCTGTCAAACCACCCAATATGCAAAACAAAGGCATTGATGAAGACATGGCAAGTTCAAACAGCAAGAGAAACTCACCTGTCCATTGTGATTTGGGGCAAGCCCAGGGTCAATCCTATCAATGCACCTCTAGTAACCTCCACATATAGGTTTCTTTGGCAACAAAGTCTTTGTCACTTGCTTGTAGTAGGAGGCTAGAGCTCAATTGTACCATAAGAGAAAAAATGTCGTCAAAGGGCCACTTCTCATCATATAAATTTACAAAAAGTGACAAAAAATCTATCAACATGCTTAATTCAGCTGCACAAGCTGCCGCATACTGGTACCATCTAAAACACTCCAGTTGGAAGACAAGCCTCTAAAAGTAAACAAATTCACTTCACAGAAAAACAAAATCCCCTAATACTATGGAAGTCACATTTCCATTTACTTCTAATCTTTCCCATCTGCCAAATACTTGGTGACCTGCATGATCATGAACAAAATCATTAATTCATTATCCACAGCACTCAATATAAGTAATTTAAAAAAGTGAATTGGTATATGATCAAAAACAGTGGTCAAAAGTTAACCATACGGGCAGTTATGTCATAATTTCATCCAAACATGCTGATTGCTTAACATTTATATGTATATGTTACATGCTTAATATTTGAGTTTTCAATTTCAGGCATAAGAGTATATGTGGTTTGAGGTACTTAAACTTGAACCTACACTAGTTTATATTTTTATGACTACTTTTCTGTTAACTAAATGTCAAATCCCTACAGTCATCACTAAGATTATGAACTTAGCTACTGGTAATAGGATGAAATACTATTTATATGGTTCATTCTTATAGTGAAATGTGTGAATATGTGGTAATCGTTGTGTATAACTATGGAATAATATATACAAGCTCACATTACATCCAATTCCGTGTGGCTGAAAAAGTCATAGTTAGAACAAAACCCTACAATGTACACAAGGTTCTTCAACCAAACATGGAACATGAACGACATTTTTCACCTTGACCATTTTTTGAGTCACTATATGTTTATATCTACATTCTACACACAAGAACAACTCCAACTTTCTGGTCTTGCTTGCGCAAGGTTGGGGACTACATGTGCTACATGTGGTTATGAATATTACAAACTTGTTCAAGGAATAGACTACAGAAACTTTAAAGAAAGTATATGATAAAAAGGATGTTGTCTTAGTCCTAACTGCAATACAAGTATCAAGTAACTATGTAAACGTAGAACTAAGTGGCAACGTGGCATTGGACCAAACTTTCTTGCAATCCAAACCTTTCGTTCCTCAAATCTCAGATCGTTCATCATTGAAGCTCAAATGTTGGTGTATAAAAACCTTCATGAACCTTCATCCATCAGCTTACGCTTTTGATTGAATTGGTTCTTGAGCATGGTATCTGAATCTTTCTAAGTGAGGTCTCGGGTTCAAATATTAGCTACCCCCATGTTCATTTACCCAAAATCAGGGGGAACCTTTCATATGTCAACGAAAATATGAAAAAAGTACTTAAATATCCCTAAATTAGTAACCCAATCACGTGTTTATCTTCATGATAACTCTAGGTACCGGGTCGAAGCAAGTAAAGTTCAATGCATAAAACTCAGTTTCGAAGGCTTTAAGTCCCCAATCGGCTCTTCAAAAATTCAAGTCCCACATAATCGCATATATTTAATACAAAATCAACATCAACAGCATCAACTATTTCTAGCATCCCATTCCCTACCCAATGGAGAGCATTTTTGCAGAAATTAAGTCCATACAATTAAAATTTTACAAAATACAAATAGATCCCTGACTCTGGATAATCAGAACAAAGAATAATGAATAAGGTCAAAGGAATTATGGATCTGATTTGACTCGTGCCATGGGCCAAGAGAAAGACTTTATTAAACCCTAACAGCTCTAAACAGTAAGCAATTTCACATGAGAACTCAGGAACTTGATTTACTGCCTTACTTTTTCCATTTTTTAGGGTCCTTAGAGGAAGAAACTTCACCCCCTCCACACAAAAAAAAAAAAGGGAAACCCCAAAGACAAAAACAAAGAAAATTGGATTCTGCCCATTCCAGGTTAGAGGGAAAGAAAAAATCAAGTCAGCAAATTGAATATATATACAAAGAACTCGATCAAGCAACAGTATATATAATGAAAATTGGAAGATATTCATTCACAATTATTCAAATTAAAATAAAAATAGTGATAACGATTCATAATTTGATTTTTTAAAACAACATACATGTATACATATAACAGTAACCAATAATAAAATTGTTGAACAAAAGAAACTAGGCAATGAAACAAGCTCATAAAAACACAATACAGAACATAATCCAGAATCCAGAACGAGAATTTCTAAGCGAAAATCCCCATCACACATTGCAACGGGAAGAACAGAAAACCTAATTGAAATCGGAGAAAAGAAGGGATCAAATTCAAATGTGATGAAACTGACCAGAAAAGTGAGGATTCTCAGAACTCCAAATTCGCAGCTCAAGAATACCCCGAATTCCGATCAAGAAGAGTGCGAATATTCGAAAGAGAAGCAATGCGGAAGGGATCCCGTCGGAAAGAAGGGAGAGGAGAGAAGAGAAGAGATGGAGGAGAGAGAGAAAAAGGTTATAGAGAGAGAAAGAGAAAGAGAGGAGAGAGAAAGCGAGTATGAATATGAACGGAGGGGAGGGTGAGGTGGTCCTCGCATAAATTTCGCACAGAAGAAATTCAAGGAGAAGAAACCAGAGGAATAATGATTATAATTTAATTTAATTAATTTTGAAACGATAAAGTAAAAATTAATTATTCTGTCGCTGTGTCGCAACTCGCATTAAATTTAAATTAAATTAATTCAAGAATAAGAAATTAGATGAATAATGTTTGGTAACTAGTTGGTAGCTAATACGTGTAATTTATTAAGTGCTCTCCGAACATGTGCTCCAGATTCTATGATTGTTCACCCGTATGCAGGGTTGTTCATAGTCCAGTCCGGACCGAAAAAGAGACTAGACCGAATGGACTGAGGGAAGTTCGGTCCAGTCCTCAGTCCAGAAAATTTTATGTTCGGTCCTCGGTCCAGCCCGTGGACCGAACTAATGGACCAAAGTTACTAAAATTATAGGGTTTCTTTATGTATAGTCCAGTCTGGACTGGACCGATGATTGGATCGAACAAAGTTCGGTCGATCCAGTCCCGGACCAAACCTTTTTTGGTCCAATCCTCGATTCATCTTAGTCCTCTAATTCGGTCCTCAGTCCATTCAGTTCAGTCCGGGACGATGAACAACACTACCCATATCATATGTATTATGTTGTTCACTCTTATTATTATTATTATTGTTCACTCTGATTCATATGATTGTTCACTCGCAAATATATAGAGCACATATTCCAGGTGCATCTAATATATATTGGCTAATATGGAGTAGTTGTTAATAAATAATTGTTTAGATTAACTATTTGATTTTAATTGTTTGAGTTAACTAATGGTAAGAAAAGTGTTTGATAAAGTAGTTTTTTGTGAAAAACACTGTCAAATGATTTTTTGAAAATTATTTACCAAACACCTCTAATAGTTTTCACATTGGTCAAAAAGATAACGGTATATAAAAACCTAGATAGCTAAACACCACATCATTTTTTTTCTTTTTGATTAGTTTTTTATCAGCAATACGCTATATTAATTTATCCGATCTAATTTATTTTTAGAATGAAATTATAATAATTATTAATTTAAATTTTATAACTGATTTCATTGAAAATATATACATACATCACCATAATTCTTATATTTTCTTAATCCAAATAATTTTACTTCTAAATTCAATTATACGGTTACAAAAGCATCCTAGAAACCTATATATATATAACTTATAAATATCCTTATTTTAGAATCACATGTTAATGAAGAAAAAAATATTAAAGTAAATTATATTCTATAAATTCAAAGTCAAGTTCAAAACTATATTTATTAAATTATTTTAATATTTATTAAACTTGTATAATATAAATTAGTTCCGAAAATATTTGCTCAAAAAATTGTTGAGAAAATATTTTTCATATATCACTTGTATCCTTAACTCATGAAAATGCAACAATATAATGAAAATTTCTTTTTTAAATATTTAAAATTTAGTAAAATAGAAAATAACTAGGAAAATTGGATTATAATAATCTCAACTTTTACAAATTGGACAACAATAATCCCTATTATTGATTTGTATTTCGGTGGTCCAAAAAGAAAATAAAATTGTATTGTAGTGGGACGCTACCGAGTTAGAGGGTGATGACTCAGTGATTTGCTGATGTGGACGGACGAAAGTGTGTTTAATCAAGAATTCGGACGATCAGAACATAATCAGCTATGAAATTGGACCATCAAAATACAATAAGTATGTCAATTGGACTACTAGAATACAATAGAAATTTAAATGAGACCACTAGAATACAACTATAATAATAATTTCTTGGTCAAACACACCATCGCCAGTACACGTCAACAAACAACCGAGTCACCACCCTCTAACTCGGCGGCGTCCAATTACAATACAATTTTTTTTCCTGGACCAACAGAATACAAATCAATAGTATGAATTATTGTTGTCCAATTTGTAAAAGTTAGAATTATTATAATCCAATTTTCCAAATAACTATTGTGATGAATTTTTGTTTGAACTTAATATCTTAATTTTTTTTTGTAGGAAAATTCCAATTCGTATCCCTGTGTTTTGATATTTTTCAAATGGTATCATTTTTAAAATCCCTTTCCAAATGGCACAACTATGTTTTTAGGGAGAGCTTGCAAAATTTTGTCCGACTCGAAATATTATAATTATCCGACCCGGAAAAAAGGAGGTCTGAATATAGATTTTTCGTCCGAATTTTGATACTGACTGAATATTGAAACATAAAATTTCTCTTTTTCTATTGTCCGAACCCGATTTGGACCCGAATTCAGCTTCGTCTGAATTGTTCCACCTGGTCCGATCCAAAATAAAACCGAGTCCATACATTTATTTTTTCGCCTGAATTTTGACATTGTCCAAATTTATTCAACCCGAATTTTTGCATGCGCTATTTTTAGGTATTTCAAAAAGGTTATTAGGTTTTTAAATCCCCAATTTTTGTGGTTGTTTACCACAGTATTTCAAACTTCACATCTGACTCATACCAGTCCAACCTTTGGGGGTGATATTTGTCAGTAGCCCAACATAGAATTAACATCAATTGAACTCAAGTTTTTTTATAATGTGATGGAGGTTTTAGAGAAGCGATATGTATAGTGGATGTATGTCTAAACCCCAAAAAAAATAAAAACAACAAAAAACACATCACAAAAAAACTGAGTTTGATTGATGTTGATTTGGTCTTGAGTTACTAACAAATACCATCCCTAAAGGTTGAGTTGTTATGAGTCAAATGTGAAGTTTGGGATATTGTGATAAACAACTCCAAAATTGATATTTCAAAACCTAATAATCCATTCTAAAATGTAATCTTATAGTTGTTAGCTGAAGAAAATATCTTTTAAGTGGACCAAAAAATAAGATAAAACAAAATCAAAATTCCAGTATTAAATGCTACAACCCGGATATATTAAGTGCATCTGATGCATTCAAAATCCCAAGTCCTTACCCCCAATCTTTTTATAAACCTTTGGTCTCATTCTTTTATACGGCTGGCTGCGGTGCAGTATGGAGGAAATGTGGTGGATTGTGGTGGGTTGTGATGGAATATGGAAAGTTTAATTTTTAATAAAAAGATAAATTAAATTAAAAAAAGTATATTGTGGTGGTTTGTGGTGGATTGTAAAGGAATATGGAAAATTGTGGTGTGATGTGACACCGGAGCCTACCAACCGCACATAAGAATGACGACATTTGATCAACACTTGCAGTTTCTTGATTTAGATGGGAATTTTCCTAATACAGGACCAACATATCTTATTCTTATAATTATAGGTCTATCACATGTATTTAATTTGTTACATTTGCCCTCGATCAAATTACTAGGCATCAAATTGACAATTATTTTAGACCCATGCAATTCTCTGTTCTTATATATGGAATCCAACTAAACCCCAAAGCTTGACCTTGAATTGGATTCTTATGCATTGGTGAATTGTGTATAGACTGTATAGTAGTGGTGGCTGTGTGTGGGAGGCCAGAGTATGTTGAGTAGTTAGAAGTACTTTGCCAAACCATTATGTCAATTTTGATTAAAAAAAAAAAACGAAGGTGAGCCCGGGTTCACCTGCATGGTGCGTCCTGGGATTTCCCTTTTTTTTTAAATAAATAATAAAGTTTCTTTTTTACTTCAATATTTTAATGTGTTTAGAGTTTGAATTTCTAGTCTAATTTAGTTACATTGCTTATTTATTTATTTTTATTTTTATTTTTTTATGTATTTTCATTATATTATTTTTTAATCCAATATTTTATTTATCTATTTTTATTTTTATTTTTATTTTCTACGATTTGTGTTTATGAGCATTCTGGTTAAAGTTCGCGAGTATTATAGTATAAATTCATGAATATCCAAGTTACAAATTATGAAATTACATGGGATATGTTTGTGAGCATTTATACATTGATTTATGAGCAATGTAGTTTAGGTTTATGGGTCTTTATATTCTAGTTGTTAATTTTTTTATTTTTTTTATCTATCAATAATTATTTTAAGCAGATGTGTAAATTTTATTTTTTTTAAATTTTCTTAATTTTTTCTATTATAGTTTTAAAAAAAAGAAACAATTATGCTCCCGGGTCCATATATAATGCTCCACGCGCCCTATGCATTCTTTTTCTTTATATTTTTAATTTCCTTTTTTTGTGCAATTTTTAATTTTTCTAAAATAAATATAATAAGGCTTTTCTTTTAATATAATACTTCAATATATTTTGTAATGAACATTGTCGTTATAGGTTATGAGCATTGTAGTTCTGCTTGATGAACATTATGGTTTTATGTAATGTGCATTGTAGTTATAGGCAATGAGCATTGTAGTTATAGGTAATGAGCATTATGGTTTTATGTAATGAACATTGTAGTTATAGGCAATGAGCATTGTAGTTATAGGCAATGAACATTGTAGTAATAGGTAATGAGCATTATGGTTTTATGTAATGAACATTGTAGTTATAGGTAATGAGCATTATAGTAATAGGTAATGAGCATTGTAGTTGCTTTAAAAAAAAAATGAGCATTGTAATTCAGCTTGATGAGCATTATGGTTTCATGTAATGAACATTGTAGTTTTGCTTGATGAACATTATGGTTTTATGTAATGAGCATTGTAGTTATAGGTAATGAGCATTGTAGTAATAGGTAATGAGCATTATGGTTTTATGTAATGAGCATTGTAATAATAGGTAATGAGCATTGTAGTTCAACTTGATGAACATTATGGTTTCATGTAATGAGCATTGTCGTTATAGGTTATGAGCATTGTAGTTATAGGTAATGAGCATTATGGTTTCATGTAATAGCATTGTCGTTATAGGTTATGAGCATTGTCGTTATAGGTTATGAGGATTTGAGGATTGTAGTTCTGCTTGATGAGCATTATGGTTTTATGTAATGAACATTGTAGTTATTGGTAATGAACATTATAGTAATAGGTAATGAGCATTGTAGTTCAGCTTGATAAGCATTGTGGTTTTATGTAATGAGCATAATAGTTATAAGTTATGAACATAGTAGTTGTATAGTATGGGCATTGGTGTAGAGGCTTATGAGCATAATAGTTATAAGTATGAGCATAGTAGTTGTACAATATGAACATTGGTGTAGAGGCTTATTAGCATTGACCTTGTAGGTTATGAGCATAATAGTTATAATTTATGAACATAATAATTAGTAGTTAAGGTTTATGAGCATTGGCCTTGTAGGTTATAAATATTATAGTAAAAAAATAAAAACCATAAAAATATAATATTACACAAAAAAATTAATTAAAAAAATAAAAACGATGGTGGCGTTGGGCTCACCAAACAACGTACGCCCGAGCTCACCATCGTCCTTCTGTATATCTAAAAGTGCGTGCAAAAAAATTAAATTACAAAATAATACAAAGAATATAATGAAAATAGAGAAAGAAAATTAAAATTAAAAATACACGAATGAAAAGCATAATTAAATTGAATAGAAATTCAAATTTAAAATATATTAAAATATTAAATCAAAAAATCATCATTATATTTATTTAAAATAAAAGAAAAAAATTGATGGGTGCACGGAGCACCATGAGCCCGGGCTCATGGTCGTAGTGCTGCAATTTTGATGACAATAAGCTTGTCATGGGTATATCGAATGGAGGGAACAACCCCTGGTTAGCTTTCGATCTTGCCTTTCACATACATTTGAAGGCTTCTCACAATTGGAACCGTGGAAGAATGGAAGCATTCACCTTGTGAGATACTAATATTAGATGCCTAATGAATTTCAAATGAAGTTTTCAATTTATTTGCTCTACTTAACGGGATTTCTCCTAGTCAACAGCTACCAAGTCATCTTATGAACAAGTAAAGACACATGTTTATCATTTGGAAAGAATTTTAAAAATGGTATTATTTAAAAAATGTCAAACCACATGGGTTATAATTGAAATTTCCCTTTTTTTCTATTGCTAAGGTCTTGTTCTTTTATGCGGTAGGTTGTGGTGGAATATCACACCGCACTCTTTAATTTTCCACCACACTTCATCACACCACACCACAATCATTATCACACTGTAACCAACTGTATAAAAAACGGACCCTAAATATATTACAAAAAGTTATATGTGGAGAAAATGTAAGGACAAAACACTAAGTACGTAATGATTATAATAGCATGCGTGTGCGCGTGTGTATGGATGTTTGACAATAGGGTTTAGATAGTGTTTAATATTTTGACCAAATTAATATGCTAGTTGGGTAAATGTTAGTAAGCAATAGATTAGCGTTTCAATTGTCAATTAGTATTTTAAAGCTAGTAACTTTTTAACCTTCCTTTTTTTGAGAGAAAATTTTTCCGAAACGTTAATAAAATTAATATTTTAAGCCATGTCCTATAAAATTTACACTTTAGATAATGGATTGGTTATGTAACAAATTGTCACACCCCCAGATCCTCAACCATCAAATTATGATTAAGAGGACACAAACTTAATGATTAGCGCAACGGACTAAGACCCGAAGATATTACTGTCATCCACATCTATGGACAAGGCTAACAACCACTTACAAAACACCAATTACAACACATAAACCCAAAGGAACGTGTTTGAATACTATACATACTTACATAGCCAAAATGATGATTACAATTAACTTCACTAATCATAAGTACAACTGTGGAAACATCTCAACCAAAAGCTTCAGTTGATAGTTGAAGGCCCAATGATGGTTTTTTTTTTTGGTAGTCTAACACGCCCTCTCAAGTGAATGCCCTTTGGGCTAGAAGCGTGGATGCTGCAAAGACCCCTCTTATCCTTACGCAAAAAAAAAATGGGAGTTGCTGAGATTCGAATCCGAGACCTCTTGCTCAGGCGTGACTCTGATACCATGTGAAACCATCTCAACCAAAAACTTAAGTTGATGGTTGAAGGTCTAGTAATAGTTTTATGCAACAACCTTCCACTAATAACTTGGCATCAAACGCAAAGGGCGTAACTTCTTGGCATAAAAGAAGACTTCTTTACCTTCAAATGACCCTGACATCTTACTGGTGTTGGATTTGCTATCCGTAGCATCACTCCCTAAAACAAAACGTAAATTTTTTTCACAAATGAGTTGAAACTCAATACATATACTCCAGCAATGTTGAAACAAATTATGACAATTTGTTCTATTTCGTACATTTCAATTCATTTTTGCAAACAATGAGAAGAGACTAATTAACTTCATAATAGCTAATTATTATTTAGGTGGTTCCCTTTTTGCGATCGCCAAAAGACCATTCATATGCGCATACCCGGACCGACTAGGAAGTTCGAACGGAGCTAACAAGTTGACGCTAGCCAGGTTATGAAGTAAGTATTGCAATTGTTAGTCTCTATCTAAACCACCAATTTTTTCGATCAGGTATATTCATATTGTTTGGTGTTATGCGTAATCAAAACCTTTTTGGTGTTGATAATAGTTGCTTCTAGTTTGTTATGGGTACCAACTTATTTATCAATCAGTCACCTGCTTTTTGGGGTGACTTTGGTTATTTGGGATTCCTGGGTGCTTTTTTATTTCTAGATGTTGGATTATATCTGATTGTTGTAATGGTTTGGATATTCTTGTTAGGTTTTACGTGATCAATTTCCTAAACAGATACAAATTAATTGGCGGAATATTCATAACGATTACAAACCAATTAATCACTCAGGAAAGAGTATAATTGCAAAGGTTTACTATAAAACTTGATCGCTAATCCAATTGAAGAAGAGGTTGACTTTTGAGATTACAATGTAGAAATCTTCTACTATAGGTCCAAACAACACTCCAGGAACTCGATCGCTAAATCAACTCAATTAAGACTAATCTCAATCTAAGATGTATGTGTTTAGGGTATTTTGTAGATTATTTTAGGAAACAATAAAGATAAATATCGAACTAAGAGAGAGAGGAACTCAAGAAATCACCCTGACATCTTTCTAGAAGTCTCTAACAGTTAACAATTTCTCAGACAGACTCCCTTATATAGTGTTGGGTATCTTGGGAAAAGGGTTAACAAAAACCCTAATATAACCAACTCGCTCTAAAAACGGTGTCTGGGGTCCAACACGGTCCATGTTACAAGTAACACGGTTCATGTTAACCTCTAGAACCAATTTTAAGTCGGTTGCAAGCATCACGGTCTGTGACAGGGTCAACACGGTCCGTGTTGGCCCAACATGGTTTGTGTTGTGTTGATTTCTCCAAAAAAATCAACTCTCGACACTTCTAATCATGATACTATATTATTTTGGATTAGATACATTATTCTAGGGCATTAACTTATGTGACTCAGTAGGACCAAAAAAATATAGTTGTAATTAAACATATTTAATTATCGAATATGGAGGTCTCTAGCAAGACATATAACCACTATATTATTTTTGGCTTAAATTCTAAGTATATCGAACATTATCGGGACACTCCCAACAACTCCTAGGTTTTACATGTTTGAGTGGGAGGATGCTCATCTTAATGAATATGTTCTTCACCTTCTGTAACACCCCAAGTATATGGTTAACTGTGAGAGGATTGAAAATTGAAATGACTACTTATATCACCAAGGTGCATGCACCTTTCTTTTAGGAAGTTCATCCGTCGGGAACTTCTCAGTTAAGCATGTTTAGCTGGGAATAGTCTCGGAATGGGTGACCTCTGGAAGTGTGTGAGCGAGGACGAAGCACGATGAAAGGATTCGAGGAGATTTGTGGGGTCAATCAACAATCCTTGAAATAATTATCGGTAATGTTCATAGTCCAAGAGGTGTCGAGGCGTTCCACCTTACGGAATAAATGAATCATCCTCGCCAGACCATCCACAAAAGTAAAGAACTCAAAGATGATGGGAACGAATTGTTTAGGGATGCAGTATGAGCTTAGTACTAATCTATATGCTAAAGCACTATAATTTGTGTGTGTCTGTATGTCTTTGAGTGAAGTTGATTATTCCCTGTTATGAGAGACTTGGTAGTTTTGATTAACTTTGATATTGTAGCCTGTAAGCTAAAGCTTGGAGACTTTAGGGAGCTATTGAATTTTGTTGGTATTTTTTAAGAATTGACCCAAAGAATGCCGAAGCATTATACGGATGTGGTGTTTCTCAATCTAAGGTTGATAAGTTGGACAAGTCTAGGAAGGCATTTACAAGAGTTTTGGAGCCATTCCGTCCAATATGGATACATGAACTGAGTTAGAGAAGATAAAGGCATCAAGGAAGGCTAGGATGGTCAAGTCCATTTCAAGTAGGATGGACAAGTTAGGCAAGCTAATTGATAGGAATCTATTAACGCATCAAAAGTTTTCTCCACTAAAGTGCAAAGACTAAGCTCAGAGTTACCAAATCTTCGACTCAAGGATAGGCAGTCAATTGGATAATATTAGGTGATCATGATCATTCAACTGTACAAGAAAAAGGTAGCGAGGACTCTCAAATAACTCAAACCTTTTCTCCTACGTCAACCTTAATACTAAGCATGGAGGATAGAATTAATCCAAGTCCTACACGATCTCTATCATTCAACTATGCGAGAAGGGCACGGGGTGATGTTAAATCAAAACTCAAATAACTTAGGCGATGATTGAGTGGAAAAACCCTCTCCATTTGAGATGAAACTTATGCTCAATACTGCGAAGGAAAGTAGTGTTTTTCTTCGTCTAAGGAGTATGAGTGTTTTGACACTGAGACCTCGAGGGTCACCTAGAATGTGGAGCATTTACCTTTTGTGGGTGAGATTTCTACAGGTGAGTCTCAACTTGTGCCACAAGTTGATGTGTGTTTTAGTGGTGTACTCTATTCAAGGAAATACCAAAGGTAACAAGAAGTGTCCATGGTCAATTCCTAAAGATAAACGACTTACAACTCAGGTTCTTTGTGATAATGATGCAGGAACACAACAAAAGTAAAAGGATATTGCCACTAGTGCATACCATATTGAACTAGTACGCAGATTTAAAATTGATGAGCAGGGCCACTATATCTATAGGGTTCTCCAAGAGCAATGATAAGATTGGATGTTCAACACCCGACATTTCAGAAGATGCAAGTCGTAGACAATGCAATAATGTGCGGTAGACCTGCTTTTTACTGGAGATTGGATGTTCCAAATTCTTCCTCTATTGCCTGCTTCAATCCCAAAAATCTAGCAAGTAGACCATTAAATCCATCGATTTTGCTGTTACTTGTAACCCTGACTGTACAACAAGTTGCAGCAAATTCTCTTTCCTCTTTCACTCATTCAGCATGCACCTTGCATTATATATCTCTTTCTTGTTCTTCTTGTGGACCTGTAAGTGTGGAGCGGGCTCTATTGGTCATTGAGAATTTTTGGCGCCTTGGTTAAGTTTATGCTAATGGTGTGATTTATAGTATGTTTAGTTTGTGTTACCGGTATTGTTTGTAATATGTTTGTCTTATTTATGCTAGTACTAGTTTTGCCAACTCATCTAGTAAAATAATGTTCATAATTTGAAATTAACACAAATAAAATTTATAATAATTTTGAATAGGCTTGTACTTTTCTCACGTGAACTGTTGACCCACATTTAATTGTTAAATTTTATGCATTTTATTTCAACAATTTATCGTATCTTTCATTTAATAATATCCTTTATGTGGTGACCTTTTTAATTTATATGCAAATTAATAATTTAGTTTTTTTTTTTTAAATAATACTTATTTATATGCAACGTGCATGACACGCGTTTAAGACTAGTACAAATTAAAATATATGTATTCTTTTAGACAAGTCGTTAGGAAATGCTATTTGCTTTGTAAGAATAAGAATGAATTTCTAAATGGGCTTCATTTTTTAAGCTTCTTATTACCTGCAGGAGTCCCACTGCCGTTAGCACCGAAATGAAGAAGAGGGTGGTTGAGGGTATTTTAAATCAACAGTGCTAATACGTCTATATCGAACTCCCGATCCAGGCCTCTTAGTAATTTGTTGTTAGGGCTTGATCCAGTTAAGGAATAGCGGGCCTCCGGATGCGAAGAGTACCAAAACTGAAGTCAAGCTGCTAATCAATAAGACTGATCGATAAGGGCTACCATAAGACCTGTCTCCCAGTCCTCTTGTCCCGTCTTAGACTGCTCTGGCTCAGAGTTTCGGGGGGGGGGGGGGGCTGCCCCATTTCTTTCTTCTAGGGTTGGTTTTCGAAGGCCTTCTCCAAATAATAGAAAAAGGGCGTCCTTTTCTACTATTTGATTTGACGACTAAAGATCAAGATCAAGTATTTTCATCATCTTTTCAGAGGTAGCCCGAGGAAAGGTTCGTCAGGAAAGTACCAGAAGCATAATGAATTGAATTTCATTAAGTAGTTCCTTGCAAAAGGGAAAAGAGTTTCATATTTGAATTCAAAGAGCTGACGTTGCCGTTCTCTTTTCTCTTTCGACTTCAGGTTGCGACTCAAAATTTTCTTGCCAAGCTACATGAAACAGATTTTCGGAAGTCCACAGAAAAATTATTGTTGATTGCCCAAAGTGAGAAGCAAACAGATTTGATCTTTTTCGATTCAATTAAGGTATTAGTTGCGCAACACTAGGTCCCTGCAGTTTCGAGCAAGATTCGGTGATTTAGAATCGAAGTTTTATCAACTTCAAGCTGTCGCATAACCGCTTTATGCTAATTGCTAACACTAAACCAATCCTGCCAATTCGAATCCTTTAACCATGTCGGTACCAACAGCATTACCACCGCATCAGTCTTTGCGCTCGAAGGAACACAATGAAGCTACTCATTCCTTCTTTGTAGCTTACAATTTCCTTTTCTATAATCATTGGTACATACATACATACATACATACATACATACATACATACATACATACATACATACATACATATGTCTGTGTTAGCGTGTGTCTTTAATCTAGGTATAAATTTAATCTCATGTTAATTACAATAATTATAATATCTTTAATTGATATTAATTATTTATGATTTGAAAATGGTTAGGAGAAACCTAACTTTCCAAATTTCATAATTTAGGTATAAACTTACGTTGATTTGTTATATGTGTGTGGGAGATTTGAGATTGTAAAAATGAAAAAATAGATTTTTTTTATAAAAAAAATGAGAGATAAAGGTTATTTTGAAATGATGTGAGTTGACAATAATACCTGTACCGGCAAGTAACGACTTCTTTCGATATGAAAAAATGGGTATGGGTACTAAAATTTTAAAAAAAAGTGGCCTCGGGTATTAGCAGTGGTTTGTACCCGACAGGTACCGACCCACATGCTAATTAAAGATACAATCAACAAGTTTTATGTTTGGGGTTAATTAAAGATACAATCAATATGCTAATTAAAGAATGTTAGTTACTCCCTCTGTCCCAAATTATTTGTCCACTATTCCATTTTTAGATGTCTCAAAATTATGTCCACTATCCTAAAATGGAAACTTTATTTTATTGAAATTACTAAAATACCCTTGGTTTGAATTTTAAAAATATTTGAATATGAGAGGGAAAAGTATAAATAGTAGTTTTGAATTTAAAAATACAGGTATTATTAGTAATTTATTGCTAATTGAGATTAATTTAGTTATTTTCCTTAAAATGCGTGCCAAATCAAATGGGACAAATATTTTGGGACGGAGGGAGTAGTACATATACTTGAATTGTCAAAAAATTACTAAGGGGTATCCTAATTTTTGGTGAAATGTTTTTCTGGTATCTCAACTTTTAAAACTAATTTTGGGGTACCCTAACTTTTAGAATTAGAAATAATTATGTGAATTTTCGGCCAATGATTTGAATTCACCGGTGAGTTTTAGGCGAGAAATTGATTAAGTATCTTTGTGGACGAAAATGCCCTTTGTTTTTGTGGATGACAATGATTTGAATCAATCGGAAATTCGCCGGAAATTCACCTAGTAATTTCTAATCCTAAAAGTAAGAGTACCCCAAAATTAATTTTGAAAAGTCAGGGTACCAAAAAATTGTTTCTTCAAAAGTTAGGGTACCTCTAAGTAATCTTTTGTTGAATTGTAATTACATCTTAGTGTACAGTTGAACCTCTAGGTCTGGGAGTTGTTATTGTTACTGTTGCTTTGTTGTACATATACAATTTGGGGTTAATTTAAGCTTTCTTTATGCTTTTTTTCTTTCATCACAAATTAATCCCGTTTAATGAGGATAAGCATGGATGCTATATCATTTTTTAAACCCTTGAATGTTGAAAAATGCCCAAAATATATTAGTTAAAATACCTGAATACGACCCGTTGATTTTGATATATGGGTGTAAAATAGGTAGTATAATTTAATCTTTAACTATACCTGTTTTGTATCCGTTTTACCCGCATACCTGATGGGTATGAGTAAGGGTGTTAATATTTAGTACCCGCCAAATATGAGTAAGGGTAAGGCCGTAAGGGTAATGATTTTGAAAATGGTTAAAGGTAAGGGTATGACTCTACCCGACCCAAAGTTGACTAATCGCCATCCCTAGCCTAACAATTAGTCGAGTCAAGCTCGAGGTTGGTAGACTCGAAACTTGGCTCGTGAGCTATATTATAGGCTTGGCTTGACTCGCGAGCTTGGCGAACCTGAAAAGTTAGGCTCGCGGCTTGACTCAACAAGGGTCACGAGCGATCACGAGTTTTAACGAACAAATACTTGTTCATCGTTATTCAATTTGTTAACCTACAAATGATAATAAATGGTATCTTTTAAAATAGAAAATAGAAAAAAAGAGTACTTATAACAAAGTCAAATAATGATATAAGATTGAAAATTAATCAATTCAAAATAGTAATTATAAGATGTAAAATAAAGTAATTTTATAGTGATAATGAAAATAATTTATGATTATGTATTATCAAACATAATATATGTAATCCAATTTTCCATTCTTACAAACCTATGAGTTTCAAAACTCGAGTTTTCTTAGGCACAACTTGACTCATTAAAAGCTTCTCAGCCAAGACTAGTCGGAGAAAAAAAAAATAAGAATGATAAGCTCGAACCCCACTACCCCAGCCTGCTCGAATTTACCGAGCTTCCCACCGAACTAACTCATGAAGATTCACGAGCTGGCTTAATTCATCACCATCTTCCCATGGAAGCATGGATGAAGAGGGGAAAAAAAGATTGAGTAAAGATATTGGAAAAAGGATTTTGTATCTTTTCTTTTCTTTTCTTTTTTTTCCTTTTGGATCTTGAAAAAGAATAGATTGCTTGTGATTGTTATGGGTGGCGGGGCGGTCCCCTGCGTGGACCACATATTTTCAAAATAAAATAAAATAAAGTAGGCTTTGGGAAGTTACCATAAATGACCTTGTCGAGAAATTGCTTCATGATATTAATAACGCCAAATGACGAAATTGTCCTCTACTTACTCGAGAAATTACGGAAACGTTAACGAATCTTAACGGATAAGATTAGGCATTTTGGTCAAACTAAAGGTATGCAAATTGCCCCTAGTGGTCGACGTGTGGTCTATGTAATTGTGTTCGCATTTTGCGGTGAAATGACGAAATGACCCAAATGCAGATCTATGGATTGGGTTTAGGTTGAGATGGGCTGGACCACTGATTTACTATTTTACGATTGGGCCTTTGTCAAATTAGATTTATTTTTAATAACCCTTTATTTTTAATTGTTATTTTAGGGGTGAAAAGGTATCAAAATAAATATATTAATTGTCATAATTTTGTCTTTCACGATCTTCAATGTTACGCTTTGGTTGATAATTTCTTACATAATACTACCTCCGTCCCAAATTATTTGTCATTTTTTTTGAGAGAAAATTATTTGTCATTTTACCTAACTTCTTTGTCTCGAAATATTTGTCTCATTTACAATCCCAACAATTGTAATACCTTTGCTACCCCTAATTAGTAAATTTACTTATCACTTTTTACAATTCCAACAACTATTATCTTCAATTAAAGTAGGGGTAGTTTGGGTAAATTACAAATTTTTTACATCAATTCCTAATATACATTGGTCTTCTCAAGTTAGGTAAATGGACAAATATAATGGGACGGATGTAGTATGTTATTAATAATTGCAATATTATACTTTTATGATAGTATTTTTCGTTACAAATATAATGGTGATAATTATATATAGCAATTTCTTGTATATTGAGAAATTTATGGTTAAATTTTTTGAAATTTGACTGCACGATTTCTTAAGACGACAAATTGGAGAAAAAGAGTAATAAATTGGAGAAAAAGAGTTATGGAATCAAAAAATAAAGATAGAATCTAATTTAAAACCAAAAAAATTATTTAAGTGGACAAATAAATAAAGACAAAATGATCATGTAGTTTTGGATAATATGCTCTTTAATTAAAAAAAAAACGGTTTTGCTAATTGTCGCCCATGGTTAATAGAGAATCTTATCCAATTTTTTATTATATAAATCCTATGTGTATATCATAAAAGATTATCTTTTCAATATAATATACTTATTATCTAACTAAATTTAAATAAATCTTATCATTATCTAATAAATATTTTATAATTATCTTCATAATTGTAGAATTGGAAATAACATATAAAATTGATTATCACGTATATCTTATAGAATTAGCGTATAATTGAACTCCAAACATTGAATTGTGTGTAGATGGAGTCTCTCATACTGAATTGCGTTTGTTCAAAAAAAAAAAAAGATTCGTGAAAATTGGGTTGAAATTACAAGTCAATTCAAATAATCCATTATTATTTGAAATTTCCATCTTATAAAAATGTTCTGTAAACTGCAATTTGGAATTCAATTGGATTAGTTGAAGCATGACCACAACTAGGCTGGAGAGCTTTTAGTTGAACACTAGACAAAATCCAATCCAAATGTCCCACGAACCGCCAAACCCTAAACACTGGACGAATTATAATGGATAATTTGAATTGACTTGTAATTTCAACTTAATTTTCACGAATTTTTTTTCTTGAACAAACGCATTTAGTATGGGAGACTCCATCTACACAATAATTCAATGTTTTGGAATTCAATTATACGCTAATTCTATAAGATATACAAGATAATCAAGTTTATATGTTATTTCCAATTCTACAATTATGAAAATAATTATAAAATATTTATTAGATAATGATAAGATTTATTTAGATTTATT
Source organism: Portulaca oleracea (assembly GCA_029582165.1). Taxonomy (NCBI): domain Eukaryota; kingdom Viridiplantae; phylum Streptophyta; class Magnoliopsida; order Caryophyllales; family Portulacaceae; genus Portulaca; species Portulaca oleracea. The sequence continues at coordinate 13,941,927 of CM055870.1, forward strand.
TAGATAATAAGTATATTATATTGGAAAGATAATCTTTTATGATATACACATAAGATTTATATAATAAAAAATTGGATAAGATTCCCTCTTAACAATCGCCTTCAGGGCGACGATTAGCAAAACCGAAAAAAAATATCAATAAACAATAAGGCTATGTTATTTTCTATTTTCTATGGTACTATACAACACTTATTGCAATTTACCACGCTATCTATAAATTACCTATCTTACTATATTATACCACACCTTAGTATAATAATCATAATTTTCTTTCTCCTTATTGTTGACATGACATGAAATAAGAATGAAATGAGGTCGTGCATTACAAGAGTGAAAATATGACTTGACTCACGAAACTTACAATAAAATTTGACTTGACTCATGAAACTCACAATGAAAGTCTCACGAGACGAATTTAATTGTAAGGTCCCGTTCTTTTATACGGTTGGATGCGATGTGTTAATGGTGTGGTACGGTATGGTGGAATATGAAAAAGTGTGATGAATTGTGGTGAGAATTATGATAAGTGGGGCAGTTGAAAAGAGAGAATGTAAAAAGTAGAGAAGAAAAATGAAAAAATATATTGGTAATGATTGTAGTATGATGTACCGTTTGCCAAAAATAAAAGGTGGATGAGAGAGAAAAAATATATAATTTAAATATTTGTGAGACAAACTTACGCCCCATTCTTCTATGTGGTAGATTGCACATCATTTTTATGAATATAACCCAACGATTATACTCCCTCCGTCCGAAATTAGTTGACACTTTGACCGTTAATTACTCACAAATCAAAATGATTTATAATATGAAATTACCGTCATCAGAAAGATACTTTACTAAAATTTACAATAGAGATAATTTCATATTATAACTTATTATAGTTTGTGAATAATTAACGGTCAAAATTTAGTCAAAGTGTCAATTAATTTGGAACGGAGAGAATATTATTAATACTTTTTAAAATTAATATTAGTCAAACTCATATTTGTCGCAGAAAAACTAATTAAATAAAAAAGATCAATTTTAATTGTTTTAATAAAGATCCACAAATTTCACCTGGATTAATGAACCAAACTCAAACTCAAACTAAGCTTCAGCCTCTCTTTAACAATATCATTATTTCCCGCATTTTACAAGAGTTTGGCCTTCTTATTCTAAACACATTAAACCGGCCGGTTAAGAAATTTGAATTTCATGTGTTTGTTTTCTTATTGTTGGGTCAACCATAGCTCAAGACACCGCAACTACTTGTCACATGCATTTGGAATATTCTAGAGGATCAACGGATCATATTTCATAATTATCCCCTACATTCGAAAAAGATCCTCAATTTTTTTTTATTTATAATTTTCAATGTAATATTAAGACCATAATTTTTCATGTTTTATTATAATAAAATCTATAAGACTATGGCCCTGTTCTTTTATGCGGCATTCTGCAGTATGACGCGGTATGTTGTGGTGAAATTGTGGCGGGTTGTAGTGTAATTGTGGTGAGTTATTAGTATGTTGTGGTGAGTTTTTTTGTATATATACATAAATATTGTATTGGTAATTGTGAAAAAATAATTTGTGGTGGGTTGTGGTGAATTGTGGTATAATGATATTTTGTGATGGGTTGTGGCAAATTGCGGTAGACTGTGGCACCGCAATTTGCCAACCGCAGAAAAGAACAAGGCCTATATTAAAATAAAAGTATTTTTTATCACAAACTTAATCGTAATAAATATATATAATAACTCAACATATAATTTGATAAATTAACATTTCTTATTTAAAAATTATGATCACAATAATCAAACACGGATGATTACTTTTTATAAATGGAGGGAGTAATTAATTATCATCCTTCATCATGAGACAGTGAGGCCTTGTTATTTATACCTACTACCCCGTCCCTTTTTATTTGTCAAATTAATTAATTTCTCCGTCTTTTTTTATTTGTCAAATTAACTAAATTTTACAATTTCAACAATCATATTACCAATTCTACCCCTAATAAATATTCCCTCCGTCCCTTTTTGAATGTCAAATTAACTAATTTTATAAAACCAATGTGTGTTGAAAATAGAGAGAAAAAATTATACATGGACAAATATACCCTTCATTAAAAAAGAGGAATAAAGAAAAATTTTAAAAGGTAAAATAAAAATCGCATTCATTAATTAAGGGTAGTATGGGTATTTTAATTGTTGAAAATGTAAAATTGATAAATAAAAAGGGACAAGGTAGTTAAAAAATTGATATTCGTTAAGGGAATGAGGGAGTAAGTTTTTTAACTCATTCCAAGACTATTATCAAGGATATTTTGGGCAATTTGCAAATTTTTCACCTAATTTACCATTCTCATTGGTTTTGATAAATTAGTTTTCTTGACAAACAATTAGGGACGGAGGTAGTAGTATTTATGTTTAACTTAATTTAATCTTACCTTACTTTACCCAACTCTATGAAAAAAAAACTCAAACTAAACTCAAAATTTTAATAAAAAAGAAATTGAAATAATATTATTTTAATCATCAAACCATTCCACTTTTCCACACTTATAACTTTTTTCATATATTTACCTAACATTAAAATTTTATTAATAAAATATTTTCAAACTACAACTAAGACACCATTCTTTTGTGCGTTAACGCAACTAACCGTAACGCAATTCAACGTAACGCACAAAAGAACGGGGCCTAAATTTAACTCAGGCTCTGCGTGGAAGGGGAGTTAAAAATGGAGAGTAGGAGTACATAAGAGTAAGAGAGTGTGAGAGTATAGGAGTTCATAAGAATAAAGGAGTGTGAGAGTATGAGAGGGTTCATAAGGGTAAACTACTTATCCCCGCTTGAGAGAGTATTTGGAGAGTTCATAAGAGTAAAATGTTAATTGACATATTTATCCTTTCATAATATATGTAGTTCAATGGTGAAAGTATGGGAGGGTTAGGGGTATAATAGTCATTTTCTATGTTGTGTATGATATACACCTCCTTACACATCAAATTGGGGTGTTAAAAAAATAAGAGTAAAAAGGTGTAGGGGGGGGGGGGACCCTACTCCCTCTTACTCTCTTGCCAAGCAGGAGTAAGGAGGAGTAGGCACCCTCCTTTACCCCTACTAACTCCCATAGTCCCATTTACCCCTCTCCCAAGCAAGGCCTCAAACTACTACCTCCGTTTCATATTATTGTCATAATTTTGACTTTCACGGTTTTCAATGTCACTTTTTAATTGATAATTTCTTATATAGTATGTTATCAAAATTGCAATATTATACTTTAATAATAGTATTTTTCATTACAAATCTAATGGTGGTAATTTTATATATCAACTCATTATATATAGTGAGCAATTTATGGTCAAAATTTTTAAAATTTGACTACACAATTTCCAAAGACGATAATTAATATGGAACGGAGGGAGTTTTGCTCTCCAGATGATGTGGAAGTAACGGGGTCCACTAAGAGAGTTAGAGTTTGTATCTTTGTTTTCCAATGGTGAGGGTGAGTTTGGTTTAAATAAATTAAAAAAATGTAGGCCCATTTTTCATAATTAAATTTTTTTATGGATAATAATATAAATAATTTGATTGTTTTGATTTATTCTATTTAATTACTTTTACAGAATACATAATAATAAAATAAATGACTCTAATTGTCAATAAATTAATATATTCAAATTCAAATTGTGAGAAAATTTCCAAATAAATGAAACAAATTTTTGATTAGAATTTTAAAATAAAGATTGCAATCTTTATAATCTTTACAAAAATTATGAAATAAAACAATTAGTTGTTGGAAATAGGAATACTTTTGATTAGAATTCCCAAAATAAATAAAAGTAGATGTTGGAAATAGTGTGTTTGAGAAACCCATAAGGCCAAAGTTACACAGCCCAGCGTCAAACCCACGGAGCCCAAAACGGCCACCCAAGTAACATCAAAACGGCGTCGTTTTGTTAAGTGAAACTGAAATAAAAAAAAAGGAAAAGGCAGCCGTATCTCGTCTTCAACCTCAGCACGCGAGGGTGAAACCGAGACTGCCTCGGCCGCCATACTCGACCCTGCTGCTGCACACCAGATCTCGACCTCACGGACGACACCTGGACGCCACGTCAGCCTCGTCCTCGCCGCTGCGGAGGCTCTAATACCAACTTTTCATTTCCGTTCCTCTCCTTACCTTACATTACCCATACTTAACCTAATTACGTTAAAGAACAGGGCCTGCTACTCCCTTGGTCCTACTTTATTTTTATTTTCTATGTATAAATTGAAAAAAAAAACTTCTGAGATTATCTTCTAATGAAAATGTAGTATTTTATTTATTTATTTATTTGTTTATTATATAATAAATCTCATTATTCGTGATCCTTTACTTCAAGGATAAACGAATCAATTGATAGATTCATATTCAGAGTAGTACTGCACTACTGCATCCAATCAAGATTTTTTTTTTTTTTTTTTTTTTTTATATTTTTTTTTACAAGGGAGCAAATAACCAACAAATAACAAACTACGCACACTCTGCGGCTTCTGGGCTCAATGGCAATATCATGCGCCTGCTTACTGCTTACTGCTTACTGCTTACTGCTTAGCTTCTTGTCCTCGGACTTCAACTATCTTTACAAAGTTAAAAGCTAGAAATATGCATTGACAATTTTCCACAATTTGCTTGACCTTAGACTATTCAGGCAGGGGTGGAGTCAGAAAAAATTTATTAGGGGTATCAGTTTATTAATATTCTTTCAATTGTTTATCATAAATTTAATTATCAAATTATATATTCATTTTTACATGTTTATTAGGATTTTATCCAAGCTTTTTTATCATATCCCATTATAATCCCGCTAGCACGAGGTATAAGCGGTGTATGTATAGGCAATTTTCCTTTGATATATGAGAGTACATGAAGAGTATATGAAGAAGTTGATTCTGTAAGTAAAAAAAATCTTTTGGAAGAACTCATAATTGAATATTAAGATGAAAAATGAGGAAATATAAATTTATGAAAAGTATTTATTAAATTACTTAAAACTTTAATATATAATATAGTACAAAATGAGAGACAAGAATGCATACATGTATAAGACTAGATACAAGAAATGGTTAGAAAATCTAATATTATAATTGTTAAAATTAACTCATAATCTATAAATTCATAATTGTATAAGACTAGAGACAAGAATCCATAAAGACTGCTGGTGCATTTGTAAGCCCAAACGACATCACTATAAATTCATAATGCCCGTATCTTGTCCTGAAAGCAGTCTTGGGAATGTTCTCGGCCCTAACTCTGAGCTGGTGGTAACCTGACCTTAGATCAATCTTGGAGAACACTCCAGCCCCTTGGAGTTGATCGAATAGATCGTCGATCCTCGGGAGAGGGTACTTGTTCTTGACAGTAACCTTGTTCAACTCCCGGTAGTCAATACATAGCCTTAAGCTACCATCCTTTTTCCTCACGAATAACACTGGAGCTCCCCAGGGTGATGTACTAGGTCTGATGAATCCTTTACTCGACAAATCATCCAATTGTACCCTTAACTCCTTAAGTTCTGCAGGTGCCATTCTGTAAGGTGCCTTAGATATAGGTCTAGTTCCCGGAATTAGCTCAATCTCAAAATCAATCTCCCTCCTCGGGGGTAACTCCGTAACTTCTTCGGGAAAAACATCCAGAAAATCGCGCACCACGGGGATCTCTTCTATCTTGGGTGGACTCTTCGGACTTTCACTTATCGAACACAGGTAACCCTCGCACCCGTGATTTAGCAGCTTTCGAGCCTTCACATAAGTTATGATGAGACACGGTCTAACTCCTAAGTCCCCAATGAAACGAACTTCTCTCCCCGCATCTAATTTGTGCTTGAGTGAAGCTCAACCAATCCATTCCTAGGATAATATCGAATTCCTCTAGATCTAGCTGAATAAGATTAACTGGAAATATTTCTTTATTCAACATAAGTGGTACACCCAAACTGATGGAATATTTCACCGAGCAGGCTAGACTTTGCAAATTTAATTTCGAGACAACTTTTGTTGAGATAAAAGAATGTGTTGCACCAGAATCAAACAATGCAATTAAAGGTTGTCAACATATATTAACAGTTCCAGTTACGACCATACCAGATCTTGCTGCCTCTTTCCTGCCCATGGCATATGCTTGACCCACACTGCCCTGCTGTGGCGTGGTCCTCACTGGCGGTGCTGTTCGTGTGGTACCCGGTTCCTGTCTTCGTGACCTCCTTGGACACTCCAGAGTCTTATGATCTGATGCTCCGCACCACAAGCAGTTGCCGGTGCCCACCCGACATTGGGCGGTAGTGTGGTTTGTCCTGCCGCACTTCTTGTAGGGTTCCCTAACAGCAGCTGCGGCGGCTTGATTCTTGGGAGTCGGAGGCATTGGTCGCTTGACCTGACTACCCTCCACTGTAGGCACACTAGTCACTCCCCTATCATTCCATTTCCTCTTTGTATTCCCTTGGTTTCCCGGGTTCAGGGCTCTCAACTCCTTTCTTACCCTTTCTACCTCAGCAGCCCTTTCATACATTTCTTGCATGGTTAGGAAGTGATGGGACGACAATTGGCTACGAATGTATGACGCTAGGCCTCCCTCATACCGGGTCAGTTTCAACCTCTCCGAGGCCACATAGTCCGGGGCAAAACGGGCCAGCTCATTAAACTTCGCCGTGTACTGCATTACCGTGATATCCCTGTTGAGCATACTCCATTCTAGAAACTCCTTTTCTTTCTGACGTCTAAGGGAGACGGGGTAGAATTGGGCTCTCAAATCGCCTAGAAAGTCGTTCCAAGTCTTATCAGTCCCCTGGTATGCATCCTTAATGGTCTTCCACCAGATATCAGCTTCTCCTTTTAGGTAATAGGTCCCTATGGTCAGCCTTTTTCCTTCGGGCACCTCAACTACCTCAAAGATTTTCTCCATCTCTCGAATCCATTCCTCTAGCACTACGGGGTCATAACTTCCCGTGTAAAAGGTTGGGTTCCTCCTGGCTACCCTATTTGCGTAATTCTCTTCCCTAGGCCGACTTGCTTGACCCACAGAGGGAATGGGTATACGCTTGAGTAATTCTTGAACTAGAATCCCAAAGGGGTTAGGATACGGTGGTGGATTAGGAGGGGCGGAACCTAAAGACGACTCAGGATGGGTAACTAATCCTGGGTTAATTTGAGGCCCTTGTATCTCAAGTTGGTTTCTTCTCGAAGCTTCATCCCCGGACCCTCCTAGTGGTGGTGAATTCCCCGAACTTTGCGACATGCTACAATATAACCACAAAACATATTATTATTCCACATAATTTAACACTGTTCCTCCTTTTTATAACTCAGTCATAGAAGTCTTAAGTTTTTACCAAGCGTCTCCTTATAGGATCCTTGTTACTTCGTTAGGTTATAACACCCACATACATGCATGTAATATTAGAAACCCCAACTAAAATCCTCACAATCCCATAATCCCATAAGACACATCGACCTATGCGGTAAGAAACGAAAACCCAACATATATAATACTACTGCACCCAAACACAACCAATTGTGAGAATGAAAACCCCTTTTTTTAATTGTCTACGGCATGCTTTTCCGCCCTTCATTCATAAGACAGCGCAATAGCAAATAAACAAGTTCTAAGGTTTCCCCGAGTTACAACCAATGCTCCCCTCGCAAAATAATCAAAGGGAGATCACAAAATCAGCATAGTTTGACTAATTACAAAGGTGACCCAAGGCAAAATATTTAGTCACCCGCAATGTGTATGCAGTCATCTAGCTTAATCTAAGGTTAGCTTCCTAGCTATCCCTGCACAAAAGTTAGTTATATTCAGATTTCTTCAAACTTGTGAGTTGGACCCTTCCTGCTCCCTAGCTTCCTCCACGTGTCGTAGTCGCAAGGGACGAACACTCTTGCGCTTGGTGCGACGGACCTTGGGCCCCAAGTCGGTCCAGTCAAAGCGCTTCGCTACCGGCACTACATGAGTAGATGTTCCCTCGTCGCGGTTCTTGGCGTGCCTAGGTCCTGGGCACTCCAATTCTTGGTCCCGATCCATGCTAGGGTCATCTTCTTCCTCCCCGGCCTCTCGGGCTGTGGGCATAGTCTCCCCATGAGTAGGCGATCTCGGAACGATCGGGCGTCCCGTGATGAGAGGTGTAAAGTGCAACCGTACTTCATCCGCCGGTGGAGAAAACACATGCGGTGGAGTCACTCCTACATTCGGAGGAGCGGGCAACGCTAGCATCTGGTATAGGTAGGGTCCTAGCTTGCTGACATGGAGGCCTAGTGACTGCGTAGTTTGTGTGATAACTGCCTCCATAACTATTTGATTCCAAGCTCCAACGTAATTAAGGCACCACGCATGACGTCCTGGTTCTCCTCGAAGGAGCAGTTGGCGATACCTGTCTCTAATATCATCCCACGGGCTCTCGTGGGGAAGAGCGGCTAATAAGCATCGGGCTCGACAATCATCGTCATGGTACTCCGATTTTGGATTTGCAGCGCAATGAACTTCGAAAGCATCTTGCAAGACTTTGAGATGAGCTTGAACATTCGTAGTAGGTTCCATGAACATCGCGAAAGGATTTGGGAGAGGGTTGCCGTTGGCATCCATCTACATCATACATAAAGTGCAAATGCAAGGTCTTAAAAGTCTCAGCAAATTTAAGGAAACTTGATGACGTAAATAAAAGAAACAAAGAAAAACAAGGCAAGGTTCGAGTCTCAACCAAGTTAACCCTTTATGAGCAATCAAAGAAGCTCTTGTTCAATTTCTTTTTAACAATTTCTTGTACTCCTTAAATCGCGTCATTTTGGACATCTTTACTGATTTCTCCCATACTATGCCCAAATGCTCATTTCACCCTACACCAATCCCACTTGGGACTTGTATTATAACCTTTACATTAACAATTACAAACCTTTAAAGAAAATACCTTAACATGCTTCATTATTCCCCAATATACTAATCAAGTTTTACTTGCATAAACCATTAGACTCAACTCAATTTCACTTAAATTCTCCTTAAGATTTGACTAGAGTTCTCTAAAATCTTGGGGAAATTTCGGCAGCACTTCCCCTATAAATAGAGCTATCCCCAAATTTACATAATCTTGTATACCTGCAAGGAAAACAATTCATACTCTATACAACACCTAGAGCTTCATGCTCTTCAACAAATCCCACATAATCACAAATTCTTCCCAAACTGTCCATAAGGGACGCACATTTCACACATACTTAACTTTTTTCTCAAGTCTAAAGCATAATACTCAATATCTTAGGGAGTTCTACAACCCCAAATTCCACTTATAACACCGCTCTGATACCACAACTGTAACACCCCAACTTTTAACCACAAGATTAAACCACTAATAATGATCCCAACCCTGTGATTAGCGCAATGTACACTTAAGTCGAGTATACCGTCCCCACTCGGGACAAGGCAACACAACCACCAAAAAGACTTCAAAACCACAAGGAAAAGATAAGCTTAACTCCAACATAAGCCAACTTATAATACAACTTATACAACACTTGAACTAGGTACATAATCATATAAATAGAAAGGTTCCACAACTTCTTCAATTTCCTGAACGCCCTTGCCTATTTGCGAAAGACCTTAGAGTCTGCCTTGCTTGGGTCGGATTACTTCGGACTGGATTTACCCTTGCCTTGGGAGCTCGAACCTCCTAAAACAAAACATTTAAAACAGGCGCAAAAAGGTGAGTGGGGAAACACTCAGTACACAAACCTCCAACACGTCAAACCGTTCGAAAACGGTTTTCGGTGCCGGCATTTAAAATCATTTTGAAAATGGGAACGAGGATAAATAAACATTAAAATGGATTTGACAGAGATGCAAACATATAAAAGTGAACATGGTATATATATATATATATATATATATATATATATATATATATATATATAAATAGAGTGGTATCCCTTACGATCTGAACAAAGCACCTAACACGCGCACGCCCCAAACCGATCTGGAGTTTGGGTGGGTGACTGCTATGCAGTCGGACACTGGCCAGGTCTGGTACTCTGATCAGGAGCACCCTATAGATGAATAAAGGCTAGCACTACACGACTAGCTAGAATGATACTAATAAGGCGGGACCACCTTTGAAAATATTATTGTATAACATATATCACGATATAAAATTGAATGAATAAGCATCGAAACGTGCTTGAATAATAAAAGTTGGGCAATTTGCGTACCTTGAATCGGTGCGATGTTAGGCGGTGCGTCTCGGCCTTGGGATGGCTTGGGCGGCTTGGGAACTAAGATAAGAAAAGTATAGAATGGAGAATCAAATAAAGTTCTTAGTGAGTTTCAAAAAGTTAAGTAAAATAAGAACTAAGAATGAAATAACTTAAAGAGAAACATTTCATGTTTTTAAGGAATAAAGTTTTTAGCATAACTCGGGCTGGAAAACTCGGAATTAAGCAAACGAGTACTTCTCGGAATAGGGAAAATCACGATCTACAACTTCGTCAACATGACCGAGGTCTAAAAATGAAGGTAAGGGCCTGAAAAATAGCTCGGACAGAAGCTGAAGCTGGAATTCGGAAATTAAAAACCTTCGGTTTGATTTCTTGAATGAACTCAGAAAGAGGCTTGAACAAGAACGAAAGGTAACTTAATATGCGAAAAGGCTTAAAGTAATTATATTGATGGAGAATAGAAATTAAGGAAACGAGAGGCTAGAATAAAGATTGCGGAGCGCCTTGGGTTTAATTTGGTATGTCGCTAAGCGACGAAGAAAACTTATAGAGATAGATTGATGAGCTTTGGAAGTGTTTGAAGGATGAATTGGATTTAAGAATTGGTGAAGGACTAACTCCTAGGATCATTAGACCTCAAATAGCTCTTGTGCTATTGAAACAATCCGCAACCCAATCTAAGATTGATTATCACTATATGATTTAAACTTTAAAACTTGATCATAAAAATCATAACTTTGATAAATGACCTTAACCTTTAAAAGATAACATTTCCAACTTAGGGAATCACTCCTTGGATGTCCTAATTTTGACCAAAGAGTCTCCAATACAAAGAATCCCTTAAATGATTGACATTGGATCACAAAACCCCAATTTCTTACTAAATTTTCTGGGCAGAACCTCTATGGACAACCCTGATTCGCGACCCTATAGCTCTCACTCCCGATATCGGATGTCTACAAACCATACCTTTCCGGAAATCTTGCAACGTGGCCTAAAACTTTCATGTTTACCCCAGAAACTAATAAAGTCTCCAAGTGGACGAAAGTCTGCTCTCAAGTCACTGACTCAGAAAACGTAATTAATTTCGTGTCGTCACGGTTTTGGCCATAACTCGGTCTATACATGTCGGAAACTTGAAATTCCAAAGCCTATAGTTAGCTAACACCTTGGACTATCACAATGGAGAAATCTGGGCTAAAATCATACTCTAAATTCTCTGTAAAAATCAGATTCCCAAACAGAACCTTAATGCTCCTTACTCTCATTTCTAATGTTTGTTTAAGCTCCTAAATCATACCAATTCACAACCAAACCTCAAATTAGCTAACTTTCATCATATTTCCAGAAACAAACACTCAAAACTTATTCAAATACAGCCATAAACTTCACATGCAACCATAGATTACAACAAGCTACTAGAACAACATTCAAACTAGCACCTTCTTCATGAAAAGTCTCTAATTTACAACACTAAAGCATGAGAGCACTTGCTTAACATGAATAATACTCATAATCAGTCCCTAAACTCACTGTTTCTTCAATAAACCCACATGCATAAAGAGGAAAATCATTATTCAACATAACTTCAACCAAAACACCTCAAGAACAACTCAAAACTCACATGCATTCAACCCAAACTCAAACCCTAACTTAGCAATTACAATCACAACTTTGAATTCATGCTAAAGGAGTATAGAAGAGATAGAATTTGCAAGAATAACATAAAAAGAACATGAATTTCAGATTAGGGTTTAATTGGATTCGAATTGGGGGTTTGAGAGATTACCTTTGGGGAAGAAAATTGATGAAAACACAAGAGAGGGGAAGGAGTGGCCGGCGGCCACCCTTGGACGGTGGTGGAGGCCGGCGCCGGTGGCTGGAAAACGCAGCAGGGGGGGGGGGGGGCTGGCTCGGCAGTGAGGAAGAGGGAAGAGGGAGGAGGAGTGTGGGGGTGTTTGAGAATTAGAAAGTGTAAAAATGACCCCCTACCCCCTTCTAACTTAATATATAACCCAACTAAATTAATTAGGACAACAATTAGAGCTTAATGACATTAGAAACATCAAGTAATAAAATAAAATAAGTGTAAGTACACTAGATTGAAATAATTAGTTTGTATTAAATAAAATTAATCGATAACAAATCGGTACAATAAATTGGAACCTTAAATTAAAGAGAAATTAAATAGGTAAAATATAAGTATTACTTGTAAATAATTAAAAAGAGTACAACCTAAATAAATTAAGGTTTGGATAATAAAATACAAATGTTAAGGAGTAAAATAATTAAACCCCTTTTTGGTTAAGGAAATAACGTAACCGATAAAACCCGAAATAGTTTAACTTAACGGGTGAATTAAGTAACTCAAAGATTTTTAAAACGATAACTCGACACCCTTTTGCCATCTCCTGCTCGAGACTTGTCACCGCTACATAAATAAATTAAATAAAATCGAAAAGTTTTAGAACGTAATTTAGATAATTACTACAATTAGTACATTAATTAATACAGTTTTAGGGCGGGTTGTTACACCCTCCCCCCCAAAAGAAAGTTTCGTCCCCGAAACTTGCTGTTGGTAGCGATTGCGGTTGATTTACCTCCAAAGAGATGAGGGTATTTGGAGCGTGGCGCGGTGGGAGAGATTGTAGACTTAGCTTGAGTTGTTGTTGTAGAAGAGATGAGAGAAATCCATAAGCATTAGAATAAGGAGAGAAAGATGAACATCTCAATCACCCTTGCTTGAACTACTCAACAATGGACTTGAACTTGATTTAATAACAAGAATAATAACCAAAATCAACCAATATCGATAACCTTGAACACCAAAGGAATTGGATATGACCTTGGATAAAGGAGATTCCACCACCAAGGCCTAACACCCCACCATGACCATCATAAAGGAAGAATCCACCAAATGATCAATAAAGGAATGACTAGAAACACCACCATTAATCAATGGATAAAGTAATCTAGATTTTGAGAGAAAACTTAGGGAAACCCTAACCAATGCATAAGCATGTTCATAATTCATCAAAAGCTACCTGGAAAAAATGAGATAACAAGCTATTTATAATAAACTAGGAATTAGGCTAAAACAGGGCAAAAATGACGGAAAAACGCGTCCGACCAGAAGAGCGGCTCGGGCGAGCAGATGGGTGGCTCGGGCGAGCTGGCCCTCTGACCGCCTTGGCCTGTCGCTGGCCAAGATGGGTCGCGGGCGCGGCGAGAATCGCCGCTCGAGCGAGCGAAGCGGCTGCTCGGCAGCCGGCCGTGGCCGTCTGTCCGCCTGGGCAGAAAGGTGGCTCGGGCGAGCAGGTCTTCTGTCCGCCTTGGGCGCCCGTGACAAACAGGGCAGAATGGTGGCTCGGGCGAGCCACAGGTTGGCTCGGACGAGCCACGCTTCTGGGCAGTTTTCCCTGCCGACTTCAAATGCGCATAACTTCTTCATCCGAACTCCGTTTTAGGCCCGTAAGATATCGTTGGAAAGCTCTCAGTGTGTACTATAAGCTCCCAAAATTTGAGCCTCATCGGAGATGTATTGAAGGAGTTATGACCCGAAACGTGAAGGCGCGCGCATTTCCAACCTCTGATCGCCTTCCCCCTTGCAAGTTATTAACTTGGTTACTTCCGAGACTTGATACCAACACGCCCTTCATTCCCGGGATGACCCAATCCGGTCCCAAGGCTTCCGAGGTCGTTGACAAGTCCCGAGCCTCCCTTTACTCTAACAAGGATGGCTCACCGAGGCCACGTTAGTGTGATGCTCACCACCCCGCCTTTTGTAAAGGTGTATCGATTCCTGAAAACGAGTGGGTAAGCGGTTTTAGTCCGGTGATGATGGATCGGGATTTCATCGATCTTATCTTTAACCGCAATCCCGGCTATGAAAGCTTGGCACCGATCCCGATACTGAACCCGATATGGTTCAGTATTGTTTCTTCATGCTTTCCTCGGTTCCCATGTAGCTTCTGAGGTATCTTGATTTGCCCAAAGCACCTTGACTAAGGAAACTTCCTTTGAACGTAGTCGTTTAGTTCTTTGATCTAAAATCTGAATCGGCTACTGCTCGAAAGTTGGATCTTCGGCTAATAACGGGGGTTCTTCATCAAGAATATGCGTCGGGTCCCGCACGTATTTCCGGAGTTGGGAAACGTGAAAAACGTCATGAGTCTTCCCTAAGCTAGAGGGTAATTCTATCCGATATGCCACTGGATTGATCTTTTCCACAATAGGGTATGGCCCGATATGGCGAGGGCTTAATTTCCCTCTGATGTTAAATCTCCGGACCCCTTTAGTTGGAGAAACCTTAAGGAAAACTTGGTCTCCGACTTGGAATTCGAGTGGTCTTTGCCTGTTATCCGCATAGCTCTTTTGCCTGCTCTGGGCGGTCTTGATGTGTTGCTGAATGACTCTGATCTTATCCATGGTGTCCTGGATTAACTCTGGACCTATGACTAATGCTTCGTCTTAATCTCCCCAACACAACGGGGTACGACATCTTCGGCCATAAAGAGCTTCAAAAGGAGCCATTCTAATGGTGGACTGATAGCTATTGTTATACGAAAACTCTACAAGCGGGAGATATCTGTCCCAATTCCCTTGAAAATCTAAAACGCACGCACGTAGCATATCTTCTACGATTTGGTTCACTCTTTCGGTTTGACCATCACTCTCCGGATGGTAGGAGCTACTAAAGTTGAGTTTAGTACCGAAAGCCTTCTGTAGCGCGCTCCAAAATCTCGATTGAAATCTTGTGTCTCGATCAGATACTATATCTTTTGGGATTCCGTGCAGCCGGACAATCTCTTGAATGTATATATCTGCCAACTTATCTACCTTCCACCCTTCATGGATAGGAATAAAATGTGCTGACTTTGTAAGGCGATCTACAATCACCCAGATGGCATTCCTTCTGGCTACAGTGAGGGGCAATCCCATAATGAAATCCATAGAAATCGAATCCCATTTCCATGTGGGAACTTCCAAGGGTCTAAGTTCACCTGATGGTCGTTGATGCTCTGCCTTGCCAAACATTTATCCACATAGTTGGCTATGTCCCTCTTCATATTCGGCCACCAAAAGTTTTCCCTTAAATCTCTATACATTTTTGTACCTCCAGGGTGTACGGAATAGGATGAACTGTGGCCTTCTTCCAACAGCTTAAGCCTTAAATCTCCCCTGTTGGGTACACATAACCTATTCTGAAACCTTAAAGTCCCGTCCTCTTGAATCAAAAATCCCGGCATCCCCTTCACTACTAGATTATCCATGATCCTCTTAAGCTCGGGATCGTTTAACTGTTCTGTCTTAATTTCCTCAATAATGGACGGTTGTAGGGACAATGCAGCCAATCTCTTAATCACCTCCCCTTGCTTAACTAGCTCAACGCCCACTTTACTAAACTCTTGCTGTAATTTCGGATGGATTTCGAGGTAGGTCAACCTCCCATGCTGAGTCTTTCTACTCAGAGCGTCAGCCACAGTATTTGCTTTACCAGGATGGTATTGGATATTCAGATCATAATCCTTAATGAGTTCTAACCACCTTCGTTGCCTTAAATTCAACTCCCTTTGAGTGAATATGTATTTGAGTCTTTTGTGGTCCGTAAAGATAGTCGTAGGAACTCCATAAAGATAATGCCTCCAAATTTTCAGGGCAAACACCACTGCTGTGAGTTCTAGATCATGCGTTGGATAATTCTTTCGTAAGGCTTCAGTTGCCGTGACGCATAGGCTATTACCTTATTGTCCTGCATCAGCACACATCCCAACCCTTGATGGGATGCATCACTATATACCACATACTCTTTTCCTTCCTCGGGAAGGGATAACACTGGTGCGGTCGTTAATCTTTTCTTGAGCGCCTGAAACGCTTCCTCGCATTTACCGGTCCATTCAAAATGGGTTGACTTTTTGAGAAGGTTAGTCAGCGGAAGAGCTATCTTCGAGAAATTCGGAATGAATCTCCTATAATATCCTGTCATACCTAAGAAGCTTCGAACTTCGCTAACCGTAGTGGGTCTTGCCAAATCCTGAACAGCAGAAACTTTGCTAGGGTCCACCCTGATCCCTTCACTAGTAACTATATGCCCTAGAAATGCCACTTCCTTAAGCCAAAACTCGCACTTCGAAAATTTAGCATACAATTGTCGTTCTCTTAAGGTTTGAAGAACAATCCTTAGGTGACTCTCGTGCTCTTCCTGCTTCTTTGAGTACACTAGAATATCATCTATAAATACTACCACAAACTTATCCAGATAAGGTTTGAACACTCGGTTCATCAGATCCATAAAGACTGCTGGTGCATTTGTAAGCCTAAACGACATCACTATAAATTCATAATGCCCGTATCTTGTCCTGAAAGCAGTCTTGGGAATGTCCTCGACCCTAACTCTGAGCTGGTGGTAACCTGACCTTAGATCAATCTTGGAGAACACTCCAGCCCCTTGGAGTTGATCGAATAGATCATCGATCCTCGGGAGAGGGTACTTGTTCTTGACAGTAACCTTGTTCAACTCGCGGTAGTCAATACATAGCCTTAAGCTACCATCCTTTTTCCTCACAAATAACACTGGAGCTCCCCAGGGTGATGTACTAGGTCTGATGAATCCTTTACTCGACAAATCATCTAATTGTACCCATAACTCCTTAAGTTCTGCGGGTGCCATTCTGTAAGGTGCCTTAGATATAGGTCTAGTTCTCGGAATTAGCTCAATCTCAAAATCAATCTCCCTCCTCGGGGGTAACTCCGTAACTTCTTCGGGAAAAACATCCAGAAAATCGCGCACCACGGGGATCTCTTATATCTTGGGTGGACTCTTCGGACTTTCACTTATCGAACACAAGTAACCCTCGCACCCGTGATTTAGCAGCTTTCAAGCCTTCACATAAGTTATGATGGGACACGATCTAACTCCTAAGTCCCCAATGAAACGAACTTCTCTCCCCGAAGCATTCTTAAGGATAACTATACCTTCCCCGCATCTAATCTGTGCTTGACTGAAGCTCAACCAATCCATTCCTAGGATAATATCGAATTCCTCTAGATCTAGCTGAATAAGATTAACTGGAAATATTTCTTTATTCAACATAAGTGGTACACCCACAAATCTATTTGTGCACAACATGGTCTGACCGTTAGGTAAACTGATAGAATATTTCACCGAGCAGGCTAGACTTTGCAAATTTAATTTCGAGACAACTTTTGTTGAGATAAAAGAATGTGTTGCACCAGAATCAAACAATGCAATTAAAGGTTGTCCACATATATTAACAGTTCCAGTTACGACCATACCAGATCTTGCTGCCTCTTTCCTGCCCATGGCATATGCTTGACCCACACTGCCCTGCTGTGGCTTGGTCCTCACTGGCGGTGCTGTTCGTGTGGTACCCGGTTCCTGTCTTCGTGACCTCCTTGGACACTCCAGAGTCTTATGATCTGATGCTCCGCACCTGGCGATTCTGGTGCCCACCCGACATTGGGCAGAGTGAGTTTGTCTGCCGCACTTCTTGTAGGGTTCCTAACAAAGAATGCGCGGCTTGATTCTTGGGAGTCGGAGGCATTGGTCGCTTGACCTGACTACCCTCCACTGTAGGCACACTAGTCACTCCCCTATCATTCCATTTCCTCTTTGTATTCCCTTGGTTTCCCGGGTTCAGGGCTCTCAACTCCTTTCTTACCCTTTCTACCTCAGCAGCCCTTTCATACATTTCTTGCATGGTTAGGAAGTGATGGGACGACAATTGGCTACGAATGTATGGCGCTAGGCCTCCCTCATACCGGGTCAGTTTCAACCTCTCCGAGGCCACATAGTCCGGGGCAAAACGGGCCAGCTCATTAAACTTCGCCGTGTACTGCATTACCGTGATATCCCTGTTGAGCATACTCCATTCTAGAAACTCCTTTTCTTTCTGACGTCTAAGGGAGACGGGGTAGAATTGGGCTCTCAAATCGCCTAGAAAGTCGTTCCAAGTCTTATCAGTCCCCTGGTATGCATCCTTAATGGTCTTCCACCAGATATCAGCTTCTCCTTTTAGGTAATAGGTCCCTATGGTCAGCCTTTTTCCTTCGGGCACCTCAACTACCTCAAAGATTTTCTCCATCTCTCGAATCCATTCCTCTAGCACTACGGGGTCATAACTTCCCGTGTAAAAGGTTGGGTTCCTCCTGGCTACCCTATCTGCGTAATTCTCTTCCCTAAGCTGACTTGCTTGACCCACAGAGGGAATGGTATACGCTTGAGTAATTCTTGAACTAGAATCCCAAAGGGGTCAGGATACGGTGGTGGATTAGGAGGGGCGGAACCTAAAGACGACTCAGGATGGGTAACTAATTCTGGGTTAATTTGAGGCCCTTGTATTTCAAGTTGGTTTCTTCTCGAAGCTTCATCCCCGGACCCTCTTAGTGGTGATGAATTCCCCGAACTTTGCGACATGCTACAATATAACCACAAAACATATTATTATTCCACATAATTTAACACTGTTCCTCCTTTTTATAACTCAGTCATAGAAGTCTTAAGTTTTTACCAAGCGTCTCCTTATAGGATCCTTGTTACTTCGTTAGGTTATAACACCCACATACATGCATGTAATATTAGAAACCCCAACTAAAATCCTCACAATCCCATAATACCATAAGACACATCGACCTATGCGGTAAGAAACGAAAACCCAACATATATAATACTACTGCACCCAAACACAACCAATTGTGAGAATGAAAACCCCTTTTTTTAATTGTCTACGGCATGCTTTTCCTACCTTCATTCATAAGACAGCGCAATAGCAAATAAACAAGTTCTAAGGTTTCCCCGAGTTACAACCAATTCTCCCCTCGCAAAATAATCAAAGGGAGATCACAAAATCAGCATAGTTTGACTAATTACAAAGGTGACCCAAGGCAAAATATTTAGTTACCCGCAATGTGTATGCAGTCATCTAGCTTAATCTAAGGTTAGCTTCCTAGCTATCCCTGCACAAAAGTTAGTTATATTCAGATTTCTTCAAACTTGTGAGTTGGACCCTTCCTGCTCCCTAGCTTCCTCCACGTGTCGTAGTCGCAAGGGACGAACACTCTTGCGCTTGGTGCGACGGACCTTGGGCCCCAAGTCGGTCTAGTCAAAGCGCTTCGCTACCGGCACTACATGAGTAGATGTTCCCTCGTCGCGGTTCTTGGCGTGCCTAGGTCCTGGGCACTCCAATTCTTGGTCCCGATCCATGCTAGGGTCATCTTCTTCCTCCCCGGCCTCTCGGGCTGTGGGCATAGTCTCCCCATGAGTAGGCGATCTCGGAACGATCGGGCGTCCCGTGATGAGAGGTGTAAAGTGCAACCGTACTTCATCCGCCGGTGGAGAAAACACATGCGGTGGAGTCACTCCTACATTCGGAGGAGCGGGCAACGCTAGCATCTGGTATAGGTAG
Organism: Portulaca oleracea; assembly: GCA_029582165.1. Lineage (NCBI taxonomy): Eukaryota > Viridiplantae > Streptophyta > Magnoliopsida > Caryophyllales > Portulacaceae > Portulaca > Portulaca oleracea. The sequence goes on from CM055870.1 coordinate 13,961,577, forward strand.
GGTCCTAGCTTGCTGACATGGAGGCCTAGTGACTGCGTAGTTTGTGTGATAACTGCCTCCATAGCTATTTGATTCCAAGCTCCAACGTAATTAAGGCACCACGCATGACGTCCTGGTTCTCCTCGAAGGAGCAATTGGCGATACCTGTCTCTAATATCATCCCACGGGCTCTCGCGGGAAAGAGCGGCAAATAAGCATCGGGCTCGACAATCATCGTCATGGTACTCCGATTTTGGATTTGCAGCGCAATGAACTTCGAAAGCATCTTGCAAGACTTTGAGATGAGCTTGAACATTCGTAGTAGGTTCCATGAACATCGCGAAAGGATTTGGGAGAGGGTTGCCGTTGGCATCCATCTACATCATACATATAGTGCAAACGCAAGGTCTTAAAAGTCTCAGCAAATTAAAGGAAACTTGATGACGTAAATAAAAGAAACAAAGAAAAACAAGGCAAGGTTCGAGTCTCAACCAAGTTAACCCTTTATGAGCAATCAAAGAAGCTCTTGTTCAATTTCTTTTTAACAATTTCTTGTACTCCTTAAATCGCGTCATTTTGGACGTCTTTACTGATTTCTCCCATACTATGCCCAAATGCTCATTTCACCCTAAACCAATCCCACTTGGGACTTGTATTATAACCTTTACATTAACAATTACAAACCTTTAAAGAAAATACCTTAACATGCTTCATTATTCCCCAATATACTAATCAAGTTTTACTTGCATAAACCATTAGACTCAACTCAATTTCACTTAAATTCTCCTTAAGATTTGACTAGAGTTCTCTAAAATCCTGGGGAAATTTCGGCAACACTTCCCCTATAAATAGAGCTATCCCCGAATTTACATAATCTTGTATACCTGCAAGGAAAACAATTCATACTCTATACAACACCTAGAGCTTCATGCTCTTCAACAAATCCCACATAATCACAAATTCTTCCCAAACTGTCCATAAGGGACGCACATTTCACACATACTTAACTTTTTTCTCAAGTCTAAAGCATAATACTCAATATCTTAGGGAGTTCTACAACCCCAAATTCCACTTATAACACCGCTCTGATACCACAACTGTAACACCCCAACTTTTAACCACAAGATTAAACCACTAATAATGATCCCAACCCTGTGATTTGCGCAGCGGTACACTTAAGTTGGAGTATTACCGCCGTCCCCACTCGGGACAAGGCAACACAACCACCAAAAAGACTTCAAAACCACAAGGAAAAGATAAGCTTAACTCCAACATAAGCAAACTTATAATACAACTTATACAACACTTGAACTAGGTACATAATCATATAAATAGAAAGGTTCCACAACTTCTTCAATTTCCTGAACGCCCTTGCCTATTTGCGAAAGACCTTAGAGTCTACCTTGCTTGGGTCGGATTACTTCTGACTGGATTTACCCTTGCCTTGGGAGCTCGAACCTCCTAAAACAAAACATTTAAAACAGGCGCAAAAAGGTGAGTGGGGAAACACTCAGTACACAAACCTCCAATACGTCAAACCGTTCGAAAACGGTTTTCGGTGCCTGCATTTAAAATCATTTTGAAAACGGGAACGGGGTTAAATAAACATTAAAATGGATTTGACAGAGATGCAAACATATAAAAGTGAACATGGTATATATATATATATATAAAAAAAAAATAGAGTGTTATCCCTTACGATCTGGTGCAAAGCACCTAACACGCGCACGCCCCAAACCGATCTGGAGTTTGGGTGGGTGACTGCTATGTAGTCGGACACTGGCCAGGTCTGGTACTCTGATCAGGAGCACCCTATAGATGAATAAAGGCTAGCACTACACGACTAGCTAGAATGATACTAATAAGGCGGGACCACCTTTGAAAATATTATTGTATAACATATATCACGATATAAAATTGAATGAATAAGCAAGGAAGCTTAATTGGTAGGCCTTTAAAGACTTGAAGACACTCTGGTTTGAAAGGGGCCGCCTCGAAACGTGCTTGAATAATAAAAGTTGGGCAATTTGCGTACCTTGAATCGGTGCGATGTTAGGCGGTGCGTCTCGGCCTTGGGATGGCTTGGGCGGCTTGGGAACTAAGATAAGAAAAGTATAGAATGGAGAACCAAATAAAGTTCTTAGTGAGTTTCAAAAAGTTAAGTAAAATAAGAACTAAGAATGAAATAACTTAAAGAGAAAAATTTCAGGTTTTTAAGGAATAAAGTTTTTAGCATAACTCGGGCTGGAAAACTCGGAATTAAGCAAACGAGTACTTCTCGGAATAGGGAAAATCACGATCTACAACTTTGTCAACATGACCGAGGTCTAAAAATGAAGGTAAGGGCCTGAAAAATAGCCCGGACAGAAGCTGAAGCTGGAATTCGGAAATTAAAAACCTTCGGTTTGATTTCTTGAATGAACTCAGAAAGAGGCTTGAACAAGAACGAAAGGTAACTTAATATGCGAAAAGGCTTAAAGTAATTATATTGATGGAGAATAGAAATTAAGGAAACGAGAGGCTAGAATAAAGATTGCGGAGCGCCTTGGGTTTAATTTGGTATGTCGCTAAGCGACGAAGAAAACTTATAGAGATAGATTGATGAGCTTTGGAAGTGTTTGAAGGATGAATTGGATTTAAGAATTGGTGAAGGACTAACTCCTAGGATCATTAGACCTCAAATAGCTCTTGTGCTATTGAAACAATCCGCAACCCAATCTAAGATTGATTATCACTATATGATTTAAACTTTAAAACTTGATCATAAAAATCATAACTTTGATAAATGACCTTAACCTTTAAAAGATAACATTTCCAACTTAGGGAAACATTCCTTGGATGTCCTAATTTTGACCAAAGAGTCTCCAATACAAAGAATCCCTTAAATGATTGACATTGGATCACAAAATCCCAATTTCTTACTAAATTTTCTGGGCAGAACCTCTATGGACAGCCCTGATTCGCGACCCTATAGCTCTCACTCCCGATATTGGATGTCTACAAACCATACCTTTCCGGAAAGCTTGCAACGTGGCCTAAAACTTTCATGTTTACCCCAGAAACTAATAAAGTCTCCAAGTGGACGAAAGTCTGCTCCCAAGTCACTGACTCAGAAAACGTAATTAATTTCGTGTCGTCACGGTTTTGGCCATAACTCGGTCTATACATGTCGGAAACTTGAAATTCCAAAGCCTATAGTTAGCTAACACCTTGGACTATCATAATGGAGAATAATCTGGGCTAAAATCATACTCTAAATTCTCTGTGAAAATCAGATTCCCAAACAGAACCTTAATGCTCCTTACTCTCATTTCTAATGTTTGTTTAAGCTCCTAAATCATACCAATTCACAACCAAACCTCAAATTAGCTAACTTTCATCATATTTCCAGAAACAAACACTCAAAACTTATTCAAATACAGCCATAAACTTCACATGCAACCATAGATTACAACAAGCTACTAGAACAACATTCAAACTAGCACCTTCTTCATGAAAAGTCTCTAATTTACAACACTAAAGCATGAGAGCACTTGCTTAACATGAATAATACTCATAATCAGTCCCTAAACTCACTGTTTCTTCAATAAACCCACATGCATAAAGAGGAAAATCATTATTCAACATAACTTCAACCAAAACACCTCAAGAACACCTCAAAACTCACATGCATTCAACCCAAACTCAAACCCTAACTTAGCAATTACAATCACAACTTTGAATTTATGCTAAAGGAGTATAAAAGAGATAGAATTTGCAAGAATAACATAAAAAGAACATGAATTTCAGACTAGGGTTTAATTGGATTCGAATTGGGGGTTTGAGAGATTACCTTTGGGGAAGAAAATTGATGAAAACACAAGAGAGGGGAAGGAGTGGCCGGCGGCCACCCTTGGACGGTGGTGGAGGCCGGCGCCGATGGCTGGAAAACGCAGGAAAGGGGGGGGGGGGCTGGCTCGGCAGTGAGGAAGAGGGAAGAGGGAGGAGTGTGGGGGTGTTTGAGAATTAGAAAGTGTAGAAATGACCCCCTACCCCCTTCTAACTTAATATATAACCCAACTAAATTAATTAGGACAACAATTAGAGCTTAATGACATTAGAAACATCAAGTAATAAAATAAAATAAGTGTAAGTACACTAGATTGAAATAATTAGTTTGTATTAAATAAAATTAATCGATAACAAATCGGTACAATAATTTGGAACCTTAAATTAAAGAGAAATTAAATAGGTAAAATATAAGTATTACTTGTAAATAATTAAAAAGAGTACAACCTAAATAAATTAAGGTTTGGATAATAAAATACAAATGTTAAGGAGTAAAATAATTAAACCCCTTTTTGGTTAAGGAAATAACGTAACCGATAAAACCCGAAATAGTTTAATTTAACGGGTGAATTAAGTAACTCAAAATTTTTTAAAACGATAACTCGACACCCTTTTGCCATCTCCTGCTCGAGACTTGTCACCGCTACATAAATAAATTAAATAAAATCGAAAAGTTTTAGAACGTAATTTAGATAATTACTACAATTAGTACATTAATTAATACAGTTTTAGGGCGGGTTGTTACACCCTCCCCCCCCTAAAAGAAAGTTTCGTCCCCGAAACTTGCTGTTGGTAGCGATTGCGGTTGATTTACCTCCAAAGAGATGAGGGTATTGTTTCTTCATGCTTTCCTCGGTTTCCCATGTAGCTTCTGAGGTATCTTGATTTGCCCAAAGCACCTTGACTAAGGAAACTTCCTTTGAACGTAGTCGTTTAGTTCTTTGATCTAAAATCTGAATCGGCTGCTGCTCGAAAGTTAGATCTTCGGCTAATAACGGGGGTTCTTCATCAAGAATATGCGTCGGGTCCCGCACGTATTTCCGGAGTTGGGAAACGTGAAAAACGTCATGAGTCTTCCCTAAGCTAGAGGGTAATTCTATTCGATATGCCACTGGATTGATCTTTTCCACAATGGGGTATGGCCCGATATGGCGAGGGCTTAATTTCCCTCTGATGTTAAATCTCCGGACCCCTTTAGTTGGAGAAACCTTAAGGAAAACTTGGTCTCCGACTTGGAATTCGAGTGGTCTTTGCCTATTATCCGCATAGCTCTTTTGCCTGCTCTGGGCGGTCTTGATGTGTTGCTGAATGACTCTGATCTTATCCATGGTGTCCTGGATTAACTCTTGACCTATGACTAATGCTTCGTCTAAATCTCCCCAACTTAGCAATTACAATCACAACTTTGAATTCATGCTAAAGGAGTATAAAAGAGATAGAATTTGCAAGAATAACATAAGAAGAACATGAATTTCAGATTAGGGTTTAATTGGATTCGAATTGGGGGTTTGAGAGATTACCTTTGGGGAAGAAAATTGATGAAAACACAAGAGAGGGGAAGGAGTGGCCGGCGGCCACCCTTGGACGGTGGTGGAGGCCGGCGCCGATGGCCGGAAAACGCACTAGGGGGGGGGGGGCTGGCTCGGCAGTGAGGAAGAGGGAAGAGGGAGGAGGAGTGTGGGGGTGTTTGAGAATTAGAAAGTATAAAAATGACCCCCTACCCCCTTCTAACTTAATATATAACCCAACTAAATTAATTAGGACAACAACTAGAGCTTAATGACATTAGAAACATCAAGTAATAAAATAAAATAAGTGTAAGTACACTAGATTGAAATAATTAGTTTGTATTAAATAAAATTAATCGATAACAAATCGGTACAATAAATTGGAACCTTAAATTAAAGAGAAATTAAATAGGTAAAATATAAGTATTACTTGTAAATAATTAAAAAGAGTACAACCTAAATAAATTAAGGTTTGGATAATAAAATACAAATGTTAAGGAGTAAAATAATTAAACCCCTTTTTGGTTAAGGAAATAACGTAACCGATAAAACCCGAAATAGTTTAACTTAACGGGTGAATTAAGTAACTCAAAGATTTTTAAAACGATAACTCGACACCCTTTTGCCATCTCCTGCTCGAGACTTGTCACCGCTACATAAATAAATTAAATAAAATCGAAAAAAATCAGAACGTAATTTAGATTCAGGTCCTAATTCATTTAATAAATGGGTTAGGTTCAGGTCGAAGGATTTTGAACCCGTTTAAGTTTAACACGAACACAAACCCAACTCGACCTGACCTATTAGCCAGCTCTAGTCCGGACAATTCCAGGACTTCGAATGAAAATTTGATCTTCGATGCCTATATTCTTCACATACTTTTTGGGTTGTAATTGGATAGGACAATCAAATAAGTCTAAATCGGGTCTAAATCAGGTTCTGACAATAGAAATTTGAAAATAATTGTGTTTGAATTTTCAGCCAAATCGATCAATGTTAAAATTTTGATGAAAATTTTGTAACCGTATCTGGTGTTTTCTGGGTCGGACAGATTTTCGCTAGCCCTACTTGACTTCAAGCGGTGCTTTGGGTTTGAGTGACACTCTTGTTCGGTTGTAATTTTTGTGATTTTATAAGTAAGGATTGTCGATCTCAGGGATGGGTGTTAGGCTTGATTAAGGTAAATCGGTTTGTGTAAATGGGTTTTTCTCAAGTGCGGAAAGCGATAAATTATGTAAAGAAAACATTTAAATCTAACCTAGACATGATAATAATAAAGAAAGAAATTAAAAGAAAGCAATAAAGAAAGCACTTAAAGATGAAAGCAATTAAAAGGCATGAATGAAGACAATGAATGAACAATGAAATTGGGAACGAGAAATTATACCTTTGATGACTAATCTTCAATAAACCTTCAATCTACACTTGAATTTCCCCCGAACAAACAAGAAATTGTGGTTTGGATTACCAAGAATCCCCCAAATTCTCACTAGTAAGTAGAATTGGAGTTCCTTGACCCTCCTCCCCACTAAAAATGGAGTTGATTGTGGCTAACACTATAAAGCTTGGAAAACAAGTCAACAATGGAAATTAGAGAGAGAGAGAGAGAGAGAAGAGAGAGAAAGCTTGAGAAAGTTTGAATACAAATGCTAGAAATCAATGAAAGCTTGAAGAACAATGAAGAACAATTGAAAACTTGAAGAACAATTAAGAGAGATTAAAGCAAATAAAGGAAAGCAATTAAATCTAATTCTACTCCTAAACTACCTAGGCTAATTTATATTTTAGATTAATACAAGTGGGTATTTATAGAAGAAGGAAAAATACAACCCAAAACCCTAGAAATAATTCTCAGCACGCGCAGCAATTTCTCCGCAGACAGTGTGGCTCGGGCGAGCCACCCCCTGGCTCGGGTGAGCCAGCGTTCTGGCTGGTGTCTTTGTTGCCCCAGAAGCCTGGCTCGGGCGAGCCGTTACAGCGCTTTTTCCCTGCCGACTTCAAACGCGCATAACTTCTTCATCCGAACTCCGTTTTAGGCCTGTAAGATATCGATGGAAAGCTCTCGGTGTGTACTTTAAGCTCCCAAAATTTCAGACCGTTCCCCTGTTTTGCGCCAATCTTGATATGGAATTTCCGACTTCGGTTTCGACTCGGCTCTCGGCTCGGGTTGACTTGGTTTGAATCGGATCTCGGCTTGGGTTGACTTGGTTTGACTCGGGAAATAGCTCAGGATTCCCTAAAAACCTTCAATTAAGCCCAAACTTCTTCTAACTCCTTATTTTCCTACAAAACACCAAATCATTATATCTAATATATAAATAGGGGTTAAAACAAGCAAATATACCCTATAAAAGAGAAGAAATTCGACTCGAGCAGGCCAACACCACTAACACAAGGGTTTGCTCGCTTGAGCAAACTAAAAACGAAGAAAAGGACTAAAAAGAAAAACTAAAAACCTAACTCACTTTCGCAGGAATCGCGGATGCATTTAGCATATGCATCAAGCCCTTTAAACCCCCCGGTAGCCCGGGTGGACGAGGTAGGTCTCGTGAGGGTTTATAGCAACTATACCCACAAAAGCCTCGAGAAAAGAAAAAAAAGGGAAAGAAAAAGAAGTGAAAATCGAAAAATGAAACAAAACAAAAGCAAAGAAAAAATTCCCGTCCCCAATCATGCACCTTGTTCCCCAACCCGCCTCAACAATCAATTGGAAGAAGCAAGTATAAACAAATTAAGACACGAAGGTTGGAAAACTGCCAATCTTTGAGATTTTGAACCAAAACACTTCCTGATGAGCAAAACACCTCGTGCATATGTGCAAGTGGGCTCTAGTCGGTCCTTCCTATCCTAAACCAGACAATCAGAGTTGTTCTCATGCTCAAGCTCGGGATTATCTATCCTACTTCACTCTTGGTTTTTCTTTTAACCTCTCTTTTCTTTCTTTTTCTTACTTTGCTCTTTTCTTTTTTTACTTTTCTCTTTCTTACCATTATTTTGCTCAACTCTTTTTTTCCTTTTTCTTGCTTCGCTCTTTTCTTTCTTTTTCAAAACATACGCTCTTTTATTTCCACTCAATCCGTTTTGTGTCTTTTAGAGCGTTTGTGTCGGGTTTTGCGAGATTTAAGCACCGGCCTTCGCAAAGGGTTACCCTCCCTACTGGGTTTCTCCATACGTGAGTCATTGCACTTAAGGGGCATAGGGTGCCGATCCATCCAAACCAACCCATGACGGTAGGCCCGACAGTAATTATTTAATGCATTAATTAAGAGCTTAAGCAATTGAACAACTAAAACCGTCTAACTTAGGTAAGAAACACACTCAAAGCGTGTAAGATTTGAGGATTCCGCTTTCTCATTCCATGTAAAGGTCTAATAGAGATAATTTATGGCAAAAATCCTTCCTAAGGCCTATCATTATTCATCCCGGCCGCTTCTAACTGATTGAATCAGCCAATTAGACAACTATCTACACAACTGTGAACGGAAACATCTTCAAAAAGAAAAACAACTTTTGGGTTTTTCACAACATTTCTCCCCTTTTTGTTTTCTTTTCACACACAAATTTTTTTTTAAATTTTAGACACAAACTACGAAAAACAAAAATAAAAGACTAAAAACTAGGTAATCTACCCATGAACAATGAAAGATATCACCCCCACTCCAACACAAAACACCACAATGTCCCCATTGTGAGAAGGGTGTCACAAGCAAGGTAGAAAACCAAGAAAAACATATATACAAAACACTTATCACATAAAAAGCGGTGGCGACCCGAGCCCACACGGCTCTAACAACAAAATATATCCAACATTCACACTCAAGGGGTTCGCCACCCAAAAAGAAAATCAAGCATGCATCATGGATCATCGATATATTCACATAAAGAGAGGGTGGAAAGAAGTTACCTCGAAGTCTTCAATCAAGCATATTCAATCCACGATCCAAGGAACATCACACCAAGGTTAGAAATAAACAAGAAAAGCATACTATGTGTGATGGTTCACATGCAAGATCAAAAGGAAAAACAAACTATACAAGACACTAAGGACTAATGAACTAAGAAAACAAACTAAAATATTTACAAAACGACTCTTTTTTTTCTTTTCTTAGACTCGAATACCGGAATACATACTACCCTCCCACTCCAACACAAAGAGGTTGTCGTGTCCTCAAAATGGAAATGTATAGGTAAGCACCCCAAAATAAAAAGAAAATGACACACACAAAAAGAAAATAAAAGAAGAAAAGAAAGACCAACTCACTAATTATACAAGAAGGGTGAGGAAGGATATTACCTCAAAGGTATCTTATCAAGAAATTCACTCCTTCTCACCTCAAGATATCGGGCATCATGTCAGAACCATTCAACGCCCGGAGTAACAAATCATGCATCCTCTCATGCATCTCAGAATGGTGGTGGTAAGAGCACACTCGCAATAGCACATAAACAAACATTAGTGCCTTTAACAATTTATTAAATGCCTTAGAAAAGTCATAGAACTGATGAAATTCATGAATATACAAGACTTTTCTAGGCACGGTGAAAGAAGACATGACAATTTACTAGCCCATAAGCTCAACCCAATAACACATTAACACCTAATGTTCTTTTTTTTTTTAACTAGTTAATTTATATTATTTTTGTATTAATTTTTGGGTAGAATTTTTTTTAACCAAAATTTATATATATATGTATTTAATTATATTAACGGTGAGGTGCCGGTTCCCCGGCGGTGTGAATATCCCAAACCGAAACCGCCCCGTTTAGTATCCGGTTTTTCTGGTGTGGTGCACCGGATTTTTAAACCGGTTCGGTGTTGCCCGTTCCCGGTTTTTTTTTTATCCGGTTTCCGGTTCGGTGTGCCGGTTCCGGATTTTTCTTCCACCCCTAGTGGTAGGTAGGGTAAGTGAGGAGAGAAAATGTGAAAAATAAAAGAGAAAAGTAAGGAGAGAGAAAAGTAAAAAAAATATATTGGTAAAGGTTGTGATGTAGTGTGGTGAAGTGTAGTAGAAATTAAAGAGTATGGTACAGTGCGGTACCGCACCGCAACCACCACATAAAAGAATGGAGCCTAAGTAGTAAGTAGGTTATGCTCTATGAATATTGGTAACTCATATATTAGTTTAGACATTAGATGTTTAAAATTTAATATTAGCGCATGAATTTGTTATTTTTTTAAGCTCCATAAACATCAAATATTAATGTTTAAGATTTTCTTGAGTATACCCTAGTTATAAAAAAGAAAAATACTATTTCCAGTTAAGCCAATAGAAATATTTAGAAATTTATTTCACTTTTGATTTTAATTTGGAGAATTTTAAATTAAAAAAATTAAGAAAATCAAATCAAGCTACCTTGCAAGCCGAGCCTGAATCCGAACATTTGAACTGAGCCCGAGCTCTAACTTTGAAAGCTGAGCAAGAGGGCTCTACTTGTTTATACCCCTGACTTAGAGGAGTAAAATCCGTCTAGATTAAAATGATGTCCATCCGTAACGCGCAGCAGTCTCAATGACAGACTGGACAGCACAACCATCACCGGGGGCTACAAGCCAGACAACCCCAAGCAAGTGACTAATTGACTAAATTGACTATTTGACTTAACTTTTAAGGTCATCCACCATAAGAAAAGTTTGGTTGAGCAATTTTTTTTTTTAACAAAAAAGTTAGTTAATTTTTTTAGGATGGCTAATTGACTTAACTTTAGGGTGCGTTTGGTTGGTCAATAACACCGGAGAAATGATCAATTTTCCCGGGTTGACTTATTTCCCCATATTTAGATGCGGGTTGACTTCGAAAAGTTTTTGCAATAGGCCCACCATTTTCTCCATTTTCCTAGGGAAAATATCCTTTAGGGAGGGCTAAGGGAAATTTTTCCCAGGGAAATCTTTCCCTGGGGTTCCTACCAAACACTCTGTTATATATATTTAGCTATAAAATAAAGATGAAAAGGTTTTTCTAGAAATTGTTTCTGAAAGGTTGGAGAAGTTTTTTTTCCCTATGAAAAACAGAAATTATTTATATTCTATTTTTCAGAATACCTTAAAAACTATTTTATAAATAAATAAGGATGTTTTGGATATTTCAAATAAACTTTCTTTCAAACTTTCTTATGATTTTAAATGTAAATCAAATATAGTAAAATATTCTTTTCAGAAAAAAAATTTCAAAGAAAAACTTTCATAGGAAAACTCTTGAAGAATATTTTCATGGAAAAGAATAAAACGCACCATAACATATAATTTTTACCCTAATTCATTTCACATAATCAATATTAATAATAAAAAAGATATTAGTAACAAGCACAACAAAAATATCAAAGTTTTGAGAGAGATTGTGAATGGAAGACTCATGGGCTCCTTGAAGCATTTTTCTATCTTTAAGACTTTAACAGTCTCTTAATTAGATTTTAATTGCTGAAAGTTCATAAACATTAGAGCGTTTTCGTTACAAATTTAAAAACTACAGAACTATATTGTAAGACCACATGCAGCCGTGGAACTTCAGCCTCGACATTTGTGCAAAAAGGCATCGTTCTCGTGCAGTGGAAAATGAAAATTGAGGAACTCCAAAAAGCGTTCTCAACTCCCCTCATTTTTTCTTTTTTTTTTCTTTTTTAACAAATAACATTTTGACATGTGGTAATTATATATTATTTTTCTCAAAAGTTAATACTACCTCCGTCTCTTATTGAGTGTCACCAAAACTACCTTTAGGAGTCCAATGAACCTAGGAAGTTGAGTTTAAAAAAATTAGACTTTGACAAATATACCCTTTGACTTAGTAGAAAAATACTACATCCGTTTTGTTTTATCTGTCGCCTAGGGAATTGTGGCAAAAACTTTGACCGTTAATATCTTAATTTGTATAATGATTCATCATACAAAATTGATATCATTAGATTCGTAATAAAAAATACTATTAAAAAAGTATAATATCATATTTTTCTATAAAAGTTTTATATTAGAAATTATTGATTAAAAATTGGCACAAAAAATCGTAAATGACAGATAAAAAAGAACGGAGGGAGTAAAGAGTATAAATTTACCTAGAAAATATTCCATTCATTAATTGAGGGTAACATGGGTATTTTAATTATTGGAATTGTAAAATTGATAAATAAAAAGGGACAAGGTTGCTAGGAAATTTAACATTCATTTAGGGATGGAGATAGTATTTTGAAGATGAAAAGTAGGAATGAATTTCTATTAATGTAGAACAAATTAAATGAAATTCTAAAAAATAGGAATTATGGATGATGTGAAAAGGCCACAAACAATCCAAAAAATGGATCACTATTATATTTGCTCTAATTAGCTTCTAGGCTCAAATGTACCCAAACTTATATACACCCAACTCAATCTTACTCAAAACATAGTGCAACCTCAGTTAATTAGAAATTCATAATTTCCAGAAAAAAGTTCCTAAATTTTTTTTTTCAGAATACATTTTTCTGGAAAAGAATCACATGCAGGTATAATTTTCATCCCAGTTTCTAGTTTCTATCTTTCCTGAGTTGATCCACCGTATAACTATAATATCGACAGTATGCCTAGTTTCCCGGCCAAACTAATGGTGCGTTTGGTTCCCAAACTTTTTCGGGAAATGAATGAATTTTCCTAAGCAGACTAACTTTCTCAATTCTCATTGTTTGGTTGTGACAAGTAGATGAGAAAGTTTTAGTGTGAATTGTGAAACTCATTATTTCATTCTCAAGTTCAGTAAACATTTTCCCAAGGGGGCCCTAGGGGAAATCTTTCCTGTAAAAGTTTTTCTCAGGAAAGTCTTTCCTAAGAAACTACCAAACACACCATAAGATCATGTTCTTTAGAATGATAAGTTAGGTTTATCTTATCATTTCCTTTCCTTTCCTTACCTTACTTGATCCTTAAAAAACACTCAAATCAATGTCATTTTATTTTCTTTTCCTTCTCTTTCCTTTCCTTACCAATCTTACTTAATCATACTACTCTAAAGAACCGGGCGGAAGGGGAAAAAGAAAAACAAGAAATAAGCTTTACATGGATTCAAGGAAGAAGGTTTTACCTTGGTGACAAATGGAACAAGAAAGTATTGGTCAAACCAAACTACATGCTTTCTGCATATTTTTCCCATTCATAATTTACATAATCATTTGATTTTCATCAATATGCTGAATGGGTATACAATATTAACTCAAAGCTAATTACACAAAACTTTGTTAGTAATTTCTTTTGACAACCCACAAATCAAACTCCATCAAATGATGTACAAGCATCAAAGATCAAGCATTTTCTGTGACATATCCTAAAGCTTCCATATAATTATTCCACAAATCAGAGATCAATTTAACAACCATTTCTGAAAACCCTTGAACAATCTCAGGAACATCATTCAGCAACCCTTCCAAGGAAGTCTTGGTCTTGTCCACCAAATCCCCAACGGCCGACGACCCTGAGGAAATTGACTCGATAATCACGTCCTTAATCGTGTCGAGAATGAAGGAGATTGACCCGCTAATCACCTCAATAACAAGCCCCAATACGTACTCCAGCACTGACTTGATCAAATCTGCTGCCTGCTCTATGATCCCTTTGGTGGCCTCCCCTGGCACCTTGAGCGCTTGGATCAAAACCACCAAAACGTAAGCTGTTGTCGAGAAGATTAGCTTTGAGATTAAGTTGCTAATCACGCTTATTGTGGTGAAGATTAACTTCAATAGAACAGCCACCATCTTATAAACAAGGAAAACACCAAATTCAGAAGAGGAAACAGAAGAGATGGGGTCGTGAGGAAGAAGAACAATTCTTACAAGCAAAAACAACGGGTTGTTGAATTTAAGTGTTAGCATGAAAGCTACAAGCTAGGGTTGATGCCTAATTGTTTAATGGAGTTTAAATTGTTGAAAATATATAGTAGGTTGGATTAGTTGATGAGGGTCTATTAATTAATAATAGTGGTTGCATTCACAAATGTATAACGAATTGCTTTCATTTGCTTGTCTTTGTTTAATGTTTTGATTGCGTAATTTTAACTTTCAAGTCATCAATTTTTGGTCATTTCCAGAGACGAGACACCGACAAAGAAATAAATTTCCCAAGGGTCATTTTGGATTGATTGTTCAATTTAGAATATAGCACTATTTAAGAAGAGATCAGGTTAAATAACCTGAGATTTTGATTGGTTAAGAGGGGTGCAAGTGCTTTTTAATGCCCCAGATTATTTTGATCGTGTCAAACTCTAGCTGATATTGAGTTATTGGTATGTTCATAAAAGTGGTTAGCACCAAGTTTTCAGAATGAAGGAATGAACAAATTTCATCTTGGATACATATGAAAATTAGTTTACTAATAAGCTTTTTCTAATGAAACTTGCATCCAGAAAGAGAGAAAAGGAAAGGAAAATAGGATTCTAACAATCACTACATCCAGCTCTGTATGCCAATAATCTCTACTTTATTTTTGTATTCTGATTGTCCAAAAAAATGAAAACTGTTTTCAGGTGGGACACCACCGAGTGCATACCCTAAATATCATAGATTTTGACTTGTGCATTTGATTCAAAACTTAACACTAACAGTTCCCCACGATTTTAATGAATTACAACATTTGTCCCAAAATTTTCGATTTCTTCACTATCAATCTTTAGAAAAATCATAATAATTGCTCAGATTCTCAAAAAAATAATTTAAAAATTCTTTTAGTAACTACACTTCATAACTTTCTAGGTTCATGAATGAAAAAAATAAAAAAATATGGAGCAAGAATAAAAAATTTTAAAAAATGTGGAGGTAAATTTGGTACCACTATAATACAAAAAAATGTGGCGCAAGAACAATTTTTTGGTTTATAACACAAATATAATACCAAAAAAAAAAGGGTAGGGACGACTGACATACCAAAGCTGAAAATACGTATTATTAGAATCCAATTTTCCAAAAAGGAAAAAGGGGGCAATTGATAATGTGCTCCCTACATGATGTGGGGTCCCGATAACACATACTCCCAATTCCCAAGAGCCCAAGTAGCAGAATACAAGTAAGATAGCTCAGTTGAGATACTTGAAGATGGTAACAACTAACTAGAGCCCCATTAGTCAAAAGTAGCAGGTGGAGGGTTAAGCCAAATGATCTAGGACTCCTACTGGTACTACTGGGGTTTAATGTTAGGTTTGGCTACATATGCCTACATCCTTTTAAACAATTAAGCATTACCCATGAGTTGGGGTTGGATTTCACAATTTCACTTGTTCCTTAAGTAACTACCAAACCTTCTCCAATCTTCAACCATATTAGGTATCGTTGCTGGTAAAACATGCAAGGGTTCAAGAACTACACAAGTAATAATCCTCAGGTGAGTTCCTCACCAAAATTCAGGATACAATCAACCAGGTTAAAATTTAATGGATTCAGAAACTTCACGTTTGCAAAACAGATGAAATGAACAGAGCTAATAGTCTGTCTCAGTCACGCATTCGATTGGCTGTGTGTCAAATTTCACCATTACCTATGAATTGCCAGGCTTCAACAAGAAAAGGCTCATCTCTATCCTAAATAAAGCCCAGACTTAAAGAAAAGGCTTTGTCTCTATCCTACCCTATGCATGCATTCTTCAAAGTATCATATGCTGAAAAAACAAGATAAGAAAGACCACTTGCCAAACTTTTTAAAGTAGTCACAATCTCCAACAGCAAAAGGTAGAGCTCAAGCAAAACCAACCTGGATTCCCCTTCACTTGACAGGATTGGGACAGTCTTTAGTTGAAGTTTCACCACCCCTTCATGTCTGTTGCGCCTCTGTCAGCGGATTTGACTGAAAAAGGAGTGAAGTGCTTCCTATGATGTTCTTAGTCCTTCATTTCTTCAACTTCCCTAATTCTTCCTCTGTTGCCTGCTTCAATCCCAAAATTCTAGCAAGAAGACCATTAAATCCATCGATTTTGTCGTTACCTGCAACCCTCTGACTGTACAAGAAGTTGCAGCAAATTCTCCTTCCTCTTTCACTCATTCAGCTTGCACCTTGCAGTGTACACATCTTTCTTGTTCTTCATAAATGGTCACAAGATTGAACTTAATTTTCTCAGCACCTCCGAATGTGATCCTAGATTACAGACTAGATCAACTGCATTGCCATGTCCACTTAGGCAGGTTTTTTTGCATCAGGCCAACAACAAAAAATCTGAAAGGCAATGTTAATTCCATGGCACAATATTGAAAAGGATTCCAAATTGCCTAGTGCCAGGGCCCAGTAAAATTGAGGAAAATTCTCCAGCAAAACCAAATATACTCCTATCCTATGCCATAACATTTCCCCCTTTTGTCAAGCCTTTGCTTGCAAATTCCCTTATGAAAGTTTTAGAACAATTACCAGAGCATCTGATATACTATCTCACTCAGCTACGATGTTTCCTTTTCCTGTAGCCCTTGCTCATGGAAATGGGACAAGCTGTATATCTTGAATTAGCCAGCTCCCGTGGGACAACAGCTCCAGATGATTTCAACACATCAACAAATTCAGGGAACAATTTCTTGTTCTCCTCATTTACAAACACAATCGCATTTCCCTCCTCTCCAAGTCGAGATGCCCTTCCAATCAAGTGTACATACTCCTTCATTGAATTTGGCATGTCAAACACTATCACCTGCTTCACGCTCACCAGGTCAACCCCACGACCTAATAACCCAGTGGTCACAAGAACGGAGGCCTCGCCCATCAGAAAGCTTCTCATAATCTCTCTTCTTTCTTTCATGGACTTTTCCCCATGGATGGAAAGAGCTTTATTGCCAGTGGTAATGGTGATCGCTTCAGCTAAGAGATCCGCACCCATCCTAGAGGCCACAAACACGGCTACAGGGGGCATAAAATGCTGCTTGCTGTTTAATATGTCAAATAGTTTCTGCTTCTTGTGTTTTGGTTCCACCCATATTGCTATCTGCTTGACGGCATGGTTTGGCTTATTTGGTTTCCCAACTGAGATGATCACCAATGATTTTGCTAGGGATCGCGCCATCTTCTCAACTTCATGAGACATTGTCGCAGAAAACATTAGGACCTGTGAACATGATAAAGCTCTAAAGAGCTGCATGACTTGCTCTCGAAATTCCTTTTGGAGCATACAGTCCACTTCATCAAGGACAAAAATGGAAACATCGTCGAGATCAACATCGTGTTTTGTTAAAAGATCAACCAACCGCCCAGGTGTTCCAACAATCATTTCAACTCCCTGCTGGATGCGATAGATCTGACCAGCCATAGCATCGCCACCAATCACAAGTGCAGTCTTGAATGGCAAACCCTTTCCGAGCGACTTGGCCTCTTCTTCAACTTGTACACAAAGCTCTCTGGTTGGTGTAAGAACCATTGCTAATGGCTTCCTCTCGCTCAACTGGTCACGTGAAGATCCCAGACAGTGACTGATGATAGGAATTAGATATGACGCAGTTTTCCCAGATCCTGTGTCAGCAGAAACAAGGAGACTTTTCCCTACTAAACCAGCAGGAATCGCTTGCATCTGAACAGGTGTTGGAAGTTCAAACCCTACAGATTCTATATTCTTAAGGAGCTTTGCGGGCAGGTTACTGGAAGAAAACGACAAAATAGGTGCAGGCACTGAACCACCCTTAACAGAAATGTCAAGTCTCTCTTGCAGCAACACAGATTTTTCGTCAGAAAGAAGTTGAGAGCTCGATTCTTTCGGGGTATCTCTAACATAAAAGCAATCATCAGTAGCAGGAAGCCGTTTAGATACCGGAAGGGAAGAAGGCAACTTTGACCTAGCAATCCTCTCCAGAAGTGTGTTCTTACACTCCATGCTGCAAACATCATCATCTGTCTCATCGCATATATACTCCCCATAGCGGCCACAAATTATACAACGAGGTTCTCCAGGTTCAGCTTCTCTCTGATCCCAACATCTCAGTTTCACCTCATCCGTTACTTCGGAAGCTGATGCAGAAATATATGTCAGAAGTGAGAGAGAACAATGACTGCTTGCTTGAATGGCTTTTATCGCCCATTTACGGCAAGAAACACTGTAATTGTTGCTCAGTTGTATAATAGCATTTCAATCCTAGAATTCAAGATCACCACCAACTACGTGATCATGATTGCATTACAAGTTTGACTGTATTACATTTCTATTTCATTATAAGCAACCAAACACCACACAACATGAGAATTTGGAACAGAACAGAGTGAACAACTCGCTTGTTATCATTTTGAACTTAACTAAAAAAAAATATATAGTAACAGAAATGAAGCGTCTGGGAAATGCAATTTAAACCGGCAATGAAAAGTAAAATACAGGTGTTCAGGTTAAAGAGAATGGAAGCAGGTGTTCGGGCTAAAGTGTATGAAAACAAATCTGTGACTTTCAACTGGAGTCACTGAAAAGATGAGCAAAAAATAACACATTGGAAACTAGAAATTAGCAAAGCAAACTTAACAGCAACAATAAACCCAAAGACAAATCTGTAGAAAACATTTGCAGACACAAACGGAAACAGGATAGCTGCACTTCCAGATTGATTAAAAAGTTCTAAAAGCCTTATTGCACTTATTTGAACATACAAAACGAACAATTGACTCCGATTTTTCCTCGCACACCTTCCATGCTGATAAAACTTTTGATTGCAATTTGTTTTAAGACCAGATGATTTTCATGTAGCCATGCATATCCTCTAGATAAGGTTCCCCCTCCCCATGTTTTCATTCACTTTACAAGGACCACTAAGGAACTCATATGCCTATCAATTCATGCAATTAAATTCGGTTCCAATTTATATTGGGCATCAAAGCCATTATGAACAACAGAAACACCTACCGGACTAGTGATTTCTATGCAACAATTATCCACTTTGATCATTTGAAACCAACTGAAAGTGCTTGTTGGTCAACATCTATAGAAAATCCAATAACGAATCAGTTTCTTGAAAACATTTATTTGGATAGAGGGTCAAACATTACAAGCACGTTCAATTGTAATGTAACAACTAAAGCATATCTACAAGCACTGAGCAGAGTGACAGAATTTGTCAATGCAGCAAAAGTCATACCAGGGTTAGGATCATCCATGGAAGACAGTATTAATGCTTAATACCTGAAGAATATAATATAAACAGTAAGTGTAAGAATTCATAATAACCAAGTCAATGTCGTTTTTTCTAAATAGCACATCCACAAGGATAATGTCAACTTCCCTAGGATTTAACTCAACAATGCCATGCCTATTTTTTTTAGGTCTTTTTTCAGGATGGTTGACATATATATCAAGGAAAGATTAAACACCTAATTATGTATGAACTATAAAGTGCAAAGGAAGAAATCATCATCCACTGTTTTCCAAATGCTATTCAGAATTAACACTCATGAAGAATTATATTGTATGAAAATTCCACATTTATTCCGGTGCATTCCATTTCCAAGTTAGATAACTCATAATTTCATCTCCAAGTGACTCATGAAGTCCTACAACCATCCCCCCCCCCCCCCACAACCAACATAAAAAGAAAAATTTTAAATTACAGCGAAAGTAAGCCAGAACTTGCTTGTTTTAGCCCTAAAATTCAATACCATCATTAGGCAACATAGATGGTGTCACACGGCACACCCACCACCCCCTTTTTCGTTTAGCATTGAAAAGCGACAAAATTGTTCTGTATTGACCTAAAATTGAGATGATAACCACCCATCGTTTGAACTAAACATAATCCCCAAAAACTCAGCTCAAAATTTCAACGAAGCGAGTCATGTAGAAACCGTTAATAATAAATTAGCCCTAATTCAAAATCTAAAACTAAAATTTTGAGATCAATCAAGCAACAACTGTGGTTGATCCCGAAAATCCAAACAACACATAGCAAGTTGGAGGGTAAAGTGAAGCAGAGAGAATGGTACTAACCAGTTTCAGGATTGAGAGGAAGTTGATAGATTCCGGCGACAATTGACTGTTTGGGGAGAGACACAGAGAAGGAAATGGAGACACAAGTGGCGCTTTGATTATTCCCTCCTAATAACATTTTTAGTTATGGCGTCAATTTTTTTTCCCCATTATGAATCTAATATTACTAGTTTACTACTACTATTTTCATTATGAATATCGATAGTATTTCATCTTTCTCATTTTACATGTTATTTTAATTTATGAGTTAGTAAAAAGAATACTTTGATTATCAATTTCTTGACATATACAAGGATCTATTATACTATAATATTAAATTCATAATAAAAAAGTACTATTGTAAGAATATAATTTTATATATTTTTTTGATATGATACTATATGAAAAATTATCCATCAAATAAAAAAATTGAAAGTTATAAAACAATTAATATGTGATAAATAAAATGGGAAGACAAGAATATTTTATTTGAATATGTTAATATTTTATTCACAAGAATAAAACGATCATAATTTCTGTTTTTTTTATCACTCACAATCATACTTCCAATATTGTTGAAGATGGGGGAGAATTTAAAACTAAAATCAAGCGAGACCAATGTCAAACTTAGAAAAGTTAAAATAACAATTCAAAACTTCACTATTTTTATGAAAATTAGAAAAGGAAAATCAAGTGAAAAAATGAACCTGCACAAAAGACTTGATCAAAAGTGTACACATTTAATTTTCTCAATATTTTAGCTAGCACTCACAATTCAAACTTAATCAATTAGGGTTTGGTTTTGAAAAATCAAACGTTGGAAACAAAAAATTCTAAATCTTATTCTTATAGCATATTAATACTCCCTCCGTCCCAAATTAATTGACACTTTGACTAAATTTTGATCGTTAATTATTCACAAATTATAATGAGTTACAATATGAAATTACATTCATTGTAATTTTTAGTAAATTATCTTTCTAATGATGGTAATTCATAATGTAACTTATTGTGATTTGTGAGTAATTAACGGTCAAAATTTTGTCAAAGTGTCAATTAATTAGGGGGGTCGGAGGGAGTACATCTTAACTAGAAAATGAATCGATACTAAACCTAAGCATCTAGATTTATCATGTGAACCTTAAGAAACTTGATCAAAATAACATCTTATAATTGAAGATGAACATGTTTGACAATAGTTGTCTTGAAACTCTTGCCGTTTTGGGGCTCTAAATAATCACAAAAAAAAAAAATTGAAGATGAGGACGCATGTTGTCAAGATAAACGCTCACAGTTTTATAAAAATTTGAAGCTAGCACCACATATGTAATTCAACTCTTTTTCCATCCCATATGGGTCTGGTCCATAATTTAGTGTCAATGCTTTTGTTAATTTCATATTTCTCAAATTTTCCTACATGAGACGGAATACAAAGGTAGCATCACAACTTAAAATTTTATGACTTCTATCTGGAAAACAATTTACATTCATGAACTTAGATCAATGATCACAATAACCTAATGAAAGCAAACTGGGAATTCCGATTCAAGCTACAATCGGAACGGAACTGGAAGTTTCTGAAATCTCTGATTCCTCTCAACCTCTTCATTCTTAGCAATCTCTCTACGGGTAGTCCATGATTTTTTCCTTTTCCTCGACATGCTTATGTCAGTAGCAATCTTGGCATCTGCATGGGCTGAGCCAACCTGAGATTGATCAGTTGACGCCTTTGGTTTTGCTTTCTTTCTTTTGCTCCTATTACTATCCAACAACTTGGGAGCAGAAGCCGGTTCACCATCCTTGATATTATCGACAACGTTGCCTGTTGCGGGTGAAGATGAAGGTACCTCGGTCAGCTCTCGAGCTTCAACATCCGCAGCTCTTTGTGCTGCAGGAGTTTCAGATTTGAGTTTCGGAGGGATGTTTGGCTTCGGACAGATTTGGCTCATGTGCCCTTTCGGGGTGCCTCTTTTAAGATTTCTGTGGGAGCACAAGTTGCAAGTATAGACCACATTGTTCTGAGTCGGGGTGTTGGTTTTTCCACGACGGTGCCGCCTCTTGGCTCGATTCTTCTCAATCCGGACAGTGCAGTTGAAACCGGGTTGAAGAAGCGTCTCGCATCTGCAAAAGGGTGACAAGGAGACAGATAAGTGAGAATGCAGCATATTTCTCCATAACTGTTCGTAACCTATTTGGTAAACCTACCAATGTTGGAACCACTTAATTCACCAAAACTAATCAGACATTTCCATGCTAAATGGTCAAAACAAGTTAACCTTGGGGGTTGCATTCAGGTTGGATTTGTGCTGGTCGGCTTAGAGTTTTGCACTACAATGAACCAAATTACCAAATTTGACAAGGCCAAATGAGTGATAGAAAAGCATACCAACCCAATAAGACAAATACTAACCTCTGACAAGGAAAAACAGAAGGATCAGGGCGTATTCCCAAATTCTCTCCAAACTCAGCAAATTGGCGGCCAAAGAAGGCACCTAAACAAGGAATGGAAGCCCCCTTTGTAGCCCACTCAGCCAAGTTTTGGAGGTGCTTTAGTTTCAATAATGATTTTGGATTGTGCGATTGCTTTCTACCACTTGCTTCTTCTCTAAGAGATAGGGAGGTGTGAAGCCCAGATGAGAATGTTGCACCTCCATTGCTTCCTCTCTTTTGACCTCCTCGCTTGCCCATCTCATACAACACACCGCCTTCTTAGGTAGGAGGGGCTTGAGTTCATGCACAAGTCTATCTGCTCAGCACAAATACAAGCAACAGAGTTCATGTTCAGTGCAAAATCTAGGCAGAAGAACAGCATGGTAACTCACAAACATGAATCACACATTTTATCGATTTCGCATGGTTATTATAGAAACGAAATATGTGTACACACTGTGTGGTTGTTTGATTAAAATCTTGACCAACATAATCAAGAAACAACTAATTAAAAATCAATCATAAAACTTAATTATGGTAAGTATGACCATTGATAAACCTCACCTTACACAAACGTAATTCAAAGCATTCGAAAAAAGATGGACAGAAGTACTGTACTGTCTCAGCTAAATCCACTTTTTTTTTGGGGGGGGGGGGGAGAAGACATCCTTGAAACACAGCCGTGGCAGGACTTACGCATTCATATATTGTCCATATTCATTGAGGAATCATCACTTTGGGCATCAATTCAACTATCTAGCACAGCCACCCTCCACATTTGGGTAACCACAACATATGATACTTTAGAGTAAAACTTTACTAATTTGCTAATTCCAAATTAAGCCGTAATATGTAAAAGAGTGGATGCCACAAACCCTTAGTATCACACACACACACACACACACCGAGGCGGGATTAGAACGGAAAAAGAGTGTAGGTTCAACTATCAACAAACTTACCCAGTTTGAAGAACAACAGATTAAAACAACAGCAAACTGAACAGAACAACAAAGAAAAAAGCAAACAAATCTCTAAAATTCAGAAGCCACTTTCAGGAACCAACAATGTAGTAACTCACTTACTGGCATGAACCATCTAGGATCACCCACGTAAGAAGCACAGGCAGTGGCGGATCTCGCCTTCCAAAATAGGGGTGTCCACTTACACCAATAACCATCATATATTTGAAAAAGAAAATTACACAAACCGTCAAATACTTCAATAGTAAACTATTACAATTGGCCACTACGTGGTTTCATTTTTTTGATATCGACTCATGATAGACTCATTGGTAATTGAGTTAGAACGATCCATATTATACCCAACACTTTGCTACTCACTGAAAAAACAACATACAAACACAAAACAAGTAAACAACAATTACAAATCATAGCAAAATACTCAACATTCAGTCCTTCACAATCACAATGATAGTAATTTACTAAATCACAAATATTACTAATAGACTTTACACAAATTACAAATCATTAATGAATTATTGAATTATTACTAATTCACGAGACACAAATCACAAATATTACTAATTCACAAACCACAAACCACACACCACAGTGACCACACACAAATCACAAATCATTATTGAATTATTGAGCAAATCATAGATACTTTGATAGTAACAAGTAATTTACTAATTCGCAAACCACACACAAATCACAAGTTAAAATTGAAACAGTTAACGGTAAAGTGTAAACCCTAAAATTGAAAATCAGAGAACTCACAAGTTGGATTTCCGTTCACCGGTCACCGGAGTCGGAGTGGGAGATTAGGCTGGGTTTCTGGCGGCGCCGGCGCCCTTAGGTCGACACTCGAGCCGCGGTCGCTCGGTTGAGACAGGAAAGAGAGTCAGAGACAGTCACAGAACTCACAAAAGACAGAAGACAGGACAGAGTGTCAGTCGGTGCCGGGGTGGATGACGGGAGTTGCCGCGGTGGTCTCCGCCGAGTGGCGGATGTCGGTGGGGGCGTGGCGTGGGGCAGCAGGGCAGCAGGTCGCTGGGCGGCTGGGGTCGACCGTCCAACGGTCGAAGGGGTCTGGGGTTGAAACTGAGTGTTGTGTGCGTCTTCGGTGTAAATTGAAAGAAATAGAAACTTTTTTAATTAAAATTTTGAGAAATTGGATTCTAATAATACGAACTTTTGACATATAAGCTTTAATAATACCAACTTTTGATTCAGTGATGAATAATACGAACTTTGACTCCATGTTGCCCCAATAACACGTCACCACCGAGTTAGGATTAACTTGACTCAGTGGCGGTCTAACGTGGCGGCGGAGTCACGCGCCTGATTGTTTTAACTACGCTCTTGTTGCTCTGAATAATATGAACTTTTTTCTCTCTCTAAAAATCTCAGATCTCATTTTTTACTTCTTCATCTTCTTCAATCCTCTCCCTCTCTCTCCTCCTCCATTGAAATCAAACCCAGAAAACTTCAACACTTCAACTGTATAAACAAAATAATCGACTAATTTAAGTATAATACTCATGCCTGTTTTTGGATTCAATTTCCCCCCAAAAAAAACCCTTAAGTTGGGAAGTACTAAGCACTTTCCCGATCCTTAGCTACAAAGGAAATTGCATCTGGGACTTTGCAACTGAACACTCATTTTACTCGGTTTACGTTACTGTTGTTCAAACATTTAAATTTTTGCACCCATTTTATGTCCCAATCAAAACAAAAAGAGGAGAAGAAGAAGAGATCAAACTGAAATGGGGATGCTGTAGAACAAAATTTCTTGTTTCTGGAAATGCAATTGAAGATAAGGGAAGAGCCAAAGAATGAGGGGAAAAGGGGAGGATAGTGGTGGGGCAATCGTCCCGTTTCTGGAAATCGCCCATTCTGTCCATACATACATTTGATCGATGTTGATGTTGTCGTCGACGACGTAGCAGGGGTTGTGGAAAGTGGTGGTGGTGGTAGTTGCAGCGGCGGAGGAGTTCAGTGGGGGGGGGGGGGATTTGAGGGAGTGAGAGGAGGAGGAGGATGTGGTGAGGGATTGAGTACGGAATTTCGTCAAACATGTAGTGGACAGGTTTAGGAAGAATGGGGTTTGAGGTAAGATTAAGGGTTTGTTGGAGGAAGGGAAGGTGTTGGTGGAGGAGAAGATGCACAGAGCAGTTGCCATAGCCATTGTTTCTGAGAAAGAGAAGCAAAGTTGAAGTTGAAGTAGTATTTCTGTGTATGGAGTTTGGGAGCTTGGGCTGAGAATCACCAATCCAAAAAGGGTAGCTGGGGTGGACCTATCATTGGTCAAATTTTATGGCATTTGAATTCCACTTTGAAGTTGAAGTTGAAGAAGAAGCAGGAGGAGGAGGAGGGAGAAAGATTTCTAGGAATGACGAACAGGAAGAGAGAGAAAGAGAGGAGAGAGAAAGAGGCTGATGTGGACAAAATAGAGCTGACTGGGACATATCTCCGCCGCCACGTCATCCCGCCACCGAGTTAAGTCTTATATGGCCAAAAGTTCGTATTATTAGAATCCAATTTCCCTAAAAAATTTCAATTAAGTTAAAATTGAAAGAATACTTCATTATATTAAAAAAAATTAAAAAAAATTGTCTCAGGTTGGACTGGTGGACACGCGTGCAGGCCCAAGCATTTATATTAAGGTTTTGGGCTCTTTCTTAGGTTGTCCATTTAGTCTATAGATACTATTTTGCTTCCTAACTAATATGGGCTGCTTAAACTTTTTTTTGGACCAGGGTTGTCCATGGACACCCCTCCCTGGGCCCCAAATCCACCCCTGCGCATAGACATGAGTCCGCATTAGGACGTCTCATATAGATCAACTATGTCATGACGTGCATTGGGTAGGTTAGTGTCAATGACAGTTTTTGACGTTTATGATTTCCATACAAAATACGACCTAAAGAATAAAGAGTCAAATCTCGAGCTAGAGATGGATGTCGAAGATTGACAAGTTTTCACCAACTCCATCAACATTGTCAAGTAAAAACCTATTCATCATCATTGATATTAGCTGCAACACTTCCTCTAAAACCTCATTGACTGGAACTGGTACCATATCCATTCCATCAGACTTCATGATTGAGAATAGCTAGTAGGAAGTCCTAACCATCTCATCATCGCTAAACAACTTTCTCAAATGCTATAGTAGATCGGTAGATCCGTGAAATGATAGATACTAGACGCTATTTATGTGTGTGGCAGTATTTGTAAGGTTTGGTGACCATAAAAAAGGCTTCATCTTGTTAATTCATTATATAAAGACTTCCCAATGTAAGGTTTTGGCGGGTTTTGGTGGGTTGAGCAGGGGGAGCGAATATAGTCGAGCAACTACTTCATTCCATTTATTTTCTTGTTAATTCATTATATAAAGACTCCCCAATGTCTTCCTTTTTACCCCCAAAAAAATTCATATCTATATTTTTCTCTCAATTTAGACTTTTCACTCAGTTAAGGCTTTTAGAATAATATTCATGAGTTGACTATATGTTTTGGAGTTAGTTGAATTTCACTAATTCTATTTTCATGTAAAATAAAATAACAACTAACAAAGTTACATAGGTATATCAAATTAGATAATAAAATATTATTTATTTATGCTAAATAATGACCAATTACATTAGTTGTAATTTTTAGAAGTGTCCATTTGCACATAATAAAGGAACAATTAGATATTACTAGTTAAAAAAAAAAAAGTGAGTTCATCGTACACTTACACATAATTAATAAAGGAATGGATGATCCATCTCTCCCCATTATAGGATTGAATTTCCGGAAACTTTTGAAAACCATTGAATAATTGAGTGGAAAAAAGTAAACCAAAAGTACTAACAATTACTCTTTACATTTATAAAACACCAATACGTTCAAACAGGCAAATCAATCAATTACAAATAAAGAGGATTTCAAAAACTCAAAAACATAGTTTGAATAAACAAATTTTCAAAAAGCCAAAAAAACAAAACACATGAAATCTTTAGTCACTGTGTATTTTGCCATGATCCTCATCATAATGGGGGTCTTAACAAATAATCACCAAGGTGTAAATGCAGAAGGTGGTGTTGGTCACATTAGTTATGACCTCCCTGATCCATGCAAGGAAAACCCTGAAGCATGCAATTTTGCCAGGAAAACTGTTCGTCCATTGTTGAAAGACCGTGTTCCTGATCAACCTTGCACAAAAGAGAATAAATGTCAAAAGGCTTAATTGAACTATCAAATTCTTGGTTAATGTCATTATATCAATAAGATTTGATTTGTAGGTATCATTGGTTGTATAGATTCATGGGAAATAAGATTGAGAATTAGGCTAATTAGTCAAATAGGATTGGAGATGTCCATGTAATTAACATGGACATATTAGAATTAGTTTTCTTTAGGGGACCTTCTTCGGGGTGGATTAAAAATTAGAAGTTGTATCCATTTTATGTATGTATTTATATACATTTAGACATCATTTGAATAAATATACATAAAATTCACACAATTTCTAATTTGACCCCATGTTATGCACTTGATTTTTTCTTTATAGATAAAATACTAACATCTTATCCTATTTTATGCATGATATTTTTTTTTCACTAACTTTATCTTTTAGGAGTAATTTATAATAGATACAACTTTGAATAACAATTAGAAATAGCAATGAAGGTCCCTCAGGGCAAGATGGGGCCATGGGCCATGCTAACTTTAAGGAAACTATATATTTTTGTGCGAACTATATCATGAGTTTAAGTTACTGTAATGATAATGATGTTAAGATTGTATACATAGATCTTAACTTCAGGTCCTTTCTCGACGTATTGTTTTGTTCAACTTTTTTCTCCAACCTTTTTACTCAAAACATTGTTATTCATTAACTTTAATTATCAAAAAATTGTTGGGGGGTGTCACACATCTTTTTTAACTGACTCGCGGGTCACAGCTTTTTTTTTAATGCATTCCCGGGGGTCATTAAATTTAACTAAATGACTCATGGGTGACATTCCGGTTATTTTGGCCGAAATCCGGCGAGATATGTTGAAAAGGACAAAAATGCCCTTATTCTTCTCTCTAATTTAACTTAAGCTGTCATTTATCTCTCTTTCTCTCTTTTCTTCATCCTCTTCCTCCATGATTCATCTCCCTTAATCTGCCATTCCAGGGCCTTCCTAGCAAGTTAAAACCCAGAAAAAGCTATTCAATTTTATGCCCAGATGAGGTCGAATGGTGTGGACGATCGAGAACAGGTTCACTTTTCTGTTTGTGCTCAAAGCTTGCGCCATGAAACTGCGTTTGATTGAAGGTAAAATGGTATATGGGAAGGTTCTGAAAGTGGGTTTTGATTGTGATACTTTTATCTTCCCTTCCTCCCTCTTCCTCTCTCTCCCTCCCCTTCTTCCTCTATAGTTCATGGCTTCTTCCATGGCTCCCCATCCATATGCTTACAAAGACCCATGTCGTAATTCACTCCAAAATCACCAGAAATCCCAAATTCAATCCAATCCCACAAAGAAAAACTCAAGAATTCAAGAAGACATACCCCATTCAAGAGACCAGTTTGTTGACCCAATTACTGAATGAATCATAGAGTGACATTGTGAAATTGCACAAACCCAATTCGATTGAGAGCGGAATTAGAAAAGGATGTCGAGAAATTATGCAAACTACAACCGCAGAATTGCTCGGCCATTTTGTGGAAGTTCCATGTGTAAAACAAAGGGCCCAATTCAAGTTTCGTCTTCTTCTTTCCAGAGAACAGCAACACCATTTTTTTCGACGCTTTCAGAACCGTCGACCTTTGCACAGAGCTTGCAAGAGAGAGAATGGCTGGAGCATCGAAGATGAGTTCAGATGAGAGAGATTGCAGGAGTTGCGGTCGCCAGGAAGACGGAAGAAGGTAAGAGAAAGTGAGGTATAGTGAGAGAAGTCGACGTCGACGCCATTGTTGAGCAAGGAGAAGTTTGAGAGAGGATGGGTTAGGGAATGAAGAGGAGTGAGAAAGAAAACGATCCCAAGTTTTGAGCGGGGTAATTTAGGGCAAAACGGACATTTCACCCATTTCTTGAAGGGTAAATTAGAAACATGTCTGAATGTCACCCCCCAGTCACTTAAGTAAATTTAATGACCCCCGAGAATGCATTAAAAAAAAGTTGTGACCCGCGAGTTAGTTAAAAAAGATGTGTGGCACCCCCCAGCAATTTTTCGCTTTAATTATATATCCTTCTTTTTGTGGAATGAAATTTAATTATCACGCCCCTCATCATATTATTCACTACAACAAACATATTTAACCTCATATGAAGGAACTAAGCCGGTGTACTCCGAGGGCATCCTACTCCCGCTAGCAGAATAGTCTTCACTGCCAATAGGACCCGAACATTGATTCCACGAAAGATAAATTCGCCAAATCCGTTTTGCCTGCCAAAATCAGAAGCACCCACACCACTATAGTGTCCAATGTCCCTTAGAGAAGGATCAAAAGAAGGAATGTACTGGTTTCCAGCACTTGCAATATCAGGTTTCGGCACCTGTCCCCAACTGGTCCCAGGGACATAAGTCTCCTCGTCGACCATGTCATGAAAGACCACGAGTTGCGTCAGACCGTCACTCCCCATGAACGTATTATTTGGTTCATTCAAGAACCAAGAAATTTGGCTGGTACTTGAAGCAACTTCAATTGGCATAACATCCTCGAGAATACTAGGATGGTGAGGAATAGACGATTGGCCTCGAGATCCAGAATCCAGAAACATGTTGGAGAATGATCTCATCACCTCACTCATGTTAGTGTCCCTACATTGAGAACTACGATTTGATGACTGTTTACTCCCTAAGGAGTACATCTCCCCTTCACCCTCATCGTGAATGCTCTGCGACCGAAAACCCTTGTCAAGAACTAGATCACAAGGATGATACAAGTCACCACTGACACTAAGACGATGTCCATTAACGTACCTAGGGATTTTTCACAGTGGTCCCCGTCGACCACCCGTGCTATCTCCTTGAGTAGCTCACCGACCACCTCTACCGGTCCTAGCCTTCGTCAACGATGGGATGGTATGAGCAGCCTTCGAAACGAGCTTTGGGCCACCCTACAAGACAACATGGAAGAGATAAGAGAAAGGAAAAATGAATAATTGAAAGAGAGAAGAGGGGAAGCATTCAACTTCAACATATCCCCACAAGCATAAACCATTTCAACAAAAGTCCCTCCCTTATACACTACCTAATTATGCCCTTTATACACTTGTTTGAAACTGTGCTTGCTTAAAAGGAAACCCGGAACAAGATTCTTACAACTCTCCAAAGCTAAGTACACATCATTCAAAAGAAGTGCCTTTCTGAAGGCAAACACAAGTTCTATTGTTGTATTCCTTCAAAACCTTGACCGAGTTGTTGCCCATGAAGAGTTTCTTCCCCTCTTCGAGCAGGTGGGATATTCTTGAATAAAGAGCGCTCGATACTCATGTGCCTTGCCGCATCCAAATCAACCTACCAAACATCTTCGTTTACCACGACATTGATTTGGTCCTTTATCATGGGTATGAAGGGTCTATTGGACTCCTTCTTACTACCATGATTCTTAGAATTGTTCTTAGGTCGTGGTTCTTCTTCCAAACTAGGCATTCCCTCTTGGGGTGTCTTGGTAATTGCATTCCCAACAAATAAATTTGGGTATCTTGTTGCTCTTATTCTCACACTTGTTTTTGTTCATTGTTCCCTTGGAGTTCTCTTGAACCACATAAACCATGCAAGGGTTCTCCTTGATTTCATCCTGCATTCTCAAATACTTCTCAATACAGAGGTGGTTGACAAATCCTTCAATAGTAATGGACTCTTTATAATACATTAGTGTCCTTTTGGTTTCTTTTCATGAAGGTGGGAAGTTGCCTATAATTGAAGAAATTTCATAAGCCCCATCTTTGTGAATCTTGAGTTGTTTAAAGTTGCTTATATGTTGAACTTCATGAATATGATTAATAACTTTCGTACCCTCAACCATTTTAAAATTATTAAATTGGCTAACAAGGAGTGGTTACTTGTTGCGTCTTCCGACATATACTTTGACTCAAGCAATTCCCAAAGCTCCTTGGGGGATTCCACACTTTGGTAGACGTTGAAGAACGAATCCTTCATCTTGTTGAGAATATGAAGACAAATGTAGTCATCGTTCTTCATCTTGAGTCGATGCCTTATTTGCTCAATTGTCTCGTCGTCTCCCTCCACCAAAATCTCTTGAGTAAGCATGTGCACCACTTTGAGAGTGATGAGCATGAAGCACATCTTCTTTTGCCATCTCCGGAAATGGATCCCCTCAAACTTGTCCAACTTTTGAAAGTTGTTGGGCATGTCTTTCAAGAAGTCAGACATGGTGGATCAGTCTTAATATTGTTCAGGAAGATAGGGTAAGCATGGTCAACCAAACACAAGATGAGGGAACACTTGGGTGGCTAGAAGTCATGAGTTCAACCCTCTCCTCTTAATACTTATTTACGAGACCGTGAAAAGGCTCAAAGGTAAAACCTAATTTTTTATGAACAAGGAACAAGATATCTCAAGAAACTCTCAAGAAGTTGGTGTAGTTCAACAAATTAAGAGTGTTGAAGCCCTCTAGGAAGAGAAGAATGGCGTATTGGAGAAATGAAGTTCATCCCTATTTATAATGTTTAGGAGTATCACAACCTTCTCATCATACAACATGACTAAGGGGAATTATCCATGAGATTGAGACCATGATCAAAGGGTTATTATTGACTAAAGAAATCAGTTAATAATGATCCCTACAATAATCCCCATGTGTATAATTCAAGGGTTAAAAATTAAGAAATCTGAATCCAGCTATACTGGGCACTAACACGGCCCGTGTCAGCCCAAATCCCATTTTCTGACATTCTGGATGCCAACATAGTCTGTACATGTCAGTCCTAATCAGGTCCAAAATTAGTTGTTGACTCTCCCGATCGACCTAAACTTATGTGAATTTCCAACCTTAGATAAGTCCCTTAACTCTTGAAATACTCCTATGACAGGTAGGGCTGTTCATCGGTCCGGACTGGACCAAACTGGATTGGACCGAAGACCGAACTAGAGGACTAAGCTGGACCGAGGACTGGACCGAACTTTTTTCGGTCCGGGACTGGACCGACCGAACTTTGTTCGGTCCAGTCCTCGGTCCAGTCCGGACTGGACTATACATAAAGAAACCCTATAATTTTAGTAACTTCAGTCCTTCAGTTCGGTCCATGGACTGGACCGAGGACCGAACATCAAATTTTTTTGGATCGAGGACTGGACCGAACTTCCCTCGGTCCAGTACAATGCAGTCCTCGGTCCAGTCCGGTCCAGTTCCTTTTTTAGTTCGGACTGGACTATGAACAACCCTAACGACAGGTTATGAGGAGATTCCCTTATCAGGTCAAACCAATGACATAAAAGAGCCAAGCCAGCAAAAACCGTAGGAACAATCTTATTTAAGTTGGTTGGGACCATCCAAGGTTCAATTGACTCAGTTTGAACTTTGATGGATCTTTCAATGGTAATAATGCAACTGCAGGGTTTATTATTAGAGGTTACTGCGGACATGTCTAAAAGACAAGATCCAAGAAAGTTCAATTCTAATTTATCTGTGTGGCTGAAGAACTTGCACTTGGTTTGGACTCCAACAAACCTTACACGCTGGTGGGACTGTTCATATTCTAGTTTGGACCGGTAGGCCCAAAAAATCGGATCGAAAACTTGGACAAAACTCGGATCGAATGGTAACCAGTTCGGTCTTTGGTCCAAGCTTTTTATGTTTTCAGGTTCTGGTCTGGGTCAGTCTAAACTCGGAAAAATCCGAACCAGGAATGGAAACCCAATTGTTATAAAGTTTAAATGTTAATTAGAAAAGATATTCATGATATTATGGGCGTCTATCATGTATATCATTATATCATCTCCCAAAAAATATTCTATGTCAATCCAATGATCTCTCCCCTTGAAATTAGAAAGATAAATGTTTTGGCATATCATCATAGTCCAACTTTGTATAAATTCACGTAAATGGTAATTAAATTTTAGCTAACTTTGTATATATCTATGTGTGACTACAAATTGTGTCATTGTTAAGTTTCACCCAATTTGGGGAAACTATAGAGAGAAAAGGAGAGAGATTGAAGAGATGATATTATTGATTATCTCAACTCTTTGAGATAAAAGAGGGAGAGGAAGGCTATATATATAGCTAACTTCCCATCCTAACAATCCAAGAAACAAAGATAAAGAAACAAAGAAACAAGATACAACATTGTCAACAATACAAATATTCACTATTCCTAACACCCCCCCTCAAATTGGAGGGTGACAAAACCCCCAATTTGCCAAGAACCATTTCCAGGGAGTGTCTTGGACACATTGTTGACATATTAAACTAACATGGTTGCTTTTACTGCCAAAAGAATGATGAAGGGCAGAACAACCTTGAAAACTTGAACTCGAACTCCAATAGCTTCCTCGCCATCACCACAACTCATAATAATGGGTGAAATGGATGTAGACACGGAAGGACTTCGTGGAGTTGAATGACGAAAGAAAGATAATTGCCGAACTTTTTCCAGGTATTGAAATTGTCTCCGGCGAATACAATGGCCTAATAGAGACTTTCCTGGTTGATCGGACAAAAGAACGAAGAGAGAAAAAACACACAGATGAAAGCCATCAGATAGTAAGTGGCATTTGCTGTAGAAACAACCCAAAACTTACTGTCAAAATCAATCACTCACACCCCAAAAACAACCAAAATCATTAGAATCAATCATGACGCAAACTCCAAAATTTGTTGTCTGTATTGCGTGACCACTGTTTTGCATTCCATACTTACTACCCCAGTAGCTCCAATAGCATGGTTGATTTGAGCAATGACGGTTGTTGGGCCAGCCAGCAAAGAAGTATCGGAATCAGCATTCCGGTTCGGCCAGAAAGAAAACTCGGGTTCTTTAACGAGACCCTGCTCCTTTTTTACTCTCCACTTTCTCTCTCTATCTGCGAAACCCCAAATTCACAGACTCCTCGGTGCAATCATCGCTCCCCAAATTCTTGATTTCCCAGGTCAGTTAGTCCAATTCAATTGTTTTTGTCTTTTGAATCTTGTTTTGCTGGAATTCTGTTTTGTATCCTAGGTTTCCGATTAGAGGAGTTTTGATCCGATTTAGACCTAGAACTCCGGTATCAGTTTCTAGGTTTCCGATCTCGACATTCAGGGTTGAAAAACCCTTGACGTGGAATCTTTGGTTGATTTGTGCTTTCCTTACAGAGATTTCTTGGAAACCAAGACCAAGAATACCGTCAAACTTGGCAACACACCGCAAGGGAAGAGGAAGAGTTGAATTAGGGGAAGAAGGAAGAAGCAGGAAACACACCGCAGGGGAAGAAGAAGAGTTGAGTCAAGCGTTGTCTAGCAGGATAGAACTTCTTGGTTCTCTTGTAAGTTGCCTCCTGTAGATCGATCCGCAACAGTAGCCGAATCATTGAGCTCAATTCTGCCCTTAATGAGCTGCCTTCCACTTCAACTTTCAACATTGACCTTCATTTCCCGATCAATCGAGGTCGACCCACTTCAGAAGATTGAATTTGTAGCGAACCCTTTTGAATCTTGCGGATGAGAAACGACCCCAAGATCTAGAATGAAGCCAGAGTAATCGCATCGGAGTTTGGCATTTGAGATTGAGGGAGAAAGAATAAAGGAAAGTTGGTGGTTGTTGTGATGAAACTGGGGATGAAATTCGATGAATTTGTCGACAGGGGTAGGAAATGCGGGTAATAATTAGGGTTCTTGCAGTGTGATTTTTGCGGGGGAAGATGGAAGATGTAATGGAGACAGACGACAGGAACTAAGCCTGCTCTGATACCATGTTAAGTTTCACCCAATTTGGGGAAACTATAGAGAGAAAAGGAGAGAGATTGAAGAGATGATATTATTGATTATCTCAACTCTTTGAGATAAAAGAGGGAGAGGAAGGCTATATATATAGCTAACTTCCCATCCTAACAATCCAAGAAACAAAGATAAAGAAACAAAGAAACAAGATACAACATTGTCAACAATACAAATATTCACTATTCCTAACAGTCATATTGTTATGTATTCTACCATGTTATTATATCATTTAAAATTTTTACAATTCATTACTTTCTAAAATTTCCTACCATACAATAACTTACAATACAAAAAAATGCAGTTGCAAACAAAGGACATACATTAATTACTTAATTAATCAGTTCTTTTACAAATTTTACTAGAAAATTTTCAAAGATATCTCAACCTGACCAAACCAGTCTGGGTTGGTCCGATCAAATTCCTAATCGGGTTGGTATGGATTGGGACCGTTTGTTTCCGGTCTGGTCTTTGGTCCTTGGTCCAACGCTTTTGTTATTTCGAGTTTAGGTCCGGTCAGGTCTTGGTTGGTCCGGGTTTGACCCAATCAACACCACTTCACGTTGGGTTCAAAAACATTTAGGTTAAAGGAGATGACTTTATCCTCATACAAGCTATTCAAGGTATTATCAAGGTCTCATGAAAAATTGATATGATTGCCTAGGGTATCAAAAAACTCATTGGTCAACTAGAAGTCTACCCAATCCAACACATCTTTCGAGACACAAACAAAGCAAGAAACTAGGTCGCAAATTAGAGTCACTTTGTTAATGATTTTTCTATCTATTTGGACCTCAAGTTATGGAACCATCTCAACCAAAAGCTTAAGCTAATGGTTGAAGCCCCGTGAATGGTTTTATACTCTAACACGCCCCCTCACGCGAATGCCATTTGGGTTTGAAGCGTGGATGCTGCAAATGTCCTCTTTACCTTGCGCAATTACATATGGGGGTGCTGAGATTCGAACCTAAGACCTCTTTGTTTATTGGTTTGGCTCTGATACCATGTGGAACCATCTACACCAAAAGCTTAAGCTGATGGTTGAAGCTACATGAATGGTTTTATACTCTAACACAAGTCTATCTTTGATCATTTATTTAATTTTGTTGGACAACCTTGGATGATATCTTAATATAAGGGTTGCCTAGATGGTAGGTTTCTCCGTTATTTTTTTTTCACCAGAGTTCAAAAAAAAAAAGATAAAAAAGATAGTCAAACCTTTAAAAAACTTTAACCGACGTAAAATTTTAGATGACACTTATTTTGAAACGAAGGGAGTATATTATATGCTTATATATATGTACGTAATGTTTTGACATTTAATATCAAGTTGCCAAACATTAATACTTATCGTACAATTTGTTTATGAAAATTAAAAAAACCACTTAATACAATCGATATAACTTCTTCCATTTTTATCAAAATATATCAATTTGAAGTTTGAACCTTGATAATATATATATATATATATATATATATATATATATATATTTTCCTATGGAAAACCTTGATCATTTATTATAAATCATATGAAAAAAAACGCAAATATCTACCATGCATTGAAGATCACTCTCAAGTCTCAAGCATTCCAAAATAGTAAATCAACCATGTCCCACTATTGTTTCATATATATCCGAAAATTTATGTGCAGCACCTAAGTGGAGAGAACCAAAATCCGATTAACCTCTAGATTTCAGCCCCATTATTCAACGATCAATAAGATAAATGCAAAATGTTAATGTAAAAGGTAAAGTTCCCCAAAAAAAAATAAAGAAAAACTTGGTGTACTTTATTCACATAATCGTAACCATGAAATCAACATCTCTAATGTACTTAGCTTTGATCTTAATGATAATGGGGATCTTGTTAAGCAACCATGACACAAAAGTAAGTGCAAGGTTTGCTACTTTAAATGTTGAAGCCTGCAAGAAAAATCCCCAAGCTTAGCTCAAACCGGACGACTTCCGGCTACCTGCCGAAGAAGTCGGCCTGCCTTGTGAGGAGAACTGTCCTAAGGTTAAAAATATCGGGCGACAACGACTGATTTAGGTAAGTTGTGAAAAACAATCACTTAGAGTCTTTGAAACATCTCAAATCTAGTGATTTTGATGATGTTTTATATGTATGTTTGTATATGTATGTATGAATAGGTTGTAGAGATTCACGTTGTGGTTCTAGATTGAAAACCGACGATCTTATATGCAGTATCAATAATTAATGAATTTTATAATTATCAACTTTTTATTTTGAATCTCGTATAATCCTAATGTTATTGTTTTTTGCATTGTTTTCCTTGAAATGTTGTCTTCAAATTTTGCTTTTTGCATTGTTTTCCTTGAAATTTTATAATTGATCGACTTCAATTGATACACAAACACAAATAGATAGATAAATAGACACACATAAGTGGACTGGTACAATTGAGAACATTTTATCTTCAACAACTTCTAATGCAAGTCCTACTTAT
Organism: Portulaca oleracea; assembly: GCA_029582165.1. Lineage (NCBI taxonomy): Eukaryota > Viridiplantae > Streptophyta > Magnoliopsida > Caryophyllales > Portulacaceae > Portulaca > Portulaca oleracea. The sequence continues at coordinate 13,999,522 of CM055870.1, forward strand.
GCCGGTGAATAGTCTTACCTCAACACATGAAAAAAAATTTATGGGTAGAAAGATTGATTCCAATGGACCCACAAAAATTTTTGAGAACTTTTCATCTTTCTCTTCTTCAATAATGACTAATGAACAACAAATGTTCCTACTGCAATTTCTTTTCATCCCAAAAGATGACAAATGATGATCAGCATGCATGCTGTCTCCTGGCTGTGAGGCATGAAAAGCTCACATATGACATATCTCTGAAGGAATTTGCCAAAATATGGAGAATAGTTAGGGTGCCCTATACAATATTTATGACAAGACAGGGGCCCTCAAATGAATACATTACATAACCACCTATTATCACTAAGATCACAGGTAAGTAGACTAAAATCATAAATGAAGAATGAAGTTAATCAATCTGACAGCAACATTATTCACCATGAGAATCAGAATCGACGATACTAAGGGCAACCCCCGAATCCTCTAAGTAGTAAGTGTGACACTCGGGTATTTGCACGAACCATGACCTGCAAAAAGAACCAGATTGAGAGTGTATATCACTTCAGAAACTGGTTTAGGGTTTAGGGTTTAAGCATACTTACTGGGATCTTTGGTGGTCTGCACAGCTAGACCATTGAAGTAACAAGTAGCACCCTGGCTTTTAAACTGTGCCCAATAAGAACTGAAAGCATAGCTAGCATGAAGGACCAGTAAATTGGGTTTGTAACATTGGCCTCCAGGCTGAATGGCAGCACAAGTCCCATTTCCTTGTCCACAAGCATAAGCCATGGCGGATCCTAGTTCGGTCATGTTTGCCCCTCTGGCAACCACACACCATATTTTGCCCTTGTATGGTTCATTGTTCTTTGGTGTTGGCAAGGGTGGATAAGATGATATTGGTGTTTCAGCAGTCAAGTCAATAGGGTACACATTCGACTCGTTTGGGTAGAACATCCCCCAGTGTCTTTCTGTGCCTGGACCGGGTTTCTGGTTCTCGTTATACAGAGAGAATATGAATGTGGGTAAAACAGCACCCGGCATAGCTGGGGTTCCTATTGGGGGTTGAGCGTTTAGCTTTTTGACCAGGTTCCGATTGTATGTGGCTGCATTGTAGACATTAGCCCCAATTTCATCGACGTCGCCGCCATTTGGCCAGCCTGTCTCGGCTATCCAAATCCTGACATCTGGGTACCCAAGTTTCTTCATTGCGAAATAAACAGAATCCAGCATCTGATCAAGGAGGTTGGTGTATGTTAACCCAGTAACAGGGTCAGTGTAATTCACCCCACCTTTGAACAATGCATAGTCTAGGCTAACTGTTTTGTAGTTTTGGGACCAAGCAAAGTAAGGGTAACAATCCACAAAGTAAAATGACTTGGTCTTCTTTAGGAATTGCAACAATGGTTTTATGACAGGAAGGGCTATATCAGACCTAAAGGTCCCATTCGAGGGCGGGAATGATGACTCAAGGGCATCCATGGCCAAGGTTGTGCCTACCTTAACCTTGTGGATGCCATGGATTTTGAGGGCATATTGGATTTTTCGTATGGCGGGGACTAGATCAAACCAAGTCTTTTTATCAGCCTCAGACATGTAACTAAGGACTTCATTCCCAACAAGGATGTACCTAATCAAAGTGTCAGGATAATAAGGAATGAAATTGGTATGGACCCACTCATTGGCTAATGTTTGGTTGGTTGAGATGTTGGAAATAATCTGATTTGGGACCATGATTGAGACCTGAAGGTCTGTGCCCTTGAGAGCTTTGAGGATATCTGGATTTGCACTGTAGAGTTTGACCCTGCCAGCTTTGAGGCTCTTGATGAGCTCAATTGATTTGGATGGTTTAGGTAGGTTGTTGCCCAAAGTGCCATAGTTCACACCTACCTTTGGATGAAATGCAGCACCTGAAATGATAAACAAATACCCAAATTGGCTTCATTCAAATCCAACATTGAATGAATCAAATCTTGGCATATTCTTCTTCACATTGAAGAAAACAAAACAGGAACAAGATATATCATCAACATGAAAGTTTATGAAGCCAGACACCAAGTAAATTGGAGACTCAAGCAGATACAAAAACAGATCATAGGCAGAACCCACAAGACAAGAGGTTAAGCTTTTGGAAGCATACAGGAAGAATACAAAGACCCATTTGGCTCATTCAGTCATTCTCATTGAAGCAAATTTACACATACATTATGGACAGAAGAGCAGAATCCAAGTCTTAAACAACTTGAAGAACTTCACAACAATCCAACAAACCCAAACCCAAATGCATACAGGAAGAATACAAAGACCCATTTGGCTCACTCTCATTGAAGCAAATTTACAAATACATTATGGGCAGAAGAGCAGAATCCAAATCTTGAACAACTTGAAAAACATCACAACAATCCAAAAAGACCCAAACCCAAACGCAGGGTATCTTAACTACTCAATGCCAACATCATTTGTTATACAAGTACACAACCGACATCCCACATACTTCATCAGCCCCTTAACAAACAAAACCCACAATTTCCCACCCATCAAATTCATCCAAAATCGCAACTTTTAAACTCTACGTACAAAAAGGGTATACAACATTATTGAGAAATGAGTAAATGAACACTTACTGGAAAGAGAAACAAGCAGAGAAAAGAGTAGTAGCAGAGTAGAGAGCTTCATTGCCATTGCTCCTGGAGAGAAGTGCTACTTTGCACAGTTGCCCACACTCTACTCTAGAGAGAGAGAGAGAGAGAGAGAGAGAGAGAGAGAGAGATATTAAGAAAAGCAGAGCATCAAGGCATGGGGGGTTTATAGATAAAAGTGAGAAAATGTGCAATTGGGAGTCTCAATAGATCCACAGATTGTTGTTTAAGTTTAAGGCAAGGGAAAAAGCTGAGGCTCAGAGATAGAAAGAAACTTATTGGGGAATCCTACAAAGACTTTGTCAACTCGAAGCATCATACGCATTTCTTATTATAATCCCATTTTCTGTCACCATCAATTGTTTTCATTACTCCCATTTCCCATACCATACCACCATCACTATAATTATGTACTCCATTGCATTGTGGGAATTCTATGCAAATATATGGTTTCACATTAGTACATATTATTAGGAGAAAGTTCCGAGAAGTAAACAAAGAAAACCTTTGAAAATAGGGTCATATGACTCGTATTGTATAGTAATAGCCTGTGTAATAGCCTAATAGGCATCTAGAGGGCGTGATATATTATAGTATGCATACATCTTTGAACCGATAAATTTGTGCTATAATCTATTGTACATGCACTACAATAGTATCTGTTATGGATGCGCTACAATATACTACCTCCGTTTTTATTTATTTGTCGCCTTGAAAATTGTAGTAAAAATTTTGATTGTTAATATCTTAATTTGTATAATAATTCATCATATAAAATTGATATCATTAGATTCGGAATAAAAAATACTATTAGAAAAGTATAATATTTTATTTTTTTATAAAAGTTTTATATTAGAAATTATTGATTAAAAATTGGCACTGAAAACCTTAAATGACAGATAAAAAAGAACGGAGGGAGTATTTGATTATACAAAAAATCATCATCTTATTTATATATATAATTCAAAAGATTCTAATTTATATTTTATACTAATTTATCCTTACCACACATAATTTTCCAAGAAAACATCCAATAAAAAGACAATTGCCCCCAAAAATATCCTAACTTATCCTAACCTAATTTGAAAATAACTCATCCAAAGAACGGGATCTAAATAGCATTTAGGTCTTGAATGTCAAATAATAATAGAAGAGTTTATCAACAAAAACTAGCTAATACCAAAGACCATCAAAATTAAGGCATTGTTCTTTTATGCGAGGCGGGGCGGTGCGGTACCACAAATCATCATATCATTCAATATTTTTCTACACATTATCATGTTATACCACATTTTACCACAATCTATATCTCCTTACTTTTCTCTCCATTTTTCCTCCACTACTTTTCACATTATCTCTCCTCATCTACTACATCAATCAGACTTTCCACAAATTTCACTATATCATTCCACAACTGACTGCATTTTCTATAATTTCATCATACCACACTATTTTCCGTATCTTATCAACCATACAAAAGAAAATGACTTAAATTTATCAAAAAAAAATGTAATTGAAGTCAATGTCAAACAAGCTTTTTCCATTGGATGATATGTCCTATTCTCCAAGGAGGGATCATGGATATGTGGGGGGAAAACAAGTGGGGGAAAAACCAAGTTAAATGACCCGAGAAGAGAAAGGCACAAGAATAGTAAACAAATAAAACAGGGTTGTTGAGAAATTGGAATTGGAATATTAGTAGTACTGCCACTACTGTATAAAATGGGAAGAAATTAATGAAAGAATTGAAGAAAATGTAAAAGAGTGGGACCAAAACAACTTTACAGAAAAGAAAAGGGAAAAGAAAAAAAGGAAAAAGAACGTTGCTTTGCAGTAGCTTGTGTACTATTTTGGGACAGTGAAAGGTGGAAAAGGGGAAAAGGGGGGGAAAGGGCGAACAGGAAAAGGATAAAACTTAAAAGCTTGACGAAGATGTGTTCGAGGCCGACGTATATGTAACGGCTAGAAATCCCGGCAGTCCAACGACTCTTTAAGCATCTTTTTCTCCCTTGGCGGCATTATTTAATTTCTTGGTTAAGTGCCTAATTTCATTTCACAGGATCTTGAAATATGTTTTCAAAGTAAGAGATTAATAATTATTTTGAATTTATCTAAATTTATATTTCTATGATTTTAAATAATATGTTTAAAATTACTTGCATGTATTTATTAAGTATTAGAGCATCACAATCATTGATTGAGTTACAAAGTATCAATGATATGATGCATTTAGCCCCGTTTTTCATGGTTAAGAAATGCAGATCACAACTCACCGCACTTCACAAATCATTACTTTCTCTCCTCACTCTTCTCTCTTCACTTTTCTCCTCTACTTTTTACATTCTCTCTCCTCACCTACCCCACATACCAATAACCTACCACAATTCCACCACATCCCACCACAATTCCACCACACCCCACCACACCACACCGCAAAATACCGCAGACAAGAACAGGGCCTAAATAGAGGTTATTAACCATGACAATCACCACTAGTAAAATAAATCTTATTTGTACATGTGTTAGAATTTATAATAATTGTTTATCTTTTTTATTAACACAAAATTGTAAATATTTTTTTCAAATTATAATTTATTTACAAAAAACATTTAAATTAAATATTTTTTTTAAAAAAATTATCAAGCTAAAACTTAGAGTTAAGATATTTAAATTTTGGATTTTTGGACGACAATACACTGAACTTTAGAAGTATTGTACAATAATGCACTGAATTTTTTTTTTGGACTCTAATACACTAAACTTTGAGGGTATTGGACAATGATACACTCAGCACAATTCCGGTTGTAGTTAACGCGGTGATAGTCCTAAAGGTGTTGTTCTTTGTTTTTTTTTAAAAAAATTATTTTGCTATGTTAGAAAGTACACATAAGCAGGATAACTAATATATTTTTTCTTAAAAAACAAAGAAAAACAACACCTCAAGATAGGACCACCACCGCGCCAGCCACCACCGGAATTGTTCCGGGTGCATTATTGTCCAATACCCTGAAAGTTTAGTGTATTAAAATCCAAAAAAAAAAGTTCAGTGCATTATTGTTCAATACCCCTAAAGTTAAGTGTATTATCATCCAAAAATCCTTCAATTTTTAAACTTTTGAAAAATAATGTTTTATTTAAGAAATATATTTTATAATTTTATACTAAATAAAAGAAATAAACGGTCAAGAGTACTCTTGAAATGTCTCCAACATCTTCTCACGACATAATGTAAATTGTCCTTGACCATCATTGAATTCTTCTATTTACTTCTTACAATCAGAAAATGATATCTGTGTCAATGATGGTCACTCAAAAGTGTGTTTGGCCTAGCCTCTCTGCAATTGAAGCCCTTGATGATAGCAACTACAAGCGCTGGTCATAGAAACTTGTGATCCTATTCGAGCAACTCGAGCTTGATTATGTCCTCATTGCAAACATGTGTGATGATTTTGGAATCTTACAACGTAACCCCCCATTGATTATGGATTTGCAACTGTTATAGAGAAGGAAATGGAAAAGAACAAGGCCTCTGAGAAAGATCCTTCTATTGATGTTAAAGAGAAGAAATTCAACAAAGATAATAAAATAATTAAAGGATATATGCTCGATACTATGTCTAACCCCTTGTTTGATTTATTTACAATATATATATATATGTGTGTGTGTGTGTGTTAAACCTATATGAGATACTCTTAAGAATATATGTGATGCAAATTATGTAGTCCTCTCCCTTTTGGAATGAATACAAGAACTAACTCAAACATAAAGACCTAAGCATGCTGGAACTAATTAGCTACATAAGGACCAAAGGGGCTAATTGACTTGAAGATAAGATAGTCGAAACTTTATCTTTATATTCTTCTAAGGCTATCATGGTCCATATCGTGCATATAAACAAAGGTTTAAAGCAAAGAATAAAAAGCATGAGTATTTACTCCTGAGCATTAGCTCTCTTTGGACTAGACAAGCAATAAAATGCAGAAGTTCAAGGTTGTTTGCTTTTTCTACTACAAATCAAGTCACAAAGCATACCAATGTAACCTTCACAAGGGCTTCCCCTTTATCAAACCAAAAGCCTAGTGGTCAACATATTGTATCAGCCAAAGTGATTGAAGATAGCAAGATCATGCGAATTTTCCTTTATACTCATTAAATTATTTTGGTTACCTCTCACTAAAAGGTACCTATGTTGCTATATTTAGAATCTTTATCATTTTATCCCAAAAAACACAAATTTCATCATTAGATATTATAGTGTGTCAGTTTCAAAACTACACTTACATTACATTCTATAACATGTTTTACTCAGTTTCTTCTGTCATAAGAATGAATTAATTAACTGAAATAACCCTAGAGGGGGCGGGGTGAATAAAGTTGTATAAATATTCTGCACTTAATCAACACAAGAACGTTAATAATACTTATCTGAATAATACTTCTTTATTGATAAACTTAAAGTGCTAGAAAATAGAGGAGGTTACAAGCTTAACACTGTCAAGGACTGTGAGGTCCTCAGCAGATGCTTACAAGGGCAGAAGATTCAGAATGAACTTCTGCAGCAGTGGCCTCACAATGAGGCAGGAAGAATGGCTTGAACTCACTAAAGTGAGGTCACTCACTCACTTTAGTTACACGACCCTGAGGTCCTCACCAAAACACACCTTCTAGTTACACAATTCACTACTCAAAACCAAGTAGCTACACTCAGAATTTTCTATCACAAAATTCCTACACACGATTTATCTTCCTTGGAATCGTTACTTTGTGAGAGAGGCAGCAGATCATTATATAGTCGTTCAATGCAACGACTCTTTTGAAGTTTCCTTAGTTCTTGATCATTTCCATCTTTGTGTTGATCTTCTAATCTGGATTCTTTAGGATCTTTACGCTTGCCGTCCATATATGTTTGATCTTGTGAAGATATATGCTTGATCATTATATATGCTTGATCATTTCAATCTTTGTGTTGATCTTTAATCTTGATTCTTCAGGATCTTTAAGTTTGCCATTTTGTAATGATCTTCTGCAAATATACATATCACAATTAGTAGATATTATTCTGGACATATGCTTGAAATAACTTAGAGATATTCAGGATACTTCCCTAAATTTGCTCTTTCAAACAAAATTATTGCAGCAGCGGTGGAGGTCCTCATTGAACTGGATGTGGAGGGCCTCAGAGCTGGACTGTGTTTCTTCATTAACCATCATGAAAAAACATGTGCATAATCCTCGTAAATGTGGATGATAATTGGATCCAAACATTGTGTTGATCAACCCATCGTGTCGTCCAATATACAAACTAATGAGTCACGATATATAGTAAATCATCCTGACGGTCTCCAATGGATGTTTCCTAATTCCCCACAATGACCACTAACTAGCCGCTGAGGATGGTTTTCGGTGACCATTTCTCTTCCATTTCTGTTCCGCTCCTTCTTCGGCGTCATTATCTCTTCTCAAACGAGCTTGACCACTCTTCTCACCCTTTTCAGTCTCCATCATCCTCTTTGCCAATATTTCTTGTAATAACCCGCCCTAATCTAGGATGATCAATTTTGCTAATCAAACGTAATTAAATTATTTTGCGCTTTTTAAATTCTTTAATTGTTGCCACTGTTTTTGCAGTTCTCCAACAGTGCAATGACCATCAATTCTTCATTATAGTAGTTCCAATAGATACTCCTCTAGTAGTATTCCCGATTTTTTTTAGTAAAGCAGAATATTCGAGTCACTTATTTAGTAAAATTTTGTCCAGCGTGATGAGTTCGTCAGGACTAATATTATTATTATCATTGTTGTTGTTGTTGTTGTTGTTATTATTATTATTATTATTGATTATTGATTATTGATTATTGATTATTGATTACATTTCATCATCAGTATTCCTTTTCTCTTTTAGTAATATTATAGTTTCTTTTTAAGGAGAGATACATTTTAGAAGGGAAGGAATATTTTTTTTTTAATCTAGTAGAAAGGGGGGGGGGGGTCTCTAGCCAGGGGCGGATCCCCATTGATAACAAGGGTGTCCCCGGACACCCTAAGCTCCGAAAAAAATTTAAGCAACCTAATATATTTTAGGAGGTTGTTGTATATTTACGTTAAGTGGATACCCTAGAAAAGACACAAAAAATAAAGGGTGTCCAATTCAACACAACAGTCCGACTATCCAAAATATTGTTAAGTGGACACCGCTAATTTCGTAGTCTAGATCCGCCACTGTCTCTAGGTTTATTAAGTAATTGTCTTCCTTTTCCAATCTGAATTAGCAAGACAGAGTTACAAACCCCTTTCTCTCTCCATTTTCTTTCCAATGTTCTTCCTTCTTCTTCCTCTGCCATCTACTGCTCACTCTCTGCAGGTGACTCAGATTCTGACACTAGGGACAAGAATCGCCGCGGTGACTCACAATGCCGGAGGTCGCCACCTGTGTCTCGGGCTCTATTTGTTCCTCTCATATCCTCTTCTTTCCTGAGGTAATTTCTAAACTCTAACCTCTTAATTCAAGTTTCTTGAGTTGGATGATACAAAGTATGAATTTCTTGGTACAATTTCTTGTTTTAGACAGATTAATAAGGGTAGAACATTGATCTTAAGGTTTTGTTGGTAATTGAAGCTTATGGTATGTCTCTAAAGATGTGAATCAAGTAAGAAATTGTGGAATTTAAGTACGGAGGTTGGGATGTACTTGAGGAAGGTGTAGTATAGTGTGTATGTCACTTTTATCATGGTTTAGTTGTTGTTCCAAATCTGAAAGTAATCTTAGGTTGTTTGTAATGAGTTTTGGTTATTAAAGTGGTGAATTAGAGATGGATTTTTAGTGTACTAGTCCTTGTACTCGTGCGTTGCACGGGACAAAGATAAATCACACATATATTGAAAATATTATTTAAACTATATCTTAAATAATAAGAATGAGAATATTAGAACGAATAACTATATAACCAATAATCATTAAAAATATGAACAATAGTACCTAAAATAAATATAAAAAAGAAAGCAATGATAAAAAAAAAAGAAAGTTACTTTTGTACATTTTTTTTTGAAAAATGAAAACATTTGTATATCTCGCTAAGTTATAATTGAATTAGAATTAATGCTTTAATTTTCTTCTAAATAAATATTTCGTAATACATTATTCTTAATATTTTACAAAAATGATTGTCATATAGTTATAATTAAGCAATATATAGTTATATTTTACAAAAATGATTGTCATATAGTTATAATTAAGCAATATATAGTTCCCTTTTATTTTCTCAAATTCTCTTTATCTCATCTTATTTCTTTATAAATTTTAAATCTTTCACACATTTTGATTAAAATAAGTTAGTGGCTTAGATAAGAACATTTTTGAAGACAAACTCAAGATATACAACTTTAGCATGCACATTAATAAAATATTAATAATATTCTAAATAATTCAATGGCTCATAATTCCTCTTATACAACAATGTATCCTTGTTCAAACTAAAAGAATAACATAATATAATTATATATAGACATTGAAGAAATTACTCACCCATTATTTAAAAAAAGTATTATAAAAGCAGAAATACATATATTGTTAGTCGTAGGATAAAAAGACACCATGTAAAACATTAAAAAATGATAGTAGTAGTAATAATAATAATAATAATAATAATAATAATAATAATAATAATAATAATAATTATTATTATTATTATTATTATTAAACTTACCTTAAAATCATATTCTTCTCATGAAATGCAATGCTTAAACAATGCAACACCAACTGCATGTAAATTCAAGGTTTGATCAAGATTTTTGCTCATTTGTATGATAGAAAGTAGTGAGGTTTGCTTTCTCATGATAAAGAAGCAAATCAATCTAGCCAATCTTAAGTGGATGATAAAAAATAATTATAAAAACAAAATTTATTAATAAAATTAAAGATGCTTTGACCAAAAAATAACGTTTTTGTTTGTGGGTGAAAACAAATAGTTAAGTACAATTATTATGGTCATTAGTATTGATTTAATAATCACCATAACTATTAGCATTTTTTTTGTCTTAACTTAACTGTCAACTTCATAGTAGTAGGTTAGCATCAACGCACAATAAAACAGATACCCTGCTACCTTTTTGTATAATAATAATAATAATAATAATAATAATAATAATAATAATAATAATAATAATAATAATATGTAAAAGAAGAAATTCAAATTAGCCAATAGCAACTTTTCAACTCATCAAATCTAAAATAAATTATTTACCACAATCGAAAATGTAATTTTTATTTATATTTGTGTTTTTGTAATATATTTTTGATATTTATTTATTCTCATTATTAACTCACTTTCTATTATATCGTTTGATGATAAAGGGAATCATACATATATATATATTTTATGAATTTGAATATCTATAATATTGTTGTACATAGTTCAATTAAAATAATATGCTTTCATTTATATACAATAGTAACTCATCATACAATTAATATGTATGAGTAATTTTCATTTTAAAAAATAAGTATGTCATTCTAAAAATGTCCTCTCAATACAACATATATAAATTTCAATCCTCATCCTTTATATATATTTGTAACACTAATAACATACCCCAAAACAAAGTAGTCAATCTTACCGGACAAAAAGTTATACATTTTGTCTTATCATATAATATTTTAAAATGTAATACATGTTCTAAAAATTTACAACACTAATAACAAATGCAATAAGGTAATAAGATATTTTACCTTGCCCTGTTTTTTTTGGCCCCAACCCCTTTAGTTATATCTTCTTTCTTTGTAAATTATTAAGAAATTTGCAAAACTTCTTATTGCTGAATCCTAATCCGATAAAATAATTGTTGTACGTACTGAACTAAATTTACTTAGAAATATTGGATTAGAACAATTTAGTCGTAGGATAAAATAAAATTGTCAATTCTACTTTAGAAAGCAAACTTAAAAGCTAGTATACAATTCTATTATATTGATAAAAGGCTAAGAATAATATTAAAATTTAATATCAAATTAGTTTTCTCATGTATGACAACAACGTATGTCTTTTTCAATTCAAAATAAGGGGAAAAAAGTAGATCATGAACTAATTTCTAAAATACTAAAGCCAGTGCTCCAATTTTTTAAGAAATTGCTACTAATTATATATAAGATAAAAAGAAGTCACACAAAAATTATGAAATAACCAATAAAATACAAATTAAACTTACTCAGTACAAAATACGTCTTGCTCCAATATCATACTCTTCGCACTAATAGATGCAACAATCATACAATATAACGAGAGTACATACAATCTGAATTTGATGGATGCTTTGATCTCATGTTACATAAAAAATTATGATGACTTGCTTTTTTTTTGTGATAACAAAATCAAATAAAAAAATAAAAATACCAAGATAATGGATTTAGTTTTGGTGTGTTGAAAGCCACTAAAACCTCCAAAAGCAAATGCAGTATTTATAGGAAAATAAATAGTAGATATATATGCAAAATGAAACGGTAAGAATCCAACTAAATGCATACTAATTTGAATGCAAATGCAAGTAACCGAATACTCATGACTTATGAGTATCATTTACTATAATTATAATCCATTAATTATAATAATCACCAATTAAAAAGAAAATTGATAATTAAATAGAAACTTGGCATATTAATAGGTGGGTTTTAAAAAAAAATTAAAAAAAAATTATTTGGATGAACCAAAAATACTCAAAACACCCTCATAAAATAACACAAATTTCGACCCTCACCCTCTGTACCCAGAAATATATATATATATATATATATATATATTAAATATATCTATATATAAATATATATATATATATATATATATAGTCCTTAAACCCGTGCTTTGCACGGGACATAAATAAAACACATATTATGCTGAAAACATGCTCAAACACACTACTAAAAGTATATGTATCATCAACCACTTTTTCCAACCAATTTAAAATGGTTAGAAAAAAAAAATCATTTCGTATTTTTCTAATTTTCCAACTATCAATATCAATTCTTTGTGCCCAATAATTTCTACTTAAAGTTTGTTTAGGCTTGTGTTACACATATACAAAATCTTTCTAAACTATTTTGAAAAAAAGTGCAAAGCATATGAATTTCGGCTTTTTTTTTTCCAATGCAAAGTTTTACATTTAAATCATATACTATCTTTATAGGTTTATATTTATATAATTATATAAATAATGTCATAATGAATAAAAAAAATATAAGATAAGATTACTCATATGCTACACATACTACATTTAAAAATGTTGAGTTGTATTTGAGGCATATAAGGAAATATTATACATCCTGTGAATTGATCGGTTTGATTTTTTATTTTTTTTGTGAGCTAAAACATTTGGAACAAAAAGTGTTCAAATTATTTATTTTTGAGTCTTTCCTTTAGGAAAATGAGCTTTACTAACTATGTTTTATGTTCTATTAGGATGCTTTAATAAATAAAATACACTTGAGTAGCTTCTAATCCAACAAAATGATAGCAAAACCTCTACAATTTAAAAACAATTTAAAATTTTAATTTATTATAAAATTTAAGCTCTCTAAAGAGAAGAGACATGGATAACATGATTGAAAACAAATTTAAAATTTAATATATCTGATGTAATTAAGCTATAGAAGAAACACAAATAATATATTATAGATATGGATGGACTAAAACTTTAATATACATTTAATAGTGAAAAATATCTAAATTGCAATGAACTAAAACACATAATACAATCATCTTTCAACCTTTAATGATTGATCAACCATCTTATACGTATATATAATGACGAACATCCTAAATCAAATGAAATCAAATATGTGATTATCTTTCATATAAAAACATATGAAATAATGATATGATATACAATATGATATGATGATTTTCAATCACAATTACACTTCATAGTATAAAATAAAAGGAAGTTGCGTACTATAACTTAAAAATATAACAATTATGAAAAATATAACTCACTAAAATGGAGAATGTGAAAAGACAAAATAAATATGAAAATGAAGAGCAAAATAAGAAATATATATCATATTTTGACAAAAAAATGAAGACACAAAAGGTACATATAATAATGATAAATTAAAAAACAACCAATAAAAATGAACCTCATATAGCCAATAACAATTAAAAAAATAGAAAAAGTGACACATAAAATTAACTCAAGATAAAAGAAAGAGAAAAGAAGAAAAGGTGGGAGACATACCATTGTATTCTCCCGTTTGTTTTCAACCTATTCATACTTTAGTTTGTTAGTATCCAATTTACTTACTCATTAGATATAACGGTTAATTTATCATTGATGACCATTAATCACTATGTAACTCCTTTTTTCTTTTAATATTTCAATAATTATTTTTTTGTTCAAAAATGTAACATATGATAATGGTAATAAATATATATTATTACACCCAATAATGATGATTTATGAATATTTAAAGACCATTTGTTTTTTTTTAAAAAAAGCAAATATTAACAATTATAATCTTCCGGAAATACCCTCATAAAATCATTCAAATTCCAACCTCACCCTTTGTACCCAATTTTATATATATATATATATATATATGATATATGATTATGATGTACATAAAGTGTTCGATGAAATAGGGATGGCAATGGACAGGGTCTAGGGTGGGTCCTGCTGGACCCGGACCAGCCAAATTTTTTTGGACCCGGACCCACCTCGGGACCCGACAGGTCTCAAAAAGTCAGACCCGGACTCAACAGGTCCACGGGTCCTTAGTGGGTCCAACCATATTATTCATTTTTTTACTAAATTTATTAACTTTTAGGGTTAATTTTATACTTGTATACATGTATAATAGTAACTATTCTATTTAAAAACACATATTTTTTAACACAATAAAAACATCAAAACACCAATGTACGATGATACGTATCAATTCTAAGTTTCCAACGTTAAAACATCACAAAAGTCAACAAGACATTAACAAAATGTGTGAGTGGTGTTGCTGCTACGGACTGCGGTGTTGCGTCGCCTGGTGGAGATTGGAGAATGCGTGAGTGTGGTGTATGGACTGTGGATGGAGATGGAGAATGGAGAATTGGAGAATGGAAATGGAGTGTGTGAGATTGTGAGGTGAAAGGGGAGGGAGATGGGCAGTAGAGTAGTAGTGCGACTGTGGTGAATGTGGCCTGCGTGAGAGTGTCTATGTGATAGAATCACAAACTAGAGTTTCAATCTTATTTCAGATTTAGTTAACTAATTTTTTTTTGGAAAATTAATTATAAATGTTTATATTGTGACGGGTCCATGGGCTGGGTCTACGGGTCCATGCTTGGACCCGGACCCGCTAATTTTTTTAGACTCAGACCCGCCCCGAGACTCGCCGGGTCCAATATTTTTGGACACAGACCCGTCTTAATGGGTTGGGTTCAGGACCCGCTGCCATCCCTACGATGAAATGCTTCATAAAAGAATGGATTATGATTTGATGAATATGACTTGGTTGATGTTTGATTGTTGAGATTTGTTTATGCATGATGTTTTGGTTGATGAATTCACTGTGAGAGTGTGAGTTTCAGGGATAATTATAGATGCATGTACTTGGATTAAGATTAGATTAGCGACTTAGTGAGTATTATGATGTTTGATGATGAATTCATGAAGGATTTTACTTGGGATGTTAAAATATGTCAAAATTATGCCTTACATGTATAAAATATGGTCAGTGATGCAAAAATTTTGGATGTTTTTAATGCTGGAAATTGAGTATTGATGCTTAAGAAGTGATTTAGGGAATATTAGTGTAGAATACTTAAGTTTAAGATGCATACAAGCCCAAATGAAGGGTGATTTTCAAATCGATAACAATCTGGAAATTTCAGGGAGTATAAAATGTGTTCTTGACTCAATTTAAGGTTTGGATAGGTAGCTTAAGGTGTAAGATAACACTCGGTTTTTGAATCTCGGAGTTTCGTTATGTATATCTCCCGTTATGGCCAAAATCATAAACACATGGATTTTTATACGATTTCTGAGATAGGTAGATAAATGCATGTTTTAAGGCTGGTTGGAGACCTTATTTGTTGGGTTAATTGTGTAGAACTCAAATTATTATTTTGGTGGGATGAATTTTGGAAAGCCAAAATTGTGCTTGGTGGGCAAGTTTCATATAATATTGAAGATCTTCCAAGATTGTGTTCATTAAGGAAATATATTATATAAAGTGGAAAATATTATATTTGTTACCAAATTGTGATAGGGCAATCACATGGAAATATAATATTACTTTGGAATATAGTATCAAATTATTAGGAAACACATGTTTTTGGAAAGTTAATATTATTATTAACCGCAATATTATGTTGTAGTCTTGTCTATAAATAGGACCTAGGTGTTAGGTTTATTTGTACAATAATTGAGAGTGTTTCATCTTATACCACAAGAGATTGACTTGTAATCTCTGTGTTCTTGAGGGAGTTGTGTGAGGCTCAACTGTGAGTGTTGAGTTCTCAGGTTGTAACTCTAGGAAGGCTGTGAGAGATTGTGGAGGTCTGGGAATCTCTGCAACACCGTTGTAATCCTCTGATAGTGCATCGTTCGTGGTTTTTTTCCCGGTTTGGGGATTTCTACGTTAATTCCTTGTGTCGAATCTTTATTTATTTTTCGCCTTTTATTATTGTTTGTTTGCTAACTACGCCATGAAAGTCCTAACAAGTGGTATCAGAGCTTTGGTTGGAGCGTGGTTGATTTGCAGCAGAGAAGCAATGGCGGGCGTCATTGTGAAGATTCCGGAGTTCGATGGGAAAGACTACGCATGGTGGAGGATGCACATTGAGGATGTGCTCCGCCAGCAAAGGTTGCATCTTGCGATAGGTGATAAGCCAAAAGAGATGGAACAAAAGGATTTGAGCTTGATGGTCAGACATTCAGTACGGTCAGGCTGACGCTAGCTCGGAATGTGGCTTTCAATGTCAAAGATCAGAAAACGACGAAAGATCTGCTCGAGACCTTGCAAAACACATATGAGAAACCTTCGGCGGTGAACAAGGTATATGTGTTACGTCGTTTGTTTGAATTTAAGATGCATGAGTCTGGTGATATGCATGATAGTATGAATGAGTTGAATATGATACTATCAAAATTAACCTCTGTGGGATTTAAGTTCAACGATGAGATGAATGCTAATATACTATTGGCTACCCTACCTAAGTCTTGGGAAAATTTCGTGACTTTTGTAACTTCTTCAACTAAGAATGATGAGAAATTGAAGTTTGGGGAAATTAGAGACTTGGTCCTAAATGAAAGTATTCGTAGGAAAGATTCCGATGTGTCTGAGTCTTCGGGGGATGCTTTGACTGCCAAGGGTAGGAGGAATGGTGGGAGTTCGGGTCAGGGTCGATCAAAATCTAGAGGTCGAAACATGGAGCAAGTATTGTGTTGGAACTGTGGTGATAGAGGTCATTTTCGTAGGGATTGTCCCAAACCTAAGAAGTGCAGCCATAATGACTAGGACTCTGTATATTCTGTTGAGGATTTTGGTGATGCCCTAACTGTTAGTGTTGACAAGTCAGAAGGGAGTTCGGTGATAGATTCAGGTGCTTCGTTTCACTCTTGTCTAGCAGGGAGGCCTTTAGTATGTCAAACTTTTCAGAATGGTCTTTTACGCGTTCATAGGACATCAGGAGTGAAAGTTATGGACTACCGAATCACGACCAGTACTCATGGTTCTGCCCAGAATTTTTAGAGGTTCTGCTGTGTTCATGGGCTAAATTCGTGCCTTTCCCACGTCCAAATCAGTTTATGATCAACATGAAAGTTTTAGTATGTCTTTCAAGCTTTCCATGGACAACTTACACGTCCCGAACCGAGGTCTACAACCCGAGTTGTGATTTTCCGAAAAACCGGTATCCATTCTTGTATGTTCTGGACAACCTACTTAGTTGGGGATTTTTACCCTCCTTAACCATGTTTTTGACCTTCATGATCAACTAGATAGTTGTAGTACATGAGCTTAGCTTTCCAGAAAGTTCCTTATGCATAATGATACGATCCTTGTGGGAGAAGTTATGGCATTTCGAGTGAGCCTTAAGAAGCAAGTTTAGTTATCAAGTAATCTTAGGATTTTACTAGGATATTCTTCTTAATCTCAATAAGGATAGACTCTAATTCTTTGTTCTTGTTCTGGAGCGTGACCGTACGCATGGAGGGTGAAGATTAGCTTGAGTGAATATGGATGATCGATATTCAATAATGACAAGGGTCTTGAACACCCAAAGGTTGGATATGACCTTGAGCAAGGAGAGTCCACAACTCTAGGCCTAACACCCCACCATGATTATCAAAGGTAATCCACTAAATAATCACTAAAGGAATGACTTGAACACCACCAAATCACTTGGATAAAGTTGTTAGGTTTTAGGTTATCTATTTCCTAAACAGATACAGATTAATTGGCGGAATATTATAACAGTTATAAACAATTAATCAAAACAACTGCAGAGGCTTTAGTAATTATACCTGATCGCTAATTCCTGCTGAAGAAGAGGTTGACCTTCCAGATTCCAATGTTGAAACCCTCTACTGAAAAGTCCACGCAGCGCTCCAGGAACCCGATTGCTAGATCGACCCGATCGAGACGAATCTCAATCTAAGATGTATGTGAGATTGTTTCAGGAAACTGATAGCGTTTCCTGAAACTAGAACTGCAAAAGGAGAGAGGAACTCAGGAAATCACCCTGGTATCTCTCTAAGAGTCGAAGGCAGATGGTGTGGAATAATCTCTCCCAGAGACCCCTTTATATAGTGTTTAGAAAACCTAGGGAAAGGGTTCAAAACCCTAAAGGGCCGAAAAAGACAACGACGCGGTTTCTGGGCCCAACACGGTCCGTGTTGGACTCCAGAGAGTCCAAATATTCGGCCCACGGACACCACGGATCGTGGTGTCTCAACACGGACCGTGTTTGGTCAACACGGTCCGTGTTGAACCCAATTCGGTCCGTGTTGGGCTGATTTTTCACAGAAATCAGTTTCCAACTTTTCTAAACTTGATACAATATCATTTAGGTTACATACATTGTTCCAGGGCACTGACTTGTGTGACCCAGTAGGACCAAATAATATAGTTTTAATTAAACTTATTTAATTACTAATTATAGAGGTCTCTAGCAAGACATATAATCACTATATTACTTTGGTTTAATCTCCGTGTATATCGAACATTGTCGGGACATTCCCAACAATCTCCCACTTGTCCCACAAGTGTTCGATTCCTTGAATTCCCTTGTCACTTCATCGCTCTAGTTCGGATAAGGTAAGCTAAAGTCATCCTTATGTAAGACCCGAACGTTCCTCGATCTCCGAGTTTAGACTTTGAAAAACAGATGATCAACTATTGATTCAACTGAGCTCGGCCAAGCATTTTCAGTCCAATCTCACCGAGTGGCCAACGAGACAATTGTCCCTAATAGGGAGGACAATGCCATCTTGTTCAGACACACATTCTCACATGATCCAATCAGAACCTGCATAATCGCCTTTATAGCCTACTGTTACGAAAGACGTTTGACGCGCTCCAAAGTCACAGCAGACTATGTAGTCTATGTATTGAACTCAGGATTTAGGAATTTTGAGTAGTGAGAGATCTTATGACATTCCTAACTTAAAGAGCTCCCACTGCGGGTCAGTTCGGTAGTTGTTCTCAACAATACCCATGTGATTGATTTATGATGTCATCACATCACTATGATCACGAAACTTGATCATCACCTCAATCCTACATGCTAATTGTGTTGATATTATCACTGTTCCTACGTGATAATACAATTAGGAACCAGGTCGACTATCGACCAAGACTAGCGTTATCAAGTTCACTAATGGGGTTTCAGAAATCAATCCTCATCCAATTTCCCATTTTGAATGCGCTAACCCTTTTGGACATTCACATAATTCTAAACCAAAATTATGTAAAGTTTTGATTTGATTAATAAATGATGAATAAATAACGATTACAAACCATGAGCCATCTAATGTTCAAAATGTAACTTAATAACATCATTCAAGATGTCTAATTCCTATTGCATGAGTAAGACTCTCATACTTCGCCATGCATGTGGGTTTAGTAAGCGGATCGGCGACGTTCTCATCCGTATGAACCTTGCACACATTAATATCACCTTCCTCGATGAACTTTCGAATGATGTGATACTTTCTGGACACATGCTTAGCTTTGTTGTGTGCTCTAGGTTCCTTTGCCTGAGCAATGGCCCCACTGTTGTCACAGTATAGGTCCACGTCTTCCGCAATACTAGGCACAACTTCAAGCTCCTTGATGAACTTCTTCACCCACATTGCCTCCTTCGCAGCTTCAGATGCTGCGATGTATTCTACCTCAGTTGTAGAATCAACGACAGTGTTTTGCTTGGAATTCTTCCAGCTCACTGCCCCACCATTTAAACAAAAAACGTATCCAGATTGGCTACTGTAGTCATCCTTATCCGTCATGAAACTGGCATCAGTGTAGCCTTTTACACTTAGCTGTCTCTCACCTCCATAGATTAAGGACAACTCCTTAGTTCTATTCAGATACTTAAGTATGTTCTTCACAGCAGTCCAGTGTTTCTCACCCGGGTTGGCTTGAAACCTGCTGCACATACTTAAAGCAAAAGCTATATCTGGCCTTGTACATCTCATAGCATACATTATAGACCCTACAGCCGAAGCATAAGGTATATTTTTCATCTTTTCCTGGTCTTCAGATGTCTGAGGACAATCTGTTTTACCAAATGTGCCATGAACCATGGGAATGAATCCTTTCTTGGAGTTCTGCATGTTGAACCGATTCAACACCTTATCAATATAAGTTGTTTGATTTAATGCAATCAAACGCCTTGATCTATCTCTATAGATCTTTACTCCAAGAATGTACTGGGCCTCACCGAGATCCTTCATTTGGAAATTTTTCCTAAGCCATGTCTTACAAGACTCCAGCATAGGAATGTCATTTCCAATGAGAAGTATATCATCCACATACAGAACTAGAAAGACTATTTTGCTCCCACTGAGTTTTCTAAAAACACAAGGCTCTTCTTGGTTTTTCAAGAAACCAAACTCTTTGATTACTTGATTAAACCTTTGATTCCAAACTCCTTGAAGCTTGCTTGAGGCCATAGATGGCCCTTTGCAGCTTACAGACCTTCCCAAAACCTTTGGGATCTTCAAAACCTTCAGGTTGTGTCATATACACTTCCTCTTCCAGAATCCCATTCAAGAATGCAGTCTTGACGTCCATTTGCCATATTTCATAGTCATACCATGCAGCTATGGCAAGGAGTATCCTGATAGATTCAAAAGCCGCTACTGGGGAAAAAGTCTCTTCATAGTCAATACCATGAATTTGAGTGAAACCTTTTGCCACCAGCCGTGCTTTGTAAACACTAGGTTTACCATCCATGTCGGTTTTCACTTTGAAGACCCATTTGTTTCTGATGGCTCTAGCGCCTTCAGGCAAGTCAACCAAGGTCCAAACCTTGTTTTCGTACATGGAGTCTATCTCGGATTTCATGGCTTCGAGCCATTTCTTGGAATCTGGGCTCGCTAAAGCTTGTTTGTAGGTCTCGGGCTCATCATATTCTACAAGGAATATGTTGATTTCCGATGTCATGAGATAACTGTATCTCTCAGGAGGGTGAATGTCCCTACTGGACCTACGAAGGGGTATGTCCACATACCCTACTTCTTCATCAACCTGTCCCCCGACTACCTGTTCATCATTCCTTTCTTGTTGAGGATCAATGGAGATTGGAATGTAAGTAGTGGTGACGGAGTGTGGGATAAGATTCGAAGTGGTTTGTGGCTCTTGAACTTCACCTAGTTCAATTTCTCTCCCACTCTTTCTCTTAGAGACAAACTCATTCTCTAAGAAGAAAGCATTCCGAGACACAAACACTTTGTTCTCAGAACGGTTGTAGAAGTAATACCCTTTGGTTTCCTTAGGATAGCCCACAAAGAAAACCTTTTCAAATCTGGGTGCAAGCTTGCTGTCAGGTAAAACCTTAACATAGGCTTCACATCCCCAAATCTTTAGAAAAGACAAACTAGGAACTCTTCCTCTCCATATCTCATATGGTGTCTTTTCAGTAGCTTTAGTCGGAGTCCTATTTTGAATGAGCGATGCGGTTTCAAGAGCATGCCCCCAAAAGCTAAGTGGTAAATTTGACTCTGCCATCATCGATCGTACCATATCTAATAGGGTGCGATTTCTCCTTTCAGATACACCATTGTGTTGTGGTGTTCCTGGAGGAGACAACTGTGAGACAATCCCACAAGTTCTTAGATGGTTAATGAATTCTTGGCTCAAATATTCTCCCCCTCGATCTGATCGAAGAGTTTTTATTGTTTTGCCAAGTTGATTCTGTACTTCATTTTGGAATTCTTTGAACTTTTCAAAAGATTCAGATTTATGACGCATTAGGTAGATATACCCATATCTACTAAAGTCATCAGTAAAAGTAATGAAATAGTAGAATCCTCCTCTAGCATTTGTGCTCATTGGTCCGCATACATCAGTATGTATGAGCCCTAATAAGTCATTGGCCCGTTCACCGTTCGAAGAAGGGTGACTTAGTCATTTTTTCCATCAGACATGCCTCACAAACTTCAAACTTTTCAAAGTTTAAGTTTTCCAGAATTCCTGTACTTTGCAGTTTCTGGATGCGATTCTGATTAATATGACTTAGCCTACAATGCCAAAGGTATGTTTCATTTGAGTCTTTTGTTTTAGCCTTTTTGAATTTGATGTGACAAATTTGTTTATCTAAATCTAATATGTAGAGGCCATTCATGCGAATACCCGCACCATAAAAGATTCCATTCTTTGTAAATGAAAAACGACCATTCGTAATATTAAAAGAATAACCTTCAATCTCAAGTACAGCTACTGAAATTAAATTCTGACTAATAGCGGGAACAAAATAACAATTATTTAGTTCTAATATAAGTCCTGAAGGTAAAGATAAACTATAAGTTCCTACGAAGACAACCGCAACTCTTTGCCCGTTTCCCGTGCGTAGGTTTACTTCATTCTTGCTGACTCGTCTACTTCTGCTTAGGCCCTGTACATTTCCACAAATGTGAGCTTCACAACCGGTATCTAATAACCATAAAGTAGAAACAGTAAGATTTATATCGATCACATCTATACCTGCTTTGACGACCTTCCAGTCTTCAGATCATCTAAGTAGGTGGATTTCTTTTCAGTGTCCTTTGCCTTCTGAGAAAAGCACTCTTCATCGGCTTAGGTCCCGCTTTAGGTTTGGTGGGACAATGATTTTGTTCTTGCCTTTCTTACTTGCAGGTCCTTTCTTGCTCTTGTTAGCCTTCTTGAATTTTCCTTTCCCCTTGCTGACCACTAGGACATTCGAGTTAACCTTATGGGCTATCTTAATGTCCCTCTCTTCCGTAACCAACATCGCATGAAGATCCATTAGAGACTTCTTATGCCCCTGCATGTTGTAATTCAGCTTGAAGGTGCTGAATCCTTCATGCATTGAGCTAAGTAGAATGTCAGTAGCAAACTCTGGAGTGTAGGGGAACCCTAGTCGCTCCATGGACTCAAAAAGACCAATCATCTTCAATACATGGGGCCCAACGGGCTTGCCAATCTCAAGACGGGTGCGAACAATTTTCTCATTGATCTGACATCTCTCAATTCGAGCGTGTTCTTGAAACATGCTTTTCAGTTGAGTGATTGTTTCATGTGCCTTTTTGTTTTCAAACTGTCTTTGAAGCTCAGGAGTCATAGTAGCCAAAATGATACAGCTGACTTGGACATCATCATCAGAATGACGCTGCCACTTGTCTTTTTCAGCTTGAGTCGCATTTTCTTTGGGCTTGTTCTTCAAGGCTCTTTCTAGAACATATTCTTTCTGCTCTGCCCTAAGGACAATCCTCAGGTTTCGGTGCCAATCAAGGAAATTGGCCCCGGTGAGTTTCTCTTTTTCCAAAAGAGAACGGAGGTTGACAGTGTTATTGGTGGGTGTGTTAGACATCTTTGATTCTGACAAGACATAAAGGTTCAATTTTAGTTATTAATCATCAAAGAAATTAAACTAATTTTAACTTCAAATCAAAACACTCTATCAACTCTCACTTAGTGTTTTAATTTAACCAAGACCCACAAGACCCATGGGCTCAAGTGGACTTTGGCCCAACAAAACTCGAGCCCATGTTGCCTTTGGTGGATCATCTTATGATCGATCATTCAAAAATGACTCTTGGCAAGAAATTTGTATCGAATATTTCTCTTCCTCTGCTCTTGGCCCAAAACTATTTTGATAGCCAATTTGAATTGACCTAGCTCCCACCCTACTTATTAATGATGGATAAATAATTCGCTTTGGCTTTCTTTATTTATCCATCTAAGTGGTGTTTCGGTAGGTTGAGCAATAATTCAATTATGAGAGTAGGTTTTATTATCCTAAGCATGCAATTCTAGGTTAACTCTTTCGAAAAGCACAAAAGGCATAATAAAACATGCAATAACAAAATTAAAGCATAAATAAAACCCCTAGTATGGCCACCTAGACTTAATCAACTAATTTAACTAAGCCTTGATAGTCTTCAAGAAAGCCTTCTTGGGTCATGCAACTCCATTGGATGGGCTCCCACTCGAATCACCACCTCTATTGCTGTTGGGCTCCCACTCAATTTGATGTCTCCAATTACAACCAATTTACAATTTGGACCTCAGAATTGAGAATTAAAAATAAACTTAACTGAAATTTTAAATTTAAAATTTAATTCAAAGACGGTACGCAGACCGTATTTCACCCAACCCGGTACGCAGACCGGTAAAACCGACTATCTATGGCCATACTAGAAGCACATGCAAACATGTAATATTGCAAAAAACACATGCTTAAATAACAAATTATAAAGGCATATAAATAATTGCAATATAACACATAAGGAAATAAGTACTAAATAAAATTTCCTAAAAGGTTTGCATGATTAATAAAGTAAATAAAATCCAAATTTTATCTTAGTTACCAAAACAGATTTAGGATTTTATACCTACACATACAAAATACTTGAATTTCCTAAAATCAAGGAGTCTAAAAGTGTAACGCCCCGGAAATTCAATTATATAAAGTCAAAGTCAAACTAACGTTAACAGACAAAACTTAGCGGAAGACTTCAAATTCAGTTTGGGCGTCACTGCCGTATCCCTGAAGGAACACAAGGCGAGAAAGGAAAACACAACTGTCTGCTAACGGTAACTACTAACAACTCAAAACAAAACTTTCAGACATCATAACGAAAACAAAATAAAAAGATTCAAGGACTTCTAGACTCGTCGTCCTCACTTCTAATTCCCGTCCCTAACATTTAGATCTTCACCTGAAAACAAAACATTTCAAAAATGAGGGGGAAATCTCAATAATGTCTACCCCTAACGTTTAAAACAGTTTAAGTTCATTTCAATTCATTTTAGGGAGAGAGATCAAATCAAACGTTTTACAAACCTTTAACCCTTAACTGTTTTCCTCAACCCATCCAATCCATATTTTAATTTGCAGGCGGGATATCAAATCCCAAAAAGAACATCACCTACCAAAGGCATCATAACAACTATCCTATATCAGGGATGAAACCTTGATCTCCTGGCACATAACCCATACAGGCATCGAATCCTGGTCTCAGGGTCATCACCCGCATGAATATTAGCCTCTCAAAGGCATCAAACAGTCGCCCACCAAGGGCATCATAACATCTATCCTATATCAGGGATGCAACCCTGATCTCCTGACACATAACCCATACAGGCATCGAATCCTGATCTCGGGGTTATCACCCGCATGAACATTAGCCTGTCAAAGGCATCAAATCAACAACCCGCTTAATGTTTCCACTTTGAATTATTAATTCATTATTCAAACTCAACTCACGACTCTCAAGTCAAACCCAACCCAGATTATCAAAATCAATAATAAAACCACTTATAAAAGACCATCTCAATTTCTCCACTCATAAAACAAGGTACAACAATTACAAGCAGTTATCCAAAACAGATGGTCACATTTTCCACAAAAGTCCCCTTTCGGGATGCAATTCTCAAAACAGATTAGAAAACATTAAAACACATTTAAAGAGCATCCCAGTGGGGATTAGAGCATAGACATTACCTGATATACTTCACAGCGCAGCAAAAGAAGAACACACTTGAGCTCACTAACGTCTCGCACTAACTCGGGCCTAGAATAAAAATAATTATCTAATCAAAACGCGTTCTAACGAAGTTAGTATTAACTATTAACTACCTAACCCATCCCCTAGGAACACTTAGGTTCCTATCATTTATGAAATTACACTTAACACCTCCAAGAAAACACATAACAAGATCACATATTATTTTCACCCAACAATTCTCATAAATAGAAGCAAGCAGAGGACAGATTATAACGTTCACATAAAATGGGTCACAACTCGACTTCCCGACATCCTACGGGTCTGGTTTTAGACTTTTCGGAAACCTTGGGATGTGTACTAAAACTTCTATGTTGATGGCTAAGCCCAAATCAGTCCCGAAGGACCCTAAAAACACCCGTCTTTCCCATTGGTCCAGTTCTGACAGGTTCTGGTAAAACGGTTATAACTTGGGCTATACAAATCAAACGTTCGATTCGTAAAATTCCTATGGTTTCTAACATCTAAGGGAACCCCCAGTCCAAAGGGTTTGATCAAAAGACAACTACACTAACCGTGGCAACCCGATCTTTAGACGCTAATGAAACTGTCCCGATAACAGTTATTAACAAATTTGTTATTACGGTTCTAACCTTTACCAAAAGGTCTTGGGGTTCTAACTTGAGCTTAAAATGATACTTAGGGTCTAAGATATAAAGTCCAACTCTAACTTAGGTCCAACAATTAAACTTGTAGAAGTAACTTATTAAAAACAAGGACTCTTTAATAAAACTTCAATTAAAACTTAAGTCGTACAAGGAAATAAAATTTCTTTGAACATAAAGCATGTAAACAAGGCTTTAAAGATTTTAAAACATGAATTAGTTATAGGATTATAACCTTACAAAAAGAATTTCACAAGTAAAACAAAGGTGGTTAAACATGCGGTTTCTTTAAACAAGAAACAAGAAAGACTTAGGTTACATGTAAAAGAACATAAAGAACTTAGAAACATTAAAACTACCAATCAAGAATCCCAACAGCTAGTTCTTTTTACTAGACTCCATCAAGATTCAAGAATTACTAAACAAGAATTGTACTTTTATTAAGTCAACCTAATTTCTCTAACAACTTTAAACATGAGTAACCTTTAAAGAACACAAGGAATATATAAAATAAAGTACAATAAACATATAACTACTAATCAAGAATTTAAGGTTTTATTAACAAGAAACCAACCTAATTTATTTAACAAACTTAACAAGATTTATTTTTAAGGAAACAATAAAAACATAACGATTTAATAACTAGACATTCAAGAATTAACCTAGGTAATAAATTTCCAAATTCGTACATACAATAATATTGTGGTCTAAAAAGATTCATACAAAGAATATAAAGAATATTAAAGAACCACTTTTAAACCTAATAACCAACTATTACAACCTAATCTAATTACAATTTTATAACATAAACTTACACATAACAATTAAGAATTTACACATAATTACAACAAGAAAAACAATTACAATTAATTTCCCCTAATTACAAAAATTACAGAATTTGCAAACATTAATATTACAAATATATAAATCAGATTTTAATAATAAAACAAGAAAAGAAAAAGGAAAAAGAAAAGAAAAAAGAAAGGGTTAGAACATATTAGGGTTAGGGTTAGGGTTAGGGTTTTTACGCAGGGGGTTTCTGGGCACGTCAAGGCGGTCGGTGGTCGACGTCGGCGATCTTGGGGCGGCAACGTCGAAGCGGGAGCGGTGGTGGTTGGAGCGTCGGCGGTCGGAGGTGCAATGGTGGCTGGCGGGGTTCGAACGGCGACAAACAAGGAGGTCGTGGTTGTTTCTTCGCGCGCGACTCGCCGATCGGCCCGGGTTGAGAGGCGGCTGGCGTCGGGCGCCGACGGTCGTCGGTGGTGGTTGGCTGGGCAGCCGTCTAGGTGCACGCGAGCAGAGAGGGAGGGAGGAAAAGAGAGAAAAGAAAGAGAGAGAGAATGGTGCGGTGGCTGCCGGCGGCGTCGCTGGCGGCGGGGTGGTTGCGGCCGTCTGGTGGCGTCGCTGGCGGCGGCAGAGAGAGGGAGAGAGAGAGGAGAGGTGTAGGTTTAGGGTTTGGGAGGGAGATTAGGGTTTGATATGGGTTTAGGGAGAGAGAGGGTTTATATACTACCCATAATTAGGCCCAAATTAACCCAACTAATCCTAACTCAGCCCATTTAACAACTAAAACAGGTTTTCTTTTTGGAAGAAAAATTTAATAATAATTATAATATAGGTAAAATAAAAACACCAATAATATTTATATTAATAATAACATACACCAAATAATATTCACGTAATTATAATAACACCAAAATATTAACCTACGAGAATACTATTCTACCCTTGTTAGTCCCTCAATGGTCCTACGAGCTCAAGCGTTAGCATAAATAAACACAAACGAATAATAATAAAACACGAAGTCAAACATAATATACTAACGACGTCACGGTCAACATCTTTGGATTTTTCGGGGTTTTACAAAAAGATACTATATCTTTCAAAATTATTGTAAGTTTCCTAAACTTTACAAAATAATAGATTTTATGCCTATTATCTGATTTAGTAATAATAGGATTTAATAATTAATTTCTAAAATTAATCACAAACCCTAAAATGTACGAATTCACCAAAACTGCTGGCAACACGGTCCAGGTTGAACTAACACGGTCCGTGTTGCTTCCCAGTTTCGGTTAATTTCGTGAACGAAAAACTTAAATAAAACTATCGTAACTTATCGAATTTAAAGATTTCATATCTCAGTGTTATCTAATAACCCAATATGAATATTTTCCAGAATTTTAACAATTTTCAAAAGATTGTAAAATTTTAGGGAATTAAACATTTTTAATTGTCTATTTAAGAGGAAAATAAATAACAGTCCGATAAGTTTAAAAATCAAATTTTATAATTTTCCCATACAGCAGGTTCATCTAATATGCTACTGTAAAAATTTCAGATTTTTATCAAATTTCTAAAATTAGAATAAAATTCAGAAAGGTAAACGATTATACTTTTCTATTAATCTGGAAATTAAAGGAAAATTAGTAAACGATTTTGAAAATTCACGAACAATTTATTCATAACAGTATGGTTACCCAGTAATCTACTGTAAAATTTTCAGAAAATTTGCAAATTTCTATAAATATACAAAATTCAGAGAATTAAACGAATTTTAATTCACTTCAGATCTGAAAACTCAATTAAAAAACCATTTTAATTGGGAAAAATCTACAAAAATTATGAAAGTGCAGAACACTTCTAGAAACCTCCAGTAAAAATTTCAGAAATTTTCGAGTTCGTTTGATAGTTTATTTCGATTTTTCATATTTACGGTAAATAAACTAAATCAGAAAATTAATTCTACAAAACCCTATTTTACGAAATTAGACCTATTTCATGTATTGCCTACTGTTTAACAATATTAAACATGATTGTTTCTAAAACATTCAAAATTAAATCGAGTTCATGTTATATTTATCAATTAAACAAACATAAAATCGATTAATTAAAGGCAATAAGAAACAAATAATAACAAAGCATGAAATTTTACAATAAAATCTCAGATTTATTATCATGAACATCAAAGATTAAAACTTTCATAAAGATTCAAAATTTTAGGCATAAATCTACTCTAGCATATTCATAATATAATTCAACTATTGACAAAATTAATTATGAATACAAGTACAATACTTTAGCATGCAATTGGTGGCTCTAAACCACTGTTAGGTTTTAGGTTATCTATTTCCTAAACAGATACAGATTAATTGGCGGAATATTATAATAGTTATAAACAATTAATCAAAACAACTGCAGAGGCTTTAGTAATTATACCTGATCGCTAATTCCTGCTGAAGAAGAGGTTGACCTTCCAGATTCCAATGTTGAAACCCTCTACTGAAAAGTCCACGCAGCGCTCCGGGAACCCGATTGCTAGATCGACCCAATCGAGACGAATCTCAATCTAAGATGTATGTGAGATTGTTTCAGGAAACTGATAGCGTTTCCTGAAACTAGAACTGCAAAAGGAGAGAGGAACTCAGGAAATCACCCTGGTATCTCTCTAAGAGTCGAAGGCAGATGGTGTGGAATAATCTCTCCCAAAGATCCCTTTATATAGTGTTTAGAAAACCTAGGGAAAGGGTTCAAAACCCTAAAGGGCCGAAAAAGACAACGGCGCGGTTTCTGGGCCCAACACGGTCCGTGTTGGACTCCAGAGAGTCCAAATATTCGGCCCACGGACACCACGGATCGTGGTGTCTCAACACGGACCGTGTTGGGTCAACACGGTCCGTGTTGAACCCAATTCGGTCCGTGTTGGGCTGATTTTTCACAGAAATCAGTTTCCAACTTTTCTAAACTTGATACAATATCATTTAGGTTACATACATTGTTCCAGGGCACTGACTTGTGTGACCCAGTAGGACCAAATAATATAGTTGTAATTAAACTTATTTAATTACTAATTATAGAGGTCTCTAGCAAGACATATAATTACTATATTACTTTGGTTTAATCTCCGTGTATATCGAACATTGTCGGGACATTCCCAACAAAAGTAACAAGATTTTTGAGAGAAAGCTAAGGGAGAACCCTTATAAATGCACTAGCATATATTCAAATGTCCAAAACTGTCCACAAAATGAGGGCCAACAAGTATTTATACAAAATGGACAAAGACAAAACACAGTCGTTTTGGCAGGCAAAAATCGGCAGAAAATGGACATGACTCGGGCGAGTCGTCCAATGACTCGGGCGTGCCTTGCCTCTGGTCGGTAGCAAAAAACGGCACTGGGGAGACGTCGCGGGCGCTACCGTCTAGGTCGCGGGCGCGACCAGCTTGGCCAGACGACTGACTCGGGCGAGCCATCCCTTGACTCGGGCGAGTCAGGGTCCTGCCCAAAAATTCAGCTGCAGCGGCTGGCAGGGGTCGCAGGCGCGACAGACAGCTAACTCGGGCGAGTAAAAGGTGACTCGGGCGAGTCAATCTTCTGGGCCGCTTTTCCCTACCAACTTCAAACGCGCATAACTTCTTCATCCGAACCCCGTTTCAGACCCGTAAGATATCGATGGAAAGCTCTTACTGTGTACTTTAAGCTCCCAAAACTTGAGACTAATCGAAGTTATATTGAAGGAGTTATGACCTAAAGTGTGAAGGCGCGTCGATTCCGACAACCCACGTTGACCCTTTTGCGCTTATTCTTTCCGAATGACTCCGAACCATTTTAAAGGCCCAAAGTAGGTCTATATAAGGACCCGTAGCTCCAATCCTATGGTCCGGGGTCCCATTTGAAGTGGATGCCACAACCATCGATAACCCAAATACGCATCCAAGGTCCCAGGTCCACCTTAAAATGGACTCCACACCCCACCTTGAAACGGGTTCGCTTGTGTTTCTCCAAGGGGGTGCGAGAAGGATCGGTGACCATAGATTTTCAGGCTCGGGCCCCATCCCGATACGTTCCATACTCCCCTTCTTGAAAAAGAGTTGCCCTTAACTCTTGGCAGTTAAAACCGAGGCCCTCCCCATAATTCGGCTCCAAAGAACCTTGAATATCCCGAACGCCACGAGCAATCACACTAGACAACCAAAAAGCTTCGAAACCCACTATATATCCATCATCCAAATAAAAGAAGGAGGTTGGAGGCTTGTTTTGTAGAGATGAGGGGTTAAGGGAAGGGATAGGGAAATTGGGTGGTGCTTTGGAACTCTCAATCTCACTAGGCTCATCAATCGGTGGAGGTGAGATGAATGAGGGTCCTTCGTATTGGGGCTCTTCATCAAGGATGAGAGGAAGAGCAAGATCGATGTTCTCATCCTCCCCTTGGCATGGAGCTTCACCCAGTTCACCATGTACACCAAGGAGCTCATGAGGTTTTCCTTCAATGGCCTCAAGGACAATAACCCTGTTCATTGAACTTTCCTTTTCCTCAACCTTCTCGTGGCATGAAGCTTCAACATCATCGTTAAGGGAATCACAAGGACCAAGGGAAGCTTCCTTGTTGGGCATTAGATCGACCCTTGCTTGCTTAACTTCTCCATGCCTATTAAGTGATTAAATGGACTCATGATAGACCTCTCGCTTGTAAGTGTTAGGCAAGAATCGTCGATTCATCAATCGCTTAAGCCGTGCCCATGAAGTGATCTTTGCTCGACCCTCTTTAGCACGTTGTGCCTTGACATTCTCAAACCAAAGGGATGCAACCTTGGTGAGTTTCGACCTAGCAATCTTGAAGGCATGCTCATCGATATACCCCTTAGTGTCAAAATTCCTCTCCAAGATTTGGACCCATTCAAGATAGTCTTCCGGGTCAGTGTTGCCATTGAATTCTGGAAGTTTGGCCTCGACATTATAGAATCCATTCCGTGGGGGCTTTTCAACCGCTTCAAGTCGACTATAGCGTCGAAACGAGCCTCTATCATCGTCACTCGACTCGTAGAAGGGAGGTGGACGGATAGGGCTACGAAGGGACCTCCTTCGTTCACCTCGGGTTTGTCTTTGATACTTGTTCGATTGCATTTTAGGGGGGTTTTTAGGAATAAAAATATTCCTAAGGGTTGTCGTATCCGCAGGGATGGGTTTTTAGGTCATTAGGAAATTGGTTTGCGAAAGGGGTTTTTCAAATGCAGAAAGCGGTAAATAATTAAAAGAAACATAAATTAAAATGCAGAAAGCAATAAAAGAAAGCATTGAATCAAAAGATGAACTAAAATAACTTTGACAGAAAATAAATCTAAACTAAGAAAGCATTTAAAAGCAATAAATAAGAAAGCAATAAAACTAAATTTTAACAATGAAATTGGGAAACAAGAAATTATACCTTTGAAGAACTACATCGTCACTTGAAATTTTTACCGAACAACAAGAAGGGTTGTGATTTAGATTACTAAGAATTTCCAAATCCTCACTTAAAAGAGAATTTGTAAACCCTTAATCCTCCTCTTCACTAAAATTTGACTTTGGATGTTTTGTGGCTAAACTAATAAAACCTTATAAACTTTTAAAATAAAAACCTACACAAATTCTAACTAAACCATAATAAAGACTATTGAAACCATAATCTGACCTAAACTAAGGTCCAAACCAAAACCTTAAAGAGGAACCTTAATAAAACCTGAATTAAAACATTCAAACAGAACCCTAATAAAACTAAACATTAAAATTGACCCAACAATTAATCAAAACTTAAACAGACCCTTAACCCTAAACTACAACCCTAATAAACTAACAGGAATACTAATAACCCTAATATACCCAGAACTGACCCAGTTAATTCTAATTAATCTTACCTTACACTAAACTTAACCAAGGACTAAACCAAAACATATTGATTTTAATTAAACTCTAAGATATAACCCTATTCAACTATTCCCTATAATCAAATTTTAATCTGACTTAAACAAACTTTAACTACTAACCCTAGACTAACTTAAACTAATGACAGGAAAGTAAAAAAAGAGACAGAGGAAGGGATACAGATGCAGAAACAGGGGAATGAAAGAAAAACAGAGCAACCAAGAACAATTTCAGAAGATTCGAACCGAAATCAAACCAAAACAGAAACTAATAGATTCAACCAAAATTATACAAGGACTTCGAACATTCTATCTAAACAGCAAAACAAACTTTTGCAACCGAAAGTATTCAAAGCATATCAACCTCGCAATTAAATGTAACAATTGAAACCATAATCTAGAATTGGAATCACAAACATTCAAAACATTTTTAAAAGCAAAGATTTAGAACTCGAATTGCAAGACAAAACTTAAACCTAAAACTAACCTAAATTACAACCCTAGATCTCGATTGGGTTGTCACCCCCAAATCACTCGGTTCTTGATGCTTTGCCTTCGCCTTCCTCTTCCTCTTTTATACTCGAACTCGTTCTCACTTCTTGAATCCACCCACCGAATGCAAATTGGAAAAGAAAATTAGTGAGAAATCAAGAGATTGAGAGATTAAATGAGAAAGTGAGATAAGATGAATGATTATAGATGCAATCAAGGCCCGAATTCGGCGCAACTTGATGGCGAAAATCTGGAACAATGAAGAGGAAAAGAAGAATGAATGATGATGGTGATGGTGAAATTCGGCGCAACTGGCCGAAAAGAGAAAGAAGAACAGAGAGAATGAGATTGAGGAAGAAGATAGAGACGGGAAGTAGAAAGGAAAAAGAAAGAAAGAGAAAGGGGAAAAGGGAAA
This sequence comes from Portulaca oleracea, assembly GCA_029582165.1. NCBI lineage: Eukaryota > Viridiplantae > Streptophyta > Magnoliopsida > Caryophyllales > Portulacaceae > Portulaca > Portulaca oleracea. The sequence continues at coordinate 14,033,557 of CM055870.1, forward strand.
GCAAAAAGAGAAAGAGAAAAGGAAGAAAGGGATGGGGAGAAAGGAGAAAGGAGAAAGGGAAAATAGAAAAGAAAAAGGAACGGGGAAAGGGGAAAGCAGAAGGAGAAAGAGAAAAGAAGAAAGAAAAGGGAAAGAGAGACAAGTGGAAATGGGAAAGGTAGGTGGGGTTGGGGGGAATTGGGTCGGGTATTAGGGTTTTAGGGTTTGGGTACGGGTATTTGGGTCTGGGTGGTAGCTGGGCCGAAAGATGTGGGCTGTGGGTTGGTGAAGCTGGGCCGAGAGGAGAAGAAAGAAGAGAAGGGAATTGGGCTGGGTTTAGAATTAGGTTTTATTTATTTTATTTTATTTTCTAATTTTATTTGTTTTATTAATTTTATTTATATTTATCAATAATAATAAAAAAAATAATAAAATGCTATAAAATCTAATAATATTGCGAAATAGATAAAAACATAATAAAATTCCTAAATTAATTATTAAAGACAAGCAAAATTCCTTATAAAAGATATTAATTCGGCTCGAAACGAGACCGAACAATACTCCCACACAAGGGTTTGCTCGCCCCGAGCAAACTAAAACAAGAAATAAAAAGAAACTAACTACCCTAACTCACTTTCGTAGGAATCACGGTTGCATTTAGCATATGCAACAAGCCCTTTAAACCCGTAGGTTTCCCCTAGTGGACGAGTAGGTCTCGTGAGGGTTTGCAGAAGATATACCCACAAAATCCAAAGAAAAAGTAAACTCGGATTAAAAAGGAAAAGACTCAAGAAAGAAAAGGGAAAAAGAAGAAACAAAAGAACTAAAAAGAAAAAGGTTACAAATACAATTAGACACCCCAAAGGCTAACCAATCAACACATCAATTCATCGAGCAAATACCCAGATCAATTTGGAAGAGAACAAAATCAGTGTAAAATAGATGGAATGAAGTTTTTGAAATTAGGTAGAGAGAACAAGTACTTTAGATGTGAAAAACCGCTAACAGACTTAAGATAAATGCAAATATGCGCGGTTGGTTATGGACTTAGGCCAGTCAAAAGAGCAAACCTCACTTTAGGATAAAAATTGAACGCTCAAACACTCAAATTTGAATGTATATGTGGTTTTTTCTCATACTCAGACCAAAAGAAACAACCTACCATAGGCTTGGTAAGAATCTCGCTTTCCACTGCTAATATGCAAATACACAAATGACAATCAAGAGGACTTTTAGGGTTGTAATGAGGCTTAGGTTAAGGGGGAAAGGAGTGGTAATATTTGGATATGAGGAGTTAAAAAAAGGTCATGCTTGGATTGATTTTCAACAAAGATTTCTTTCTCAACTCACCTTCTTGCTTATTGTACGCAAGGAACTCACTTTTCTCCCTCATTGATATCAAACATCTTATCAAACTTTACAACCTGGTCAAAAACTAAGAACTCTTAATTGAGTCACCCTTAATCACCTTTTTTTTCATATATATATTTTTTTTCTTTTTGGTGGGTGATCAAGGGAGAAGAAACATGAATATACATAAAAACTTAGCTTCGACCGCAATATATCAAAAGAACACCATAACCAATTAGCTAACTAATAATAATTGGGAAATATAATTTGTCCCAATTCAATAAAATTCACACCCCAACATCTTACTTCATTTGTAGCAACACCGAACCAATTGTCACTCCCGGATTAATAAACTTTCACGATATCCAAGCAGAGAGGTAATCAAAGGCTAGGCGGGGCTAAAGAACGGTAATAATATTGTTAGGGAGGCTATTTGGTTATGTAGTTAAAGGAAAAGAATGCCTCAATACTATTGTCACAATATGTAATGCAAAGATGCAGTCTCAAACAAGATGCAAAACAAGTTCTAGAGGTGCAACTAGTGGTGGAGTCACTCAGGTTATAAAAAATTGACAAAAGTGCTCAATTCTTACTTTTAAGCTATGTGGACTCACGGGATAGGGCTCATTCAACTATACCTAGCCCAAAGATTTGCGGCACGCATATTTACACTTACTAAGATAGTCAAAGCAGTTAAACACACTATTAATTACTCGACTCAAAATCAGAAGAATTGCAAATTCAGTTTCAAAAACTTTTAAGTTCTCAACCAAAATTTTCAAGGTGAAGCAAGACAAACTGAAAGTCTTATTAGTATACCAGATCACAATAATAATTAAAAAAAAAATTAGGGGGAGAAACAAAAAAGGAAAAAGGAAAAATTAAAAAGGCACACGTGCCACCCCACTCCCACACAAAAACTCTACAATGTCCTCATTGTGACTAAGGTGACACCACACACAAAAGAAAAACTCACAAAATAAAAGAAAAACACAAGCCATCATGCATGCTACCCCCACTCCCACACAAAAATATTACAATATCTTTAATGGAAACAGAGATGAGCAAGCATACTAAAGAAAAGAAATACACAAATGAAAACAAAATAAGAAAAGAAAGATAACTCACTGCTAACTGTAATAACAAGAGAAGAGAACGATATTACCTGGTTGGGTACTGAGTATACCCAAACAATGAAATCTTATAAAACCATGGATGGAGCATCAGCCACTCCATCTCACCTCAAGACGTCGGGCACCATGTCAGAACAATTCAACGCCCGTAGTAACAAATCATGCATTCTTGAATGCATCTCAGAATGGTGAACATAAGAGCATACTTTCAATGGCACATCAGCAAATGTTAGTGCTCTTAAAAGTTTATCAAATGCCTTAGAAAAGTTATAGGAATGACGGACTGCAGGAATGCACACAGCTTTCCTAGGCATTTCAGAAGGAGACATGACAAATGATTCCTCCCATTGACTTGTAAATGGAGTATGTAAATCAACGGGATACGGCAATACAACACATTCCTGAACTGACTCATGCACACGCTTGGATGCAAACAACGATTCATAAAGCATATCACCATCAAAAATATCATTGTCACAAACCAAGTTCAAACTCTTGGGATCAATCCCCATAGACTCAAGTTCATCATCACAAGATGTCACATTATTTTCAATGAACTTGCAAGGAAGGGTAGCTAATGCCTCATTAATATAATGGTTCTTAATGAAAGTGAATAAATCAGAATCAAGTACACATTCAATCACAAAAGATTCTATTTCACTCTCAATAAGACCATGTTCAGTTAAATCACAGACATCATGGCATTCAGTAAACTCAACTTTCTCTTCACCTGAAAGCATGGATAATGGTGTGGACAATGGTTCAATATCTAACATGTTTTCATCAATTTTTACATTATCACACACATGATCAACAGTTTTCTCATGCTCTCTAGATGTGGCTAGAGCTAAGGACTTGCTAAGATCTATACCTGCAAAACTAGGTCTGCTAAAATAGGCATCATCATCATCAGATTCATAAACGAAAGAATCAACATGCATTTCAGGACTCAATGATGATGAATGATCTACTTCAACTGTCGACTCAACCACTGGTGAAGAAGAAGTTTCTACCCTAGAGTCAATCGTATGTAAAAAAATTTGCGTGCACTCATTCATTTTTGCACAGAATTCATCCATTTTAGGTTATAAACATGAATCAGAATCATGGTATGGAGAAATACAATATGAGCACACAGGATTTGACTCAATAACGTCACATTGGGGAAGATCAAAAGAATTTTTCACAGAATCCTTACCAAAAGATTGATCATCAAAATACTGGGGGTATTCACATGAGTGTTCAGGCAAGGTCTCACAAAAATTTTCTAAGTACTCCCCACTACTAGATTGATCATAAAAGTTTTGGGGGTACTCTTCATATGGTATGGCTAAAGTCTCAGAGGGTGGTGCATAAGGAGATTGGAAGCTAGGATTAACATTCTGGTGCTCAAATTCAAAAGAATCCCTAGACAACCATTCAAAAATTCCCATGCTTTATCTTCTCCTAAAGTGGAAAACCCGTAATAATCTAAAAGGTTTCGGGTTTCATAGTTCACACCCTCAATAACAATTCCCAAAAGATCTAATGTACCATAAAAGATACCATATAATTCACATTGAGCACGAAGATCATGTAATCTAGCAAAATATTTCATGCTCATATTGGGGGAATCGGGGACTAGCCATAACTTTCTTTTTCTATTTTTTTCATTTTTTCATTTTTTTTATTTTTTTTCAATATATATTTATTTTTTTAATTTTTTTTTTGCTACATTTTTCCTAGAAAACAATAAACTATGTACACACAAACCAATAACCTAATCAACCAAATAACGCCATCCCCGGCAACGGCGCCATTTTGTCCGATTGCATTTTAGGGGGGTTTTTAGGAATAAAAATATTCCTAAGGGTTGTCGTATCCGCAGGGATGGGTTTTTAGGTCATTAGGAAATTGGTTTGCGAAAGGGGTTTTTCAAATGCAGAAAGCGGTAAATAATTAAAAGAAACATAAATTAAAATGCAGAAAGCAATAAAAGAAAGCATTGAATCAAAAGATGAACTAAAATAACTTTGACAGAAAATAAATCTAAACTAAGAAAGCATTTAAAAGCAATAAATAAGAAAGCAATAAAACTAAATTTTAACAATGAAATTGGGAAACAAGAAATTATACCTTTGAAGAACTACATCGTCACTTGAAATTTTTACCGAACAACAAGAAGGGTTGTGATTTAGATTACTAAGAATTTCCAAATCCTCACTTAAAAGAGAATTTGTAAACCCTTAATCCTCCTCTTCACTAAAATTTGACTTTGGATGTTTTGTGGCTAAACTAATAAAACCTTATAAACTTTTAAAATAAAAACCTACACAAATTCTAACTAAACCATAATAAAGACTATTGAAACCATAATCTGACCTAAACTAAGGTCCAAACCAAAACCTTAAAGAGGAACCTTAATAAAACCTGAATTAAAACATTCAAACAGAACCCTAATAAAACTAAACATTAAAATTGACCCAACAATTAATCAAAACTTAAACAGACCCTTAACCCTAAACTACAACCCTAATAAACTAACAGGAATACTAATAACCCTAATATACCCGAATCCACTCATTAATTCTAATTAATCTTACCTTACACTAAACTTAACCAAGGACTAAACCAAAACATATTGATTTTAATTAAACTCTAAGATATAACCCTATTCAACTATTCCCTATAATCAAATTTTAATCTGACTTAAACAAACTTTAACTACTAACCCTAGACTAACTTAAACTAATGACAGGAAAGTAAAAAAAGAGACAGAGGAAGGGATACAGATGCAGAAACAGGGGAATGAAAGAAAAACAGAGCAACCAAGAACAATTTCAGAAGATTCGAACCGAAATCAAACCAAAACAGAAACTAATAGATTCAACCAAAATTATACAAGGACTTCGAACATTCTATCTAAACAGCAAAACAAACTTTTGCAACCGAAAGTATTCAAAGCATATCAACCTCGCAATTAAACAGAACAATTCGAAACCATAATCTAGAATTGGAATCACAAACATTCAAAACATTTTTAAAAGCAGCATTTAGAACTCGAATTGCAAGACAAAACTTAAACCTAAAACTAACCCTAAATTACGAACCCTAGATCTCGATTGGGTTGTCACCCCCCAAATCCGACCTCGGTTCTTCGATGCTTTTGCCTTCGCCTTCCTCTTCCTCTTTTATACTCGAACTCGTTCTCACTTCTTGGAATCCACCCACCGAATCTGCAAATTGGAAAAGAAAATTAGTGAGAAATCAAGAGATTGAGAGATTAAATGAGAAAGTGAGATAAGATGAATGATTATAGATGCAATTGGGCGTCTGAATTCGGCGCAACTTGATGGCGAAAATCTGGAACAATGAAGAGGAAAAGAAGAATGAATGATGATGGTGATGGTGAAATTCGGCGCAACTGGCCGAAAAGAGAAAGAAGAACAGAGAGAATGAGATTGAGGAAGAAGATAGAGACGGGAAGTAGAAAGGAAAAAGAAAGAAAGAGAAAGGGGAAAAGGGAAAGCAAAAAGAGAAAGAGAAAAGGAAGAAAGGGATGGGGAGAAAGGAGAAAGGAGAAAGGGAAAATAGAAAAGAAAAAGGAACGGGGAAAGGGGAAAGCAGAAGGAGAAAGAGAAAAGAAGAAAGAAAAGGGAAAGAGAGACAAGGAGTGGAAATGGGAAAGGGGGTAGGTGGGGTTTGGGGGAATTGGGTCGGGTATTAGGGTTTTAGGGTTTGGGTACGGGTATTTGGGTCTGGGTGGTAGCTGGGCCGAAAGATGTGGGCTGTGGGTTGGTGAAGCTGGGCCGAGAGGAGAAGAAAGAAGAGAAGGGAATTGGGCTGGGTTTAGAATTAGGTTTTATTTATTTTATTTTATTTTCTAATTTTATTTGTTTTATTAATTTTATTTATATTTATCAATAATAATAACAAAAATAATAAAATGCTATAAAATCTAATAATATTGCGAAATAGATAAAAACATAATAAAATTCCTAAATTAATTATTAAAGACAAGCAAAACTCCTTATAAAAGATATTAATTCGGCTCGAAACGAGACCGAACAATACTCTTGGGCGAGATTGTCCATCCGCGCCGCAATGGCCTCAAGAGTATTTTGAATGTTTGCGAATCGACTCTCGAGACTCTGCTTAGGGGCCATAAGAAGAGCATGGGAGAAGGACGGATTGTGTTTTGGGGTATTTTGTGGAGTTTGGAGGTTTTTTTGTAGTTGGTTAGTGTTTGGCTAAGGGTTCTTTGTGTTTTTTTCACTCAAACATTTCATCGAACACCTTGCGTGCACTATTTTTCAACTTATTCTCAATGCTCCAAATGACTTCAAACCCAACAAATACAAACACAATGCAATATATTCCAACACAATTTGATAGCAATGGGGTTAGGGGACACCATTATTTGCATACAACTCACAAAACTCAATACTAGAGAACACTACTAGCACAACAATGGAGAAAACTCAAGCTAGATGAAAACCGAAGCTCTGATACTAGATGGAGCGTGACCGTACGCGTGGAGGGTGAAGATTAACTTGAGTGAAGATGGATGATCGATATTAAAAAATGACAAGGGTCTTGAACACCCAAAGGTTGGATATGACCTTGAGCAAGGAGAGTCCACAACTCTAGGCCTAACACCACACCATGATTATCAAAGGTAATCCACTAAATAATCACTAAAGGAATGACTTGAACACAACCAAATCACTTTGATAAAGTAACAAGATTTTTGAGAGAAAGCTAAGGGAGAACCCTTACAAATGCACTAGCATATATTCAAATGTCCAAAACTGTCCAGAAAATGAGGGCCAACATGTATTTATACAACATGGACAAAGCCAAAACACAGTCGTTTTAGCAGGCAAAAATCGGCAGAAAATGGACATGACTCGGGTGAGTCGTCCAATGACTCGGGCGCGCCTTGCCTCTGATCGGCAGCAGAAAACGGCACTGGGGAGACGTCGCGGACGCTACCGTCTAGGTCGCGGGCGCGACCAGCTTGGTCAAACGACTGACTCGGGCGAGCCATCCCTTTACTCGGACGAGTCAGGGTCCTGCCCAAAATTCAGCGATGGTGGCGGGTCGCGGCGCGACAGACGGTGACTTCGGCGAGTCGATCTTCGCGCTTTTCCCTGCCGACTTCAAACGCACATAACTTCTTCATCCGAACTTCGTTTTAGGCCCGTAAGATATCAATGGAAAGATCTCAGTGTATTCTTTAAGCTTCCAAAATTTGAGACCAATCGGAGTTATATTGAAGGAGTTATGACCCAAAGCGTGAAGGCGCGTCGATTCCGACAACCCACGTTGACCCTTTTCCACTTATTCTTTCCGAATGACTCCGAACCCTTTTAAAGACCCGAAGTAGGTCCCAATAAGGACCCGTAGCTCCACTCCAATGGTCCAGGGTCCCATTTGAAGTGGATGCCACAACCATCAATGACCTGAATAAGCATCCAAGGTCCCGGGTCCACCTTAAAATGGACTCCACACCCCACCTTGAAACGGATTTGCTTGTGTTTCTCCAAGGGGGTGCGAGAAGGATCGGTGACCATAGGTTTTGAGGCTTGGGCCCCATCCCGATACGTTCCATGTTCTTTCTCAAGTATTCTCAAGAGGTCGTTGCGCCCAACTGTTCAAGTCTCTACTGGTTTAAGTGAATATGTGTTCAACTATTCAGGTACGCATATTGCCTACCTTTCCCAAGCATGTTTTATTGATGATGATTTTTTATGCTGATGTTTTATGGTGATGATTTCATGATGTCTAATTCTTGTAAAGTTTATGATTTTTCGTCCTTTCAATGATGAGGTCTATTGTTATATTGTGCTAACCGCACTTGAGGTACTTTCGATGTCGACGGACATCTTTCATACGACCTGACCAGTGTCTATGATGAGGTCTATAATGAGGTCTATATTGAGGTCTATGATGATGATGATGATGATGATGATGATGATGATGATGATGTTTATGACGATAATGTTTATTTTATTTTGTTTCTTGGTTATTAAAGTTTTTATGTTTTGTTTTAAAAATGCGCGAACTAAAATGAACTGTGAAATTTTACACTGTAGGGGTATGTGTACTGAGTTTAGCCAACTCATTTGCGAAGTTGTGGGACTCGGGAAAATCCCCGTGGTGTCCCTCGCAGTAAACGGTGAGTCGAAAGGGGTGTCTTTTCTTTGAAGGGATTTACTTGCATTTTATTATGATGTCCAAGTGAATCAAAATAATAAAAATCAAAGAGTCGCCAATTAATTTTTAATGAGAATTAATAAACTCAAATTTAAACTCCATAAACCACGAACCATGAGATTCAGATCCGGGGGTAAAGTTACGAATTCGAAAGTAAAAACTCTCGAATTCGCCCATTCAGAGAACGGACTCTACTAAATCGGTTAATTTAAAGGAAGGAGTAGAAGAGGCGAATTAATTAGATTAATCAATATTATTTAGCGCATACAAATGAGATGATTAAATGCAAAAAATAAAATAAAACAAATAAATTCAACTAATAAAATGAAATAAAAAAACATAAGCATAAATATTTACAAGTTAACATTTAGTCAATTTGATTAGAGCATCAATATTATTATTTAAGTTGGATTTACATCATAATAAAGTGAGAAAAAAATAAGAAAAAAAATACTAACCTCAAGTTAATGCCAAGATTATGAATGCAAGATGATGATGAGAAGAAGATGGAGAGAGGAGAAGAAAGATAAAACCACCTAGTGTCAATACTCCTAGGATGATTTTGAGGTGTCGAAAAAGAGTGGAAATGAGGTTGTATTTATAGTGGTGGAGATAAGTTTATTTATTGTGGTGAATAAAAGAATATTGGGAGGATAAAATCAAATAAAGGATGATTTTATTTGATTTGGAAGAATGAGGAAGGATGAAATAAAAGAGGGATTTGATTTGGTTTGATTTTAGGGATATTCTTCATCATTTTTGCATTTTAAAATTCTTGGCATTTTTCTAAATTATTCTAAAATAAAATAAATTACAACATTTATAAAGCTGAATTAAATGACAAAATTTCAGTGTTTACAGTTAGCCCCTACTTTGATCGAGTCTGAGTAGGACGCTGATCAAAGTATAGCGTGGTGTTTTTCAGTCTATCCGACGTCAATATTGATCTTCCAGTCTTTCCTGGTGTCGTGCAGTCTTTCCCGATGTCGCCCAACCTTTCCCGGTGTCTCCCAGTCTTTCCCGGTGTCGTTCAGTCTTTCCCGATGTCTTTCAGTCTTTCCCCATGTCGTTCAGTCTTTACCGATGTCATTCAGTCTTTCCTGATGTCTTCAGTCTTTCCCGATGTCTTTCAGTCTTTCCCGATGTCGTTCAGTCTTTCCCGATGTCTTTCAGTCTTTCTCGATGTCGTTCAGTCTTTCCCGATGTCGTTCAGTCTTTCCCGATGTCATTGTAGTTTGTTGAAGATGATCCAGTTTTCTTTGTTTTTGCAAAGTCTTGTCGAATTCGGGCCTAGTCAGGCTGCCATACCTCCAGGCATGCAACTCTGTCCAACTTTCTTTATTTTCTGCACAGTCCCGTTAGATTTGGGTCTAGTCAAGTTGTCATGCCTCCAGGCGTGCAACTCTGTCTAGCCCAGGGTCGGTCAACCGAATTTCACTTGTTGCTCGGAACCCTAGGCAGGCTGCCATGCTTGCAGGCATGGCGCTCTGCCTGATGTTTTTTTTTTCTTCGTATTGCCCAACCTTGAGTCCCCTCCGCTTAGCATACCGCTAGGTATTACTTTGTGATATTTTGCATTTTGTCTTCGCATCGGGTCCATTTTTTTCTTGGTGGTGCTGTATGTGGAACCCGGGTCCATACCATGTATGGCGATATGGTGTCGGGTTTCCCGGGTCTTCCCCTGTTCGGAACCCTGGGTATGGGTCCGAGTCATACCTGGGGGTATGGTGTCTGGTTACAAGACCTAGACCCAGCTTGTTCTTGGCAGTATGAGTCGGGTTTGTCCGTATGCTCGAGTCTTCTTAGCTTAACTCAGAAATGAGTTATTTCCAAAATAATTCTCGTGAACATTGTGAATTGAATTTTTAGAGTTTAACTCAGAAAATAAATTATTTTCCAAATTAATAGTCATAAAAATTTGCGATCCGTTTTTTAGTTTAACCCGAAAAAATGATTTATTTTTCAAATTAATTCTCATAAAGCTCCAATAATTTCTTTATTGATAGCGTCCTTGGAGCTTCTTGGTGATACGTCCGACGGTGATCAAGATTCCAAGCGAGCGTGCTTGAGTTCTAGCTGCCATAACTTCATTTCTTTTGAGGCTCATGCCGGAGAGAGAGAGAGAGAGGAATACAAATGCGGTCTTATGCATGCTATGCTATATGAATTATGTGAGAATAAAAAAAGTACAAGATTCTTTTATGTACAATACACAACTCTATTATGCATTTTATACTATAAGACTCTTTATACATGATTTTATGCAGTCCTAATTCTAATGCATGATGTGACTCTTTTTTTATTTTTCTGTACTTTTTTTTTATTTATGCAATGCATGTTAACTTTTTTTTTACTTGACTCGAGAAGAAAAAAAAGGAAAATAAATAAATAAAAACTAAAAAACTAACATGACTCAAAATGAAAATGAAAAACGAATTAATGTGACTCAAAATGCAAACTAATGTGACTTAAAATGAAAAATGTACATGACCTAAAAACAAAAAACTTAAAAAAATGCAAATTGATTTGCTGCATGTATGCGATATGAACAACCCCCACTTTCCTGAGGAAAGAAAAAAAAGAAAAGTAAATAAAAAAACTCTAAATGTCGAGAGTGATTTCGAGATGAGTTTCCGGACAAGACAAAAATAGTGAAAATGATGAGTTCTTCTTCTCGAATTGCCTCGCAAGTTGCCATGATGTTGATATTGAGTGATGAGCGAGCCCCCAGTTGGAATGCTGCAAGTCCGTCGCAAATTCCATCGCAAGGTCTGTCGCAAAGGTCTTGCGACGAGGCAAAATGCGACGGAAAAAATTCCGTCGCTCGGTCCAAAAATTTCGTCACACCTTTGATAAATTTCGTCGCAATTTCCGTCGCAATATGGCAAGTTTTTAGTAGTGTTAATGGAAGACTCGGCCGGCTTAAGCTGCATGATGGGATAGTCAGGATGCTCGACCTTGATGTCATGATTAGGAACCTCAAGCACTAAGAAGGATCAAGCAACAAGTCGTCTTTGTTTCTCTTGCCTTTTCTCTATTCTTCTTGATTCTTTTAGGTAGGAACATGTAAGCACCAAGCCCCCGGTATCAGTGAACAAACGTTCTTCAGATGAGTTAGAAAGATCGCCCTAGGTGGGTGTCACCTTCAAGCAACTATTTTGATGCAGTTGCCTTCTTGTTCTGCTGACAGAGTTATCCCTCACTCAGGTATTCTGAAAACGAGGATTAACTAATAGATCTCATACATGCATTAATAACCAAATCAGAAGAGCTCACAAGGCGATGGGGACGAAAATATGGGAATGATGGAAAAGATGGTGAAAGGTCAGGCCCCGATATAGGGCGAGATGAGGTTGTGAGTGGTTTTGTGAGGATAGCGATTAGATGAACAATATGGTGAATGGATGAGTAGTTTGATAGACAGAAGTTCGAACTGGTGAAGGTGGATGAGATGGTATATGGATGGAGTACCATATCTCATAAGGGAAGAGATGGTCAAATGGTTATGGTTTGATGAATTTAAGTATGAAGGGTGATCCAAGTCTGATGGGAAAAGGTGGGTGTGCTTTGGTGAAACAAATCTGACAGCTTGTAAGTGTCATTAGAGACCAAGGTTTCCTCTCCTTTTGCCTAGCTCACCTGATGAGGTTTTCGAGCTAGCCACTCTTCATTCTATCTCTCAAAGACCAAATGACTTGATGATGGATTTTCTCTAAAGCGAATTGTAGTGGTCGGGCCTCCAAGAGGTTCTCCTACGTATCCAGTATGGAATCAGGCCAATCGTAGTTCAACAAGTGCTGCTTTGATTGATGCCTCAAGAAGGACTTTGAGATGGGTCCAAGGTTTAATGGGAAGGATAGGTGTGAGGGTTTGACGGGAAGGTTTTGGAATGTGTGCAAGTGACCAATGTAAACCGACAATTGCCTCTTATGCCTTTTATTCTTGCTTTCTTCTTTCTCTTTTTTTTTGTATTTTTTTTTCTTTTTATTTTTTTTTCCTCTTTTATTTTTTTTGAACTCGACTACCTCAATCTATATTTTTCTTATCAATGATATTTGTCACTCGCAACACATTAGTCGGCTTAAATGGATTTAGGGATGGGGTGGTCATAAAATGAATGACCGGGTTCGTGGTGGTGGTTGAGAAGATGATGTATGAAAAAATGTAGGTGAAGCAGCGAAGTGAAAATGAAGGTGGTTATGATGTAGGTGGTAGAGGGTGGAAACCTTCTATCATAGGCATGTCCTTTTAAGTTGCATAATTTATTTGATAGTGAGATTCACTTTTAAAGACTATTGGTCGCTTTGAATTCTAACCTGTTGGGTGAGTGTTCAGGTTAGCTTCTCTCCTCTTAATTTTCACTCATTTACCTCTCCTTTTGCCCAACTTGTTAGATGAGTGTTCAAATTGGACTTGCTCTTTTTTATTTATCTCTCCTTTTGCCTAACTTCGCTTTGGCGGTGAAGTTAGCCTCCCTTCTCTCTATTAACCTTGGACTCGGGGTAGGGTGCAACAAGATAAAGAAGGTGTGATCAAGATGTGAGATGGAATGGAAAATATGAGCAGAGGGATGAGTCAGACTTGGACGGTCATATAGGTGAGTGAGCTCTTCAATTCAAATCAGGAATGCAAGCATAAGATTATTTCTTTAGTAGTTTAGAAGCAAATGAAGGGTCAGGGAAGACAAGAGTCATAATCATGAAAGGTTTCATCTTTATTGAATGCAGCTAAGATGAATACATTAAAAAAATTGTTTGGGATATGTCCCAACTAACTCTGGAAATGAAGACGATTGCCATGAAAAGAAAAGACGCAACATGAGGGGATCGCCTAATTGATCTTTGCAGATAGGGGTTTTGGAAAGACCCCGTTTGACTCTGTAGTAAGCCACGTTCAAATTAGGTTTCTATGCTGCGATTTGGCAGTGACAACTTCCCGGATTAGAGCATTTCTTCCATCTTGGCCTCCACTATTAACCCCAGCTTCTTTAGAGTTGAAAAGTCTGGGATTAACTGACATTCCATCAAGCTAGCATATCTTGGCCTAAGCCCTTGTATAAACACCTGAATTTGATAGTCCATGGTTACCTTGTCAGTCATCAAGGCCTTTTGAACGTTCCAACGATTAAAGTAACTCATGAATGACTCTCCTTCACTTTGTTTGACTGCTGCCATGTCAGTCATGTTACATCAGCATCTTGACTAGCTGCGTATTGTTGAATGAAGGCCTTGTAAGTGGCCTCCCAATTCTCTTGGGTATCTACTGGAAGGGTGTAGTATCACTTCAGGACCTCGTCACTCAAAGTCCAGGGGAAGACATGAGCATACAGACTAGGGTCTACTTCCTTTAAGCCCATCATGTGCGCGAAGCTACGCACATGATGAGTGGGGTTCTCTATGGCCTTGAATTTCTTCTCGGGCAAGGAGAATTTGTCAGGAAGCTTGGCCTGAGGAGCAGTTGGTAAGCCAATGTCCAAGAAATGTTCCCTAAATTGAGGGATTTGCCTCAGCATGTTCTGCAGGTTATCAACCCTGTTGTCTTGAAATGGCGTAAGTTGCTCATCCCGAGGTATAGTCTTTTCAGTGCCCACACTTCTATCATCATCCTCTAGGTCCTGCCCTATGCCTAATCTATCATTGATTGTTTGAATGGCCTGGATTACCCCTTCGATCCTACGATCCTGTTAGTTGGATCGTGTTTCTATTAAAGTACGGATGTCCTGCACCACATCAGAAAGGTCCGCAGCAGTGATGGGTTGACCCCTTGCTTCTTCTTCAGCCATGAAGTTGGAAGGAACTGACACAGTATCGCTTGTTGTTAATGAAGTTTGAGAAGGAGTGTCAGAATCAATATCAAGGACAACAGACAAGACTGCGCTTGGTGGTGTGAATGAGATTGATGAGAAGTTTGATAACCTTTGGGATCCGACTCTAGTCCAGATGAACAAGATTTGGTGAGACGAGCTTATATTCTATGTAAATAATTGCAAATCAACAAGCAACAGATAGGAGAAGACAGAAGGAGAGGAAATGAATAACAACATACTGATGCATTGCTGTGTATTCCATGTATAACAACATAGGAGAATAGGAGTATATATAGGAACACACAATTACAACAAGGAAAAGAAAATAAAGAAACCTAAAAGAAAACAAGATCAAGAACCTAAAGAAAACTAATATAACTAACTAACTAACTCTCTAACACCCCCCTCAAATTGGAGGTGGATGAACACCCAAATTTGTGCAGTAATGAATGATGTGTTCCTGGAAGAGGCTTTGTGAGAATATCAGCTAATTGGGACTTCGTGGGAGTATGTTGTAATGTGATCAACCCATCAGCTAACTTCTGTCTAGTGTAACGACAATCTATCTTGATATGTTTGGTTCTTTTATGAGAAAATCGGATTCCTTGCAATTTATATTGCTGCTTGATTGTCACATTTGAAAGGAACAGGTGTTATAGAATCAACTTGAAGCTCATTAAACAGGTGACTTAGCCATGCTAATTCAGTGACCAATCTACGAAGACTCCTATATTCTGCTTCTGCAGATGATAGAGAGACAATTGGTTGTTTCTTAGACTTCCAAGAGACCAATGTATTTTCAAGGAAAACAAGAAAGCCACTAATGGATCTTCGAGAGTGTTTGCAGACCCAGGACTTAGTTCTCTGCTGTTTGGGTCCTATTTTGCCTGTATGGAAACCATAGACCTCAAAATTAACCCTGACATTGACCTACCCAAAGACCTAGTGATTTATATGGGACAAGCTAATGCAAACAATTAATGCCTACATGATGAATGATTTTTTTTTTTTTGTATGAACTCACCCACTTTTGGGCTTGTATGAAGACTCCTAATCTAAGATGATGCCATGTACAATGAAGGGGGAAGGTATACATCGGACCACCATAAAAACGAGTCAACATTATGGTTTTAATGGACTCAAATTTAATTAATGGTCAGACAAATACCTTAGGGATCGAATATTACTTAGGGTTGAGTAAAGTCAAACTTGAATCTCAAGCTTAGTCAAACCTCTCTAACTAGGGCCTAAGAGAGACATTTTGGGCCTACTTAATTTCGTTTGACTATTACCCAAACTAAAGTACTATTTGAGGGAGATGCAAATGTGGACCGATTCATTCTATAATGAAATGCACAATTAGCAAATAATTAGTACATTATTCTTTTTTGAAAAAAAAAAGAAAAAAAAAGAAAAAAAGAAAAAGAAAAAGAAATGCACATAGCATGCAAATTATGGATGCACTTAATCCATGGGTCTATATTCAAAGGTTTAAGGTGGGATACATAAATCTAACATACTCATGTCTCTCATGCGCCACAAATTCTATGGAGTTCATAGTAGTGTGACCCGTGTGTTTCACACAAAATTAAAGGGAAAATGTAAATTCATAATCCCGAGAATTTTGGAGTGCTTCATGAGTGGGAAAGCAATTTGCGATCTTCTCGAAATGTGGGGTTCATTCCTTGAATTCGGAAATATACTTTACCCAAAAGGGGAATTGGGTTGAAACCTAGACGGTACCTTTGGGTTCATCCCGATTTATAAAAATCGAGATGGAGTTCTGTATGCTTGATGCCTAACTAAATAAATAAAAATTAAAAGAATTAATTTTTCCTTTCTACTAAAAAATTTAAAAAAACCGGTTTTTCAAGTTTTACCCTCTTAAAGTAAGTCCCCAGTGGAGTTGCCATTTGTGGGACCCGGGAAAATTCCTGTGGTGTCCCTCGCAGTAAACGGCGAGTCGAAAGGGGTGTCTTTTCTTTGAATGGATTTACTTGCATTTTATTATGATGTTCAAGTGAATCAAAATAATAAAAATCAAAAGAGTCGCCAATTAATTTGTAATGAGAATTAATAAACTCAAATTTAAACTCCATAAACCACGAACCATGAGATTCGAATCCGGGGGTAAGGTTACGAATTCGGAAGTGAAAACTCTCGAATTCGCCCATTCAAAGAACGAACTCTACTAAATCGGTTAATTTAAAAGAAATGAGTAGAAGAGGCGAATTAATTATATTAATCAATATTATTTAGCACATACAAATGAGATGATTAAATGCAAAAAATAAAATAAAATAAATAAATGCAACTAATAAAATGAAATAAAAAAACATAAGCATAAATATTTACAAGTTAACATTTAGTCAATTTGATTAGAGCATCAATATTATTATTTAAGTTGGATTTACATCATAATAAAGTGAGAAAAAAAAAATAAAAAAAATACTAACCTCAAGTTAATGCCAAGATTATTGTTAGACCTGGCTCAGATACCCTTGTGAGGCTCTGATACCAGTCGTTAGGATCGAGGTAAAATATAGGTACCCTAGTATTTGCAGCGGAAGAGATAATTATCAGGATGAATAAATTGAGAAGAAATATAACAAGATCAGTAATTAAAAGATAGAGAGAGTATAAAGACACACGATTTACAAAAAATGACTTTGAGGTCCCTCTTATTTTGTGGTATCTATTTTCAGGGCCCTATAATTTTAAAACTAATTATGAGGTCCCTATATTTACTTGGTATCTAATTTTTTGAGCTAATTCTAGTGAGGGGCATGAATTTTTAGATGAGTCTTTTGGCGGGAAAGTTTAAAGATTAAATTCTTTTCAAATTTGCCCTTTGCTTATTTATTTTCATTTAGAATATTAGGACATGTTCTTTTGTCAAGTTGGTTCTAACTCTTAACTTATTCAAATTTACCCAAACCTAACACAATTCCCCAAAAAAAATCCAATCCAAAAATACAATTTCCCAAAAAAACATCATAACTTATTTTAATTTATCTTAACTTATCCAAACATAACTATCCTAACTTGAAAATAACTCATCCAAAGAACAGAGCCTCATTCTACTTCTTTTTCCCCTCTTTCCTCAAAATCCCTCCCCTTCACTGCTCTAGTTTGTTACTGGACGTACAACCAATTATTGCGAAAGATAAGCCTTCAAAAATATATAATCATCAATCCCTGGAACTGTCAAAGTAAATTCAAATTGGGAAAAAAAATTGAGTCAATACCGTAACTTATAAGGGCATTTTCGTCATTTAATTACTCTAGAGATGAAATTCAGTTAAATTCGACCAAAAAATTAGATACCAAATAAATATGGGGACCTCATAATTAGTTTTAGAATTATAGGGTCCTGATAATAAATACCACAAAATAAGGGGGACCTGATAGTCATTTTTTGCACGATTTACGTGGAAACCCAAATCGGGAAAAAAACCACGGACGGCAATGAAGCAATAATCCACTAGTATAAGGGGATAGATTACAAGAGAGATCCCAAGGGGCTATATAACGCAAGGGGATCGACGACCAGATCACAAGGGGTTAATAGCACAGGCTATATAACGCAAGGGATTGATGGCAAGACCACAAGGGGTTAATAGCACAGCGGGAATATACTGAAGACAAACTTACTCTCTAAAGGACTCTCACAACCTAGGGATGGGGTAGAGGTGAAGAATGCTCTCAATGTGTGTGTTACATTGCCATGAGTGTATAGGTTGATAACAACCTATATTTATAGGAAAACTCCCTATAAACCTAACTTGACTCTCACTCCAATTAAATTTGGAATCTAATACAATTAGGAAACCTAACATAATAAGGAAACCTAAATAATATCCTAAAACAATTAGGAAACAAATAATTGTGTGATCAAGAGGCTGATTTTGGCCCATAAACCCAACAAACTCCACCTTGGGCCAAAATCTCTGGTACCGTCATAGAGCCCTGAAGGGCAATCAGATGTGATGAGCATCAAATGAATTCAAGTCACCTTTGAACTCAGTAAGAGATGAGGTTGTAGAAACGGCTGTAGAACCTGTAGTAGTTGAACCCTGTCGAACATAAAAACCGCCTTGCCTGGAGTTTGTAGAACAGGTATTGTTGGAACGCTATTTAAACTTCGATCTGGCTTTGCTTGAACCCCCATTATTAGTGGTTTCACCTCTAAAAAACCAAGCCTTCAACTTTATCAGAAAGCACTTCAAGACCCAATTAGATTTGATATCTTCGAAAGACAGAGTTTCATATGATATGACTTCTTTAAAAGTGCTTGTAGGAATGGGGTAAAGAGACAACCAACAAAGATAGCCTTATCCTCATCTTCAATAGTAACCTCCAAATTTTCCAGATCAATAATAATGGAGTTACCTTCATCAAAATATTTTTTTGAACTCTCCGGATACTGAAACTGATCACACCTCGAACTTCTCAATATCAGACTTAACTGCTGACTTAACTGCAGACATCCCGAACTAGGCAAAAAAAAGGATTAAACCTCGCTCTGATACCACTTGTTAGACCTGGCTCAGATACCCTTGTGAGGCTCTGATACCAGTCGTTAGGATCGAGGTAAAATATAGGTACCCTAGTATTTGCAGCGGAAGAGATAATTATCAGGATGAAAAAATTGAGAAGAAATATAACAAGATCAGTAATTAAAAGATAGAGAGTATAAAGACACACGATTTACGTGGAAACCCAAATCGGGAAAAAAACCACAGACGGCAATGGAGCAATAATCCACTAGTATAAGGGGATAGATTACAAGAGAGATCCCAAGGGGCTATATAACGCAAGGGATCGACGATTAGATCACAAGGGGTTAATAGCACAGGCTATACAACGCAAAGGGATTGATGGCAAGATCACAAGGGGTTAATAGTACAGCGGGAATATACTGAAGACAAACTTACTCTCTAAAGAACTCTCACAACCTAGGGATGGGGTAGAGGTGAAGAATGCTCTCAATGTGTGTGTTACATTGCCATGAGTGTATAGGTTGATAACAACCTATATTTATAGGAAAAACTCCCTATAAACCTAACTTGACTTCCACTCCAATTAAATTTGGAATCTAATACAATTAGGAAACCTAACATAATAAGGAAACCTAAATAATATCTTAATACAATTAGGAAACAAATAATTGTGTGATCAAGAGGCTGATTTGGGCCATAAACCCAACAATTATGAATGCAAGATGATGATGAGAAGAAGAAGGAGAGAGGAGAAGAAGGATAAAATCACCTAGTGTCAATACCCCTAGGTTGATTTTGAGGTGTCGAAAAAGAGTGGAAATGAGGTTGTATTTATAGTGGTGGAGGTAAGTTTATTTATGGTGGTGAATGAAAGAATATTGGGAGGATAAAATCAAATAAAGGTTGATTTTATTTGATTTGGAAGAATGAGGAAGGATGAAATAAAAGAGAGATTTGATTTGGTTTGATTTTGGGGATATTCTTCATCATTTTTGCATTTTAAAATTCTTGGCATTTTTCTAAATTATTCTAAAATAAAATAAATTACAACATTTATAAAGCTAAATTAAATGACAAAACTTCAGTGTCTACAGAAGTTTTCTGTTTTTGTTTTAGGAAATGCTTCCCCCAAGGGCAACAAGCTCCTAGGTCCGAAGAAGTAATTGGGGAGTCTTTTCCCAGTTAAGGTAGACATTCGGTAACAAGAATAAGAACTCTTCCACTTGGATGGTGATTGATGAATCTCTCCCTTGTGGAAAACGAGATGGTTTTAACTATTTTGATGAACGGATGTAAACTCTAAATTATATTACATCTAGGATTGTTGTTTAAGATGTTAAAGGTTGTAAATGAATTATGAGTTTGCTTAGGATATATGTATGGTTATGTTGATAGTATGTTAAGCCTTGTCCATATACGTGGACGGCGGTAATGCCTTCAGATTACTTCCGCTGCTCTAATTATTGGGTTATGAGGTAGTTAGCGATAATACGATGATTATGAATATGGGGGCATTACATTTCTAGTGTTCGCCTTCTCAATTTCATGGTCTATCGTTGATTGTCGTGGCATTATGGTACTTCAGTTTCCGAAGTCCTAGTGCTCCCTTCCCGTTTGCTTGCAAGGTTCTGCAAATGAATAAGCATTGGTCTTAATTCTTTTCCTCATGTGCAACAACCAACAATACTTTTAAAGATGAGAAAACAAAAAACTACGTCAAACCAACATTTTGTCAAAGCCCATATATGCATCAGAAGAGATACTATGAATACAATACGATTCCCTAAAGAAAAAAAGAATGTGATGCAGTTTAATAGTCATACATGAATAACTAAATACAAGTAATCATAGGAAACACGGGAGAGAGAACCTGAATAAATTTTATTTTTTTTCCTCTTTTGGAAAATCCATGAAGAATTGATAGAAAAGAAAATGGAAAGATGGTTTGTATTAGAGGAAGGAAATGTGAGATTTTGATGGAACAACCGATCGAGGGGGAGGGATTGGTTAGGAATGTCCAGATAAAAAGTGTAAAATAGGATAATATCTGACCGTCTATTTTAAATACATGCTTTCCATTATGATAGGGCAAGATGAGATAAGATGTGGCAAAAAAAATTTAAAAAAAATAAGTAATTGCATTACTAAATGAAAAAACTAGGACTAAATCTACATAAAGAGATCAAAGGCTATTATTATCTAATGCATGATATTTCATGGATGAGGGAGGGAAAACTTTTGAAGCATCCCATTCCTATTTATTATTATTATTATTATTATTATTATTATTATTATTATTGTAGATTTATCATTTAGGCTTGGATTTTCCATACCAACTTTTGCTTTGATATAAATATAGAAACGTCATCAAATATGACAATCTCTTGAGACAATCTATAATAAAAATTATGTCATTAAATTAGGACACAAGAAATAATATAAAATTTTACCATTATTTAACTATGATGCAAACTGAATATAATGATCATATCTTTTATTTTTCAATAATATTTATATTTGTTGTATCAATATAAATACAATTACTTATTGCCAAACTTTTTACCCGCTTTTTACTTTCAGAATTGATACTTAGGAAAATACTATACTTTCAAAATATACTGACTTAAGCTCTCTTCAGTCATAAGAGGTCTCCACATTTATTTTGTGAGAAGGCTTCATTAAAAGTTTTTAACTCTTTGAAACTTCCCTCCACCCCAAAAAAATGTCTTCGGAGACAAAGATGATCCCAAAATTTCCAGTGCATTGACCACTTTATTTGTGAATTGTCCTACCAAATTTGGGCCATGAGTGAGTCAAAAGTACATAAAATTATTAATTCACACGCACACGTTTTAATTTTTTTTAATAACTGTACTAATTGGTCAATTTGTGCAGATAACTATAATTGAAAATAAAATCACTATAAAAATACTGAATTTCATGGTATTTCTTTGTGAGATTTAATTTATTTTCATATTTTATATGTTTAACTTTTTCTCTCCTCCTCCTAACCTTCCTTTGTATGGTTGTTTCCAATGAAAAATGTAAGTCATGAATGTATTTTGTGTATGCTTTTATTAGCATGTAAGTGTATAAATTTTTAGTTTAAGGGTTATAATTAATGAGGAGAAGCATGTTACTTATTACTCGAATATATTAATATATGAAAATTAATGATTGTGATAAATTGAAGGTACACTATTTAGCTTTAATTAAACTTGATCGTTTGTAATTGATTCTAATAATTTTATATCTAACTTTTTAACGAATAATAATTTGAAAAGTAATTCTAAACCTTAATAAATTAATAAGAATTCACGACATGTTTAACTAATCATATAATTAACGAGAGATACATCATTAATATGTCATAAAGTGTTGATGAATGCGAACGAGTGCTAAATAGTGTTGATTAGTGTTGAATGTCAATAATGAGTACTTATAGTGCGACTTGTCAGATATATTGGGTCATATGGAATTCCCCCGTTCTCTGTTATGATTGAGATATCCTCCCTTTCACCCAAGAAAGATTGATTTAATCATTAAAAATTTGGAGCGTGAAATGCAATTATATTCTCTTTTTTTTTAGGGAGATTGAGATATACCATAAGTCAAAAACAACAAACTAAAACATTGCAAAAAATTGCTGAAAGGTACCCTCTGTTTAACGGAAACTATTTTTTGGGGACCATATTATTGAAAATTATAATTGGGTGAACAATGTTTTTAAGTATCTATTATTTGGTGACAAAACTCACTGGAACCTACCGGAATCCGGTGAAATATATAAATTGATTAACTTGTCCCTGGTTAAACAATTGTATTCAAATTAACCTCTTCCTGTCATAGAAATTAAATTGTATTGCAGAACTTCATCAATGCTGAGAGATTAACCCCTGGTTAAACAACATTTAGTTCATCACACCCTACAACATTATTCAATTCTCACTACCTACCTTGAAGTGGGGAATTGTTTGCTTCAGAAAATCGGGATTCGGCTGAAAATCCGCATCGTAGTCACAACACATTGTTGATTTTAGATTTCAAGCTTTGTAACATGTTCTGATGTATCTGTGTCTGTAGATGATGTTCACACCTTTTTTACTCTATGAGTAAATTTCATCCTTAATTAAAAACTGTAAATTCTCATCATCCTAATCATCTAATACTTGGATTAGTAGTCTGTCCCTTGGCCAATCAAGCTGGCATGCCGACGCAATTGATTGCTCATACACCTGCTTTTCACATTCACCGTATTAAAAACTATGTTCAACCCACTCAACAAAATAAGCCAGTTTTTCAAGAGATTCATCTGAATACAATTGTTTAACCAGGGGCGAGTTAGTCAATTTATATATTTCACCGGATTTCGATAGGTTCCAGTGAGTTTTGTCCCCAAATAATAGATACTTAGAAACATTGTTCACCCAATTATAATTTTCAATAATATTGTCCCCAAAAAATAGTTTCCGCAAAACAGAGGGTACCTTTCAGCAATTTTTTGAAAACATTGTGTAAATACGTGGTTTCAAGTGTCTACATTGAACAAAAGTTATGGAACAATCAAGAGTACTAGATCTACATTATGACATTGTTACATATAATTAGCTTTCTAATTTTTGTGTTCTATCCGGTATTGAGCAAGAATCTGCAATACTTTTGATGGAAATCTAGTTAACTACCCCCTCCTCCCCTAAAAAAAAGCTATTGTAAATTTGTAACAATATGACCTATTGATTTCTCTCGTGTGGCTATCATTTAATAAACTAATTCAATTTTTATTTTTATTTTCCTATTAAATTAAAAAAAATGAAACAATCTTAAATTCTTACTCAAGCCCTTTGTATACTCATACTTGAATCTTTATCAGGCGATAAATCTTGAACAACAACATCAAAACCATTATACACCATTATACTTGACTGAGTGCTATGGTAACTTTGATTGTCTCTAACCCCACTAGAATCCGTGGTGGACTCACCAGCTTGCCATTTCTGGAGGGTTTGAGGGAGGCTGATCGAGTGCGTCAATTGAACCCCAATGGCCGGTCCTGGGCCGCCTATGGGAGGCTTAGTTGGCCTCCAATGGTCCACCAAAGGAGCCAAAATGTTGACCACATGGCCCAAGTCTGGACGTTGATCTGGCTCCCAAGCAGTACAATACCCTGCTAGCTCGGCTACCTTGCTAACACTGTCTAATATTTCATCAATTTCACCTTGTAATTCAATGTCTACGCCTTTTGTGATGTTTTCTTGTGGATCAAGTATTACCCTTTTGAACCAAGTGACTAATTGGGCTTCGCCTTCAGGTAGACGTTCGTCTAGGGCTTTTCTGCCTGTGATTAGCTCCATTAAGACTACTCCGAACGAATAAACATCGATCTTCGCAGTTACTCTACCTATAGCTGTCACAAAAAAAAGGTGAGTTAAACATGAAGGCTACTCCAAAGGACACAACAACGATCATTGTGGTTTCTTACAAGAATACGCCCTCTACACTGCTTGTTCATGAATGACTCGAAATGAGATAAGTTACCAAACTTTATGTGCTAATCAACCTAATTATTTGAATACATGCACAAAGAAATAAGCAAAGCTTTTTCTCTCTCTCTCTTTGAATTCATAATACTAATATCGTAAACATAGTTAAAATCTCTTGCTATTATAGATAAACCAATCATGCCATAAACGCGCTAGCAAATTTAGGTGTAGTTTATTTTGATTTTCTTCCTATAGAAGTGTTAGATATCTTCACAACATATCATATGAGGCCAACTAGCCCAAAAGCATTACCAACTAATAAGTTTTCTAATAATGTCTGACATTTGTTTTGCACCAAAAGATACTAAAATAAAACATAGTTGAAGTTAAATATTCAATAAACATCACTACTGATAGACATGTTAATTCCGTAAAACCCACAAGAATTTCAAAAATTATCTTTTAACTAAAATTAAGGTGGTAAATATAGTGTCATTCAACATGTGTACTTACTTGCATATTCAGGAGCAAGGTAACCAAAGGTCCCTGCCAATCTCGTCTCCACAGTGAAGTTTCCATTATCAGGTGCATTTTTCACCAATCCAAAGTCGGAAACCTTGGCCCTCATATCTTGGTCAAGTAATATATTCGACGGCTTCAAATCACGATGGATAAAGCTTTGATGAGCTAAACTATGGAGGTACTCGACTCCTCGAGCAACATCCAAAGCAATCACCAACCTTTGCTTCCAACAAAGAGGGGGAAACCCATTTTCCTTAAACTCATACAAGTGTTGCTCCAATGTTCCTTGAGACATGTACTCGTAAACCATTATCCTTTCATCTTTACTTACACAATACCCAAGAAGGGCAAGTAAATTTCTATGTCTCACTTCGGAGAGGACGACAATTTCTGATTGAAACTCGGCCATGACAAAGCGACACTCTGAGTTAGGGTCCATTCTTTTCACAGCTACTATGCTCCCATCATGGAGAATCCCCTTATAGACAACCCCAAAGCCCCCTCTTCCTAGAATTTTTTCATTGCTAAAGTTATTTGTAGCTTCATGAATTACCTCGATTGGTATGTCTATGACATTTCCTGGGTCATCGAAGATCATGCTACTAGTATACTCACTTTGACTAGAAATACTCATTTCTATATGTTGATGGTTTGAGTATGTGTTTGAAGATTCTCCAAGCTTTGTTATCTTCTCATCATGGGAAACCTTAGCTAGGGTATATTTTTTGACCTTTTTCTTTAGAAATGGCAAGACAAGCGATAAAGTTGCTAATACTAGGATAATTGAACCACCTATTATGCCCGTTATCTCCCACAATGAAATTTGAGGTAAATCACACGTTTCACAAAGGAAATCAGTATTGTTGAAGCTTGGAGGTGGACTGATTGGGTCAAAAGCCTTAATATCCACTCCTAAGAGAGGATTCCCATGTGTTTCGACTATTACAATACTGGAGAATTCTGGAACTTTACCCGTTAAGTTGTTGTTTGAGACATCTAACTTTTGTAACATGGTTAGGTTGGTTAACTCCTTCGGTATCACCCCGGTGAGGGAATTATGACTCAAAATGATGGTGGTAAGTGCTGTAAGGTTAGCAAAAGCGGGGGAAATGAACCCTCTCAAATTTTGCCAAGCAAAATTAAGTACGATGACCTTATCCCTTGAAGAATCACAAGTAACAAAAATCCAATTGTCACAAGGGTCACTCCCAAGCCATGACTGAGCTATGTCCTCTAGGTAGTCAAATGCCTCAGCTATAGCCAATAAGGTAGTGACTTGAGGGTCACAAGGGGAGCTAGAAACAGAGCTACAATAGGTGTGAGTGCTCCCTAAAGTGACCTTAACTTGGCTAGGGAAACTTGGGATTGGGCCTTGAAACATGTTGTTCCCTAGAGAAATGTTGAGTAAGCTTGGGAGGGATGTGATCGAAGGGGGAATAGTCCCGTACAACCGATTATCTCCAAGTTGTAAATCAAACAAGCTAGTGCAGTTCGATAAGTTAGGAATTCGACCCTCAAAGGCATTACCTTGAGCCCAAACTTGAGTTAAGTAAGGCATATGTCCTAGAACATCTAAGGAACCAGAGAGACCTTGATCTTCTTGATTATTGATCCAAAGTGTTCTTATCCTTGAACCAGCTAGAGAAGGCGGCAAGTGTCCACTTAGGCTATTATATGAAACTATGAATTCTTGTAAGTTAGGCAAAGAGAGAAAACTATTAGGTATAGACCCTACCAAGCCAACATTCGAGGCATGGAACACTCGAAGAGAAGACAAGCCGGTAAACTTCTCAGGAAGATTCCAAGGGTCAATAGGGTTGTTGTCTATGTTTAAGGTTTCAATGCTAGGGAGGTTAAATAAGAAGGACGAGTTAATGTGGGTGAATTGGTTATTGTTAAGGAAAACCTCTTTAAGATGAGTCATGCTGGCTAGGGTTGGAATTGAGCCCGAAATGTTGTTGTTCTGGAGATAGAGGGTTTGGAGCTTAGAGAGGTGGATTATGGTGTTAGGGAGTGTGCCAGAGATTGAACTTGATGGGAGGCTAATAGAGGTGACTTGACCAAAGGAGTTGCAATCTACACCTTTCCATTGGCATGGGTTTCGTTGTGTGGACCAACTAGGTGGAGCTAAATTCAAGGAGTTGAAAATGTCCAACATGATGGTTGCATCGTTTGCTTCAACTATAGAGGGGAGGAAAATGAGGACAACGAGGATTATCATTGTCACCTCTTCAACAACAACAACAATAATAATTTTCAATGTAGGCCCTGCTTTTATGTAGTTCAGGAGAATCAAGATGTAAATTGTTTTTATCTCAACACACGTAACTGTGTATAGAAAGTCATTCTCCTCGTCTTTACTGAATGACCACACCACATATTATGTATTGATGTTGAGTCGGTTATAAGAAGATGCAGATATGGTGTATATCTTCCTAAACATTATGGGAAGAAGCATAAAAGAAAGTTGACATTTTTCCCTTCTCCCCTGTGGCCCACAAAAGAAGGGGAGAAGGGATTAAAAGAAATTCTCTTTGAAGCAATATAGGAAGAGAATAGAAATAGAGAAGAAAAGGGGAAGTTTTGAAATTGTGATAGTACCTTAATTTAGGGGGGAAATGGGATTATATCAAATGCAGGAAGTTATAACAATATAAATTGCCAGATAAACAATTTTAATCTATTTGCATAATGAATTGGTACTCACAACTCCAGCCTGACATGACTAGTCTTTTCTTTCATTGTGTTTATTTAATATAATTACGAGATAGATACATCATAATCAGCATGTTATTATATAGACATTGTTGAATTTATGATTCAACAATGTTAAAATCCACCTATGTGACTACTGTTAAGGAAAATGAAAAAAAATATATGATATTTGCTAGATTTAAATTTTATTTATTTTTTTTCTTTTACAAAATTTTCAATTACATTCACTTATCATATCAACTTCTACTACCTTTTTATCAACACGATTCGATTCAAAGTTAAAGAAAATGAAAAAACTATCTCATATTCACTAGATTTAATTTTTTTTATTTCTTTTACGAAATTTTCAATTTCTTTCACTTATCATGTCAACTTCTGCTACCTTTTTATCAACACAATTCGATTCAAGCTTTTTTTTTTTCTAAGAGTAAGTGGCACCTTTGTTGTCTCCTGTCTTAAGGATAACCACCAAGAAGTTGTATAGGTAACGAATAAGGTTGTCAAACTACCCATAACAAATATGACACATCAATCCCACAATTGACTGCAGGGAAATATAGTTATCACCACGAAGAATTGAACCTTAATAGGAGTGTTGACGCAACAACACATTTTTTAGACACACTAGTCTTCTGACTCGTGCGTTGCACGGGACACTATTAGATCCATCTTTTTTTTGTTAAAATTATTTGTATGATAAATTTGTTATAGCTTGTACGTTTTTAAAAATATGTTCTTTCTTTATTTAATGGAAATTTGAATATTTTTGTCAACTTCATTTAAACTCATAACTAATTTTACAATTGTTCTTTAATTTTAATACATAAATCCCTCTCAAATTAATGTATACTTATGTTATTACAAATTAATGCAGTTTTATTAGCCTCATTAGCTAAGAAGTTAAGAATTACATTATTTAAAAATTCTAAAGCAATAGTTCCTCTTTTTTTAAAAAAAATAAATGAAGTAAACATTAACAATTCATAGATTGATGGTATGATTATTCATATAAATTGTTCATAATGCATATATATGAATTGAAGTAGAATATACAGTACGTTAATGACAACTTATGACATTGTACCTCAAAAAAAAAAACTTATGACATTGAACTCTTTGATTTTTTTTTAATTAAAAACTCTTTGATAGTCTTATTAGCCAACAATTAAATTAATAGTTTAGAAAAATTTTGTTTGAAAAAAGTTTAGTAATTACTTTAAGTAGACCAAGTGATCATTGGTAGATAGGAAAAAAGATAGAAATTTTAGGAAAATTATTGAGTAACAAAAATAACAACTTAAACTGCTTAATGAACAATTGTCTACACAAAACTAAATAATTAAATAGATAGAGTATGTATAAATAGAAAATAATTCATGGGTTATAATTTTAAAATTTAATAAAAAAAATAATATGCTATTTAATAGATGAAATCTAGGGAATATATATAACAATAATTGGTTATAACTTTAAAATTTAATTAAAAAATGATAGGCTATTTAATAGATGAAATGTAGGAGCTATATTAGATATTACTTTACCAACATATCCCACATAGACGAAAGCGAAGAAATATAAAATTGAGTTAATATATGAAAGGATGTCAATTATTGTGATTCTATTGTTAGAAAATTGTACCAAGCATTTTAATCATCAACTCAAACATATTAATTGTGATCGTTAATAAAGCAAGTTTGACTATCTTACGTATATTACGATACATATGGAGGAAGAAGTTGAACACTTAAGTTTAAAAGTTGTCAAATGATGATAGAAAATGGTGGTAATTAAAATGAAGCAGAAGATTAAATAAATAAATAAATATTTTTTAAAATTATAAACACCTCTATTTATAAAAGTATGAAAATGCTTACTAAGATGATAAGATGTTTATATTAAACTAAAGTAGCTAAACTAAATTAAATTGTAACTAAAATAAAAATATAAATATATTACAATGTTATTTTGAATTTGTTAAGACAAATAAATTAAAATCCATTAGAACCAAACATTACAATGTTACTTATCATTTTGCTTCTCAATAAAATTGATCATTATGTTCAATCTTTAATTGACATTTAAATACATACATAAATTAATAGCTATATTATATTACTATGACAATATATATGCATATGATTTTGTAAAACTGAAAATGTGACAAATTCTAACGTGTCAATCAATTATTAATATATGACACCTAAAATTCAGTTCATAATATTTCATATGTATCAATTCTTTTCAATCAATGTTAACATGCAGTTTCATCACATTAACTAAATGTAAAAACGCAATAATCCAAGCATCTAAACAACAATGCATGTAGTTTAAGTGAAAACACAAACAAAATTTTAACATATTTACATATGTAGTGGCAATTAAAACATAACTTTTTTTTTAGTTCGAAGTAATACATAACTTCATGATATAAAACAAATCTACATAATAGTTAGTGGAACAAAGTTGATAAATCTTAAAATGATCGAAATGAAAATACAAACTCACTCTTTAAAGCAAGTGAAGACACCCAAATTGAAAGTAGAAGCTCATGAGCCAAACACTTTTCAACCTTCAAAATAGATTTGCCTTCTTCATACATTGTGACAATTACTGCAAAATAGTAAAATGAAATGTATAATTATCAATCTTATTAATCTAACAACAGCAAAACTAATACTCAAGTTTGAAAAAAAAAAAAAAAACCTTAGATTCGATATGATAATTGTATTGAAAGGACAAAGAATATATTTTTATGCTAAATGAGTAGGTTGTCACAAACAATTGATCCAACCATTTATACACCATTTTTTTAGGGGATTTATACACAAATCGTTAGAGATATCAATGGACATCCATGAAGACATAATATCCATAGGTTACAAAATTTAATTTGAATACATTAACTCTATTTGTAACTTAAAATATATTAACTTATTTTGTAACTTACAACATTTACTATTAATAATTAATAATTATTTTATAAAATTTAAACTTGATATTAATATCTTTGTAATTGAAAAGGAGAACAGAAAAACAATAATTTGTTTGGAACAGAAATTAGGTTATATGTTGTATCTTAAACAAAAATTTGAAAGACATTTTATGAAAGTCAAAGTTGATTGAAAGCCAATGCATGGCAAACGTTGCTACAAACATGAGTCAAATGCTATATCTCCCTCCAAAAAAATGTAAATGAATTTAATATAATGTCTTTTCAAAGATAATATCACTTTAAAAGCCACATATTATCACCCTAACATATGAAATTAATTTTCTCTCCTATTACTCTGTTCAAAGTCTAAATATTTTTTTAAATAGCATAAGTGGTCCTTTTATATTAACATATTTTTGATATTAACACATTTTTTATTAAATTAAGGTCAAACAACACCTTATCTATATTAATTTATCATTTTACTGCTATATATTTCATTTTATACAATTTCCCTTTTTGTTAAAAAGAAGATTACTTTAATAAATATTCTCTTATAAATATACTCTATTTTATATGGAAATAGTTTTTTTTAATATTATGATATTTTTATAATAGTTAGGTAATATTATTTATTAGTTGTTAACTTGTAGTAACTCTCATTGTAAATTAATATATATAAAATAACTTTTCTTTAAATTTTCATTTCAGTATGTTTATAATATTATATTTTTAAATAGTGGTATTTTTTCATTGTTAGAAAGTTAGTAGTAACTTGCCACATCAATTAGTATATACAAAAGAATGTAATTAATGTAAGGAAAAAAGTAAAAGTAACCAATTAATGTTTTCCAAAAATACCCTTATTAAAATCACACAAATTCCACCATTGCCCTTTGTACCCAGTTTTATATATATATATATGATATATGATATATGATATATGATACCCACAAAAAAAATAGGAAGGAGAGAACTTCTTTTATTTATTTATTTTTTTTTGGTTGAAAGGGGGTGGGGTCAATATGTGTTGGACTACCTTCTAATTTATATAATACCAAGTATTTTATTGTTATTATTATTATATTATTATTATAAAAAAATCCTAGAAATCCCATGATACAACTACAAAGTCTACAATAAATTAATTGTGCCATTCAAAGATTCAGTTACTTTACAATTATTTTCTCAAAATTAATTTATATAACTGTTGGAGATAGTAATATGTTAGTTAGCAAAAAAAAGTTGGGAGGTGATCGATGTTTAGAAAATGTTTAGGCACAATATTATTTTTTTCTACTCGTAGACTTCCCATATTTCTAAATGTTGGATGACAATTGGACCATTTTTGCTCGGATTCTGACAAAATGTGTGAAGTGACCTAATTGCCCGTGAGAAATCCCGCCTAACTCTTAAATGTTCTGTCAGACTTATCTCTCTCTCTCTTTCTCACTCCCCCCCCCCCCCTTCAATCAAACAACCGAAAAACCCTTCTCCCAAAAATTGTAAATCTCGAGCGTATCAAAGGTGATGGCTTTCTGTTGATTTTGCGTGTTCTTGAGCAAGGTTCAAGACAAGTGATAGTTGAACCCTGTGGAGGTGGTCGAGTGCAAAGGTGGAAGATAGAGGAACAACATATTGAACTATGGTAAGTAATTTTTTTTTTTTTTTTGCGAAATCAAGGTTTGTGATGATGTGTAATTATTTAAATCTTGATTTTTGTCAACATTTGTTATCATCGTCATAATTATGATGGCAATTATCAAACCCAAAATCAACTTCAATAGGGAGCCCCTAGTTTTCGAAAATATCCCTCCTCCCCTAATGCACAAAGAATTCATTAATAATATAAAAAACTCACCTCTCAGATCCTAGCTTCTTCAACCTTAATTTGTACCCCTATCTCTCTCTCTCTCTCTCTCTCTCTCTCTTTGTGTGTGGGTTTCTGTTGCGAAGTGAATGAGCAAACAAATAAGAGAGTCAACGGATAGTTTATAAAGAATAAGATTTTGGAGGGAAATAGTAACAGAACCCTCAACAATCCAACTACTAAATGCCCCCGCCAATTGTCGTCGAAATCCGATAAAAATGGATGGATTTTCACCCGCTCACCATTTATTTAAAAATCTGGGGAGTCTAAGAGTAGAAAAAAATAATGTTGTCCCCAGACAATCAATTTTCCAAAACATTGGTCACCTCCCAGCATATTTTCACAAAAGAAAGTGATATGTGTCACCTTGGGGCTACTCGTATCAGAAAATAAAAATCAAGTGGGTCCAAGCAATTTTCCCCTAATCGAGCGCAATCCTCATTTCGGTAGCCATTTCACCTATTTTAAAATCAATTGGGGCATTTCGGTCATTCCACATGGGGGGTCGAGAATACATGAGCATCATGGATTAGCATGAGGAAGTCGGAACCGAGAAAGACTGACAAAGATGGAATGATGGCAACAGTAGGAGATAAGTTGGAAAAAAGAAAATAGGCAAATTTGGCAAAAGAAAAGACATGTCTTCCCTCTTCTGAACATAACTCCTCCAATAGGGCTTCAATATGACCACCAAATTTAGTGAGTTTAAAGTACATACAGAGAGCTTTTCGTCGATATAAAATGGAGTCAAAATGGAGTTCAGACAAAGAACTTGTGCTCGTTTGAAGTCAGCAGGAAAAACTGGCTTGACCACCACAGTCCGTAGTATTATGCCATGACCTGTGGCAGCCTCTAGACACCCAGCTTCCCAGTTTTAGGGTCACCATGGACTGTGTCATGTAATCACGATCTGTGGTGAAGTCCATATCTCGTTTTGTCAAGGTTTAAAAGGGTTTTACCCTCCAGTCCACATATTTATCAACCTTATGTTATTTTGTTGGTAGACTTATATATATATAAATATGATAGTACAATTGTTGTGTAATTTTTTTTATTGATTTATAATTATTATTTGAATAGTTAATTGTCATAAAATTGTTATTGTAAGTATTAAGTTTATTATTATTATTGTGCTTATTATTAATCATAATCATAATGCTTATTATTGTTATTATTATGCTTATTATTATTATGGGCACTATTATTATTATTATTATTATTATTAATATATACTTATTGGTGTTTATTTGTATGTTATTGTTATAGTTAGGGGTGATATTATTGCTGTTATAATAGTATGTTTATTATTATAATCATCATTGTTATTGTAATTATTATTTTTATTGTTAACGTCATTTTTATTAGTGTTTGGATTAATGAAATTTTTTTAATTTAATTGTACATAGGTTCCGCTTGAAGAATTTGATGGAGATGATGTCGACTATTCGTATTATTTTTCTACGAATAACTCGTTCAATTCCCTTGATGTTGTTCATGAATGGGCCGACGAAATTGCAAGGGGAATCATATTTTGCTTCGTGAGAGCCTCATATATGAAAAAGACTATCGAGATTCCAGTGAGGGTATATTTGAAATGTTGGCATTATGGTAGGTACTGGGGGAAGTCGATACATTAGATTGCGACAGTTTGCTAGATACAAAGACGAAATCGTGCCAATATTTGTTCGTCAATGTAACATGGTCTTGATCAGAAGAAAGGTGATGCGTCCGATTGTATAAGGGAGACAAGGGGATGCACAACCATCTATTCATTCTGTACGAGGAGGGGCACCGATGAGGGCACCCTTTGACAGTCGATATGAAAGCGCACATTTATTGGGCCTTGATTTGACACCAATAATTTTTGTTACTGATCGAGAGGAAGGGTTGTCATGGGCTATAAGCCAAGTATTTTCTGGTGTTCCTCACCTATTATGCGTATGACATATAGGAAATCATGTGGAAAATAAAGTGAATTATCTGAAAGGAGGGTAGAGGAATGGACAAGGGTCGTTTTTCAGAAAGACCGGTGGAACCGCATCGTATATGCCAAGACACTTGAGGAGTTTGACTTTAGGGATGCAACTGGTGGCACATTGCGTTGGCCGGTTGGGAAAAACTCAAGGGTTGTCGATTACCTTACTAGTATCTGGATGAAGTACAAGGAGAAGTGTGTTTGTGCATTCACCGGCGAGGTCCCCCCACATGGGAAACACTGGGACTTCTAAAGTTAAGAGCCAACACTCGGTGTTCAACTACTATCTTGGTAGTGGTAAAGAGGTCGATTGTAGGACAGATCGATAACCAACAAATCGAGATTAAGAAGACACTAAAGCAGTTCAAATGTACACACTCAGTTTTGAAGAAAGTTGGACTATTCAAACATCTTTATGAGAATATATCTCACTATGTGATGAGCCCTAAGGTGACACAGATCACATGTAATATCACCACCACCATGTAATTTTTGGACGAGTTTAATAAGATGGTGAATGCTAAAATAATAGGAGTTAAAATTCAGCTCATGCATAACAAAATTATAAATTTAGAGTATTGTTTTCCAATACGCGAAATATGGATTTTTTTCTCCCAATTTTTCAAGAAAAAAAGAACTTTGACCAGTTCCAAAATGGCTATTATTGCAAGGTATGTAAACAAAGCCCAGTAACAAACAGTCTTCCGTTGTGGCCCATAAAGTTTCGCACGAACCCAAAAAAAAAAAGTTAAAACGCGCAAGAAACCCACCGATTGACGAGTGACCACTGAACAGTGAAGAGTGAGAGGAGTTCAGCTGAGAGTATGAACATGGCGAAATCATTCTCCTTTCTAGTTCTTCTGTCGCTGCTCGTATTAGGTATTACCTTATGCTTATTCTTTGCTGATTGAACGCTATTTGGATTCGTATGTTTCGTTGCTACGGAAATCTATTAGATTTGATCCCCAAGATAGTTCCTGCTAACCTCTTTCTATACGTGTTTCTTCTCTCGATTTTTCGATTTCAGCTTGTGCGAAGAAGTCAGGCGATGTTAAAGAATTGCAGATCGGTGTCAAGGTATAATTTTCGTCGCACTTTTATTTCTATCGGTACTGAATTTGTTTTGGCTTTAATCATTATTCGTATGGAGAATAATGTTGTACGATTTTGATTTTCGGAATTGATTTCGTTTTTTCGGGATCCGATCTGTTGCTAGAAGTTGTTGTACTGGATTTTTCTATTGTTTTTGTCGGCAGATATGATGCTTGATCTGCAAAATGGCAGTAGATTATTTGTTTGTGTACCCTGATCTCCATTATTTTCAACTGAATAACTTATTTGAATGATGAATAGATTGATCTTTGTTGGTCTGGCATATTGAGCTCTGACTATTAGTGCGCATTTGTGAATCTTGTGCCGTGACTTCTGTAAAACCTGGACTAGTGGATCAGTGGATGTTGTTTGTAATAACTAATGACAGCAACTACTCTCTCCTTTTATTGTATTTTTGGCTTTTCATGATCTCCAATAATGCATTTAACCATCATTTTCTATTAATACATATTCGCAAAATTATTTGTATGGAAGTATTTTTTACTGCAAATATAATGGTAATAGTCTGACATGATAGTATATATATATATATTGAGAAATTAATGGTCAAAAGGTTTAAAATTTTGATTTCAGATAATTCATAGCAACAAGAATTTGAAATGGAGGGAGTACTAATTCATTCCTGACAATGCGTTTGTAGGATTAGTGGTTTACTACCTGAGTTGTCATCATGTATGATACACTTTGGTTTCTTTTGTTATTTTCGACTAGTCGTTGAAAAATTGTGGGAACTTTGAGCACCTTCTTTTCATGAAGAAAAGAGAAAAGGAACTTAAAAGATCAAGGTACATTGGTTAGTTTAGAGCCTCACATGTTGTTCTCATGTGCAGTACAAGCCACCAACGTGTGAGATCAAGGCTCATAAGGGAGATAGAGTCAAGGTTCACTATCGGGTGAGTCTCACAGTCTAATTGAACTGATGGAATATACTCTTGTTCTGTGTGTGTGTGTGTGTGTGTGTGTGTGTTTGTGTTTTCATTTTCGGGCTAATCACAGTTGGAAATCAGACACTTTTGGAAGTGTTGGAATCATTGTAGAGTGTAGACAGTTAGCCTCAGCTAATGATGCTTACCTCTTTTTGCAGGGACAACTTACCGATGGGTCTGTGTTTGATTCTAGTTATGAAAGGGGTGACCCCATTGAGTTCGAGCTTGGTAGTGGCCAAGTGATCAAAGGTGCCTACACTTGTTCTAGAAAGTGCTTTCATATATGATTAAACTGAATCGCCCTATATTCAAATGTTCTTAGGTTAAAAGAGCTTATCCTCGAACTTGCTCCATGCGGCCTTTTCATTCTTAATGATGCGCAAATGCTGATAGTAAAATAAGCAGTTGTTCACTTCCGCTTATTTGGACTAACCTTATTCTACACTGAACTTACCTGGATTTATTTGCGATAGATTTTGATAGATGTCCTGAATGACATGCATGTGAATGTTTGATATTGTTAGAAAGTAGCCAGAAGAGTTGCATGTTCGTATTGTATACCAAATCCTCCTTTGAAACTTGAGCTTATTTCTCCAAACTTTACCAATTACTAAATTCCTGAATCTGATGAGAATTTGAGACCTTGCACTTTCATTGTGATGAACAAAGCCACGTTGGTGCCAGAATCACGTCCTATAAGTAATAAGTTCCCCCATTTAAGCAATACTATCACAACACTTTACCATCATTCTTTTGAAATGCTTTCAACAAGCTTACTATGTAGTTGCTTCCATAGCAAAGCATCACTAGTATTTAACAATTGTTTGTGTTTGCAGGTTGGGATCAAGGACTGCTAGGTATGTGTGTAGGTGAGAAGAGAAAATTGAAAATACCAGCCAAACTTGGCTATGGAGACCAGGGATCACCCCCTAAGATTCCAGGTAATGTTTGGCCTCTCTCAAGTCTAGACAAACAGTGTTAGATCTTCTATAAATTCATTACAATAGCACTTATTATCAACTAATATCGGGTGAATCTGATTTCGTGCAATGGTTTCTGGTTTTTTGTTGTTTCCACTCAAACAGCCAGTAGTTGTGATTTAGAACCTCAGGTTGTAAGTAATCAGTATTGCATCGTGGCTCTGTTTATTGTATGTGGTAGTTTATGTGTGAAAATAGTTCCTAAATTAACTGATTCCAACCTAGTCTTTTGCTCCCTAGAATTGTCTAAGTTGGATTATAAAGTACTCAAGTTCCATGTTGGGCAGTACACTTGGAGGAATTTTCTTGATATCAAACCATGTGGTGCATTTCTGGGCTTTTCTTTTGTTTATAGCCAAATATATAGAAAATATCATGCAAGCTGATACGATCCAATAGTGCCTGGCTTGGAATAAGTTTATTCTCGAGCAAAATTGATCGAGAATTCGTCCCATGTACTGTTTTAAGGGTTCAGTTGTCTCATTCCTAAATGTCCTGTTACTTGCAGGTGGAGCTACTCTTATCTTTGATACTGAACTTGTCTCTGTGAATGGTGACCCATCCACCGGATCAGAAGACCTTGGCCTTGAAGACGAGGATGAGGATGAGCTATAGAGTGAGAGGACAGATGAGCAATAGAGTGAAAGAACATCAATTTTTCTTGTCTTTTGTTTAGCTCTTTTGTCCAACATCAACGTTTATGTTAGCGAAAGTGTTGTTAGATGCTCCAGTTGTCGAGAATCATTTGTAGCTTTTTGTTGATGACTTTTGTTTCCATCAATTTGAAGGATTCAGCCCAACAACATGATTGAATAGTGATGTCAGTGGAGTACCAGTTTTGTTAGTTTTTTTTTCTTTTTTCCGGATTATTCAAAGCCCATAGAGGGCAGGAAAGCGTACAAACAAAGCCTTGAGAATGCTCAGCACAAAGATATAGTAACACCATTAAAAAATAAAGGAAAATTGGATTTTGGGATAACAAAAATATAAAAAAATGTATTATGGTGGGACTCTCTCAAGTTAAGGGGAGGAGATTATGACGTTAATTGTTGGAATTCCTCTTCTATCTCTTTTCCAATTTCCATGTTAAATTTCTACCTGTCATCAGAATATAAAAAAGGTAAGAATTACTAACATATGAAAACTGAAAATAGAGACCATTGTAATCCAATTTTTGAAAACAGAACAACTAATTATAGAACAAATAACACAAGCAACAACTAATTATAGAACAAATAACACAAGCATTGGATTGGATGCAAATTATACAATGTAGGCATTGTCCTATAGGTAGATCAATGCAAAATTTTTCAAAGCATAGTAATATCCAACCCCCACTAGAGCACTATGCTCTTGGTGAGCCTAGGGATGACAATAGATTGGAGGCGAATCGAGATGGATAACTCCACCTCCGCTCCGATTAATAATTGGAGATGGAGGTCCACCTCCAAATCCGATTAATCGGAAGAGCGGACCTCCATCTCCAATTATCATCGGAGTTGGAGGTCTGCAGATTATAATTGGAGGTCCAATTAACATTTGGACTATTTATTTATATATATATATATATATATATAGTTTTTTGACAACATTTTTGTTGTAATATAATATATCATACTCATTACTTGTAAACAAATTAAAACAACCACAACAAAACCTAAAATTACGTAACCAAAAATATGTAACAACACAACAAAAAATAGAACATGTTAAAAAAAGTCTCTCAACCGTCAAAATACTGGTTATACGCCTTCCTTGGAAAAGAAACTAAACTTCAAATTCCCCCCTTAATTCTCAAATTCGGTTATATTATAATTTTTCAGATTTATTTATATTTATTTATTCTAATTGGACTTAATCGGACCTAATCGGATCGGAGGTGGTGACCTCTATATCCGCTCCAATTATAATCGGAGTCAGACTTTCATAATCAGATTCAGATTCAAATTTCTTTTTGTCGGGCTTGGATCGAATTTGCTGCTTTGGATTGGAACGGATTCACTTTGGATTCGGAACCGACTGTCATCTGTAAGTGGGCCGGTGCTAAGTTGACCTCTCTCTTCCGTGGCATGTTTTGTTGTTTTCTAATCAAAATTTTAATCATTGTATAAGAGTTTTCTACTACCTTCAGGGGCCGTTTGACATGCAATGGGAATGGGAATGGGAATTCATAATGCTATTAGGAATATGAATTCATAATGGGAATTAGAATTAAAATGTCTTTATGAATTACCAACCTTATTGTTTGTTATGCGGTAATTGAAATTGGGAATATGATTAGGAATAAAAATACAATTACTAAAATACCCTTTTTATTAATTTATGAATGTTTTAATAAATTAAAATGGATGGAAAACTATAATTAAGACAGTTACTTCTAGAAAATCAATTACCATAGGAAAAAAATTTAAAAAAAATTATAGTTCATAAAGAATATATTTCCTAACTAATTTACAAAGGATTAAATTTACACAACATTGATTCAATCAAATTGAACGAAAAAGATGACTTATAGTAGACTGTTGCCGTATGATTCAATAACTCGACTTGTGGCCATATGTGTGTATATATATATATATTAGTGTTTACTAATATATTAATAATATGTATGATTTAGCTAATAATAGGAAAATTGGAAACATAATTAATGTTAAAAATTTAATTAATCAACAGATAAAGATGTATTAGGGTTTACTAATCAATTGATAAATATGTAGGTGACGGCTGACAAATTTTTGATATCATTATACGTGAGCTTTAACTAATTAATTAGGGTGAGTAATAATGATATTAGTAATTATAAGGGTAATCTTGTAATTTAAAAGTGACTAATGAATTCCCAAGATCAATTACCACCTCCCCCCATGGTAACAGATTCTTGGGAATTCACCCATTCTAATCTCATTCCCATCCCCTATTTTTTTATTTATTACCATGAAACAAACATGGTTATTGTATTTCCCAACTCTCTATTCTCATTCCCAAGTGGCTATTCCCATGAAACAAACGACCCCTCAGGAAATTAGTAATAGTAAATGATTACGGCTTAAGTAAATGTTAATTTTCCTTTCCAAACATGAACTCATACTATTTAAAAATAATAAAAGATCAAGGAAATAATATACTCATCTAGTAAAATGCAAAATTTTAAATGAAATTATAGTGTATGTAAACAATATTTTAAATATATTTTTTTATTAATTTGGTTATTTGTCTATATTGTCATTTGTCAAAGGTTGAGCTTAATAGCCAATAATCTATGAAAAGATAAGAGTCCTGTTATAAATTTTCCCATTTACAAGATTGAAGCTTGAAACATTATTTAAGAAAAATCAAGTATCAGATCATTTGAATCAATTTATGTAATTTATTAATATTTTTTATGAATGACTCCAACAATTAAGATTTTATTTTTGAATAAAGTTTGAATAACTTTTCAGTTTGAAAATAGTAACTAGACATAAAATAAATAAAAACAAAAATTTTGCCAATTCGAGGCATCCGTTGAAAACAAAAATCTCTATTGGTTTAGGGCGAAACCAGAAAATAAATAGAGGTAGCGGAATTTTCACTAATGGTAGAAAGTGTGTTTGATTGTAATTGTTGCTTGGAAAAATTTATCAAAATTTTCAAATTGATCAAACTTTCCATGAGGAGTTTGGGAAAGTATTTTTCCATGAGAAATGAAAATTATTGACAACTTGACTTTCCAAAATATCTCTGAAAAATGTTTTATAAATTTAGATACAAAGATAGGTTGGATATTTTAAATAAATTTTCTTACAAATTTTTTTCATGTTGTTTTTAATGAAATTTTCACATTCTTAAATATAAACCATACATGGTAAAATATTTTTCTTTGGAAAAATTTTGCTAGAATAACTTTTTCGAAAAAATGATTTATAAGAAATATTTTTCCGGGCAGATAACCAAACGCATCATAGGTTTCAACTTTCAACTTTTCACGCCAAAAGCCCAAAACCCGAAGATTTTCTCGAACCATCTTGGCCCTTCTCTCCTCCCCTTTTTTTCTTTTCTTTTGCTTTTTTATTTTTTAAATATTTTTGTGTTAACATTACATGGAAGTCTCTAGAACCCAGAGCTGCGTCCTTCTCTTCTACCCCCGCCCCACATAAAACCCCTTCTCTATTTTCCACACTCACCTCACTCTGACCTATCCGCGACCTGCAAATTCATTCATTCTCACCCTCGTTCTCTCTCTAGATTCTTCTTTCCTTCATTTCTCTCTCTAAACTCGTCATACGATGGAGGACTTCGACATGCCACCGCCGGAGGAGATGATGAACGACGACGAGATGGACTTCGGCGGCGAAGGCGAATCTCCGGTCATGAAAGTCGGTGAGGAAAAGGAGATCGGCAATCAAGGCTTGAAGAAGAAGCTTCTCAAAGAAGGCGATGGTTGGGACACTCCTGACAATGGCGATGAAGTTGAAGGTGCGTGCGATTTTGCGTTTGCTATGACATTAGCTTTGATGTTGTTCTTTGTGATGATTTAATTTGGAGCAGAGTCGTTTCGATCGGAGTTCTTACGTTGTTGATTTCGGATTTCAGTGCATTATACTGGAACATTGCTCGATGGAACTAAGTTTGACTCCAGCGTGGACAGAGGAACTCCTTTCAAATTCACTCTTGGCCAAGGTTTGTGATTTGATTTGTTGATTTTTCTTTTTTGGTTCTTACTTCGATATTGGCTTCGATGGTTGGAAGTTTTGCACGTCAAGTTTGATTCGTTTTGTTCTGATCATGTGGTGCCGTGGAAAATTGGCAAGCTGGTCGATGAAATGTGAATAACTCGTATGGAAGTAAAGATGCTACCTGTGGAATCTTTTGGAACATATCGACATGTTTGCTGTAATTTCAATTTTTCCATTGATTCAGCGTAATATTGGAAATTGAGGTTCTGGTCTCATCTAGTTAAACTGCAGAATAGTATGAGGAGTTGGATTGTTTGGCTTTGTTAATTTGGATTCGCTGACAGTTAATTTAGTTCTAAATACGTAAGATACAAATTATTAAACCCATTAGTAATACGTCACAAATTGTCAAAAGCAATTAATATAAATATTAGCAAAGAATAATTGTAGTTATGAAGTATTAATGTAAAATTCCACTTTCAGCCTACCAATTTAACTGATTAATGATTAAGACAAGTTTTCGTGAAAAATCGTAAATGGTGATTGATGAAGTATCTTATCACTAATGGAGAGCCTTTTACGAATGGTATGGTGATTTTAAGAAAGAGCTTCATTCAATATTCTTCAGCCTGTCGATTAACATATCTCTTAGAATTAGAAAGACATGCTTTTCGAAAGATAAACCAGTACTGTCTAAATTACACATATTGAATCTTATAACAATTTGGTGACAGGTCAAGTCATCAAGGGATGGGACATTGGTATCAAGACCATGAAGAAAGGTGAAAAGGCCATCTTCACTATTCCTCCAGAGCTCGCCTATGGTGAAAGTGGTTCTCCTCCTACAATACCACCCAGCGCCACATTGCAATTTGAAGTTGAGCTTCTGTCTTGGTCAAGTGTGAAGGATAT
The DNA here is from genome assembly GCA_029582165.1 of Portulaca oleracea. Lineage (NCBI taxonomy): Eukaryota > Viridiplantae > Streptophyta > Magnoliopsida > Caryophyllales > Portulacaceae > Portulaca > Portulaca oleracea. Next base: position 14,076,605 of record CM055870.1, read on the forward strand.
ATGCAAGGATGGTGGAATCTTTAAGAAGATCCTTGCTGAGGGAGAGAAGTGGGAAAATCCAAAGGATCCAGATGAAGTTTTGGGTATGCAACTCTTCTAGCTTGATTTACTAGAGTTAATCTCCTGTTGTGATATGGTGCTCATGCAAATGGCCTTTGATGGATGCAGTTAAATATGAAGCACGCCTTGAGGATGGAACCTTAGTTGCGAAATCTGATGGGGTGGAATTCACAGTATCTGAAGGTACATTTGGTCTGAACTTTTATCAAGTTTGCTATTGACAAAAATCATGCCACAATCTGAATGTTGATTGTGATTTTGCATTGATTGTAGGTCATTTTTGCCCTGCATTATCAAAGGCGGTCAAAACTATGAAGAAAGGAGAGAAGGCTCTTCTAACTGTCAAGCCACAATGTAAGCAAGGTTCCAAGTTGTCTTTTTTATGTTTGGAAATCATGATGTTTGCTTGGTATTAATCTTTCTTTTTGTCATAGATGGCTTTGGTGAGCAGGGCAAGCCAGCCTCTGGTGCTGAAGGTGCTGTCCCTCCAAATGCCATCCTTCAAATTGCTCTAGAGCTGGTTTCATGGAAGACAGTGGCCCATGTCACTGATGACAAGAAGGTTGTTAAGAAGATATTGAAGGAAGGGGAAGGATATGACCGTCCCAATGATGGAGCTATTGTCAAATGTGAGTAGAAATCGCTTAATTAACCCACAAGGTAAATTTTTGTTTGTATCTTTACTGATATCGAGATGCTCTGTTCTCAGTGAAATTGATTGGGAAGCTGGAAGATGGAACTGTGTTTGTAAAGAAGGGTCATGATGATGGAGATGAACTTTTCGAGTTCAAGACAGATGAAGGTTGGACATTTCTTTCTTTGTTAACAATATGACAACAAGATATAGAGGTTTTTGGAGTGTGCTGGTCGAATACACTGGCAAAGGGGCTGACTTTTTTTTTTGATGGGTTGGCAGAGCAAGTGATAGAGGGATTGGATAGAGCTGTATTGACAATGAAGAAGGGAGAGGTAGCTCTTTTGACAATTGCCCCAGAATATGCCTTTGGGTCTTCTGAATCCAAGCAAGACTTGGCTGTGGTTCCCCCCAACTCCACAGTGTACTATGAAGTAGAATTGGTGTCATTTGAGAAGGTTAGTAGGTTATGTTCACTCAAAAGTTCCCTTTTCATGTGTAAGTGTCTTTGGGGTAGATGTTAACGTGTTCTGTTGTCATTATCAGGAGAAGGAATCATGGGATATGAATACTCGGGAGAAAATTGAGGCTGCAGGTAAGAAGAAAGAGGAAGGAAATGCCAAGTTCAAGGCTGGAAACTATGTCAAAGCCTCCAAAAGATATGAGAAGGTGAAATCCTAGCCTCAAACTGTTGAGCATTTTAGACTTTCTTGGTGACATGCAATTGCAAGAAAACCTAATCTGGGTTATATGTGTATGCAGGCTGTTAAGTATATTGAATATGACTCCTCATTCAGCGATGAGGAGAAGAAACAGTCTAAGGCGTTGAAGGTAACGTGCAATTTGAACGATGCGGCCTGCAAGCTGAAGCTGAAAGAATATAAGCAGGCTGAGAAACTATGCACCAAGGTAATGTTTAGGTCTCTTGTTTGCATATGATCAGACTTTAAGCTTTACGGGTATTGTTGCTAACAGCCTCCGTCTTGGATCCGTACAGGTTCTGGAAATGGACAGCATGAATGTGAAAGCTCTTTACAGAAGAGCGCAGGCATACATAAACTTGGCTGATTTTGAATTGGCAGAATTTGATATTAAGAAAGCTCTGGAGATCGACCCTGATAACAGGTATGTTTCAACTGATGGTTCTGTAGGACCATGAAGTTGGTCACCATGTAATTATTATGGAGCTCGCTGCATGCAGCATTGCTTCTCATGAATCCATTTTCTTGACTTGGGCATTTGTTTTGCAATTATAGTTAAATTCCTGATTTGCATCTATTGCCATAGTGATTAGTTTGGATCGTGTTCCACTGTGACTCATCAATCATATAAGCTATTAATCATGACAACACTTTCTAAAAGTCACTGAAAGTCTTTCAGCGATTTAGTTGCACCCTAGAATTTGTGCTTCCCAATAGAGTAGCTGTCTGCCTGTCTTCATTAGACCTATCAATCTTTGACGCGACCGAACTCACCCGAAAACTATGAGTTTTGAGCATGATTTTCTCGATCTGAACTTGAAATATATCGAACCCGAAAAAGCCGTAAATTAGTGGGTCAAATCTGACCCGCTCGTTTGACTTGAAAACTTTATTTTTTATGTCTTAGAATGACTTTTCGTTGGAATTCATTATTATTAAATTGTAATCGTAATTCATTCATATGTTATTTCTCTAATTCAAGTTGAAGCATTTAAAAAAATCTATCTATACTAGAAGATAATCATATTTTATTATGTATATTGTATCAAAAATAATATTTAGAGACAAACTTTTTAAAAGAAGAAGTGGAAAAAGGTCTCAATCATAACCTGTTGGGTTGACCTAAAATCTAAATACACCGTTCGTATGTACCCGAACTCGAAATACACTCGACCTATATTTAGACATATGACCGAACTGTAACCCGCCCATCTGTAAGGCTAGTGAATCTCATGCTTATTGCTGTGACACTGCTGTGCAGGGATGTGAAACTTGAATACAAGAAGTTGAAGGAGAAGATGCGGGAATACAACAAGAAAGATGCTCAATTCTACGGAAAGATGTTCTCCAAGATGCTGGACTCCAATGTAAGTGGCAAACCCCATAGTGTTGGACTCTTGAGCATTCCAAAATGTATTTTTTAATACAAATCTTATATGATCAAACCTATGCTAACTTGCTGGCGTGCTGCAGAAAGGTGCTTCCAAGGATGCGGAACCAATGTCCGTCGACAGCAAGGCATAAGAGTAATGGGTGGCTAGATATCTGCCTATTTTTCAATAGGCAGTGGAGAGGCTTCTCAACCATTGAGCAAAAGATTATATGTTTTATTATTCCAACATGGTTGTAGAATCAGATTCTCCACAACTGGGGAGAGGATTCTAGTCTTGTGTTAGTTGAACTTTGACATACAGTTTGGTTATTGAATGGCTAGTCTCTGAAAAATTTGATGTTTTGAAACTCACTTTGCAGACAGAACCTCACTTGAGATTGCAAGCTTCTGAGTAGTGTAGGTCTATGGGTTTCTGTCTTTTGTTAGGTTGGGTACTTGTTTGGCATCATTTGCGTTTTACAGCATGTTGTACAATGGGTTGGAGTATCCGGAGCGCAAAATTATTTCTCTCAATACATGTCACTTAAACTTAATACAGAATCAATTTGTATAAACTTTGGCCTTAAATTACAAATTTACAAGTGATGAATTTTAATGTGTGTACTTAGGCGGCAAGTAAATCGTATTGTTGAAAATATTATCGATGTTGTATTTTAAAAAATAAAGAAAAAAGCAATAATAAAAAATAAAAAGAATAATTTTTTTATTTAAATGAATAAAGGAAAAAGAAAGTGCATATGAAAAACAAGGAAAAGGAAAAAGAGTTATCAATGCAAACATATACACATTAATGTATATATTAATATTACATGATTTTTTGGGGAATATGAAAAACAAGGAAAAGGAAAAATAGCCTCGAAGACTTTGGCCAATAGAATTAAACCTTTTCTGGGGCTTCTTATTTCGGAAAACCAAAGTGCTTTTGTTCCGGCCCGTCTTATCACGGACTATGTGATTATAGCCCAAGAAGTTTTCCATACTATGAAAAAACGCTCAAAGAATCGAAAAGGGGTAATGGCCTTGAAACTTGATATGAGTAAGGCATACGACAGAGTGGAGTGAGATTTTCTTGAGAGTGTGATGAGCAAAATGGGCATACATGAAAACTGGACAAAAGCAGTGATGAGATGCGTTAGGAGTTCTACGTATTCTTTTACCTTTAATGGGAGTGTTCGGGGCCATGTGACCCCTTCGAGGGGACTCCGACAGGGTGATCCTATCTCCCCATATTTGTTTATTATGGTTGCTGAAGCTCTTGCAGGTTTGATCACTGTAGCAGCCGATAAGGGACAAATTCACTGGGTCAGGGCAAGTCGGAGAGGCCCAGTGATAACGCATCTTTTCTTTGCCGACGATAGTCTCTTATTCACAAGAGCAAACGGAGAGTGCTGCAGTTATAGAACTTCTCAAAATGTATGAGCAAGCATCCGGCGGAAGGTCAACTTTGAAAAATCGAAGTGTCATTTAGCGGAGGGTGGAGAGGAGAAGCAGATAGAACTGCACAACTCACGGGAATGAGGAGAGTTGATAGGCGAACAAGTATTTAGGGCGTAAGCGGTAATAGGGCGGTCTAAGAAAGAGATTTTTGCGAAGATAAAGGAGAGGATGTGGAAAAAATGACAATTGGAAGGAAAAATTCCTTTCTCGAGTGGAAAGGAAGTGTTGATCAAGGCCGTCATACAAGCAATACCTACCTATCTCATGAGTTTTTCAAGATCCCTCATCTAGTAGAGGAGATACATAGTATGACAAAATTTTGGTGGGGATAAAGAAGGTGGTAGGAAGATACCTTTGGAAGAGTTGGGATGATTTATGCCCCAAAATGCTTGGTGGTCTAAATTTCAGCGAGTTGATGCTTTCAACGATGCTATGTTAGCTAAGCAAGGGTGGAGGCTCTTTACAAGGTCGGAATCGTTCTTTGGGCAAAGTTCTAAAGGCCAAGTACTACCCAAACTCGGATGTTTTGGAGGCGGCGTGGTTACAACCCGAGCTACACATGGAGAAGCATTGCGGGATCCTGGAACTCCTCAAGAGGGTATGTCTTTGGAGAATTGGAGATGGCGGCCAGTGCGTGTTTGGAGTGACCCTTGGTCGATCGACGGCGAAAGCAATTTTGCAACAACGATTGTGGGAGCGAATGATGTTGAAATGAAGGTCGTGAGCTATTGAGCGAAGAAGGGACCGATCGGGATGTCGAGAAAATTACAAGCATTTTCAATCAAAGAGATCAAGATCTCATTATGGCCATACCCCAGTGAGAGACAAACAAGTGACGAAGGGTGTGGTGCTATTCCGACAGGGGAGTTCACGATGGCGTCGGCGTATTGGTGGGCATGTTGGTTAATAGCGGCGACTTTGACTTACTACCAAAGGTTTGGAGACCAGAAGTTACACCAAAAGCAAAATCCCTGTTATGGAGAATGACCACGGGGATACTTCCAACTAAAAGTGCTCTTCACAGACGCCATATCACGGAGAATGATAGCTGTGAAAGATGTAATGATAGACCCCAAAACCCAATACACGCCCTTGTTGAATGCAGTAAAATTAGAGGAGCCTGGGCCGAGGGGGAGAAACGAGCTCTGGAGCTTGCACAGGGAGAGACAGAAGCTAGACATGTGCTCGAGAAGTGGTGGAGTGATCTTAGCCCTGAGGCGCTACAGAGAGCTCTATTTCTGTGCTGGCTCTGCTGGAATGCGAGGAACAATGCATGCTTCAACCGCAGGGACACTCCAATATGGGTGATCCGGGATCGACTAGAAAGATTGGTGAGATCTTACAATGAGGAACAAGCGAAGTTGAAAGCTAGCTAAACGAGTACAACCCGGGATCGGTGTCTGGCATGGGAACCCCCACAGGAGGGCTGGGTGAAAATCAATACAGATGCATCGCTGAAGGAAGGGCGTTGGGTCGGTCTGGGTGTTGTCATAAGAAATCACACAGGGCGTGTTATGGTGGCGGCAGCTAAAACAGTAAACGCCAGGTGGGCTCCGGCAATCGCGAAAGGGAAAGCAGCGATCTACGGTCTCAAGTTAGCGGCGCGTTTTGGCTATTCCCGGGTGATGCTCGAGTCGGACGACTACGACTTATTTCAAGAGCTAAAAGTGCTGTAGCTTTGCTAAGTGAATTTGATCTAGTATTAGGAGACACTTTGGAGCTTAGTAGGGGTTTCCATTCATGTCTTTGGGCCCATGTTAAACGGGAAGCAAATGAGGTGGCCCATAATCTTGCAAAATTTAGTTGTGTTGAGGAAGAGAAAGTATGGATCGAAACATGTCCGAGGCATGTTGAACCCTATGTAACCATGGATTGTTTGGCTATGAATTGATTACTATGATTTACATCAAAAAAAAAAAAAAATAGTACATGATTTTTTTAAAAGTAATAAATAAAATAAAATAAAATAAAAATTGTCCTCATTAGAATGCACATATTTCGTTCTCACCCTTTGTACCTATAAATATATATACTAGTACTTAGACTTGTGCGTGGCAGGGGACGCAAGTAAATCATATGTATTGTTGAAAATATTATCGATATTATATTTTTGAAAGAATAAAGAAAAAAGCAATAATGAAAAATAAAAAAATAGTTTTTTTTATTTAAAAGAATAAAGAAAAAAAGAATAGTGCATATATATAAAAAAAAGAGTTATCAATGCAAACATACACACATTAATGCACACATTAATATTACATAATTATTTTAAAAAAATTAAATTAAATAAATTATACATTTCTCAAAATGGCCTCATTTTTTTTCGATTATTAGTAGCCAAAAGGCTAAAAGTTCATAACTTACAGCAACCCGTAAACACAACAGCAATCAACCACCAGAAAATTACAACCAAACTGCTAAAAACACCGCAAGAACTTAACATGCACCACAGCCAACCAAACAATAACATCACAAAAGCAAGAACAATGAATTTAGCTGCTTGGGTCATCATGGAATCGCACACCAATATTGTTGCCAATAGTCATCTTTCTTCGTTCAATCTCAGCTTCAATGTTATCAAGACTGTCATTAGAATCCACATTTCCCAAACTATCAAAATTCCCCTCCCCCCCCCCCCCCCACGAGGCTTTAAGAGCCTTCTACCTCATCTGGAGCATCTGGAAGGAGCGTAATGATTGCGTCTTCAACAACTCCGTCTTCAACGCCACAAGGGTCATCATCCCAGCCAAGAGAAGTTTTACAGAATGGCGAGCACGAAGCAGATTCTCTTACCAGGATCAACATCTTAACCAACATCAACAACCTCGGTCTCAGGTGCAGCACCGTCAAAATATTGTTCGTGAAGGGTGGAAATAGCCACGCTTCGGTTGGGTGAAGTTGAACTTTGATGGCTCCCTAAACCATCAAGGCTCAACAGTAGGATTCGTCATTTATGATCACCATGGCCGTATTCGAAAAGTTGGTGCTATGCCAGTTAATTCACACTCCATTGTGTTAACAGAAGCCTTGGCTCTCCGTTTTGGTCTTCAACAAGCTATTTTGGAAGGTTTTTCAAGAATTCAGATTGAATGTGATAGTCTTACTCTCATTCAAGCTATCCAAGGGACCATCCACACACCTTGGCATATTGATATGATTATCAGAGATATAAAACACTTAATCAGGCAGTTGGAAGATTATACTATTCGCCACATCTATCGAGAAACAAACTCAGCAGCAGATTGGATGGCTAACCTGGGTCATTCGTTACACTCTGCCGGTCTTTGGATATGTAGCCCCGCAGCGGATTTTTCTTTTATTATTCATGCTGATAACTTGGGGAGATGCCTTGATAGAAGGGTCCCCTAAGTTCTTGTTGGTTCTTGTTTACCCAAGTTTTAAAAAAAAAAAAATCTTATCAGCCTGTCACGTAAGATTGCCACCAAATCAATCACCGTCGAAATTGTTCTGAGTGCATTATTGTCCAAGGTCAAAGTTTAGTGCATTATTGTCCAATACCCCAAAAGTTCAGCATATTGGCTTACAAAAATCCTAAATATAATATAACATCATTGTAATTTTTAGTATAGTAGTATGATATATTTTCATTGTGATTTTATATTATAAATCATTGTAAATGATTAAAGCTTCGGGTGATAGATAGTATTATCCTATCGAATTATCTATATATTATAATAGAAATCATTGTGGGTCCCACGAAATAGAGCTACGGGAGTGAATGTAGGGAAATTGACCAATTACAACGTAGATAATTATATTTTTTTCTATTTTCAGTTTTTTTATTTTCATCCGGGTTTTTTTTAAATTAAAAAAACCAGAATGTATCCTGGACTGCTTTGGACTCTGACCACATTTACAACTGTTCCATAAATGTATTGGATTTTATTTTAATGCAGCAACGGGAATCTTAAGGTAGAAATTTTTTTTTTCTATATTCAATTTTTTTATTTATTTTAGTTCAAATTTTATCTATTTTTCTATATTAATAATAATAATAATAATAATAATAATAATAATAATAATCCATATCTATCTATATATTATAATAGAAATCATTGTGGGCCCCATGAAATAGAGCCACGGGAGTGAATGTAGTGGAATTGGTCAATCACAACGTAGAAAATTATTATTTTTTATATTTACAATCCAGATTTTATTTTAGAATTTAAAAAACCAAAAAGTATCACTAAACAAAATTAGATAATTAGAAAGAACAAAATTTAAATGATTTTACAAATCTATCTATATATTATAATAGAAATCATTGTGGGCCCCACGAAATAAAGCCACGGGAGTGACTATAACGGAATTGGCCAATCACAACGTAGAAAATTATTTTTTTTTTCTATTTACAATCCGAATTTTGTTTTAGAATGAAAAAAAAACCAAGAAGTATTACTAAACAAAAATAGATAATTAGAATGAACAAAATTTAAATAGATAATTAGAAAGAACAAAAATAGATAATTAATTAAAAAAAACAAAAAGTATCACTAAAATTTTCTATTGCTAAATTATATGTTTTGTCGGAACAATTTATTATGATGTTTTCCATGTAACAATTTTATTAATATTTCGTTTAGTTTACTTTGTGTGGATAGTTACTTATCCATGACTTTTATAAAATTTCAAAAGTAACTAATTTAGTTCACTCCATGCATCCCACACGGGTTGAGGCCTAGTAATAATTAATGGAAGACATTTTCATAAAAAGAGGCCTCCTTAAAATTGCTTTGATAGCTAAGACGCAAAACCCTTTTGCCTAGTATCATTTCTTACCAGCATGTCCTTTGTGATAGGGTTTATAAAATTGCTTTGAGGACCATGGCTAAGACTCAAAGCCCTTTTACCGAGTTCAATCATTTATGTGCCACACAACTTTCAATTTTTGTCAGTTTTACCACACAACTTTTAAATTTGTCAAATGTGTCACATAACTTCGAAAATTTGTCAAAAATGTCATCTAACTTTTTAATTTGACAAATATGCCACATAACTCTGAAAACTTGTCAAAAATGTCACCTAACTTTAAAAAATTATTTAAAATGCCACCAAATGAGATTTCGATATATTATAACAAGTAAAATTTATTTTTATTTTTATTTTTATTTTAAATTTATTTTAAAATTTAGAATAGTGAAAAATAGAAGAAAAATAACCTAATATATTAATGTAATTTTATTTTAGGGCGTTGAAGAGTAATAAGAAGAATTATGAGATGGGGTGGATATGTTAATTAAAATTAGATTAATATATTAAGGCCTTTTTCTATTATTTCTGACTATTCTAAATTAAAAAATAAAATGAATATAAATTCTACTTGTTATTATCGGTCAAAATCTCATTGAGTGGCATTTATGACAATATTTCTAATTTGACAAATTTAAAACTTATGTGGCATTTTTGACAATATTTCAAAGTTATGTGGTATATTTGACAAATTTAAAAATTATGCGCAAAACTGACAAAAATTGAAAGTTATATGGCATAGAAATGATTTAACTCCCCTTTTACCTATCATTTCTTCCTAGCCTGTCCTTGTAGCCACAGGGCTTTCATTCCATGAAAGAAAGGTCGTGGGGGAGGGATGGCATGAAAATTGACTTGAATAAAGGGGATGATCGGGTTGAATAGAGTTTCACCAGAGGTACTTTTGGAAATGGGCTTCAATCCCAAACTGATGCTAGTTGGTTTTTTAATTATGTCCCGTCAGTCATCTATAATATTATGGTGAACGGACAACTCTCAAACTCTCAAAGTGTATAACTTCGTTGCAAGGTTTGAGATAGGGTGATCTCCTTATCTATTTATTCTTATTGCGTAAGCATTCTTAGGTCTGTTGAGGCGAGCTGCAAACTTAGGGATGATAAACGAGACAAAGGCAAGTAGAGAACTAGACATATCTCTTTTTTTTCTTGCGATAGCCTACTCTTTAATAGAGATATGAGACAGGAATGCTCTCACATTGTTGAAGTTATCAACCATTACAAGAAGGCGTCAGCCGTCGAGTAAAGACTTAATTTTGATAAACCAGAGGTCTTATTCAGTAAAGAGGTTGAGTTGGCGAAGGATAATCTCACTGGTCTTTTGGGCATGACAATTGTAGAGAAGCATGAAAAGCACATGCGTGCATAACAATTAACAATTTAACAATTTAACAAAGTTTAGGGTTACCGGATGGGAGGGGAGTGGAGTGGAGTGGAGGGGAACCATTTACCTTCATTCTCCTCCATTAACCCCCTTTTCATTAGCCCTTAATATGAGAGTTTTACCGAATGGAAGGGAAATTCAAGAAAATAACTTTATCAATATAATAACTACTTCATTTTCGACTCCACGTCTCCACCCCTCGCCCCTCCCCTCCATTTTATAATCCAAACAAAACAATTAACATTTCTTACCCCTCATTCCCCTCTATTTATAATCCAAGCAAGACAGAAATAGATCTCTGCTTTCCAGCTTTCCCTCCCCTCCTCCTTTAATAACCAAACAAACTGTAAAACAAACTTCACCGAGTAATAGCATCAAGGTGCATCTGTGCAAGGCGAACACCAAAGGAGACACAGATGTTAGAATGCCAATATATTGAAAATCAAAGAGCGCATTTTCAAGATCTAAAGTGAGTCCAGCCCCGCAGCTGTGGCTAAGGATGAGCAACAATACGAAACAAATCAGCTTTTTTTTAACTCACTTTGCATCTCAGAAGAAGCTAGGAAGGATACAACAAATGTCACAGAATAACCTAACGGGTAAAACGTAAATCTCACAGCTAATCAATTCATGTGAAGGAACAATAGCAAATTATATGTTAACTACAACAATAAATGAAAAATAGTAAAGAATATGATTTCGACCAACTAAATGATCCACCGGCAGTCTTCTTCGACAGCAGCAGCAGCATCTCACTGAGGAAGAATACTAACTAACACCAACACAAGAATTCAAAGCGCAAACCCAACTTCCTTTGTCTAATTTGGTCTGGTGGAGACCCCTCTATTCTTTCATTTACTTTCTGTTTCGGCTGCTCAAAAACATTTTTGAGCATTCCTTGTGTAGGTAACGAAACATGTATATAGATACACATTCAAAAGGAATAAATAGCGTCACTGACCGCCAAATTGAGTGTATTCGGCAGAAGCTTTACATTAGTTAAGCTTCACAATCCAAATATTGTCTGTCTTGTGCTTGCTTGAGCCTCGTCGACTTTGATATCCAAATGAGATTGTGTTTTCTGCTCCTTCTCAGCTCACTTGCTCTCCAATCAAATCAAGACCGACAACCAGAAAAGTAATTCCTTGAAAAACTAGGAAATAGAAGTGAATCCCTTGTGCCGATAACAAGCTTCTAATTGAGGCTGTCAACAAAATAAATGCGAGGGTGAGTTCTTTCCTGTACAATTGGTTTCTTCTAGTTCTCCCGGTTTTCTTGGTTGTGTTTATCTTGCTTAATTCATCCAGGCCGGATTCTGAGGAGGATCTGTGTAGGGCGGGATTTTCCACCAAAATATCAGACTCCTTTTCGGATAAACCCACTAAATCAGCTTCAGATGACCTGCCCGACTTCTTAGTCACCACCCACTCATAGGAACCTTTGAATCGGAAAAGTCCAGTAATCATGGCATTGAACTTGGTAACGGACATAGTGTTCTCAAACAAAAGATAGGGGACTATGAATGGAAATGACTGAGGAGCTGGAAGAATATTCAAGATCGACATGAAACCAGGGACGTAACAGACAACCCATACTGGTAAATGTGCCTCGGGAAGAAACATGGTCAGCGGGAGGATGACACAGAAGAGTGTGAATGAATAGAACGGTAGTACGAGCTTCCGAAGCAGGAAGAACAAAAATATTAGATTGAACTTCTTCATCCAGCTCACCTGAAAGCCAAGGATAAGAAACACAACGTTAAACAGCGACAAGCATTACTGATAAGTATTCAGGGGAAAAAAATCAGATCGCAAGCAAAACATGATATAAAATGGTAAAATCCTCTAATAAAACATTAGCAAAATGAGTTTGCAATCTTTCATGCACTTTAAGCTAACCTAAATTTACAAGATTTAAATATAGTGCTCAGCAGTGGCAGATCTAGATCTTTGAATCAGGGTGTCCAGTACATTATTGTGTTTGTTAGATAAACACAAATTTGATACGTAGTAGTTTTTATCCCAAATTATACTAATTCTTTTTAATACAAATGCACCGATGGTGCTCAGCAAAGATTCTTCCTCAATAATTTACGGAAACCAATATTGTGTTGGGAAGGGCACATAGCCATAAGCAAAGCATAGAAGCTGCAAATCTTGAATACGGATCGTTTTTGACAATTTGTGGAGGATATGAATTTGGCCCAAGTATATTTACTTGCAGAAAGAAATGGTGAGTCATTAGGCAAGGCAGAAACAGATGAGACCTACAATAACCCTGAAACAGAAGTAGAAAACACCAACTTGGCACAATTGCAAATTACATTGAAAGCGAAATATTGTACTGCATAATTGCAAAAATACTACTGTTTTTTTAAAAAGGACAAGAAAAAAAAGAATATATTGAATCAAAATCAGGGTGATGGATGCAAAATAGCATCCAATCAAGTTTGAACAATGGTAGAGTTCGTTTTCTCAGAGAACAATATGGTACCACTTGTCCGGACTTTCATTCAATTCACATAAATTGTTAGTACATCAACTCTGAATAGGAGTCATGTAAGAAATATTTGTCTCTTAGCAGTAAAGGTAGCCAACTAACGCCACAGCGCAGAAAGCATACGCACAAAATTATAAAGTTCAGTCCATACCTTAGAGCGAATTATGTCCATGAAGCACATTCGGAATAATTGCATGGGACCTGAATGCCAGCGATGCTGCTGCTTCTTATATGCTCCATATGACTCTGGGAGCTCACAAAGGCACTGCAAAAATATCTCTGTTCAGTACAAGCCTATTGTACTTCTTCACAATTTCATTAACAATCTCAGTTATGGGTGTACCAACCTTTACGTCGTTTACGAATATGAACTTCCATCCACAAAGGTGAGCCCGGACAGCAATATCCATGTCCTCAACAGTTGTCCGTTCCAACCAGCCACCACAATCCTCTAAAGCCTTGATTCTCCAAACACCAGCCGTTCCGTTAAAACCAAAAAAATTGATGGAAACCCCATTGACCTGCTGTTCCACCTCAAAGTGGAAAGATAGATTTATGTTCTGCAATCTTGTCAGCAAGTTTTCATCTCTGTTAATGAAAGCCCACCTTGCTTGGACTAATGCAAGATCATCATTTCCCTTCAAGGAAAAGATACAAGAGACAAACAAACAACAAAGTTTAGATGACGTGACAAATCACTTCTGTAATTGCATTATCTTATGAGACAGCGCAATGACAAACATCCATACTATTTATCATTGCTGAAATATCTTCTAAAGGGCCTCAAGATAAGAACCATAATATTATCACGTACGCTTATGGATATGAAGATGAAGTATCAATTTGGCCATTGGGGGTCCCCTCAAAAAAAAAAAAAATGGCCATTTGGGGATTAAAGAAATAATTAGTAACTCAAACTAGTTTTAAGAAATAATTTTGATACCTAGTGGTGTTACATTTATGTATCAAAAACAGTAATTCAAATTAGTAACACAACAATATCTTGATCCTAAATGGTATTGTGATACTCTCATATTAATTTAAACTGAAAAATAATAGTATTTCAAACAAGTTTTCATAATGAATTCAATTCCTCAGATCCTTTCTATGTAGTGTCTGATGATCCTAAACTTGCTCACAAAAAAAAAAAAGATCTACAACTCAAATAATAATGGATTACTAGCAGACACGCAATGACATACCTTGAAATAAGGAACTGTTTTCTTCAGGAAATCTGGTGCAGGTTGAAAATCTGCATCGAATATGGCAACAAATTCATAATCTTTGACATAGTCACAACTCATTGCAGATTTCAGATTTCCAGCCTTGTATCCTGTACGGATAAGGCGGTGTCTATATACAATGCGCACACCCCTTTGTTGATATTTGTGAACTTCTGCTTTTATCAGTTGCTGAACGTCAGGATCATCAGAATCATCCAAGACTTGCACGAGCATTCTTTCTTTTGGCCAGTCCTGACTGCATACTGCGCCAATGGAATGTTGATAGACCTGTTCAACACCCCGTCAGCAGCCATAATATTATTTACTTGGAAAATACAAGATAAATCAAACATAATATCCTCATAGGTTATGCAAGTCGCACATATTCTAGCAAACACTCTGAGACTTTTCAATCACCTGATGAGAAATACTGGAAGGTAACAGTGTAACACCCCATTTGGCTTTTTTACTGTCAATTATGTCATGAAGATGTGTATACAAACGGAATTTTGCAAGTTGTTCTCAAGGTTGGTGGAATAAGCTACGAACATCAGCTCCGCACTTTAATTTTTTTTTTTTTCCATTGGCCACATCAATTAACTTTTCTTAGCAGAGAAATATTCCAATACTTATTTGGTCAACTATAGCTCAGGAAATATTGCTCCATATGCACTTTAGCACTTAATCCAAACTGATATATCTCAGAAAACAAGGGATATATAAGAGGGATCCGGGGTGCATACAATATCAAGAGCAACAATAAAAACAGGCCTTTACACAGGAAAGGATTAAGATACAACATTGCACCAAAAGCAATAGATACTCTGCACCAAGAATGATAAGCAACGAATGTTGTAGAAGGTGGTGTAAGTTACTTAAACACAAGGAAGCCATAACTTTGTTTCACAATTACAAGTACTCCGCACCATATTGTTCTTCATGTGAAGTGCCAAACAGAAACTCCCTTTTGCAGCAATGGTATTTACAACATCCTTCATCATAACTTTCACAGGTACATAAAGGGTCATGTCATTTATTTATTTTAGATACATACACCACACTATCGCCCAAGAATTCCACTACACTACATCTACTAAAAATGCTGGTTTATCAGATTTCTGCAGTATGCTGGAAGCCTAAAACTTTGAAAACCCAAGCCTTTTGGTATGCAAACTTCTACTAGCAAATGAGAACGCTTAAGTAGGGAAAGCAACCCTTGATCCTACAACACTAATGCTCCATCACATTGCAGTGACTTCCCCCTAAAATCCAACATTGCTACAAATACTTAAACTTCTAACAAGTATCTTAATTTACTAACATTGACAGCGAGCTGATCATGGTAACTAACAACTCCTAAACCATTGGCACAAATACTTACTTGGGAAAGTGACCTCGATCCTACTACACTCATTGTTCCATCAAATTGCCATAAATTCTCCCAAAGATCCAACATTGCCACAAATACTTTAACTTTTAAGCAAGCTGATCACGATAACTATCAACTCCTAAATGGTAAACTATTGCACAGATGAAACTAAACAAAACCAAAAATGAAGTGTCAAGAGAGGGGATTTGAGACCTACATCTTACCTCCCTCTCATTGCACATTGGTATCTGCACCAGCACCATAGGATACTCCGCCACCGACGTATTCGAGGAATACTCCATAACCGCGACCGGCTTAATTCCACGCAACTTGATCCAAATGCAGCCCAACATCAACACTGCTCGATCGACCGACTGCACCAGGAACAGCACAATGCACACATTGGACAAGCTCTGCAATGGCGGAGCAAGGTACTCGGCTCTAACCCTCAACCAAGTGGCATAAACAAGCTCGACAAACCCTAGAACCTCCGCCTTGTGCAGCGATGGTGGACTAAAATGCCATCCTTTAAAGTAGGCAAGGAGCTCAAAACACAGCAAAACCAAGACAATCCCCAACAAAACTTTGATGAGGCGGTAAAATCTGGATTCGGAGGGGAGAAGAGGCGAGGAAGAATCCGCAGCGATGCGACGATTAGCGGTGCGGAAGAGGTTGAGAAACCCTAGGAAAAGGGAAGAGATAGAATGGAGAAGGTGTTGGAGCTTCAAGAGGTAGAAGAAGGAGAGCTGCCTGGCACTGCGATGGCGGTGGCGGTCCTTGCCGAAGGGAGAATCAATGGCAGAGGAGGAGGAGGAGGAGAGAGAAGAATCGGGGCTCCGAATGTCGACGGTGAGGAAGGTGTAGGCGTCGGAGGAAGAGGTAGGGAAGTCGGTGGTGTGGTTGTGGTTGTGGTTGTGGTTCTCGACCCGCTGCTTGTTCCACCATTCTTGGAACTCGTAGTTGGGAGGACGAGACATAGAAGAAAGAGGGGTAGAGGGATGGAAGAAGAGCTTCAATGGAGGGTTTCAATGGCGGTTCTTGTTTTCTGGAGATCTGGGTAGGAATGCATATGCATTGTTGTGTTTCTCTCTCCTCCTGGGCCTGGGTGGGTGTAGTTTTGTGAGCCTGTGGTGATGCCGGGGGGCTGTCACTTTCTCTCTCCTCTGTCTCAAGGATCCGAAAAGTTTTGAGGTTAAAAAATGACAACTATTTTTAGAAAGTATCGTTAGTACTTCAATTTTTCATTTAAACTTTGTTTCTAATCATTTTCATGAAATCTACTCATTTGTTTGACAAAAAAACAATGAAAATTCTATCTGTAACTTCAAACTCTGCATAATATCCTTAAAGAATTGATTCTATAATTTTTAATTATACTATTGTGATCATCAATATACTCAACAAAATTATGAGATAATACTCTGGTAAAAGTATAACATTTTTTACTGTAAATTTAACAATAATTATTTATATAGTGATTTGTGTTAAATTAATACATGAGTGATTATTGTTAAATCAAAGAATTAAATTAATATAAGAATGATAGGTGAAGTTGACAAATATGAACTTTGGAAAAAGTTTTAATTGCATGACAATAAAGAGAGCATTAAATTAGAATTTATTTTTCTTGTTAGGGAAAAGGTAAAAACACTTAATTTCAGAAAAGCAAAATACAATAATCAACTACTAACTATTAGGGTTTGTACGGTTAGTGACCCTAAGTTTATTTCTGACTACCGGAGTTGTTCATCCCCCAACGTGGGAATCAAATATCGTCGACATCAGACATGGTAGAGGAGTTGGTCGATGAATGGAGTAAGTTTAGATTGACAGAAGAGGAAGAGAAAGCAATAGGAGAGGAGGAGGAAGAAAGGCAGGATGGGTCAGATGAACAAGAGTAGGCCAAAACTCTATTGGTCCTTACGGGCAAACTATGTACGGAGAAACCTTTCTTCTTTGAAGCGATGAAAATGACCCAGTGTACGGTGGAAGAGAGATAGAGTGGCAATTAGGAAACTCAATCAAATTTTGTTCTTGTAGTTCTTTTCGTTAACAAATAAACAAAGGGTGTTGGATGGCATACCATGGTCCTTTGACAACAACCTCTATTGCTGGAAGAGGTCTTCGGTGAGATGCAACCATCAAAGATAGAATTTGGGATTAGGCCATTCTAGGTAAGAATGCAATGTATGGTGCTCCGCTTCAGAAATGGGCGGAAAAAATTGAAACGAAGATCATGGAAGGGATGGCGGGCTTCATAGAATACGACTCCACTTACCCCCTCGGATGGGAGCCTTGCATGAGGGTTAGGCACGGGTGGACATCTGAAAACCGCTATTATGGGGGAAGAGAGTAGCAGTGAGAAAGAGAGTGCACAAATGGGTGGACTTCAAATATAAAAGACTCCCTACTTTCTGTTATTTCTGCAGGAGGATTGGTCATACCAATAAAGACTACCGAGAGGAGGAAAATGAAGGTAAGGAGATGGTCTACGCCTATGGTGAATGGCTCAAAGCAAGCCTGAGACAGAGGGCACTAATGATCTCGAAGGAAGAACTTGATTGTGACAAAGAAAAGCTAGAAAAGATGCTGAGGAAGAGTGAGGTAGAGAGAGAAAAAAGATGAGGTTAGCAAGGTCTAGCTAAGACCACCAAGTATGACCAAAAGACAGAGGGCCTATTTCAAGTTGTCAACCGCTTTTTCAACTATTCTAAGTGGTAGATTTATTTTGAAGATTATTCCAAATGGTAGGCTTATTTTGAAAACTTTAAAAATTATTCAAAGTTTTCAAGCAATTTAAAAACTATTTCTAGCTGTCAAACACTTTAAATATTATTCAAAGTGAGTCGAGTGTGAGATTGATAGGAAAGCTAAATGAAATTGAGAGAGGAGGAAAGTTTTGCGAGCAATATTTTAACAACGGTACAAGAAGAAACTCATGAGATAGAAAATTTTTCAAAATAAGTCAATCACTTGGAATAGTTTAAAAAGTGATTGACAACTTGGAACAGGCAAAAGTTGAAGCCTACCAAATAGAATTTCCTTCTTTCAACTATTCCAAGTGGATATAATGAATGTGTGACCCATACTTAATTGACATTCTCTGAGAGATTAACAATGAATCTATGATTAATCTATCTATCGATCATATCTATCTATGCACCCAATATATATATATATATATATATATATATATATATATATATATATATATATATATATGTTTGTATGTATGTATGTATGTATATATGTATGTATGTATTTAATTTGACAGGTCCGCGGGTCCATAGTCAGACCTTGACCCGAACCCGCCAAAATTTTAGTAGACTAAAACCCGACCCAAACCCAATGAGTCCATTTTTTTGGACCCAAACACACCTAAATGGGTCGCATCTAGTCGACTCTAGATCTGGTCCTAGACCATTGTCATCCCTACTAAAAGACGATCAACATATTACATGGAAATAGAGGGAGAATTGGAGGCTAGGGGTAAAATGAGGGAGCTAGCGGAGGAAGGAATTCAGTGCTTTTAGTTTACAGCGGGGGTGGGTCAATCCCACCTTCTCCAAGCATAATGAGGATTTTGTGCTGGAACTGCCAAGGTGGGGGCAACACCCATGTAGTTTAGCAGCTTCTTAACGGAGGAATAAACTTTTTCGCCCCATTGTATTCCTCTCGGACAATGGTTAACAAGGAAGTGATTGGTAGATTAAAGCCAAAGTTTGGTTTAGATGGCTTCTTGGGAGTGAGTGGCAATGGTCGCCTACAGTGCTCATCATATCTACTGTATCATTCGTGAGCAAACGGGAAGGGAGTAAGCCTTTGTGATCATATGTGGGTGGGATAAGGCATTAAACAAACATAACACTTAACGATTGATGAGCACAATCATGGAGGATAAAAGATGGCCACTGGTTTTCAAGGGTGACTTTAACAAGATACTTACATGGGAGGAGCAGAAGGGGCGCAGGCCGAGAGACCGAAGATTGATAGAAGCTTTTAGGGATGTGTTGGATGATTGGGGGTTTAAGGATTTATAGTTCATAGGATCCTTGTTCACGAGGGAAAAAGGTAAAAGTACGAGCACATGTAAGCAAGAATAGCTAGACAGATAGATAGCATGTGCGGATTCTGTTAACATGCACAAAGATGTTGAGGTGGAACACTTACTAAGGCTTTGCTCAAACATTCATCAATCCTATTATCTACTTCCAAGAGAGCACACATTAGGGGACTGTTTAGAAGGAGGACAAAACTAGAGAAGTTCTGGTTTGATTACCCTGAATCCGCGAAAATTGTTGAAGACTATTGGCATAAAAACCCAGGTGTGAACCCAATCTAGGGAATGTAGAGGATATCACAAAACCTTGCAGGGTGGGCTAATATGAAATTTGGTGATATGAATAAAGAGATTGAGGAGAAGGGGAAGGATTTGGATCCTTTAGACGTTAGGTGCCAGGAGATCTTAGCGTTAGAGGATAGGCTTGAGTAACTTTACAAAAACATGGAAGCGTTTTGGTACCTACGAGCTCACTCAGCGGAGATTAAAGGCAAGGATTCCCCCATAAAGCCTCCTAAAGAACATTGGAAAATAGGATAACAAGCATGGTCAAGGAGGATGGTGAGACAATAAACGATGATGATGAGTTAATGGAGCATAACATGGACTGCTATCAATCATTGTTCCGCCGAGGAGGGGGCTAGGTACTGTCAGTTGGGACAATGACACCCTTTCGGGGGTGAACAACTCAATTATCTTGAATATGAATGAAGATCTCACGAAACTTGACGTAGTGGAGGGAGTCCACACGGCTGTAATGCAGATGCACCCTAGCAAGGAGTCGGGACCCAATGTTATGCATGTTTTCTTTTTTCGAAAATTTTGGCATATTATTGGGGAAGATATTGTTTGTTTTGTGCGTGACGTGCTTAGTTGTCGTGTACCCGTAGAATCCTTTAATTCCACCAACGTCACCTTTATACCCAAGTGTAAGAGCCCTAAACACATTAACAACTATTGCCCCATAAGTCTTGGTAATGTGATTTATAAAATAATTTCTAAAACTCTTGCGAGCTGACTTAAGTGATGGCTCCTCGAGATGGTGTCTCAAAATCAAAGTGCTTTCGTTCCTGGTAGGTCTATCGTTGATGATGTCCTTATGGCCTTAGAGACCTATTATATATGAAGTCTTGATCAACCTCATGTAGGTAGACCTGGCAATCCTTATCCTTATCCTTATCCTTATTCTTATCCGAAATTTGATCTGATCCATTCGAATTCGAACTCGATCCGCACCCGAGTGTCCAGACCCGACCTTCATCCGAAACCCAGATCACTCCGATCCGAAACTGATTCGAACCGAACCTCGAAGTTTACCGAATAGGAAAGCATCCGAAATAATCCGAAACGACCTGAACCCGATCCGAGCCATGCTAAACCCGAATAAGCTCGTATCCGAAAATCAGTCGAACCGAATTTAATCCAACCCGAGACACACCCGAATCAATTTTTACCATACTCGAGACACATCCGAACTGAATTTTACCCGACTCGAGACACACCTGTATCGATGTACACCTGAACAAGAACCAACCTGATTTACACCCAAACCAAACTATTCCCGACCTGATTATAATCTGGTAAAATTAGAACCAAACTGTCAAATACTATCACACCAATACTATCGCGCTAAATTATAATATTGTTTAATATGCGTTTAATACTTGAACTGTTTGTGTAAAAGGAGGAAAGTAAGAATCATTGATATAAAACGAATACAATTGTAAGACTTTATCAACGACTCAATGTCAATGTTACTGAATAAAAAGCTATTATATAAAATATAAATTTTTCATGAATCATTGTTTGATAAAAATCAACGTTTATATCGATAAATAAATGACTGTATTTTTATTCACTTTTTTTCGAATAAAACAAGTACCATATTTTATGCGTTTAATTCAAATAATATTGAATAAAATACAATTTTTTTTCCGAATTGTTATTTATTTGACTTTCAATGAATGTAGTAGTTAATATTATTTTTGAGTGATTTCCATACAATACAGTACAGAGGACAAACTCATGAATTGGAATCATACACTATAAATTATTTCATTATGCAATAAATATTTACTCAAAATTAGAAATTGTCATTTTAGTAATAAATAAATTTTAACAGAAAACGAAAATAACTTGACCCGATAGCAATCCAATCCGAAATCAGTCCGACCCGAAAATAAATACAACCTTTGATGCATCCGAAAACAAGCAACCGAATAAACCCAATCCGAATTTGATATGATCCGACTCAACCCGGCCCATGAAAAGTTTCAACCGGCTCTAACCCGAAGATGACGATCCAGTTAAACCTAAGCTAGACCCGATCCGACCCGGGCAAGATCTATTCGGAGGCAAATGAATCCGAACCCCATCCGACCCAAACCCGATCCGATCTGGAGTATGGATGATGCAAGCAAACTCGAACCCAAGTCATCCGATCCGAACCCGATCCGACCCATCTGATTGCCAGGTCTACATGTAGGAGTAGTATGACGATCAAACTAGATATGTAGAAGACTTATGATGAATGATGATGTGTGTTAACTAGGTGCAATATTCTGTGATTTTCAGCGGTAGACCCACAGATATTATTAATCCGCCCAGGGTACTTCGTCAGAGGGACCCTATCTCATCCGATCTGTTTATCCTGGTAGCTAAAGCTCTTTCAGGTATGTGGAAGGTTGTGGAAGAGGGAGAGATCCGTGGGCTCAAAGTTAGCGAAAGAGGCCCAGCTATTTTGCACCTCTTCTTTGCAGACGACAATCTCGTCTTCAGAAGGGCAAACATACCACAATGCTTGAAGATAGTTAAGATCCTCAACGTATACGAAGAAGCATTGGGATAGAAAGTTAATAGGGAAAAGTCTGGATGTGTACTTTAATAAAAGCGCGTCGATTGAAAGAAAGGAAGAGCTAGCCTGCATGTTAGGCATGACACAAATCTCAGCCCCAGCAAAATATCTCGGTGCAACAACCTTGGCCGGGAGGTCCAAGAATGAGATTATTGGGTCAATTATAGACAGGATTTGGAAGAAATTAAGGGGTTGGAAGGAAAAAAAACTCTATCAAAAGCAGGGAAAGAGATTTTGATCAGGGCAATGGCGCATGCTACCCCACTTATCTTATGAGTTATTTTAAAATGCCTTCACAGATGATGAATGAGATAAATAATGTCTTAGCAAATTTTTGGTAGGGAGTGAGGCAAGGTGAAAAGAAGATGCATCGGCTCATCTAGGAAAAATTAATCCAACACAAATGTCTTGGAGGGCTCGGTTTTCGCTAACTGGATGTTTTCAATCATGCACTCTTGGGTAAAATGGCATGGCGGACTTTTTACAACCCTAACCTCCTAGTGGTGCAAGTGATGAAAGGAACATGAAAGAAGAAGGGGATTGATTGAGGTGGTTAGATGAAATTGGGTCAAGGCTGCAAAACTTAATACACAAGTCAGTCAAGGTTATTGGCGTAGCCAAGGATAATTAGGGTGTAAACACGAAATTAAATGATGAAAATTAAAGAAGATAATACAGATGAATTTAGCCGATGTTCACCCTTCCAAACAGGGCTACGTCATCGGACCTAAGTTTCTCATCACTTAGGATTTTGAACCACTTTACTTCTTTTTCACTTAAGAAGTACAACGAGGTCCTCAAACTCGGCTCCCTTGAGCACCTTCAAGGCAAGCTTACAAAATACTCAATTAAGAAGACATATCCCCCTGATCTACAACTCAATCAAGGCAACACCCTTGATCTACAACTCACTAAGCATTAACAACACTTAACTACCTAAGTGAGTTTTCCAACTCACTTAATACAAGTCCCATTACATAAGTATATTTTTAGATGGAGGACCTTATAATACAAGAGACTAATGCATGTGAAATTACAATGTGTCTTTCTTGTGGAGTGGAGTGTTTCCCTCATTTTGTTTTTCTCTACCTTCGTCATCTTTTTACACCTAAAAGGTGAGGTGAATGTTGGACTTTTCAAGGCTTTGGAAGGAGCCTTCAATTGGCAAGATATCGTTGGAGATCTTCACAAACTCAATTTCTCATTGATTTCTTGCTGGAATCAAGGGGTCACATGATACTTGCTGCAATTACAACAATCAAGCCTTCCTTATAGTTGGAAACCTTCTAAGAGAGATATGCCAACAAATAGTAAACGTAATATTGGATTAAGATATTTGATATCATGGAAGGAGGTAACAAATCTGCCAAAACATAATATTCGAATTTTGAGTTTCACTCAAAACTGTTCTAGTTACCAAGGTTCTTGAGCCTGGGCCTATCGAGGTCCTTGCGCCTGGGTCTGCCAAGGTCTTCGAGGGGGTTTAACAGATCATATTTTCCTAATTCAGACTTCCTGGGCTCGTTCCTGGGTTTCAGAGCAAGCTATGCTTGGAGAATCTTATTGGGGTGAAGAGTATTTTAATAGAGGGACTAATCTAGAGGATAGATGATTAGGGCTAAATTAAAGTTCGAAAGGACAGATGGGTAGTGGACGATGATGGAAAGGACTTTATCTCCCCGTGTCCTCATGACCTCCAGGATATGGTAGTTGCAAACCTTTTTGCGAGGGACTCTTTGGAACGGGATGCCCAGAAAGTGACTGAGTTGTTTGTAGAGAGGGATTGAAATATAATACTCAATATCCCGTTGAGTGAGAGGAGACCGAGGGATAAACAAGTATGGAGCCTAACAAAAAATGGAGTCTACTCGGTGAAGAGCTTATCTTTAGGGGGCCTCGCATAAATGGGATTTGTTTGATGAAAGGTGGCAAATGGTATGGAGATTGAAAGTGACCCCAAAAAGTACTCATTTGGCTTGGAGAGGCACTACTGGGGGACTTCCTACAAGATTTAGAATGAAAGTGAGACATCTTGTGGAGGAAGACACTTGTGAGTTGTGCAGGGAGGGGCCTGAGAGTATTAATCATGCATTGTTTGACTGTGTAAAAACACAGGATGTTATGGCTGAGCACCTGGAAGGGTTGCTTAGTGGGAGGAAGGGGGGAGGGGGAGGGCTTTCTTGAATGTCTTAGCAAGGTGGCAGGATGAGTTCGAAGAAGACAAAGTCCAGTTAGCTCTCTTCTTCTGCTGGAATATATGGCGCACTAGAAATGGCAAAGCAGCGCCAACTGAAATATGGGGAGGGAGGGGGTCGTGAATAGATGGAACGGGCTCGACAAACTTCTGAGCTAGGAGGTGCAACTTAGAAACCTACAATCGAGAAGTGTGGTTGTGTGGAGTCCGCCTAATGCAGGCCAAGTTAAAATCAATGTGGGTGCAGGTTTGGTGGCCGAGGGTAGGGTCAACTCTTGTTGCAGTGATCAAAGATCATAACAGGGATGTGGTGGTGGTTGGTTACAAGCATGATAGAGCAACAAGGTGGGTGAAGGGAAGGCGACCTTGTCGGGGTTGAAGCTTGCGACTCGGTTCGGTCTTGCTTATGTCTGGCTTAAGACAGACAGCTTATCAGTCCAGTCCAAATGCAAAAGTAGGCTACCTTTCTTAGCGGTATTGATTTACTCATTGAAGACATTTTAGTCGCAAGTAATTTGTTCCAATTTGTATGTTTTTTCATATTAGAAAGGACGGTAACTCAGTCGCTGACAACCTCTCGAAGTTCATGGAAGTGGCAGAACTGGAAAAGGTAGGGTTGGAGTGATCTCAGATTATGTCCGACACTTTGTACTCATGGGCAAATTAAGTATTGAATGAGGTCGGTTTGCTTTGGCCTAAAAAAACTATTCAAATGTCCATTTGGAACAAGAATCAGATACTAATTATTCAATCAATACAACGTCCAACCAATATTTACTTTGTTACTATAAAAGTTGTCACAACTTGATTAGTGAGGCTTAGAAAGACTCGCAATACCGATCATTTTCTTTGAGGTTTTAAACCCTTTGGCATATACCCTCCAATCCTTATGGAACGCCAACCTATAAGGGTGATAAAAAAAAAAAAAAGAACTGAAACTGATGAACCAAATCGAGGGCCAATTGAACCGAAATGAATAATATCCATAGTTTGTCCACCGTCGGTAGGTAGCCTCCATGACCATTGATAACCTTGTGGTAAACCCTCAAAGGCTCAAACTATCCCAAGCCACCCCAATCCCCAATGTCACGTAGCGATTACCCTTCCCCAAAAAATTGTTTTAATAAGATGTGCAGCGCCCACGTTTATAAACCCAGGACCCCCATTTCCTCTTTTGATGTGGGACCTTAATTTTTTCCTATGACACCAAACATTTCCGCACCACTTTTGAATATGATTTTGTCATTATTTGGATATCAGAAAACTTTATTATCATGCAATATTTTTCAATTATTTTATGTTTAATGTTTTATGAATATCAAATACTCCTAAATACTATAATTAAGTTGAAAACATCACTAGACACCTCAAAATGCTTCCAAATACTCTTTAAGTCTTAATCAATAGGAGAGAAATAAAATAATTTTTGAGGATATTAGACAAAAACACGGTTTTTGTGAAGACAAACTACTCACAATATTTTTCTACATACTTTTTCAAATTTTACTTTTTATACCTAAATTTACATAACTTTTCTCATTCTAAAAGATCTCATTTCCTACTGGTTACTTTTACTTAAACCACCCAAACCTAGTCAAACTTATCAAACTTTTTGTTAGAGAAAAGTGAGTAGCAAGGTAACAGCGGAAGCGAATAATAGAATCGAAAACGAGATGACGGATATTACGACAAAATTTAAGAATGAAAAATAAGCGATAAAATCAAACACCAGAATTACGTGGGAAACCGAAGAACTCGGAGAAAAACCCATGGACGGCGACAACCAGAAAATAATCCATTATGAGAAAGAGGAGTACAACCTGATCACTATCACAGGGTGTGATACGATCCACAAAGGAGATTACAATAACAATCTCTCAACACTCAACTCACAATCTCTCAGGATACACTGGGGAAAATATTGGTGAGACCCCTTTTTCTCTCAATATTTTCTCTCTCTCTAGCTCTCTGTGTTTACCGATGTGTTTTGGTGGAGAAACATGTACCCTATTTATAGGGAAAACTCCCTATAACCTAACTTGACTCCCACTCCAATTAGATTTAGAATCTAATACAATTAGGAAACCCAACATAATAAGGAAACCTAAATAATATCCTAATACAATTAGGAAACAAATAATTGTGGGATCAAGAGATTTGGTGATTTTAGGACACTTTCCTAACAAACTCCACCTTGGACTAAAATCAACGAATCATCGGTCCAGATAAACATCTTGACTGTCGCCATCAACACGCCTCCGCAGGCGTGGCCCACAGGCTCTCACATGCTTAGAACACCAACTAAGTCCAAACAATGTTCGAACTTAGCTATAGATAGAGGCTTGGTTAACATGTCAGGATTCTCAGTATGCACCTTCTTCACAACGATCTCTCCCAAAGAATCAGATCTCGATGAAGTGATACCTGACGCTTATATGCTTGGTCTTCGAATGATAAGTGTCATTCTTTGTCAGATGTATAGCACTCTGACTGTCTAAATAAACCACGGTCTCGCCCTGTGGTACTCCAAGCTCCATGACCAATCCCCTCAACCAGATGGCCTCTTTCACTCCTTCCGTTGCAGCAATATATTCAGCCTCTATAGTAGACAGGGCTGCTATAGATTGAAGTGAAGCTTTCCAAGATATTGCTCCTCCACACATGATGAACACATACCCTGAAATTGAGCGTCTCCTATCCAAGTCTCCGCCATAATCAGCATCAACATAACCTACCACATCAGACGTTGCAGCACTACCTCTATCATACATGATGCCTTTCTCTAAAGTACCTTTCACATAGCGAAGGATCCACTTTACCCCTTCCCAATGCTCCTTCCCTGGATTCTGCATATATCTACTCACCACACTAACTACATGGGACTGGTCAAGTCTAGTGCACACCATAGCATACATCAAACTACCAACTGCACTAGCATAGGGAATATTAGACATCCTCCTTACCTCCAAATCAGATTTAGGACAGTTCTCACCAAACAACTTGAAGTGTGCAGCTAACGGAGTTGAAACTGCTTTACAGTTTCTCATGTTGAATATGTCCAACACCTTCTCCAGATATTTCTTCTGAGACAGGAACAACTTCCTTGCCTTTCTATCCCTTTGGATCTCCATACCCAAAATCTTCTTCGACGCTCCGAGGTCTTTCATCTCAAACTCCTGGTTGAGTTGAGATTTCAGCTTCTTTATTGGTGACATGTCCCTGGAGGCAATCAACATGTCATCTACATACAATAATAAGTAAATGAAAGACCTTTCTTCAAATTGCCTGTAGTACACACAATTATCATAGTGACTTCTTGTGTACCCTTGCCCTACCATAAAGGTATCAAACCTTTTATACCACTGCCTGGGTGCCTGTTTAAGTCAATACAAGGACTTTCTCAATCTGCATACCTATTCCCCGCTACAGAACGATGAAACCATCCGCCTTCATATATTGCCTCCTCCAACTCGCCATGGAGGAAAGCTGTCTTGACATCAAGTTGCTCCAACTCCAAATCAAATAGAGCAACAAAGGCAAGCAAGGTGTGGATCGACGATGCCTCACGATCGGCGAGAATACTTCGTAGTCGATTCCTTCTTTCCGGTTGCAACCCCTTACCACTAATCTAGCCTTCCACCTTGCACTTTCTACACCAGGATACCTTCCTTTCTCTTGTACACCCACTCAAGAAGAGCTCGTCGCCCTTTAGGCAACTCACATAGCTCCCATGTATGGTTTTTCTGCAGACTCTCCATCTCCTCTTGCATAGCTCCTATCCAGTTTGAGGCATTCGGACAAGAGATGGCCTCTTGATAGGTAGAAGGTTCAGCACCTTCAGGAGTCTCCTCTGCAACACTCAGCGCATAAGCAATCATAGCATCATCTTCTTCAGTATATCGCGCCGGTCTCCTGATCTCCCTCCTGGGACGATCTCCAGCAATGCATGGTTGTTCCTCCACCTGAGGAACATTCGTCTCAATCTCAGGCTCATCAACCTGAGTTGGTACAGGAGCATCATCAGTAGTTTGCTCCTTATTGCAGGTTCCAGCAGCTCCACCTTGAGCCTGCTCCACCTCGAACACCATTCTTCCTGCATCCTTCTCCTGATTTCCTGCATCATCAGAAGTACCGGTAGATTCCATTCTAGATAACATAACAATTTCATTAAAGGTTACATCTCTAGACTGAATAACTTTCTTAAAATCAAGACACCACATTCTATATCCCTTAGACTCAGACCCGTAACCTAGAAACATGCATTTAACAACCCTGGGAGACAACTTCCCATCATTTACATGGACATATACAGGACATCAAAAAATTATCAAATTAGAATAACAAATTGGATTACCTGTCCATACTTCCTCTGGAATCTGGTATTCGATAGAGGCATGAGGTGATCTGTTCAGCAGGTGGCAGGCAGTAGATATCACCTCTGCCCAGAATGATTTGTTCTTCCAAAGCCCTGCATTCGAGAGCATGCAGCGTGCTTTCTCCAGGAGTGTCCTGTTGATTCTCTCGGCTACCCCGTTTTGCTGAGGCTTACCCACCAAGGTTCGATGCCTTGCAATCCCATGCTCATCGCAAAATTCAGTAAATTCAGAATCAACAAACTTGTAACGACCCGCCCTAAACCCGTACTAATTAAAACCTTAATTACGGTAATTAGCTAAAATACGCTAATAAAATTTTCTACTTTTACGACATGAATATTATTTTTATGGTTGTTACGATTATTATTTCTATTATTTATTTATTTATGCGTGACAGGTCTCGAGCAAGGCGATGGCTAAATGGGTTGATTTTATGCTATCTCGGATCTAAAGTTATAAATATTATTATGAGTTTATGAATATTTTTACGATAAGTTATATAATTTATTTTATGGTTCTCAATTTTACGTTTTTAATCGAGGAAGGTTATATTAATTTCAATTCCGTTCCTTTTACGATTCATATTACCCAACCTTCCTAAGTACATTTTATTGCCCAATTCATTCTATTAACGTGTCCTACCAATTTATTTTATGTGGTTTAATACTAGTTAATTTTACCCAATTTATTCCCAAGTAATTTTATTTAATCATATACTAAATTAGTTTACCAAGTTTATGTTCCTTAATTTTATTTAGTCCATACCAATTATTTTACATAGCAAGTTAATTACACATTGGTTAGCCTAAATTATTAATTAGAGAGTTAATTGATTAAGGGAGTGTTTTATATATACTAAGGGGGTTATTATACTCATTTCATTTTCAGAAAAATCACAACACTCCCTCACTCTTCCTCCCTCTTCTCTCACCCATTTCACCATGTTCCCCCTTTTTCCGGCCACATTTCGAGGTTACTGGCGACCACCAGACGGTGGTCGTGCCCCCCTTCATCTCTCCTCTTGTTTTTCTCCTTCAATTTCTTCCCCAAGTGATATATATTCAAAACCCTAACTCAACTCTTTATATTTCAAATATGATTTTCACTTCTAATTTGTGTTATTCTTGTTGTTCTTCATCTCTTTTATGTTTTCTAAGCATGAATTTAGGTTGTGGTTAAGTTGGGTTAATTAGGGTTTGAGTTTGAGAAGGATGCATGTATAGTTTGATTGGATTTTGGATGAGTTCTTGCTAAGTTCTTGTTGAATGTTGAAATTCTTGCTTGCATGTGGTTTTTGGATGAGAAATATGATGATTAAGGGACTGATTTGGGTTGTTTATTATATTAATTAAGTTATTATATATATGGATGATATGAATTTAGTGTGGAAATGGGTGAAAGAGAGTTAATTCAAGTGTCGTTTGAATTCAGTGGCGAAGGAACATCATGGCCCAGGTAGGCCATGGCCCCCCCTCACATACTAACAATACCTGTATAATCTTATAAAATCTACTAAAAAAAGGCAATGGTATTAATTAAAGAAGCCAGCTGGCCCCCACTCACCTTCTCTCTAAATATGCTTACTGCTACCCACGTGAATGCTATTGGAAAGATTTCTTTTTTTATTAAAAAATTTGAATCCTACCCACGTGAAGGTAATACTATTATTTTTTCCAATTTTTCAAAACCCATTTAATCTTTTATCCTTTCATCTTCTAGCTCTCAAGATCTGTCTTACTATCTCACACGAAAACTTAGACTCTCTTCCAAACTAATTTTTTCTTTTTTTTTTTTGAAAACTCTCCAAATTCATTTTTTTTTTTGCATCATCAATGGCGCTTCAGCTTCTTCTCTTGGTTTTCCAAATATCTATTGATATTTGGGAGTTCATAAGTGGTGACTGTGGTAGTGTTGTGGTGTTTACATCCGTCAAAAAGTGCTTCATCAAAATTAACTGTAAGTGTATTTGTATCTTAATTCTCAATAGAAATTATTAGTTCCCTACTTTCTATCCTTCTTGAATGTTTTCAATCAATTTTCTTTTTGAAATTTAGTTTGATTATGTGACCAATTCTACTTATTTTCTCAATTGATGGTTGAAATTGGTTTATTCAACAGCGTATTTGTCAAAATAAGAGAATTTCCAAGAGAGGCTACACAATTTAACCATCATTTCAGGTAATTTTTAGATGGCTAATGATTTAGTTGTGCTTTTATGCCACAATATTCATATACATTGATTTGATTTTGGTTATATCATATATGGAGAGATGGGCCTTCCAGACACTACTATAGCAATGATCTTTTTCTGGTATGTTTGATTTCGTCTGAGAGACCATTTTGTAGTGTTTATGCTAATATGCTTGGTATATTGGTTTGTAAATTGATGAAGTTGATATTTTGTAATTTGTAATATGTACTGCTACAAGTGTTATGGAGAAGTAAAAGAGCCCTTTTCTGCCCTTGGCTATGTTGTGTTGTGAACTTGTGATGTTTTGTTCTGTGGTTGGGCTAGATTTGTTGACATTCATGAACTACAGTTTATATTTGATAATGACAAATTTGTTTTTCTTCGAAAATTTATTAAAGTGATGAATTATAAGTTATGCCAATTTATTTGATTATGTCTAAATTTTCTGTTTTTAGCATATAATTAGTCATGGGAAAGCAAAGCACCATTTATTCCATATTTAAAAGGAAGAGGAATGAAAATGTTGAAGAGCAAAAGAATCAAACTGCAGACTCTCCGCAACCCGACATTGAAGCTCGACCAGCAAAGTCCCAAAGAATTGAAACACATGAGGCATGTGCAATTCCTATTGAGCGTGACCCGGGCAAATGGAAACAAATTTGGGAGTATCCAAGTGGAGAGCGAAACACTATTCGAAGGGCTTATTTGCGATTAGGACCTTACCATCTAGAACTATCAAAATCAGAGTATAAGAAATCTGGACCACCTTCTCATCTTCGCTCTTTTCAGCCATCATGGTATGATTTATATGGATCGTGGTTAGAGTATTCTCGTGAGGTGCATAAAGCATTTTGTCTTCCTTGTTTTCTTTTTAACAAACCAGATGGTCGTCAAGGTGAAAGGGCATTTATAGTTGATGGATTCGATAATTGGAAAAAAGTACGTCAAGGTGCTTTTCTTATCCATATGGGCAAGGACCCAAATTCCTACAATCGTAATGTTCAAGCTTGTCAAGATTTGTTGAAGCAAGAGCAACATTTGCCGCAAGTACTCATGAAGCAAACTTCACAACAAAGAAAAGAGAATAGAATGAGGCTCAAAACATCAATTGATGCTGTCTTATATCTTGCTTTTCAAGGATGTGCCATGAGAGGTCATGATGAGAAGTTGGATTCTGAAAATCGAGGTAATTTTCATGAACTTGTCAAGCTTTTAGCCTCATATGATGAACAAGTTGCCCAATTGATTAAAGGTGCTCCAAAAAACGCAACTTATCAATCTCCTGACTCACAAAAAGAGATTTTAGAAGTTGTGGCTGAAAAGGTTAAATGGGCTATACGGGAGGAAATTGATGATGCCAAATATTGTATTATTGTTGATGAATCTAGTGATATATCAAGAAAGGAGCAAATGGCCATTGTTTTGAGATTTGTTGACAAGTTTGGCCTGGTGAGAGAACGGTTTTTTGGACTTGTTCATGTGGCAAATACCTCTTCTTTGACTCTAAAAACTGAAATTTTTTCAGTACTTTCTCATTATGGGCTTGATGTAATGAATATAAGAGGGCAAGGATATGATGGAGCCAATAACATGAGGGGTGGATTGAATGGATTGCAAGCGCTAATATCTAATGAGTGCCCTTATGCTTATTATATTCACTGTTTTACTCATCGATTACAGTTGGCGCTAGTTGGTGCATCCAAAGAGGTCATTGCTGTGTATCAATTTTTTTCAAAGCTTACATCTATTGTATCTTTTGTTTTGGGTTCTTCCAAGCGGAGTGATGAACTCAAATGTGCTTATGCTTCTGAGATTACATCATTGATTGAGAAAGGTGAACTCGAAACTGGAACTGGTCTCAATCAACTTGGAAATTTACAAAGACCAGGTGATACTAGATGGAGCTCGCACTTCAAGTCTCTTTCTAGTTTTATAAAGTTATTCAACTCTACATGTGTTGTACTCAACAAAATTGTTGATGAAGCAAATTCTCCTTCGCAACGAGGAGAAGCTTATTCAGCCCTTGAAGCTATGAGTTCATTTGAATTCGTATTTATCTTACATCTCATGAGAGACGTGATGGAGGTCACTGATGCACTATGCCAAGCGCTACAACGTAAGTCCCAAGATATCTTGAACGCATTGCATCTTGTATCGAGCACGAAGGACATGATACAACAGATGAGAGATTCTGGATGGATACTTCTTCTTACAAAGGTAAAATCATCCTTTTAATTGTAGTTATGTTATGTTGTTTCTTATTTCTTTTTTCTTCTTAGAGTAAAAAATATTTTTTTTAAATACTAAAATTTATCTTGTTTTGGTTTAGGGTGATTTCCTTTTGTGAATCACACTATATTGAGGTTTCGGATATGAGCTCTAATTTTATTGGGAAGCAAGGACGATCTCGTCGGCAAGTAGATGTGATTTCGGTTGAGCATCATTACAAAGTGGATATCTTCAATGTTGTGATGGACTTGCAATTAAAAGAACTAAACAATAGATTTAACGACAAATCTGTTGAGCTGCTCTCTCTTAGTTGTGCTCTAGATCCAAGACAAGCATGTAAGTCATTTCAAATTGATGATATTTGCAAACTTATTCATAAGTTTTATCCTGGGGACTTTACGGATGGTGAAAAAGAAGTTTTAAGAGTCCAATTACAACATTTTGGACATGAGATAAGTAAGAGCTCAGACCTTCAAAAACTGTGTGGCATTTCAAGTTTGTGTAAGTGGTTAGTGGATGAGGGAAAAACAACTGTCTATCCTCTTCTTTATAAATTGGTTACACTTGTATTGACTCTTCCTGTGACAACGGCAACAACCGAACGCGCTTTCTC
The DNA here is from genome assembly GCA_029582165.1 of Portulaca oleracea. NCBI lineage: Eukaryota > Viridiplantae > Streptophyta > Magnoliopsida > Caryophyllales > Portulacaceae > Portulaca > Portulaca oleracea. The sequence continues at coordinate 14,110,609 of CM055870.1, forward strand.
GGCAATGAACATCGTCAAGACTAAGTTGCGTAACAAGATGGAGGATGCTTTTTTGGAGCATTGTTTGATAATCTTCATTGAAAGGGAGATTGCTAAGAAGATTAGCATAGATTCAATTATAGATGGCTTTCGTGATATGAAGGAGCGTAAAGCTCTTTTATAGGTATTTATTTTTTTATTTTTATGGAAACTGTGGATCGACTTAAGACACAGAAACATATTTTCGTCGGGAATGCTATATGCTACTATATATGTTTGTACTTACTATTTGTTTGAATTATTTTAAAGTTGTGATGATATCACATATTGGTATTAATATATTATTATTCGCTTTTGGGCATAATTATGTAAGAAAGTTCGATGAAGATTTGCTACAATATTTATATTTGGCCCCTACTAATAAGGGACTCTGACTTCGCCACTGTTTGAATTACTTATGTTATCTATGGTTGCATGTGGATTTTTATGGAAGAAGATGAGTACTTTTCTGGGTTTATATTCTGGAAAAATCAAGAGTGATGTTTAATTTGGGCTTTAGGTTTGAATTAGTATATGTTTAGTGACAAAAGATACCATTAAAGGGAATTCAAGAGCTGATTATGCTTCTGGTTGCAAACTGAATTTTCTAAAGGAGTTAAAATGTGAGTTTAGCCTATATTTTTACGTTAAAAGATAGCCTAAGTTGTTATCTAACTCTCGGCTTTGGAATTTCGAGAATCTGATATGTGTAGCCCGAGATATGACCAAAAGCGTGAAGGTACAAAATTAAATATATTTTCTGAGTCAGTGGATATATGCTCAAATTTCGTCCATTTAGAGACTTTGTTGGTTCTGGAGGTAAACATAAAAGTTTTAGGTCATTCTTCAAGCTTTCCAAGAAACATAAAGTTTGCGTCCGTACGATATCGGGAGAGTGAGATATGAGGTCGTGAATGTAGGACGTTAGCAAGTTTCTGCCCAGAATTTTATTAGTTAATTCCAACTTTAAGGGTACAAATTGATCTCTTAGGGAGCTCTAGTGAGATGGTGGCCTTTGGGTCATTGTTAAGATGGGTTGGATAGGTTTTCTAAGTTGCTACAAGTCAAGTGGGTGGTTAAGTTCAGCCCTTAAAGGTTTAGTGGATGTTAGCAAACCATGAGCTAAATGTTTGGAGGTTAATTTCAACCAAGGTTTATTGTTAGCTAAATTAAAGCACTCTTGATTGTGCATCAAGCTTAAAGCCTCTATTTACCTTTATATGACCTTAAGTGATAATCTCCTCCTACGTCCCCAAATCCGTTATTTATTTCAAACACTCCCGAAACCAATAATTCATTCGTTTAGTTTCTTCTCGGTCGCATGACGACTTTTTCAAGTAAATTTAAGGAGCTCATAAATCCTTATATTAGCCTTCCATTTCTTAATTTCCATACTCATTTAATCTGATTGTTTAAGGTTACGCCACAACTCATAATCTTTTCATCGATCCTATTCAAGTCTCGATAATAGTTTCACTAAATCCTAAACCGCATAATTCTTTCCAAGCCCTTCCCTTCATTTTTAGCCTTCGAGTCAGTTGACAAAGTTGTAGGGCATGATTTTCCCTTTCCGAAAAGTACTCGTTTGCCGAAATTCGAGTTTTCTAGCTCAAGTTATTGTCAAAACACTAGGCGATCAAAAAAACTGAATTTTATTTCTCTACCTTTTAAACCGTCAAGTTTCAAGTTCACTTTAACTTTAGTTTATATAATCGTAAGAACCTTGTTAATTTCTCAGTGTCTACACTTCATTTTAGTTCCCAAGTCACCCAAGCCGTCCCAAGCCGAGACACGCTGTAGACACCGAATTTTGTACCGGTATTAATTTTAGTTATCTGTAAAAATAAGCTAGCCGAGTAATCTAGTAGCATGCAGATCCATCACTTTTCTAACCCGAAAGCAAGCAAAATGGCCCAACATTACGGCCCAAACCCGTTTGAGTTTGGTGGGCGGGCGCAGCATTTCTACCCAAACCTACTGAGTTTGGTGGGCGAGCTCGGGCTCACTGACCAAACCCGGCTGAGTTACCGCGGCTAAACCTAAATTAAACCCTAATCGCCCCATCTAACCTACATTCCACTATAAAATTAAACCTATTCCCCCTCCATTTGGAGACCCCGGATTATGCTAGAGTACTGACACTAGCATATTTTCTCTATCTCTTCTCTCCCTTTGCATGCTACTTCATTAAAGGTTAGAATAATTATCACATTGATGTAAACCATGTAATGCAACCTAACGAATTCATGTATTACTTGTGTTTTCAATTCATAATTTGCATGACATTAATGTTAAACTTGTGAAATTTATATCAAATTCCTCCCTTTTCAATTTATTTGCTTTGATTTAATCCTAGTAGAGTCTATTCGTTTGAATATGCGGATTTGATGATTTTAATTGTCAAATTCGTAACCTTACCCCCGAATCCGTCTCTGGATTCGCAGGCCGGAGTTTGTATTTAAACGGTTTGTTGTTTTTCTCCTAAAAATTCAACTGGCGACTCTATGTCCATACTTCGGTATTTTTCTTTTTATTTCTGTGGTGCACTCTTATTCTTTTGAGGAAAGTGATAGAATTAAGCGAGGATATGAAGGTACGAACTCGGACGGGTTCTGAAACCCCTTCCTCACTCCCTTCGCTTTTGTTTTTGGTCTAATCATGGATGGCGCAAGAGATAACCTTGTCGTTCAATTCATGAACCTGCAGTTTACCACCTCCTTTTCATTCTTTTCTTTTGTGTATTTGTTCTTGTCCGATAAAGAGCAAAACCCGGTTCGGTTCAACTCATGAACCCTGACGGGTTTGCTCATTTTCCTTTTCCTTTTTATATATTTTTTTTTAAAAAAAACGAATTTCGGGATTATGACGCATAAATTAAATTAGTCTGTCAGCAAAAGTATTCTTAAAAGTTCAACCTTATTTAAGGTTAAGCAATCCTAGTCGGCTCCCAATCATTTTTTTAAGTAGCGCCGCGAAAAAGGTTATCAATTTTTCGGGGTCTACAAATTGGCGACTCCACTGGGGACTTAAACTTAAAAGAGGGTAAAACTTGAAAGGATTAAATTTTAGTGAATTTTGTAAAAAAGGGAGGAATTAATTTATTTCACTTTTTATCATTTTTAGGCATATTGCATACCAGGTTATAGGGGTGTTCATTGGGTCAAACCGACTGCAGGATCGAATCGACTGCATCAAACCCAAATAGCAAAAAAGTTGGACCAAAGACCGGACCGAAAACAACCGGTCCCAACCTAGACCAACTCGATGAGCATTTGGTCCGGACCAACCCAGACCGGTTTGGACCGATTGAGATCTTATTGAAATTTTTCTGATAAAATTTGTAAATAGACAAATTAAATAATTATGTATGTCTATTGTTAGGAAGAACATGTTTTTTGATATTGTAAATAGACCCAATTTATGATATATAATATTAAAAGTTGACAATGATAAATTGAAAAAGATACATTATATTAAAGTTTACCAAAATTTAATCATTGTTTTCCATTTACGTGAATATTATATCAATTTAGGACTCAAAGGATCATTAAATTTAGGAAATAGAATAATCTTTCTAGGCTATAATAATATGATTTTATGGTATAAAAATTTAAATTTTATCATAATTGGGTTTCCGGTCCGGGTTTGGGTTTTTCCGTGTTTAGACCGACCCGGACCGAAACTCGAAAACTAAAAATACTTGGACCGAAGACCGGACCGGTTACCATCCGGTCCGGGTTTGGTCCGGGTTTTTGGTCCGGGTTTTTTGGGTTAACCGGTACGGACCGGAATATGAACACCCCTACCAGGCTACTCTTGGGCCTTTATGGCTGGGGAGCACAAAAGCGTTGGTTTAGGTTGTAAAACTAGGAATCAGTCCCGAGAGCGGGAGGTCACTACTTGTGGGATGCACTTACATCACCAAGCATTTGATCTCTCCTCTCACCCGTGTTACACTCTAAAGGTTTCCTTGAAACCCAAAGAGCAACACCCCACACATTTTTCCTATGAACTCCATATAGGGAAAATGCACCGGGGCAAGAACATGTGGTACCCTATTCATTTCCCTAAACCTAGAAAAACCCCGAATCTAAAGCCATGGTTAGGCTCATCCTGCATCTGTATGTCATGTAAATTAATCCTGTAAAAGTTGAGTCCAAGTGTCTAGCCCGAACATGAGTGGAACGTCATTCTAGCCCGCGTAGGATCAGATGAGAGACGGACTGGCCCAAACCCAGACGGGTTTGATGTGCCTGGCATAGTTGGACTCACTGCGGAATCCTGTCTATGCCCATTTGAAAGGGAGGAATTACAGTTCAAACCCAGACGGGTTTGGGCCTATTTTTCTTCTCCTTCCACATCGGGCCAAACTGTTCGATACTGCAGTCAGCCCAATCCTCTTACTATTGATCCTATTCGGCCCTTTATGACGCTCCTTGAGTCAGATACCCAATGAGTATCAATCCTGTAAGTCATCATGCTAGGTCCATATAGAGTTAGGACATGCACTCCCATAAAAGTGGGCGAGTCACCCTTATGTCAGCATGTAGGCGTCATGTCCATATACTAAGTTCATATAGGTCCATTAAGTCATGCATGCATTGGGCGGGTGGCATAAAGGTTCTTTCGAGCATTAAACCAGTTTCCATGCAGGCAGGATAGCAGACCATCTCCGAGCCCGCATCCGTGACCCACGAACCGGCAGGCTCATTCACAATCCCAACTACAGACCGCCTGCCCGATCCAGTGAATCCAGTGAATCCACCATGTCAGGATCCCTCGCCAACAACCTTTTCGGGGAGAGTTCTGGTGACAAGCAACTTGATGGGCTGTATGAGCGGGTACAGGAAGCAATTGCCATTTGCATGGCAGACCAGGAGGACAGAACCAATGAGAAGCTAGAAAAGAAGTTCAGTGAAAATCAACAGACCATGAATGGCGTGCTGGAAGCCATTAAGCAGATCAACAAGAAGCTGGGCATTGAGCCTGAGGAAGAAGACGACTAATATGCCTCCGAGTCTGAGACTGAAGTTGATGACGGAGCTGACAAGGGTAACCCTAAATCCAAAAATGGGGGCCCAAAACCCAATTCATCTGGTGAGGCCAAGTCTAAATCCGTAAAGAATAACTCCAAAACCTCGGAGGACCCCTATGTCCAGAAGCTTGAAGAGAAGGTTAACATGCTCACCAGAAGGATGATGAAAATTGATCCAACCTTTACAGACGCTTGCATGGGTTTGGCCATCCCCAAACACCATGTATCAAGGGTAAGGGACAAAGTCATACCGACATCGTTCAAGCCATCCGAGAACCCATCTCATCATCTAGAGGAGTTCCCGAGGTCGCCCTCTTCACAAAGTAGATGAAGGTCTTTACACCACAGTCTTCCCTTCCACTCTAGAAGGTAAGGCCAAGGTCTGGTACCAAAATCTACCCCCTCACATCAAGACTGGCGCAGACGAGTTGTTCAAGGCCTTCATCAGCCATTTTAGTCGTCTCGAACAAAAGGAGGTCACTGTAGATGACCTCACTTCCATGAAGCAAAGAGATGATGAGTCATTCCTCTCTTATTATGAACGATTGCACTCAAGGCTGTCAGAGATCGACGAGGCAGTCCCCTTTAGGATGCAACTAAGCACTTTCAAGCAAAGCATCCATCCTCGCATCACACGGCATTTTGGCTTCCAATCTATCAAAGACTTTGAAACTTTGAAGGACTTGTGTGTTCAAATTGAAGCTGCTAACAATGAGAAAAGCACACAATATTCTGGTTGGAAAGAATCTAACTCCAACAGGAGGGTCACTAGCACGCCTAGCCCCCCTCAGAAAACTGTTGAGACTAATTCCATCCAACGGAGGCCGTACACCCCGTTGAGGCTGATTCTAGAGGACAAAGAGCGATAAGAATGATGGCAGCGCAATACTATATCATTCACGACCGACTTTACAAGAAGACCGCCACAGGCATCAATCTACTTTGCGTTGATGCCAAGTCAGCAGAGGAATTAATATAGGATAGGACTAGGATTAAAACCAGAAACACCTTCGGTGATGATTTGTAAACCTTTCTTACCTTCAGTTTAACTTGCTTCACTTAGAAAAATCTGGATGAGATCTCAAAAGTTTTTGAAACCTTTTCCTTCAAACCTTCTGATTGTGAGAAGTTATGAAAGTTGTATCTGACTGCTTTGACTATCTTAGAAAGTATAAATGTGCGTGCCGCAAATCTTTGGGCTAAGTTTAGTTGATTGAGTCCCATCCCGTGAGTCCACATTGCCTAAATTTTGAATTGATCACTTTCATCAATTCCATGATCCCCTGAGTGACTCACCCATTAGTGGCATCTCTAGAACTTGTTTTGCATCTTGCTTGAGACTACACATTTGCATTGCACGCTGTGACAAAGTGATTAAGGCATTCGATTTTATTTTGATAAGCTACATAGCTAAATAGCCTTCCTTACATTATATTTACCGTTCTTTTTGCCCCGCCTAGCCTTTGTTTATCTTTTTTTTCATGATTGAACCCTGACAATACAAGCCTTGGCCTCTGATATCCAGTATCCCTTTGCCTTGCTTGGTTGGATGAGAGTTTGTCATTTTTTTGGAAGGAACAATTGGTTTGGTGTGTTCGTGAACAAAATATGAAGTTTGGGAGAATCTGAAAGTCCCATATCTTGAGCGATTGGTATTTGGTTATGTTATTCATATATTATATCAAAGTCGAAGTTATAATTCCATAGATATTCTTCTCCCCGATCACCCACCAAAAAAAAATTAAAAAAATAAAAAAATAATAAAAAAAGGGGAAAGAGTTTCAAAAATAAAAGGGTGATTAGGGAGATTCAATTTAAAGTTCAGAAAACTTTGACCTGGTTGTATTCAGTTGAGATGTTTCAGGGTGAAAGGTGAAATGTCTTGCATACACTAAGCAAGAAGGAGAGTTTAGAGTGTTTTATTCATTGAAAATCAATCCAAGCATGGCTCTTAACTCCTCATTCCCAAATTTTACCGCTCCTTACCCTAACCTAAGCCCCGTTACAACCCGAAAAAGTCTTTTTGATTGTCACTTGTGCATTGCATACCAGTAGTGGAGAGCAAGGTTCTTACCAAGCTTATGGTAGTTTGTTTCTATTGGTTTAAGTATGAGAAAACACACATACATGTTCAAAATTGAGTGTTTGAGTGTTTGTTCTTTCCTATGTGAGGTTTGTTCTTTTTGACTGACCTACGTCCATAACTAACCGCGCACATTTGCATTATTCTTAGAACTGTTGGCGGATTTATGCCTCTGAAGTACTTGTTCTCTCCTTTGGGATTCGAAAATTTCTTCCTATCTCTTTCAAACTGAGTTTTGATTTTGTCCAGATTAATCTTTGTGCTTGCTTGTTGAATTGATTTTGTTCTGATTTTGTTCTTCCTATCGAAAATTCCTTATCCCAGAATGTTTCAGCAGCACGTAGAAAATCCCAATCTATTTTCACTTGCCTCAAACTTAGCAGAGAAGTCAACTTATACCTCCCCAACCCTCTCTTTTCCTCCTTGGATGAGTGCTTATCCAAGTGGCTAGCTTTTTCGAACGCCATCAGACGAAAGGGCGATTTGATTCACGCGTCGGGCAAGGAAATAATGGGGATAATGAAACTCGACGGGTTTGATGGTGTTTGGCTTGTGCTTGTGATTTGGAGAAGGCGTAACTCGACGCGGGTTTACTTGCCTCAGACGCCAAGATCGCCTTTCCTTAAATCGCACACCAAGTTAGAGTTTCTGCCGCGAACGCAGATTTCCGCCTATGTGGAGTTCTAAAGGCCCAGCTCCTAGAAGTGGGAATCATTTTGGGCACAAACCAGACGGGTTTGGGCGGCTTATTGGGCTATCTCACTGAGCCACTTCAACTCTATTTTGGGTCGAATGCGGGTCCACAAGATAGTTATATGTCTTCGCCCAAATCGTAGCTCGAACTTACTTGTAGCATTTAATTTTCGGTCTTTTTTTCGTTTGGGGAAGTGGGAGTAATCCCACCATGTAGATTGCATATCGCACTGCACATTGTTGTTACATTATGCATAAGGGTACACGAAAATAAAAAGTGCATTACGCAGCACCATCATTGCATAAGCATCACATCAGTAGTTCGCACTAGTGCATAAATAAAAAAAAAACGTACGTCATGCATTAAGTGTACATGAGTAACATTATTACATTATTGCATTGCATTGCATTGTCCTAAGTGCATAATAAAGAGTCATACATAGCATTACATAAGTTCATTACATAAAGACCCTGCATGTGCATCATTCTCAGTCCTCATCATGCCAGACCTCCGTATCGCCACCACCACTGGCGCTATTAGCCCCATGGGCCCCGCTTCCCCCAGAGCCAAACTAAGTGTCCCACTGGTAGTAAGAGGAGTCTACCACCTCTGTATCGCTACCTGAGCCAGATAGGTGCAACACTTCGATACCGCCTGCATTAAGCCAAGAATGTTCGAGTGACCCTGGCTTAGAAAAAATTCAATCGAGTTTCCACTAAGCCGGGGGCTATTTGAATCCAAAAAAAGGAAGCAAGTCACTACGGCGACTGTCAAGTGATTCCCAGTTTAGCAAGAGTTAAATCAAACTGTCACTAAATTGGGGGCTACGTAGCCCAAGCAAGGGGTCGAATCAGCCTAAAAGCTAGAACGGCCCGCCTAGGTCCGTTTTCGCAAAGACTCATTTCATATCGGCTTCTCGCCTTCTCTCATTGCAACCAGTAGGGTTTGGGCCTCCTCACCTTCAGTCCTCTCGGCCCAACCCTGACGGGTTTGGGTCTGTCTGTCGGCTCACTCGACTCACAAAAAAAAGAGAAAAAAAAAGCCCAACTCTCGGCCCAACCCAAACGGGTTTGGGTCTGCCTCCCTCACTCAGCAGCTGACCCGCAATTCAGCCCAACCCAGACGGGTTTGGGCCTTCTTCCATTTCATCCGCTCGCAAAAAAAAAAAAAAAAAAATTAGCCCAAACCCAGACGGGTTTGACAGGCCACAACTCAAGCCCAGTGCAGGCCTATGGCAAACTCAAGCCCACTTCCGAGAGCTAAAGCACGATAGTGTAAATTTTCCGACTCACTCGAGTTTAAGATAAACCGATGCCCTCCTTCTCTTTTGCGAACAATGCACAAAATACGGTCGTCGGTGTTACAAAAAGACGAACTCATCTTCAGCGGCCGTCATCGGGCCCTCACAATGCGATGACACCCTTTTCAGCACACAGACACAAGTCCCGCACTCCACGGCGAAATGAAGTGCGTGACCTTGATCTACGTCACGGCGAAATGAAGTGGATCAACTCATCATCACGGCATGCTTCACGGCGAAATGAAGCACGTCACCTCGATCCACCTCACGGCGAAATGAAGTGGATCACCTCATCATCCTGGCATGGTTCACGGCGAAATGAAGCACGTCACCTCGATCCACCTCACGGCGAAATGAAGTGGATCAACTCATCATCACGGCATGCTTCACGGCGAAATGAAGCACGTCACCTCGATCCACCTCACGGCGAAATGAAGTGGATCACCTCATCATCCTGGCATGCTTCACGGTGAAATGAAGCACGTCACCTCGATCCACCTCACGGCGAAATGAAGTGGATCACCTCATCATCCTGGCATGCTTCACGGCGAAATGAAGCACGTCACCTCGATCCACCTCACGGCGAAATGAAGTGGATCACCTCGTCATCCTGGCATGCGTCACGGCGAAATGAAGCATGCCTCCTAGATCTGCCTCACAGCGAAATGAAGCGGATCGACTCCGACCGGCTTTACGGAAGAAACTAAGCAGGTCAACCCACATAGACACAGGTCTTGCACTTCACAGCGAAATGAAGTGCATAACGGCGAAATGAGACGGATCAATTCGGTCAGCTTTACGGAAGAAACTAAGCAGGCCAACCAACATCGACGCAGGACCAAGCTTCCAAGCGTCAACCTTTTTAATGTGCTTCGATTCATATCCAAGATCATCAAGACTACTTAGATCATCGTTTTACTCAAACTCGATCAAAGTGGGGGCTATTTGTAGACACCGGATTTTGTACCGGTATTAATTTTAGTTATCTGTAAAAATAAGCTAGCCGAGTAATCTAGTAGCATGCAGATCCATCACTTTTCTAACCCGAAAGTAAGCAAAATGGCCCAACATTACGGCCTAAACCCGTTTGAGTTTGGTGGGCCAGAGCGCACTTCGGCTCTACCCAGCAGGTGAGTTTGGTGGGCGAGCTCGATTCGGCTCGGCCCAACTTGAGTTACCACTGGCTAAACCTAAATTAAACCCTAATCGCCCCATCTAACCTACATTCCACTATAAAATTAAACCTATTCCCCCTCCATTTGGAGACCCCGGATTATGCTAGAGTACTGACACTAGCATATTCTCTCTATCTCTTCTCTCCCTTTGCATGCTACTTCACCAAAGGTTAGAATAATTATCACATTGATGTAAACCATGTAATGCAACCTAACAAATTCATGTATTACTTGTGTTTTCAATTCATAATTTGCATGACATTAATGTTAAACTTGTGAAATTTATATCAAATTCCTCCCTTTTCAATTTATTTGCTTTGATTTAATCCTAGTAGAGTCTATTCGTTTGAATAGGCGGATTTGATGATTTTAATTGTCAAATTCGTAACCTTACCCCCGAATCTGTCTCTGGATTCGCAGGCCGGAGTTTGTATTTAAACGGTTTGTTGTTTTTCTCCTAAAAATTCAATTGGCGACTCTATGTCCATACTTCGGTATTTTTCTTTTTATTTCTGTGGTGCACTCTTATTCTTTTGAGGAAAGTGATAGAATTAAGCGAGGATATGAAGGTACGAACTCGACGTTCTCAAACCCCTTCCTCACTCCCTTCGCTCATTGCTTTTTCGGTCTAATCTGGATGGCGCAAGAGAGATAACCGGTTCGGTTCAATTCATGAACCTGCACGTTTACCACCTCCTTTTCATTCTTTTCTTTTGTGTATTTGTTCTTGGGTCTGACAGTAGCAAAACCCGGTTCGGTTCAACTCATGAACCCAGACGGGTTTGCTCATTTTCCTTTTCCTTTTTATATTTTTTTTTTAAAAAAAACGAATTTCGGGATTATGACGCATAAATTAAATTAGTCTGTCAGCAAAAGTAGTTAAAAGTTCAACCTTATTTAAGGTTAAGCAATCCTAGTCAGCTCCCAATCATTTTTTTTAAGTAGCGCCGCGAAAAAGGTTATCAATTTTTCGGGGTCTACACACGCTCCCAAGCTTCTATGCGTTTCAAGGTACGCAAATTGTCCATCTTTTAACTCTTTAATTATCCTTCAACATATTTATCATTGTGATATTATATCTACATCATGAACTAATATTTATATTACATGGTTTTTAAATGGTCCTGCTCTATTTGTTATATTCTAGCTAGTTACGAGAAAAGCTAGCCTTTTAGATGCTCCTGATCAGAGTGTCGTAATGACCTGGCCAGTGTCGACTGCTTAGAAGTCACCCAATCCAAATCTAGATCGGTTTGGGCATGCGCGTGTGTGAGATGCTTTGCATCGATCGTATGGGGTATGGTGTATGGGTAAGGTGTAAGGTGTATGGTGTAAGGGACCAAATACTTATATTTTAAATATCTCAAGTTCATTTCATTTACTTAGTCACACATGTTTATTAACTCGATCTACTTTACTCATGTTTTTCCCCTTTCCCGTTTTCAAAATGAATTTAAATGTCGTCATTAAAACCGTTTTCGAAAGGTTTGACATGTTGGAGGTTTACGTACTGAGATTTTCCCCACTCATTTTTGCGTATGTTTTAATGTTTTGTTTTAGGCGGTCCGAGCTCCCAGGTTAAAGGCAAGGATAAACAAAAGTAGGCGTGTCCCAAGCAAGGTAGTCTCGAATGGAAGTTTGGCCGACTCCGGTGGTTTCCTTATGGTTAAAAGACCCCTTAATTATGAAACATGGGATGTAGTTATTTCTCTAATGGTTGTATAAGTTGAATTATTTATGTCTTGGTGGTTTTAAGTATGAAGTTTATGTTTAAAGTTTGGTTGTGATTATTGTGTACTTAAATGGTGTATTTGGGTTTGTTGCCTTGTCCCGAGTGGGGACGGCGGTAATACGTCCACCCTAGGTGTTCCGCAGCGCTAATCACAGGCTTAGTATTTGTATTATGTTAATCTTGTGATTAAGGGTGTTGGGGTGTTACAAAACTCCAACCCATTGTCAGTTCTGAGTTTCTTGATTTTCCTGCGTGTCTGGTTCTCCACCAAAGCTTTGAACTTCTTGAAATATGAGATTGTCTCATTCTTGTGCCGCAGGAAATAAACCCAAGTTTTCCTCGAGAAGTCATCCACGAATGTCAACATGTAGCGCTTGCCACCCAGTGATGCCACTCCAGCAGGACCCCAAAGATCTGAATGAATATAATCAAGGATCCATGCTGTTGTATGTTTAGCCCTTGAAAAGCTAACCCTCTTCTGTTTCCCGTAGACACAGTGATCGCAAAACTCCAACTTGTCGATCTTTGCGCCTTCAAGATATCCTTTCTTGCTCAACATTGACATTCTCTTCTCGCCCATGTGGCCTAGTCTCATGTGCCACAGTTTTGTGCTGTCGGACTCATCAAGATTTAGGACTGCCGTTGCAGATCCTCCATCAGAGACCCTGCAGGATGTATAGATCGCCTTCCCGATTCCTTTCATAAGAACCATGGAACCCCGCACACTTTCAAAACACCATCTTCTCCTTTGTACTGCATGTTAGCTTCAAGAGTACCCAAAGAAATTAAATTTCGAGTCATGTTAGGGATATGACGAACCTCCTTGAGAGTTCTAACGATGCCATCATGAGTCTTGATTTTGATGCTGCCGATTCCTGCAACCTTGCAGGTTGTGTCGTTACCCATGACTACGACCCCGGTGTCAACACTCTCATAAGACTCGAACCAGTCCTTATGAGGACACATATGATAGGTGCACCCCGTATCAAGAACCCACTCATCTCTAGCTATCCTACTTGATGTGGAAGCCAAGGCATCATCCGTAACTACAAACCCATCACCATCTGACTCGGACTCTACGCAGTTTGAGGTACCAGGTTTGGTGTGATTATCCTTGCTCTCCTCCTTCTGGTCTCTCTGTTTTGCCCAACAGTCTCTCTCTATATGCCCCATCTTACTACAGTAGTTACACTTCTTATTCTTGTGAGGATTCCTAGACTTTGAACGGTGTTTAGACCTCCCTCTAGACCCGTTTCCCTTACGTTCAGTATTTCTACCCCTTACAACCATAGCATCACCACCTTGGTCATCACCATCGGTACAGTAAACTAGCCTTTACTTCACTAAGGTTAAGGTCACCACGATTCCCATACAACATGATTTCCTTAAATTGTTTATGTGATGCAGGTAGGGTCAGAATTAAATGAAAAACCTTATCCTCATCAGTGTGTTTTATATCCATTGATTCCAATTCAGTAATAATAGAATCAAATTCACTAAGGTGTGCCTGAATAGAAGTACCTTGGGACATCTTCAGCCTGTAGAATTTCTCCTTCATTCGGTACTTGTTTGCACGACTCTTCGACATGTACAACTCTTCCAGTTTGGTCCAAAGCTCTCGAGGTTTCTCGATATGCATCACCTCTCTCTGAATGTGCTCTGCCAAGCACAGCTGAATCCCTGCCAAAGTCTTATCTTCAAGCTTCTTCCACTCCTGAGTCGATTCCCTTGATATCCTTCCGAGTTGTTTGAATTCATCATCGCCATTGTCGCATCACCGTGTCAGGATACTCAATCACATCCCACAACCCGTGCTGAATCAGGACCGCCTTCATCTGCAGTCTCCACATAGTAAAACTCCTCGTTCCATCAAATTTTGGAATATCGCACTTCATGATTGAAGGCATCTCCACCTTGCTCTGATACCACTTGTTAGAGAAAAGTGAGTAGAGAAAAGTGAGTAGCAAGGTAACAGCGGAAGCGAATAATAGAATCGAAAACGAGATGACGGATATTACGACAAAATTTAGGAACGGAAAATAAGCGATAAAATCAAACACCAGAATTACGTGGGAAACCGAAGAACTCGGAGAAAACCCACGCACCGACAAAATTAAAATAATTCACTATGAGAAAGCCAAAATAATTCACTAAGAAAGGAGGAGATAACTGATCACTATCACGGTGTGATACGATCCACAAAGGAGATTAATAACAATCTCTCAACACTCAACTCACAATCTCTCAGATACACTGGGAAAATATTGGTGAGACCCTTTCTCTCAATATTTTCTCTCTCTAGCTCTCTGTGTTTACCGATGTGTTTTGGTGGAGAAACATGTACCCTATTTATAGGGAAAACTCCCTATAACCTAACTTGACTCCCACTCCAATTAGATTTAGAATCTAATACAATTAGGAAACCCAACATAATAAGGAAACCTAAATAATATCCTAATACAATTAGGAAACAAATAATTGTGGGATCAAGAGATTTGGTGATTTTAAGACACTTTCCTAACACTTTTCTTACTCATTTTTTATTTACCAACCCAAAGAACAAGGTCTCAGTATGAAATGCTCCATCCAAACCAAACCAGATTGAGCTACTTTCGGGCCAACACCCTCAGGTTTGGATGGATGTACTTGTGAGATTCTCAGAACGGAAAGATACCCAAAGTTGAAGTGGACCAACAAGCCCTACTTTGACAATAGTAGGATTCACTACTTCCAAATGAAGGCCCAAACCATCTTATCCGCTGCTAGGCTCCTATGGACCAATGGATCTTTTTGAATCTTTCACATTGGCTTTTATTTTCCTAAATCAAATTATATCAACTTTAATCAATTAATTATCATAATATAAAATGAACTATCATACAACATTAATATTTTAACTATGCAATAAAAAATTAGTTTATAAAAACATAATATTGTACTTTTTGTAAATACGTATTGATAAAAAGTTATTATCAAAGTACAACAATAACAATAAACTCTTAAGGGTAGCACAACTAAAAATAGTTTAGTATATCTAGATATGGACATTCTTTCCCTTATCAATTGAAGTTCGTAGAGTAAATAATTCGAAATAAACCACAAAAAACCTTTTGAAAAACTAGTTCAGACACTAGCTAGAAAAAATTCAACTGGAAACCTTTGAACCCAATTCAAAGATCAAGAAATCAAGAAATTTGGGGAATTAATGAACTCCATATAATTGAGAAAATGAAAAAACTATGTATTTCATAAAATTAAAGACTTTGCAAGTTAAAAGCGACACCTTTTTTTATTGTTGAAAGCTCAAAGCGGGTTAATGAGTTCACAACATATATTGCATAACCGCATAAAATTATAGCTCAACGACTACAATAAAAATATCAAAGACGATCAGATCGAGCACCAAAGTAACAAAGTAAAACAGTTAATCATGGATAAAATTCAATTTTGCATTTCCTTCTTCAAGCCATGTATCTTTGAACATTTTCAGTACCGCAGTCTCTTGATCATCGTGGATGAAGTCCAAATCACATCAAACCTTTGTCATTTTACATGTCTCTTCATCCAGTCTATTGAGAAAATTTTCATCAGATTCTCCAAACTGTGTATATTGATCTCTAACCCATGTTCATTGTTGGGTTTGCGATTTTTCATATCTTTTTTCTTCATGTTATTGTGACTTGAACTCCTTGTAGAAGTAACTCTATAATTTGCTTCTCTATCAATCACCACATGAGGTTTCACGTAAATCCTTGATTCATCTTCTACCTAACTCTGACTTTTGACACCTCACGGACATAGTCATCGAAACCGAGAGGCAAGTCAAAGCGACACTTTGAATGTCAAAGAAAAGAAATAAAAAACTGTGACCTATATTTTTTCTGATCATTTTTTTCATCTCCAAATTTCTATTGCTATCCATAAAGGAAATATAGTTGTATTTGTTAGTATTAACTGTATTTTAGACAAACTATCTAATCTAACGATTAGCCATCTAGCCCAAGAAACATATATTCTTCTTGAGTCGTATGCTTCAAAATAGTTGACAGCAAATTCAACTTAAACCGTAGCTAAATAACTTCAATTAAACATAATTTAAATATGAAAACAACAATATCTCATATTAAACATATTTAAGTACGGTTTGATCCGTTCATAAAGTGGTTAATTCCTGTACTGAAGTAGAGAAATACTGGTAGTCCAACCCAATTTTAGTATTATCTCCATCTCATAATACTTGTCCATTTAATCAAAATTTAGAAAACTAAAAAAATGAGTTGGTTAAGGCTTCGTTCTTTTGTGCGTTGCATTTCGTTTAGTTGCGTTAGATTGCGTTAAGTTGCGGTGAAAATAGTTAAAAGGTAATGGTAATTTGCGGTCGGTTGCGTTGCAGTTAGTCGCGTTAACGCACAAAAGAACTGGGCCTAAGTGTTGTGCTATATGAAAAGTTGTGATATTAATATTAAATTGTATGAATGTCTTTCTCTCTCCTATTTTTTCTATCTTTGTATAAGAAAAACTAATAATAGTTAATTGGAAAAAGTTGCATTGGAATTATAAAGTGACAAGTATTATGAGACCAGAAAAAGTTAGTTAAAGTGACAACTATTATGGAACGGAGGTAAAAATTTAAAAATAAAAAAAGAAATAGAGAAAGTAAAGGAAGGAAAACGACAAATGTTGGATAAAATCCGTACTTAATTGTCAGTTATGTAAGGATGAGGAGGTGAAATGGAAGTAACCACGAAAACAGACCAATCGGTGAGTATGTCGCACGAGGGGTCCCACGTGTTAAGTTAAAACCCACGTGCCAACTCATGCGGGTTTGATCCCTTCCCACGCTCATCAGTCAGAATTATCCTTCTCTCTCTTTCTACCTTCGGATTCGGATATGCCTCTCCACCGCCTCCCCACGCTTGCTTCTCAAGTTTCAACCCACTTTAATTAAATATTAAAATTATCTGATTAAGGACTTTAATTAACATGATTAGGTGAGTATTAAGCGGATGCAATCTAATTTTTGAATACTTTTAAGGATCTTTTCCCAAGTCGTTCTTTTTTATTATCAAATCAAATCAAATCAAATAATAATGACCTGAAGCAGATGGTAATTTGGCACGGTGACAGATTGTATCCAAGCTAGAATTGAATATTGTGCGGATTTAAATATTGAGAGAGGACAGTAGGGTTGTCTACATGTGATGTGGCCTATATTTTTATGTTTTCATCCACGAGGACCACGACCATATACACTTATAATTATGTAAATCAATTCTTTACTTGTAATATAAAATAGAGAGAGTTATTAAAGTCTGTCAAATTTATGAGTAAGGTAAAGTAAGATAAAAATGTTTTGATAATTTTTTATAAATTTTAATTATTTTCGATATTTTTTGGTAATTTTCAATCATTTTGGGTCAATTGTAATCGATGTACATGAATAGTTAACAAAAATTCAATTTCTATTTATATGTTAATAACCTATCAACTTTTACCAACTTACCATTTATTCATAACTCTTACAGACTCTTAATAATTAATATAAAGGAAAATAGTTGTCTCCTTACTTTAAGACCAAATTTACAATTTTTACTCTTGAATATAATAATTAGTAAGTAGTTGGCCTAATCTGTAGTTTGTGTTTATACATGAATATATTGTTTTGTTCTCGTATTTCATAATCAAAGATTTCATATGCAAATTTATTCTTTTTTATTGAGTACAATAACCAAAAATTCTTACTACAAATTGAGTGTCATTCTTTTCGTGATTTTTCTAGATTAATATTTCTAACAACGATACCGATATGTCACTTCACTATCGGTTATTGTTGATTGAGTATGAGTGTCAACTAATCAAACAATGCAATCCTAATTCATATATTGGCATTTTTTTTGCGTAAAGTAATTAATAATATGATTAAGCTTGATAAATTTACATTAATATATATTAAATAATTTCTATGCCTTCTAAATTAATTTTTTCTAATATATGAAATTATTTTTAATTAAAAAATTTGCAAGAACATACTAATTTTGTAAAGTGTATATATTCTTTCCTTCTTAGGATAAAGTGGATAAAATTTATAAATGTCAATATGTATTAACATAATTAATTTTTTGATTGAGTACAGGTAAGTGTAGATTGATGCAGGTAAGTGCAAATAAGCGCATGTTTAATGTAATGAAATATAGATAGATGCAGGTTTGCACAGATATAGGTTGACAAACAACCTAAAAAAACATACTCCGTAAAAATTAGGGTTAGTTTACCCTTGCAAAAAACATTTAGTATCATAAATTTGTTGTAAGTGGTATGCTTTCTTAGTGATATTTTCCTATAAATTAAAGTTAGTTTTTTATTTTTTTGTGGCGACTCTAATACAATAAAAATCATTCATCAATAAATAATTAAATAATTATATTTGAAATAAAAAATTATCTTAATATAAGTTATTAGTCATAGCAAAATTTTTTAATCAATTATCTCAAAAGAAATTTGTCTTATCAATTCTTAGATGAAAGACATTCTTTTGCTAAAAGTTGTATTTATCGATACAGTTATTTCCATGAAGATTTAATGTATCATTCTCAATCATATAATTAGGCCCGGTCCTTTGGTTAGGTTCGATATAATTCTTCTAATTTAGCCAAACTTATTCATATTTATCCAAATCTAACACAATTCTTCAAAAAAATAAACACAATTCCCCAAAATTAAATATCATAATTTATCATAACTTATCCCAAGTTATCCTAACTTATCCATCCAAACCTGAAAATAATCTAATCAAAGAACATGAGCTTAATAAAATATAATTAATGCTTATTTGGCATAGTTTTTGAGAGTTTTTTTGGAGTTAAAAAGCATAAACTAGGTCAAACGGTGTTTTTTTAGAAGCTAATAATTATTTTCCAAAAACAATTTTGGCTAAAAACATCTCCAAAAGCATAAGCAGTAAATTGCTACTTCTGCTTCCTACAAACTAATCACTACTCAACCTATGAGATTCTTTAGTGATTAGTTTCCATAATTTCAAATAAATATTCTGATTCTTATAAAAATAGCATTAAAATATTTTAATATTATGTTAGAACCTTTAATATTATGTTGAACATTTTTATTATTTAATTTCTTTACAAATATGGTATTTAATAAATTTTTGATGTATACATATTTAATTTTAAGAATTGTATAGTTATGATAATAGTTATTATAACTATAATTATAACTATACGATCATAATTATTGATAAAATTAAAATATGATAATTTGTTTAAAAATTAATAAAAAGAGAAAAATGTAAACAATCATATGATAATTTTACTCTAAAAAACACATGACAATTTTAAAAGTTAGGCTAAACAATTAAGTTTAGTAAAAGCAATATATTATAAGTTAGGCCAAACACTTTAATTTAGTAAAATCACTTATGTCGTAAGCTAGGCCAAATACTTCAATACCTCTCCAAAAATATCTTTTATAAAAACTATTTGTAAGAAGCAAAAACATCTTTCTAGAAACTAGGTCAAACAAACACTTAGTTGGATAGTTGACATATTTGAATAGTAGTTTTAGCGAGAGAATATGTTTAGTATATAAAAATAAATAAATAAAAATATGTCATTTGAATTATAAGATGACAGAAATTATGAAAAGAAAAAAATAAATTAAAGTAATTTACCATCTCCATTCCTTAGTATTTATGATTACGTTTGACATTTTATAGTTTTTAATGCAAGGTTTTGACAATTAGTTTTTAACCACCTATTCTTCAAAAGAATTATAAACTATATTTTTGTGAAACACTTTTACTATAAATTTAGTAATAGTAATTTCAAATAATATATATTGAAAAATTTATAATCAAAACTTTAATAATTAGCTATATAATTTTTAGAGTGACATGGACGTCAGAATATATATAATATAAGATGGAGGGATTATTTGAGATTTATATTAGAAG
Organism: Portulaca oleracea; assembly: GCA_029582165.1. Lineage (NCBI taxonomy): Eukaryota > Viridiplantae > Streptophyta > Magnoliopsida > Caryophyllales > Portulacaceae > Portulaca > Portulaca oleracea. The sequence goes on from CM055870.1 coordinate 14,130,612, forward strand.
TATGCATATGTATTTTATCAATGTGATTACTATCTCATAGAAGATTTTAATATTTAATGTGTCATCCTCAACCATATAAAAAAAATTATGTTAATCAAATTAAATATTCAATATGACAGGTAAGCATGCACACATTGTTAATCAATATGATTACGGATCCATATGATTACATCAGGGAAGATTGATTTCAAATGTGTCGATTTTCAAATTGTAGTGTCGCATTGATTTCACATCAAAGCTCTAAATTAATTGTTAGATAATTGTTAGATTTTCTTATAAATATAGCAACTTAACCCTATCCAAAATCTTTTGATATTTCAGTTTTGGCACTTTAAAATTGAATTATTCCAAAACAAACTCAAAATATTCTTTGTTCAGTCGTATATGGTCTAGGTGATTTGATAGGTTACAATAATTTTAATTCTGCATAGTAGTTAGTCTGAGGGCTAGCTGTCATCTTTGAATTATATCTAAGGCTATCAGCAATGACATATTTTTGGACTAAGAATGGAGGAGAGAAAGTGTAAATATAAAGGAAAAATAAAAAAAGAAGGCATACCAAGTATGCTCAGGCATTCTTGGACGCAGGAGAAAGAAAAAGTGGGAAAGGAAGGAGAAAATGTGGAAAAAATTTGGAGTGTGTGGCTCAATTGTAAAAATAACAGTCTGGCTCGTGGTATCAAGCACTGAAATACGCGTCGTCATGCACAACTCTCCCGCCTGACAGCTCCGCCCGCCTGTTGCTATTCATTAAGGCTATCCACAATGGCATTCTCCAAAATAGAGAATACCAAGTAAATGAATAGTAGATTTATGGGTAGTGAAGAATGGATATTGTTAATGGTGGAGAATGGGTTGAAGAATGAGGTAAAGAACATGTGGGGTAGGGGGTAATATTTTATTGTATTGTAGGATCCACTTGTAATAATTAATTGTTTTCAATAATTGACAAAATTGAATAATTTACAATAGATATAATATAAACAAATAAATAAATTACTGAAAAGCATTAACTAATAAATATTTTTTTATAAAATAGTAGTAATATTTATTTTTTACAAAAAAATAATATTTAATTATTATACAATTATATATAATTAAAATGCAACGAGAAATATGCTATAGTATTTTCAAAATTACTTCTAAAAAACGAAAAAAATTACACCTAGAATTCGAAAAATAACCCTAAAATTAATATAAAAGGTAGTCACACTTTACTCCGAACGAAAAATGCAGTAAGAAGCTTCACACAATTTAAAAATTAATTAAAGTTTTACAACAAATTCAAATAAAATATTTGTAAAATATTTAACAAAATCAATTATCAAAAATATTTCATCCATTTGAAAAATAAAAGAAAGCAAAAAAATAAAACAAAATAAACCAAAAAAGTTGGAATAATAATAAAGAAAAGAGAAGAATAGAAAAAGAAAGAAAAACAAATAAAAAAGACAGGGAAAAAGAAAACACAAACAATGACTCCGTTCTTTTCTACAGTAAATAAGACCTATCTGTAATGGTGAGTCTAAATCTGATCCACTGCTGACATGGTATGGGAAGGGAATGGAATAAAGGCAAGTAAGACATTTCAATGGTGAGAATGAGACTCATCTCGCGAGAATCTCGTCGTCAGTCTCGTGAAATGAGTTTGAAAGCGAGTTTAATACACTAATATTTTAACTATTTTTTCTCTCTCCTCCTCCACATCATCTTTTATCAATATAACCAAATTAATTATCTTATTAAGTAAGACTCATTTACCTTTTTTAATTAATATGAGTCAAATTCATACTCAACATTGGAAAACTAGCTAAATAAAGCGATGAATTTTGATTATCTTAATAAAGGTCCACAGATTCCACATTATCCAATTATTCAAACTCAAACTCACTGTTGCGAGTGCTCTAAAATGTAGTAATGATATATGATATGATATAAATTTTTTTTTTGAACTCGGGTAAAAATAAGATTACATAGGAACTTAGGAGACCCTTCTCGCAATGCGTATTCCTAAGTTATCATGAAACAAAATAAGAGAAAACATAGATGATGGGCTAAGACTCCAAACATCTAGGTTTTGAGTGGAGTGCCCCCTGTTTGCTAACCAGTCTGCCGCCATATTGGCTTCCCTAAAAATATGTTTAACCGAAACATCCTCAAACATTTGTAAATACAACCTGATATCTCTAATAGTCATATCAATCTGCCACGACACTTTGAATTCACTTTTAATAGCTTGAACAAGAATCAGGTTGTCACTTTCAATTTGGACCTTCTTGCATCCTGCTTGAAGAGCCTGCTCAACCCCTACTTTGAGAGCCAGAGCTTCCGCAAGCAAAATAGGTTCCGAGTAGAGTTTGAAGGATCCAGCTCGAAGGAGTCTACCCAAATAGTCACGTATGATGAACCCAGCTACTGTCCCTTGTTGAGTAACTGAACCATCACAGTTGAGTTTAACCTACCCAGGATTAGGACGATCCCAAGCAATATGCAACGTGTCATGGGACCTAGAAGAAGAAGTCCACCGCCTTTGAGTAGAAGAAGGAGAAGCGTTGAAGGATCTTCTAGCCACTCCGCGTAATTCTTCTTCGCTCGGATAATAACTCTAAAAAAGTTGAAGATGGAATTGTTGTAGGTGCAATCATTCCTCTCTTTCCAAATGCTCCAGAGAAGGTAGGTGACTCTTTTGAGCTCGCTGAGGGAAAGAGTAGCGTGAAGATTTAAAAGAATATCCTCGCCACTAGAATCAGGTGGCCAAATGATTGTGGAACTTAACCACTTGTGATCCTTTACTAATTTCCACACTTTTCCAGAAAAATGGCATTGATGGATCAAATGTTGCTCAGTTTCAATGTGTTCCAAACACATGGCACAAGTAGGATCCATGTTGACACCTCGTCGGACTAAGTTACCCCTAAGAGTAAGGCCATCATGAAAAGTTTGCCATAGAAAGGCTTTTAGCTTAGGTTGGACATCCAACTTCCAAATCCACCTGCCTTTCCATTTGTCTCTTTTATTAATACCATGGCAAAGCCAAGTGGCTAATTTAACGGAAAAAAGACCATCACTTGTAAGACCCCAACACATCTCGTCCTCTTGATTAGAAGAGGGGATAGGGGTGGAAAAAACAAGTTTAGCAATTAAAGGGCCAAGAACATCCTTAACATTAGGGATGTCCCACTTTTTATCAAGAATGAAGTCACTAACAAGAAGGTTATCATCAATATCTACGCTATTCAACTTACAGATTTCGATTAAGGGATCTTGATGATACCAATTATTAGTCCAAAACTTGATTTTGGTACCATCCCCAATTTTCCATCGAATACCTAATTTATAAAACTTAAAAGCTTTATGTAAATTCTTCCAAATCCAAGAATTTAAAGGCTTAGGTTGGTTGCGAAAAGGATTTCCATCCTTTGCATATTTAAGTCTCATTTGTTCTACCCATAAGCTACTATCATCATGAAAATATTTCCAAATCAATTTACATTGAAAAACTAGGTTAACAGCATGAGTTTTCCTAAGGTCGAGCCCTCCTTGATCTTTCAGCTTACAAATTTTTCCCACGCTATCATTGGCATTCCTTTACCGGAGTTCTTCCAGAAGAAGTTTCTATGTATGCCATCTAATTGTTCTGCCGTTTGTTTTGGCATTAAGAAACATTGCATAGTATGTGCAGGTAAAGATTCTAAATTAGTCTGAATGAGAATTGTTCTTCCAGCTTTAGACAAAGTATTTGCTTTCCAATTAGAAAGTTTTCTATTTGCACTCTCTATAATTGGTGAGAACAATTCAACTCTTTTTTTCCCACTAATTGAAGGACAACCTAGATATTTAATTTGCCCAACGACTGTCTGATAGGAATGTTGAAGATTCCTTGAGCTATATCTTTTTTCTTATTAGAAGTCTTGGAAGAAAATATCATCGCTGATTTATGAAAATTAATCAAATGGCCTGATGAATTACAGAAACTATCTAGAGCTTTTTTGAGCTAGTGTGATATGATGTGATACAGTGTGTGTAAGGTCTGGGAAAAAACTCAATGGTATCCCACGCGGTGTACGACGAACCGAATGAGGTGTCTTAATCTTTAGGCGATTTAAATACATTTTATTATGATGTACAAGTGAATCAAAATAATAAAAATCAAAAGAGTTGCCAATTAATTTTTAATGAGAATTAATAAACTCAAATTAAACTCCATAAACCACGAAACCATGAGATTCGGATCCGGGGGTAAGATTACGAATTCGAAAGTAAAAACTCTCAAATTCGCTTGTTCAAAGAACGGACGCTACTAAATCAGTTAATTTAAAGAAAGTAGTAGAAGAGGAGAATTAATTAAGTTAATTAACGTTATTTAAATGCACAAGAATGAAGTAATTAAAATGCAAAAAAAAATAAATAAATGTGGACAATTAAATGAAATAGAAGAACATAAGCACAAATATTTTACAAGTTAACATTTAGTCAATTTGATAAGAGTATCAATATTTATTTGAATCAAATTTTACATCATAACAAAGTGAGGATAAAATAAGAAAAAAACAATACTAACCTCAAGTTAATGCCAAGATTATGAATGCAAAATGATGAGATGGAAGGGGGAGGAGAAGAAAGCAAAAAGTTACACGGAGGTACCCCAATATTTGGAGAAACTAATTTTCGGTACCCCAACTTTTCAAAACTAATTTTGATGTACCCTTACTTTTTGGGTTAGTAATTATTTGGTACTTTTTCGGCCATTAATTTTATTAAGTGACCGAAATACCCGTATTCTTCTTCTTCAAGGGTATTTCTTCAGGAATGGAAGAATACAGGCATTTCCGTAACTTAATAAAATTATAACCGGAAAAGCACCTAATTATTACTAATCCTAAAATTAGGGGTACCACAAATTGAGTTTTGAGAAGTTGGGGTACTAGAAAAACATTTCACCAAAAGTTAGAGAACCTCAGAGTAATTTTTTGAGAAGAAAGGTAAAATCATCTAGTGTCAATACTCCTAGGATGATTTTTGAGGTGTGGAAAAAGAGTGGAAGTAAGGGTGTATTTATAGTGGTGGAGATGAATTTATTTATGGTGGTGATGAGAGAATATTGAGAGGATATAAAATCAAATAAAGGATGATTTTATTTGATTTTGAAGAGGGAGAAAGAATGAAATAAGATAAAGAGGGATTTGATTTGGTTAGATTTTGGGGATTTCAACTATATGAAGCAATGAAGAATGTGTGCATTTCAAATTCTTGGCATTTAATCTTGAATTAAAAATAAAGATAAAAAATTATCAAAATAAATTACATAAATACAAAGCTAAATTGAATTACAAAATTAAGTGTCTACAGTGTGGTAAATTGTGTGATAAGAATAGTTGGTGTGATATATAAGGAGAGAGAAAATTGAAAAGTAGTGAGAAAAGTGAAGAGGGAGAAATAACACGAGTTTCACTACTCTCGGTTTATGGCTATTCAGGATTCTGATGCACCAATCTCTTATTCGACCACCTTCATAAGTGAGGCCAACTCCTTACTGAACATAATTTGCAAGGGGACAGTCCTCAAAGGTGTGTACAATAGATTTTGGGGAGGAGTTAAAGAGGACATACAGGATGAACCCTTGAGGTGTCCACCTTTGCTAGCAATCTATCTTTAGTGGGGAGCCGCTCTAACATACACAACCAAGTAGTATATTTGTGCTTGGGAATGTTATAGCGTGACCAAATGCCTATTAGCCAAGTTTGTTTAGGTCTTGCCTTCATGAGCCAGCTGTACCCTTGCCTAGTGATGTAAATCCCGCTTTGTTCATTTGGCACTGCAACCTTTGCCGGAAGTGCAAGCCCATTTGAATTGCTCTTTGATTTGGGCCAACTCATGCACCACGCGAATATCATAAGCCATAGGATACGAAGCATCAATGATAAGACAAGGTCGTTGGGAGATAACACAATGCAAAAAATTCCAGTTTCTAAGCATTACCAATAGTAGTTTCAACATTATTGTCATTTGTCATGGATTTTAATTTCAAGCAAACCCACTAAACTTATTCCATTGGACCATTGACATTGAGGTAACAGGTAATGTCAACCTTTTTTTTTTTTGGGGGCAGTTGAGGCCCCTTACATTCTAGGCTATGATATTGTTCATGAGGTGGAGGAGGAAGTTCATCCTGCCGACCCTCTTGATCACCATCCCCTTCTTCCGAAATTGCAAAAGAGTTTGTACCTGGGTTGTCAACTAATTGCTGAGTAGACTTCTCTCTATCAGTAGTTCTACATGGCGTGATGAAGCCTTCTTGCCCACTAACCTCTCTCTAATGGTGCTTTTCTTAGGTTGTGGGTTTGTTTGTCTTTGATTTTCTCCTTGTGAACCACTTCAAGCCGCTTCTCATTAACTCTTCATTCACCGTAAATGTCAAGTTTAAACTACGTTCCTCCTCTAGGTGCCCGAATATGGAATGGTGAGTAGATTTGACAAGCTTCCACTCTTACTCAACTTTTTGCTTGTGTGGGATCTCTTTATCATCCACAAAAACAATTATATTTGGAAAGGCGTTGTTTGATTGAATATCAATAAGAGCCCTCGCATAACGCATTATAGATTTATCCATAGTGGCTCGATCAATTTTAATTAGGATACCTATTAAGCTACTAATCTAGCTTACACTTGGCGATCCCCAAAATTTGGGGTCTAGGCCAGGGAATTGCACCCAGATGGGAATATAAATGAGTACATTTGTATTCATTTTAGGTCTTCGTTTCATGCTTTGATTAAGAAGCAAAGGGGTTTCATAAAGAAAGAATAGGTCTTTATGGACTATATCATCTTTATCGCCTTCCTTATGGAACCTAACCAGGAATAGGCCCTTCTAGCCGAGGATAAACAGTTCAATATTATATTCAGACCATATCCTCTATTAAAAAAAACCTTTCATCACTTCCAAATGCAGATTAACGCTAAGGATTGTGCATAAGACTGCGGTTTTCTAAAAATCAATTTCTTAAACAATATCTTGGCGATCAAGTTTTGCACATCGCACCTCAACAATCTCAATGATAGGGACATACTTCAACTCTAGTCCTGCTTCTGGATTAATAGATAGAGGCCCATGATGATTCTTTTCCTGCTCTTTTCCTCTTTTATCAGTAAATCTATAACCCTTGAAGTCGATATATCCTTCTCAATGTCTTTCGTTGCCTCGAGTGCTGGAACTGCTGCATCGATATTATTCCCCTCATTAACTGTGATGGACTTGATTTTTCTTTGGCCTATTAGACGGACATGGCCTTGCGAGTTGTACTTTTGATTTGAGCTAGGATTAGATTGATTCAAAGGCATGTTGGTGTTGGGTTGATGAGTGTGGAGACCAATTTTGGGTTGGTCTCCATGGCTTGATGAGCAAGGTAGAAGAGTTTAAGTGGGAATCAAGTTGCTTCTTTTTCTCTGGTCCTTACTATTAGTCGTCTCTTTTGTGATTCCTTGGCTGCTAAGGACTCTATTAACCCTAATTAATTATTTTAGTCTTGAACTATAAATAGAGCATAGGTGTTAAGCTTATTTGTATCTCAATTGAGAGTGTTTCATCTGACCACAAGAGATTAACTTGTAATCTCTATGTCCCTGAGGGAATTGCGTGAGGCTCATTTATGAGTGTTGGGTTCTTAGGTTGTAATTTTAGGAAGGTTGTGAGAGATTGTGGAGGTATGGGAATTTATGAAACACTGTTGTAATCCTTTTATAGTGCATCGTTCGTGGTTTTTTTCCGATTTGGGGTTTTCCATGTTAACTCAGTGAGTTGAATCTTTGTTATTATCTTGCTCTGACTATTGTTTGCGTTCTATAATTGTGAAGATTAAGGAGTTCGATGGGAAAGACTATGCGTGGTGGATGATGCGGGTTGAAGATGTGCTCTTCTAGCAAAAGTTGCATCTTGCAATAGGTGAAAAGTTAGAGAAGATGGAACTGAAGGATTGGGAAGAGCTTGATGGTCAGACATTCAGTTAGATGAGGCCGACGTTTCTAGGAATTCATGGCTTTCAACGCCAAAGATCAAACAACAACTAAAGGTCTGCTTGAGGCCTTGCATAACACGTATGAGAAAACTTCAGCGATGAACAGGGTACATATGTTGCATCGTTTGTTTAGCTTTAAGATGCATGAATTTGGTGATATGAATGATAGTATAAATAAGTTGAATATGATACTATTGAAGGTAAACTCTGTGGGATTTAGTTTTGACGATGAGATAAATGCCAATATATTGTTGACTACCTTATCTAAGTATTGGGATAATTTTGTAACTTCTCTCAAATCTTTGATTAAGAAAGACGAGAAATTGAAGGTTAGTGAAATTAGAGACTCTGTCCTGAATGAAAGCATCCATAGGAAATATTCTGATGTGTCTAAGTCTTCGAGTGCTTTAGCAGTCAGGGGTAGCAGAAACAATGGGAGCTCGGGTTCGAATCGGTCTAAATCTAGGGGTTGAAACATGGAGCACGTGTTGTGTTTGTAGTGTGGTGATAGAGGTCATTTTCGTAGGGATTTTCCTAAACATAGGAAGAGCAGTTATAATGACCATGACTCAGCAAATTTTACAGAGGATTTGGGTGATGCTCTAATTGTTAGTGCTGATGAGTAAGAAAGGAGTTGGGTGATAGATTCAGGGGCTTCGTTTCACTCTTCGGATAGCAGGGAGTTCTTTAGTAATTTTGTGAGTGGGATGCTTGGCAGGGTTAGGCTTGCAAACGGTCACAACCTGAAGGTGCTAGGAAGAGGTGATGTGCACATTAAAATTTCTAGGGGGTTTGGGGGGGGGGGGGGAGGACTTAGAGGTTGAGGACTGTTCGATATATCCTAGGTCCGAGCAACAACCTTGTATCTATACGCCAACTGGATGAGGAGGGGTTCACAACGAGATTTGGGGATGATCATTGGATGGTAACAAAATGATCTATGATAATTGTAAATTGAAAGAAAAAGGGGAAGTTGTATACTGTCATTGATAATTCTAACAAGTCTGTTCATGCTCGTCAAAGGCGTGTTAACTTACCTGATGAGAGAAAGGTACCATGAATGAGGAGATTTACGGTCGAGGCTACAAGATCGGATGTTCAGTCGAAGAACACATCTAATCTGCACAACATTTCGACAAGTTCAACACGAGGTAAAATTTCAATCAAAAATTCCTCTAAGTTTTTTTCGAGGATGCATATGTCGAAGTTGCAGGGGTATTATCAATTCAAGTGTGAGCCTTTTATTAAAAGAGGGGCTAATGAGAGGTCAATCGAGACCTCTGTTGATCTTTGTTGAACAAGATCGAGGTGGGTGGACTAGAGGATTCGAGGAGGTGTTACAACTTACAATGGTGATGATGATGATGATCGATGAAGGCTACGAATGCAATAGGTTTCCAAGTGCAAGATTGTTGGGTTGATTAGTGAGGAGACTAATTTGGGTTGGACTCAATGGCTTGGAGAGCAAGGTAGAAGAGTTTGTGTGAGAATCAAGTTGCTGATTTTTCTCTAGTCTTTCCTATTATCCACATCTTTTATAATTCCTTGGCTGTCAAGGATTCTATTAACCCTAATTAATTGTGATAGTCTTGTACAATAAATTGAGCCTCGGTGCTGGGCTTATTTGTATCGCAATTGAGAGTCTTTCATCCGATCACAAGAGATTGAGTTGTAATCTCTGTGTCCCTAAAGGAATTGTGCGATACTCATTTGTGAGTATTGAGTTCTCAGACTATAATTCTAGGGAGGTTGTGAGAGATAATGGAGACGTGGAATCTCGGAAACGTTGTTGTAATACTCTGATAGTGCATCGTTCATGGTTTTTTCCCGATTTGAGTTTTTCTATGTAAGTTCCTTGTGTTGAATCTTTGTTATTATTTTGCCATGATTATTGTTTATCTACTAATAACGCCCTGAGAATTCTAAAAGTTGGAAACCTTATCTAAAACATAACTTAGGCACCGTTCTTTTGTGCATTGCGTTGCGGTAGAAATAGTATAAAGGTAATGGTAATTTGCGGTATATTGCGGCAGATTGTGGTAATTTGCGTTGCAGTAATTTGCGTTGCGGTCAGTTGCGTTAACGCACAAAAGAACGGCGCCTTAATCATATTAGGTTGCTCAAACACAAGTAAATTCATATATGAATACAAGCTAACAAGCAGCCAAACAGCCAGGTTGCTCAAACAAAATTTTTGTTCCCAGCCAAACAAGCCTATTTATATTATATATAAAGGATATGTGCACATTTCCCAACACTCACAATCCTTAATTGCAAAATTATTCAACACTGATCCCCTCTCCATATTAGGCTCCGTTCTTTTATACAGTATGTTGCGGTGCCCTATCACACCGCACCACATCTCTTTAATTTCTACCACACTTCAGCACACCACACCACACCACAACCTTATCAATATATCTCTTCACTTTTCTCTCTTCACTTTTCTCTTCTATTTTTTTAGATTCTCTCCTCACATACCCCATTTACCACAATTCTCACCACAACTCACCGCACCTTTTCAATATCCATTGCACCATACCATTACCACACCATATTAACTGTATAAAAGAACAGAGCCTTAATTATCATTTAGTTGACAATCACGATCTCTAACGTCTTTTTTTTTTATCAATAATCTTTTATATATATTTTAGAACAATTGCAATAATATATTTTTTGAAAAATATTTTTCGTTACGAGTCTAATGGTAGTAACTTTATATAACAAACTATTTTATATATTGAGATATTTATACTCAATTTTGTAAAAAAAGTTTAACTGTACAATTTTTAAAGATGACAATTAATATAAACCGGAGGAAGCATATGCTTTCGTCATTGATTTTACCTTTTTAAGGGTAATGAACAACAACGTTTCTCAAGGATTCATTAAGAGAGTTTAACTACTAGCTTTTTGGATATTTTTCTAACTCATTCAATACTTTTAGCTTTTTGACCATATCTGACGTGTTTGGTAAATATATTTTCATATTAGTTTTTTCTATTTAATAAGCTATTTTTTTAAAAAAATTTTTTGAAGAAATTTTTTGAGGTCACTTTTCACAAACAGTTACTTTACTAAACACTTTTATTGTAATCAACTAACCTAAACAGTTGAAGTCAAAAATCCAAATAGTTGGTTGCCAAACAGTACCATCGTCTTTTTTTTTATACTTTGTAAATTTTTTTTATTAATTTATATTCACAAAGTTAATCTATAAAGTATTTTTTTATACGAATTCAATGAATGATAATTTCATAGCATTACTTTAATAATGTTTAATTGTTTATAAAGTTTAACTTATGTCCTATTCTTTTATACAACTGGTTGTGGTATGACACGGTGTGGTGTGTGGAATTGTGGTGGAATTTGGTTGGTTTGAAAAAGTTGTGGTGGATTGTGGTAAGTTGTGGTGAGTTTTGTTTTTAATAATTGTAAATTGTATTGGTAAATATGAAAAGATTGAAAAAGTTGATTGTGGTGGACTGTAGTAAGTTATGGTGGATTAGCATGTTGTGGTCAATTGTGCCAAATTGCGGTGTGGTGTGTCACCGGAGCTAACCACTCGCATAAAAAAAACATAACCTAATTTTACGAAAAAACTAAAGAAAAAGAATTCCAAAAAAATATTTCCAAAATAACTTTCTTACAATTTTTTTTCCCAACCTCCCCTTGGGACCTCGAAAGAACTTTTCTTATTTGACCATAAATTGAAGAGCCACACATTGAACCCTCCATAGCCACTTACTACAAATATAAAAATGCATATATCCATTTAAAAAGATTGATAAACCTTTCTAAAGAATACCTTAATCAAATACACTAGCAACACATATAATATGGGTTGAGTACCCTTGATTGACTTCCTAAATCCAAAAAGCATATGCCCTTTCAAAAGCAAAAAGAAGCATAATTACCTTAGCTTCCACAACCCAAATCCGGATAAACCCTTGTTTTGTTGAATCCCAAATAGCATCTTTTCCCGAATATTCCCACTCTCACCTTCCCACTCTATCCTCATCTCTTTAAATACCCCCCCTTCACTTTTCCTCAACCTCCAAACTAGACATCGTAAAAAAAAGAATATCACACAAAACCTAGAGAGAGAAACAAACAAACAGAGTAGAGAGAGAAAATGGGGGTGACTTTGAGGAGAGTAACTGACCCTTTCAACGACAAAATTCGAGCCAGGATCTTCACCACTTCCATGGCTTCTTACATTAGCACCAGCGGCAGCGAACACGATGCTGAATCCGACGTCGTTTCGCCTTCTTCGTCTACTACTTCTTCTCCTTCGTCCTCGCTTTGTCTCTCTCACCTGGTGCAGAACTTTCTAGAAGATGATTCCTCCGCCGTCGCCGGTGACTCGCCGAGGGTGAGTCGTGAGTTCGATTCCGATTCCGACTCGGACGTGTTTGTTAGGTCCGACGTGACGCCTTTGATCGTCGGTGTTATCAATCCGATTGTACGGAACAATGCGGATCCGTTCCGGAACAAGCTTTTGGCTCATGTAACGAGAGCTATGGAGATGTACTCTGTGTTTAGGAAGGAGAAATCGATTTTCAACCGGAACTTGATGTCGTACCTTCGAGAAATCGGCTACAACGCCGGCGTATGCAAGACGCGGTGGGACTCGTCCGGCGGACTCACCGCCGGAAACTACGAGTTCATCGACGTGGTCCGGCCGGAGTCGCCGGCGCCGGTGAGGTACGTCGTGGACACGAACTTCGCCGGCGAGTTCGAGATCGCGAGGGAGACGGAGAGTTACAGCATGCTCCGATGCTCGTTGCCTCGGGTTTTCGTTGGAAAATGCCAGGATGTGAAGCGGATCGTGCGGCCAATGTGCGACGAGGCCAAGCGGTCGATGAAGATCAACGGCCTTACTTTGCCACCGTGGAGGAAGAACAGGTATATGCAAGCCAAATGGCTGGGTCCGTACCGCCGGACCACCAACAACAACCTCCCTTTGGCGGCGATTTCGTCTGAAGTTGCCTCCAGTTTTGCAGTGAAATGCCGCTCCGTTGGGTTCGATCTCGCCGGCGACGGCGGCCTGTTTTACGTTCCTCCGGCGACTAAGACGAGATAGTTTTGTTTAGAGTACTCGAGCGGACGGAATTAATTAAGAGCCGTAAAATATAAGTGTTTGCGGAGGTATTTTTGTCTATATAAAATGGCGAAGTTTTGTTCTGATTTATTTATGGAGATAATTTATGGTCAATTTCTTCAAAATGATAGAGTTCGCATAAATGTAACTATTGTTACTTCTAACAAGTGAAGTTTTCTTACCGTCAAACATAATTGACCCCAATTTGTTAGAACTCATACATATTCATACATTTTGATACTGTATGGAAAGAAAAGGTTGAGATTTATGTCATAAATTTACAATTGGGATTGAAGTTAATTTTTTCCCCCTTCAGCCCTGCACAATGCGAGCTGACCTAAAGAACAGCCCCTATGTTCATATAGTTTGAAACTCCAAATTGAAATTTGGTATCAAATGGTATTCTACCATTTCTGATTATTATTTTACAAATGTGTTTGTTAATATTATTGTAAGATATTATAGATATCTTAATTTATAATTATAAATTACAGTATGATTTAGTATATGAAATCTGAAAAATATTTTTATTGAAGTATAATTTAAATTTTCTAGAAATAGATTGACAACATTGATTATTAAAATCCTAAAATTTAAAAATTAAAAGCCACATTCAAATGACAGTATTTAACTGTTCAAGTGACTATAATATATTCGTATTCAACAATTTTCATATAAATGAATTTCGTGACTATTTTTTCTTTTCTCTTGGACCTTGCCATAGTTTGTAGAAAGGCTAAGGCCCTGGTATTTTATGCGGCCGAAAGGCTGCGGTGTGTGTATCGTAATTTTTCATTTTCCATCGTAATCCACCATAATTTACCACAATCCATCCAAATCCACTTTTTCTAATTTAATTTATCTTTTTATTAAAAGTTAAACTTTTCATATTCTACTGCAATTCACTACAACTTTCCTCAGCCCACTACAATTCACCACAATTTTTCCCAATCGACCACAATCCACCATATTTCCTTTACACTACATCGCACCGCACCACAATCAACCATATAAAAGAATGAGGCCTTAAATTTATAGTATTATTGACATTCTATTAATTTTATCACGTTATTTATCTTCATTTTATTGAGAAATTATATATTTAATAAATGATATAATTAATAGGACCTATTTTATTCACAATACCCTATCAAAGATTATTAAAAATTATAAATACATTCGCATTAATCTACCACCTCATGCGCATTTTATCAAACTTAATCTACATTTATTAGACCATATTCTTTTATGCGGCAGATTGCAGTGCGGTACCACACCGATCGCAATTCTTTAATTTCTACCACACTTCACCACAGTGCACCACACCACACCACGATCTTACTAATATATTTTTTCACTTTTCTCCTCTATTTTTCACTCTCTCCTCACCTACCCTACTTACCATAATCCTCACTACAACTTACCACAATTCACCATAATTCACCGTATTTTTTCAAATTCCATCATACCGCATCATTAGCACATCTTAATCAACCGTATAAAAGAACGAGTTTTTACACTATTCACATTTTATCAATTTATCCCAAAATAAAAACTTAATTTTTCATATACATTTATCCGTACCGTGCCAACTTTTACCAGTTGAGATTGAGCAGATAAGATCACGAGTATTTTGATTAAGACGGAGTAAAAAGTAAATAAATTTGAAAAAGTTAATTTTAGGGAGAGTTTATCTAAAAATTTTGCGGGAGAGGGGGGGGTCTGTGGTTGCAGTTGCAGGTACGGCCAATTGACATATGTGTAGGTTCGATGGCGTGGCAACTGGCAACCACACGGCGGCGGGTGGAAAGAGGTCACCTATCACGTGCGCTGATGACGTGGCCTATTATATTCTTCTAACCGTGGTATACATCAAATGAAACTTGCCCTATTTATTGTATGCAATTACATAATGATAAAATTTTTTTTATAGAAAATAATAAGAATACAAAATGATAATTTGGATTGTCTTTCTCTGAAGCCAAATATGGATTAGGTTTTGGTCTTTTGTACAAGTCATTCCGCATTTTTGTTTTTATATATCTTTGAACTATTATCCTTTGGCATAACCGGATAAGCCATGCATAGAGGCATGGACCAAACTTTGAAGGATGCATTTTCATTAAAAAAAAAAAAAACCTTAAAACTCTTTGGAATGTGCATATTATTATAGCTTAAAGCAACGTTTTTTTTCCCCTTAAAAGTTCATTGATACGAATATACACGTATTAACTTGTATTTGGCATAATGAAAAAATCTAGCTTATTTTTATTATATTTGATAAATAAAAAATCTAGTTTATTTTTTTATTAAAATGAATAGCAATGCCCACCTTAAAACTTTACACAAATATCTTTAGCCCCTGTTGTTTTGATTAGTTACTCTTTCCAATCCAATCTAATCTAATCCAAACCTTACACAATTTCCCAAAAAAAATCATCTCCAACACAATTCCCCAAAAAAATATCATAATTTATCAAATCCAATCAAATTCATCCAAATCTCATTTTATCTAATCCAAAGAACATGACCTTAAATGTAAAATGTTCTTAGAATATTGTATGACATCTGAAAAAGTTTTTTAAAAGAAAAGATCAAGATGTTACAAATTTACAGTTACGTATGTTATTTACCATTAAAGATTAATCTAAATGAATAATTGAGATGATAATACTCAAACACAATAATAGTGACGAGCGACTATTCAAATCAAAAGTTTACTGGACGTACATTCAAAGTGAAGACAAAATAAAAGTGAAAGACAGGTGACGGTTGTAGTTTGGCAGTGTAGGTAGCTACTTATTGATCGGTCGTTGGAGGTGCATTTGAAAACAACATACTGGAGTGGATAAAAAAACAAAAGGAGATGTGAACAAAGGCTAAAAAGAGGGGAATGTACAACAATGAAGTGGCAAGAGGAGATTTGCTATTTGTGGATAGCAATTGGGAAAAAAAAGCAAGAAACAAAGAGATAAAATGGATGAGATCGATTGGGGTGGTCTCGTGGACAACGTTGGGGATGATGACTTGTTTTGTTTACCCATATAAAAAATATGCATTTTTAGATCTCCAATATTTCACGGTTAATAATTGTTGACGGAAAATTTAATTATATGAACTTCTGTGGATATTTCTGATATGACTATTTTGACTATTGAAATGTCCTTTTATTTATTTTAGGAGAGTTGATCCTTGTAGGATTTCCTACCAAAATTTTGCCCTGACCTTAAAAGTATATTTTATAAATATGCAAATTGGATTTAAATAGTTTCTATGTCAATCATCTCTACTTTCATTTTAGATTTTTGTGCTCTAAAACAATTAATTTAGAATATAGTGGTACAAAATCCACATCCATATTCTTTTTATTTTTTTCATTCATGCCCCATATTATTTTTGTTTTTTTCCATTCTTGCCCCTAGAAAGATAATGAAGTGTAATTACTAAAAAAATTTCTGAATTATTTTTTGAAAATCCGAGTAATTATTATAATTTTTTTTAAAAAGGAATAGAAGTGAAAAAATCGTAAATAAAATGAAAAAAATTAAGAGAAACACCGTAAATATTCATTAAAAATTGTGATAAAGTGTTATACTAAATGTTGAATCAAATGCAACTCAAAATTTATGATACTCAGGGTATACTCTCTCGATAGTGTCCCATAAGAACCCAATTTTATTTTATTTTTTGGACCACCAGAATCCAAAATGAAAGTACGAGATTATTGTTATACAATTGATGAAAGTAGAGATTATTAGAATCCAATTCTCATATATGTCTGTGTGTGTATGTGTAATGAAAGTACGAGATTATTGTCATACAATTGATAAAAATAGAGATTATTAGAATCCAATTCTCATATATGTATGTGTGGAAACTGATCATATGAGCATGGGCTTTTGATGAGTATGTGACCATGGTTGCATTTCTGACGGATATTAAGTATTATTTTTGTGGACATTAAGTATTGTTACTGTGGATTAAGTACGAAGTTTGGACATCAACATTTGATGCCGTCAAGCAAAATTTGTATAGGACCATGATGCACATTTATCATTTTCGATTTGTATATTCTCTTTGCATACTTGATGTCCACGAAAACAATACTTGATGTCCATAAAAATGTCATTTGATGTCTGCTAGCTATCCAACCATGCTCACATGCTCAACAAAGGGCCAACTCATCATATGATCAGTTCCATATATATATATATATATATATATATATATATATATATATATATATATATAGAGAGAGAGAGAGAGAGAGAGAGAGAGAGAGAGAGAGAGAGAGAGAGAGAGAGAGAGAGAGAGAGAGAGAGAGAGAAATTGGATTCTAATAATCCCTAGTTTTACGAATTGTATAACAATAATCCCTACTTTCATTTTGTATTCTAGTGGTCCAAAATAAATTAAAATTGTATTCTAGTGGAACGCCGCCGAGTCAAGTGGTGGTGACTCGGTGGTTTGCAGACGTGTACCGGCGAGAGCGTGCTTAACTAAGAAATTATTATTTTAGTTGTATTCTAGTGGTCCCATTTAAATTGTTATTATATTCTAGTAGTCTCATTGACAAATTTATTGTATTTTGGTGGTCCTATTTCATTGTTGATTATATTCTGGTGGTCCGAATTCTTGGTCAAACACACTTTCGCCGGTATACGTCAGCAAACCACCGAGTCACTACCATTTGACTCGGCGGCGTCCCACCAGAATACAATTTTAATTTTTTTTGAACCACCAAAATACAAAATGAAAGTAGGAATTATTGCTGTACAATTCGTAAAAGTAGGCATTATTAGAATTCAATTTCCCTATATATATAATATGTGTGTGATGAACATACTGGTAGTGCATGACGCTTCATTTGTGTTTGGTTGTATGTTTTGATGTTTCATCTGTGATATACAAAACGTACACTTGATTATACACATCCAAAGCGACGGATATTTCGGTTGGTGTACATTGTCCATACACTTAGTGTACAAGCTTGAGTGACGTGATGCTCATCTCATGTGAGAAAGAAGTACAATGACAAATACATGTGATAAACATGTGGATGATGGTTGACATGTACATTAGATTAGACAATAATGTTCACAATATGGATTCAAACATAATGCTCTTTTACTTTATAATTTGATGTTAAAATAGTTATATGGTGATGTACATTAGGATATGCACGGGACATGTAATGCAAATTGCAAGTCCATGTCCAAATGAACATCATAACAGTGGTATGTTCATTATAATAGATCAAAATGAACATTTAATTATTTATAGATGTGCATAAACATAAAAGTCATATGTTTGAAAATATTCACACTTTAAATTCAAGAATAATCCTCTTTTCTTTATATTTTGATATTCAAGTTGGAAATTAGTGATGTACATTTAGATATTCTGATGGAATGCATTTTGTGAACATAATGTGGATTCGAACATAATGCTCTTTCATTTATAGCATGATGTTCAATGGGGTATATAGTGATGTCCACACAATAATGAACACAGTATAGTCTGAATTTTGTGATATATATGATATCCATTAGAGTATACCTTAATTAACAATTACTTATATAGAGATGTCCAGAACATTGTTACATGTTGCTGTTGAGTTGAGTTGGTTATATGCTGAAGATCACTATATGTTCCATTGAATCCAAACTAACGTTCTTTTTGATAGGGTGACCGGATCGTGTCACTGAGAAGGCGTTACTGCCATGACATTGTCATGTATGAAGACAACAACTTGAAGCAAGAGGTGTACACGAAAGCCGTTCACTGGGATAGAAAGAAAGAGCTACCGCGCCTATAGTTTTATTTGTGTCAGATACATTTTGTAATGGGATACAATGTTTTGTTTAGACACGATAGTGGGTGGACTTCTTGTTTTTTTGCTTGCAATCCCCGATTACATTTACTATTACTAGGACGACGTGCTTGTTAGTGTCACATTTTAGAAACTGAAGTTATGACACTATGCTTGTTATGCTTTTTTTTCTTATTACCCAACTTGGAGTTAAGACTTATGATGTTGTTTTTGAATGACTCAGTGCTGATTTTAATTGAAAATCCGATGAACATTGTATGTTCATCAACTATTGATTATATGTACATTGTATCATGACAAAGGCGAGCATCCAATGAACATTGTATGTTCATCAACTATTGATTATATGTACATAGCATCAAAATGTTCCTTTAGTAATTGCATGAACACTCTCAATATAGACAAATGGACATGGATGGCACTTTCAATGATAATGTGCATCCTGTTCAACTCATATGGACATCGTGGTCCAGTGACGTGCACATCCATTCATATGGACATCATAGTTATATGTCACAATATTGTTGCTCATAGTTACATGTCTCAATGTTCATACACTTCGTACGTGTTGAGCATTAGAAAAAGATGAACATATGCGCACAATGTCATGATCAAAAAAATATGTAACTTAACACTTTATGATAATGTGCATCATGTTCAACTCATATGGACATCATGGTCCAGTTACATGCACATCCACTCATATGGACATCATAGTTACATGTCACAATATTGTTGCTCATAGTTACATGTCTCAATGTTCATACACTTCGTACGTGTTGAGCATTAGAAAAAGATGAACATATGCGCACAATGTCATGATAAAAAAATATATGTAACTTAACACTTTATGATAATGTGCATCATGTTCAACTCATAGTTACATGTCACAATATTGTTGTTCATAGTTACATGTCTCAATGTTCATACACTCCGTACATGTTGTGCATTAGAAAAAGATATGAAGATTAAGTAGTAAACATATGAACATCGATTAACAACGATAAACATGCTACATTCCATCAATCGATTATTATTGTTAATTGATGTCCATATCTGTATTACTTGATGTCTAAATTTTTATTACTTGATATCCATATGTTTATTAGTTGATGCCAATCTATCTGGGACTGAATGTTTATCATTGTTAATTGATGTCCATATATTTATTACTTGATGTCTATATATTTACCCGTTTGCTTTTTGTCGCCCCCTTTTTACCATTGTCGCCCACCTTTCGCATAATATTTCCAATCACTGCCCTTGAACCTCATAACTTTACTCTTCACCTTCTCTCTAGTTTATCTCTCTAGAAAACGCTCTCAACCAACGACCACCACAAACCACCCTCATACCAGGATTGAATCGACAAATTTGAGGTATGTTTCGAATTTGTGTTTTGAATTTGTGGTTTTATGTTTTGTAATTTTGAAATTTGAAGAAAAACGAAAAAAAATAAAAAAAAGCTCCAGGATGGCTGTCGCACGAAACGCTTGGCAGCCGTCGCTGAATTTTTTTTAAATAATAAAATAAAATAAAATATTATTTTTATTAATATTATTATTTTTATTATTAAATATGATAATTATTAATATTGTTAATCATGTGTTAATATGATAATTATTAGTGATTAATTGTATTATTATTATTATTAATATTGTATTATGAAAATTAGATTAATATTAATATTGTTAATATTAATATTATTGTTAAGCATGTGTTAATATGACAATTATTAGTGATTCATATTAGTGATTCGTTGTTAATATTTGTTGCGTTAATATTAGTGATTAAGCATGTGTTAATATTAGTGATTAATTGTGTTAGAAAAAATTGTAATTGTGATGTAGGATTAAGTTTAGGGTTTAGGGTATATTCCGAATAGTTTATATGTAGTTGTGTTAAAAGGATGTTGAGTTTGGATGAGTTTGGTTGTTATTAGTAAGTGAGTTGACGTATAAAGTTGGTATGGGTAATTTATTCATAATCCAACTTAATTGTTAATTTATGTACTCGTAACTCCAAATGAAGACATAAATTATATAAATAGTTATGTCACATCCATTTAATAACTTAGGTACTCAACAACTAGTTGATACGTAAGTAAATAGGTTATTTGTGATGGTAGTTTAGGATAATAATTATGTTAATGTATAGTTCTAGTATGCTAGTTGGATGTGTCATAAAAAGAGGTTGAGTTTTGGGTCCTGTTAGTGTCCAAAGAGAATGTGTGTTGTAATCTGTTAATGTATGGCTGAGAAGGTTAACCAATGCCCCGCATCGATTCTCGTTTATTTGTTTGGTTCCCAAAAAGTAGCGCATTGTCAGCAGTGAAATTGCACGAGGTCTATAGTGCTCTGGGAGTTAGAAGCGTCTCAGATTCGGTACAATGCAATGTTTCTATTGTGCAGCCTGGTGGGCAATGAGACAAGGCGGATCTGAAAGAGAAGCTAGTAGTGAAAGAAATCGTGCTGGGCTTTCTTGCATGTAAGATTCATAGGTCCATCAAAGTAAGGCACGATACTGCGAATTCAATGCTTTGATGGACCTATGAATCTTACATGCAAGAAAGCCCAACATGATTTCTATTAAACCCTTCACTGCTAGCTTCTCTTTCAGATCAGCCTTGTCTTGTTGCCCACCAGGCTGCACAATAGAAACATTGCATTGTACCGAATCTTAGACGCTTCTAACTCACAGAGCACTATAGACCTCGCGCAATTTCACTGCTGACAATGCGCTACTTTTTGGGAACCAAACAAATAAACGAGAAGTCGGTACGGCTGATGAAAGTCTTTTTCAGCCATAGATTAACAGTTAACCAACACACTCTCCTTGGACAATAACAGGATCCTCTTGCCTCGTGACACGACTTAGTTAACCAACACACGTTAATCCATTTGCGCTTATTCTTACTGTTAAAATGATTATTATGTTATATATGTCTTCATTTTGTAGGTGATCTAAAATGGTAGGGAAGGGCAAGGGTCGAGGGTTTCTGGACCGGGCTAATCGACTTATGAGTGGTTGGAGGGGGGTGAGTCTGGGGACCCCCACAGACGCAATGTGACTGCGTCAACTCGCCGTGCTGGTCGTGGTACGGATGCAGGTGATGCAGCGGGCGGCCAGCCCGAGGACACGGGGAGTCAAACAACGCGAGATTTCGTTGACCATCTCAACCAAGCCATAGATGAGTCAACCGGCACTGAAACATCGGGGGACGATGAGACAGAGGAGCCCGAGACGCAGATGATCCCGACTTCAGTCACGCCACCTAGTGGGCCAGTTTCCAGGCCAACGGGTTTCATACCGATGAGGGATGCAGTGGGGAAGTTTGCCCCAATTCGACAGGGTGGGCAGGGAAGCGATTCGCATCGTGATGCCGGGTCGAGCAGATATCAGAAGAGGAGGCGGAGCGGCGACAACTCCTGGAAGATTGATGGTAACGTGCCCGGGTGACCTGCAATTGGGTCAGTTATACCGAGCTTTGGAGGTCACATTGCTCGGATAATATGGGAGGGTCGCGTGCGTTCGCCCCATGTTGTTCTTGATTGTGTGACGAAGAAGAATGCGTTGAGGGAACTGAGGTCAGTACAATCCAGGATGGATCCCGCATGCCAGGCTACACTGGGAAGGATCCAAATAACCAATTTGATGGAGTTGATGTACGACCACATCGACATGACGTTGATCTCGGCGTTCGTTGAGAGGTGGCAACCCGACACAAACACATTTCACCTTCCTTTTGGTGAAATGACATGATGTGCAACATATATTGGGTATTGCAGTTGATGGCCTGATGCCTGAAGGACTTCCTCGGGAAGTGGTTAACCAGTACGTGCCCGTGATTTTTGAAAAAGGAATGGCGGAGCTGAAGACCAATAACATTTATGATAAGGGTGCCATAGCTGACTCCCATTTGAGGTCGATTAGTTTATCGACCAGTTGTCCCATTCCCCATAGGATAAGGGTGTGGTTGTTGAGCATGTTGGGAAACACTATCCTCGTGGACAAATCGAGGGATAGAATTAGGCCGCATCCGTGGCCTAGCACTGACGTTATCATTGATCGCATTGCTAGGGGTACGGTGACCTTGGCGTTCCTTTTCCAGCAGTTAGGGATGGCGAGCTGGGCCGGGACAACCAAGATGGTCGAGTGTTTGACCCTTTTGCAGGCTTGGATCTACGAGTACTTTCCTGATTTTAGGCCACACGCGAAGCAGCCGGTTAATGGGCCTCGCGCGAGCAGGTGGTTCCCCATTCGCCAGCCGAGTTTAGTACAACGCCTACGACAGTTGAGGGCCTCCTTGGATGCGTTGACGCCGGATCGTGTGAGTTGGGCCCCGTACGGTCCTGCCCCGTACAAGTCATTCAGCAGGACGTTGTACAAGGGCGGCATTCGTGCATACGACATCACTGAGCTGTACATGCCCGATCGCATCGTCCGTCAATTAGGGCACCTACAACATATCCCACGCAGATTGTCGGTACCGAAGAGCGCTGAACGACTGGCGAAGGGCCCCTACAAAGTGGAATTTGTGGATGCTAACGTGCCGATCTTGCTGGGGTTTCCGATATACAACAAAATGTCGATGAGTGATGTGCCCGCACGAAACATGTGTGGGAAGCGGATGTCGCCATAACGATTGGTTCATGCACATTCACACAAGTTTTTGATAAACAACGCCTCTGCCGGCCAATCGACAGTCGATGATTATCCGACACTCGAACAGGTACCCTAAAATCCTCAACATAATTTAATATTTTTTTTAACTGATTTGTTTATGGGATGTTGGATATCATGATTGGTCTGACTGCATTATTTTGTGTTTTATTTTTATAAAAGTGGGCCTATGACTGGGCCTCACTAGTGCAAATGAGGAGGCATCGGCCCAACCGAACGATGAGACAGCGACAATTAATCGTGGGTGGTATGATGAGATGGTCGACTTGCACAGACGTTGGTGCCGTCAGATGCATATCGAGGTCCCCGAGCAGCAAGATGATGAGCAGGAGGAGTAGAGTGTGTTTGTCAATTTCGTTGTTTAGGATGTACCCTAAACTTAGTGTTAATTTGTGTTGAACTGATTAACTGTTTTTGTGTTGTGTTTACTAATTGACCTGATTTTGTATCAACTGTGACATTGCGTTTCGATGCTAATTTGTGTTATGTTTTACGATTTCCAATTTACTGCATAAGTTTCAATATAAATATAATTAGCAATTCATAAATACACAAGGGTACAGCTACAACCATCATTGGCGTTGAGCGGCCCTAATAGCCTGCCATCTATCAATACGAGCCTGGAAAGGCTCATCCCAACCTTGAACAGTTACGTCTCTAGCTGCTTGCCATCCAATATGAATCGGCGGTAGAGGGCAGTCATCCCGTAAATGGATAAGCATGAAGTGGTTGTTGTATCGCACAATTCCCTGAACTTTCGCAGGTGCCGTACGTCTAGGCCGGTGTGCACCCCATGTTGGTCATATCCCGGACATGTTCTTTCATTTCAGAAGTTAATGGATGTCCATGACGATGCCCTTCCTCGTACACGATGAACGCATGATTGTGCTTCCCCCGGTCACCGTCGCACACACGAACTCGCCATTCCGTTTCATTGCGAGTCCACGCAACAATGGCGAATTTACATTGGCACGCCTTCGTTGACGTACTCCGACGAGTCGCATCATCGAGATCATTCAATTTCCCACGATATTTTCCGTACCTCCAACACTTCAAGTAAGACCTTAACGGACTCTCTGCATCTTTTCTCTTGTACGAAGCCCGTACAAACCTAAAACCGATTCCCGCAGCTACTCCATTGGCCCATTCTTGCAATGCTTCAATACTCTCAAAAACATTTTGCGTTACAAAATGAGTTGAATAATCAACGTCGTTCCCACCAAAATCCTCCAGAAAAACCTACAAACAATAAAAAAATTCGTTAACTTTCCCAAACATCAAAATAAAAATTTTAATTTTTATTCAAAGATTAGACCCAACACGGACCGTGTCCCCAGTAACACGACCCGTGTTGGTGTCCATAATGTCAAAATTTTGGGAACTGGTCCAACACGGACCGTGTTGGTCCATTTCAAACTAAAATCCTCGACACGGGTGCCGCGCAAAATACACACTCGTATGCCGCGCGCGCCAATCTGGCAGCTTGCATGGCCGCCGCGACGACCGCGACGGCAGTGCCAATGCCGGTGCCGTGCAATTTGTGCGGCCTCCGCCCCGGCACGGCCGGGATCTCGACGCGGCATGACCACCGCCGGGGCCGTGTCATTTCCGCAGCTCCCGTGTCGTCCGGCTATTTTTTAAAAAAAACAATTTAACTTTTAACAATTATAAATACAAATTTCACAAACTAACCTCGTTTTCTTCACTTGATTTATTATCTTCCATTGAAATTTATAAAATTTAAAACAATTTTGGAGAAAATTTGAGAGAGTTTGAGAGAGTTTTAGAGAGATAAGTGAAAGAGGAGTGAGAGAGGAGTGAGGGAGGAGTTTTACATATAGGGGCAAAATTGTCATTTGGGGGGCGACATTAGTAAAAAGGGTGGCGACGAATAGCAATACCCTATATTTATTGTTGATGTCCATCCATTTCGTTCAAAAACAAAGTCCGAATTTTATTTGGTGGGATTGTGTATCCTAAAGTAACAATGTTTTTGCTTCCTTCTTTTCTCATCATGTTTCCTTTCTCTTTGGCGATGTTTGTTAGTATCACCCTATCACCTCAAGGAGCCATGTTGAACACAAAATGGACATCAAATGGACATCCATTATCAGTAAAATGAACATCAAGTTAAATCAAAATGGACATCAAATGACAGTTAAAAATGACACTCATTAATTGACATTTTAATAATTGATGCAGGAATATCTAATATAATCAACATCAAAATGGTCATCCAATATCAGAAAAATGAAAATCTATTGAAAGGAAAATGGAATTTTTTTGACAGAAAAATGAACATCCATTAAAAGTATCGCAAAAAGTATAGGACAATATATTACTTATTTTAAACAATTCTGATCCTAAAAAACGCCATATAACTAGAGCCAATGAGGGAGATGACCTAAAATTCTAATCATTAATGAACTTTTGTCCATGGGGGTAATGCTGCCTACATTAGGGTCCCCCATACCGCGCTCAAACGTGTCACATGGGAGGTTGTTGTTGTTGTTGCATTAATGTATAGTAAACACCATCATCAGAAGGGGGCGAGTGTCCTTGTTCGGTTCCAGTGAGTAGCCTTTGCAAATACGATTCCTTCAGCTTATTGCGGGGTAGGAAACATACATTTCGTCTCAGCATCCACCTGTCGGGCGACTCTGCATATTCAACTAGACATCATGTTCAAACAAAATGGACATCATGTGTAACAAAACGGACAAAGAGTTCAAATTAAATGGACATCATCATAAAATCAAAATGACATCATGTTTAAACTAAGAAGAATATCATATTGAAACCAAATGGACATCATGTTTGATAAGATGGATACTCTTGTTCAAACAAGAGGAACATTAAGTTGAAAACAGATTGCCATCTTATGAAATTCAAAATGGACATTAAGTTTAAAACTGTAACGCCCTGGATATATGGTTAATATGTGGCTTAAAAGGATTGAAATGACTACTTATATCACCAAGGTGCACCTTCTTTTATGGTAGCTCATCCGTTGGGAACTCCTCAGTTAAGCGTGCTTGGCTGGGAGTAGTCAAAGGATGGGTGACCTCCTGGGAAGTTTCCCAGGCAGCGTGTGAGCGAGGACGAAGCACGCTGGAAAGACTCATGGTGATTTATGGGGCAAGTCAGCGATCCTTGAAGCAGTTATGTCCGCGGTCCGGGAGGGGCCGGGGTGTTACAGATGGTATCAGAGCCGACCCGCGACCGTGAGCTGCGCCATTGGACAGGAGATCCATGGGCAGTCACCTAGCGGGGCAAAGATTCTGGAATGGATTGTGGCACAACGAGGACGTTGTGCGCTTAAGTGGGGGTGATTGTAACACCCCGGATATGTGGCTAATATGTGGCTTAAAAGGATTGAAATGACTACTTATATCACCAAGGTGCACCTTCTTTTATGGTAGCTCATCCGTTGGGAACTCCTCAGTTAAGCGTGCTTGGCTGGGAGTAGTCAAAGGATGGGTGACCTCCTGGGAAGTTTTTCCAGGCAGCGTGTGAGCGAGGACGAAGCACGCTGGAAAGACTCATGGTGATTCGTGGGGTCAGTCAGCGATCTTTGAAGCAGTTATCGATAATGTCCGCGGTCCGGGAGGGGCCGGGGCGTTACAAAAACATATTATTAATTTGCAAAATAAACTTCAATTCCAACATAATGGACATCGTGCATAATCAAATGGAAACAATCTGAATATAATGTTTACACCAAAAAGACATCAAAACCAATCATCATAGTTTTTCATTCACCATACATTAAGTGTACTTCCACAGTACATCAATAAACTATATCATCCACTATCTAATTATATGTCAAATGTACATTACGTATATCCATCTTATACATCATCACCGACCACAATGTACATGCCCTAGTATATATTCAATATGCACATATCATAACCTACTGTAATGTACATAAAGCAACCTTATTGTCTAATCTAATGTACATGTCAACCATGATCCACATGTTCATCACATGTATTTGTCACTATACTTCTTTCTCACATGAGATGAGCATCACGTCACTCAAGTTTGTACACTAAGTGTATGGATAATGTACACCAACCGAAATATCCCTCGCTTTGGATGTGTATAATCAAGTGTACGTTTTGTATATCACAGATGAAACATCAACCAAATATACAACCAAACACAAATGAAGCATCATGCATTACCAGTATGTTCATCACACATATATTAATGCACAACCAGTTCGTAAGAGGACATCACGTTCACATACGATGCGCATCACACCAACCAAACTTGGGTATTAAAGCAT
Organism: Portulaca oleracea; assembly: GCA_029582165.1. Taxonomy (NCBI): domain Eukaryota; kingdom Viridiplantae; phylum Streptophyta; class Magnoliopsida; order Caryophyllales; family Portulacaceae; genus Portulaca; species Portulaca oleracea. The sequence continues at coordinate 14,158,541 of CM055870.1, forward strand.
ATACACAGTACATCAACCAAAACTCATACTAGACCGTTCAAACAGGACGTCGTGTTCGAAATGGTCATAAGGTAACAAACAGATGGTCATCACTTGTGCATACCAATGACATTATGTCTAAGGGTTGTGCATTATTTGGTTTTAAACCGAATAAACCGAGAACTAAACCGAACCGATTTTTATTCGGTTCGGTTTTCGGTTTGGACTTTACCCCTTATTCGATTCGGCCCGGTTTGGTTCGGTTTTGAACCGATGAACACCCCTATTATGTATGACTATCATGGACGTCGGCCTCACAGGTAACATGTACCAAACCGCTGAAAAATGGACATCTTTCCACAAATTGCACACCACAATCAAACATACGCTGGACACCATCAATTTACCATCCCACTTACATTTAATCAACAACACACCAATAAAATTTATCATGCCCTAATAAAGATGCACAATTCATACTTATCGAGAGGTCCCAATTAACAGGTAAGGGATTGAATTTATTCGAACGTTCAAGGGTTATACAAAAAATGAACCAACTTTTACCTGAAATTCTTGACAGTCCATGGTCGTAGCCACAGAATTCAAGGGTTATCTCATCAACAACCTTTCCGTCGGCATCCATGGTCGTCTTCCGATCAGCGATCAAACCTTGATCGCTGACCACTGGTTTCTTGCCGTCGTTGGCGTTTTCCGATCACCCTTTCGTCAATATTCACGGTCGCCGTCTCTAATTTCTTTGAAGATCCAACTGCTTGGTCAAATACTTTCACCCCCTGAAGCCCTAATCTTCCCCCATTAGCAAAGCCCTAACTCCCTTCTCTGTCGTCAACTTCTTCCTCTGCCTTCTACGTTTCTCTTCTTAATTGAAACAAACATAAAAACTGCAAATTGAAACCTCAAACCAGTCGCCTCACATCCCCACGCGCAACATTTTCCAAGATCTCGATAATGAGATTGAAGTTTTCCATTTTTTTTTCACTTAGGGTCACGTGAACTTATTAGGAAAAAAGGAGAAGTGTTGAATTAATGTGGACCATTGATCTCTAATCTAATGGCCAATAACACTCATTCTCACATTCTCACCCAAACTCCCTTCTCACCTTATCTATTTCCTATATATATATAAGTTTTTGTCAAAATTTTAATATTTATATTGGTTGATTTGATGAAAAGTTGGGCACAATATTTTTGTTACTTTTGTTGACCAAATGCAATACTAATAAAATTTAAACCTGATATTTGGTCCTGTGAACTTGAACAAAAGAAATCAAATATCACAAGTTTTACATAACTTTGTAGGAAAATTGGATTCTAATAGTCTCTACTTTCACAAATTGTATAACAATAATCCTTACTTTCGTTTTTTATTCTGGTGGTACAAAAAAAGAATAAAATTGTATTTTGGTGAGACGTCACCGAGTCGTCAAGTGGCGATGACTATTGTGTTCTAGCGGTGAAAATGCGTTTGACCAAAAAATTATAATTTTAGTTGTATTCTAGCGGTCCCATTTAAATTGATATTGTATTCTAGTAGTATCATTGATATATTTATTGTATTTTGGTGGTTCCCTTTCATAGTTAATTATATTCTGGTGGTCTGAATTCTTGGTCAAATACACTCTCGCCGGTACATGTTAGCAAACAACCGAGTCACCATGACTTGACTCAGTGGCGTCCTACCAGAATACAATTTTATTTATTTTGGACCACTAGAATATAAAATGAAAGTATGAATTATTGCTGTACAATTTATGAAAGTAGGGATTATTAGAATCCAATTTTCCTAACTTTGAACATAATATTTTTTTTATGAAAATTGGACCGTACAATATCATACTTAGCTTTAGGTTTAGGGATTGTGGTAGGTTTAACTTTGAAATTATATAACAATAAATTAAATTATGGAACTATTGGACTACAATTCACCGCTATAGAATTGGAATGTCATAGTGGTGTAACACAATCTAATGGTTGAAATATTTAGGCTAGTGCAATTAAATCTGTCATATTATTTTGTAGTAAAGCCCAACTCATGAAATGTTAGGCCTGCTAGAATGCAATTTATCATACTTTAGTTTTACCCAACTCAGTGACGGTGCATTGTACTCTAATAATTTTGTAACTTTTTACTGTGATACATTCTTAAACTTCAACTTACCACAATCTCAAAATCTCACGTATGGTATTAAATGATCCAATATTCCTAATTTTTTATCACTATTATCTAAAGTTGGATTTTAACTTTTAAACGTATCTAAATGTTCGAATATACCCTAAAAAAAGGAAAATTGGATTATAATAATCCCTATTTTCAACTTTTGTATGCTAATATTCTCTACCTTGTTTTTGTATTATAGTGGTTCAAAAAAAAAAAATTGTATTCTGTTGGGACACCACCGAGTGTATATCCTAAATATTACAGATTTTGACTTGCATTTGACTTAAGACTCAGAACAACATTTTCCCGCGACTTTTAATGAATTTACAATATCTGTGTCAAATTTTTTCGATCTTTCACTTTTATTCATTTAAAAAATCATAATGATTGTTCAGGTTATCAAAAAATTATTAAAAAATTTCTTTTTGTAATTACATTCATACCTTAATGACTTTTATGGGCATGAATGAAAAAATAAAAATAATATGGACCATGAATGAAAAAAAAGAAAAACATAAAATTAAATTTGAGATCACTATAATTCAATTTTTATTTTTTTATATAAAAATAAAGCAGCGTTTATTGATACTCCCTCCGTTCCATATTAATTATCCAAATATCCTTCTTTGATTAAGAATTTCTCATGGTATATTTTATCAAATAATTACAACATTATATTTTCATGATAGTATTTCTCAATAAAAATTTAATAATAGTATTTTCATATATTAGAACATTATATATGTTAAGAAATTAAAGCGGTCAATGAACAATTAATATGGAATGGAGTATATTAAAAGTAGGTATCGATAGAATTCAATTTCTGAAGAAGGAATATATTGGACATCATTCGCTTTATCAAGTACAAGTATGAACGATGCTCCCCAATAGGAAAATTTTGAGAGTAAAAAACTAGTGAATTGTTCTAAATTACAACAGTAAAAGTAGAATAATAAAGCATGCATAGGAAGGACAGGAAGAGGGGGCACGTGGATGGATAAGGGTGTTTCAGGGTTAGCAACTTAGCATTGGATGTCCGGGATTCTCATCTCCAGAACTCCCGTTCAGGACAATGCCCCAAATCTCATTTATTATTGTACCCTCTACGGGCCCTCTTGAAAGAGTTGCTTTTGATGTGACATAAATTTTCGATCTTGCTGTTTTTTTTTTCTTTTTAAAATTTAATTTGGTAGACTTCAACTTTTGTCTGTTTTAAGGTCCTGTTTTTTTATGCGGTATTTTGCGGAATGGTGTGGTGAGGTATGGTGGAATTGTGGCGGGTATGGTGAAATTGTTGTGGGTTATTGGTATGTGAGGTAGGTGAGGAGAGAGGATGTAAAAAGTAGAGGAGAAAAGTGAGGAGAGAGAAAAGTAACGACTTGCGGTAAAATGTGGCGGGTTGTGACAAACTGCGGTGACACCGCAGTTTGCCAACCGCATAAAAGAACAGGACCTAAATTGTCAGTCACGTCAAAATTGTTTCTAGTGGTAGGTTTCTTTTGAAAGTTATTTCAAATGGTAGGCTTATTTTGAAAATTTTAAAAATTATTTCAAGTTTTCAAGCATTTTAAAAATTATTCCTAATTATCAAACACTTTAGATATTATTCTAAGTGAGTCGATTGTGAAATTGATAGGGAGAGTTAAATGAAATTGAGAGAGGGGGAAAGTTTTGCGAGCAATATTTTAACAACGGTACAAGAAAAAACTCACGAGATTAAATAATTTTCAAAATAAACCTACCACTTAGGCACCGTTCTTTTGTGCGTTAACGCACCCAAACGCAACGCAAAATCAATAAAACCTAACGCATGGCAAACACAAGATAATGCAACTTATCACAATCTACTATTCACCTCTACTCAACTTTTTAATATTTCCTACTGCAACCCAACGCAACTCAAACGCAACTTATCGAAACGCAAACGCAACGCAACGCACAAAAGAACGGTGCCTTAGAATAGTTTAAAAAGTAGTTGATAACTTGAAATAGACAAAAGTTGAAACCTACCAAATAAAATTTCCTTTTTTTTTTAATAGATCTAAAGTTATTTTATCCTTATATTGTATATAAATTGGATTCAAAATTTACATTTACAATATAAATTTAAAATTCAATTGAAAAGTTTGTAATTGTATTGATTTTTTTCATAGTTGGCACATATGAATAACAAAACCAAAGAAAATTGGCCTGGCCCAACAACTATCGAAGGAGGGAAGTTTACTAACTTATGCTGGTCTAAGAGAAGGTACTAGCCTAACATGTGAATAAAGAAAGAATAGAATAACTTGACAATAAAAATAATACTTAGAGTAAAAATTAAATAGATTATTAGGGTCTGAAAACCTCAACTTCGGGATTTATTTGTTAATATCTTAACCGCGAATTAATATTAATTAAATTCAAATTTATTGTGATGCAGCGGTAATTTTAAGAGTGATAATGTAGTATAGAAGTGTGTGTGTCTAATTCAAAACTTAATCAGTCAACTATGATTGAATATTATTCTATTTAATTCAGTTAATCTTTTGAAGGGTTTGAATTAAGTATACAACTATGACCCCGTTCTTTTGTGCGTTGCGTTTGTGTTGTGTTGTGTTTGCGAAGTTGCGTTTGGGTTGCGTTGGATTTCGTTGGGTTGCGGTAAGAAATAATAAAAAGGTGAGTAGAGGTCAATAGTAAATTGTGATAAGTTGCGTTATCTTGCGTTTGCCATGCGTTAGGTTTTATTGATTTTGCGTTGCGTTTGGGTGCGTTAACACACAAAAGAACGGAGCCTATATATACATTGTGATTTGGCTATGTGAATTGTTAATTTTTGTGTTGGGAATATGGCTCATGTTCTGTTTGGCAAGTATAAGATTCGTGTGATTCACTCGCAAGAGCAGCCAGTGTGGTGGAGCTGTGGTGTACAGGTGATAATTTGGTGGTGGTGAAAGTGGTGAGAGAGAGGGTGGAGAGGAAGATGGGTATGGGTTTGAGGGAGAATGAGGTCGAAATTGAGCGAAGGAAGAGGGATATTGGTGGGTAGGGGTGAGCGGTTTCGGGTATCCTCACCTAAAATTAGGAACCTTACCCTTACCCTTATCCTTATCCGTTTGACCGATTACTAAATTTTAGGAATTTTACCTTTACCCATTTAAACCAGTTCCTAAATTTTAAGAACCTTACCATTATCTGCGGTTCCGATTCCAGTTCCGGATACCCACCTACTAGACACTTAATATATTTTTTGACATTTTTGTTTTTAAAAAAGTTTGTTGTGCAAAAGTTTAACATTTTTCTAAAAAAATAATAAAATCTAACGTGTCATAATTTCATCCATAACATTTATACATTGACTATTATATACCAATCCCACATTGCTCTAAAATGCAAACAAACCAAACGTTTAAAATAGTCCTACAAGTTGGTTTTACGGAAACAAATGATATATTAAGTCTCAACATAAATTACAACTTTACGAAAAATAATTAAGTTAAAAATAATTACAACTTTACGGAAACAAGCTTAAAATTCCATGAAATCTTCAAATTTAGTGACAATATCTGAAACCTAATTCTAATTGACAGTTCTAGGTTCCGATTCGAGGTAGTAGTTTAGGAATCTTACCCTTACCCATTTGACAGATGTCTGAATTTTAGGAACCATACCCTTACCCGTTTGACCAATTCAGGTTCCGAAATCTACCCGTTTGATCGGTTCCGATCAGTTTCCAAGTTCCGGATTTGGAACTGGTCACCCCTACGGTAGGCCTTGACGAAGGTGGTAAATTTGGCGGTTGTAGGTATTTTGCAGATTTTTTTAGTGAAAAATTTCCTGATTTTTATATTATTTTTATATTTTGTAAGTTTAGAATTTTTAGAATTTTCTTTTTTCAAATTTTAAAAAAATCACAAAAAACTATCATTCAAAATATTTACATATTTTATACAATAGCAACGACACATTTACATATTTTATAAACATTAAAATTATTTTAATTTATATTACTTCTTTAAAAGGATTTTGGGTAAGTTTTCAATAGGTATAAAGTAGTTTGTTTAGTCAGAAACAAATAGAGATAGGTAAAAACAAAATGTTGATAGTTTATCAACGAAAAGAACATGCTCATAGATGAGTATTCTTTGCAAGTACAAACTATCTATGACATTTTTCAATTTTCAAAAGAGCTTATTATCTATTTCTAATAGGCACCGTTCTTTTATGCGTTAACGCACCCAAACGCAACGCAAAATCAATAAAACCTAACGCATGACAAACGCAAGATAACGCAACTTATCACAATCTACTATTCACCTCTATTCACCTTTTTATTATTTCCTACCGCAACCCAACGCAATCCAACGCAACCCAAACACAACTTATCGAAACACAAACGCAATGCAACGCAAACGCAACACACAAAAGAACGGTGCCTAAATACTTTTATATAGACCGCACATACTTATTTAAACCTACCTAGCCTCACCGAACTTCTACATACCCACCAAAAGAATATGATCTTAGATTGTAAACTTGTAATCCGATTTTCTTTATGTCAAATGAAAGAAATTCATTTACAGAATTCTTTTGATATCATTCTCCAAGAATGAAGTAGAGCTTAAACTTAGAAAATAAAAATACTTTATATCAATACAATACATTTCCTATGATATGTTGCGAGAAATGGATGCAAATATGATAGGACTTAGGAGTATAGTTATTAGAATTTCGATCCTGATCTACAATCCTATGATTTTATGATCCAAAATCCTCGATGCAATTCTACTATCTACGTTCCGATCCACAATCTTACATGGGTAAATTATGATCCTAAGTACCCCATGAATTCGAGGTAGGATCCCGATTCTAACAACCTTACTTAAGAGGCATCTATTTCAGGATGAGGGAATGTTTACACATACTAGGTAGCCAGGCCCCAGCTCCAACTCCAAATCATGGGCTTTAGCTTAAGGCCGCAATTTTGGAACATCCAACACATGTTTTAAGGTGGAACTGAGACTTCCAACTTATTTCACTTCTAAGCAAATAAACTTGAACCGCAATCCAACACCCCCACTATCCTCAATACCCACATCAGTAATCTCTAAGCCAAGATACTTTTTGGACATACATGTATATAATCACAAATCATGGGCATTTTCCAACATCAAACACAATCTCAACCTCAATAATCATCATGAATCCTCTGCAAGTTTTCTTATTCCTCTTCATGGTTACCGTCATTAGATTTTGCTCAGCAGACAATGACAATCTCCAGGACTACTGCCCAACTGCGTTCCTGACTTCAGACAACCGACACCACAGTCCACCTATATTCATCAACGGGTATCCCTGCAAAAACCCGGAAAATGTGACTGCCTCTGATTTCAAGACTTCCAGACTCAGATTTGCCGGGGATACTGACAACCTGATCAGATCCTCCACTAACATTGTGACAGCAGCAGAATTCCCGGGTCTCAACACCCTGGGGCTTGGGCTAGGGCGGACCGACTTGGATGTGGACGGATTGGTGACCCCACACTCTCACCCCAGGGCTACAGAGATGATGTTTGTCGCCAGAGGGGTTGTCACTGTTGGGTTCATCGACACCAGGAAGGAGGTGTTCCTCAAGGTTCTTAAGGAAGGGGATGTGTTCATTGTCCCAAAGGGCATGCTCCATTTCTGCTACAACTCGGGGTTCGAGTTTGTAACCATATTGTCCGTACATAACAGCCAGAACCCGGGTTTGATCGACATAACAGGGATCCTGACTGGTTCGGCCTCAGAGGCTGTGATGAAGATAAACCAAAAGTTGGCTGAACGGGAGGCTCAGCATCATCAACATGCTACCCAGACAAAGGATTCAGACCGACATTCAGAGTTGTGAAACAGGGTTCACTCACTAGAATAATACCATCATAATACTTGGTTTGAACTTTGAAGCTGTGGTTGTCCCTGTTTATAGTAAAATTATGCCTTGATCTATATATATGGGTTGATTGTGTATAAGATTCCATTTTTTTCAAGGAAACAAATAATTGAACTTTATATTCCTCTAATCTTCTGTATCCCCATGAGATTGATGTTAACTCCTATCCTTTTCTCTAAGTTATGGAGAAATACATGGAAACCTCATGTTCGAAATCTAGGTTCAAGTGTCAGCCATTCGAATCAAGACGGGGATTCAAATCATATTCCTAACTCTGACAAAAGCCGGAATCTACATGTCCAGTTGTCTAACTCATCTGTTTACTGAAGATTTTTGATGTTTTTTTAATCTGCCATAGGTAGACTGAAGTCTGAACATATTTCCAACATTACAAAGCCAAAGTACGAGAAGCCAAAATTCCCTCTAAACACCAAGACAAAAACAAAGGCACTATGCCCTAAATGAATCTGCTGCTTAGGGTCGAGGAGAGACCATGGAGCAATAGAATCCATGCTACTTTGAGATTCATACAAGCTACCGATTAATATGTCCTGTGAAGTTCGCAACTTTAAGAATCCAACTTCGAACAACATAAAATGAAAACTTTCCCCTACATCAATAATGCTCTACTTGTGGGTTAAAAACGGTGCTGCTACCGTTTCACAATGACATTTTGCATGTCAGTTCTGACTTCCCCCCAGCCATATTGGTTCACCGACAAAAAATCTAGCTCTAAAGGAGATTTAAGCGGCAGATACCTAACTAATATCAAGAAGCTGTTGGTGATGGGATTCTAGTATCTTAACTGTAGATTCAGCAGACCAACAATACCAATGAATTTTATCAACTATGCTTGTAAACCGGAATGATGGATCAATTACTAGCATAAGCAACAAAGGAATTTAAACATAATTTTCCTGCAAAGAAATTGAATGGAAGAAATAGCCCAAGTGGACAGCAACGAGCAGATTGATTACCAACAGTCAACAAACTGTTTCAAAGCACATAAAGTGCCTTCTAACTTCTTCACCAAAAGCAATGCTGGCGATATATGTCAGACTCCAGATGATAAATAAATGACAATAATACAAGAATCCAGGGGTATACAAGGGAAGGTAGAAAAGAATTCAGACCTGATTCCAGCGAGAGTTTAATATGTGCTTTATTGAAAACATACAGCCAACTCCAACTAAAGAATACGACTTCTCTTTCAAACAGAGCAAGCCACGAGGACCACAGAACTGTAAAGTAGAAACTCACTTGACTAACCTTGGGATTAAAAGATAATATCCTCATCTTTTGCAGAACCCAACAGATTCTGAGCGGCATTGGTTGATATCCCCCTCTGCAAAGAAACCTTTTCTACAAGCTGCTCTTCGGCAAACAGCTTGGCAGCTGCCATCTGCTTCTCAATCTCTTTCTTCTTGTAACCTTGAATCTTCTTCAGCCTGAAAAAGTCCTCTCTCTCCAACTCATCCAACTCTCCCTTAATGTAATTGATCGTGTTCTCCAACCTGGGTTTCACGACATTCTCAAGAGCATTCACCCTACGGTTTGTAGTCTTGATAGCCTCATCAAGGGTCAAAAACGACGTCTGAAGAGAAGCAAGTTCAACAAGAACCTCAATGGCTTTTATATACGCAACACGGCACTGTTGGACTTGTTGGCCACCTCTAGCCAATCCGGTGAGGTCATTTTTGGTGTCTCCCTCGGTGAAGTACTCAAACTTGGGAAGCTTGACCCCGGCAACATTCTCTTGGCGAGAGCGAACCTTGAGGGATGCATTTTGGACATTCTCAAGTACAACGTGCTTAACGTTTTCACCAGCAACATATTTGGCTTCAGTTAGGGAAAAGGAGGATGTCTTCATTATGTCCCCCATGGATTCCTTTGTGGAGACAATCTTCTTCAGGATCTGACGGAATTGCACAGTCAAAGCATCACTCTTTTTCTTCAAAAGGGCATGACCTCTTGTAGCACCTACAAGACGCGCTTTTATGACTCCAAGCACGGTGACAGTTGGTACGACATTTAACCGCTGTGTCTGGCCTGACATCTTGGCTTTTGATAAGATTTAAGTTCTACAAAGTTAAACGATCAATATATTAGAAAGAAGAAAATATTGCATGCATATAATGCATTCAAGGTCCAGAGACAATTCAAGAAAACGACAAAATAAGAAGACGAGGCGGGAAAACTCTTGCATCAGTAATCACCCAGCACCAGGAAACTTCACAGGATTTCTCAGCCAGTAGGCTCCCCAACTCCCACCCCCCAAAAAACAATGAAAAAAACCCAGTACTAAAGTTCGACTATGATGAATATATTTTTTGCAATAAGAACAAAAGTTTCCAGAAGGGAATCACAATCCTCAAAAAGTAATCCACTTGCCACCATAAAACCTGCTACAAGGCAAAGAGTATGTTTTCAAAAATTTTATTCCATGATACACTTGATTTGTTTTAGACTTAACAACAAGCCCAAATTTTTGGTCATCCAAAACAACCAATAGCTTCTTACATGTTCCATTTTCACTTGAGGGATTATCTATTGAAAGAACAGAAAAAGTCAAGATTTCCAGTTGATCCTGAGAACAATCCATGAAATCATCCTTAATCCCTAATGTTATTGGGCTCATCAATACAGCACTTAAGATCACATCCCAAATTTAGACAGCTAACACATAAAAGTCAAACTGGGTAGATTCGAAGAACACTTATTACCACAAAAACTTATAAAAATCAAACTGAGGTGCATCTGCAGAGCACTTAAGATCACAATTACCCAAATTTAAAATAGCAATACATACAAATTTAACAGGGGTGCATCTATGAACACTTCAGATCACAAATGCCCGAATTTAAGCAGCAGATACATACAAAACCAATTAGGTGCAGCACTGTATCTGTAAGCAATTACTACCCCCCCCCCCCCCAAAAAAAAAAAAACCCTAAAAAAATACAGATTAAAGAGCAGCATAAATCAGGAATTTCATCAGAATCCATGAAATCAGCGACTCATTAGCATACAACCAAACCAAAGAGTCAACCCATATTGATGTATATATATTCATTCCCTAATTTGACGACATTCTAACCAATTGATTATTCAAAAAAAGGAACCAAAGCATAGATTGTAGCCTCAATCGACCATATTGGGATCGACCCACATGAAAGATCCCAATTCCCAAGTTTATCAGAATCAACAATCACAGACGAAATATGAATTGAGTTTGCAAAGACCCATCAACGAAAAACTAAAGGTAAAATCAGATGAGAGAGAAAAACCTGAAGGGTTGAATCAGATCGGGAGATGGGTGAGTGCCCAGTATGCCGGGTAGTGTTGAATTTCACGTGCTGGAGTTTGGATTTATCAGCAAATAACAAGAATTCAGAAATTCAGATGGAGGAGTTGTTCTTCACTAACTTGTGTTAATCTTCTCCCTCCGAATGAATGATTGATTCTAATTGGGCTGCTGTTCCAGGGACCCATTTTGAAAAGCCCACATTGCATATCAGAGTGACCATGGGCTTGGCTAAAATGTTGGGACCACCCCATTAATTTGGAGCTCCAAATTTTCATTTTTTAGGAAATAATATTTTATTGTGTTTGGTTTATGTTTAAAATAGAAAATTTATCGAAATTTTTTTATAGTACTTGATTGAATATTATGTAAAGTTATTGAAAAAGCTATGTCAAATATTCAAACTACTCTTATTTATTTATCTCCATAATTCTCCTTTATAGGGAAACTCCTCAAAGCATGTGTGGAAAGGGCCATCCTTGGGTATTGATTCGGAGGTGAATCACCATGTTGGATGGTTTGACTGGTTGAAAGGATGGGTTCGCCTTTTGTCTAAGACAGAGGACTGTGGAAGGAATTTAGTAAGACAATTCTTTGGGGCCTTGTGGACAGTCTGGAAATCAAAGAATGTTGTGTGTATGGGGAGAGAGGTGAGTAGTCGGAGATTATTGGAAAACATGACTGGGCAATGGCAGGAGGAGAAGATGAGATGGATAAAAGGGCAGGGGCGTTTACCGGATGAAGGAAGACAACATCCAACTGACCAGGAGGTTGGTTATTCATGGGGTCCAAAGATGGATCCTGGAGAGGGAAGAGTTTTTCTAGTGGATAGGGCGAGGAGGAAGAAGTCTCTAAAGGTTACGACGACATGGGTGCTTAGTGAGGGGGAGTGGGGTGGAGGTGGGAAGGGCCGAGTCAGTGGTGCACATTGAACTTCTGGCAATTCTCTTAGCTTTACAAGAGGGTAAGAAGAGGGAGCTTCAGGAGGTGGCTATCTTCTTGGATTCTAAGCTTGTAGTTGAGTGTTTGAAGAATTCACAGAAGGCTCCTGTGGAATGCAAGACATTGGCTGTATGTTGCATTTCTGCAATGAAGAATTTCAGATCGAGTATCGTCAAAAAAAGTCACCCAGGAAATGGTTGATCCAACGCACAGATTGGCGAAACAAGCCACACAAAGCGGGGGTTAGGATATCCGTTAGTAAGGTCGAAGTTTTTGTTTTTTTGTTCTGGTTATTACTATGAATGTTTGTAGTATCTTGTGTTGTCTGTTTGGAAAAAAAGGGAAACTCCTCAAGATCCTCTCCTCTGAGATGTCAGAAACTCAACCACTCAGATTGGTCAATTATTTCCAATGATTAACACCTCGAATGGTCAACTAGTCCGATCGATCGTGCAAGTGATCACCTCCTGAATTGTCTTGCTCCCTCAACTTGCTAAGATCATTGTATCATAATTGAATGATTCCTTTAGGCTATCAGCAATGGTGTTTAAAAACACCTAAAATGGAGGAGAGAGAATGAAAAAAGGAAAAATAAAAAAAGAGGCATACCAAAGTACGCTTAGCATTATTGAGAATGGAGGAGAGAGAAAAATGTATGGGAAGGAGAGAGATAGAGAGAACTAGGAGAGAGAAAAATATTAAACAAAATTTATTTTGTTTTCTCTTTTCTTTTTTATATTATTTTAATAATTATATGTCATTCATTTTCCACTCCGTTCCTCAATTCATTCTTGACCATTAATAATGCTCATTCTCTACTACCTATTAAAATAATATTAAACCTACTATTCATGTATTTGGTGTTCTGTATTTCGAAGAATATCATTAAGGATAACATTAGAGGACCAAGGAGAGCCGAGAGCCCCTCCAACCATAAAGTTAGTAGATAGGTGAGATATCCCAAGAGAAGTTAGAGAGTGATTACTGATCCCAAGAAAATAGTGATTGGTTGGATGGTTTGATTTGATGGTACCTATAGAGTTAATAGCGACAAGGTAGATGAGTCTTTTTGCCCTTAAGGTCATTACCAATGGTGGGTGAATTTTTATCCACCCATCTAATAAAATATCATAAATATGAGTCATGACTCACTTGAACTCAAAAGAATTTTTACAATGGTGGGTGAAATCTAACTCACTCAATAATTAAAATATTATGAATAAATGTAAAAAAAAAATGATAATACAATTTACTTTCATTCTCTCTTTTTCTCTCCTTACTTAGATATGCAAAAGGTAAAAAAGTACATGGTGCCCACACAATTTCTCATACTTCACAAGTACCAAACAACCAAGAGGCTAACACTGGACCAACATGATACTTATACTCTTTCATGGTGTCAAACGTTATCAATATAATAAGCGTTTAATTTTTTTCATAAACAACTTTTTTTTGAAATGACTGTGGTGTCAATTGACACCACTCTTTAAGCTATAGATCCGCACCTGAGTAAGCACATATTGATGTTAACCTTATACTGCGGTTAAACCCTAGCCTCCTCCTCTCTTTTTCTCTCTAGAAAACCCTAACCTCCACTTCCTTGAAGGGGCTGCCATCGATTCTTTTGTCGATGGTAAGTCCCAATTTGATTGTTTTCTACTCCAATTGTTAGTTTGGTTTTACATTTGTGCAAAGAAAGTTGGTCTCTTCTTTTGTAAGAGTTTTCATTGTACCCTTATTTTGGGTTTATAGTCTCTTTCTAGAGTTTTTGTTCAGTTGGTGTGGTATAATACATTGGATGAAGTTCTACTTTCAAATCGCTATAGCACGGGTTATGAGGTTCTCCATCAATGGTAAAGATGCAGAGTCATCAAGGAAAGATGCAGAATCATCAAAGAAATCGAAGTCGAACGTTAGTAAGATTAGTATTAGTTATTTGAAAGTTGAATTTCATATCTATGTTTTAGATCTACAATTGTTCAATCACGATTTTCATTGTAAGTGCCGTATGACTTGCTATTAATGACATCGTTATGTTTGATTTCAAAAAAGCACATATTGATGTTACTCAGGGGCGGATTCAATGTGGGTTCATGTGGGGTTATGTGACACCGTTTTAAAAAAGTTAAAATTTTTTGGTTTTTATAAGTAAAACTGGGTATGAAAGTATAAATACTATATGTGACAATTAGGAATTAGAAGAGTGGCACACACTTGTTTTAGTGGCAAAGTACTAGGAGGCCACGTGTTTTAACCTCTTATTATATCTATAAGCGTAGCTTTTTTTTTTTTTTGTTAATTGCAAATTGCGCACAAACCTACAGTTTTAAACGACTGTCTCACTGCCCCTGTTCTCACAATCTCAGGCAGTCACGCACAGATGCTGGCAGTTGCCACCACCGGGTCCACCGTTCTCTCAGTCGGTCAGCCGCTAGCCCAGTAAGTTATGTTTTATTATGCTCAATAGAAATTCTCTACAAATTTTATTTCAAATTAAGAGTAATTTATTTAATTTTCTATTCAGATTGGTTTGAGTGTGATTATGTCAATATAATTCTTAGAAATATTACTCTATTTGCTATTAGTTATTTGATTTAGTTGAATTTGTCTATCAAACTTGAAAATTTATCTTGATAAATTTTGTTAGGTTTTATTTTGTTCAACTCTCTTCTAATTTTCTATTAATTTAGAATGGTTTAAATATAATTATTTTGAATGAAAATTGCTTGAATAATTATTATTGTAATCCCCTTTTTTAGTTCAAATGGAAAGATACTTCAAAAAAGTATCTAATCAATCACGATTTCCCTCACGTTCGACCATTTTACCTTCAAATTCTGCCAGTTTTCCTCTGAATGAAGAAAGCATGGATCGTAGACCTGAACTCGATCAAGCAATCAATGCAAATATTGATGAGGTAAATCGAGTTGATTTAAGCAGTGTTCAAGCTGATCCAGCAGACAGAAAACGTATATGTGAATATCATCCAGATGAACAAGATTTGATGAGACGAGCTTATATTCTATGTAAATAATTGCAAATCAACACGCAACAGATAGGAGAAGACAGAAGGAGAGGAAATGAATAACAATGTACTGATGCATTGCTGTGTATTCCATGTATAACAACATAGGAGAATAGGAGTATATATATAAACACACAATTACAACAAGGAAAAGAAAATAAAGAAACCTAAAAGAAAACAAGATCAAGAACCTAAAGAAAACTAATATAACTAACTAACTAACTCTCTAACACCCCCCCCTCAAATTGGAGGTGGATGAACACCCAAATTTGTGCAGTAATGAATGACGTTGTGTTCTTGGAAGAGGCTTTGTGAGAATTAGATTGGGACTTCGTGGGAGTATGTTGTAATGTGATCAACCCATCAGCTAACTTCTGTCTAATGCAACGACAATCTATCTCGATATGTTTGGTTCTTTTATGAGAAAACCGGATTCCTTGCAATTTATATTGCTGCTTGATTGTCACAATCGAAAGGAACAAGTGTTATAGAATCAAGTTAAAGCTCATTAAACAGGTGACTTAGCCATGCTAATTCAGTGACCAATCTACGAAGACTCATATATTCTGCTTCTGCAGATGATAGAGAGACAATTGGTTGTTTCTTAGACTTCCAAGAGACCAATGTATTTTCAAGGAAAACAAGAAAGCCACTAATGGATCTTTGAGAGTGTTTGCAGACACCCCAATCTGAATCACTATAGGCCCTGAGTCTGAAGTCGATCATTGTCCTTATGGACTAGTATGCCTAAGTCAGGATGACCTTTCAAGTATCTCAAAACATGGATAGCTGCCTTCCAATGCATATATGTAGGTGGTTTAAGGTACTGACTCAGGTGCTGAACTGTGAAGGCTAAATCAGGTCGGGTATTGACCAAGAAATTGAGCTTCCCAATCAGTCTCCTGTAGCTACCGGGGTCTTCCATGGGTGTACCTAAGTCAGGAAATAACTTAACATTAATATCCATGGGGCAAGTGGCAGTTTTTGATGAATCAATTAAAAATTCTTGAATTAATTCCTTGATAAATTTCTTTTGTGAGAGAATAACTTCCTGTGAAGTATATGTAATCTCAAGACCAAGGAAAAAATGTGCTCTTCCAAGATCCTTAATTTTGAAAGTCATGTCAAGGTGTTTCTTCAGGCTTGATATCTCCTCATGATCATTTCCTGTTATTAAGATGTCATCAACATAAACTGCAAGATAAACAAACTTATTATTAGTATATTCTCTATAAAACAATGAATAGTCATTATCAGAATGTTGGTATCCCCTTTGATATAGGACTTCAGTTAATTTGGCATACCATTGCCTTGATGCCTGTTTTAGGCCATAAATAGATTTCTTTAGCTTACATACAACATTAGGTATATCAGTGTACACCCCTTTAGGTACTTTCATATAAATTTCTTCATGCAAATCTCCATAACATCAAGTTGTTGCAAGCACCAATTTTTCTTGACAACCACTGCTAATAAGACCCTTATGGTGGTCATTTTGACAACAGGAGAAAAGGTCTCACTCTAGTCTATTCTTGCCTTCTGTGTCAATCCTTTAACTACTAATCTTGTCTTTAACCTCTTTATACTTACATCTTCCTTCTTTTAAATTTTATATACGCATTTGCAATCAATAGGTTTTCTTCCTTTGGGAAGAGATACAATTTCCCAGGTGTTTGTTTCAGATAATGCTTCTAGCTCCTTTTCCATAGCTGTCCTCCATCCCTTGTGGGAACTAGCCTCTTCATATGTTTCTGGTTCTGTGTCATCAAGGCAATGTTCCTTAAGATCTTTTGATTATGAAAAATCACACATAGAAGCAACCTTGGGTTTATAATAAAGGTTAGTAATGCTAGAAAAACAAGTATTGTAGTCCTTCAGATAAGATGGAGGCTTATGGATCCTAGTGGACCTTCTCAAAGGTTGATTATGATTAATGTTATGCAGTGGGGTATCATTACTTACCTCAAGTTCACTGTTATTAATAGCTATTTTTGAATCCAAATCTATGTTGTGGCTAGTATTATATTCAGAGGCATCATTCATAGAATCATGAGACACATTATATTCATAGGCATCATTCACAGGAGGGAAAAGAGCAGAAGAGTGTTGTTGTTTATTATAAGAAAAGATATTTTCATGAAAAATCACATCTGTAGAAGTAAGGAATTTGTGTGTTGAAATAGAGTAAAGTTTGTAGGCCTTTTTGCCCTGTGGATAACCAAGAAAAACACATTGTTCTACTCTTGGTTGAAATTTGTGTCTTCCTTGTTTTAAAGTGCTCATATAACACAAACATCCAAAACTTCTTAGGTGATCATAGTTGGGAGTCTTCTTGAACAACATTTCATAAGGGGTCTGATTCTTCAACAAAGGTGTAGGCATTTTATTTATAAGATAGGTGGCAGTGAGTATGCTCTCACCCCAAAACTTTAATGACAAATGAGATTGAAACGTTAAGGCCCTAGCAACTTCCAGTATATGTTTGTGTTTTCTTTCTACTATTCCATTCTGTTGAGGCCTTTGTGTGCAGCTCGTCTCATGCAGGATCCCATGATTGCTAAAATAAGAAATAAAAATTTTGTTTTTCCCAATTTCTAGAGCATTGTCAGTTATCAACCTTTTTACAGTGTAATTAAACTGTGTTTTGGCCATAGTAATAAAAGATTGGATTAAGCCAAAGGCTTCATCCTTAGTGGTCATTACGTGGGTCCAAGTAGATCTAGTAAAATCATCTACTATGGTTAAGAAATATCTGTGTCCTGAGTGAGTGGAACTTGGAAGGGTCCCCAAGTATCCACATGAATTAGCTCAAACGGTATAACAGTAGAAATGGTGCTATTTTGAAAGGGTAAGAAATGTTGTTTTTCCCTTGGGAAAACATTACATTCAAACTGTTTATGAGATTGACTAGTATGTAAAAGTAATATTAGGCAACAGTTTCATCCTACCAAAAGACATATGACCTAATCTTTGATGCCAAACATTGCTATCAACATAAACTAGGGCATTTGAACTTTCAAGCAATCTTGATTTATCACTATCTGAGTTCCTTGTGGCTTCATGTGTCAATTTTTCATCCAAGAAATAAAGGTCATAGGCTTCTTTACCAAGAACCAAAGACCCCCTCACAGAAAGGCCCTGCAAAATACACTAGGCTTTAGTGAAAGTTATCTGACAATGTAATTCTTGGCAAAGTTTCTGAACTGAGATCAAGTTGAATCTCAAATGTGGAACATATAAAACATGTGACAATGTTAAACAATTTGAAATGATTAATTGACCTTGACTAGTGACTTTTACTTTATCTCCATTAGGCATGGTTATATCAATAGGTCTTTCAAGATTACTTAAATGTTTTATGAGACTCTTGTTGCTACACATATGGACACTGACACCAGAATCCAGGACCCAAGCATTTTCAATGACAGCACAAGAACAACTAATGGCATTTGATAAGCAATTTAAAGAAGATGAGGAAATGTTACCAGACATTGAATAGTTGTCTATTTTTCCATTGTTTTGCCCATTCAGACCGCTCATGAGTTGTTGTAGGAGATGTCTTGCTTTTTCTTGATTTAGATTGAAACTTGGTGTTGCAACATTGTTCGGCCTCGTTTCGAGCCGAATTTCTTCTCTTTTATAGGGTATATTTGCTTGTTTTAACCCCTATTTATATATTAGATATAATGATTTGGTGTTTTGTAGGAAAATAAGGAGTTAGAAGAAGTTTGGGCTTAATTGAAGGTTTTTAGGGAATCCCGAGCTATTTCCCGAGTCAAACCAAGTCAACCCGAGCCGAGACCCGAGTCAAACCAAGTCAACCCGAGCCGAGATCCGAGTCAAACCAAGTCAACCCGAGCCGAGAGCCGAGGCGAAACCGAAGTCGGAAATTCCATATCAAGATTGGCGCAAATAGGGGAACGGTACAAACTTAAAGGTTTGAAATACGTGTGCCTTCACCCTTCGGGTCATAACTCCTTCGTTACAACTCCGATAGCTCTGAAATTTTGGGAGCTTAAAGTACACACCGAGAGCTTTCCATCGATATCTTACGGGCCTAAAACGGAGTTCGGATGAAGAAGTTATGCGCGTTTGAAGTCGGCAGGGAAAACTGCCCAGAACGCTTGCTCGCCCGAGCCATATGCTTGCTCGCCCGAGCAAGGCTTCTGGGGCAACAAAAACACCAGCCAGAATGCTTGCTCGCCCGAGCCAAAGGGTGGCTCGCCCGAGCCACACTGTCTGCGGAGAAATGGCTGCACGTGCTGCGATTGTTCTAGGGTTTTGGGGTTGTATTTTTCCTTCTTCTATAAATACCCACTTGTATTAATCTAAATTATCAACTAGCCTAGGTAGTTTAGGATTAGAATTAGATTTAATTGCTTTCCTTTATTTGCTTTAATCTCTCTTAATTGTTCTTCAAGTTTTCTCCATTGTTCTTCAAGCTTTCTTCAAGTTTTCTTGCAATTGTTATTAAACTCTTCTTTCAAGCATTCTCATTGAAGTTTTACAAGCTTTCTCTCTCTCTCTCTCTTCCTCTCTCTCTCTCTCTCATCTCCATTGTTGACTTGTTTTCCAAGCTTTATAGTGTTAGCCACAATCAACTCCATTTTTAGTGGGGAGGAGGGTCAAGGAACTCCAACTCTACTTACTAGTGAGAATTTGGGGGATTCTTGGTAATCCAAACCACAATTTCTTGTTTGTTCGGGGGAAATTCAAGTGTAGATTGAAGGTTTATTGAAGATTAGTCATCAAAGGTAAAATTTCTCATTCCCAATTTCATTGTTCATTCATTGTCTTCATTCATGCCTTTTAATTGCTTTCATCTTTAAGTGCTTTCTTTATTGCTTTCTTTTAATTGCTTTCTTTATTATTATCATGTCTAGGTTAGATTTAAATGCTTTCTTTACATAATTTATCGCTTTCCGCACTTGAGAAAAACCCATTTACACGAACCGATTACCTTAATCAAGCCTGACACCCATCCCCGGCAATAATCAAGAAAGCAATAAACTATGTACACACAAACCAATAGCCTAATCTACCAAATAACGACATCCCCGGCAACGGCGCCATTGTTCGGTTGTAATTTTTGTGGTTTTATAAGTTAGGGTTGTCGGTCCACAGGGATGGGTGTTAGGTTTGATTAAGGTAATCGGTTTGTGTAAATGGGTTTTTTCTCAATTGCGGAAAACGATAAATTATGTATATGAAAGCATTAAACTAATCTAGACATGATAATAATAAATAAAGCAATTAAAGGAAAACAATAAAGAAAGCACTTAGGGATGAAAGCGATTAAAAAGCATGAATGAAGACAATGAATGAACAACGAAATTGGGAACGAGGAATTATACCTTCGATGACTAATCTTCAATAAACCTTCAATCTACACTTGAATTTCCCCCGAACAAACAAGAAATTGTGGTTTGGATTACCAAGAATCCCCCAAATTCTCACTAGTAAGTAGAATTGGAGTTCCTTGACCCTCCTCCCCACTAAAAATGGAGTTGATTGTGGCTAACACTATAAAGCTTGGAAAACAAGTCAACAATGGCAATTATAGAGAGAGAGAGAGAGAGAGAGAGAGAAGAGAGAGAAAGCTTTGTAAAACTTCAATGGAAACTTGCTTTGGCTCGGGTGAGCCACCCTTTGGCTCGGGCGAGCAAGCATTCTGGCTGGTGTTTTTGTTGCCCCAGAAGCCTTGCTCGGGCGAGCAAGCAGATGGCTCGGGCGAGCAAGCGTTCTGGGCAGTTTTCCCTGCCGACTTCAAACGCGCATAACTTCTTCATCCGAACTCCGTTTTAGGCCCGTAAGATATCGATGGAAAGCTCTCGGTGTGTACTTTAAGCTCCCAAAATTTCAGAGCTATCGGAGTTGTAACGA
Organism: Portulaca oleracea; assembly: GCA_029582165.1. NCBI lineage: Eukaryota > Viridiplantae > Streptophyta > Magnoliopsida > Caryophyllales > Portulacaceae > Portulaca > Portulaca oleracea. The sequence goes on from CM055870.1 coordinate 14,179,767, forward strand.
AGGAGTTATGACCCGAAGGGTGAAGGCACACGTATTTCAAACCTTTAAGTTTGTACCGTTCCCCTATTTGCGCCAATCTTGATATGGAATTTCCGACTTCGGTTTCACCTCGGCTCTCGGCTCGGGTTGACTTGGTTTGACTCGGATCTCAGCTCGGGTTGACTTGGTTTGACTCGGTTCTCGGCTCGGGTTGATTTGGTTTGACTCGAGAAATAGCTCGGGATTCCCTAAAAACCTTCAATTAAGCCCAAACTTCTTCTAACTCCTTATTTTCCTACAAAACACCAAATCATTATATCTAATATATAAATAGGGGTTAAAACAAGCAAATATACCCTATAAAAGAGAAGAAATTCGGCTCGAAACAAGGCCGAACACCACTCCAATACAAGGGTTTGCTCGCCCCGAGCAAACTAAAAATGAAGAAAAGGACTAAAAAGAAAAATTAAAAACCTAACTCATTTTCGCAGGAATCGCGGATGCATTTAGCACATGCATCAAGCCCTTTAAACCCCCCGGCAGCCCGGGTGGACGAGGCAGGTCTCGTGAGGGTTTATAGCAGCTATACCCACAAAAGCCCGAGAAAAAGAAAAAGGGGAGAGAAAAAAAGAAGTGAAAACCTAAAAACGAAACGAAACAAAAGCAGAGAAGATATTCCCGTCCCCAATCATGCACCTAGTTCCCAAACCCGCCTCAACAATTAAATGGAAGAAGCAAGTATAAACAAATTAAGACACGATGGTTGGAAAACTGCCAATCTTTGAGATTTTGAACCCAAACACTTCCTGATGAGCAAAACACCCCGTGCATATGTGCAAGTGGGCTCTAGTCGGTCCTTCCTATCCTAAACCAGACAATCAGAGTTGTTCTCATGCTCAAGCTCGGGATTATCTATCCTACTTCACTCTTGGTTTTTCTTTTAACCGCTCTTTTCTTTCTTTTTCTTACTTTGCTCTCTTTTCTTTCTTTTTCTTACTTTGCTCTTTTCTTTTTTTTACTTTTCTCTTTCTTACCATTATTTTACTCAACTCTTTTTTTTCCTTTTTCTTGCTTCGCTCTTTTCTTTTTTTTTCAAAACCTACGCTCTTTTATTTCCACTCAATCCGTTTTGTGTCTTTTAGAGCGTTTGTGTCGGGTTTTGCGGGATTTAAATACCGGCCTTCGCAAAGGGTTACCCTCCCTGCTGGGTTTCTCCATACGTGAGTCATTGCACTTAAGGGGCATAGGGTGCCGATCCACCCAAACCAACCCATGACGGTAGGCCCGACAATAATTATTTAATGCATTAATTAAGAGCTTAAGCAATTGAAAACTTAAAACCGTCTAACTTAGGTAAGAATTCACAGTCAAAGCGTGTAAGAATTGAGGATTCCGCTTTCCCATTCCATGTAAAGGTCTAATAGAGATAAGTCATGGCAAAAATCCTTCCTAAGGCCCATCATTATTCATAACGGCCGCTTCCAACTGACTAAATCAGCCAATTAGACAACTATCTACACAACTGTGAACGGAAACATCCTCAAAAAGAAAAACAACTTTTGGGTTTTTTCACAACATTTCTCCCCTTTTTATTTTCTTTTCACACACAAAATTTTCAATTTTTAGACACAAACTACGAAAAACAAAAACAAAGACTCAAAAACTAGGTGAGACACAAAACTTCACAATGTCCCCATTGTGAGAAGAAGGATGTCACAAATAAGGTAGAAAACCTAAAAACACACAACAAACACATAACAAACAATAATTGGTCGCGATCCGAGCCCACAGGGCTCCAACAACAATAATATCCCAACATTCACATTCAAGGGGTTCGCTACCCAAAAAGAAAACCAAGCATGCAACATGGATCGTCGATATATTCACATAAAGAGAGAGTGGAAAGTAATTACCTCAAGATCTTCAATTAAAAGCACTCAATCCACGATCCAAAGAACATCACACATAGGTTAGAAATAAACAAGAAAACATACTACGTGTGATGGTTCACATGCAAGATCAAAAAGAAAATCAAACTACACAAGACACTAAGGATTAATGAACTAAGAAAAAAAACTAAAATATTTACAAAACGACTCTCTTTTTTTTTTTTCTTTTCTTAGACTCGAATACCGGAATACATACTACCCTCCCACTCCAACACAAAGAGGTTGTCGTGTCCTCAAAATGGAAACAGAAGTAGGTAACCAAGTACCCCAAAATTAAAGACAAAGACACACACAAAAAGAAAATAAAATAAAAGAAGAAAAGAAAGACCAACTCACTAATTATACAAGAAGGGTGAGGAAGGATATTACCTCAAAGGCATCTTATCAAGAAATTCACTCCTTCTCACCTCAAGATATCGGGCATCATGTTAGAACCATTCAACGCCCGGAGTAACAAATCATGCATCCTCTCATGCATCTCAGAATGGTGGTGGTAAGAGCACACTCGCAATAACACATAAACAAACATTAGTGCCCTTAACAATTTATCAAATGCTTTAGAAAAGTCATAGAACTGATGAAATTCATGAATATACAAGACTTTTCTAGGCACGGTGAAAGAAGACATGACAAATGAATCCTCCCATTGACTCGTAAATGGAGATTGGGTATACAAATCAACGAAAGGAGGCAATACAACACATTTATGGACATGCTCATGGGAAGACTTGGATGCAAACAACGACTCATAAAGCATAACACCATCAAAAATATCATTGTTACAAACCAAGTCCAAACAGTTAGGATCAATCCCCATAGACTCAAGTTCATCATCACAAGATTGCACATCAATGGATTTAGAAGAAAGGGTAGCTAATGCCTCGCTAATGCAATGATCCTCAGTGAAAGTGAACAAATCGGTGTCAAGCACACATTCAATCACCAAGGATTCAATTTCACTCTCAACAAGATCATGCTCAATTATATCACAAGCATCATAGCATTCAATAAACTCATTTTTTTCTTCACACAAAGGCATAGACAAGGGTGTGGACAATGGTTCATCATCTAGCATGTTTTCAACTAATTCTACATCATCACACACATAATCATCATGTTCTTCATGCTCACTAGGTGGGGCTAGAGCTAAGGAATTACTAAGTAGTCCAAGGCATGGTCGGTTATAGTAGTCATCATCCTCATCATACACAGTAGAATCAACATGCGTTTCAGGACTCAAAGACGATGAATGACCTATTTCAACATTCGAATCAACCATTTGTGAAGAAGGAGTTACTACCCTTTGATTATTCTCATGGACAAATTCACGCATATACTCATTCATGTTTGCACATAATTTTTCTACTTCCGCCTTGAAGGAAACCACTGTAGCTTGCAAACAAGAAATTGAACTATGATACGGCGAATCACACAAGGAGCACACGGAAGGAGACTCAACATCGGCACTTTGGGAAAGATCATAAAAGTTTTCCACATATCACCCATCATAAGATTGATCATCAACATACACGGGGTATTCACATGATTGTTCAGTTTCGGTCCCAAAGGGTAGTGCATAAGGAGGTTGGAAGCTAGGACTAACATTTTGTTGTTCAAACTCAAAGGAATCCCTAGACAACCATTCAAGTAACTCCCATGCTTTTTCTTCACCTAAACAAGAAAACCCGTAATAATCTAAAAGGTTTCGGGTCTCATAATTCACACCCACACTAACAATTCCCAAAAGAGATAATGTATCATAAAAGATACCATATAATTCACATTGAACACGGTAGTCATGCAATCTAGCAAAATACCTCCAAAATATTTCATGCTCAAATTGAGGGAATTGGGGACTATCCATAACTCTTTTTTTTTCTATTTTTCTAATTTTCTTTTTTTCTTTTTTCCCTTTTTCGATATTCAATTTTTTCGCTACATTTTTCTAGCATAATCGAAAGCAATAAACTATGTACACACAAACCAATAGCCTAATCTACCAAATAACGCCATCCCAAACAGCGCCATTGTTCGGTTGTAATTTTTGTGATTTTATAAGTTAGGGATGTCGGTCCACGTGGATGGGTGTGAGGCTTGATTAAGGTAATCGGTTCGTAAATGGGTTTTTCTCAAGTGCGGAAGGCGATAAATTATGTAAAGAAAGCATTTAAATCTAACCTAGACATGATAATAATAAAGAAAGCAATTAAAAGAAAGCAATAAAGAAAGCACTTAAAGATGAAAGCAATTAAAAGGCATGAATGAAGACAATGAATGAACAATGAAATTGGGAATGAGAAATTATACCTTTGATGACTAATCTCCAATAAACCTTCAATCTACACTTGAATTTCCCCCGAACAAACAAGAAATTGTGGTTTGGATTACCAAGAATCCCCCAAATTCTCACTAGTAAGTAGAATTGGAGTTCCTTGACCCTCCTCCCCACTAAAAATGGAGTTGATTGTGGCTAACACTATAAAGTTTGGAAAACAAGTCAACAATGGAGATGAGAGAGAGAGAGAGAGAGAGGAAGAGAGAGAGAGAGAGAAAGCTTGTAAAACTTCAATGAGAATGCTTGAAAGAAGAGTTTAATAACAATTGGAAGAAAACTTGAGGAAAGCTTGAAGAACAATGGAGAAAACTTGAAGAACAATTAAGAGAGATTAAAGCAAATAAAGGAAAGCAATTAAATCTAATTCTACTCCTAAACTACCTAGGCTAATTGATAATTTAGATTAATACAAGTGGGTATTTATAGAAGAAGGAAAAATACAACCCCAAAACCCTAGACCAATCGCAAAGACGCGACCATTTCTCCATGACGGTGTGGCTCGGCGAGCCACCCTTTGGCTCGCGAGCAAGCATTCGGCTGGTGTTTTGTTGCCCGAAGCCTTGCTCGGGCGAAAGGCAGATGGCTCGCGAGCAAGTTGCTCGGGCGCTTCCTGCCGACTTCAAACGCGCATAAATTCTTCATCCGAACTCCGTTTTAGGCCCGTAAGATATCGATGGAAAGCTCTCGGTGTGTACTTTAAGCTCCCAAAATTTCAGAGCTATCGGAGTTGTAACGAAGGAGTTATGACCCGAAGGGTGAAGGCACACGTATTTCAAACCTTTAAGTTTGTACCGTTCCCCTATTTGCGCCAAACTTGATATGGAATTTCCGACTTCGGTTTCGCCTCGGCTCTCGGCTCGGGTTGACTTGGTTTGACTCGGATCTCGCCGTTGACTTGGTTTGACTCGGGTCTCGGCTCGGGTTGACTTGGTTTGACTCGGGAAATAGCTCGGGATTCCCTAAAAACCTTCAATTAAGCCCAAACTTCTTCTAACTCCTTATTTTCCTACAAAACACCAAATCATTATATCTAATATATAAATAGGGGTTAAAACAAGCAAATATACCCTATAAAAGAGAAGAAATTCGGCTCGAAACGAGGCCGAACACCACTCCAACACAAGGGTTTGCTCGCCCCGAGCAAACTAAAAACGAAGAAAAGGACTAAAAAGAAAAACTAAAAACCTAACTCACTTTCGCAGGAATCGCGGATGCATTTAGCACATGCATCAAGCCCTTTAAACCCCCCGGCAGCCCGGGTGGACGAGGTAGGTCTCGTGAGGGTTTATAGCAACTATACCCACAAAAGCCCGAGAAAAAGAAAAAGGGGAGAGAAAAAAAGAAGTGAAAACCTAAAAACGAAACGAAACAAAAGCAGAGAAGATATTCCCGTCCCCAATCATGCACCTAGTTCCCAAACCCGTCTCAACAATCAAATGGAAGAAGCAAGTATAAACAAATTAAGACACGATGGTTGGAAAACTGCCAATCTTTGAGATTTTGAACCCAAACACTTCCTGATGAGCAAAACACCCCGTGCATATGTGCAAGTGGGCTCTAGTCGGTCCTTCCTATCCTAAACCAGACAATCAGAGTTGTTCTCATGCTCAAGCTCGGGATTATCTATCCTACTTCACTCTTGGTTTTTCTTTTAACCTCTCTTTTCTTTCTTTTTCTTACTTTGCTCTCTTTTCTTTCTTTTTCTTACTTTGCTCTTTTCTTTTTTTTACTTTTCTCTTTCTTACCATTATTTTACTCAACTCTTTTTTTTCCTTTTTCTTGCTTCGCTCTTCTTTTTTTTCAAAACCTACGCTCTTTTCTTTCCACTCAATCTGTTTTTGTGTCTTTTAGAGCGTTTGTGTCGGGTTTTGCGGGATTTAAATACCGGCCTTCGCAAAGGGTTACCCTCCCTGCTGGGTTTCTACATACGTGAGTCATTGCACTTAAGGGGCATAGGGTGCCGATCCACCCAAACCAACCCATGACGGTAGGCTCGACAATAATTATTTAATGCATTAATTAAGAGCTTAAGCAATTGAACAACTAAAACCGTCTAACTTAGGTAAGAATTCACAGTCAAAGCGTGTAAGAATTGAGTATTCCGCTTTCCCATTCCATGTAAAGGGCTAATAGAGATAAGTCATGGAAAAAATCCTTCCTAAGGCCCATCATTATTCATAACGACCGCTTCCAACTGATTAAATCAACCAATTAGACAACTATCTACACAACTGTGAACGGAAACATCCTCAAAAAGAAAAACAACTTTTGGGTTTTTTCACAACATTTCTCCCCTTTTTATTTTCTTTTCACACACAAAATTTTCAATTTTTAGACACAAACTACGAAAAACAAAAACAAAGACTCAAAAACTAGGTGATCTACCCATGACACATGGAAAATAACACCCCCCACTCCCACACAAAACTTCACAATGTCCCCATTGTGAGAAGAAGGATGTCACAAATAAGGTAGAAAACCTAAAAACACACAACAAACACATAACAAACAATAATTGGTCGCGATCCGAGCCCACAGGGCTCCAACAACAATAATATCCCAACATTCACATTCAAGGGGTTCGCTACCCAAAAAGAAAACCAAGCATGCAACATGGATCGTCGATATATTCACATAAAGAGAGAGTGGAAAGTACTTACCTCAAGATCTTCAATTAAAAGCACTCAATCCACGATCCAAAGAACATCACACATAGGTTAGAAATAAACAAGAAAACATACTACGTGTGATGATTCACATGCAAGATCAAAAAGAAAATCAAACTACACAAGACACTAAGGATTAATGAACTAAGAAAACAAACTAAAATATTTACAAAACGACTCTCTTTTTTTTTTTTCTTTTCTTAGACTCGAATACCGGAATACATACTACCCTCCCACTCCAACACAAAGAGGTTGTCGTGTCCTCAAAATGGAAACAGAAGTAGGTAACCAAGCACCCCAAAATTAAAGACAAAGACACACACAAAAAGAAAATAAAATAAAAGAAGAAAAGAAAGACCAACTCACTAATTATACAAGAAGGGTGAGGAAGGATATTACCTCAAAGGCATCTTATCAAGAAATTCACTCCTTCTCACCTCAAGATATCGGGCATCATGTTAGAACCATTCAACGCCCGGAGTAACAAATCATGCATCCTCTCATGCATCTCAGAATGGTGGTGGTAAGAGCACACTCGCAATAACACATAAACAAACATTAGCGCCCTTAACAATTTATCAAATGCTTTAGAAAAGTCATAGAACTGATGAAATTCATGAATATACAAGACTTTTCTAGGCACGGTGAAAGAAGACATGACAAATGAATCCTCCCATTGACTCGTAAATGGAGATTGGGTATACAAATCAACGAAAGGAGGCAGTACAACACATTTATGGACATGCTCATGGGAAGACTTGGATGCAAACAACGACCCATAAAGCATATCACCATCAAAATATCATTGTCACAAACCAAGTCCAAACACTTAGGATCAATCCCCATAGACTCAAGTTCATCATCACAAGATTGCACATCAATGGATTTAGAAGAAAGGGTAGCTAATGCCTCGCTAATGCAATGATCCTCAGTGAAAGTGAACAAATCGATTGTCAAGCACATTCAATCACCAAGGATTCAATTTCACTCTCAACAAGATCATGCTCAATTATATCACAAGCATCATAGCATTCAATAAACTCATTTTTTTCTTCACACAAAGGCATAGACAAGGGTGTGGACAATGGTTCATCATCTAGCATGTTTTCAACTAATTCTACATCATCACACACATAATCATCATGTTCTCATGCTCACTAGTGGGGCTAGAGCTAAGGAATTACTAAGTAGTCCAAGGCATGGTCGGTTATAGTAGTCATCATCCTCATCATACATGAGAATCAACATGCGTTTCAGACTCAAAGACGATGAATGACCTATTTCAACATTCGAATCAATCATTTGTGAAGAAGGAGTTACTACCCTTTGATTATTCTCATGGACAAATTCACGCATATACTCATTCATGTTCGCACATAATTTTTCTACTTCCGCCTTGAAGGAAACCACTGTAGCTTGCAAACAAGAAATTGAACTATGATACGGCGAATCACACAAGGAGCACACGGAAGGAGACTCAACATCGGCACTTTGGGAAAGATCATAACAGTTTTCCACATATCCCCATCATAAGATTGATCATCAACATACACGGGTATTCACATGATTGTTCGGTCCCAAAGGGTGGTGCATAAGGAGGTTGGAAGCTAGGACTAACATTTTGTTGTTCAAACTCAAAGGAATCCCTAGACAACCATTCAAGTAACTCCCATGCTTTTTCTTCACCTAAACAAGAAAACCCGTAATAATCTAAAAGGTTTCGGGTCTCATAATTCACACCCACACTAACAATTCCCAAAAGAGATAATGTATAATAAAAGATACCATATAATTCACATTGAACACGGTAGTCATGCAATCTAGCAAAATACCTCCAAAATATTTCATGCTCAAATTGAGGGAATTGGGGACTATCCATAACTCTTTTTTTTTTTTCTATTTTTCTAATTTTCTTTTTTTTTTCTTTTTTTTTCCCTTTTTTCGATATTCAATTTTTTTTCGCTACATTTTTCTAGCATAATCGAGAAAGCAATAAACTATGTACACACAAACCAATAGCCTAATCTACCAAATAACGCCATCCCCGGCAACGGCGCCATTGTTCGGTTGTAATTTTTGTGATTTTATAAGTTAGGGATGTCGGTCCACAGGGATGGGTGTGAGGCTTGATTAAGGTAATCGGTTCGTGTAAATGGGTTTTTCTCAAGTGCGGAAGGCGATAAATTATGTAAAGAAAGCATTTAAATCTAACCTAGACATGATAATAATAAAGAAAGCAATTAAAAGAAAGCAATAAAGAAAGCACTTAAAGATGAAAGCAATTAAAAGGCATGAATGAAGACAATGAATGAACAATGAAATTGGGAATGAGAAATTATACCTTTGATGACTAATCTCCAATAAACCTTCAATCTACACTTGAATTTCCCCCGAACAAACAAGAAATTGTGGTTTGGATTACCAAGAATCCCCCAAATTCTCACTAGTAAGTAGAATTGGAGTTCCTTGACCCTCCTCCCCACTAAAAATGGAGTTGATTGTGGCTAACACTATAAAGTTTGGAAAACAAGTCAACAATGGAGATGAGAGAGAGAGAGAGAGAGGAAGAGAGAGAGAGAGAGAAAGCTTGTAAAACTTCAATGAGAATGCTTGAAAGAAGAGTTTAATAACAATTGGAAGAAAACTTGAGGAAAGCTTGAAGAACAATGGAGAAAACTTGAAGAACAATTAAGAGAGATTAAAGCAAATAAAGGAAAGCAATTAAATCTAATTCTACTCCTAAACTACCTAGGCTAATTGATAATTTAGATTAATACAAGTGGGTATTTATAGAAGAAGGAAAAATACAACCCCAAAACCTTAGAACAATCGCAGCACGCGCAGCCATTTCTCCGCAGACAGTGTGGCTCGAGCGAGCCACCCTTTGGCTCGGGCGAGCAAGCATTCTGGCTGGTGTTTTTGTTGCCCCAGAAGCCTTGCTCGGGCGAGCAAGGCGAGCAAGGCGCTCGGCGCTTTCCCTGCCGACTTCAAACGCGCATAAATTCTTCATCCGAACTCCGTTTTAGGCCCGTAAGATATCGATGGAAAGCTCTCGGTGTGTACTTTAAGCTCCCAAAATTTCAGAGCTATCGGAGTTGTAACGAAGGAGTTATGACCCGAAGGGTGAAGGCACACATATTTCAAACCTTTAAGTTTGTACCGTTCCCCTATTTGCGCCAATCTTGATATGGAATTTCCGACTTCGGTTTCGCCTCGGCTCTCGGCTCGGGTTGACTTGGTTTGACTCGGATCTCGGCTCGGGTTGACTTGGTTTGACTCGGGTCTCGGCTCGGGTTGACTTGGTTTGACTCGAAATAGCCTGGATTCCCTAAAACCTTCAATTAAGCCCAAACTTCTTCTAACTCCTTATTTTCCTACAAAACACCAAATCATTATATCTAATATATAAATAGGGTTAAAACAAGCAAATATACCCTATAAAGAGAAGAAATTGCTCAAACGAGGCCGAACACCACTCCAACACAAGGGTTTGCTCGCCCCGAGGAAACTAAAAACGAAGAAAAGGACTAAAAAGAAAACTAAAAACCTAACTCACTTTCGCAGGAATCGCGGATGCATTTAGCACATGCATCAAGCCCTTTAAACCCCTACAGCCGGGTGGGCGAGGTAGGTCTCGTGAGGGTTTATAGAAACTATACCCAAAAAAGCCCTATAAAAAGAAAAGGGAGAGAAAAAAGAAGTGAAAACCTAAAACGAAACGAAACAAAAGCAGAGAAGATATTCCGCCCCAATCATGCACCTAGTTCCCAAACCCGTCAACAATCAAATGGAAGAAGCAAGTATAAACAAATTAAGACACGATGGTTGAAAGCGCCAATCTTTGAGATTTTGAACCCAAACACTTCACGATGAGCAAAACACCCCGTGCATATGTGCAAGTGGGCTCTAGTGGTCCTTCCTATCCTAAACTGCATAATCGAGTTGTTCTCATGCTCAAGCTCTGGATTATCTATCCTACTTCACTCTTGGTTTTTCTTTAACCTCTCTTTCTTTCTTTTTCTTACTTTGCTCTCTTTCTTTCTTTTTCTTACTTTGCTCTTTTCTTTTTTTACTTTTCTCTTTCTTACCATTATTTTACTCAACTCTTTTTTCCTTTTTCTTGCTTCTCTTTTCTTTCTTTTTCAAAACCTACGCTTTTTATTTCCACTCAATCCGCTTTTGTGTCTTTTAGAGCGCTTGTGTCGGGTTTCATGGGATTTAAATACCGCCTTCGCAAAGGGTTACCTCCTGCCGGGTTTCTACATACGTGAGTCATTGCACTTAAGGGCATAGGTGCCGATCCACCCAAACCAACCCATGAGTAGGCTCGACAATAATTATTTAATGCATTAATTAAGAGCTTAAGCAATTGAACAACTAAAACCGTCTAACTTAGGTAAGAATTCACAGTCAAAGCGTGTAAGAATTGAGTATTCCGCTTTCCCATTCCATGTAAAGGGCTAATAGAGATAAGTCATGGAAAAAATCCTTCCTAAGGCCCATCATTATTCATAACGACCGCTTCCAACTGATTAAATCAACCAATTAGACAACTATCTACACAACTGTGAACGGAAACATCCTCAAAAAGAAAAACAACTTTTGGGTTTTTTCACAACATTTCTCCCCTTTTTATTTTCTTTTCACACACAAAATTTTCAATTTTTAGACACAAACTACGAAAAACAAAAACAAAGACTCAAAAACTAGGTGATCTACCCATGACACATGGAAAATAACACCCCCCACTCCCACACAAAACTTCACAATGTCCCCATTGTGAGAAGAAGGATGTCACAAATAAGGTAGAAAACCTAAAAACACACAACAAACACATAACAAACAATAATTGGTCGCGACCCGAGCCCACACGGCTCCAACAACAATAATATCCCAACATTCACATTCAAGGGGTTCGCTACCCAAAAAGAAAACCAAGCATGCAACATGGATCGTCGATATATTCACATAAAGAGAGAGTGGAAAGTACTTACCTCAAGATCTTCAATTAAAAGCACTCAATCCACGATCCAAAGAACATCACACATAGGTTAGAAATAAACAAGAAAACATACTACGTGTGATGATTCACATGCAAGATCAAAAAGAAAATCAAACTACACAAGACACTAAGGATTAATGAACTAAGAAAACAAACTAAAATATTTACAAAACGACTCTCTTTTTTTTTTTTCTTTTCTTAGACTCGAATACCGGAATACATACTACCCTCCCACTCCAACACAAAGAGGTTGTCGTGTCCTCAAAATGGAAACAGAAGTAGGTAACCAAGCACCCCAAAATTAAAGACAAAGACACACACAAAAAGAAAATAAAATAAAAGAAGAAAAGAAAGACCAACTCACTAATTATACAAGAAGGGTGAGGAAGGATATTACCTCAAAGGCATCTTATCAAGAAATTCACTCCTTCTCACCTCAAGATATCGGCATCATGTTAGAACCATTCAACGCCTGAGTAACAAATCATGCATCCTCTCATGCATCTCGGAATGGTGGTGGTAAGAGCACACTCGCAATAACACATAAACAAACATTAGCGCCTTAACAATTTATCAAATGCTTTAGAAAAGTCATAGAACGATGAAATTCATGAATATACAAGACTTTTCTAGGCACGTGAAAGAAGACATGACAAATGAATCCTCCCATTGACTCGTAAATGGAGATTGGGTATACAAATCAACGAAAGGAGGCGATAACACATTTATGGACATGCTCACGGGAAGACTTGGATGCAAACAACGACCCATAAAGCATATCACCATCAAAAATATCATTGTCACAAACCAAGTCCAAACACTTAGGATCAATCCCCATAGACTCAAGTTCATCATCACAAGATTGCACATCAATGGATTTAGAAGAAAGGGTAGCTAATGCCTCGCTAATGCAATGATCCTCATGAAAGTGAACAACCTGTCAAGCACACATTCAATCACCAAGGATTCAATTTCACTCTCAACAAGATCATGCTCAATTATATCACAAGCATCATAGCATTCAATAAACTCATTTTTTTCTTCACACAAAGGCATAGACAAGGGTGTGGACAATGGTTCATCATCTAGCATGTTTTCAACTAATTCTACATCATCACACACATAATCATCATGTTCCTCATGCTCACTAGCGGGCTAGAGCTAAGGAATTACTAAGTAGTCCAAGGCATGGTCGGTTATAGTAGTCATCATCCTCATCATACATGTGAGAATCAACATGCTTCAGACTCAAAGACGATGAATGACCTATTTCAACATTCGAATCAATCATTTGTGAAGAAGGAGTTACTACCCTTTGATTATTCTCATGGACAAATTCACGCATATACTCATTCATGTTCGCACATAATTTTTCTACTTCCGCCTTGAAGGAAACCACTGTAGCTTGCAAACAAGAAATTGAACTATGATACGGCGAATCACACAAGGAGCACACGGAAGGAGACTCAACATCGGCACTTTGGGAAAGATCATAACAGTTTTCCACATATCCCCCATCATAAGATTGATCATCAACATACACGGGGTATTCACATGATTGTTCAGTTTCGGTCCCAAAGGGTGGTGCATAAGGAGGTTGGAAGCTAGGACTAACATTTTGTTGTTCAAACTCAAAGGAATCCCTAGACAACCATTCAAGTAACTCCCATGCTTTTTCTTCACCTAAACAAGAAAACCCGTAATAATCTAAAAGGTTTGGTCTCATAATTCACACCCACACTAACAATTCCCAAAAGAGATAATGTATAATAAAAGATACCATATAATTCACATTGAACACGGTAGTCATGCAATCTAGCAAAATACCTCCAAAATATTTCATGCTCAAATTGAGGGAATTGGGGACTATCCATAACTCTTTTTTTTTTTTCTATTTTTCTAATTTTCTTTTTTTTTTCTTTTTTTTTCCCTTTTTTCGATATTCAATTTTTTTTCGCTACATTTTTCTAGCATAATCGAGAAAGCAATAAACTATGTACACACAAACCAATAGCCTAATCTACCAAATAACGCCATCCCCGGCAACGGCGCCATTGTTCGGTTGTAATTTTTGTGATTTTATAAGTTAGGGATGTCGGTCCACAGGGATGGGTGTGAGGCTTGATTAAGGTAATCGGTTCGTGTAAATGGGTTTTTCTCAAGTGCGGAAGGCGATAAATTATGTAAAGAAAGCATTTAAATCTAACCTAGACATGATAATAATAAAGAAAGCAATTAAAAGAAAGCAATAAAGAAAGCACTTAAAGATGAAAGCAATTAAAAGGCATGAATGAAGACAATGAATGAACAATGAAATTGGGAATGAGAAATTATACCTTTGATGACTAATCTCCAATAAACCTTCAATCTACACTTGAATTACCCCCGAACAAACAAGAAATTGTGGTTTGGATTACCAAGAATCCCCCAAATTCTCACTAGTAAGTAGAATTGGAGTTCCTTGACCCTCCTCCCCACTAAAAATGGAGTTGATTGTGGCTAACACTATAAAGTTTGGAAAACAAGTCAACAATGGAGATGAGAGAGAGAGAGAGAGGAAGAGAGAGAGAGAGAGAAAGCTTGTAAAACTTCAATGAGAATGCTTGAAAGAAGAGTTTAATAACAATTGGAAGAAAACTTGAGGAAAGCTTGAAGAACAATGGAGAAAACTTGAAGAACAATTAAGAGAGATTAAAGCAAATAAAGGAAAGTAATTAAATCTAATTCTACTCCTAAACTACCTAGGCTAATTGATAATTTAGATTAATACAAGTGGGTATTTATAGAAGAAGGAAAAATACAACCCCAAAACCCTAGAACAATCGCAGCACGCGCAGCCATTTCTCCGCAGACAGTGTGGCTCGGGCGAGCCACCCTTTGGCTCGTGCGAGCAAGCATTCTGGCTGGTGTTTTTGTTGCCCCAGAAGCCTTGCTCGGGGAGCAAGCAGATGGCTCGGGCGAGCAAGCGTTCTGGGCAGTTTTCCCTGCCGACTTCAAACGCGCATAACTTCTTCATCCGAACTCCGTTTTAGGCCCGTAAGATATCGATGGAAAGCTCTCGGTGTGTACTTTAAGCTCCCAAAATTTCAGAGCTATCGGAGTTGTAACGAAGGAGTTATGACCCGAAGGGTGAAGGCACACGTATTTCAAACCTTTAAGTTTGTACCGTTCCCCTATTTGCGCCAAACTTGATATGGAATTTCCGACTTCGGTTTCGCCTCGGCTCTCGGCTCGGGTTGACTTGGTTTGACTCGGATCTCGGCTCGGGTTGACTTGGTTTGACTCGGGTCTCGGCTCAGGTTGACTTGGTTTGACTCGGGAAATAGCTCGGGATTCCCTAAAAACCTTCAATTAAGCCCAAACTTCTTCTAACTCCTTATTTTCCTACAAAACACCAAATCATTATATCTAATATATAAATAGGGGTTAAAACAAGCAAATATACCCTATAAAGAGAAGAAATTCTCAAACGAGGCCGAACACCACTCAACACAAGGGTTTGCTCGCCCGAGCAAACTAAAAACGAAGAAAAGGACTAAAAAGAAAAACTAAAACCTAACTCACTTTCAGAGAATCGCGGATGCATTTAGCACATGCATCAAGCCCTTTAAACCCCGGCCGGGTGGGCGAGGTAGGTCTCGTGAGGGTTTATATCAACTATAACAACAAAAGCCAGAGAAAAAGGGGAGAGAAAAAAAGAAGTGAAAACCTAAAAACGAAACGAAACAAAAGCAGAGAAGATATTCCCGTCCCCAATCATGCACCTAGTTCCCAAACCCGTCTCAACAATCAAATGGAAGAAGCAAGTATAAACAAATTAAGACACGATGGTTGGAAAACTGCCAATCTTTGAGATTTTGAACCCAAACACTTCCTGATGAGCAAAACACCCCGTGCATATGTGCAAGTGGGCTCTAGTCGGTCCTTCCTATCCTAAACCAGACAATCAGAGTTGTTCTCATGCTCAAGCTCGGGATTATCTATCCTACTTCACTCTTGGTTTTTCTTTTAACCTCTCTTTTCTTTCTTTTTCTTACTTTGCTCTCTTTTCTTTCTTTTTCTTACTTTGCTCTTTTCTTTTTTTTACTTTTCTCTTTCTTACCATTATTTTACTCAACTCTTTTTTTTCCTTTTTCTTGCTTCGCTCTTTTCTTTCTTTTTCAAAACCTACGCTCTTTTATTTCCACTCAATCCGTTTTGTGTCTTTTAGAGCGTTTGTGTCGGGTTTTGCGGGATTTAAATACCGGCCTTCGCAAAGGGTTACCCTCCCTGCTGGGTTTCTACATACGTGAGTCATTGCACTTAAGGGGCATAGGGTGCCGATCCACCCAAACCAACCCATGACGGTAGGCTCGACAATAATTATTTAATGCATTAATTAAGAGCTTAAGCAATTGAACAACTAAAACCGTCTAACTTAGGTAAGAATTCACAGTCAAAGCGTGTAAGAATTGAGTATTCCGCTTTCCCATTCCATGTAAAGGGCTAATAGAGATAAGTCATGGAAAAAATCCTTCCTAAGGCCCATCATTATTCATAACGACCGCTTCCAACTGATTAAATCAACCAATTAGACAACTATCTACACAACTGTGAACGGAAACATCCTCAAAAAGAAAAACAACTTTTGGGTTTTTTCACAACATTTCTCCTTTTTATTTTCTTTCACACACAAAATTTTCAATTTTTAGACACAAACTACGAAAAACAAAAACAAAGACTCAAAACTAGGTGATCTACCCATGACACATGGAAAATAACACCCCCACTCCCACAAAACTTCACAATGTCCCCATTGTGAGAAGAAGGATGTCACAAATAAGGTAGAAAACCTAAAAACACACAACAAACACATAACAAACAATAATTGGTCGCGACCCGAGCCCACACGGCTCCAACAACAATAATATCCCAACATTCACATTCAAGGGGTTCGCTACCCAAAAAGAAAACCAAGCATGCAACATGGATCGTCGATATATTCACATAAAGAGAGAGTGGAAAGTACTTACCTCAAGATCTTCAATTAAAAGCACTCAATCCACGATCCAAAGAACATCACACATAGGTTAGAAATAAACAAGAAAACATACTACGTGTGATGATTCACATGCAAGATCAAAAAGAAAATCAAACTACACAAGACACTAAGGATTAATGAACTAAGAAAACAAACTAAAATATTTACAAAACGACTCTCTTTTTTTTTTTTCTTTTCTTAGACTCGAATACCGGAATACATACTACCCTCCCACTCCAACACAAAGAGGTTGTCGTGTCCTCAAAATGGAAACAGAAGTAGGTAACCAAGCACCCCAAAATTAAAGACAAAGACACACACAAAAAGAAAATAAAATAAAAGAAGAAAAGAAAGACCAACTCACTAATTATACAAGAAGGGTGAGGAAGGATATTACCTCAAAGGCATCTTATCAAGAAATTCACTCCTTCTCACCTCAAGATATCGGGCATCATGTTAGAACCATTCAACGCCCGGAGTAACAAATCATGCATCCTCTCATGCATCTCAGAATGGTGGTGGTAAGAGCACACTCGCAATAACACATAAACAAACATTAGCGCCCTTAACAATTTATCAAATGCTTTAGAAAAGTCATAGAACTGATGAAATTCATGAATATACAAGACTTTTCTAGGCACGGTGAAAGAAGACATGACAAATGAATCCTCCCATTGACTCGTAAATGGAGATTGGGTATACAAATCAACGAAAGGAGGCAGTACAACACATTTATGGACATGCTCATGGGAAGACTTGGATGCAAACAACGACCCATAAAGCATATCACCATCAAAAATATCATTGTCACAAACCAAGTCCAAACACTTAGGATCAATCCCCATAGACTCAAGTTCATCATCACAAGATTGCACATCAATGGATTTAGAAGAAAGGGTAGCTAATGCCTCGCTAATGCAATGATCCTCAGTGAAAGTGAACAAATCGGTGTCAAGCACACATTCAATCACCAAGGATTCAATTTCACTCTCAACAAGATCATGCTCAATTATATCACAAGCATCATAGCATTCAATAAACTCATTTTTTTCTTCACACAAAGGCATAGACAAGGGTGTGGACAATGGTTCATCATCTAGCATGTTTTCAACTAATTCTACATCATCACACACATAATCATCATGTTCCTCATGCTCACTAGGTGGGGCTAGAGCTAAGGAATTACTAAGTAGTCCAAGGCATGGTCGGTTATAGTAGTCATCATCCTCATCATACACAGTAGAATCAACATGCGTTTCAGGACTCAAAGACGATGAATGACCTATTTCAACATTCGAATCAATCATTTGTGAAGAAGGAGTTACTACCCTTTGATTATTCTCATGGACAAATTCACGCATATACTCATTCATGTTCGCACATAATTTTTCTACTTCCGCCTTGAAGGAAACCACTGTAGCTTGCAAACAAGAAATTGAACTATGATACGGCGAATCACACAAGGAGCACACGGAAGGAGACTCAACATCGGCACTTTGGGAAAGATCATAACAGTTTTCCACATATCCCCCATCATAAGATTGATCATCAACATACACGGGGTATTCACATGATTGTTCAGTTTCGGTCCCAAAGGGTGGTGCATAAGGAGGTTGGAAGCTAGGACTAACATTTTGTTGTTCAAACTCAAAGGAATCCCTAGACAACCATTCAAGTAACTCCCATGCTTTTTCTTCACCTAAACAAGAAAACCCGTAATAATCTAAAAGGTTTCGGGTCTCATAATTCACACCCACACTAACAATTCCCAAAAGAGATAATGTATCATAAAAGATACCATATAATTCACATTGAACACGGTAGTCATGCAATCTAGCAAAATACCTCCAAAATATTTCATGCTCAAATTGAGGGAATTGGGGACTATCCATAACTCTTTTTTTTTTTCTATTTTTCTAATTTTCTTTTTTTTTCTTTTTTTTTCCCTTTTTTCGATATTCAATTTTTTTTCGCTACATTTTTCTAGCATAATCGAGAAAGCAATAAACTATGTACACACAAACCAATAGCCTAATCTACCAAATAACGCCATCCCCGGCAACGGCGCCATTGTTCGGTTGTAATTTTTGTGATTTTATAAGTTAGGGATGTCGGTCCACAGGGATGGGTGTGAGGCTTGATTAAGGTAATCGGTTCGTGTAAATGGGTTTTTCTCAAGTGCGGAAGGCGATAAATTATGTAAAGAAAGCATTTAAATCTAACCTAGACATGATAATAATAAAGAAAGCAATTAAAAGAAAGCAATAAAGAAAGCACTTAAAGATGAAAGCAATTAAAAGGCATGAATGAAGACAATGAATGAACAATGAAATTGGGAATGAGAAATTATACCTTTGATGACTAATCTCCAATAAACCTTCAATCTACACTTGAATTTCCCCCGAACAAACAAGAAATTGTGGTTTGGATTACCAAGAATCCCCCAAATTCTCACTAGTAAGTAGAATTGGAGTTCCTTGACCCTCCTCCCCACTAAAAATGGAGTTGATTGTGGCTAACACTATAAAGTTTGGAAAACAAGTCAACAATGGAGATGAGAGAGAGAGAGAGAGAGGAAGAGAGAGAGAGAAAGCTTGTAAAACTTCAATGAGAATGCTTGAAAGAAGAGTTTAATAACAATTGGAAGAAAACTTGAGGAAAGCTTGAAGAACAATGGAGAAAACTTGAAGAACAATTAAGAGAGATTAAAGCAAATAAAGGAAAGCAATTAAATCTAATTCTACTCCTAAACTACCTAGGCTAATTGATAATTTAGATTAATACAAGTGGGTATTTATAGAAGAAGGAAAAATACAACCCCAAAACCTTAGAACAATCGCAGCACGCGCAGCCATTTCTCCGCAGACAGTGTGGCTCGAGCGAGCCACCCTTTGGCTCGGGCGAGCAAGCATTCTGGCTGGTGTTTTTGTTGCCCCAGAAGCCTTGCTCGGGCGAGCAAGCAGATGGCTCGGGCGAGCAAGCGTTCTGGGCAGTTTTCCCTGCCGACTTCAAACGCGCATAAATTCTTCATCCGAACTCCGTTTTAGGCCCGTAAGATATCGATGGAAAGCTCTCGGTGTGTACTTTAAGCTCCCAAAATTTCAGAGCTATCGGAGTTGTAACGAAGGAGTTATGACCCGAAGGGTGAAGGCACACATATTTCAAACCTTTAAGTTTGTACCGTTCCCCTATTTGCGCCAATCTTGATATGGAATTTCCGACTTCGGTTTCGCCTCGGCTCTCGGCTCGGGTTGACTTGGTTTGACTCGGATCTCGGCTCGGGTTGACTTGGTTTGACTCGGGTCTCGGCTCGGGTTGACTTGGTTTGACTCGGGAAATAGCTCTGGATTCCCTAAAAACCTTCAATTAAGCCCAAACTTCTTCTAACTCCTTATTTTCCTACAAAACACCAAATCATTATATCTAATATATAAATAGGGGTTAAAACAAGCAAATATACCCTATAAAAGAGAAGAAATTCGGCTCGAAACGAGGCCGAACACCACTCAACACAAGGGTTTGCTCGCCTTGAGCAAACTAAAAACGAAGAAAAGGACTAAAAAGAAAACTAAAAACCTAACTCACTTTCGCGAGAATCGCGGATGCATTTAGCACATGCATCAAGCCCTTTAAACCAGCGGCCGGGTGGGCGAGGTAGGTCTCGTGAGGGTTTATAGCAACTATACCCACAAAAGCCCGAGAAAAGAAAAAGGAGAGAAAAAGAAGTGAAAACCTAAAACGAAGCGAAACAAAAGCAGAAGATATTCCGCCCCAATCATGCACCTAGTTCCCAAACCGCCTCAACAATCAAATGGAAGAAGCAAGTATAAACAAATTAAGACACGATGGTTGGAAAACTGCCAATCTTTGAGATTTTGAACCCAAACACTTCCTGATGAGCAAAACACCCCGTGCATATGTGCAAGTGGGCTCTAGTCGGTCCTTCCTATCCTAAACTGCACAATCGAGTTGTTCTCATGCTCAAGCTCGGGATTATCTATCCTACTTCACTCTTGGTTTTTCTTTTAACCTCTCTTTTCTTTTTTTTTTCTTTTTTTTCTTCTCTTTTTTTACTTCTCTTTCCTTGCTCTTTTCTTTTTTTACTTTTCTCTTTCTTACCATTATTTTACTCAACTCTTTTTTTTTTTCCTTTTTCTTGCTTCTTTTCTTTCTTTTTCAAAACCTACGCTCTTTTATTTCCACTCAATCCGTTTGTGTCTTTTAGAGCGTTTGTGTCGGGTTTCGGGATTTAAATACCGGCCTTCGCAAAGGGTTACCCTCCCTGCTGGGTTTCTCCATACGTGAGTCATTGCACTTAAGGGGCATAGGGTGCCGATCCACCCAAACCAACCCATGACGGTAGGCTCGACAATAATTATTTAATGCATTAATTAAGAGCTTAAGCAATTGAACAACTAAAACCGTCTAACTTAGGTAAGAATTCACAGTCAAAGCGTGTAAGAATTGAGGATTCCGCTTTCCCATTCCATGTAAAGTTCTAATAGAGATAAGTTATGGCAAAAATCCTTCCTAAGGCCCATCATTATTCATAACGGCCGCTTCCAACTGACTAAATCAGCCAATTAGACAACTATCTACACAACTGTGAACGGAAACATCCTCAAAAAGAAAAACAACTTTTGGGTTTTTTCACAACATTTCTCCCCTTTTTATTTTCTTTTCACACACAAAATTTTCAATTTTTAGACACAAACTACGAAAAACAAAAACAAAGACTCAAAAACTAGGTGATCTACCCATGACACATGGAAAATAACACCCCCCACTCCCACACAAAACTTCACAATGTCCCCATTGTGAGAAGAAGGATGTCACAAATAAGGTAGAAAACCTAAAAACACACAACAAACACATAACAAACAATAATTGGTCGCGACCCGAGCCCACACGGCTCCAACAACAATAATATCCCAACATTCACATTCAAGGGGTTCGCTACCCAAAAAGAAAACCAAGCATGCAACATGGATCATCGATATATTCACATAAAGAGAGAGTGGAAAGTAATTACCTAAAGATCTTCAATTAAAAGCACTCAATCCACGATCCAAAGAACATCACACATAGGTTAGAAATAAACAAGAAAACATACTACGTGTGATGGTTCACATGCAAGATCAAAAAGAAAATCAAACTACACAAGACACTAAGGATTAATGAACTAAGAAAACAAACTAAAATATTTACAAAACGACTCTCTTTTTTTTTTTTTTCTTTTCTTAGACTCGAATACCGGAATACATACTACCCTCCCACTCCAACACAAAGAGGTTGTCGTGTCCTCAAAATGGAAACAGAAGTAGGTAACCAAGCACCCCAAAATTAAAGACAAAGACACACACAAAAAGAAAATAAAATAAAAGAAGAAAAGAAAGACCAACTCACTAATTATACAAGAAGGGTGAGGAAGGATATTACCTCAAAGGCATCTTATCAAGAAATTCACTCCTTCTCACCTCAAGATATCGGGCATCATGTTAGAACCATTCAACGCCCGGAGTAACAAATCATGCATCCTCTCATGCATCTCAGAATGGTGGTGGTAAGAGCACACTCGCAATAACACATAAACAAACATTAGCGCCCTTAACAATTTATCAAATGCTTTAGAAAAGTCATAGAACTGATGAAATTCATGAATATACAAGACTTTTCTAGGCACGGTGAAAGAAGACATGACAAATGAATCCTCCCATTGACTCGTAAATGGAGATTGGGTATACAAATCAACGAAAGGAGGCAGTACAACACATTTATGGACATGCTCATGGGAAGACTTGGATGCAAACAACGACCCATAAAGCATATCACCATCAAAAATATCATTGTCACAAACCAAGTCCAAACACTTAGGATCAATCCCCATAGACTCAAGTTCATCATCACAAGATTGCACATCAATGGATTTAGAAGAAAGGGTAGCTAATGCCTCGCTAATGCAATGATCCTCAGTGAAAGTGAACAAATCGGTGTCAAGCACACATTCAATCACCAAGGATTCAATTTCACTCTCAACAAGATCATGCTCAATTATATCACAAGCATCATAGCATTCAATAAACTCATTTTTTTCTTCACACAAAGGCATAGACAAGGGTGTGGACAATGGTTCATCATCTAGCATGTTTTCAACTAATTCTACATCATCACACACATAATCATCATGTTCCTCATGCTCACTAGGTGGGGCTAGAGCTAAGGAATTACTAAGTAGTCCAAGGCATGGTCGGTTATAGTAGTCATCATCCTCATCATACACAGTAGAATCAACATGCGTTTCAGGACTCAAAGACGATGAATGACCTATTTCAACATTCGAATCAATCATTTGTGAAGAAGGAGTTACTACCCTTTGATTATTCTCATGGACAAATTCACGCATATACTCATTCATGTTCGCACATAATTTTTCTTCGCCTTGAAGGAAACCACTGTAGCTTGCAAACAAGAAATTGAACTATGATACGGCGAATCACACAAGGAGCACACGGAAGGAGACTCAACATCGGCACTTTGGGAAAGATCATAACAGTTTTCCACATATCCTCCATCATAAGATTGATCATCAACATACACGGGGTATTCACATGATTGTTCAGTTTCGGTCCCAAAGGGTGGTGCATAAGGAGGTTGGAAGCTAGGACTAACATTTTGTTGTTTAAACTCAAAGGAATCCCTAGACAACCATTTAAGTAACTCCCATGCTTTTTCTTCACCTAAACAAGAAAACCCGTAATAATCTAAAAGGTTTCGGGTCTCATAATTCACACCCACACTAACAATTCCCAAAAGAGATAATGTATCATAAAAGATACCATATAATTCACATTGAACACGGTAGTCATGCAATCTAGCAAAATACCTCCAAAATATTTCATGCTCAAATTGAGGGAATTGGGGACTATCCATAACTCTTTTTTTTTTTTTTTCTATTTTTCTAATTTTCTTTTTTTTTTCACTTTTTTCGATATTCAATTTTTTTTTCGCTACATTTTTCTAGCATAATCGAGAAAGCAATAAACTATGTACACACAAACCAATAGCCTAATCTACCAAATAACGCCATCCCCGGCAACGGCGCCATTGTTCGGTTGTAATTTTTGTGATTTTATAAGTTAGGGATGTCGGTCCACAGGGATGGGTGTGAGGCTTGATTAAGGTAATCGGTTCGTGTAAATGGGTTTTTCTCAAGTGCGGAAAGCGATAAATTATGTAAAGAAAGCATTTAAATCTAACCTAGACATGATAATAATAAAGAAAGCAATTAAAAGAAAGCAATAAAGAAAGCACTTAAAGATGAAAGCAATTAAAAGGCATGAATGAAGACAATGAATGAACAATGAAATTGGGAATGAGAAATTATACCTTTGATGACTAATCTTCAATAAACCTTCAATCTACACTTGAATTTCCCCCGAACAAACAAGAAATTGTGGTTTGGATTACCAAGAATCCCCCAAATTCTCACTAGTAAGTAGAATTGGAGTTCCTTGACCCTCCTCCCCACTAAAAATGGAGTTGATTGTGGCTAACACTATAAAGCTTGGAAAACAAGTCAACAATGGAGATGAGAGAGAGAGAGAGAGGAAGAGAGAGAGAGAGAAAGCTTGTAAAACTTCAATGAGAATGCTTGAAAGAAGAGTTTAATAACAATTGCAAGAAAACTTGAAGAAAGCTTGAAGAACAATGGAGAAAACTTGAAGAACAATTAAGAGAGATTAAAGCAAATAAAGGAAAGCAATTAAATCTAATTCTACTCCTAAACTACCTAGGCTAATTGATAATTTAGATTAATACAAGTGAGTATTTATAGAAGAAGGAAAAATACAACCCCAAAACCCTAGAACAATCGCAGCACGCGCAGCCATTTCTCCGCAGACAGTGTGGCTCGGGCGAGCCACCCTTTGGCTCGGGCGAGCAAGCATTCTGGCTGGTGTTTTTGTTGCCCCAGAAGCCTTGCTCAGGCGAGCAAGCAGATGGCTCGGGCGAGCAAGCGTTCTGGGCAGTTTTCCCTGCCGACTTCAAACGCGCATAACTTCTTCATCCGAACTCCGTTTTAGGACCGTAAGATATCGATGGAAAGGTCTCAGTGTGTACTTTAAGCTCCCAAAATTTCAGAGCTATCGGAGTTGTAACGAAGGAGTTATGACCCGAAGGGTGAAGGCACACGTATTTCAAACCTATAAGTTTGTACCGTTCCCCTATTTGCGCCAATCTTGATATGGAATTTCCGACTTCGGTTTCGCCTCGGCTCTCGGCTCGGGTTGACTTGGTTTGACTCGGATCTCGGCTCGGGTTGACTTGGTTTGACTCGGGTCTCGGCTCGGGTTGACTTGGTTTGACTCGGGAAATAGCTCGGGATTCCCTAAAAACCTTCAATTAAGCCCAAACTTCTTCTAACTCCTTATTTTCCTACAAAACACCAAATCATTATATCTAATATATAAATAGGGGTTAAAACAAGCAAATATACCCTATAAAAGAGAAGAAATTCGGCTCGAAACGAGGCCGAACAAACATTTTCTTCAAAATATCCCTCGTCACATGGGGATGATGCAGGTTCTGTATGTTTAGAATCATTCCAAGCATTATTGGCCACCTTTCTAGATGGACCTTGTTGTTTCTGTTGTTTCCCTTAATACCTTGGATGATTAGGAGGGAATCCATGTAGTTTATAACATTTATCAATGGTGTGCCCATTTCTCTTACAATGCTCACAGAATAAAGTTTTCTTTGACACATTCCTTCTTTGGTCATTTGTTGACCTTGGAGAAGCATTTTGATTGTTCCTAGAAGTATAAAAAGTTACAAATTCTGATAGGAGTTGATTGTTGTCGTGGACTTGTCTTTGCCTTTCTTCTTGGCTTAAAATTGAATAAACTTGACTTAGGGAAGGAAAAGGTGCCATCGTCAAGATATTACCTCGAATTGTAGTGTAGCTACTGTTTATAAGGAACTGTAGTAGCTTGATTTCTTAAAAATGGATCTCAATTTGTATATTTATCCTAGGATCACATGTGCACTTGCCACATATGCACTTGGGAAAATTTTTAACAGATCCTACTTCATCCCACAATTTCTTGGCCTTTGTGTAATAGCTTGCAATATCCAAAGAATTCTGAGAGAGATTGGACACTTCTTGTTGCTCAGAACACAGTTTGGCCTTGTTAGTTTGGCTAAATCTTTTTGACAGCTCAAGCCATAAATCTCGAGCCAATGTTGAGTATAAAACACTGTCTCGGATGTTCTTGACTAAAGAGTTGAGAATCCAAGAAAGTACAATGTCATTTCCTCTTTGCAAATATGGGAAGAGAGGTGAATCAATCCCAAGATTAGGAAGTGATATCGACAAAGGCCACCTTGTATTTTGCAGACAAAGCAATGATGACAGATCTTTTCCAGGTAAATCTTCTCCATTAAATTGCTTAGCTACAAGGGATAATCCTAGCTGATGTGAAGGATGGATGTATAAAGGATCACATGGATCAATAAAATATAACCTATTGAGGGGCGTAGGAGAAGGTGAGGGAATAGGGGTTGCTAGTGTTTCTAACATTTGTTGAGGTTTTGAAGAAAAACAAGAAAATGGAGCACCCCGTGCTTTGATACCATGTAAATAATTGCAAATCAACAAGCAACAAATAGGAGAAGACAGAAGGAGAGGAAATGAATAGCAATGTACTAATGCATTGTTGTGTATTCCATGTACAACAACAGAGGAGAATAGGAGTATTTATAGGAACACACAACTACAACAAGAAAAAGAAAATGAAGAAACCTAAAAGAAAACAAGATCAAGAACCTAAAGAAAACTAATATAACTAACTAACTCTCTAACATTCTAAAAGACCCTTATCAACCTCGAGATCATGATTTTCCTCTCAAAGGTTGGTTTTTGTAATGAAACGTCGTTTTAGGGAAGCTTGGTTTGATATGTATGGAAATTGGTTAGAATATAGCAAAAGAAAGAATACAACTTTTTTCTTGTGTTGTTATTTGTTTAAGAATGAGTTTGAAACTTCAAGTCATTTTGGTGGGGGCTCATTCACTTCTGAAGGGTTTAGGAGTTGGAATAAGACAGAAAGGTTCAAGATGCATATGTGTGGGCCAAATAGTGTGCACAACAAATCTTTGAGATGTCTTGAAGACCTTAAGAACCAAAAACAATCTATTCGAGTTATTTTTGACAAACAATTAGAGCAAAGTCAGTAGGAATATTATACTCGATTGAATGTTCTGTTGATATTGCTAGGTTTCTTTTATCTTCTGGATTACCATTTCGAGGTCATGATGAAAGTGAATTTTCAAGAAGACAAGATCTTTTTAAGACTTTGTTAAAGTTTTATGCTGAAAGGAATAGTGAAGTAGGAAGTGTTACATTGAAAAATGCTCCTAGTAATCAAGAGATGACTTGCCCTGATGTTCAAAGAGATATTGCAGAAACTTGTGGAAAAGAAATTATCAAGGCTATTCTTAGGGAACTTGGGGATAGATATTTTTCTATATTAGTGGATGAAACACGAGATGGATCATGTAAGCAACAAATGGCTCTTGTTTGAATGTTTGTTGATCAAGAAAGTATCGTTATCGAGCGTTTGGTTGGCCTTGTTCATGTTTCTGATACTACATCCTTGGCACTGAAGAAGGTCATTTATTTGGTGTTTTCTAATTTATCATTGAGTCCTTGTCGAATACGAGGGCAAGGGTATGATGGAGCTAGTAATATGCGGGGAAATGTAAATGGGGTAAGGAGCTTGATTTTACAAGACTGTCCGTCAACATATTATATTCATTGTTTCGCTCACTAGCTTAAATTAACTTTGGTGATAGTTGCGAAACATCATAGTGATGTTGGATGGCTCTTGGAAGTGGTTAACATTATATTGAACGTGATTGGAGGTTCTTATAAATGTAGAGATGCATTTCGAGAAAAACAAGCTAAAAAAGTTTATATATTACATAGTCCATAAAATTATTTATGTATTATTACTTTGTAAATATAAAGTTTAAATTCACTAATGTTGATCTTTTTTTTTTGTTTTTATCAAACTAAGGTTGAAAAGGCATTACATTTGGGTGAACTTCAAACTAGGCGAGGTTTGAACCAAGAAATTGGACTACAAAGACTTGCAGACACTCGTTGGGGCTCTCATTTTGAGACATTCACCAATATTGTTCTTATCTTTGATGCAATTCTTGATGTTATTGGAGGACATGCAAATATTGATGATGATAGGATTAAAGCCAAAATTGCTTTAGATGACATGCAAAATTTTGAGTTTGTTTTCTTGCTACATGTGATGAAGTTGGTTTTAGGCATTACAAATGAACTTAGTCAAGCTCTACAAAGAAGAGGTCAAGATATTGGTAATGCCATGGTGTTGCTTGGTGAAGCTAAACGACAATTACAAACGACAAGAGACTTGGGATGGGATCCATCGATCGAGAATGTTTATACATTTTGCATGAATTATGATACTGAGATTCCTGCTATGGATGCTTTTCATGTTGTTTGGGGACAAGAGTAAGCCTTAGAGTTTCTCAAGTCACAAGTGAGCATTATTATCGTGTATAAGTGTTTTACAACATTATTGTCCTGCAAATACAAGAGCTTAACAATCGTTTTCCTGAAACAAGTACTGAGTTACTTCTTGGTATGGCTTGTCTAGAGCCAAAGATACTATGGTCCACCTTTGAGAAAGAAAAGATAATTCGAATGGCTGAGTTGTATCCAGAGGATTTTGATGCATTGGCCATTGACGCATTAAGCTGTGAACTTGATATTATCTTTACTTTGCGTGATGATCCACGACTCATGGGCCTAGATGGAGTTGGTGAACTATCAAGGAAGTTGGTTTAAACGAAATTGGATAAGACATTTCCTCTCCTGCATTCACTTATGAAGTTGAATTTGCTTCTACTAGTCTCCACTTCAACGGTTGAACGTGCATTCTCCGCAATGAAGATTATCAAGACAAGTTTGCATAACAAAATCTCGCACGAGTTTTTGAAAAACACTGTTATTACTTATTTTGAGGATGAGATTTTCGAGAAAGTATCAAATGATGACATCATGGAATATTTTCAAGTCATAGCACCCCGTCGAGGACAACTACCCAAAAGAAAATAATATTGTAAGTTTTCTGGTTTATTGTTTTGATTTTTTATGTTTGACTTTGAACTCACTTAATTTCATTTCTGGATTCGCCACTGATGTTACTTACCATTTTTCTTATATTAATTAGTGTTGCCCATGGGGGTCTTATTGTTCATTTTCTCACTAAACATTAGTTGGCTAATATTTTTACTAAAAGATTACCTAGTAGTCATTTTTTAAAGTCAATTTATCTATTCATTTTCCTCCAATATAAATTGAGGGGGCGCAGTAGACGATACTCTTTCTATAGACTTTGCTATGTGACTATAATAAAATTGCTTAGGTAATAAGGTACAAGCTAGCTAGTATCTCACACTTGGACACCATAATTGTTGGGTTTTTAGGTGATCTATTTTTTAAACAGATACAAATTAATTGGCAGAATATTCATAACAATTAAAAAATAATTAATCACCCAAAAAAGAATACAACTGTAGAGGCTTAGTATTATACCTTATCGCTAATCCGACTGAAGAAGAGATTGACCTTTGAGACTCCAATGGATAAATCCTCTATTGTAGGTCAACGCAACACTCCAAGAACTCGATTGCTAGATTGACCTGATTGAGACTAATCTCAATATAAGATGTATGTGTTTACGGTAGTTTATGATAACTTTAATCCATAATCTGTTTTAAGTCGGTTGCATGCAACACAGTCCGTGTCAAGCTCAACACGCTCTGTGTTGTGTTTATTTCTCCAAGAAATCAACTCTCTACACTTTTAATCATAATACGATATTATTTTGGGTTACATACATTGTTTCAAGGGCACTGACTTATGTGACACAGTATGACCAAATAACATTGTTGCAATTGAACAAATTTAATCACCGAATATGGATGTCTCTAACAAGACATATAATCACTATATTATTTTGGCATAACTCTAAGTATATCGAATATTTTCAGGACACTCCCAACAGTAATATCCCATTATGCGATCAAATACAATCTCATCCCATCCCATCCTACCACATCTTTATTGTAATCCAAACATATTGATACATACACAAGCAACAACCATGGAAGGCAACATGTATATGACATCCTTTCTAAAATCAATTCCCTTTAAGACTCTTCAATTCAGTATAATTACTAATTAATTATCTTGGGAAGTTTCATACCAATCCAACTACGTATTACATCTAAAATATGATGGATCAATTGGCCTTCAAAAAGCATAATATTTGTGAGCCCCATGCCTTTGCCTGCCAGTTTTGACTGATTCTTTCTTAACTTTCGTATACGATAAACTGTAGGTTGTGTTTGGCAATAGCATTTGGGGTAGCGTTTAGCATTTTGACTAAGTCAAAACTCTAATCGTATAAATACTAACGTTCGGTAAGCTAGTGCTTTGAGGAGCGTTTAGCGTTTTAAGGAGCGTTTTGTGAAACGCTATTAAAGTTAACGTTTAGCGTTTAGAGTAGCGTTTCATATTTTTCGGTCAAAAAATACTCTTTGTAAATTTTATCTTTGGAAATTATTGATACCCTTTTATGTCAATTCACATTAATCTGTTAATTGAACTGCTAAATTTACCGAACACAATTCTTATTTGAACAGTCATCCGCTATCCACTACTTAAAACATTATCCGCTGCTGAAACCGCTATACGCTACATAAACCGCCAACAGCTATCTAAAAGACTAATTTTGCCGAATAGGACCGTAATCTTACTTGTCAACCCCGTTGACCCCTCCCATCTTAATTTCAATAAAGAAAAAACGGAAAAGTATTTTATTTGGGAGTGCATGGGCATGTTCTTCATATCAGGCGGCTTTCATCTTTAATTTTGGCATTAAGAAGTACGTAGTATTTATCTAGATTCATTAAGAAATTAAGACTTAACAAAAAAATTATCAATATTTATTGTAACTTTTTAAAACATTAATGTTATCACAATTTATCCATATGTAAATTTATCAAATTTATTATAAAAAATTATTAATTGATAAATTACCTTGTTCAATTTGCATGTAAAAAATCTAGGGCCCTGTTCGGTAAAATTAGCGGTTTAGGTAGCGGATAGCGGTTTAGGTTGCGGATAGCGGTTTAAGTAGCAGATAGCGGATGAATGGTCAAACGAAAATTGTGTTCGGTAAATTTAGCGGTTAAATTAGCAGATTAATGTGAATTGACATAAAAGGATATCAATAATTCCCAAAGATAAAATTTTCAAAGGGTATTTTTTGACTAAAAAATATGAAACGCTACTCCAAACGCTAAACGTTAACTTTATCACCGTTTCACAAAACACTCCTCAAAACGCTAAACGCTCCTCAAAACGTTAGTTTACCGAACGCTAATATTTATGCAATTAGAGTTTTGACTTGGTCAATATGCTAAACATCATCGCAAACGCTACTGCCGCACACAGCCCCAGTCTTTAATAATGTACTAGAAAGTAGTGTATAATCTGGCCTTGTATAAGTGTATAGTTCCTTAGTTGCTTGCGTGTCTTATTGCTTCAACAATGTATATCTTTTTGAGATTCCTGTCGCGGTTCAAACGATCTGACAAGTAGCTAGTTTAATAATTTATGATAATTATACTTATAACTCTTATGCACGTGAACAATATACAATTGATTTATACTGCAGTTGTTTACTTGTTTATGATTCTTACAACTTGAGGGTAAGGAAAGGAAAAAAAAAAAACTAATATTGTAAAAGGTATCAACGAATCTTTTAAATAAAAGAAGAGTGATGATATGTGTCTAATGTCTTGGGGTGTATGTGTTTTAATCCTCATAAATTAATATTTATTATCATTTTTGACAGGGCCGCAAGCGCACGGTGTACGTAGTAGTACGTCAAGGTCGATCCCACAAGGACTCAATTAGCAGCTCAATAAACTAATATCTATCACGATTGCTAAGCTAACTAGGTTTGATTCAGGTAAGGTTTAAAAAGGTTTAGTAATTAATTAAAACTAATAAAGCAAGGAAAAATTCGAACATAGATTCTATCAAGAGATAAAGATTTCTAGGGAGATGCTAACCTAACAACGAGTTCGATTACTTAAGCCTAGCCTGCACAATCATACATTCAAGAATAAATCAAGAATCGACAACCTCTGAATTCTATCGCCCTTTCGATGCTAAATAGAATTATTCCAAACAACCTAATCAACAACTTTCATCTGCCTTTTAGATTAATCAGAATTGAAGGCCTTAAAAAGTCATGTTATCTAATGATTCCCTAGTTCACTACTCATTTTTCAACTTTCGCAAACCTAGGTAGACAGGTTGGTAGTAAGATTACCCTAATTCACCTTTCAGTACTTCTCAGGTTAATCTCTAACTCATGAGTATTCGAGCGCTCAATGAACACACATGAACATCGAAAACACAACCTTCTATTGATTCTAATCAAGAATTCATGCACAAACTAATAACAATCAATCAAAACTACATTGTTTCGGGTTGCAAAACCCTAGAATTCAAGAAATCTACTCACTTATATTCAATGAAAACACAAAACAAGTTCCAAATATCCTAATCGAATCTCAAAACTAAGAAGGAAATCAAAAAGAAAGAATAGAACTGTGAAGAATACAACCCGTCGAGCCTTTCGATCCCGGGGTAGAACCTTCTCCGCGAACGTTGCTTCTTTCCTTCGCGAATCTTGATGTTGGTTTCTCTTGAATCGATTCGATCTTGAATCTTGATGGTGGGGAAGAGGAGTAGAGTGGAAGTATTAAGGCTCTATTTCTCTCCTTGACGGCCAAATAACGAAAGAAAACTGCTGCTTGCCCCCTTTTCTACTCGTGAAAACAATCGATCTGCATAGGCAGTCTGCCTCGGTCCGTACAATCCGTACAATCCGTACACGGACCGTGGTGATCACCACGGGCTGCCCGTGGTTGCCACTGGTCCATTTCTTTCTTCTTTCCTTCGCACCCCGCCACGGACCGTGGCCACCACCACGGTCAGACCGTGGTGGCTACTGTCCGGGTATTCCGAGCTCCGTTTTGCTCTAGATTTGTACCACCGTTTGGGTATGACATACAGAGGCCCGGGGTGACTTCACTCTTGCCTGAAGTTAAGAGAAAGTTGGTGTTTTGGTCTCAAAACCTATAAATTCACATCAAAAATAACAACACCAAGTGTAGTAGGGAAATTGGAATAAAAATCAAGGTTCACACTCAAAATTATCCCTAATTCACTATTGAAAACCCCCAAAAACTTAGTCATGAAACGCAGTTATCAATTTTTAACTCTATTTTCTTTAATTTAGTTTATAAATATATATAGGGTTTATGTAAAGGTAAGTGTCTTGTCTCAAGATGTTTATCATTTTCGTTAAAAATAATACCATAATCGAATGGATCTATCCATTAGACATATTTTAAACATTTTTTTATAAATTTGAAAAATCAATATTGAAAATCATGTTTGTAAGACCCAATTTTTTAACCATGGGTTAACCTGCATAATTAGGATTTATGTTTCAATTACATGCTCTTGGAACACGTGCTCCAGATGTGGTCATTGTTCATTTTCAATAGAATAATTGTTCACTCATACCTACTCATTGTTCACTCTTATAGCATATTTGTTCACTCATATCTACCCGAAACACATGCTCCAAGTGCATGTAATCTGTATTGGTATAACTATCATTAGTTTAATAAAAGAAAGTTAGATCTTTATTGTAGTAAGTGGTTAATATAAAAGTATTGGTAATCTTATAATAATAAGGTCTTAAGAGCATTAGTATTAATATTATTATTAGGTTAGCATGGGCCATGGTTAGAAGGGAGGAGGGAAGTAGTGCGTAGGTCATTGGGCAAAAAGAAAATAAAAATTAAAAAGGGAAAAGGCAATAAGTGGATTACTAATAGAAAAGAGAAAATAAAGAAAAGGATGTGAAAAGGAGGAAATGGGATAGGTTGGTTTCAAAGAAGCAACAATTGCAGGGCCTTCATATTTTCATTATTTTCTTGTTGCTCCTTGTTTCTTCTTCCTCATCTCTTCATCTAAGCCTCCGTTAAAATCATAACAAGAGAGGTGAGCCACACAATGCTCTGTCATCTCCTTCAATAGGTAAACTCCATCTCCTTACCCTGTCTATATGTCATCTTCTTTTTACTCCTCTTCACATTCAGTTGATATATATATGACTATAGAGATAGACCCATAAAGGGGTAATTAGGAATAGAGAGAAATATCAGTGCTGGTCCAAATCTCAACTCCAATAGATTGCAGAAAATCAAGTTTTGGGAGGGAATGGATGCAATAGCGGTATAGTCCAAAAATCAAGTTATAAGCAGTGAGGTAATTTCCCTTTTAGTCTTAGAGGTCCTTGACAGGAATCCTGATAGGTATACATACTCCTAGATGAAGTAGGGATGTTACAATTTTATATATAGCTATAATGTTATATATATATGAAAAACTTATAGTGATTGTCAACCATGACAAGTTATAAAAGTCAATTATATTATTTTCAATTTAGGGTGCGTTTGGTTGGTCAATAACCCCAAGGAATGATCAATTTTCCCGAGTTGACTTATTTTCCCTAGGTTTGGATGGGTCCACCATTTTCTCCATTTTCCTATGGAAAATTTCCCTTATGATGTGTTTGGTATTAGGACTTTCCTAGAAAAGTTAGTCAACTTTCCCAAAGTTGACTAACTTTCTCATGTTTGGGAGCAAAAATGGGTTGGGAAAATTTTTAAGTAGGGCCCACTATTTTCCTATGAACTATAGGGAAAACTTTCCCAATGGGGGATGTGGGAAAGTTTCTTTCCCATGGGAAAGGAAATTTTTTTGTAATTCAATTTCCCGAAATGTCCCTAAAAATATATTTTATAAATTAATATATAAGGATAATTTGGACATTCAAATAAACTTTCCTATAAACTTTACCATGATAACCAAACACTGTGAAATATTTTTCCCAACAAAAACTTTCCTAGGAAAAACTTTCCTAGACAATATTTTCCTGGCAAACAACCAAACGTACCATTAGGGGTAAATCTTTCCATTGAAAACTTATCATGGAAAATTTCCCTGGGGTTCCTACCAAATACTCCCTTAATGTATAAATGTATAAGTTTTATACTCAGAACACACATTTAACATGGGTCTTACTCTTCAAGACTGAGATCATTTTGCTTTTGTATATCTCAACAGGTCATCTTCTTCCCATCAGCTCAGTTTCAGCAAAAGTCTGGAGAGAGAGAGAGAGAGAGAGAGAGTGGGAGGATGGATCTACAAGCAGAAGAGCTACAGTTCCTGAGCATGGCAGGCATAATCAAAGAAGCCATCTCCATCCCAAATCACAACCCACGAACATTCTCCTTCATAACCCTAACCCTAATCCTCCCTCTATCCATCGCCACCTTAGCCCACTCTCTATTCACTCGGCCCATCCTCATGCGCCTCCACTCCTCCACCAGCAGCACCACCGTCCTCCTTATCTTCCTCCTGCAGCTCCTCTACCTCCTCTTCCTCTTCACCTTCTCCCTCCTCTCCACAGCCGCGGTGGTCTTCACGGTGGCCTCCATCTACTCCGGCAAGCCGGTCTCCTTCTCCGCCACCACCTCCGCCATCCCTGCCGTCCTCCGCCCCCTCCTCCGGACATTCCTGTGGGTGTCCCTCCTCCTCCTCCTCGACCACCTTCCATTCCTCCTCCTCCTCCCACTCCGCACCACCCGTGCCACCTTCTTCATCGCCTTGACTCTCTTCCTCCCCGTCCATGTCTACGTCACCGCACTCTGGCATCTGGCGAGTGTTATATCCGTCCTAGAGCCCGATGTTCACGGGCTCGAGGCCATGAAGAAGAGCTTCCAGCTGCTTAAAGGGAAGGTTTTCATGGCGGGGGGGTTTGTGTTTGTGTATCTTTTCGTTTGTGGGGTGGTTAACTGGGCGTTTAATTATTTTGCGGAAGGGGGTCATGGTGAGTTTGTTCTTGTCAGGATTGATGTTGGTGGGTTCTTGGTTATGTTGCTTGTGTTTGTCAATTTGCTAGGGTTGTTGGTTCAAAGTGTGTTTTATTATGTCTGCAAGAGTTTTCACCATCAGAGTATTGATAAGACCGCGCTTAGTCATCATCTTGGTGGGTATTTAGGGGAGTATGTGCCTCTTAAGAGCAACATTCAGTTGGAGAATCTAGATATTTGATCGATTTATTGGGTGCAAAATAGTTGAGAAATTGAATCTAGCTAAGCTAGTTGATTTATTTGTATTCTAGATTTGGTTGTGTTGTAAAACACCGTTGTTTGTGAGCCTAGTCCCACGCAGATTGCTATATAGAATGATAAATATTTTTTACACAGATCGCTCTTAATCATCTTGCATTTCTTTTAAATTACTAATAAAATGAAATGTAAGTGTATTTAAATCATTCTAAAGGTACATTTCATTATTTTTAGATTACTACAGCTTATAAGCAATTTAAAAATAATTATTTATTTATATTTATTTCATAAATATAAAACTATGTATAAAATGTGGATTTTCTACTATGATTGATAAAATTAGGCTCTAAATATATTTTCACCTAGCTAATAAGTATTATATTATTATAATTGATAAATATATATAATTATTAAAGAAAATATTAATAAAAGTTACAAAAATGTGAAATATGAACAATTCAAAATGGTTAAAAACCATCTTGAGTACGTCAAGATGGTTATCATGATCCTAGATGCTAATGTATATATTCAATTGTTCCCTCCCAAATCCCAATCTTTAGGGGTAATGAGCCAACAGAAGATAGAGAGAAAGGGGGGGGGGGGGGCGTGGAAATTAAAAAAATAAAAAAAATGTTGAATAAGCAAAAAGAACCTATGTCTAATTTCTTTTTCTTTTTTTCAAGTTAAACGTCCTCCATTTAAATAAGCATCGTCGCCTCATCATACCTCTAATGAGTTGGACTCGGTGGCGATTCATTGAAAAAATTAAGGTGCTAAGATTAATTCGTCGAAAACAAAAATTAAAGGTTGGTTTGTTGAATCAAAAAATACCTATAAATTAATTTTTTAGATTCCAGTAATCCTTATTTGAAGCATCATTAACAAAAGATGGACTATCTTACTTACATACAATTGGGAGTTAGCGGTTTCCAAAGCAAAATACACACAAATTAAAGAGTATACACAAATCATCCTCAAACTAAAATAACATCCTAATGCAATACTACATAAAAAGAGAATCTTCATTGTGGTTCCCCACTACCTTGGTTGTTGTTGGAACTTCCAATAAATGAGCACATGGTAGGCTGTCTCACTTGTTGTGTGAATGCAAGTGACGGTGGGTGGATATTTGGACCAACTCGGTTCGGGTGGTAAAGTTCGTCAGGAAGCTTGACTCGGCTTCGGTGAGTTACAGAAGATTGGCAATGTGTTGTGCGAGGATGTGCGCCAGGTTTGAGAGGGGCTTGATTTGGAAGGTGCATCGTGATATTTGGATCGAATCGGTTCGGGTGGTGGAGTTCGTCAGGAAGCCTGACTCGGCACCGGTGAATAGCAGAGGATTGGCGATGTGTTGTGCGATGATGTGCCCCAAGTTTGAGAGGGGCATGATCCGGAAGGTGGATCGTCATCTAGTTCAGTCTGCTCATAAGTTAGCGAAACAAGTGAAGCAACTGGGTAGACATTAATTTTCCTTTTAGTTATTTTTCCTATTAGCTTGCTATGTTTTATTTTTATTGTTATGGTCACATTTGGTAAAAAAAAAAAAAGGCAAGTGGGGGTGGATGGCGATAAAATATTGGGGAAAGGAAAGGAAAATCGAAAATTAGGGTCCATAAAGTTTTAAGGCAAATAAAGTTTGGTAAATATTTATTGAAAGTTACCGAAATTTATAGAAAGTTACCGAAATTTATAGAAAGTTGCCGAAAGTTACTGAAACATACCAAAAATGTATATTTTTTATATTTAAAATTTTTAATTTTTAATTTTTAATTTTTATAATTTATAGTTTTTAATTTTTAATTTTAAAGTTTATGTTTTAAATTTAAAATTTAAAATTTAAAATTTAGATATTAAAATTATAAATTTAAATGTTTTTTAATCTTTTTATTTTTTATTTTTAATGATTTTTTAAATAATTTTTTTAATAATTTTTTTATTTTTTATTTTTAAAATTTTTTTAAAATTTTCCATTTTTAAATTTTTTTGTTTTTAATTTTTAAATATTAAAATTTTAAATTTTTTGAATTTTTAAATTTTTATTTTTATTTTTTATTTTAAATTCTAATATTTTTTTTAATTCTTTAATATTTTAAGGGAAATTCTAAATGGTAGGCACCAACTATCACCTATTCCAAATTGTTAACACCTTTCTAACATATTCCAAATAGTAGGTTTAATTACCAAATAATTCCTAGTAGGAGATGGTTGCTTAGGCGTCATGTATAATATCCTAGTAGGATTAGGACTTAGTCTATTATAAATAGGGGTGTAAGTGTGTTGTTTGAAACACACAACCTTGAATTATGAATACAAACAAGCTTTTGCTTATCCTTGAGTGTTTCTCAAAACCTCATTTGATCTCTTCTATTGTATCTTGATTTGACAAATCAAGTGGCGAGGAAGAACTTGTTTCCTACTCTTAGAAGGTGTTTCTGTAACTAAGAGGAAGAATAAGTAGCCTTAGGGATTCAACTTGTGGTGTGTCTGTATCAAGTTTGATTCTCTTGAACTATCCAATTCTACTATCTATCTTGTTGATTTCCTAAGGCTATTTTCAAACCCCCTACACACTCTCTCAAACGTCACTCTCAAACCCTAGTCCATATTCTCTCAAATCTCTCTCAACCTCACGTCACTCTCTCTCTCTCAAAATTCCCTCTCAAACCCTAATCTATACTCTCACTCTCAAACATCTAAAATCTCTCAATATTCACGTGAACTCCCCCCTCCTTTAGCCTTCACGTGAACTTGCCTTAATACTATATTGGTTGCACGCCTTCCCCTTGATGTGTAATTGATCAAACCCTATTATTTGATCCGGTTATACATTAAAATTGGTATCAAAGCTTAGGTTTCCCTCAGTGCAACCCAACGCCCCAAACACATTCCCAAACACATTTTTCCTCATCCATCCCATCATCATGGCCATTAGCAGCAACAACAACAACAAAGTTGGAAGGAAAGGTGGCATACCTTTCCAAACAACTCGAAAGATACATGCATCTGCACCAATATGAACTCAAAGATTCAGGAGAAGAGGAAAGTGCAGAAGAGGTCCCCGAGAGCCCTATTAGGAGGCCTCGTCCAACACCCAGATGTGATCTTAGAGAAGAGAAACTTGACTTCAATGTTGATATTCCTGAATTTGAAGATAACCTTGATACTGAAGTTTTTCTTGATTGGATTCAAACAGTAGAGAGAGTCTTTGATCTAAAAGACGTTCCTGATGAGAAGAAAGTCAAGTATATTGCTCTTAAACTACGAAAGCATGCTAGTATACGGTGGACTAACTTACAGAAGAAGAGACAACATGTTGGGAAAGACAAGATTCGAACTTGGGAGAAGATGAAGAAGAAACTTCACTCTAAGTTTCTTCGTGTGAGCTACTTCAAAGACAACTACTTTAAGCTTCAACAACTCACCCAAGGAGCTAAAAGCGTCAAGGAGTACACCAAGGAGTTCGAACATCTGCTATGAAGGTGTGATCTTAAAGAAGATGAACCTCAAACTCTTGTGAGGTATCTAGCTGGATTGAATGAAAGTATAAGGTATGTTGTGGAGCTTCAACCCTATACTACACTTGATGAATTGAGTACTTTGGCTAACAAAATGGAACAACAACGAAAGAGAAGGGGAAAGGAGATGGCGAGTAGAATCCCTAGCTCACAAAGAACCCCATACTCACCCCAACCCTACCCTTCACAAAAGAGCAAAACTCCCTCCAAAACACCGGCCACTACAACACCATAAAATCAGCCCTAACCGTCCTAAAACCTATTCAAGCCACGCCCATGGATAGGAGGAGGTGTTTCCGGTGTCAAGGTCTCGGCCATATAGCCTCTGAGTGCCCCAACAAGAGAGCAATCACCCTCATGGAGTATCAAAACGCTCTCTTTGAACCTAAACCAGAAGATGTGGAAGAAGAGGCACACGCTGATCATGGAGCCTCTATAGAAGAGTTTGTGGAGGAACCAGATCGATGAAGGAGAGATGCTGGTTGTAAGGAGAGTTCTTAGTAGCTCTCTCGTTCCTGAAGATCAACAACAACGAGAAGCCATCTTTCATTCTCGTTGTACTATTAATGGGAAAGTTTGTTCTTTGATTATCGATGGTGGAAGTTGTACTAACAGAGCTTCCCTTACTATGGTAAACAAGCTTCAGCTCCCAACAAGCCCTCATCCTTCGCCATACACCATTTAATGGCTCAACTAGGGTAAAGGCTTACAAGTGAATCAACGCTATTTGGTAAGCTTTTCTATTGGCAAGTCTTATCAAGATTCACAATGGTGTGATGTACTACCTATGGATGCTTGTCATATTTTGCTTGGAAGACCGTGGTTATTTGACAGGAGTGTGATGCATGATGGAAGGAGTAATACCTACACTCTCATGGTCCAAAACAAGAAGGTAACCCTAGCTCCACTAAAAGCATCCAAATCGTCCTCATCCCAAAGGAGTGATCCTAATCTCATCACTTTTATGACCACCGAACGTTCTGAGTTTAGTGAACATAAGAAGATCATTCCTCGGGCCTAAACACAAACCCTAGCCACGAAAACCCCACAAAAGGCCCCCTATCGCCACCTCTCTGATGGAACGATTCTCTCTTGTGTTCCAAGAAGAGAAACCATCCGGATTGCCCCCTCAGCGTGAGATCCATCCCAAAACCGATCTTGTTCCTAAGTCTGTCGTGCACAACGAGCCAACATACCACATGAACCCTAGTGACATTCAAGAGAATCAAAGGCAAGCTGAAGATCTTCAAACAAAGGGTACGACCAGGGAAATTTTCAGCCCATGTGTCGTCCCTACCCTTTTGGTTACAAAGAAGAATGGAAGCCAATGTACGTGTATCAACAAGGTTACTATCAAGTACATGTTTCCCATTCCTAGAATTGAAGATCTAAGAAGTGGGTGCTACCAAGTTCGAATTCAAGAAGGGGACACTACTATCAAAACTAAAGGAGATCTCTATGAATGGCTAGCCATGCCTTGTGGTCTAACTAATGCTCTTTCTATTTTTATGAGACTAACAAATCAGGTTTTGAAACCCCTTAGTGGCAAGTGTGTTGTTTACTTTGACAAAAGGAGAAAGAAAATATGGGTTGACTCCAAGAAGAAAGAAGACCCTCCAAG
Source organism: Portulaca oleracea (assembly GCA_029582165.1). Classification (NCBI taxonomy): domain Eukaryota; kingdom Viridiplantae; phylum Streptophyta; class Magnoliopsida; order Caryophyllales; family Portulacaceae; genus Portulaca; species Portulaca oleracea. Next base: position 14,221,180 of record CM055870.1, read on the forward strand.
TTTGAGGACAAACTCTTCTCAACAAGGGGGGAATGATGTAAATCCATCCACACCAAGCCCAGCAAAGGAGATCCAATTCATCTACAAGGAGGTAGAACGGGCTATAGAGGAAGGACTCCCCATGCTAGTATTGGGATGTCACCATTCGAAGCTTTATATGGGAGGAGATGTAGGACTCCCCTCTGTTGGATGGACATCGATGAAACTCTAACGATAGGACCGGACCTAATACAGGCCACTACCCAGAAGGTTCGAACCATTCAAGATAAAATGAAGGCAGCACAAAGTCGACAAAAGAGCTATGCTGACAGGAGGAGGAGACCTTTAGAGTTCGAAGTAGGAGAATATGTGTTTTTACAGGTTTCACCCACGAAAGGAGTTATGAGATTCAGTCAGTCGGGGAAGTTGACACCAAGGTTTATCGGGCCATATCCAATCTTAGAACGCATCGGAGAAGTTGCCTACAAGTTGCAACTTCCAGGAGAACTTCCAAGAGTGCACAATGTCTTCCATGTGTCACAACTCAGGAAATATGTTTCAAACCCAACTCATGTGATTGATCTTGAGCCGCTTTAGCTACAAGAAGATCTGAGCTATGAAAAGCAGCCGTTGGAAATTTTGGATCGTAGGGAAAAACAACTTCGAAGAAAAGTAGTCCCCCTGGTGAAAGTGCGATGGGCAAATCATGCCACAACGGAAGCAACCTGGGAAATAGAAGAAGAGATGAGAATGAAATACCCTCACCTGTTTCACTCTTAAAGGTACGTCAAGTTTCGAGGACGAAACTTCTTTTAAGGAGGTAATGATGTAAAACCTCAAGTTTTAGCGAAAACGGAACCGTTAGGATTGTTATCGAACCGTTAGGCTTAAGTTTAAGTTTCGAGGACGAAACTTCTTTTAAGGAGGCAATGATGTAAAACCCCGAAAAATCCAAAGATGTTGACCGTGACGTCGTTAGTAAATTAGGTTTGACTTCGTTATTTATTATTATTCGTTTGTGTTTATTTTTTTTAACACTTGAGCTCGTAGGATCGTGAGGGACTAACAAGGGTATATCGGTAATTTCGTGGGTTTAGTATTATTAGTTTTACTCTATTTTAGTATTATTATTAATATTATTGTGTTATATGAATAATTTCGTGAATATTATTTTGTTATGTGTTTTCTATTAATAATATTATTATTAGTAGTATTATTATTATTACTATTATTATTATTATTAGTTTGTTTTTAGAAAAATCAGATTTTAATTGTTTTAGTTTTGGGTTGGGTTAGGATTAAGAATGTTTAGTTGGGCCTTAATTGTTAGATAATATAAAAACCCCTCCCTCTCTCTCAAACCCTAATCTCCTCTCCAACCAAACCCAAACCCTAGCCTCTCCCCCCCTCTCTCTCTCCCTCTCTGCCGTGCCACCACAGCCGCCACCACCCAGCTGCGCCGCCGTCCAAACCACCGCAACCACTCCTCTCTCTTCCTTTCTCTTTCCTCTCTCTCGATATATATCTCTCTCTCTCTCTCTCTCTCTGCCGACTACCGCCACCAACACCGCCCGTCGTCATCGCCACGTTCTGAGTCGCCGCCACGACACTGATCGCGACGCCGTCATTGCCAACCAAGCGCGACCACCCATCTTAGACAAGCACCGACGCTGTTTGCCCGACGACTTGCGCCGCCGACCGACCTCGCTGACGCCGCCGCCCCTGACTGCGCCGTTGTCCAGTCGCCGGAAACCTCCCAGAACCACTCCCTTACGTAAACCCTAAATCTTTTTGAAATTTTCTTTCCCTTTTTCCTAAATTCTGATATTACTATTATTATTGTATTATTATTATTATTATTATTATTATTATTATTATTATTATTATTATTATTATTATTGTATTGTTATTATTTCTTGTTTTAAATCTTGTAATTGGGTAATTGAGGGTGTAATTTTATTAAGTTGCTATTTGTAATTATTTGTTCTTCGGTTGTATTATTTATGTGTAATTGTTTAAATTATTTTATGTAATCTTTATGTTCTAAATTGATGTATTAGGGTTGTAATAGTTGTAGTAAAATTATTAATGTTCAATTGTTTGATATATTTTGTTTTCTTGTGAGGCATGTTTAGGGTTTTAGAAAACTATTATTATTGTATGCACGAATCTTTAAAGTATAATTACCTAGATTAATTCTTGAATTGTTAGTTAAATATTCATATGTCCTTTAATTCTCTTAGGATTCATTCATGTTTAGTTTCATGTTTGAATCTTGTTAAATAAGTTAGGTTGATTGAATTACTAAAGTTCGATTCTTGTTTACTAACTTATAATTCTTGATTAAATCTTGTTTAAAAAAATTAGTTGTTGGGATTCTTGATTGGTAGTTTAAATGTTTATATGTTCTTTATATTTTATTCACGTGTTCTTTAAATTCTTTCTTGATTATTGGTTAAGAAATTCATGTTTACGTTAGTGTTAATATTTCATGCATGCTTTTAGGGTTAGTGCAAGTATTAAGGTTGATTTCATGTTTTACATTTTTGTTTTGATGATAGGAGGTTTGATGTTTGGACCTTAGTTGGGTTAGGTTAATTACTTTGGACCTTAGTTACTGTTTTAAGCCCAAATTAGGACCCCGGGATCGATTGGTGGAAGTTAGAACCGAATTTGCGAATTAAATCGAAACCGATAACGGGACAATTTTGATGGGGTCTAAAGATCGGGTCACCGCGATTAGTGTAGTTGTCTTTTGATCGAACCCTTTGGACTGTAGATTTCCTTAGATGTTAGCTTTCATAGGATATTTACGGATTGAAATTTGGAATTTTATAAGTCGAGTTATACCCCGATTACCAGACCTAGGTCAGATCTGGACAGTTTGGGAAAATGACGGTTTTTGAGGACCTTAAATCATGTGTTGGGTCTCGCGTTCAACTTAAGAGTTTTAGTAGACATCTCGAGGTTTCCGAAAAGTCCAAAACCAGACCCATAGGATGTCGGGAAGACAAGTTTTGACCCTTTTTGTGTGGATGCTGTAATCTGTTTTGTTATGTGAAATTGTTAATAAATGTGTTGTTGATTGAAAAGGTTTACTTGATCTTATTATACGATTATTTGGAATGTGTTAGGTAATTTAAAGTGTAAATTCATAATTGATAGGAACCTATAGGGTTCCTAGGGGAGGGTTAGTGAGAAGGTAGTTAATACTAATTTCGAAGGGCGCGTTTTGATTAGAATAATTATTCTATTTTAGGCCCAAGCTAACTCGCGTCGTTAGTGAGCTCAAGTGTGTTCGTTTTGCTGTGAAGTGAAGTTAACCAGGTAATGTCTATGCTCTAATCCCCATTGGGATGCTTTTTAAATGTGTTTTAATGTTTTCTAATATGTTTTGAGAATTGCATCCCGAAAGGGAACTTTTTGTTGAAATGTGACCATCTGTTTTGGATAATTGTGCGTATTTGTTGTGATTATTGATTTATGAGTTGAGAATTGAGATGGTCTTTTATAAGTAGTTTTGATACTGGTTTTGATAACCTGGGTTGGGTTTGACTTGAGAGTTGTGAGTTGAGTTTTTGCATAAGATACTAATAATTCAAAGTGAAACATTAAGCGGGTTTCAGGGCATAACTCGTTGTTCAGGATTTGGAATCCTGTCGGGTTATAGACCAGGAGATCAGGGCTTCTTCCCTGATATAGGATAGTTGATTTCTTTGATGCCTGTGGTAGGCGAATATTTTGATGCCTGTGGTAGGCGAACTCTTAATGCCTGTGGCAGGCGAACTCTTGATGCCTGAGGCAGGCAAACTCTTGATGCATGTGGTAGGCGATGTTACTCTAAGGGATGTGGTATCCCGCCCGCATAATAAAATATGATTTGGTTGGGTTGAGGAAAACAGTTAAGGGATTAAAGGTTTGTGAAATGGTTTGACTTGTTCCCTCTCCCTCAAATGAATTGAAATGAACTTAACTTGTTTTTAACGTTAGGGGTAGACATTATTGAGATTTCCCCCTCATTTTTGAAATGTTTTGTTTTCAGGTGATGATCAATATGCTGGGGACGGGAATTAGAAGTGAGGACGACATGCTAGAAGTCGTTAATTTTGTTATGCTTCTTTTTGAAAGACTTGAAGTTAGTTTGAGGTTTATTTCTAAGTATGAGTTTGTTAGTTGGTTGCCGTTGACAGACAGTCGTTGTTTTCCTTCTTGCCTTGTATTCCTTCGGGGATACGACAGTGACGCCCAATAAGAGTTTGAGTCTTCCGCTAAATTCTGTCTTTTAACGTTAGTTTGACTTTGACTTTTCGATAATTGAATTTCCGGGGCGTTACAGAATGGTATCAGAGCACTGGGTTGCGACCTAGTAGCTCCTCAGAGTCCTTAGGTTTAGTTGGACCCTAGGAAGCTAAGTCGGAGTGATGAGCGTAGGATGGGAATAGGGTTTTATGCTTTCCTATTACTACATGATTATGTCTTTAATTTCTGTGCTGCTAATATGTTCTAACCCTGTAGGATGGCTCAACGCACACACTGTTATCATCATCCCACCCCGTGTTTTCACCGTTATACTCCCATTCCCCCCAAGGAGAAATTGGGAACTCATATGATAAACTTTTTCGACGAGATTGACAAGTACACTAAAGACGTTCCGAACTCATGCCTTCGTGGTAACAAGGAGAGTCAAGCGAACGCATTTTTACTCACGCTTCGGGACGACCCTCGGTGGGGCCATACTGTACCATTATTGCTACCACCCCCACTCCCGGTCGAGGAGTATCCCCACCCTTGTTGTTGGTGTAAGAGGTACTGAGCGGAGTCAGAGCACCGAATTCCGGAAGTCTTCTTTGAGATTGTCAGGATTTGGAAGCGTGATGTGGAAGAAGTTCAAGTGAACCCAGCCCCAGCACATGTTATGAACATGGATCCCGAGAGTGACCCAGAGTAAGATCCAGAGGAGGATTCTGTGGAGGATTCCGTGGAGGATTCTGAGCCCAAGGTGACCTCTGGAGTTACAGTTGCGCCTGCAGATGAGCCTGAACAGGAGATCGAACCCGAGGATGAGGTTATGGTGGACTGGGAGACAGGAGAAGACCCCGAAGAGGACTCGGGGGATGAGTCTGATGATCCAGATTGGACTCTGATCGCAGTTAGGAAGAACCCTCTGTGTAGGAGGATCATATGAGTGGGACAGTAATAGTAGTATTAGGATTGGTTGCTGTAACTTATTTATGCATGGCTAGCTTGATTGTGATATATCCCTAAGTGTGGTGTGCTGTTCTTTGTGTGATAACCCCAATATAGGGGATAGATTTACGTACTATGACGCTGGTGTGCAGGTATTATAAATAATAGTCTTACTTTTGAGATGATAGTATATACGATGTCCTTTCTTTTTTAAATAATGCGCGATGAAAGAGTATGTGGAATATGATGCTATTACCTGGGCTTATCTGTTGAAATATGTTGCAGTTTTGTATCTGCTTAGAACTTTTATGAGATAGCTGGATTGAATGGTCCCTCCTTAGAATTGGTGTTTTACGCTGTGAGATTAAACCCTAAGTAGTCTAAATCGACCCTTTGAACCAGGATGTCGGAAATGAACGGTTCTCAACCCAACAACGGTAATCGGGAGCGCCCGCAAGCTGCAGCCGAACAGAGCCCTCAAACTGCGATTGAACTGCGCCAGCGTCTTCCTCACTTGATATCAGGGCCGAGTACAACAAAGACTGTGGAATGACCTTGCTAGCCTCATCGATGATTGAGATGCTTAACAAGCACGAGGATCTACTGAAGAGGGTGGTGGATCGACAAGGAGGAGAAAGGGAAGATGATCCCTCCGCTCTTCTCCAAAGGTTCAATAGCTTTAACCCGCCCACTTATACAGGGGTAGCTGACCCCAAAGTCTTTGAAGAGTGCGTTAGGGAGATGGAAAAAATTTTTGATACCACACGCTGTCCTGAGGAGTTGAGGGTGGATTTTGCTGCATACCACCTGAAGGAGGAGGCCGACCTATGGTGGGCTAGTGTGAAGGAGATACGGACCGAACCGGGTTTTGACTGGAACCATTTTAAGGTTGTGCTGAAGGATCGGTTCTACCCTATGTCTCTTCAAAAGGCGAAAGAAAAGGAATTCATGGACTTACGCCAAGGAGAGCGTGGCGTGCTTGCTTACTCCACTAAGTTCACCGAACTATCTCGGTTTGCACCTGCTCTTGTGTCTAGTGAACAATTGAGGATGGATCGCTTCTGGGATGGATTAAACTGCAAGATTCAGGATCGGATGTCATCACGTGAGTTCACGTCTTACCAGAACATGCTTAATGTTGCCCTCACTGTAGAAAGGGTAATGCACGACATGGAGCGACAACTTGGCATACAAGGGCATAAGAGGAAGGAGTCGCCCTGTTTTAACCCACCTCAACCCTATCAAGAGAAGAGGTTTCGCCCCAACAACTGGCGGGGTAACCAGTCTTCAGGACAAAGGCCATCGCATATGCCGATATGCAAGATTTGTGGACGACCCGGCCATTACCCCCGGGAGTGTAGAGCAAGGGATGTAAGGGGGGTGTTTCAAGTGTGGAAGCCCCCAACATCATATAAAGCAGTGCCCTCAGCTGACTTTAAGGGGCAATAATAGTGGAAACAATGGAAACTGGAGAGCCCCGCAGTCAACGTATCAAAATCGGGCAGGCTATAATGGAAACCAAAGGCCGCAACAACAAAACCGGGGTGGTCCCGGTGGAAATCAGAACAACCAAGGGAGGCCAGTAAACCCGCCTCGTCAGCAGCAATAACCACCGCGTAACGCAGGAGGACGAGTGTATGTGATGAGGAAGGATGAGACTGAGAATGAAGCGGACGTCGTGACGGGTACCTTCTCTCTCTACTTCTACAATGTCTCTATTTTATTTGATTCTGGTGCTAGTCATTCTTTTGTTGGACGAGCTATAATAGAGAAGGCTAAGATGAAACCGTCGGGGAATAGTAAGCCTATGTCGGTAGCCTTACCCACCGGGGATACCATTAGTTGTGGAGAGTTATATAGTGGATGTCCTATAGTGATAGCCGGTCAGGAATTTGAGGCAGACCTCTATATGTTTGATCTAATGGAGTTTGATGTTATTTTGGGGATGGATTGGTTAGCAAAATATAGAGCTCAAATAGATTGCTACAAGCAAAAGGTGACCTTAGTAGGACCGAATGGGAAGAAGGTAGTGCATTGGAGTGATAGACATCTTCAAGGTGTAAGGATTATCTCTGCCCTCAAGGCTCAGAAGTTGTGGGCCAAGGTTGTGAAGGGTTTTTATGCAATGTAATTGACACCAAGGCGGAGGAGCCTACGATCGAGAGCATTCCGATAGTTCAGGATTTTCCTGATGTCTTCCCGGAGGAGATTCCGGGAATGCCCTCACTCAGGGAGGTGGATTTCTGCATCGATTTGGAGCCCGGGGCAGCACCTGTTTCAAAAGCCCCATATCGAATGGCGCCCGCAGAGCTTAAGGAATTGAAGACCCAGCTGAATGAGCTGCTAGAAAAGGGGTACATACGACCAAGCACGTCACCATGGGGAGCACCTGTACTGTTCGTGAAGAAGAAGGATGGTAGCATGAGGTTATGCACTGATTATCGGGAGTTGAACAAGATTACCATAAAAAATCGGTACCCTCTGCCTCGCATTGATGATCTCTTTGACCAGTTGCGGGGTGCAACAATGTTTTCGAAGATAGACCTGAGATCAGGATATCACCAGCTAAGAATCCGAGAGGATGACATCTCTAAAACCGCCTTCCGAACTCGATATGATCATTACGAGTTCGTAGTACTGCCGTTTGGGCTCACAAATGCACCCGCCGCTTTCATGGACTTAATGAACCGAGTGTTCAAGCCGTTTCTGGACAAGTTTGTGGTGGTGTTCATCGATGACATATTTGTGTACTCAGGAACACGGGAGGAGCATGTGAATCACCTGAAAGAAGTGCTAACAACTTTGCGTAGCAACGAGCTGTACGCGAAGTTTAAGAAATGTGAATTTTGGTTGGAGCGAGTAGCGTTCTTAGGACACGTGGTGTCTAAGGAAGGAGTAGCAGTGGACCCTCAAAAGGTGGAGGCTATGACCAAGTGGCTGACACCGAAGAATGCCAATGAGGTTTGGAGTTTTCTGGGTTTGGCAGGCTATTATAGGAAATTTGTTCAAGATTTCTCGAAAATCGCCACCCCTTTGACCAATTTGACTCGGAAGTCAATCAAGTTCGCGTGGTCGGAAAAATGTGAGCAAGCATTTCAGGAGCTGAAGAAGAGACTTACCTCGGCCCCTATTCTCGCTCTACCTCAAGGGAACGAAGGATTCATTATCTACCATGACGCATCACATGGTGGATTGGGTTGTGTGCTCCTGCAGAATGGGAAAGTGATTGCGTATGCATCCAGACAACTGAAGACACATGAGAAGAACTACCCCACTCATGACCTGGAGTTGGCAGCAGTGGTTTTTGCACTTAAGATTTGGAGACACTACCTTTATGGGGTACATTGCGAGGTATTCACCGACCATCAAAGTTTGAAGTATCTATTCACACAGAAGGAGCTAAACCTTAGGCAGACTCGATGGTTAGAATTTCTGAAGGACTATGATGTGAACTTTCAATATCATCCCAGGAAAGCAAATGTAGTGGCTGATGCCCTGAGTAGGAGACCCTATCCTGCTGTAAACCACTTGATGATGATGCTGCACGAGCTGTGCGAGGAGTTTAGGAGGCTGGAAATTAACGTGGTGACACCTGAAAGGAAAGCTGTATCGAATGCCATGGAGTTGCAACCTACTCTCATGGAAGAGATCAAGAGGACCCAAGAGTTGGATTTGCAGCTTGTCAAGATACTGGAGGAGGTTTTGCAAGGGAAGGCCTCTGGTTTCGTGATTCACGAGGATGGTACATTACGGTTCCATAACCGCGTCTGTGTACCTAACGTAGAGGAGATAAAGAGGAAGATTTTAGAAGAAGGGCACAATACACCATATTCTGTGCACCCAGGGGGAAATAAGCTTTACAAGGATCTGAAGCAGATGTTCTGGTTGAGTGATATGAGACAAGAAGTGGCGGACTTTGTGGCGAAATGCCTCACTTGCCAACGGGTCAAGGCAGAACATCAACGACCTGCCGGACTTCTGCAGCCACTAGACGTTCCCGAATGAAAGTGGGACTCGATATCAATGGACTTCGTAGTGGGTCTGCCAAGGACCAGGCGGAAACACAATACAATATAGGTAATTGTGGATCGATTAACCAAGTCAGCTCATTTTCTAGCCATCGCCAACAACTGGTCCCTGGACCAGCTAGCTCAAGCCTATGTAAGAGAGATAGTAAGACTACATGGAGTCCCCAGTTCTATAGTCTCGGACAGAGATACCAGATTCCAGTCTGGATTTTGAAAGAAGTTGCAAGAGGCGTTTGGTACCAAACTCAAGTTTAGCACCGCTTTCCACCCAAACATCGATGGGCGATCGAGAGGACTATCCAAACCCTTGAAGATATGCTGCGAGCATGCGCATTAGATTTCAAAGACTCGTGGGATGACGAGTTGACTCTCATTGAGTTCTCCTACAACAACAGTTATCATGCTAGTATTGGGCTGTCACCATTCGAAGCTTTATATGGGAGGAGATGTAGGACTCCCCTCTGTTGGCAGGACATCGATGAAGCTCTAACGATAGGACCGGACCTAATACAGGCCACTACCCAGAAGGTTTGAACCATTCAAGATAAAATGAAGGCAGCACAAAGTCGACAAAAGAGCTATGCTGACAGGAGGAGGAGACTTTTGGAGTTCGAAGTAGGAGAATATGTGTTTTTACGGGTTTCACCCACGAAAGGAGTTATGAGATTCGGTCAGTCGGGAAAGTTGACACCAAGGTTTATCGGGCCATATTCAATCTTAGAACGCATCGAAGAAGTTGCCTACAAGTTGCAACTTCCAGGAGAACTTCCAAGAGTGCACAATGTCTTCCATGTGTCACAACTCAGGAAATATGTTCCAGACCCAACTCATGTGATTGATCCTGAGCCGCTTCATCTATAGGAAGATTTGAGCTATGAAGAGCAGCCGTTGGAAATTTTGGATCGTAGGGAAAAACAACTTCGAAGAAAAGTAGTCCCCCTGGTGAAAGTACGATGGGTAAATCATGCCACAACGGAAGCAACCTGGGAAACAGAAGAAGAGATGAGAATGAAATACCCTCACCTGTTTCACTCTTAAAGGTACGTCAAGTTTCGAGGACGAAACTTCTTTTAAGGAGGTAATGATGTAAAACCTCAAGTTTTAGCAAAAACGGAACCGTTAGGATTGTTATCGAACCGTTAGGCTTAAGTTTAAGTTTCGAGAACGAAACTTCTTTTAAGGAGGTAATGATGTAAAACCCCGAAAAATCCAAAGATGTTGACCGTGACGTCGTTAGTAAATTAGGTTTGACTTCATTATTTATTATTATTCGTTTGTGTTTATTTTTGTTAACACTTGAGCTCGTAGGATCGTGAGGGACTAACAAGGGTATATCGGTAATTTTGTGGGTTTAGTATGATTAGTTTTACTCAATTTTAGTATTATTGTTAATATTATTGTGTTATATGAATAATTTCGTGAATATTATTTTGTTATGTGTTTTCTATTAATAATATTATTATTAGTAGTATTATTATTATTACTATTATTATTATTATTATTAGTTTGTTTTTAGAAAAATCAGATTTTAATTGTTTTAGTTTTGGGTTGGGTTAGGATTAAGAGTGTTTAGTTGGGCCTTAATTGTTAGATAATATAAAAACCCTCCCTCTCTCTCAAACCCTAATCTCCTCTCCAACCAAACCCTAACCCTAGCCTCTCCCCCTCTCTCTCTCCCTCTCTGCCGCGCCACCACAGCCGCCACCACCCAGCCGCGCCGCCGTCCAAACCACCGCAACCACTCCTCCCTCTTCCTTTCTCTTTCCTCTCTCTCGATCTCTCTCTCTCTCTCTCTCTCTCTCTCTCTCTCTGCCGACTACCGCCACCAACACCGCCCGTCGTCATCGCTGTTGCAGTCGCCGCCACACCCCACAGCCGTCGCGTCACAGTCGCTGCCCACCGGAGTCGCCGACATGACACGGACTGCGACGCCGTTGCTTGCTGTTCGAACCCAAGTGCGACCACCCATCTTCGACAAGCACCGACGCTGTTTGCCCGACGACTTGCGCCGCCGCCCCTGACCGCGCCGCTGTCCAGTCGCCGGAAACCTCCCAGAACCACTCCCTTACGTAAACCCTAAATCTTTTTGAAATTTTCTTTCTCTTTTTCCTAAATTCTGATATTACTATTATTATTGTATTATTATTATTATTATTATTATTATTATTGTATTGTTATTATTTCTTGTTTTAAATCTTGTAATTGGGTAATTGAGGGTGTAATTTTATTAAGTTGCTATTTGTAATTATTTGTTCTTCGGTTGTATTATTTATGTGTAATTGTTTAAATTATTTTATGTAATCTATATGTTCTAAATTGATGTATTAGGGTTGTAATAGTTGTAGTAAAATTATTAATGTTCAATTGTTTGATATATTTTGTTTTCTTGTGAGGCATGTTTAGGGTTTTAGAAAACTATTATTATTGTATGCACGAATCTTTAAAGTATAATTACCTAGATTAATTCTTGAATTGTTAGTTAAATATTCATATGTCCTTTAATTCTCTTAGGGTTCATTCATGTTTAGTTTCATGTTTGAATCTTGTTAAATAAGTTAGGTTGATTGAATTACTAAAGTTCGATTCTTGTTTACTTATATATAATTCTTGATTAAATCTTGTTTAAAGAAATTAGTTGTTGGGATTCTTGATTGGTAGTTTAAATGTTTATATGTTCTTTATATTATATTCACGTGTTCTTTAAATTCTTTCTTGATTATTGGTTAAGAAATTCATGTTTACGTTAGTGTTAATATTTCATGCATGCTTTTAGGGTTAGTGCAAGTATTAAGGTTGATTTCATGTTTTACATTTTGGTTTTGATGATAGGAGGTTTGATGTTTGGACCTTAGTTGGGTTAGGTTAATTACTTTGGACCTTAGTTACTGTTTTAAGCCCAAATTAGGACCCCGGGATCGATTGATGGAAGTTAGAACCGAATTTGCAAATTAAATCGAAACCGGTAACGGGACAGTTTTGATGGGGTCTAAAGATCGGGTCACCGCGATTAGTGTAGTTGTATTTTGATCAAACTCTTTGGACTGGAGTTTTCCTTAGATGTTAGCTTTCATAGGAATTTTACGGACTGGACTTTGGAATTTTATAAGTTGAGTTATACCCCGATTACCAGACCTAGGTCAGATCTGAACAGTTTGGGAAGATGACGGTTTTCGAGGACCTTAAAGCGTGTGTTGGGTCTCGAGTTCAACTTAAGAGTTTTAGTAGACATCCCGAGGTTTCCGAAAAGTCCAAAACCAGACCCATAGAATGTCGGAAAGTCAAGTTACGACCCTTTTTGTGTGAATGTTGTAATCTGTCTTGTTATGTGAAATTGTTAATAAATGTGTTGTTGATTGAAAAGGTTTACTTGGTATCATTATACGATTATTTGGAATGTGTTAGGTAATTTAAAGTGTAAATTCATGATTGATAGGAACCTATAGGGTTCCTAGGGGAGGGTTAGTTAGAAGGTAGTTAATAATAACTTCGAAGGGCGCGTTTTGATTAGAATAATTATTCTATTTTAGGCCCAAGCTAACTCGCGTCGTTAGTGAGCTTAAGTGTGTTCGTTTTGCTATGAAGTGAAGTTAACCAGGTAATGTCTATGCTCTAATCCCCATTGGGATGCTTTTTAAATGTGTTTTAATGTTTTCTAATATGTTTTGAGAATTGCATCCTGAAAGGGGACTTTTTGTTGAAATGTGACCATCTGTTTTAGATAACTGTGCGTATTTGTTGTGATTATTGATTTATGAGTTGAGAATTGAGATGGTCTTTTATAAGTAGTTTTGATACTGGTTTTGATAACCTGGGTTGGGTTTGACTTGAGAGTTGTGAGTTGAGTTTTTGCATAAGATACTAATAATTCGAAGTGAAACATTAAACGGGTTTCGGGGCATAACTCGTTGTTCAGGATTTGGAATCCTGCCGGGTTATAGACCAGGAGATCAGGGCTTCTTCCCTGATATAGGATAGTTGATTTCTTTGATGCCTGTGGTAGGCGAACTCTTTTGATGCCTGTGGTAGGCGAATACTTTGATGCCTGTGGTAGGCGAACTCTTAATGCCTGTGGTAGGCGAACTCTTGATGCCTGTGGTAGGCGATGTTACTCTAAGGGATGTGGTATCCCGCCCGCATAATAAAATATGATTTGGTTGGGTTGAGGAAAACAGTTAAGGGATTAAAGGTTTGTGAAATGGTTTGACTTGTTCCCTCTCCCTCAAATGAATTGAAATGAACTTAACTTGTTTTTAACGTTAGGGGTAGACATTATTGAGATTTCCCCCTCATTTTTGAAATGTTTTGTTTTCAGGTGATGATCAATATCTTTGACGGGAATTAGAAGTGAGGACGACATGTCTAGAAGTCGTTAATTTTGTTATGCTTCTTTTTGAAAGACTTGAAGTTAGTTTGAGGTTTATTTCTAAGTATGTGTTTGTTAGTTGGTTGCCGTTGACAGACAGTCGTTGTTTTACTTCTCGCCTTGTATTCCTTCGGGGATACGGCAGTGACGCCCAATAAGAGTTTGAGTCTTCTGCTAAATTTTTTCTGTTAACGTTAGTTTGACTTTGACTTTTCGATAATTGAATTTCTGTGGCGTTACAAGAATAGTCTAGAAGGGTTTAGTATGCGTATGGTAGACGTGTGGTGTATAGTTTTGGCGCCAAGTTAGAGTAATCCTAGATAAGGCTAGCTTATTTTGTAACTAATTCATCTTGGATTAGGAAAGCCAAGTCCTAGAAAGATTCATATCATTGTAACTAATCCCCGGATTAGGAAACCAATTCCTAGTAGGAGATGGTTTTGCTTAGGTGTCAAGTATAATGTCCTAGTAGGATTAGGACTTAGTCTATTATAAATAGGGGTGTAAGTGTGTCGTTTGAAACACACAACCTTGAATTATGAATACAAACAAGCTTTTGCTTATCCTTGAGTGTTTCTCAAAACCTCGTTTGATCTCTTTTATTGTATCTTGATTTGGCAAATCAAGTGGTAAGGAAGAATTTGTTTCCTACTCTTAAAAGGTTTTTCTGTAACTAAGAGGAAGAACAAGTAGCCCTAGGGATTCGACTTGTGGTGTGTATGTATCAAGTTTGATTCTCTTGAACTATCCAATTCTACTATCTATCTTGTTGATTTCCTAAGGCTATGTTCAAACCCCCTACACACTCTCTCAAACGTCTCTCTCAAACCCTAGTCCATATTCTCTCAAATCTCTCTCAACCTCACGTCACTCTCTCTCTCTCTCTCTCCAATCCTTCTCAAACCTCACGTCACTCACTCTCTCTTTCTCTCAAAATTCCCTCTCAAACCCTAATCCATACTGTCACTCTCAAACATCTCAAAACTCTCAATATTCACGTGAACTTCCCCTTCCTTTAGCCTTCACGTGAACTTGCCCTAATACTAGATTAGCTGCACGTCTTCCCCTTGATGTATGATTGATCAAACTCTATTCTTTGATCTGGTTATACATCACTAAGTATAGTTATTGTCTCCATTAGTGATGGCCCATGCAAGTGGAAACATTTGATTGTCGGTTGCAATAGACATATTTAATTAGTTATTGGTTTGTTGTAATACAAAATAATAAAGATTAGTGAAATAAAATCAAAGAAAATAAATTAGGTTCACTATTATACAATTTTAACAAATTTGGTGTAGTAAAATCTAATAACAAATTTCGGGTTTACTGTAATCCAACTATTGAAAAGTCTGGTATACTGGAATTCAACTATTAAAAAGTATAGTACATTGAAATCCAACTCTACAAAATTCTGGATACTAAAATCCAACTATATCACAAAGTTTAGTATAGTAAAATCCAACTATCAAAAGTATGGCATACTGAAATCCAATAGCTAAAATATGGGTTCAATGTAATCCAACTTATCATGTCTTCCACATATTAAAGGAATTTCTTACGAAGGAATATCTTGAAGAAGTATCCATTGATACACATCATTGTCCTGCATGCTTTCAACAAGCCTTGCTTGATGTTATCGAAGAACACAAAGAATCATTGAAACACGGAATTGGTCTTTTAGGGTCGAGAATGATAAACAACTTGAATGTGATGCTTTTGTTTTACCTTTTCAAGCTCCGTGATGTAGCTTCCAATTTTCATGGAGTGGCCCTTTATTGAATTATGAAGAAGTTTATGCGCTCTTTTTTTTTTTGACATCATGTGTGAACCTTTCATTGACTATAACCCCAAAGTGCACCTTTTCACAATCGTTTGAAGCTCATTCGCATGCCAATGATGGTTATCCTTGTACCTCATGATATAGAGGTTTGCGACAAAAATCAATAGTGAGTTGCTTGTTCTTCAACATGTTCATGTAGACACTGGATTTTGTATCGTTACTTTATTCTAAATTATTATAAAATTAATGTACCTAAATAACTTTTAGCATACAAAGCCAACTCAAACCCAAATATATCATTCTAGCCCAATCCGTTTCAACCCAAACCACTAAAGATGCCTCGCCCGTGAACAAGCGAAAACCAGCTTTTCATTGGGCTGACCTACCCATGATTAAACGAAAATCGCCTGGTGTTTGTGATTTCAGCCTAACCCACAAAGAAATTCAGTCCACAAAATAAAAAGTCAAAAGCGGTCAACCCCAATCAACGCCCAACCCGCCCGATTTTCGTCCAAACCTGTGTGGTTTTCGCGTGGTCTAAATGGGACAGAACCGAACCAATTGCAGAATAAACCCGTCTGACTTTTGCATGATATTTTCCTGATTTCTTTCCCTTTTTTTTTGTGAAATCAAGCCAAATCTACACATGGTTCGTATCAGAAATGATACATTTTGGGTTCCTTAACTACGGAAATGATCTCAATAATCTGTAATATTTGATATCACGAGATTGCATAATTATTTCGTGATTTTCGAATACTCCGCATCCCTTCGCCTATAAATACTAGCCTACCCTCCTCAATTTGAGACACCTTGAAATTCTATCAGAATCTTGACACTCATAGAATTTACTTTCTCTCCCCCCTCTCAACCCTCATTGCATGCTAATTGATTAAAGTAAAAGGTCAGATTAATGCTTGCTTTGTTTTATTATCACTTTTGTTATTGCGCTAGCATGTAATCTTGAACATTCAATACTTGTTTATTATAAATTTTATTTTTATAATCGCATGACATTAATATTAATCTTGTGAAATTTATATAAATTCTTCCATTTTTATTCTTTTACTTTGATTCAATTTTAGTAGAGTTTGTTTTCGAAAACAGATAAGTCTCAGAGTTTCTTAACTCTTAGACTCGTAGCCTTATCCCCGGATTCAGTTTCTGGATTTGCAAGCCGGAGTCCTTTTTTAAAGTTTGTTGTTTTTTTATAAAAAGCAACTAGCGACTCTTTAAATCTTGATTTTCCTAACTTACTTTGCTTGAATTTCAATAATTTCCATATTTAATTACAGTGATAATTCGAACAATGATATTTCGAGCTATGAAAACCATCGGGCTTTCGGGCTGTGACTCTCTTTTCTCGGCCCAATTTGTTCACGGCCCACTGGGCCTAACACCCTCTAGGTCCCTTGGCTTTGGGTGTCAGTCCAATGGACTGTCCAAATTTAGCCCGTTTTCTCTCATATATTACTTTGATTTTAATTGTGATTATTTATTCGAATTATCCAGATTCGCAAATTAGGTTTACAAATTCAAGTTTAATAGGAGTTGTTAGTATTTTAATCAACATTCTTATTTAAGGATTAATCAATCATAGTCAGCTCCCAATTTAAGTAGTACTATAAAAAGATTTCCCAAACGAGAATTTTCCGGGATCTACAGTTTCTGCTACAATTGTGATCACTATGGACCGATCAGACCACATATGACTGCACTTTCCTGTCTCAAGAATGCCAAGATGCATACAACTTTAAAGGAAAACCATTCTTACACTAGCTAAACCTCATTATCTTTTCCTTTTAGCATCAACAATGTTAAATTTGAGGTCGTAGCCTTTGTAAACAACATACTTAGCCACAGTCCCTTTGAATTTGGTAGTGGTGCTAAATCTCATTCCAACCCACTGTAATGACTTGAAGTTAGTGTTCTCTGGGAGTTTGCAGGTATCCCACATATGTCCTAACTTCTTCATTGATGGTGCCAGTTTCAGATTCCAAGCCAGCCTTAGATGGTTGTTCTTCATTGAACTCCCTTGCAACTTTATCTTTTCTTCTTTCTTCTTCAGCCAATTTAATTAGATCTTTCTTCTCTGAAATTTTTCACAAGGAAATTACAATTATATATAAAGTTTTTCGATATTTAATTGTAGAAATCTGTTAGGTTTTGATTTACACCACAACAGTAATGAAAGATTACCAATTTTTCGTATCAGATTTCATGCAATGCAACACCTTAGGAGTCGCATACATCTCCTAACGTTAGGACCTTATGATTTATTATGTACTCCCTCCGTTCCAAATTAATTTGACACTTTGATTAAATTCTACCATTTAATTACTCACAAATTACAATGAGTCACAATATGAAATTATTGTCATTAAAAAGATACTCTACTAAAAGTTACAATAGAAGTAATTTCATACTGTAACTCATTGTAATTTATAAATAATTAACGGTTAAAATTTAGTCAAAATTTCAATTAATTTGGGACAGAGGAAGTATGTACAGTTCGAATGCAAAAGGAAGAGAGATTTATAGAAGATTCCTCTATATTTGAAAGAAGTGTAGTTGCATTTCATCAAATTAAAAAAAAATAAAAAAAAGAACAAATAAATTTTCATAAATCTATAAGTTAGAGAGTCATTTGGTACTAATGTAAATTATGGGGCCTTGTGAGCCCATTTACAACAGTTTGGGTGATCCATATGCTTAATTTTGATGGATCTGTAGCCCATATCATTATAATCGTATGTAAAGACAATTAACACTAGCTAACCATCTATGTTTTTACTGTGATGAAAGAAGCCATAAGGCCCATAACATGAGAGCATACGGAAAACGAACTATGTAGCGCCCCGACGCCTCTCGTGTCATGACTATTGAGAACGGTTAAAAAATTGATGAATGAACCTACAAATCTTCATGAATCCTTTTAGTGTATTTTGTTCTCTTGGATTTTTAAAAGAATGAATTTCTTTTGTTCACAGCAAACTAAACCATTCATCTATTGTGGATTCCAGTGAATCACTACTAAGTTGCTCCAAGCTAAATGATATTTTGGAATACTACAATTTAAGATATAATAATTTGGAATAATAGAATTAAATAAATGGTGATTTGGACTATTACAATCCTGTATATTAGAATTGGGGATTATTACAAAATACTCCATTCGTCCCTTAATAAGTGCCAATTAACTAATTTGTCCCTTATTATTTGTCAATTTTACAATTCCCAATAATTAAAATACCCAAATTATCCTTAATTAATGAATATGAGTTTTATTTACCATTTAAAATTCTCCTTTATAACTCTCTTTACATTAAAATTAGTGGAATGATATATTTGTCCATGCACAAACTTTTTACTCTTTCCAATTAGCATTGGTTTTGCAAAGCTATGTATTTTGACACTTAAAAAGGGACGGATGGAGTAGATGCCAATGCCACGTAGGAAAACCTACAGGTTGGAAGTACATTGAAATAGTATGTGATTTTTTTTTTTTTGAAAAGGTTATAAGCTTAATCATTCATCGTAATGTTGTCCATCAGTACATAGCTCGAAATTTCGGTGGGACATGCCTCGACCCAAATTTTCTCTGTCTAATTAATTTGCGCCCTAGCAAGGTAATGGGCCGCATTATTACCCTCTTCTGATACCACTACTAAAAATATGTGTATTACCGATCGCTTTTTTCTAGTTAATTTTAAATGGTTAGAAAAATCAACCATTTTAGCAACCATTTCATATTTCAATTAGTTTCAAAAGTTTTATGTGGGAAAAATGATTGAAAATTTCAACCACTTTTGCCAAAATATGGTTAGAAATTTTTCTGTTATCCTTTTTCCTAATACTTAAAATTGATTGAAAAAATGGTTAGTAATAAATCCAATTGAAGAGGACGTCAATATAATAAGCGTACTACACTCAGTTAATTTTGTGTGTAAAATCTATTAGAGAAGCATTTTATGTAACTTTGTTAAAATTTGCCATTTTGATTGTGATTTAACCTATTTTCTAAAAAGAACACCGAAAGTATATAGCAATATCCTGATGAGTAATCTTCTTATTAGTTAGGAGTTAGGACCCACTAGGCCACTATACACGACATCTCCTAAAGTTTCAAAGGGGCAAAGATTATGACATGCAAAAGGGGGCCATTCTAATTGTCTCTGTTGGTGAACCGTATCGGGTTCAGTGTCGGGTTTGGTGCCAAGCTTTCATAACCGGGATTGCGGTTAAAGATAAGATCGATGAAATCCCGACCCATCATCACCGGACTAAAACCGCTCACCCACTCGTTTTCAGGAATCGATACACCTTTACAAAAGGCGGGGTGGTGAGCATCACACTATCGTGGCCTCGGTGAGCCATCTTTGTTGGAGTAAGGAGAGGCTCGGGACTTGTCAATGACCTCGGAGGCCTCGGGACTGGATTGGGTCATCCCGGAAATGAAGGGCGTGGTGGTATCAAGTCTCGGAAGTAACCAAGTTAATAACTTACAGGGGAGAAGGCGATCAAAGGTTGGAAATGTGCGCGCCTCCACGCTTTGGGCCATAACTCCTTCAATATAACTTAGATAGGTCTCAAATTTTGGGAGCTTATAGTACACACTGAGAGCTTTCCAACGACATCTTACGGGCCTAAAACGGAGTTGGGATGAAGAAGTTATGCACATTTGAAGGCAGGGAAAACTGCCCAGAAGCCTAGCTCGCCCGAGCAAAATGTTGGCTCGCCCGAGCCAACATTCTGTCACGGCCGCGACCCATCCAGGCCAGCGACAGGCCAAGGCGATCGAGGGCCACCGCCGAGCCACCCATCCGCCGCCCGAGTCGCTCTCCGGCCTGGACGCGTATTTTCGTCATTTTTGCCTTGTTTTAGCCTAATTTCTAGTTTATTATAAATAGCTTGTTATCTCATTTTTCCAGGCAGCTTTTGATGATTATGAATATGCTTATGCATTGGTTAGGGTTTCCCTAAGTTTTCTCTCAAAATCTAGATTACTTTATCCATTGATTAATGGTGGTGTTTCTAGTCATTCCTTTATTGATCATTTGGTGGATTCTTCCTTTATGATGGTCATGGTGGGGTGTTAGGCTTTGGTGGTGGAATCTCCTTTATCCAAGGTCATATCCAATCCCTTTGGTGTTCAAGGTTATTGAAATTGGTTGATTTTGGTTATTATTCTTGTTATTATTCAAGTTCAAGGCTATTGTTGAGAAGTTTAAGCATGGGTGATTGAGATGTTCATCTTTCTCCCTTATTCTATTGCTTATGGATTTCTCTCATCTCTTCTACAACAACAACTCAAGCTAAGTCTTCAATCTCTCCCATCGCGCCACGCTCCAGTTGGGCTCCAATTTTCGAAGATGGTTTTTGGGAGAATATTTTGTGGAAACTTTTCCTCAGTGAAGGTGTTTTTTTTTTCTTTTTTTTTTTGCAAAAGAATATATTGCAATATTTTATTTATATTTAAAAATATAAGAAATTTTGTTGAAAGATTTATGTAAAATAATCAAACTATTTTTATTTATTAATTTTTAAAAATATTTTTAGAAGTATTTTTGAAAAGTTAAACTATATATAGTTTATCTTTTTATAGGAAACAAAACTTTCTCAACCTTCTGTCAAAAACTGCTTTCGGAAAATATTAAGTCTTACCTAAAAACTTTTTCACCAATAGTCCTATCTTTTATAATAAAATATAAGAAAGTTTAGTCTCATGATAGTAAAATATGGTGCGGGACTTAACACATAAAATACAGTACGTGTTTTATCGGTAACATTGTGTAAAAATACGCTCAATTATTTCTCGATATAAATGTTGACTTTTATTAAATGGTGTTACATAGAAAATTTATGATTTATACGGTATGTTTTTATTCGGGAACACTATTAAATCCTTAATATTATATTGATTTTATGTCAATAATTCTTATTTTTCTACTTTTAAAACAAATAATTCATTTATTAAATGTGTATTAAACGTTATAATTCAGTGAAGTAAAAAAAACATGCTTATTATTCGGCGACATCCATAGAATACGAATTTGTGATTTTTAACGTTCATTCGTCTATATATATTTTATATGCTTATTATAAGCGTTTTAACTAACAAAGGGTTTAGTCAACTTTTCCAAGTAGAAAATATGTACAACCAAATGCATAATAAGAAATCATGATATAGGACAATCTACCATTATTTAGATCAAAAAAAGGGGAAAAAGAAAATCTAGGGAATAAGCTCAATCATAATGGTTATGCGGTTGGTTAATGTGGATAGCCTTGTTAGTTAGGGATATCATCATCCAAAAGGGGCCCGTAAAGGACGTGGATTTTGGCAAATAAGTTAAGCGAACAACGGGATTTCTATCTATATTTGTATTTTAGTTCTAGTTCGAATTGTTATATTTGTGTGTTTGTGTGTTGTGTTGTCTCCTTTGAAAAAAAAAGTGGTTGTGTGAATAAATTCCTATTTGGATAATGTAGATAAAGATGAATAAGTTTGATAACGTGTAGATAGAACGATAAAGGTGGTAAGATATCTACTATTTTTAATAATTTTTAATAAGATATTGTGTTTAAGTCGAGTCACATTAGTTGCAAAACTTATTAAGGCTCTATTCTTTTATGCAGTTGGTTGAAGTGCACCGCATTCTTTAATTTCTACCACACTTCACAACACTACACCACAATCATTATAAATATGTCTCATAACTTTTCTCATCTACTTTTCACATTTTCTCTCGTCACATATCCCACATATCACAATTTTCACCACGACTTACCACATTTCACCACACTTTTTCAAATTTCACTATGTCGCACCACTACCACAAAATCATGATGGTAAATAATTTTAAGGTTACCTTTAATTTGGAGTCAGTCAACCAAGTTTCTTACAGCAGTAGCATCAATCAGGGGAGAAAATAATCCAACATTTTAGGCTTTTTAGCAACTTCTGGATCTACAAAAACAAAAAGGTCGACAATAATCATAAGGATATATTTGTAAGCCCCCCATGCCTTTTTGCCTGCTTCTCTTTTTTGTCTGTCCAATTTTGACCGCTTCTTTCTCAATTTTTGCGCAAAGAAAGTGCCCTTAATTCTCGCTTACCTTTCCTTCTTTGCAAATTTTTTTTTCGGATTGGATAAAATAAATTTTGGATGGATTGGATTAGATTGGATTGAATTGGATATTTTTTGGGAAATTGTGTTTTTAGAGAGAAAACATTTTTGGAGAATTGTGTAAGGTTGGATTGAATTGGATTGGATTGGAAAAAATTACCAATCCAAAGTTTATTGGGTTTTTGAACGTTAATATACTGAACTTTTGGAATATTAGACAATAATACACTGAATTTTAACCTTGGATAATAATACACTGTAGTTTGAGGATTTTGAACAATAATAAACTCAGAACGATTTCGGCAGTAGCTGATTTTGTGGCAATCATTCAGCATATCAGCATCAAATTTAGATATTAGATA
Organism: Portulaca oleracea; assembly: GCA_029582165.1. Classification (NCBI taxonomy): domain Eukaryota; kingdom Viridiplantae; phylum Streptophyta; class Magnoliopsida; order Caryophyllales; family Portulacaceae; genus Portulaca; species Portulaca oleracea. Next base: position 14,244,012 of record CM055870.1, read on the forward strand.
CTCCCTCATTCCCATTTTATTTGTCAATGTAGACATAATTTCAAAAATAAAAAAATCTCCATCTACATTAATTTAGCTTATTGAAATTGTAGAAATCTTGAATAATATGGTGAATAAAAAAAATGGAAGAAAAAGATGTAATTAATAAGCTTAATTTGATAAATTAGTAATTAATATGTTATTGGAATTATAAAGTGACAAATATTATAGGAATGAGGGAGTATTATGTTTTATTTTCTATTCGGTGCATTTTGCAAACAAAGGTATTATTCCATTAACCAAATACTCGTTCCCTCCCCTCCTTTATGCTCAATTATTTTTTTCTCCCAATTATTTACTACCTCTGTCCCTAGATGAGCGTCAAATTTTTTAACTATCTTGTCTTTTTTTATTTGTCAATTACCATTTCAATAATTAAAATACTCATGTTACCTTTATTAATGATGTGTTAGAAGTCTAAAGAGAACTCAAAGGTGAAAAGTCTATATTAAGTTAAAAGAGTATACTTGTTCAAGTGTATTTTTTTTACTCAATTTTCTAGGGATATTGGACTTATAAATTTAGTTAGCGTGACATTTAATACGGGACAGAGGTAATATTATTTTATATTTTTCATGTAACTTTATTCCAATTTTACTCCAACTTATAATCTTCTAAGTAATTGTATTTCTTTTGCCTAGTTAAGGGTGGTTAAGTCTTTTATCCTTTATTTTCTTAAATTATATGCCCTGGTTTCCACTCCCTCTTTCCAAATGATGTATATATAAATGCGATAAATGAAGTAGCCAACGTTTTGGTCTCCAGTAAAGGCCCCGTTCTTTTGTGCGTTAACGCAACAAACCAAACCGTAATCCTACCGCAACATATCGCAAATTACCATTATTTTTTAACTATTTCTACCACAACTTATTGCAACGCAAACGCACCGCAACGCAACACACAAAAAAACGGCTATACTTCATGGATTTTCAAAAATTCATATTGAAGAAGATAATCTCATCTTCCTTAAGGCTATCCAAAGTATCATCAACATTCTTTGACAGATCGATATGATTATTAAACACATAAATATCCCGGCAGGCAATTCAAGGCACACAACCTTTCTTAAAAAAAATTGTATCACACAGACAATATATCACACTCTCACACGTAAAACCTCTAAAAACAAAAACTAATCGTGATTGTTATTTGTTAGTGAATCACTGAATCTTATTAATAAATTCTAGTCACCGCTACAGTACAACTTGTTAGTCTTGCATATATGTAGACTTTATTGTTTAATCAACGCGTTTTTAGTTAGGGTAAAAACCTAAACCTTTTATTGTATGTGCAAAATCTTAAGTCATTAATAATAGCTAGTTAATCAACTAGTAGATATCATCATTTTAAAAATAGAAGATTTCAATGGTGAAACAAAAGTTAATATTTAGCACTCCTTTCCAAATTATCTGTTACTACAGTCACAAATATAAAATTAAGAAAATTTTTACATATATCAATTTACTTTAGTGAAAATGTGAAAAGTGAATAAAAATGTGATTACAAAAAATGTGAATAAAAAAAAGGGAACAAAAGATGTAGTTAAAGGATAAATTAGTAACCTATTTTTTGTTCGTCACACTAAAATCTCACGTGTCGCCCTTAATTGATCAAAATGTTTCCTATACTACCCCTCCCCCTCCCCTCACTCTCATTCAACTCACTACACTCTCGCTCTCTACTCACCCTCTCTCTCTCTAACCTAACTCACTCACAAGCAACCGCTGATCACCAGAGCCGACGACATTACAGATTTTGCAGTTTCTGAATAGTCACATTGCCCTGATCCAACTCTTGTCTGGTCTTCCCCATTTCTGTGTTGATCAGATTTACCTGGATATTTGCTTGTACAAGTTCCGCATAAAGTTATGTTATCCGTTGTTCAAGCCTTTCTTTGAGCAGAGCGCTTTCTTTCCGGTCATTGGCAACCGCAGATGGGCTTTCACACCCGCTTATGTTGTCTGCATCGGGTGGGATGAAGGCATCTATCTTATTATATTATAAGGGAAAACATCGTTAGATGGTTAGCGGCTAGAATAAAACAAGGGACGTTGTATGGAGGTTTCCAAGCAGAGGATTGAATTTCTTGAGATGCATATAGAATAGATGGTAGGGTTCCAAACCTCGCCTAGCACCGAAAGAGAAAGCCTTGTTCTGCAGGGTATGGCCAAGTCCGTAAGCTACTCTGTTGACCCGTCAGTCTGTCTCTCGTTAGAAAGCCGTCTCTTCCAAGTCAAGTATCGACATCATCCCATATCTTCCATAATCTCTTCATAGCCGGACTTGTAAAGTGCGCTCACTGCAAAATGTTTGGCCATGAGGAAGGACGGAAAAAACAGCAAGTGCGGCAGGTATGGAGGCCTGTGGTGAGGCCGGTTATCACCCCTCAGGAGTGTGTGGTTGCAGAACCTCCTCCACCAGCCCCTCAGACCTCAAGCAAGCAACTGGTACCTGATAGTGGCGGAAGTTGACTGACTGTGGTCAAGGCACTGAAAGGGTTAAATTTCGCTTGAGTTTAAGGACACAGGCGAAAGGGTGCTGTTTGAAGCTTTCTTTCGTTTGAAGAAAGAGAGGTGGCCAAACCAACGGCAGGGTTAGGCTTATATTTAAAATAAAGAAATTCTATCGTGTTGGCCAGTTAACAATGTGTGTCAGCTGTAAGAGCATACAGATTGGTCTGCGTTGGTCCGATTGGCACATCTACAGAGAAAGATACGAAGTCATGAAATTATTTATATAAATACACAAAGAGGCAGAGATTGTTGAGAATGGGTAGCTGTGGATGCTCTCCACATTGGTAACTGGTAAGCTAAGGATGGTTAGTGGCCCAGGGATAACCGGAGCGAGTTTATAGGAAGCTATGGGAACGATATCAGTCGCCGTCGTTCCCTACCCTAAAGTTGTTCCTTCCTTCGGTTCAGGTCTTTCCGAACCCAGGACTATCGTGCAGTTGATGATATCATTCTGGACTAGTTTCCAGGCATACACGAACCATACATACCGCTTTCTCGTTCAAGACCACCTCCGCCAACCACCGGTCACCGGAGCCGATGTCCGCCGCCAGTCGAGCCTTCCCCCTCACTGTGAAGCAACCACCCTCCACTCTCACACTCTCTCTAAAACTCCATCACTCACAACCACCACCCAAGACATCTTCAGCCACCGCAACGTCTCGCAGCCAACGACCGCCTGAAGCCGCCGTTCTCCGGAGCAGACGACCGCCGGCCTCCGCCGCTTCCCCATCTACACCGGCCGACTACCCTAAACCATAAACAAAGGCAAGTTTGAGTTAATTTTTATAAATTTGAAGTTGATTTTGTAGTTGTATGTTGTATAATTTAGGTTTTAGGGATTTAATCTTATAATTTATGATTGTTAATTGGGCATGGTGGGGTTTATAAAAACAACAAACGGAAAAACTTTTCCCGGAAATCCCCACAATCGCGCCCAGATCGCGTCTAGGACATGACCGGGACGCGCCCAGATCGCGTCTGGGTTATGACCCAGACGCGATCTGGGCGCAATTATGGGGATTTCCGGGCAAATTTTTTCCATTTTTTTTGTTTTAAAAAATTGTTTGTTATTGGGAAATTTGAACATGATTTTGTGTTTCTTTGCTGTGAAATTTTAATTAGTTTGGTTAGAATGGTTTTAATTTGTATTTGGTTGTATTTGTTTAAAAAAAGTGGCCAAATATTATCGAGAAACCATCAAAAACGCGCCCAGAACGCGTTCGGGGCGTGACCTGGATGCGCCCAGATCGCGTCTCGGTGTGACCCAGGCGCGTTCTGGGCGCGTCCCGGCCACGCCCCGGACACGTTCTGGGCGCGTTTTGAAGGCCGAAAGTTTTTTTTTTTGTTTATATAACTTTAATATGAAACTTGAAAAATATTAATCTTTTGAAAAAGATTTTGAAACAAATAAATTGAATTAATATAAATAATATTATTTATAAATAATCGTTGATATTCTTTTTATTATTATGGAAATAAGTAGATTTTTTAATTGTATAAATAAGATATTTGAAAAATTAATGCGAATACTAAGATTAGTAAAGCAAAATTTGAAAAATAAAAAGTTAATGAGATACATAATGTTAAGACTAATAATAATCATTGTTGTTGTTGCTATTGTTATATGTTATTTATTTTTTAACGTTGTAATTGTTTAACGTTTACAGATGTTTAATTACTGTAAGGTCCATAAAAGTACTCAACAACTAGTTCGTTCTAGGTTTTAGGGTTTTAGATATTTAGGAATTAGTTCCTTTTTAGGGTTTAGGGATTTTAGGGTGTTTACGGTTTACTAAAGAATGAATTAAGGTTTAGGGTCCAGTTCACAGTTGTCGCTAGTGGAAGATCTTATATTAAGGATCCAATTTTCCATATTAGGATGACTATGAAAATTAAAGTCCTGTTAGTACATGTAGATGTCGGTGTCGTGTCAAAATTGTAGTTTACGTTTTTTTTTTATTTAGTATAGACTTAAGTTAGTGTATAATATAAGAGTATGTAGACAGTGTCTTAAGTAGATAACTTAATTAAACGTTAGTATCCAATTTAGTGGTTGTCTACATACCCTTGTATCATATTATAATAACTTAAGTGTGTACTAATTCGAAAGAACTACTCAGCAATTAGTTGCGTTTAGGGTTTAGGGTTTAATTTGTGGGTTTGGTAGTTTAGAGTAGTAAGTAGGTTAATTCATAGTTTTAGTATATTAGTTGTAGATGTCATAAAAAAAGGTGTAGTTTGGATACTGTTAGTATACAAAGAGAGTGTGTGTGTGTGTGTTTCTGTTAATTTATGGCTAAAAAAGTCTTTCATGAGTCGTACCGACTCTCTTTTATTTGTGTTGTTCCAAAAAAGTAGCGCAATACCAGCAGTGAAATGTCGCGAGGTCTATAGTGCTTTGTGAGTTAGAAGCGTCTCAAATTCGGTACAATGCAGTGTTTCTATTGTGGAGCAAGACAAGGTGGGTCTGAAAGAGAAGCTTGTAGTAAAGGGTCTAACGTGTAGGGTTTTCTTGCATGTCTTTGATGGACCTATGAATCTTACATGCAAGAAAATCCAACACGTTAGACCCTTTACTATAAGCTTCTCTTTCAGACCCACCTTGTCTTGCTGCCCACCAGGCTGCACAATAAAAACACTGCATTGTACCGAATATGAGACGCTTCTAACTCCCAGATCACTATAGACCTCGCGCAATTTCACTGCTGAGATTGCACTACTTTTTGGGAACCACACAAATAAAAGAGAGGTCGGTACGACTCATGAAATTCTTTTTCAGCCATAGATTAACAGGAACAAACACACTCTCCTTGGACAATAACAGATCCAAACTCAATTTCTTTTTATGACATCTACAACTAATATATTGGAAGTATAAATTAACCTACTTACTAATCTAAACTACCATCACAAATAACTTATTTCCTTATGTAGCAATAAGGAAAGTACTAGAGTTTTGGGTTATAGGGTTGTCTGACAAGAATATTATTGTTTAAGAAGAAAAACATAATCTTTTAGTATGTTGTCATGAACACTAATGTAACACTCCAATCTTAAACCACAAATTAAATGCTTACTTAGCACCCAAATTCATGATTAGCGCAGCGGAAAAACTTGACCGGGGCATTACCGCCGTCCCGAAAGAGACAAGGCAACCACAAAACACTAACACTTTTTAAACCACAAGGAAAACTAACTCCAAACCCAATACATAATTGATACAATCCGTTGAAAAATATAGATACATAAACTTAAACATTTGCGAGAGTCTTCCAAAGCGCAAAATTTGGCTTCCATCCATAACTTAGCTTAGGGACTACCTCAACCTGCTGGAGCTACTTGGGAACAGACTTGCTTGGACCCTGAGAACTCGAGCCTCCTAAAACAAAACATTAAAACAACACGAAAGGTGAGTGGGGAAACACTCAGTACGAAACCTCCAACACGTAAAACCGTTCGAAAACGGTTTCAGTGCCGGCATTTAAATTCATTTTGAAAACGGGAAAGGGGATAAACATAAATAAACGTAAAGAATTAAGCATAAGATATAAATAAGTAAAGCTGAACTTAGCTATAGGAATGAAAAACGTGGAACCCTCATGATCGGTGCAAGCACCTCACACACGCGTATGCCCAAATCGATCGAGATTTGGATTGGGTGAGTTAAACGGCGACATCGCCAGTCGACACTCGATCAGAGTGCTAAAACATAATTAAACTTTATATAACATAAGATGGGTCCACTTTAAAGCATAAAAGACTTGCATAAAGCATAAAACTTGGTAGAACATGAATTAACTCGCACGGCGGTAAAGGTTGGACAATTTGCACCTTGAGACGCTAAAAACTTGGGTGGTGCGGCTCGGCTTGGAGATGGCGCTTGCAACTTGACGGCTAAGACGGAAATAAATAATAACGAAGAACCAACAAGGTTCTAAATTAGAATCATAAACTTAGAAACTTAGTAAAATAATTAAACGACTTTTTAGAAATAAAATTTCAGGTTTAAGTAAAGATAATGTTCAAGGTATAACTCGGGCTAGGAAAATCGGAATAAAGCAAAAGAGTATATCCCGGATAGGGAAAAATGAGATCTACAACTTTGATGAAAGGGCCAGAGGCTAAAAATGAAGGGGGTCCCAAAATGGGCCCGGACAGCAGCTGAATCAATGAAAATAAAGGGTTTGGGTTGAATTTATATAGAGAAATTGACGTAGAAAGGTAGAATTAATAGATGGAACTTGTATCTTTTGAAGGATAACTTGATTGATGAAAGATGAGATTAAAAGATTAGAGGTTGAATATGAAATTAGAAAAATTCCCTTGAGATTTACTTAGAAGGATAATATTGATGGAGTAAACGATGGAAGAAAGATAGGTAATGTAATTTGAGGGGAAAAATCCATGAGTTGAGACTTTAGGAAACTCATCATAAGAACTATTTAGAACTTGGACGACCTTAGGTAGATAGATACTTTAACCAACTCAAAGGTATCGAATTATTAACTTAATGTTCACCGAGGCACGTAAAACTTATTCTCAAACTCTTATTTTGGATAAATAACTTTGGGACATAACCCGGTTTCTAACTATACTTCTCACTTAAAGGCTTAACTCGAGGTTATAATTTATAATCATCATTTATCAAGGCTTAAGGACCCTTATTGACTTAGCTTAGAACCTTAGAAATGGGTTTTACCACTTATAAATTGGGCAGAATATTCACACAGGACAACCCGGTTTCCGGGCTTATAACTTATACTCCGATATCGTATGACTACAAACCATACCTTTCGGAAAGCTCGGCATAATCTAAAACTCTCATGTTTTCCTCAAAAACCAAAGAAATCTCTAAGAGGTCGAAAAATAGCTCATAACCTACTGACTTTAAACTCGTATGTAAAAATCCGGTTTCACGGTTTTGCTCATAACTTGGTCGATTCAAGACGGAATTTAGAAATTCCAAAGCCTATGGTTTTCTAATACTTTGGGCTATCTAATGGAGCAAAAATCTGGGCAAAAATCCAACTTTAAAAATTCCGAAAATTTCCAGAACTGGGCAGAACGTTTTTAGCTCTTGAAATTGACTCTAATGGTGATTTAAGCTCCCAAACTTGTGATCATTCTCCATTAAACTCTACTTGGCTAAAATCTACCATATTTCCAGAAATTATAACACCTAAATAAGCTCATCAAAAGCTTCAAGAATGACATGCAACCATGAATTCAATACCAATAACACATTCTAGTAATTTTTACCTCAAAATACACTTAATTCACCCAAATTAAACCTTATAACACTTGAATCAACAACTTCATACTTTATAATCTGTCCTTAAGTTTAGAAATTCACCAAGAAACAACATGCAACATGATTTTATCATCATCCAACACAAATCCAACAAAGATATCTCAAGAACAACCAAAAATACACATGTATCTCTTTCAAAATTAAACCCTAATAACCATAATCTGAAAATTACACTAAAAGAGAGTAAAAGAAGTAAAATTGACAAGAATAACATGTAATTATCATGAAAATCAGATTAGGTATAAAAGAGTGAAATTGGGGTTTTAGAACTTACCCTTTGGGTTAAAATTGGATGAAATTCAAGAGAGGAGGAGAAGGGGTGGCCGGTGGCTTCGCCATGACGGCGGCCGGAAATGATGGCGCGGTGGTCGGACGTCGGCTGGGGGCACGGCTGGGTGGAGCAGAGCAAAGAGGGAATGGGTTTGTAGAGAGAGAAAGTGGAAGTGGGTTTGAATTAGAATGAGGAAGAAATGGGTCCTCTAGTTAACTCTACTAATATATATTCCAATCAACTTAACAATACAACTATAACCCACTTAAAATCTGAAAATATAACATTAGGTAGGATAATTATAAATATAATAAATTTATATAGCTAGTTTAGTACAAGATAAAATTAACCGATAACAATCGGGTTGAAATAAAATAGAACTTGAACGGAAAAAATTAAATAAATAGAAAATAAATACCACTTGTACTTAAATTAAATAAAATAAATATAACTCAAATAAAATAAATTGAGTTTTGGAATAATAAAATATAATCTTCTAGAAGTAAAATAATTAAACCCTTTTTCCGATTAAAATTACGATACGGTAACCCGATACGAATTTACTTAATAGGTAAATAAAATAATTTTGGAACTTATAATTCGATACTTGATACGCTTTGCCATCTCCCGCACGAAACCCGACAATCGATAAAATAGATAATACTCGAAAATAAACGCGAAAAATTTATACGCAATTTAGATAATTACGGTATTAACGCTTAATTAATCGCGATTTTGGGGCGGGTTATTACATCCTCCCCCCCTAAAAAGAAGTTTCGTCCTAAACTTGACGATGATCATAAAACGCGCTTTGTTTACCTTAGAAGAGATGGGGATATTGTTTCTTCATGTTTTCTTGGTCTCCCACGTGGCTTCCGACGCGTGTCTTGATTCGCCCATAGCACTTTGACTAAGGGAACTTCTTTCGCTCGTAGCTTCTTGATTCGCCGATCCGTAATTTGAATCGGTTGTTGACGGTTAAATCTTCACTAGAAGCGGTGGTTCCCCACTAGAATATGACTTGGGTCCGTACATATTTCCAAGCGACACATGAAAAACATCGTGGATTCCTCCTAAGCTAGATGGTAACTCCACTCGGTATGCTACCGGGTTGACTTTTTCTATGATTGGGTATGGCCCAATGTAGCGTGGGCTTAGCTTCCCTTTGACATTGAATCTCCGGATCCCTTTGGTCGGAGAAATCTTGAGAAAAACATGATCTCCAACTTGAAACTCGAGAGGTTTCCGCCTCTTATCTGCATAGCTCTTTTGCCGGCTTTGGGCGGTCTTGATGTGCGGTTGAATAACTCGAACCTTATCTGCCGTGTCCTGAATTAATTTTGGACCTATGATTAGTGCTTCGTCTAGCTCTCCCCAACATAGCGGGGTTCGACATCTTCTACCATAGAGTGCTTCGAAAGGGGCCATCTTAATGGTGGCTTGATAGCTATTATTATACGAAAATTCGATGAGCGGGAGGAATTCATCCCAATTTCCTTGAAAGTCGAGGACGCATGCTCGTAGCATATCTTCTACAATCTGATTCACCCTTTCGGTTTGACCATCACTTTCCGGATGATAGGAGCTACTGAAATTGAGTCGCGTGCTAAAAGCTCCTTGCAACGCGCTCCAAAACCTCGATTGAAATCTCGTATCCCGATCAGACACTATATCTTTTGGAATTCCATGTAGACGAACAATCTCCTGGATGTAAATATTTGCCAATTTATCCACTTTCCACCCTTCATGGATGGGAATGAAATGTGCCGACTTAGTTAGGCGGTCCACGATGACCCATATAGCATTCTTTCTCGACATGGTGAGGGGTAAACCCATGATAAAATCCATAGAGATCGACTCCCATTTCCATGTGGGAATTTCCAAAGGCCTAAGTTCTCCTGATGGCCGTTGATGTTCTGCTTTGACTTTTTGACAAGTTAGGCATCTGTCCACATAATTAGCTATATCCTTCTTCATATTTGGCCACCAAAAATTTTCTTTCAAATCCCTATACATCTTAGTACCTCCTGGGTGTACTGAAAACAATGAATTATGGCTTTCCTCCAAAAGCTTTAACCTTAAGTCTCTCTTGTCAGGTACACACAATCTATCCTGAAATCTTAGGGTTCCATCTTCTTGGATCAGGAATCCCGGCATCCTTTTTATTGCAAGATTGTCCCTGATTCTCTTGAGCTCAGAATCGTTCATTTGCTCCGCCTTGATTTCCTCAATGATGGATGACTGTAGGGATAACGCAGCGAGCTTCTCCATGACTTCCCCCTGCTTGACTAGCTCGATGCTTTCCTTACACAATTCCCGGTGTAATCTCGGATGAATCCTCAGATTGGTCAACTTTACATGCTGTGTCTTTCTGCTTAGCGCATCAGCTACCACATTTGCTTTACCAGGATGGTACTGGATATCCAAGTCATAGTCCTTGATAAGCTCTAACCATCGTCGCTGCCTTAAATTCAACTCCTTCTGAGTGAATATATATTTGAGACTCTTATGATCCGTGAAAATGGTCGTATGGACTCCATATAAATAATGCCTCCATATCTTCAAGGCAAAAACCACTGCTGCGAGCTCTAAATCATGAGTCGGGTAATTCTTTTCATAAGGCTTTAATTGCCGAGACGCATAGGCGATCACTTTGCTATCTTGCATCAGCACACAACCTAATCCTTGATGGGATGCGTCACTATATACCACATACTCCTTTCCTTCCTCGGGAAGGGATAACATCGTGCTTGTCGCCTTTTCTTTAAGCACCTGGAAGGCTTCTTCACACTTGTCGGTCCACTCAAAACGTGTGGATTGCTTGAGAAGATTAGTCAACGGAAGAGCTATTCTTGAGAAATTCGGCACGAACCTTCGATAATATCCGGCCATACCTAAGAAACTTCGGATTTCACTAATCAGAGGGCCTTGTCCAAATTTTGAACCGTAGAAATCTTACTAGGGTCCACTGATCCCTTCATCGTGACTATATGGCCTAGAAAAGCCACTTCTTTCACCAAAACTCACACTTTGAAAACTTAGCATACAATCGTTGTTCCTTAAGGTTTGAAGTACAATCCTTAAATGTCGCTCATGCTCCTCTTGACTCTTCGAATACACCGTAATGTCGCCAATAAACACCACTACAAACTTGTCCAAATGGGGTTTGAATACCCGATTCATTAGATCCATAAATACCGCCGTGCATTGGTAAGCCCAAACGGCATCATCAGAACTCATAATGTCCATACCTCGCCCTAAAGGCGCCTTTGGGTATGTCTTCACTCTAACTCGAGTGGTGGTATCCTCGACCTCAAGTCTATCTTAGAAAATACTCCGCTCCTTGAAGTCGGGTCGAATAGATCATCGATCCTTGGAAGAGGGTACTTGTTCTTGATAGTAACCTTGTTCACTCTCTAATCGATACATAACCTTAAGCTACCATCCTTTTTCTTCACAAATAATACCGAGCTCCCTGGTGATGTGCTTCCGATGATGAACCCTTTACTCAATAAATTATCTAATTGCTCTCTTAATTCCTTAAGCTCCGCAGCGCCATCTGTATGGTGCCTTGATATAGGCATAGTCCCCGAACTAACTCTATTTCAAAATCAATCTCCCTCCTGGGGTAGTTCCAACTTCTTCAGAAAATATCTTGGAAATCTCGCATCACGGGATTTCTTCTATTCGGGCGATCTTTAGGATCTTCACTTACTAGGCATAGGTAACCCTCGCACCCATGATTAAGCAACTTTCGAGCCTTCATGTAAGATATGATAGGACACGGGTTAACCCCTATGTCCCCTACGAATTGAACTTCCTTGCCAAAGGCGCTCTTGAGAACAACTATTCCTCGCCGCACCTAACTGAAGCTTGCGTCGAGACCAACCAGTCCATACCTAGAATGATATCAAACTCCTCTAGATCTAACTGAATAAGATTAACAGAAAAGATATCTGCATTCAACCTAAGAGGGACACCCACAAAACTAGTCGTGCATGGTATCGCTTGACCATTAGGTAAACTGATAGAGTAATTCACTGCATGGGCTAGATTTTGTAACTTTAGGTTCAAAACAGCTTTGGTTGAGATAAACGAATGGGTTGCTCCAGAATCAAATTAACAATGCAATTAAAGGTTGCGCATATATATAAACTGTCCCAGTAACAACCATACCAGATTTTGCTGCTTCTTTTCTGCCCATGACGTAGGCTTGACCCACGGTTCCTTGCTGCGGCGTTGCTCTCATTGGCGGTGTTGGACGAGTGGTTCCCGGTTCCGGTCTTCGGGTTCTCTTTGGGCATTCCGATGCCTTATGATCTGAGGCTCCACACCATAGACAGTTTCCCGTACCTACCCGACACTGGGCGGTAGTATGATTAGTCCTGCCGCACTTCTTGCAGGGCTCCTTGGCAAGAGCTGGGGTAGCTTGGTTTCTTGGAATTGGTGGCGTTGGCCGCTTAGCTTGACTATTTCCCTTAACAGGCGCACTTGGCGCTCCCTTATCATTCCATTTCCTCTTTGCAAACCCTTGGTTCCCGGGGTTCAGGGCTTTCAACTCCTTTCTCACTCTTTCCACTTCGGCAGCTCTTTCATACATCTCTTGCATTGTAGAGAAATGATGGGATGACAGCTGGTTACGGATGTATGGCGCTAGGCCTCCCTCATAGCGGGTTAACTTCAACCTTCTCGATGCAACGTAATCCGAGCGAAACGAGCTAGCTCATTAAACTTTGCAGATATTGCACCACCGAGATGTCCTTATTAAACATACTCCACTCTAAAAATTCTTTCTCCTTTTGACGTCTAAGGGAAATAGGGTAGAACTGAGCCCTCAAATCTCCTAAGAAGTCATTCCACGACTTTGTGGTTCCTTGGTACTTATCCTCAATGGTTCTCCACCAAATATCAGCTTCACCTTTTAAATAATAGGTCCCTATGGCCAACCTTTTATCCTCGGGCACTCCAATCACCTCAAAGATCTTTTCCATCTCACGAATCCAATCTTCAAGCACTACGGGGTCATAACCCCCTTTGTAAAAAGTCGGGTTTCTTCGGGCTACCCTATCTGCATAATTCTCTTCCCTAGATTGGCTTGCTTGTCCCGTAGATGGAAGGGGTATGCGTTTGAGTAATTCTTGCATGAATATCCCAAAAGGGTCCGGGTATTGGGGTGGATTGAGAGGGACGGATCCTAAAGAAGATTCGGGGTGACTAACCACTCCCGGGTTAAGCTGAGGTCCTTGCAATTCGAGTTGATTACCCCCTACCACCTCATTTCCAGGTTCTTCATGGGAGGGCGTATTTCTTGAGCTTTGCGACATACTACAAGATTACAACAGACATATTATTTCCCCATATAACCTATTCTTGTCCTCTTTTATACCCCCTTTCCATAAAATTCAAATTTTAATTAAACATCCCTATTTAGGATCCTTGTTTCTTTATAAAATCACATTACCCACATACATACATGCATGCTTAAAATACCAATAAAATTCTTGTAATCCCATAATATTATAAAGCATAATAATTCATGAGGTCGCAAATCCCATCATACCATTGCACCCAAGCATAATATTTAAAAAGGTAACAATCCCCACGTCATTGTTCTTACTTCATCAAAAAAAATCCAAAATAATACTCCTTGGTTCGCTCAAATTACAACCCATGCCCCGCTCACAACATGATCATAGGGAGGTTACAAAATTAATCATAGTTCGCCAATTTCATCAATGACCCAAAACAAGATACCTAGTCACCACTAGATTCCACTAAACATGGGAATTCGATCCTCCCGTTTGTTCCCTAGTTCCTTCCACGCGTCATAGCCGTGAAGGACGACGCTTCGCGCGTGCGGTGTGGCGGATTATGGGTCCCAAGGTGGTCCATTCAAGGTTTACCGGTGTCACGTGTGTAGACGCTCCCGCTTCATTCTCCCCGGGTTGCCTAGGTTGCGGCGTACCTCATCTTGATCAAGATCCATGCTAGGATCTTCTTCTTCGCGCTGCTCGCGGCGTAGGGTCGCCTCTCCATGGGAAGATACGTTTGGAACAATTGGTCGCCCATGATAAGTGGCGAAATGTAGGCGAACTTCATCCGCCGGTGGTGAGAACACGCGGTCCGCGATTGGGTGGCGCGGGTAATCCTAACATCTCGGAAGAAAGGGGCCTAATTTACTAACGTGGAGAGTTAGTGATCGCGGCTTGAGTGATTATAACTTCCATCGCGATTTGATTCCACGCCCGACGTAATTGAGGCACCATGCGTGGCGCTCGCTCTCTCGACGGAGTAATCGATCAGATCGATTCCTCGATGTCGCCCCACGGACTCGTGGGAAGAGTCGCTAATAAGCACCGGGCTCGACAGATGTCATCATGGTATTCGGAATTCGGATTCGTCGCACAATGCGCATCTAACGCATCTTGTAGAGTCTTGAGATGATCTTGCACATTGGTGTCGGGGTCCATAAACATCGCAAAGGGATTCGGAAGAGGATTGCCGTTGGTATCCATCTAATTCACATATAAAACGAAACAAGCTCTTAAAATCCGCACGTAATAAAAGAATTCGTTAACGTAAAAAGAAACAACCTTATAACGAGATTCAAGACTCAACCACTAACCCCTTATGAGCAACTTAAAAAGGCTCTTACTTTAACTTTTAAACTTTCCTTAACCCCTTTCTAAAGTCTCATAAATTGTACCATTTTTCGGTTTCCCTTAAAGATTTTATTTCCGTGCTATGATTTAGAACTCATTTCACCCTATACCAAATCCCACTTGGGACTTGCTTGTAATCTTTTTGTAAACTATCAAAGACTTTTTAGGACGACACCTTGCCATACTTTATAATTCCCAACTATACATCCACCACTTTACTTGTTTAACTTACTAGGCTTAACTCAATTCCACCTGGTTTCTTCTTAAAATTTGACTTAAAAGCTGCTAAAATCCTGGGAAAAATTTGACAGCACTTCCCCTATAAATAGAGCTATCCCCAATTTACAAAATCTTGAAACCTCTGACGAAAAAGCAATTTATATTCCATATAAACATCTAGAGCTTCATGCTCTCCACCATCCCCAATATAAACACCACTGGTGCACCAACCAAAGATCTACTCAATTCTCACACACTTACTTTTCTTCCTAAAATCATAACACAAAGGATCAATATCCTAATAAACTTCACAATCCCAAATTCCACTAAACCACGGCCTGATACCACAATCAGAACACCCCAATCTTAAACCACAAATTAAATGCTTACTTAGCACCCAAATTCATGATTAGCGCAGCGGAAAAACTTGACCGGGGCATTACCGCCGTCCCGAAAGAGACAAGGCAACCACAAAACACTAACACTTTTTAAACCACAAGGAAAACTAACTCCAAACCCAATACATAATTGATACAATCCGTTGAAAAATATAGATACATAAACTTAAACATTTGCGAGAGTCTTCCAAAGCGCAAAATTTGGCTTCCATCCATAACTTAGCTTAGGGACTACCTCAACCTGCTGGAGCTACTTGGGAACAGACTTGCTTGGACCCTGAGAACTCGAGCCTCCTAAAACAAAACATTAAAACAACACGAAAGGTGAGTGGGGAAACACTCAAGATTTAAACCTCCAACACGTAAAACCGCTCAAAACGGTTTCAAGGTTTGCATTTAAATTCATTTTGAAAACGGAAAGGGATAAACATAAATAAACGTAAAGAATTAAGCATAAGATATAAATAAGTAAAGCTGAACTTAGCTATAGGAATGAAAACGTGGAACCTCATGATCGGTGCAAGCACCTCACACACGCGTATGCCCAAATCGATCGAGATTTGGATTGGGTGATCGTTAAACGGCCGACATCGCCGTGTCGACACTCGATCGAGTGATAAAACATAATTAAACTTTAAAAAACAAAAGATCGGTCCACTTTAAAGCATAAAAGACTTGCATAAAGCATAAAACTTGGTAGAACATGAATTAACTCGCAAGGCGGTAAAGGTTGGACAATTTGCACCTTGAGACGCTAAAAACTTGGGTGGTGCGGCTCGGCTTGGAGATGGCGCTTGCAACTTGACGGCTAAGACGGAAATAAATAATAACGAAGAACCAACAAGGTTCTAAATTAGAATCATAAACTTAGAAACTTAGTAAAATAATTAAAACGACTTTTTAGAAATAAAATTTCAGGTTTAAGTAAAGATAATGTTCAAGGTATAACTCTGGCTAGGAAAATTGGAATAAAGCAAAAGAGTATATCCCGGATAGGGAAAATGAGATCTACAACTTTGATGAAAGGGCCAGAGGCTAAAAATGAAGGGAAGGGTCCCAAAATGGGCCCGGACAGCAGCTGAATCAATGAAAATAAAGGGTTTCGGGTTGAAATTATATAGAGAAATTGACGTAGAAAGGTAGAATTAATAGATGGAACTTGTATCTTTTGAAGGATAACTTGATTGATGAAAGATGAGATTAAAAGATTAGAGGTTGAATATGAAATTAGAAAAATTCCCTTGAGATTTACTTAGAAGGATAATATTGATGGAGTAAACGATGGAAGAAAGATAGGTAATGTAATTTGAGGGGAAAAATCCATGAGTTGAGACTTTAGGAAACTCATCATAAGAACTATTTAGAACTTGGACGACCTTAGGTAGATAGATACTTTAACCAACTCAAAGGTATCGAATTATTAACTTAATGTTCACCGGGAGGCACGTAAACTTATTCTCAAACTCTTATTTTTGGATAAATAACTTTGGGACATAACCCGGTTTCTAACTATACTTCTCCACTTAAAGGCTTAACTCGAGGTTATAATTTATAATCATCATTTATCAAGGCTTAAGGACCCTTATTGACTTAGCTTAGAACCTTAGAAATGGGTTTTTTACCACTTATAAATTGGGCAGAATATTCACACAGGACAACCCGGTTTCCGGGGCTTATAACTTATACTCCCGATATCGTATGACTACAAACCATACCTTTTCGGAAAGCTCATGCATAATCTAAAACTCTCATGTTTTCCTCAAAAACCAAAGAAATCTCTAAGAGGTCGAAAAATAGCTCATAACCTACTGACTTTAAACTCGTATGTAAAAATCCGGTTTCACGGTTTTGCTCATAACTTGGTCGATTCAAGACGGAATTTAGAAATTCCAAAGCCTATGGTTTTCTAATACTTTGGGCTATCTAATGGAGCAAAAATCTGGGCAAAAATCCAACTTTAAAAATTCCGAAAATTTCCAGAACTGGGCAGAACGTTTTTAGCTCTTGAAATTGACTCTAATGGTGATTTAAGCTCCCAAACTTGTGATCATTCTCCATTAAACTCTACTTGGCTAAAATCTACCATATTTCCAGAAATTATAACACCTAAATAAGCTCATCAAAAGCTTCAAGAATGACATGCAACCATGAATTCAATACCAATAACACATTCTAGTAATTTTTACCTCAAAATACACTTAATTCACCCAAATTAAACCTTATAACACTTGAATCAACAACTTCATACTTTATAATCTGTCCTTAAGTTTAGAAATTCACCAAGAAACAACATGCAACATGATTTTATCATCATCCAACACAAATCCAACAAAGATATCTCAAGAACAACCAAAAATACACATGTATCTCTTTCAAAATTAAACCCTAATAACCATAATCTGAAAATTACACTAAAAGAGAGTAAAAGAAGTAAAATTGACAAGAATAACATGTAATTATCATGAAAATCAGATTAGGTATAAAAGAGTGAAATTGGGGTTTTAGAACTTACCCTTTGGGTTAAAATTGGATGAAATTCAAGAGAGGAGGAGAAGGGTGGCAGTGGTGGCTTCACGGCGGCCGGAAATGATGGCCGCGGTGGTCGGACGTCGGCTGGGCAGGGCACGGCTGGGTGGAGCAGAGCAAAGAGGGAATGGGTTTGTAGAGAGAGAAAGTGGAAGTGGGTTTGAATTAGAATGAGGAAGAAATGGGTCCTCTAGTTAACTCTACTAATATATATTCCAATCAACTTAACAATACAACTATAACCCACTTAAAATCTGAAAATATAACATTAGGTAGGATAATTATAAATATAATAAATTTATATAGCTAGTTTAGTACAAGATAAAATTAACCGATAACAATCGGGTTGAAATAAAATAGAACTTGAACGGAAAAAATTAAATAAATAGAAAATAAATACCACTTGTACTTAAATTAAATAAAATAAATATAACTCAAATAAAATAAATTGAGTTTTGGAATAATAAAATATAATCTTCTAGAAGTAAAATAATTAAACCCTTTTTCCGATTAAAATTACGTATACGGTAACCCGATACGAATTTACTTAATAGGTAAATAAAATAATTTTGGAACTTATAATTCCGATACTTGATACGCTTTGCCATCTCCTGCACGAAACCTGACACCGATAAAATAGATAATACTTGAAAATAAACGCGAAAAATTTATACGCAATTTAGATAATTACGGTATTAACGCTTAATTAATCGCGATTTTGGGGCGGGTTATTACAACTAATATCTTGCAGGAATAGAAATGTCGGACAAAAACTTCGAAAGCGAACTTAAATTCACATTTAAGAAGTATGCGACTGGGTGGCGAGCCGAAAAAGAAGGTGACCCGCATAGACGCGGGACGACTGCATCAGCTCGTGGTGCTCGTCATGGAGAAACGACTACTCGCGATGGTGTGCAACCTGAGTAGTCGTTCCTAGAGGCATCCTCACGAGCGTTTCAGCAACGAGATTCGTCCGACATCGATACATTGGGGGATTATGTTATCCAGCTAGATTCTTTCATGACTTCTGGTAGTTATGGGCAAACCGAGCAAACACAGGGGGAGGAGGAGGAGGATTTTTCAGGCTGTTGACTATGTTCAACTTAGAGCCCGGGATGGTAAGTTTGCTCCAGGGAAGAAGAGCACCCAGAGTTCTGGGGTAGATCAGGGGGTCTAGTTCAGCATGCAAGCAAAAGAGGCAGCGAACCGACGAAGATTGGAAGATTACGGGGTCGGTGCCTAGCGGCCCTTCGTCTACTGAGGTGATACCGAGCTTCGGGGGACATATTGCTCGGTTAATTTGGGAAGGGGAGGAACGTAATTGTGAGGTCATTGAGTGCCTTACTAGGAAGGTGTCACTCGGTCACCTTAGGGACGTGTTAGGTAACATGCATCCGATAGCGAAGGACGCGATCAGAAGTGGCCCGATGGCCAACCTAGACACTTTGATGTTCAAGCATTTGGATTTTTTATTGATCGCTGCATTTGTGGAGAGGTGGCAACCGGACACCAACACATTTCACCTTCCTTTTCGTGAGATGACCATTATGCTCCACGATGTGGAGAACATTTTCGGCCTTCCAGCTGAGGGGATTTTGCCTTCATCTCCTAACCGTGATATGGTCAACACCTACGTCACTTTCCTGTTTTCCTATGGTATGAAGGAGATCTGAGCCTGCAAAATATATGAGAAGGGGGGCCTTCTTGACAGTGAGGTTAGAAACCTCTGCAGCGACCCCGACACTCCGTCGCATACCCAGATTCGGGCATGGTATTTGAGTTTGTTGGGGAACACAATGCTGGTGGACAAGTCTCGAGATAGGGTGCGTCCACATCCATATGGTAGCATTGAACGGGTGGACGGAGTGGCGTGGGCAGCGGTGGCTCTGGCGTATCTATATAGGCAGTTGGGTGCAGCCTCTACGGCCGGGACCAGTAAGATTGGGGTTGTTTGATGCTTCTGCAGGCGTGGATATATCAGCATTTCCCTCTTTTGAGGTCTAATGTACCAACACGTGCATCGGGGCTATGGGTTAACAGGTGGTCTGTGAGGAGTGAGCCACCTACGCTGGAACGCCTATAGGCCTTCAGGCGCATATTAGACGGCCTAATAGAGGAATAGGTCGTTTGGTGCCCATATAGTCCAGAACCATACAGATCCTGTCGGCGTACGACATACCATGGTTTAATTCGGGCTTATGATGTGACTGAGCCCTACATAACTATTCGTACTGTCCGACAGCGTGGTCTTGTCCAAAAAATCCCAAGCGCCCCAAACCCACCACAAAAGGAAAGCCGATCAGCAAATGGTACATATATATTGGCTTTTAACGACATACGGGTTGATTTATTGTGGGCCCAATTTCCACAGGCCAACGCCATGACACTAGGTACCTGGAGACGGTGCTGGAACCCATGGGATGCAGAATCTGATTACAGTAGTTGGTTTTGCAATGTCTCACACCCGTACCTGATCCAGGATAACAACCCCGACCCAGCCGTCGTAGATGATCCTTCATCTATGGAATATGTAAGTAATTATTTTTATTTACTAATTGTTTATTCGTATATTTATTTCCTACTAATTTTTTGTAACGAATGTTTGTTTCATGTTGTAGTGGGCTTATGAGGGGCTACGCCGTGCAATGTCTTTGTTCGACGTCCCATTGGGTGGTCGTATACCAGTGGAGACTCACAACACCATCCTCGATCTGTGTGAATAGTGGTGTCAGCATATGCACATTCAGGTCCCCCCTCGTCCGACCCCAGAAGATGATGACTGATTGCCTTTATTGTTTGTTTGTTATTGTTTTTTCAGCTTGGTTAGTTGTACTTTTTTTTTATTTCGGTAGCATAGAACAATGTTGTATGTGATGATTTGACTTTAGTTTTGTTTATATTTAGATTGTATGAACAATGTTGCCCCAGAACCATCTCTTTATTTTTGTTTATGTTTAGATTGTGCTTTCAACAATGTTGCATAATTTAAAAATAAAACAAAAACCCTAATCCTAAAATAAATCAATCTGGGGTGAATAGAGTTAAAATATGGTTGCGTGCGTGAGATAGGTGACAATGTATTAATGTCCGAATTGGAACTAAATCACAAGTCTCAAATACAATTGGATCTAAATCATATGTTATCCCTACGAATTTGTCTAAGTCTAGACAGCAACTGAAAACGGCCAAGAAGAGGAACATCAAATCCTTCAACAAAGTAGTCGCAGACACGTCTTCATCTAATATCCAACGGAGGTAGAGGACATTCTTGTTGCAAATGCACGAGAACATAGTGGACTTTGTGGATATGTGCTAGGGCTACAACGCGTTCGGGAGCAACAATACCGGTCGCTACAGTGAGTGGCAACACAGTCATGCATGACTCAGTTGTATGTTGGTCGCGTCCACGAACAGTTGCGAGACTAACAAAAACGTAGTTCAGTATGGTGGCAGCGGGAAACATATCAGAAGGTGTTTCCAAACAATGTTCTGGGCCGCATGATCCATGCAAATGACCTCCAATCCTGTCCATGGCTATGTGCATCGCGTTATTGTAGTCGTAAGCCGCATCGTACCATTGCGGATTGGCTTTGATTTCATTTTTCATGGTATTTCTGACCACAGACCACTTATGTTGGCCCCCAAAACCTGCCTCGCCAATACATCTAAACCCACAGTTGCCATCGTCTACAACATCCGTCCAGCCAATGATGTATGGAATAATGAAATCAGGAACATCATTTGGCCAAGGAAATGCACATGCAGTCATTTGTTGGGTCTCTGCGCGTACAAATAAAACGTTGTTAACACATTAAGTTTTTTTGTATGCTAAATATTGCAGACAGTAATACATAACATCGCTTACCAATTGACCTTCCCATTTCAACTGAAGAAGAGCTCGACTGTTTCTTGCTACCACGTGTGCTGGATTTGCTGCTCTGACTCTTTGAACGAAGATACTCAAAACCACTAGGGAGACGTTTAGTTGACTTCCCTATAGGCGGTCTCTCTCTGCCCTGTTCTTTTATCTCAGGATCCAGTATGTCATAATCCTCAGGGTGCATTTCACTGTTCAGTACTCGAGCCATCCGGCGTATCACATCGGGGTCACTTGCCCTTATCTTGTTCACAATGGAGTCGAAAAATTCAATGTCCTGGGAAGATGGATCAGGCACTGTGTCCGATTGATCATCATCAACAATTACTTCAAGTTGCCTCCGAAATTTGTTAATAGCTTGGGCGTACAAATCAGCATCCCGCTCCTGGAGACCTAACATCGTACATGCACACCAATGTGTTCTCCACAGAATGTGTTGACACTTCTTCTCCAAACCTTGCTTCAATTTCGTCACCTTACTGTACTCAGCGTTTATCAGGTCCATCGCATAATGACAAACACGACCATGTAGATGCTTGAACAATGAGGATTTCCTCAACACTGCGTGTCCACTCCTAGACTGCTCTAGTGCCTCCTGATCTCAGTATGTTGGTTTTCTATCTAGTGATGAGCCCTTTTAAACAATCGATCAAATGAACCACAACCACTACCGAGATAGTACTTGAAAGTCGAATGTTGACTCTCAACTCCGAAAGTCGCGATGTTTCCCATGTGAAGGACTTCGTCGGTGTATGCCTGCACAAACTTCTCCTCGTACTTCATCCAAGTACTGGTCAAATATTCGACAACCCGTTTGTTTCTCCCAACCCAATGTGACTCCAAACACGACCATCTGTAATCAAATTCTTCAATTGTGCTCGAATAGACGACGCGGTTCCACTATGTGTTCCTAAATAACGATCCCTATCCATTCTTCTTCTCGCCAGTCAAGTCATTAACTTTTCTCTCAATGTCGTTCCCTATATGCCATATGCATAATAGGTAAGGAACTCCGAGAAATATGCGTCCTATAGCCAATGACAAAGCATGCTCTCTATCAGTGATGATCACGTTGGGTTTCACACCGACGCCCATTAGATCGTGCAGCCTTTGGAGTACCCATTCATATGACTCCTTCAGCTCATCTCTCATTAAGCAGTACGCAACAAGAAAGTTATGATTCGTACAGGTAACACCAACTATCTCATAACATGGTCACTTCTTCTAGTTGGTCTTCTACGTACTGTCGAATGACGATGAGTATCATTTGTGGATATGTGCGGAGAAGCTTCAGCGAGTATGAGTGGCACATAAACATTAGATGCAACTCGCCATCATCATCAAATGCAGTCCAGCACATGTACCCGTGCTCATTTGCCAAGTGAAGGCAATGTTGCACGTGTGTCCGACCATCCATCTCCTCCGACCTAACTTTAAATCTCTCATTGTATATTTGCCCCACGTTGACATTATAGTCTGGAAAATTTTGCTTCAACGATGTGTGAATTGTAGCAGGAGTGCAACCAATGTCAGTCATTTCACGTATGTGGATGTTTATTTCAGCTGTCAACGGGTTTCCCCTTCGGTGTCCCTCCTCGTAAAGAATAAACCGATGATTGTGCATCCCTTTGTCACCCGGGTACGTTCGGACAGCCCACATCCCCCCGTTGGAGAGAATGCGCGTATCATGAATGGACACTGACACGATTTTGTCTTCATGTTTAACTGACTGTCGCAATCAATTGTACTGATTTTCCCTCGATATTTCCCATATCGTCAGCATCTTAGATATCATCGCACTGGACCACCCACCTTTCCCTTTTTGTAAGATGCTCTGACCAATCTGAACCCAAATCCTCTAGCAATGTCGTAGGCCCATGCATGTAGGTCATTGTTATTATCAAACCATTGATCCGTTGCAAATTGTCCCGAATAATCTATACCGTCTCCCCCAAATTCCTCAAGCAACACCTAAACAAAATTAATCAAATATAATTATACATAAAATTAATCATATATTTTTTTTCAAAAAATAACACATAATATTAAACAGACGATACGCAAGAATATCGCGTTTCATCCAAGGTACAGACGCATAGCAGACGCACCTAGACCAAGGAGAAAACACGATAAGGACGTGTCTGGATCAAGGAAGAGACGCGCTCTGGGCGCGTCTGATCCTTGGTCCAAACGAGTCCATATCGCCTTCTCACCTTGGTCCGGGCGCGTCTTCTACGCGTCTGTACTTTGGATGAAACGCGATATTGACGCGTTCTTCATCCGGCACAAAAAATTCAAACTCAACTAAAAAGACAACGATTAAACATAAAAATTTACTTCTTCTTCTTCAGATGATGATTCGTTACTCATTTTCAACAAATTAGTGTTTAGATTTTGAGGATTTAGATGGAAAGGGAGAAATTTCTAGAGAGAGAAAGAGAGTGAGGAGTTGTTGGGAAGTGTTTGAGGGCCAAGAGCATAGCATGGAATTTTTATGTCAATTAAGGGCGATGCATAGTAAAATGAGGGCGACAAAGAGCAATGCCCTGTAGTAATTCATACTCCCTCCGTCTCATATGCATAGTCCATTTTTGATTGAAGAGTTATGATACTTTTTTTGGGAAATTGTGTTTTTAGAGAGAAAACTTTTTTGGGAATTGTGTAAGGTTGGATTGGATTGGAAAGAGTTACCAATTCAAAGAAGAGGGTCTATATCATATAAAAAATGTCTCTTATTTCCATGATGGACTTTAGATATGGGATAGAGAAAATATATTATTGAAATTGTAAAATGACAAACATATAAAAATAAAGAAAGTTAATAGTAAATTGACAAATATTGGTACCTATTTCGTTCAACTTTTGTTATTAGAAAAAGTTCTTATTATTGTTGATTTAACAAGACATGAGAAGAGAAGAGTAAATTATATTTATCCTACCTAATATTTATGGTGATAATATTTGTACACCCGACATTTGTGAAATAATTTTTATCTTACCTGACATTAAGTGAAATTGATTTTTAGTGGCAAACTCCGGTTACTTCTCATAGAAAATGAGAAAGTACGATAATGCCCCTATATAACTATGTGAATGTATCGTGTTGCTCATAATATTAAGAAGGAAATGACTTAAATGACCCTTTCATTGTCTTGTACGGAAAAAAGATGTGTCAAAACTCCAAACAGAAAACACCAAGAATCGATTCCTCTCACACTCATTTTCTTCAACACTCTTCTCTTAATGTCATATGAATTAATATTAAGGGTAAAAACGTCAATTTATATTTAATTGAGAGTCATATGAATTAATATCAAGGGTAAAAAAGTCAATTCATATTTATCTTTTGAATGTTACGCTGAAAAATCCAATAAAAATCAATTATAAAATATTTTAGGAGGTTTAAATTTATGAATACTTAATATCAGATAAGGTGAAAATTATTTCATAAAATAGTTGTGCAAAAACTATTACCACAAATTAGAAGTAGGGTAGAAAAGAAAGTGTCATGATTTTGCGGCAAAGATGAACTATTCAAACAAATAGTATTTGTGCACAAAGAAGCTAAGATTTTGCCCTGTCAGTTTAAAAGAGCGGGCAAATGAATACGACTTGCGATATTATTGATCACAATTATTTTTAATTATATCGAAAAGCGCGTTTTTGCATTTTCCGCCATTTTTTGTCTTTATCGTTGAATACTATTTTCTAATAAAAAAATGTCATAAGGGAATACAAGTTGGAAAAAAAAAAAAAAAAGTTGCAGCGGGCTGCTGAAAAGTGAAAACCAGACTCGTCCTAAACCAAATTTATCACCGTTTGGTTTCAAAAGAAAAATATCATCGTAGGCTATTATGTGCAAGTAAAATAAAAAAATATTCATGATTCATTCCTTATTTACTGCACACAATATATATTTGTAAGTAAAATTTAAAAAATTTAATTTATCGTTAATAAAAAGTAGGGAAAGATACAAGATGTGAATTTCGTTCTCGAGTATGTGTAGTGGCTTGAACTCATTTTAATGATCTCATCAACATTTCATTCCTTTTTTCGATTATTAAGAACCAAAAAACTTAAGAGTTCATAGACTACAACGAACACCAAACAAAACAACAAACAAACATCTCCAAAAGAAAATGTTACCACCAAACAGCTAAAAATAATTAACACAACAAGTATTTTCGCGATCACCACAACCAAAAGAAATCTTCGCATTTTAAACACGATGCAAGATCAGTAACTTCAGTTTGGTGGATCATCAAGGACTCGTGCGCCTATATCATTCCCAATAATATTAGCCATTAAGTCAATTTTAGCATCAATGTCATCAAGATTATCCTCTTCCAATATGTTCGCACGCCTAATCCTCCTTACCTTTTGAACATCTTTTTGGCCACAAACGATTCTACAATTTGTATCTATGACAAGCTGCCACTTAGATTTCATCAATGTGTTCTGTTTTCTGTTATTCCCGACTTTACCTTTTGAAACCTCAACAATGGAATTCTCAAGATTAGCAAATAACTCACACCCAACCTCACCATCAAAGGAACCCATCGGGTTGCTAAGTGTACGATCACTATCAGAGTCGGCCCTCAGATTCCTAACCGCCACACAATTGATTTTGGAGCCACTTAAAAGAGCATTCTTGTAAGATAACCTGCCAACATGTTTGTTGCTATCCAATAATTTTATTAGAAGTATCCACAAACCCGTCATAAACGGAAGCCTCAAGAGAGTAAGGTACAACTGTGTCATCTCTCCCCATAATCCTCAACCCATTGTTAACCTTACAAGGGGTGGAGATGTGCAAAGCATTCGAAGCAAAATCACCATCATTAATCTTTTTGGGGGTCCACTTCTGGGGATGTTTTGCTGTAGCAGGAAGCATAACAACTTGCTTTTTTGTTGAATCTAGCCTAAGAAACAAAGAGCTTCCTGTGGTCAACAATTCTAAGGTTCATCTCGTTAATGACTTTTCTCTCATCGTCCTTGCTTGCATACCGCACAAAACCAAATTTTCAACCATTTCTTCCAACTTTTGCGAGGATATACGTATCAATAACAACTCCAAACTTGCTAAATAAACATTCCATTCCTTAGCAATGATAATTTTGTGTAAGTTCCACAATTTTGGAATTCATTCTAAACATTTAAACTGTTCCAAAATCAAATCCACATCTTACTTCTTCTTTTTTTTATAATTAGCGGTCAAAAGACCCTTTTATTTAAAGACTGACTTTATAATCAGGCAAAACAGCCGGCAAAGAAAACAGACAACCAAGAGTAGAAGAAGTTTCCACACCAAATGAGCCCAACCTGAAAAATACAACCACAGGACTACCAAATCCAGACTAACAAAGATTTAATGAAGAATGCTAAAATAGATTAAAAATTTATAGTAATTTTGACCACTAGAAACGCAGATAGCACTTGCAATTGAACTCCATCCACCTCCATGTTGTGAAACCCATCGTAAGAGATTATCGGCTGTATATTGCAATAGTCAGGTGAATAATTGGATGCTTTTCAACATACACCACCAACAGGGGCTGCATCTGAGATTAAGATAATATATTAATTTACCTAATTAAAAAAATATACATTGTGTATTAATTTAGAATAATGATAAATATTTTATTTAAAATTTCTAGTTGATATTCCTTCTATTATAGGAAAGGGTTATTAGATTCTAATAATACGAACTTTGGGCCATATAAGACTTAATAATATGAACTTTCTATTTGATTCTTAATAATACGAACTTTGACCCCCCGTTGGCTACAGTAACACGCTACCGAGTTAATGATTATTTGACTCGCCGGAAACATGAGTTGGCAGGCAAGGCATGTGTTCCCTCTTGTTTGACCTTGCCACCTCAGCAGTTGACAAAAAAGAATGTCATGTCAGCCCCCCTCTTTCTTTCTCTCTCCTCTCTCCCTCCCCTCTCTCTCCTTTCTTTGTTTCAGATTTCCGATCCAACCCGCCCCCCTTTTCACAATCTTCATCTTCCTCCCTCTGAAACACAACCTAGTTCAAATCAATTAGCAATCTTCATCTTCCTCCCTCTGAAACACAACCCAGTTCAAATCAATTAGCAAAAAGAAACCAACAAAAATTCACAGCATAATCAATGAACCCAGTACCAAAAAAAATGCACCAACTCGCAAAATTGAACAAAACCCAGCTCAAATCAAGCTGAAAACCCTCAAATCATCTCATCAATCAGCAAAAACGAACACAACCAAGAAGAAACCCACAAAAATTCACAACATAATCAACGAACCCAACGCCAAAACCTGAATCAATCACCAAAAACAAACACAAACCCAGTTCGAATCAAACACAAAACCCTAAAATCAAAAGGGCAGTTACCTTGTTCAGGTTTGCAACTGGGTGGATCTTCAAAAATCGACAGTGAAAACTGCTTATGCGCCATTCCAATATCAAACAATATCACCCCAGATCTGGGATCATCGACGACAATCCCTTTGACAGGGAGCCATATGAAGAGTTCTTCCTGCGTCAAACCTTGCACCCCTCTGAGTTCTCCATAGCTGAGATTAGCCCTGATTACGCTCTCGAAGAGAATCCTGTTTTCGAACTTGGCCACGCATGGCGCGTCGAGAAAGACCTCGAGAAGTCTGCCATTTTCGTCGGTGTATTGGAAGGATTTGACCTCCTTTGGGAGGAGTCCCGGCGGGAGGCCCTTTCGCCGGAGGAGGTCCCGCCGGAGGAGGTCGTGCACGGTGGAGGAAGCGGCGGAGGAGAGGGTGGAGGAGGAGGAGGAGGGAGAGGGGAAATCTGAAACAAAGAAAGGAGAGAGAGGGGGGGAGAGAGGAGAGAGAAAGAGAGGGCCGATGACACATTTTTTTGTCAATCACGAGGTGGCAAGGTCAAACAAGAGGGAACACATGTCTTGCCTGCCAACTCATGTTTCCGGCGAGTCAAATAATCCTTAACTCGGTGGCGTGTTATCAGAAATGCAGTCAAAGTCAGATTATTAAGAATCAAATCGAAAGTTCATATTATTAAGTCTTATATTGCCCAAAGTTCGTATTATTAGAATTCAATAACCCTATAGGAAATGAAGAAATGACATTCAAAAATTTCAAAATAAGATAATATATTAAGATGGACTCCACTAAAGATTCAAAACAATGTGGAATATCATTGTACATTTGCACATATTCTAATTTATAGGTCCTAGGTCCAAAATGAATCGCAAAATTATGAGACCTAAATATCACATCAAAAAATAAAATAAAATGTCAATAAAATCATTAGAATGAGTTCTATTGGCCCTGTTTTTTTTGCGGTATTCTGCGGTATAAGGCGGTATAGTGTGGTGAAATTGTAGCGGGTTGTGGTGTAATTGTGACGGATTATTGGTATGTTGTGGTAAGTTTTTTTTTGTATATATATAAATATTGTATTGATAATTGTGAAAAAGTAATTTATGGTGAGTTGTGATGAATTGTGATAAAATGGTATTTTGTGGCGGATAACAAACTACGGTAAGCTGTAACACCGCAGTTTGCCAACCACAGAAAAGAACAGAGATTTAAAAAATTGGAAACACTACAGAGCATACGAACCTACATTGAAATTGACTTTAACTTGGCCTTCCAGATGACCTCTTTGCTTGCACAGCTGCACAGCCGCACGGGAATCGGGATCACAAGTTGTTTTCAAAAGAACACATCCCATAGAATATAAACGTTACATAATTGATAATTATTAGGGATGACACTCAGTTCGGAATTTGAGTGAATCCGACTCGCTTAGTAGTAAAATTCTGAATTTGAATCTGATTAAAAAAATTTGACTCCGAATTCGATTACAATTGAAATGGATATGGAGATGACCACCTCTGATAAATCTGATTAAGTCTGATTATAGTAATTAGTAAAAAAAATTTACAAAAAATAAAAACAGTAGAAATTAGAGTTTTATTTTAACAAGTAAGATATATTAATCAGAGGTATTCAGAGATAGAAATAATCAGAACAGAGGAAATCATTTTGCGAAAACGTAAAAAAGCTAACCAAAGTCGGAAGTAAGGTGATCGGAGTCGGAGGTAATCGAGTCGAAGTTTGAGTTGAAGTTGGGCACCTTCGATTAAATTTGGATTTAAAGATCTATCTACCTCCGAATAATTGCATTTGAAGGTGAACACCACCTCTCAATTATTAATTGAAGCGAAAGTGAAGGCGGTATCTCATCCATTTCTAATCCGTTGTCATCCCTGATAATTAATTTAAACTAGTAATGACGGGTGGAATTGAATCTTCAAATAATGACACACCGCAAATTTCATGAATTAGTATGAACACTGAGAAGAGGTGAAAGTCAGACACGTGGCTATTACTCATATGCATTTGTTGTATCATCGCACGTGCCTTGTTTAATTTGGCACATGCATTACCTCTTCATTCTCATTTCCATCTTGTTAGCCCTACTTTTCAACATCTCACCAACCTGACCATCACTTCAAATTTAGTTCATTTCCATTTTTCCATTGAATTGAATTTAATTATATTTTGGTGTAATTCTTACATAAATCAATAGATGACATTCAATGCATAGATACAAAATTATAATATTTCTGCTTACCCACTAGCTCCGCCTCAAATTATTTGCCGCTATCAATCATGCAATACATCTTACGTTCTATATTCATGGTCTCCAGTGTTATTATTTAATTAATATATTATTAATAATTTTAATATTTTATTTTTATGATAATATTTTCGTTATAAATTTAATTGTGATAATTTCATATAATTTATAATATATATTGAAAAATTTATGATTAAAATTTTTAAAATTTGACTACACAATTTTCAAAAATGACAATTAATATGGAATAGATAGAGTATTAGACTTTGATTCTTAAGATTATCTCACCATATACAATGATTCATTACAAACTACTACCAATAAATTGATTATGTAAAATAATTTATATAAATATATTTTTAAAACATTTGTCAATGAATATTAGTAGCAATCGATAATAAAAATGGGGTCACATTGATGTAAAAAGTAAAAAAGATAGTTGAGCCCTATTCTTTTGTGTGGTAAGATAAAACTTATCCGCACTATCACATGTACAATTATCCACATTATTCATACTACTTTTGTAAAAGTCCCAAGTTTGTAAGAGGTTGCACCATTAGATTAGTCGTCGAACCATTAGGTCTTAGTTTAAGTTTTAAGGATGAAACTTCTTTTAAGAGGGTAATAATCTAAACCCCAAAATTTGGTATGTGTTTACCATTATGTTGTTATTTGTTTCTTTTTTTGTAAATTTTATCTATTGATACTATAGTTTATAAAACTGTTGAAATTCTAACAAGGGTAAAACAGTGATTTTGTGCAAGGGGACGTTGCATGATAAGACTATATTTGTAATTTTGTGTAATATAACCTTATTATTATTATTATTATTATTATTATTATTATTATTATTATTATTATTATTATATGTGGGTAGTTTAATTAGTAACTATCTCGTGTAAAATTTTTTTCCAGAAATTTGGGAAAACCTATTATTATTATTATTAATAACCATTTTTAATTGAATAATTATAATTATTTTATATTCTTTTTATTAATTATGGATATAAATACCACACTATGAGTCAAACCCTAGTCTTTTTTAAAATCCAAAAATTTTCCCACTCTCTTCCTCCCTCTGTCTCTTTCAATCAATGCACCGCCGCCTAGACCATCGTGCGCCACCGCCCACAACAACCACCACCTAATGCAACACCGCCCAAGCCACCACCAACTACCAACCTCTCTTCCTCCCCTCTCTCTTTTGCCTTATTTCTCTCTATCCCGCTCAACTATGCGACACCAATAACACCTGCGTTGTGAGGATTCTGTCACCATTACGCTGCCGCTCAACCAGCCACCACGCCCTTTAAGGATAACTTCCTAAACCCTAGTTTTGTTGTGTTTTAATTTATTATTAATGTTATTATTATGATTGTTGACATAAATTGTAAGTTTAAAGTTTGTAAAATGTAATTTTATATCTACCGTTTTAATGTGGTAATTATTAGTATTATATTCATGTGAAAAGTTAATTATTTCCACCCCAACTTTCCACAAATAATAGCCGCATCATGTTAAATTGTTATGCATTCATAAAGTTATTATTTTTTATTATCAAAAGTTTACGTAAAAAGTATCTATATTAATTTGTATTATTTAATGTCATTATATTCTGAGTGCAATTAGTGTTATGTTTATTTTTAGTAATAATAATTTAATTCTTTAATATATATTAGTTTTAAAGGTTGCATCTTTTGTATTAAAGTTGGGTTTTTGTGTTATGTGACTACTCTAACCGAGATGAGCAGTTATGGTTGTTTTACAAGAGTGTGGAGTTGTCTAAAAAGTGTAGTTATGAGTTTAGAGGTCAAGATTAATGTAACACCCCAAATTAAACAATCATTAGACTGGAGTAATCACCTTGATAGCTTAAAATGCTCGGGAACCTACTTACATTAAAGCCGTAAATCCATAAGCTTCTTGAAGTATAACCCCCATAACATGAGTTAAACACCACGAAAACACGAGAATCCAAAACCGAGTGAAAGTTATGACTTAAGACTGTTAAAAAAAGAATGAATCAAGGTTGTGGGAAAACACAATAATTTTGAGCCGTGGAGCAACCACTATCTTGAAAGTGATTACGACCCGACCTCGGTGCCAATCGGCACTGTCGGTCGCTCCCCAAGGTTAACTCAGATAACCCTTGGACACGTGCACTCGTGGCCAAGGATTTGGAGTATACAAAACTGATTATCCAGAAAGAGAGGAGAGGAGAGTTATGTGTTTCGGTGTGATCACAACAGTGCTGGCATAACTCATATTTATAGTGAAAACTGACTGAGTTGAGGAAGAAGAAACTGAAGAGATAAGAGCCATTATTTTGGGCGGGAACCATGGAGATAATGAAGAAAGGTGGAAGATCGATGAATTGATGAATAAAATCAATTAAGTCAAACGGCTAGTTAATGCCCAATAAAAACACAAGATCTTCTGAAACAAAATCGGCCCAAAAAGGTAAAAGAAAGCCCACAACCCACGCCCAACCCGGACGACTGAGTGCGCGCATGTGGAGGCCCAAACCATACCCTTCTCCCTAAAAACCACTTCTAAGTCAATACAACACAAGGTAATAAAGGGGAATATATAAACCACAAAAGATTTCATTCTTCCTCTTATGTGGGACAAAGAAAGATGGAAAAGAGAGAAAAAAACCTTGTAGACATTTAACAAACCTCACTTCCAACAATCCCCCACAAATGGCTTACAAGGTAACCATAAAAGAAAAGCAACAAAACTGGGCAAAAACAGGTCAGATATTTAGGCATCAATATCTTTCGATTTGAATTGATACATTAGTGATGTGAGGCAACAATAAAAAAAATCTTACAAGTGGACTAGGCCTTGAACTAGGAAGACTTTGATCGAGACCCCCACAACATATATCAACCAATAGAGAAGCATACTCCGCGATAAAACACTTGTGCCTTTATGGACATGCGCACATCTTGGGACTCATAAGTGCTCTAGAGAGATAGCCCAAATCTTTCATAGAAGGTAGCCAAACCTTCACATTTACGTAAGTAATTCCATCAAGTCTTATCTTAACATAGACCACCACAAATGTGACTATGGAATTATTAGAGCAAATTAGTTCATCCTCACATTTAATAGTCGGTGAATCCATCAGTGCATCTCACAAGCACCCCCCACAATGGGCGTGGATTCATTAAGAGAATGATCTCAACCTTAAAGCACTACTTAGCACCATAGGGATAAAAATGTAGTGCACCTCGAAGATTAGTATGGTTTTATTTGACCAAATTATTGGTATCCATCGTACATCTTCAAGCCATAGGCTTAATTCCTATCCCCCTCGATTCCTTGAAAATAACTCATCTAGCCAATCCTTTAGTCAAAGGATCCATCAAATTCTTCTCGGATCTCACATATTGCAAGGATATGACACCATGTTTTAGCAATTGTCTCACTGGATTGTGTCTAACACGGATATGTCTCCTTTTCCAGTTGTAGACACTATTATGAGCCACTTGCTTCCTGTGAGTCACAATGTATAGAGATAGGTGTCTCTTGCTTCTCCCATAGTGGCACGTCTGCTAAGAGACCTCTAAGCCACTCTACTTCTTAACCTGCCAACTCAAGAGTAATAAATTCAAATTCCATGGTAGAGCGGGCTATACAAGTATTTTTTTACAGACATCCAAGAAATAGCCCCTCCACTAAGGTAAATACATAACCACTAGTAGAACTAACTTCATCATTATCATTGATCAGAAATCCAGTTTGCATCACAATATCCTTCTACAAGAACAGGAAAATTATTAAAATGCAAATACCAATCAATTATACCTCTAAGATACTTAAGCAAACGATGAAATGCATTCCAATGTTCTTGACTAGGATTATGTACATAACGACTCAATCTACTCACATCATAAGCAATAGCAGGACGAGTAAAGTTCATCAAAAACATTATGTTCCCTATAATTTTAGCATACTCAGATTGAGGCACACTAGGACCGTTGTTCTTCTTTAAAAATATGTTGGGATCATAGGGAGTTCTAATAGGTGTCACATCACACATGCTAAATTTCTTTAACACTTTCTCAATATAGTGTGACTGTCATAAAGGATAACCAGAGTTGGTTTTTCGAATTTTAATCCCTAAGATCACATCAGCTTCACCCATATCTTTCATTTCAAACAAAGAAGACAACAATTTTTTTTTGTCTCATTGACTGTAAACAAATTTGTACCAAATATCATCATGTCATCAACATATAAGCATAAAAGCACACAATCTGATCCAATCATCTTTGAATAAACACAAGAATCAGACAAATTCGCTTTAAATCCATTTTTGACAACAAAACTATCAAACTTCTCAAACCATTGTTTGGGAGCTTGCTTTAGACAATAAAGATTTTCTCAATATGCAAACTTTATCCTCCTGGCCTGATACTTCACAACCCTCAAGTTGGGTCATATAAATTTCTTCCTCTAAGTCACCATTAAGAAATACTGTCTTTACATCCATTTGATGCACAACAAGATAAAAAATAGCAGCTAAAGCAATCAAAGTTCTAATAGTGCTTATTTTTGTAACAGGAGAATAAGTGTCAAAATAATCTATCCCTTTCTTTTGGTCAAAACCTCTGATAACAAGTCTAGCTTTATAATTATCAATTGAACCATCAGATCTCAACTTCTTTTTGAAAATCCATTTACTATTAATAGGTCTACAACCCTTAGGCAGATCAGTTAATTCCCAAGTTTTTTTAGACTCTAGGAAGTCTACTTCACTTTTAATGGCTTCTTTCCAAAAGGCTGCATCAATAGACCTAATAGCCTCAGCATAAGTTTTTGGATCTTCCTCAATCAGAAATAAAGACACAAAATCCTTGGACAAGGCATCCACGTCATAATGATTAAGAACTTCAACTAGGAAAGCAGTAACAAAGTCAGGTCCAAAATCAGCTGTAGTTCTTTGCCTTTTACTTCTTCTAGGTTCAATTTCCACATTTCTAGCATTAGAACTAGAAGCAGGCAAGCTCACATTCTCGGGCATAACATCAGGCACAACATCAGTTACCACATCAGACACATTCTTCTTCAACGGAAATACATGCTCAAAATTTTTTGCATCTCTATATTCAGAAATTCAATAATCACTTAAAGGCATGAAACAATAAGCAGCATTGTTTTGAGCATAACCAATAAACACAACATCAAAAGTCTTAGGGCCTATATTGGTACATTTATGACTAGGCAAAGCAACTTTAGCTAAACATCCCTACACTTTCAAATAATTCAAGTTAGGGGCATACCCTTTCCAAATTTCATATGGTGTGTGGTCCATCTTTTTATGGGGAATCTAGTAAGAATAAAACAAGCAGTTAAAACAGCTTCCCCCCACATGTTATCAGGGAACCCAGAACTTAGAAGCATGACATTCATCATCTCTTTAAGGGTACAACTCTTACGTTCAACTATATCATTTTGTTGTAGTGTGTAAGGAGTAGTAGTTTTATGAATAATACCATTTTTCTAACAAAAAAACAGCAAAAGAATTCAAATCATATTCACCACCCTTATCAAACCTAAGCCTCTTCATTTTTCGATCTAGTTGGTTTTCAACTTCTGCTTTATATTTTAAGAACATCCCTTGAGCCTCATCTTTAGAATTAAGAAGGTAGACCTTAGTATTTCTAGAGCAGTCATCTACAAAAGTGATATACCATTTCTTTCCTCCTTTGCTCATTGTGTTCTTAAAATCGGCTAAGTTTGAATGAACAAGTTCAAGCAATTGTGTTGATCTTGTAGTTACTGATTTAAAAGGTTTCTTGGCAAATTTTGCTTCAAACCAGACA
The DNA here is from genome assembly GCA_029582165.1 of Portulaca oleracea. Classification (NCBI taxonomy): domain Eukaryota; kingdom Viridiplantae; phylum Streptophyta; class Magnoliopsida; order Caryophyllales; family Portulacaceae; genus Portulaca; species Portulaca oleracea. The sequence goes on from CM055870.1 coordinate 14,280,287, forward strand.
TCATATTTAGAAAAAAAATTTGTGCTAACATTCAGAATTATTTTCATGTTCTTTAGTCTGTTTAGGGAAGCATAATTCACATGTCCAAGTCTACCATGCAAAAGATCAACAGACTCAACAATATAAGCAGAAGTCAAAGCATTCCATGAAAATCAGAAGCAACATTTAGAATATATTAGTCATCACTACGATACCCCTTCCCAACAAATACCCTATTACGAAGAATAACAATTTTTTCAACCTTTCGGTTTACCTCAAAACCAACAACATCAAGGAGGCTACTAGAAACTAAGTTTCTACGAAGGGAAGAGACATAAAAAAACATTGTTTAAGCATAAAGATTTTCCAAAAGTAAATTTAAGGAGAACTTTCCCTTTACCCAATACCGCAGCAGTGGTAGCATTGCCCATAAAGACATGTTCACCATCAGGAACCTCCTCAAAATCATGCATCAGTTCCTTGTTGGTGCAGAAATGCTTAGTTGCTCCATTATCCAGAATCCACTCGGTATTGTTGCTGACCATATTAGCCTCCACGATTACTGCACAAAACACTTCAAAATCCTCAGTTAGATTAGCTTGATTCTGACTACCATTTTGTCCAGCGAGTTTCTAGTGGACTTGATTCACTCCCTTCCGCTGGTTGCACTAGTATGCCTTATGGCCAAGTTTGCCACAAACATAACAGAGAACCTTCGGCTTCTAGATTTTAGTGTTAGGCTTTTTTAATTGATTTTGATGCTTGGACTGCTTCTGATATTTCTTGTTCTTTCCTTTAAACTTGTCCTTATTAGAGGGTACAATAGATTTAACTAAATAATTCAAATTAAGAGAAGCCATCTTATCCTTCAAACGATTTGCTTCCTCAGTTCTCATGGGGCTGGTCAATTCTTGAAGGGTCAGATCCTTCTTCTTGTGCTTGAGGTGATTCCTATAGTCACTCCAAGATGGTTGAAACTTCTCAATCAATACATTCGCTTGTAATACCTCGCACATCTTTATTCCTTTATTCAAAACTTCAGCACACAGGTTCTCATACACATGAACTTGCTCCAGAATAGGCTTGTCATCTAAACTCTGGAATTGCAGCCACTTGCCAACGACATACTTCTTCTTTCCAACATCATCAGCGCCATACTTGATCTCGAGCTTGTTCCATATGGTTTTTGTTGACTTGAAATGACAAACATATCAAACAGTGGGTTGGACATGTTGTTGAGAAGATAATTTCGTGCCACTTTGTTGTCTTCCACCAATTTCTTTTTGGCATTTTCACCCAGTGGAACAACTAGAGTTCTTGGGGTAGTAGGAGTTTGCTCAGGATCATTCTATGGAGGTGGAACATTTGGATATTAAAGATGAGGTGAGGATAAAACATAACCAATCTCTAATTGCTCAAGATAAAGCAATAATTTATGATACCATCGTTTATAGTTGGTTCCATCGAAAGTCTCAATTTTGTAGATTTCACCGAGGGTTTTGGGAGGAGTAGCCATTGATATTTAATCACTTTCAAATTGTTAGAAAAAGAATGAATCAAGGATGTGGAAAAACACAATACTTCTGAGCCGTGGAACAACCATTTCCTTGAAAGTGATTACACCCAACCTCGGTGTCAATCACAACTGTCGGTCGCCCCCTAAGGTTAACTCAGATAACCCTTAGACACGTGCACTCGTGGCCAAGGATTTGGAGCATGCAAAACTGATTACCTAGAAAGAGAGGAAGAAAATAGGAGAGGAGAGGAGAGATGTGTGTTTCGGTGTGATCAAAATAGTTCAAAATAGTACAAACATAGCTCTTATTTATAGTGAAAACTGTCTGGGTTAAGGAAGAAAAAACTGAAGAGACAAAAGTCATTACTGTGGGCGAGAATCATGGAGATAATGAAGCAGGGCGGAAGATCAGGACGAATTGATGAATAAAATCAATTAAGTCAAACGGCTAGTTAATGCACGATAAAAACGCAAGATCTTCCGAAACAAAATCGGCCCAAAAAGGTAAAAGAAAGCCTACAACCCACGCCCAGCCCAGATCGGCTAGAAAAGATTTCATTCTTCCTCCTATGTGGGACAAAGGAAGATGGAAAAGAGAGGAAAAACATTGTAGCCATTTAACAAATCTCACTTCCAACACTATTATTACCAATATAGTTTTGAATATGGAAAGTCTTAATGGACCCAGAAAAAATTGGATTACTCCTTTGAACTCCAAAATACCATTTCAAGTTTTCTTCTTGGTACTTTTGCTCACTTGAATCTCTTTACTACCTGTACAAGTATTATTCCTTCAAGGCTACATCAGAATAAACAGTAGCAACTCTCCAACATTTCTCAATTCAAGTTACTTAAAGAAACAAGTAAGACCCCATCTACCAATTTCAACAACACCAAGAATGATTTCCCCATAATTCACTATTTTTTCTAAGAGCATCGACCATATAATTATACAAACATACCAAAACATCGGCAACAACGCTACTGTCTTAAGGTGAGTATTCAAACAACATACACTCACCAAATAACAATTAATAAGTTCATCCAACATTATTCCACTTGATTCATCCTTTTTACACCAAATTCTCCCACTTTTCTCAAGCAAACACCATTCTAATCTCATGCAAACCTTTCCAGAAACCAAACTTTCATAATTGAGCGAGTTTTGGTTACTAAAGCTACATCATTCATCAATCAACCAACAAAAACTAATGTCATCACTTACGCACTAAGTCCAACACTTCCATGCCCAATTCACATTCAACACAATCCAAATTGATAAATTGACATAATAATACACTTGTTATATGAATTGCACTAAGAAGAACAGTAAATTTTAGAACTAAAACTTGAAATTCAAATTTAGGAAAATTTAGGGTTTTACCTTCAAAATAGGGAAGAAGAAGTGAGAAATAAGGAGGTGAAGGTGGTGGTCGTTGGTGGCGCCGGTGGTTGGGGCGGATTTGTTTCATTGAAAGCGAGGTCAAGTGACTCCGCTTAAATTTTTAAAAAAAAAACTGTTTTTGAAATAAAATAAAAAATTACGTAGAATTAGATTATATAAGTCAATGTATAATAGTGTTCATTGAATGAAAATTGATCCAGCGGTTGGGGTATATCTTTCCACACAATGGTGTGTGGGTTTAAGGGTTTGTTGATTCATGGTTTGGATTTTTGTTTTTTTTTTTCAACAAAACTTGGCCTCCTCTTCGCTACTATCTCCTTGATTCACCAAACACTATTCTCCATAAACCTTGCATTCAAATTTGAAACTCTTGTCTCCAAAATTCCATCTCCTAGCCTTTCTCCCATCGACACCAACTTCAAAATCACCGGCGTGGATGTCGGACAATCGACGGTGATGGAAACTACCTTGAGGCCACCTTCGCAGTTGCCTGCCCAACCGTAATATGCTCTGCCCAGCCCCTTGACAGTCCATCTATTGGTCTCTCTCTATCTTTTCTCTCAATTCAGCTTCTTGTACTTTATTATTGTAAATTACTCTTTAAGTTTTAACTTTCTGTTATCATTCATGATTCTTCTAAATTAAATTTGTTCTTAATTTAAGGCATTCTAGTAAATTACTCTTTAAGTTTCAATTCAAGGTATTCTAATATTCTTAATTCTTTTGTGGCTAAATTAGGGTTTGTATTTTAAATCAAAAAATTACTCGGAGGTACCCTAACTTTTAAACTATTTTCTGGTACTCCAACTTTTCAAAACTCATTTTGGGGTACCCTTAATTTTAGGATTAGGAATTAATGGGTAATTTTCCAACCAAAGTCAATTCGGTTTTGTTAACTGACTGAAATACCCTTAATTTTTGAATGAGATAGACGATAATGCCCTTATAATTGCCCGCATCTACTGCCCTCGCTGATTGGGTCTTGAAAACTGAGGTCTTCTCTGATACTCTTCCTTCCATCGACATTAAACTTGTTCAATTCCCCTTCTCTTCCAACCTCCACTGTGCGGTGTTAGGATTCTCAGGGTTTTGTTAGCAAACAAACAATAATAAAGGGCAAAAAAAAAATAAAGATTCAACACAAGGAATTAACGTGGAAAAACCCAAACCGGGACAAAACTACGAACCATGCACTATCAGAGGATTACAACGGTGTTTCAAAGATTCCCAGACCTCAACAATCTCTCACAACCTTCCTAGAGTTACAACTTGAGAACTCAACACTCATAGTTGAGCCTCACACAACTCCCTCAGGAACACAGAGATTACAGATCAATCTCTTGTGGTATAAGATGAAACACTCTTAATTGCTATATCTCATATGGAGAACTGATCCCTATATATACTAGAAGGTACAGAAGGGAAACCCTAGGTTACAACCTAGAAATAGTCGTCACAAAGAAAACACAATCGTGGGCATTCATTCACGACCCATCAAAATAGCGCGCGGCAGCCATCAGACGTTGGTAGCGCTTATAGGCGCTGGTAACGCCTATAGGCGCTGGCAGCGGGTCGTCTCGGGCATGCTTCGGGAGGAAACATTGGTCCCTCCTCTTCGGCGCTGGCAGCGCCTCCTTTGCGTGGCTTTTCTTCTCCTTCTTCCTTCTTCCTTTTCACTTGGTCTCCACACACAATACATTGGTCTTCACACCCAACAATCTCCCACTTGAAGACCAATTGCAAACGCAGTCTTCGACTACTTCAACACCTTCTCGAATCCTCTAGTGCATCCATCTCGATCTTGTTCAGCAAAGATCAACTGAGGTCCCAGTTGACCTCTCATCAACTCCTCTTTTTGCAACAAGCTCCCACTTGAACTGATCACGCCCCTGCAACTGAGACATACGCATCATCGTCAACAACTTAGTTGAATTTTGGATTGGGATTTTACCTCGTGTTGAAATTGTCGAACTCTCGTGCAGGTTAGATGCATTCCTCGACTGACCATCCGTTCCGGCAACCTCGACCGGAAACCTCCTCGTTTCTGGTACCCTTCTCTCATCAGAGAAGCTCACACGCCTTTGACGAGCATGAACAGGCACGTTAGAGTTATCAATGACAAAATATAGTTTCCCCTCTTTCCTACAGGTAATACTATCTATAAAATCACAGACCAATATGGGCAGCAAGTGCAAGGTTTCGACAAAGTTGGGCAGGCTATGGTCCACCATTATGGGGGTCTGCTGGGTACAAATGATGCTGGGAGAATTCCTATTAACCAAGAGGTGATGGACATGGGTCCAAAACTCAATGTTGAGCAACAATTGGAGCTGTGCAAAGGCTTCAGTGACAAAGAAATTAAGGAGGTTTTTTTCCCTATCCCAAACTCCAAATCACCCGGACCAGATGGGTTTAGTAGTAGCTTTTTCAAGGAATCATGGCCGCAAATAGGGGACCTTGTTTGCAGTGTTGTGAGGGAATTTTTCAGTACGGGAGTTATGACACCTCCGTTTAACTCTACCATACTGACTCTAATTCCGAAGAAGGATACCCCAATGCTAACAACAAATTTCCGTCCGATAGCCTGTTGTAATGTTTTCTACAAGAGTATCTCAAAGCTTCTAGCCATGAGAATGAAGCGTACCCTCCCAGTTCTGATTTATGAGGTCCAGGTCGCCTTTGTCCCAGGGAGGGAATTGCTCAACAACATTTTGATGGGACAAGAACTCGCCAGGGGTTTCAATAGGAAGACGAGCCAACTAAGATGCATCCTTAAAATTGACTTGCAGAAAGCTTTTGATAATGTTCAATGGGAATTCATAGATGAGATCCTCAGAGCTTATAAATTCCCCCCAACTTACATCAGGTGGATTCTAAATTGTATCATAACTCCAACCTATACATCAGGTGGATTCTAAATAAACGAAGGTAATCACGGCTACTTCCAAGGGAAAAAGGGGTTGAGACAGGGAGACCCGATTTCTCCTCTTTTGTTTGTCCTCTCAATGGAATATCTCTCTATAAGTCTAGCTTAAGCAGCACAACAGCCAGGATTCAAGTTTTTTCCAAAATGCAGAAAACACAAAATTACCCATCAGGTTTTCGCTGATGACTTGATGATATTCACAGCAGCAAATTTACATACCATTAATCTGGTGGCTGAGGTGCTCGACAAATTCAAGTTAACATCAGGCCTAACTGCAAATGCAACAAAAACCACAGTCTTGATCAATGGTATGCATCGTGGCATAAAGGATCAAATTTTGCAAAGAACTGGTTACTCAGAGGGGACTATGCCTTTCATGTATCTAGGAATGCCCATCACTGACGACAAACTTGGAAAGCTGGAGTGCAACAGGCTCGTGGAAAAAATAACCTCAAAGATCAAGACGTGGGGGAGTGCCAATATTTCTTATGCCGGGAGGATTATTCTTATCAATAATGTCCTCATGGGAATATTTTCTTTTTGGGCATCTGTTATGATAATCCCCACGGCGGTTGTTGAGAGTATCAATAATGTTTGTAGGGATTTCTTGTGGAACACTCGTGGTCAGCACAAGCCTCCTCCCATCAGTTGGAGCTCGACTTGCAGACCCAAAAACCAAGGGGGTTTAGGAATGAAAAACCTTCATCATTGGAATAAAGCACTCATTTACAAGCAGGTTCAGGCTATTGCCGACCGGAAGGAATCTTTGTGGGTGAAATAGGTCCATGAGAGGTACATTAGAGGTGGTGACTGGTGGGAATACCAGCCAAAGCCCGACTCCTGCTTGTATTTCAAGAAGTTATGTCGGGTTAAAGAAGAGATGAAGGAGAACATAAGAAATAGAGCTCAATAAAAGCCTAAGGAAGGTTACAGGAATCCGCAGGGCGATACTGATTCGTGGGCTTGTTCCAGAGTAGTCTGGACAACTTGACTACTCCTAGACACTCCTTTTGCTCCTAGCTGGTCATGCATGGTCGGATCTCAATCAGAGCTAGGCTTAAGAGACATCAGCCGCATATAAACAGCTTGTGCCCTTTATGTCAGGGCCAGGAAGAAACCATCCATCATATTTTCTATGACTGCAGCTACTCCACAACCATCAGGAGAAGTATGCTCGGTGCCCCAGAAGCTACGAACTAGGAGCACTGGTGCAACAAAATCAAGAACAGGAAAGGGCCCCAGTGGAAAAAGGAGTTTAATGCAACAGGTCATATCAGTTATATCTACCACATATGGATGGCAAGAAACAAAAAAGTTTTCAAGAACAAGATGGAGGATCCTGAACATGTCTTCAAGACCATGAAATTTCATCTTCGTGATAGAATTTTGTATCTCAATAGCAAGAATAGGAAATACGCAAACTGTATAGATACAATATGTGCTTAGGTTGTAACTGATGGGTATTTCCCGTATTTTGGAATTTCATTTCACCTTTTCCATATATATATATATATATAATGAAAACCCAAGTGTATTTATATGCTTAGAGTTGTACAGTGTGATATTCATGAACTTTGTATTTTTTTTTCTTTTTAGTATTTTATCTTTAGAGTTGTATTCTTACCGTTTACCGTTGATGACTTGTGTGTGTATGTATATATATATATATATATATATATATATATATATATATATATATCAAACATCAAAAAATTTAATATTAAAATATTAAATAAATTAAAAACTTTAAAAAAAATAAATAATATTCAAAAAGATGGAAATTTTAAAAACAATAATTTAATAATTTAAGAACTAAAAAATTTTACATATTTCTACATAAATCTAAATAATCAAAAATTTATACTTTGCATAGATATCTACCTAATCCTTTATGTAAACTGTTTACCTTTCTTTACCCTACTTGTAATTTTCAACGAGAAGAATAATAGAGTATGAATAAGATTTTCAGAAAGTGAGCCCATATTTAAATGACATGTGAGGTCACAGATGTGGCAACCCTACGTGGTCCAATGCCACACATAAAATTGGTTTGCAGCCCTACATGGTTGTATCACTATAATGCTACTGTTTACACAAACACATCTTATTTTCACTCTCACCGTCACTAAACAACAAAGCATACCGATGGAGAAACATAACTTATCATTATTACATAACATAATTTGTAAACCACTATAGACTTATTGTATCCATGCATTTTATTTAACTGGCAATAACATGCATGCGTTGCGTGCGGTAGATTTAAGGGTATATAAGATTAAATATATTGAAATGTGGTTTAAGCATGAGATGAACTATTTTTATTTAGAATAATTTAATAATAATCCTAAAAGAATTCAACAATGATCTTCCAAATGTGTACAAAATAAAACACTCTACTTACTTGAATAACATTTAACGAATGACTATTCATGCATCAATGTAACGATCTTTACATTATATTATATTCTATGATTCACTCCACTTGAAAATTCTTCATATAAATATGGGCTCACCTTGTTGTTTTTAAAAAAAAAAGTAATCCTACGTTATTTAGTTTTTATCAAATAGTATTTTAAACACTTTTATTGATTTTTTTAGTTTTTTTTCAAGGAAAAGTAATCCTAGAATCTAAATAATAAATATTTTGCATGTGAATATGGACTCACCGTGTTGTTTAAGCCAGTTTTTAGTGATTAAAAATATAAAAGAATTAAGTAAAAGTTTGTAAAAAATTAACAACCTATAGATTATTGACATACAAGAAAAATAATGTTAGAATTTCGTTTAATACCCCAAAAAATTAGATTGTTTATTTCCAATGTTCTTTTTGAGATGCATAAATTAAAATTACGGTATAATTTTGTCTAATAGTTCTAAAATGCTAGGTTATTTATTTTAAACTTTATAACAATGCAGTAAAATTCATAAGATACTACATTTTTTAACGTATTTTCTTTTTACTACATTTGACTTTCCAACCAAAATATTAAAATAAATTTTCATATTTTCATTCTAGCTAGTTTTTTAGTGATTAATACTCAGTTCTAAAAGAAATAAGTAAAAGTTTGTAAATATATTAACAACCAAAATACTAAAATTTCATATTTGCTTAACGTATTTTTTTTTTACTATATTTTATCTTCCAACCAAAATACTAAAATAAAATTTCATATTTTCATTCTAGGTAGTTTTTCAGTGATTAATAGTTTAAAAAAAATAAGTAAAAGTTTGTAAATATATTAACAGCATGTAGATTATTACGTACGAAAAATAATGTTAGATTTTGTTGAATAACTCAAAAATGAATTTCTTTTATTTCCCATTTTCCATTTGAAATTTATAATACAACATATTTTTTTAATTTACTTATTTATTTGTTACGTTTAATTTTCCATTCAAAATTACCAAAAAAAGAAACTAAAAATTATTGTAAATTATTGTACTTAACTAATGACACAAACAAAAAACTTAGTATGTAATTTTGTTAACTTAGAACAAAAAGAAAGGTGGAGAGATAATTATGAAAAAAGTTACAATTTTTGAAATTAATTGATAAGCATTCTACTAATGACATCAAATCAAAATAATAAAAGAAAATAGATGAAGCCAAAAAGGTAATAGAATGAGGGAAAGAGGACACATCTACAATAAATGTAGAACGTAAAAAGGTAAAAAATAATTGAAAAAAATGAAATACGCTATCAATCTACGGTGAATGGAAAAGTAGCCATTCAGGCTTTTATTAGTGATAGATTCGCGAAAATTTTCCTCTATCTTTACTGTATGTGTCGATAAAAATAACTAATTTTCTAATTTCGGTAAACTATCTAGAAAGCTTTCACTCATAACTCATAATAGCCATGTATCTAGAAAGAACTTTAAGTTGAAGAGAGACTTTCGGTTCATTAGTATGATGATCCGACCATCGATCAGTGACCTAATAATAACAACTATCCTTATAACGAAACAAAGGCCAGGAGGAAGAGAAAAGTGCACAATATTAACAGGGTCTAATGAGTGAAGAATGACTAATATGTTGTCTGTTTTCAATTGAGGGTTTGAATTCTCGGTCCGCAAGGTCACAAACAAGTTCTCTGCTTGAAGCATTGGGATTTGCCATCGAAATCTTATATCGTACAACATGTACAGGATAAACTTCAAGATTACACGTTAAAGTATGTTTTTCAAGGTCATAAGACTTTCTGATCACCCCTTGAGCACACGAGAATCATCCCTACGCACCAAGAGAACTGTTAGGGATAATAATAATAATAATAATAATAATAATAATAATAATAATAATAATAATAATAATAATAATAAGAGAATTAGAAGATTGATCATAACGGAAGCGAAATGACTGTTGGATATCGAGAAAAATAAATGCAAAAATAAAGGGGACGAGAATTTTAACGTGGAAACCCGATCCAAGAAAAACCACGAGCGGCACAAACACAAATGAACCCATTATTGTTAGAGATTACAACGAACGATCTCACCCCGAGATCAACATAAAGAGAGAATAACAACTCACACAAATTTTGTCACCAATTGGGATACGAAATTTCTGAATACACCTCCTCCCGTAGGAGATTCCCCCAATTTGGTCACACCAAATAAGGCGAACAAAATCCTCTATTTATAGGGGAAAAAAACTTTCTATAAACCTACTTTGACCCCCACTCCAATTAGATTTAGAATCTAATATAATTAGGAAACCTAACATGATGAGAAAACCTAAATAATATTCTAATAGAATTAGGAAACAACTAATTGTGGGATCAACAAACTGGATGATTTTAAGACACTTTCCTAACAAGAACTTCTATGATTAGATAGAGTTCCCATTTCACACTCAGTTCAAAGATTAGCTCCTCAGTGAAATCATGGAACTATTCTTTGGATACATAGGATTAAGTTAGGAAATGTTAGGATAAGTTATGTTTGGAATAAGTTTAGGATATGTAAGTTATTGGAGGATTAAATAATTCTTTAAAGGATTTCTGGATGGTAATATACCAATCTTTTAGGACATTGGATTATAAGATACCGACCTTTACTATTGGAGAGTAATATCGTTGACCTTTATATCTATATTATTATATCAACAGTAACTAAAAGAATAGTACAACAGTCTCTTTACTGACGTGGCTAACGGAGGGAAAAGAATATGCTCCAACATAATTTTTGAAGAATAAAAAACATAAATTTTGAAGAATTGAAAACATTAAATAATTTATACATACAATTATCTAGTCATGTAAGAAGTTGAAGAACAGGCCCCATTAAAAAAAAAAAATAGAATAACATGGGGCGAGTGAGTTAGCCTAGTCGAGTAGTGAGTTGATCTCTCTGTTCTCTCCCGCGTTACTGCCAGCTGTTCACTCTCACTCTCTCTTTCCTATTGATTCCTTGGTGGCGTGCATTGTGGGGCCACTCTGGGTCCCACTTTTGCTTTCTCTCTCCTCTTTTATTTAATATTCCCTCTCATCACTCTCTGTTCCCTCGTGTTTCCATTCATTCATTTCATTCATTCATTCACAACAGCACAACAACAACTGAACGTCTCCTTCTCTCAGAGAAATCAAATCAAAATCAAATCAAATCTCTCGATTATAATGACAATCCACTCCAATTCCGCCGGATTTTGATCTGAATTTTCATTTTCCGATGGCCAAAACGACGCCGGCCGAGGCAGATCCGGCGAAGCTGAAGAGGGAATTGAGAGTCCTGGTCAAGGCCATTTTAGAGGATGAAGATAACAACAATTACGCCATTGAAGACGCCATTGATAGGGCGAAAGAGCTTCTATCCGCTTTGAAAGACTTGAAAGTCGGCAAGAAAACGTCGTCGTTTAATTCTTGCCCGCCGGAGTTTCGTTGCCCTCTATCGAAACGCCTTATGAAGGATCCTGTCATCATCTCCACTGGCCAGGTATAATTCGATTATTATTGTTTTTATTTTTAAATTATTTCTCTGTTATAGTTTTGGTTTTGGTGCTGTGAAGCAATTTTATTTTGTTTTCGTCTTTTTTACTGTAGCGGTGTCTTTGTCAATGGTGAAAATTCTGATTCTTGTATGAACTGAGGAAATTGATTGCTTGATATCAACGCAAAGTACCTAATTCCGCCTTTCGTCTGTGATATTGAGTGTATGTGACGTGATTTCCTCAAAATGTTTAGTCAATTTGAGTGACGAATTTCATCCCACTTGTTCTTTGTCTGTCTGTGTTGGTTAAAACCCCAATTTAAGGAAGAAAGTGTTGATAAAGTTGAATTATTATGGAATTATCTTTTGTCATTATCAGTAATGACGCCTTAATCCCTTATTCAGCCCCCCCATATCGTTGAAATGGTCCCCTCTTATCTCTGCTGAAGTTATAATCTCTCTGACACACTGTATGTTGAATTCTGGGCTAATAATTTCTGCGCCAGATCTCATTTGTGAATAAATCAATGTGTCATTAGTGGTCTAAACTTGTGGGAGTGTGTCCCTATTTGGGTTATTGCAGACTTATGACAGACCCTACATACAGAAATGGCTCAAGGCAGGACACAGGACATGCCCACTCACCCAACAAGTCCTCACACACACACTCCTCACTCCAAACTACTTGATTAGGGACATGATCTCTCGATGGTGCGAAACTAGAGGGATCGAAACCCCCGATCCTGTTGGATGTTTAACCGATGATGAAGCCACTGAGGTTGATCGCGATCACTTCTTTTCACTTCTCGGTAAAATGTCCAAGTCGGTCCCTGAGCAGAAGGCGGCTGCGAAAGAACTCCGGCTCCTTACCAAGCGAATGCCCTCCTTTCGGGCCCTTTTTGGTGAGAAACCCGAGTTCATAACCCTCTTGTTGAAACCCTTGATTGAGACTCGAAGAGGGTCTTGGAGGGGTGACCTTGACATGGATGAGAATCTTCAAGAGGACTTGATAACAATCATTTTGAACATATCGATCCACGACAGCAACAAGAAGCTCGTGGGGGAGGCACCAATGGTGATCCCATTACTCATCGACGCCCTAAAACGCGGGACGCCCGAAACAAGGAGCAATGCAGCGGCCGCCCTCTTTACACTATCCGCCCTGGACTCAAACAAGGTCCAAATAGGGAACTCAGGGGCCCTAAAACCCTTGATCGACCTTCTAGATGAAGGGCATCCATTGGCAATCAAGGATGCTGCGGCCGCCATATTCAACCTATGTATGATCCAAGACAACAGGGCTAAGGCGGTCAAGGAGGGGGCCGTGGGGGTGGTCCTCAAGAAGATCAACGACGGGGTCCATGTCGACGAGTTGCTCGTGATACTCGCAATGCTGTCGACCCACCAAAGGGCGGTGGAGGAGATGGCTGAGCTCGGTGTCGTTCCTTGCTTGCTCGCCATCATAAGGGGGACGTCTTGTCCTCGCAACAAGGAGAATTGCATTGTCGTCCTCTACACCGTTTGTTTGAACGATCGCACGAAGATGAGGGAAATGAGGGAGGAGGAAAGGTCCTATGGGACATTGTCCCAATTGGCTCAAGAAGGAACTTCAAGGGCAAAGAGGAAAGCTACTGGGATACTTGACAGACTCAACAGGGCTCATAACCTCACCCACACTGCTTGAGATGGGCTATCAAAAGTCACACTTTCAAAATCAGAAAACTGATGTAAATTTTGTACCATCTTTCTTGGATGTGCTTTTCTTCACCTCTTTTGTTTGGGTTTTTTTGCTCCTTTGTGTAAATTCTTGCTTGTTTTGAGTTTTTCTTGTGGTAGTTTCTAATGTGAATAATAAAGTAATGAAATAAAAGAGGGGGGTAATAGCATTATCTTTGGAGTGGAAAAGGATCGGAATATATGGAGTAGCAATTTTTATGTTTGTTTATTTATTTGGTGTTTGTGTAATTTATTTTTTATGTGGCAGTGTCGGCTTTGTCCATTAGTCCTACATATGCACAAGTGGTGGTACTAGATACACCATTCTAAATTTCTAATGGTTTCTTGCTTTACAGATTCTAAGAGAAGCCACCAAAATAGTGCTTTTTGACCATTTCAATATTGGTTTGTATTCTAAACAACCCCTCCCCATCCCTCTCTAGCTTTTCTTTTTCCCCGCAAAAGCAAACAAATATAAAGAAAACGCACATTAGTTTGCTTACTCACAAGTTCTATTAGCTTTGGAAAAACTATCCAAAATATTATGAAAAAAAATTATGAATACGTAAGATATGATATTATTTTAATGGAAAAATGGGAATTGTGAAATACTTAAATTGTGATGCTAATTTACTACCTACAAGTGTGACGTGAATTGAATTAATTTAATTTAGATTTACTTCAATATTTAATGAATCTACCTTATAAACTGTAGAATTATCTGAACTAAAAATTTAATCTGATGCTTAAAGATCTAATGATTATTTTATTATCTAACATGAACCAAATTAATATACTTGTAAACTTTTTTTTGAGCAAATACTTTGTAAACTTAAGGTCAGTCATTATTATTAACATTTTTTTGTCACTTGATATGATACTAAATTACTAACAAATTTAGTATGTTTTGAAGTTTAATTTGGAAGTGTTCTTGTATTTGTGTTTGTATACTAATGTTGTTTGCTATGGATGTTGACTACTTTGGCAAAAAAATAAAAAATAAATAAATTTAGTATTTACAATTTCTTAGTCTATCGATATCATTATACGTTTGCCGTAGGATACTTCTTTGAATTCTCGCTTGTAAAAATGCTTTATATACTAGATTGTCCTAAATTACCGATATTATATGACAAGCTTGAATACAAATAAAATAATTCAATGAGGAAAACATTGTAGAGAACCCAATCCGGTTGAACAACGCACCTTTTAAGTTGGCATCCATAATTTATTAATGAAGTTGAGTTACTCGAGAGGTGGTATTGGTAGACAAAGAGGAATGTTGTGTGCCTAATGAATGGGCAGTGTCAAGATTGCAAGAAAGAGAGGTTTTGTGGTCCATCAAAACGTGAATGGTTTCAAAACTTTCAACCCCTCCCACGCCACCTTTCCTTTCCTTTATGTAACATACACAAGTTTTGTATAACACTACTTTATGTTAGATCTTTTATGCTCAATAAGAGCTATTCCAAAACCGACCCGGTCACTGAATTAGCTGCTCTGATGGGTCGACGGAGCAATTGGTTGGACCGGTTTGGCTGAGTTAGATTGATTGGTTGAGATTAACGATTGAACCGACCAAAACCGGTACAACTCAATCATGAGTAAAAATAAATTTTATACACTTTTAATGCACATAAATTATCAATGATGTCGGGAAAAATATAGGTTGTTTATGTGAAAAAGGAGAAAATCAGTCGAACCACTAATCTGGGCTGACCAGGTTGAACCTACAAAACAGATTGTGAAACAAGACACGACCCAGTCTGACCACTGGGTTCCAGGTCAAGCGGTCCAACCGAATCAAGTTTAATAACGCTGCTCGAGAGTGTGTAGCTCAAATGATATGGAAGGAGCAGGTTTATCTTTGTTACTTGTTACTAAGATTCAAATTTCAGTGGCAATATATAACTTTCTTATGAGAATCATTAGTACTCCTTTCCAACTTACTTGCTTGCTAGGATTAACGTATGAGAGACCTAGTGAGTGGGGCCAATTTACCATTGTGAAAAAAAAATTGGTAAGATTTCTTGTGAAATGAATTCATTAATGACTTTTGAGGGCCGTTTGGTAAGAATTCACTAAATTTGGAAATGAACTAAGTACGAAATTAGAATCCTAGTGTGTTATGTATAGAACTAGAACCCATAATATAAGTTGTTTGGGTCAGAATTGTAATGAAATCAAATTCACCATAATGGAATAGAATTTCAGTCTTTATTTCTAGTGAATGGTTATACTATTAATAATAATAACAATATAACAACAACAATAATAATAATAATAATAATAATAATAATAATAATAAATATAGTAAGTACAATAAAAATAATTACAATTATGATGATGATGATGATGATGATGATGATGATGATGATGATGATGATAATAATAATAATAATAATAATAATAATAATAATATAACATGAATCCTATGGATGATGATGGGATTGCTTTCCCCTTGAAATTAAGAGTTTCTAATTCCCATAATTGATAACTCTGAAGGTTCCAATGTTGTTTAAAATATAGTTCCTAAAAGTGAATTAGAGCCTTGAAAACTTCTATTATATTCTAGTTTTGCTTACCAAACGTATTTTTCATTCTTTTGTGTGGTTGGTAAGATGTAGAAATGGCACGATGTAGTAAAATAGGGAAAGAGCGGTAAGGAGTGGAATGATATGATAAAATTTGTGGAAAGTGTAGTTGATGTAGTAGTTGATGAGAGAGAATGTAAAAAACAAAAGATAAAAATGAGGAGAGAGAAAATTGAGAAGATTTATTATTAATAATTATGGTAAAGTAGGGTATAGATCGTATGGTGTGGTGAAATGTGAAAAAAAAAAACATTGAATGATATGGTGAGTGGTGGTATCGCAACGCATCACATAAAAGAACATGGTAATATAAGGAGAACTATAGTCCCTTCGAAATGACAATAACAAAAATTACCCCTCAAACAATTAATGATCACTCTCATAAAATACTTAACAAAAATCATCTCTATAAAAATAAAAAATAAAATAAAAAAACTTGTCCCAGAGCAAGTGTTAGATACCATCAAATGGTGTGAGCTTAAATATTATGAATACAAAAACAATGAATGAAACAGTAGTTATCAGTTAGAACCACACTTTCAAGTTTCAAGTACCCCACTATCTCACTATCACCTATTTTCTCCCCTTTGTCTTTGCTAATTAGATGCTCATTGGCCAATGCTAATGGCCTTATCTGGGTGGGTGGGTGTAGAAAGTGGTCACAGTAACTAGCAGCCAAGCTCCCTTCCATTCCAAAAATGTACGGATACAAGAGCCAGGATATCCACACAAGGAGAAAAGGAGAGAAGGGGATGTGCATATCCCAGAAATGTGTATATATATATATATATATATAATTAAAAACTTTTACAGGGAATCCACCACTTTCTCTTGGAAAAATTTTCCATGGAAAATGTTTCTTCGGAAAAATCTTTTTGGGTTCCTATCCGGCCATGTACACTCACCCATAGACACACGTGACAGGTAAAGCCAAACCACTCATTGGAAGCTATACCCAAGGAAATGGAATGCTAAGGCTGGAAATCAAATACAAAACCCCTCCAATCGCACAAACTGCTCAAACCACTTGGCCATCACTTATTGGGTTATATATATATATATATATATATATATATATATATATATATATATATATATTGTTAGAGAAAAAGTGAGTAGCAAGGTAACAGCGGAAGCGAATAATAGAATCGAAAACGAGATGACGGATATTACGACAAAATTTAGGAACGAAAAATAAGCGATAAAATCAAACAGTAATTACGTGGGAAACCAAGAAGCTGGAGAAAACCACGGACGGCGACAAGAAAATAATCCACTATGAGAAAGGAGAGTCTGGCGATCACTATCACAGGGTGTGATCCACAAAGGAGATTACAATAACAATCTCTCAACACTCAACTCACAATCTCTCAGGATACACTGGGGAAAATATTGGTGAGACCCCTTTCTCTTTCAATATTTTCTCTCTCTCTAGCTCTCTGTGTTTACCGATGTGTTTTTGGTGGAGAAACATGCACCCTATTTATAGGGAGAACTCCTTATAACCTAACTTGACTCCCACTCCAAATAGATTTAGAATCTAATACAATTAGGAAACCCAACGCAATAAGGAAACAAATAATTGTGAGATCAAGAGATTTGGTGATTTTAGGACACTTTCCTAACAAACTCCACCTTGGACTAAAATCAACGAATCATCGATCCAGATACACATCTTGACTGTCGCCATCAACACGCCCCGCGAGCGTGGCCCATGAGGGCTCTCACATGCTTAGAACACCAACTAAGTCCAAACAATGTTCGAACTTAGCTATAGATAGAGGCTTGGTTAACATGTCTGCAAGATTATCAGAAGTATGAACCTTCTTCACCACGATCTCTCCTGCAGCAACTGTATCTCTGATGAAGTGATACCTGACGCTTATATGCTTGGTCTTCGAATGATAAGTGTCATTCTTTGTCAGATGTATAGCACTGATATGCAATAAACCACGTCTCGCCTGTGGTACTCCAAGCTCCATGACCAATCCCTCAACGGATGGCCTCCTTCACTCCTTCCGTTGCGTGATATATTCGGCCTCTGTAGTAGGCATGTGCTATAGACTGAAGTGAAGCTTTCCAAGATATTGCTCCTCCACACATGATGAACACATACCCTGAAATTGAGCGTCTCCTATCCAGATCTCCACCATAATCAGCATCAACATAACCTGCAACATCAGACGTTGCAGCACTACCTCTATCATACAGGATGCCCTTCTCCAAAGTACCCTTTACATAGCGAAGGATCCACTTCACTCCTTCCCAATGCTCCTTCCCTGGATTCTGCATATATCTACTCACCACACTAACTGCGTGGGACAGGTCAGGTCTAGTACACACCATAGCATACATCAAACTACCAACTGCACTAGCATAGGGAATATTAGACATCCTCCTTACCTCCAAATCAGATTTAACCAACTTGAAGTGTGCAGCTAAAGGAGTTGAAACTGCTTTACAATTTCTCATGTTGAATCTGTCCAACACCTTCTCCATATATTTCTTCTGAGACAGGAACAACTTCCCTGCCTTTCTATCCCTTTGGATCTCCATACCCAAAATCTTCTTCGCCGCTCCGAGGTCTTTCATCTCAAACTCCTGATTGAGTTGAGATTTCAGCTTCTTTATTAGTGACATGTCCCTGGAGGCAATCAACATGTCATCCACATACAATAATAAATAAATGAAAGACCTTTCTTCAAATTGCCTGTAGTACACACAATTATCATAGTGACTTCTTGTGTACCCTTGCCCTACCATAAAGGTATCAAACCTTTTATACCACTGCCTGGGTGCCTGTTTAAGTCTATACAAGGACTTTCTCAATCTGCATACCTGTTCCTGCTTACCAGGAACGATGAAACCCTCTGGCTGCCTCATATATATTTCCTCCTCCAACTCGCCATGGAGGAAAGCTGTCTTGACATCAAGTTGCTCCAACTCCAAATCAAATAGAGCAACAAAGGCAAGCAAGGTGCGGATCGACGTATGCCTCACAACTGGCGAGAATACTTCGTTGTAGTCGATTCCTTCTTTCTGGTTGCAACCCCTTACCACTAATCTGGCCTTCCACCTTGCACTTTCTACACCAGGGATACCTTCCTTTCTCTTGTACACCCACTTCGCAGTAAGTGCTCGTCGCCCTTTAGGCAACTCACATAGCTCCCATGTATGATTTTTCTGCAGACTCTCCATCTCCTCTTGTATAGCTCCTATCCAATTTGAGGCATTCAGACAAGAGATGGCCTCCTGATAGGTAGAAGGTTCAACACCTTCAAGAGTCTCCTCTGCAACACTCAGCGCATAAGCAATCATAGCATCATCTTCTTCATTATATCGCGCTGGTCTCCTGATCTCCCTCCTGGGACGATCTCTAGCAATGCATGGTTGTTCCTCCACCTGAGGAACATTCGTCTCAATCTCAGGCTCATCAACCTGAGTTGGTTCAGGAGCATCAGTAGTTTGCTCCTGATTGCAGGTTCCAGCAGCTCCACCTTGAGCCTGCTCCACCTCGAACACCATTCTTCCTGCATCCTTCTCCTGATTTCCTGTCCATACTTCCTCTGGAATCTGGTATTCGATAGAGGCATGAGGTGATCTGTTCAGCAGGTAGCAGGCAGTAGATATCACCTCTGCCCAGAACGATTTGTTCTTCCAAAGCCCTGCATTCGAGAGCATGCAGCGGGCTTTCTCCAAGAGTGTCCTGTTGATTCTCTCGGCTACCCCGTTTTGCTGAGGCTTACCCACCAAGGTTCGATGCCTCGCAATCCCATGCTCCTCGCAGAATTCAGTAAATTCAGAATCAACAAACTCCAACCCATTGTCAGTCCTGAGTTTCTTGATTTTCCTGCCTGTATGGCTCTCCACCAAAGCTTTGAACTTCTTGAAATATGAGAATGCCTCATTCTTGTGCCGCAGGAAAAAAAACCCAAGTCTTCCTCGAGAAGTCATCCACGAATGTCAACATGTAGCGCTTGCCACCCAGTGATGGCACTCTAGCAGGACCCCACAAATCTGAATGAATATAATCAAGGATCCCTGTTGTTGTATGTTTAGCCCTTGAAAAGCTAACCCTCTTCTGTTTCCCGAGACACGTGATCGCAAACTCCACTTGCCGATCTTTGCGCTTCAAGGTATCCCTTCGCTCAACATTGACATTCTCTTCTCGCCCATGGCCTAGTCTCATGTGCCACGTTTTGTCTTTGTCGGACTCATCAAGATTTAGGATTGCCGCAGATCCTCATCAGAGACCCCTGCAGGATGTATAGACTGCCCTTCCTGATTCCCTTCATAAGAACCATGGAACCCCTGCACACTTTCAAAACACCATCTTCTCCTTTGTACCTGCAGCCGTTAGCTTCAAGAGTACCCAAAGAAATTAAATTTCGAGTCATGTTAGGGATATGACGAACCTCCTTGAGAGTTCTAATGATGCCATCATGAGTCTTGATTTTGATGCTACCGATTCCTGCAACCTTGCAGGCTGTGTCGTTACCCATGACTACGACCCCGGTGTCAACACTCTCATAAGACTCGAACCAGTCCTTATGAGGACACATATGATAGGTGCACCCTGTGTCAAGAACCCACTCATCTCTAGCTATCCTACTCGATGTGGTAGCCAAGGCATCATCCGTAACTACAAACCCATCACCATCTGAATCGTACTCTACGCAGTTTGAGGTACCAGGTTTGGTGTGATTATCCTTACCCTCCTACTTCTGGTCTCTCTGTTTTTCCTAACAGTCTCTCTCTATATGCCCCATCTTACTACAGTAATTACACTTCTTATTCTTGTGAGGATTCCTAGACTTTGAACGGTGTTTAGACCTCCCTCTAGACCCGTTTCCCTTACGTTCAGTATTTCTACCCCTTACAACCATAGCATCACCACCCTGGTCATCACCATCGGTATCAAGTTTCTCCTTAGACAGTAAACTAGCCTTTACTTCACTAAGGTTAAGGTCACCACGATTCCCATACAACATGATTTCCTTAAATTGTTTATGTGAAGGGGCAGTAATTAAATGAAAAGCCTTATCCTCATCAGTGTGTTTTATATCCATTGATTCCAATTCAGTAATAATAGAATCAAATTCACTAAGATGTGCCTGAATAGAAGTACCTTGGGGCATCTTCAACCTGTAGAATTTCTCCTTCATTCGGTACTTGTTTGCACGACTCTTCGACATCTACAGCTCTTCCAGTTTGGTCCAGAGCACCCGAGGTTTCTCGATATGCATCACCTCTCTCTGAATGTGCTCTGCCAAGCACAGTTGAATCCCTGCCAGAGTCTTATCTTCAAGCTTCTTCCACTCCCTTGGAGTCAGATTCCCCTTGATATCCTTTTGGAGTTTTTGGAATTCATCATCGCTCATTGTCGCATCAGTCTTCATGTCGGGATACTCAATCACATCCCATAACCCGTGCTGAATCAGGACCGCCTTCATCTACAGTCTCCACATAGTAAAACTCCTCGTTCCATCAAATTTTGGAATATCACACTTCATGATTGAAGCCATCTCCACCTTGCTCTGATACCACTTGTTAGAGAAAAGTGAGTAGCAAGGTAACAATGAGCGAATAATAGAATCGAAAACGAGATGACGGATATTACAACAAAATTTAGGAACGAAAAATAAGCGATAAAATCAAACACCAGAATTACGTGGGAAACCTCGGAGAAAAACCCACGGACGGCGACAGCCAGAAAATAATCCACTATGAGAAAGGAGGAGTACAACCTGATCACTATCACAGGGTGTGATCCACAAAGGAGATTATAATAACAATCTCTCAACACTCAACTCACAATCTCTCAGGATACACTGGGGAAAATATTGGTGAGACCCCTTTCTCTTTCAATATTTTCTCTCTCTCTAGCTCTCTGTGTTTACCGATGTGTTTTTGGTGGAGAAACATGCACCCTATTTATAGGGAGAACTCCTTATAACCTAACTTGACTCCCACTCCAAATAGATTTAGAATCTAATACAATTAGGAAACCCAACACAATAAGGAAACAAATAATTGTGAGATCAAGAGATTTAGTGATTTTAGGACACTTTCCTAACATATATATATATATATATATATATATATATATATATATATATATATATATATTCAACGCCTAGTTTAGGCCTACGATGAGTTTTCAAGAATATCAATAATTTTCAATATAAAAATTGTGGCAACTAAAATTTGAAGTTAGATCGGGAATATAAACCTTATATTCCCAAGTCACAATGACATGAATATTGTTTAGACTTGAAGTGTGTATATGCTTTAAAATCTAAACAATATCAACATAATGTGAATAAATATAGGATTGCTTAGCTCATACGATGTGTAAGCTTGTATTTATTGAAAGTTTTGAGTAACTAATTGAAGGCCCAAAAGTGATATATACTAACATTTCCCTTTATTTATATACTTTTATGGTTTGAAGAGTAACTACTATAAATGTTGCTCTAATCTTAAGAAACGCATATTATATAGGGAAATTGGATTCTAATAATACGAACTTTTAGCCATATAAGACTTAATAATACGAACTTTCGATTAGGTTCTGAATAATATGAACTTTGACCCCCTGTTGCCCCCAGTAACATGCCACCGAGTTAGCACTATTCTGACTCGTCGGTAAAATGACATGGCGGTGGCGGCATGTGCTCCTTGATGTTTGACTCTGCCAGCTCAGCGTTTGACTTAAAAAAAATCGCCACGTCACCCATTGACTCAATTTCTCTCTCTCTCTCTCTCTCTCTCTCTCTCTCTCTTCCCCTCCTCTTCTTCGATCCACCAGACAGCCATGGCCATGGCCATGGCTTCTCCTCCTCTTCTCTCCATACCAAACCCAGAATCATACCAAACCTAGAATCACAAATTCGATTACAAATTCAAGCACCCCCAACTCGTTGTTTTTTGATCGAATCTTAACACCCTTTGCTCACTTTTATCAAACCAATTCATATTCAGATGGGTTGCTCTACGAAGGATAAGAATGCATCTACCAGTAAAAAAGCACAATCAGCGAAACCCATCAACACAATCGATGTTGATCATCATCAGAAATCGAAAATCAATGATAAAGCAGTGACTTTGGCGAAATCCATGCTCAAATTCGGGCATAAACCCTAGACTTGCAAAATGGGTTGTTGCGATTCTGTACAGAAGAGCCAAAACCCTAATTGCTCGCCTCCTAATAAACCCCAGAACCCTAGTTTCGATGATTGTTGTGGGTGGGGTTATTGTACTGAGTATCAATTGGAGGAGATTTTGTTGAAGAATTTGGAATTTTTGTACAGTGAGACTGTTTCTATCTAAGTTGGTTGCTTTAGGTTATGACGAGGAGGTTGACTAATGAAGCCACCTCGGAGAAGGAGAGCGAGGCGAGGGCAAAGAGGGGGTGATGAAGATTGAAGATTGAATGATGAAGACAACGAGGCAGAAACCAGCAACCAAGCAACATTCTAACCTGATTTGTTTCGAATCCTCTCAATTTCTTCATCAACACTGAATTCTGAATCAATTCTAACCTAATCTTTACGAAATTCGGTTTGATTTTGATTCGAGGTAAGAAACAAAGATCAGGAACTGGATCGTTTTCGCCTTTCATGATCTGAATCCGCCATTTTTACTCCACAATGAGAGCTCAAACGCAACAAAGCGAGCACCGACATTCTATCTTCATCTTGTTTGCTTGGTGGAGAAGGTGGTGATGAAGTCGGTGTGCTCGAAGGGGTCTTCGGGGTCCGACGACGGAGATGAAGGCGGTGACGGCGGCGAGTTCCGGCAGCCGGCAGGGAGGCTAAGAGAAGGTCGGGGGGGCGTGAGAATAAGGTGGGTTAAAAAATTAAAAGGAAAAAAAATAAAAGAGTGAGTTGGCATTTTTTAAATCAACTGATGACATGACAAGGTCAAAATATAAAGACAACTGACCTCCGCCCCCAGCTAGGATTGCCACCGAGTTAAGATTATCTTAACTTGGTGGCGTGTTACTGGGGGCAACAAGGGGTCAAAGTTCATATTATTCAGAACCTAATCGAAAGTTCGTATTATTAAGTCTTATATGGCCAAAAGTTCGTATTATTATAATCCAATTTCCCTATTATATATCAAAGCTTTGATATTTATATGCAAAAATCATATTATATCAATTAAAAGCTTAAATTAATAGATAAATATATAAGAATACTTTGGCATTCTAACAGTATATATAGACTCGCTTCTTTTTTTTCATGCTTAGTAGCTAACGCTGATAAAATAGAAGAGGATAATGATTTAAGTAGAGGATAGCGGATGACTGTCCAAAATAAAATTGTGTTCGATAAATTTAGTGGTTGAATTAAGAGATTATTGTAATTTGACATAAAAGGATATCAATAATTTTCAAAGATAAAGTTTTCAAAAAGTATTTTTTGACTGAAAATTATGAAACACTACTACAAATGTTGAACATTAACTTTATTAACGTTTCACAGAATGCTCCTCAAAACGCTAAACGCTTATGAAAACGTTAGCTTACCGAACACTAATATTTGCATATGCAATTACAGTGTTGACTAGATCAAGACGTTAAACGCTATTGCGGAACACAGTCTAACAATTAACGCTAAAAAATCAACAAATTATATTCATACTTGAAAATTAAACATAAGTAGAACCTGGTTTTCTTAAAGAAAATACTCCCTCCGTCCCAAATAAATTGTCAAGATTTGACTTTATAGGTCAAAATTTCTAAACTTTGACCATTAATTTAACAAATTATATATTGAGTTATTGTACAAGGCTACTACTATTAGATTTGTGATGAAAAATACTTTTACTTGAATACGATATTATTAGTCTTATTTAGATAAAATGTGAAAATTTAATGGTCAAAATGTTGCATTGAAGACCGTGAAAAAGTTAAGTGGATAAATTAATTTGGACGGAGGAAGTATGTTAAAAATATTCTATAAAAACATTTGGCCCTGTTCTTTGCATTGATAACTCTTTCCAATCCAATCCAATCCAATTCAATCCAAACCTTATGCAATTCGTCAAACACTTTTCCTCTCTGAAAACATAATTCCCCAAAAAAATATTCAACCCAATCCAATCCATCCAAACTTCATTTTATCTAATTCAAAGAACAAGACAATTATTGGAAATGGGTAAGTTGGGGATTTAGAGACTGCCGACACATAACATAATGATGTAAGAAAATACCATATTTATATGGACCCCCAACTTTGTCTTTTCAACAAAAACATAGATAATCAATCAATCAATCCCTTAGGTAGGTGATTAAAATAAATTAAATTTTGGAAATCGAGTAAATATATAAACAATTATTCAATCCCAACCTCCATTCAACTTTACTTATACCACTCTCCTCAATCATCATCTACTTGCCGGAGTTTACACAATCACTTTTATTTTATTTTACTTTTTTTTTTTGTGCGCAAAAGAGGCCACTACACTCAATTCTAATTTTAATGTAAAGTTGCTATAGTAAAACGAACATATTTAGGGATTATTTTCTGAAACCTTAGTCCCAGGATTGATGATGCAAAAATCAATCCATATGATTTTTCGATGTTAATATACTGAATTCTTTTTAGTATTAGATAATAATACACTGCACTTTGACCTTGGGCAATGAAACATTATATACCTTGAGGGGTGTTGGACAATAATGTATTAATGTATTCGGAAGTTTTCGGCAGTGGCTGACTCGGTGGCGATCTTACGTGCAATCGGAGGAGATGAATTGACTAAAAAATATTCAAATTAATAATGATTTTACACAAGGATGACAATCTCTTAAGGGAAACACGTTTAAGCAGAGGTGATTTTTTTTTTTTGAACTTTTTTCCAAGGTGACTCCCTTTGCTTATGTAGATTAGCTGACATGTAATAAATTTAAATATTTTTTGCTCAATTCATCTCCTCCACATGCTATGTAACATAGTCACTGAATCAGCCACCACGGAATCGTCTTGGTACATTATTGTCTAGCACCTCCCAAATAGAGTGTATATTGTCCAATAACCCAAAAAATCAACGAAATTTTTTACATAGTCCTGCGGGACTACACATCTTTCACCTCCTCCCGCTATACGCCAGCAATGACATCAGCGTTTTTTTGTTTTTTCCTCTGAGACACAAAGCTTTATATCATTTAGTTGCAAATCAAAATTGTTGTAATACGTGTGGTTTGGTGGTAAGATATGAGGAATAAGATATTGAGGTGCCAGGTTCGATTTTCCTCAGCTGTAACTTTTACAATTTAATGAAGTTCTTTGTTTTTCTATTTTTTTATTTGTTTACTTATTTTCCCTATTTTTAGAATTTTTCGACCCATTTTTTTTAATGGGAAAGGGGTTTATGTTGCTTCAATGATATTTTTTTCCACCCATTTATATATATATATATTCTTTTTTCTCATATAATTTTTCATTTTTTTCACTTTCTCCTTTTCCATAATTTTACATTTGTAAAGTTATTTTCATTTTGAATATCTTGTTTTGTTTTGCACACTAAATATTATAATGTTGCCCACTACACATAATTTTTGTGCACACTAATTACTATATATACTGTTACACACTAAATATAATATGTTTGCACACCAAGTATATATAATAAGCTTGCATAAATAAAATATTATTAGACAGTTGCTATAATATTCACACACTAAATATAATACGTTTGCACACTAAATATTTATACACATTAAACATGGTATTTATGTACACACTAATTAAATGTAATACGTCTGTACACTACGTATGATACGTTCGCACACCAAATATAATACTATTGCACACTAACTATAATATTTATGTCTCTAAATATAACACATTTGCACCCTAAAGTTAGTAGTAGATATGGTGTGCATCGATATATCATGCGTCAAGCTGCAAATGAGTTGTGTTGGTGTGCAAATGAGTTTATCCCAGAAAAAAATTTGTGTGCAAATGAGCATGCGTCAAGGTGTAAAAGATTATGTGTTAGTGCGTAAAGGAGTCTATCCTACAAAAGAATTAGTGTGCAAATGAGTTTGCACACTAACATACACCAACACATACACCTTTGTACACTAATACACACTAACACATAAAACCTTTGCACACTAACACATGCACTTTTGCACACTAATACACACTAACACATAAAACCTTTGCACACCAACACATACACCTTTGCACACTAATACACACCAACACATAAAACCTTTGCACACCAACACATAACAACCAAGAATCAATAATGCAAAATAGTTGATGCGTTTTAGAGGGAAAAAAATATAATTATGACCCAAATTAAAATTAAAAAATAGATAAAATAAATGATATAATAGTACACAAGATATTTAGCGTGCATACATATTATATTTAATAGAAAGGAAAGAAAAAAGTCAACAATTAGGAAATAGTTTTGTGCTTTATGTAAAAATAGACTTATAGTATGTTAATTTGTGGAAAACAAATTTATTGAAAAAAATTGAAAAGATTACAAGAAAAATAAGTTGGTGGAATAAAAAAAATGGAAAAGGAAGAAATTACACTCATGGGGATTCAAAACCACAACCTCTTGCATATGTATTAGGCCGCTCAATGATTGTGCCAAAGCTATTTATCCAACACAATTAAGATGGGCAGCTATTTATTGGTTTAGCAAATAGCGGGACTACAGGAGAGATTTGTACTCCCGCGGGATCACCATATAACGACCCAAAAATCAATGCATGAGAATCCAAAAATCTCAATCCATATTATCGCCAAACAGAAAACGTGGGCAATAACTGCCACAGTTGCCGCTGCTGCTAGTACCAAAATTAAGTAAACGTTATCAGCAAAAAATAAGTTAGAGTTTTGATGAAAATGGTCCTAAACCAATAAACATGGAAGCTGCCACTGGACCAAATTTCACAAAAAGAGTAGAGGTTGGTTCACGGTGGTTCATGTCAATTATTTGAGGGGCAAGTGCATCTGCAGTTTTCATGCATATGATGATCTCCTCTGATGTGACTCAAATCAGTACTATAACAAGATAAGCTTCAATCATGCACAATACTTGAAGATAGGCCAAAACAGACCCTTGTACTGGATGCTCATGCTCATGCTCATGCAAATTATCCAGTTTTAACTTCGACTGGAAATTATCCAACCTTAGCTCTACAAACAAATTCAATTCTAGGCTATCTGCTCAAAATGATGATCCACGAATTCAGTTGTTTTATTTTGAATGATTAGAGAGTCAAGGTTAGCATCGGGATCCTAACTCGAATTGATAAGGTAGTTATGATCCGAATCAACCCATGTAAGATCATGGATCAGAATGTAGATAGTAAAATCGCATCAAAGATTTTCGATCATAAAATCATAGGATCGTAAATTAGAATAAGGATTTTAATAACTATGACTAGAGTTGATACTCAGGTGTGAGTTCTTCTAGTCCACACTCCATGGGTGATAGACCATGGCGAGTAAAATTCAATGGTATGGTAACTAAAAGTGAAGTTCTTGTCACTTTTGGTAAATAAACGTAAATTTTGATAAATATTGAAAAAAATGTTACACTTTTAAATAAAATAATCCCTTTTTTCTTTAGAAAAGGCATGTATTTATAGACTGTAAATTTTAGTATGTTTTTGTAAATTCTAATGACAAATATTCACTCATTCTCACTACAAGTTACAACTAGATTTTACCGCCCGAGAGTTTTATCTTAACCAACAGGCAACAGGCAACAGGCAACATGCACCAAAAGCAAGGAGAGTTGTGAAACAGGAGCTTACAATAACAGAAGCATCAGGACAGACACAGACATTATAGACCCCAGTAGGAAATGGGAGCTACTTCATCCCAACAGGCAGCAGGGTCATCACATCACCCTAAAACGACACGACACGAGAAGCTGCTCTCATGCCTCTTGGAATTAGGGTCAGAATCTCCTAACTAAAAACAGATAACCTAGTGACAGTTTGATATAACAGCGACAAGTGAATCGACCTAACAACCTCCAGGGAAAGGACCCTATCCAATACCCTGACAGCACGACAAATTTAATTGCGTGATCCACCCGTAATTAAACAGTAGAATCAGCGAATGATAACACCCACAGACTGCAGACAACGATCATTAGAACTAGAATGCAGACTATCTTTGTTTTTCCATCTCGGACAAAAAGAAAAATGTTACTCAACTGTACAAAGTTTACAAACATTTATAGATTCAAGCCTTTCTCACACCGACTGTACAATTTCAAAGATTGATTACAAGACAGCTCAACCAGGCATCATCAGATCATACAAAAAGAATAACACGGGTATCATCAATGAAGATCAGTGATACAAATCAGCATGGGAAAGATCACAGGTGCAACTGGAAGAGTCCTTCAACTTCGCTTTGTGTCAATGCCTAATCTACGCAACTGATGAATCCAATCCAACCACCCTAGCACTAGCATTCCTAATCCAACTTATAGGCCCACCCATGATTTTCCAAATATGCCCGAACAGCTTCCTTGATGGCTAAGTTTGGGACCAATTGTGACTGATCAAGTGGTTCACGTGTGATTGGATCAAACTTGCCAACCTAAGTTTTAATCGAGCTCAAAGTTAAGAAAGCCACACAAACGAAATGATAATTCGTAAGCAACCAAAAGGAGCAACTGAATCCAATGAGAATAAAAAAAACTAACCTTTTTTAGATGTTCAAGAATAACTGCTCTCTCATATGTCATCCCACTTGGCGTAATGACAGGATCGCGGAAGATGTCAAGTGTGATTTTACAACACAGGTGATCAGGAACCTGAAATTTTTTATCGATATTCCAAGTATGAGTAACAACCAAACAAGAGTAGATCCAACACTTTTCTCCATTTTGGGTACGGAGTGAAGAAAAAGAAAAAACGGGGGGACAGGGAGGAGGGTTTGAGGGACAGTCTTCATAAGTACATACTTCAGAGGGTATGTCATCTGCTGCTGCTTTCTCGAACACGCGGTCTAAAGCCTCCAACTGTTCATCATTAGCAGCTGATGTTTCATCAACAAACCCTTCTGTGTTGGAAGCATCAAATACAAGTTTCTTCTTCAGAGCGTCCACACAGGCTTCTCTGAGTAACAAAACAAGATGGAAATGGTGAAATTAATTTCAAAGATGACACGTGGTTAATAACTGACAAATAAAGATGAGCGACAGCACAGAAAGCCAACACAGAACATAACCTACTTCAATATCTGCAGTTCCCACGATCGCTGACTAGATTCATGCTCCCACTTCAAGTATTTTGCTTTAGCTAGCTCTTGCCAAATCTCTTCTACCATATAGCCATTTGGATTTGCTCCTCTACCAAGATCTAAAGCCTGACGGACCACCAATATTGAGTAAGTCAAGAGAGTGAAAATTAAGTATTGGCAAGATTAAATACTCCCCAACTCAAGTGCATCAGTGATATAATTGAAAAGAAAGTAGTGCAGGTGATTGCATCCAAACAGTTACTGTAGCAAATGAAAAGGTTCATCAGAATCAACAACCAAACCAGATCTGAAAAATCAATTGCAAACCAAGGAGAATAAATAGGCTAAATCAACCATAATAGAAGATTAGAAAGCGCTAGGCAAAACTAAAATTGAACCAATCAGAATTCAGAAACCATCATGTCAAGTGAACACAATATGAAGATCTCCAAGGACAGAAAACAAAGCAGCTATTTCACTGACCACCATGACCTAATAGAAAACTGTTAGGAAGCATACACACAACCCGCAAAGAAACCCAAGGCGTGTATTCTGTTTGCATACGCCTGACCTATGATTCTTCCCTCTGAGCTAAGTTGGCCTCTTCCAAGTACATCAGACTCGGTCTTCCAATAGGTCCTTCAAAGTGTTAAGCCCCCTCAATACGAAAGGTAATAATCACATGGTTTCAACGCTTGCAAACCATGTCCTTTGCAAATTTTGAAAATTAAAATTTAAAAAAAAAAAGAAAAGAAAACTATCCATAAACTGCAGTCAAATAGCATGAGTAATGTGTGTAGGAGACAATCATCATGTTCAGGAGACTTTACAGCTCAAAAATTGTTTTCATCCTAGTCTAGTCGTAATTGCCCAAGTTGAGCTCCTAGAATGATTGATCATTGTTTTGATGCTTATGTCTATTCAAGTATGACCCTACTTTATCATATCATATATTATTAATTTGAGAAAGCATGTTATCAAATTCAATACCAAGACACCATGGTAACTTCTTGATCTTGGATTCTAATGTGGCCTTGGTACTACTCCATCATAAGCCTTAAATACACAGAACTGGAGAACCAAACAAATAATATGTAAGAACCAGGGGTCGCAATACATAGAAATCAGTACTTATACTGCAGATCCAGCCATCAATCCCACCCACCCTCCTCTGAAGGAGATAGGTTACCCTCTCAAGCAACTTGAGCCATAAAAATTGCCTACCTCAAAGCAAAGTGGTGTAAGAAAATTGACTCTCTCCTTTCCACTTTGGTCAAACTAAGTATTAACCCTATAGCTGCATATCAACACAACTGGCTTGGGCGCTTGGCAAGCATTACAATCATCTTGGTCAAAACTGCACTCATGCTAAGTTTAAGCTAAGCTCAGCAATAGACAGCTCGCCAGGATCAGTTGCTTTATTGAGCATATTCCACCCGCAGTGAGATAAACCATGGCACTCAAATGACTCAATTGGCTCCCT
Organism: Portulaca oleracea; assembly: GCA_029582165.1. Taxonomy (NCBI): domain Eukaryota; kingdom Viridiplantae; phylum Streptophyta; class Magnoliopsida; order Caryophyllales; family Portulacaceae; genus Portulaca; species Portulaca oleracea. The sequence goes on from CM055870.1 coordinate 14,312,077, forward strand.
TATATTTGCCTTTTGCCCCAGCCAAGGTCTAATTACATATTAGAGTTGGAAGGCTTTTAGAAAAAACACACCACACCACCATACATGGTCACCTCCAAGCTCCGACCTAAGCTCACCTCATCCCCTCCCCCCCCCCCCCCCCAAAAAAAAAAAAATAAACAAAAAAAGAGACAGAGACCCATGGAAACATTACCGACCACCAACAATGAAGCAAGGTTCAACCATTTGAAAGAAAACATACCATTGCACCATCTTTCTACCAAATCGAACACTGACATGCCCTCTCAGCATCTCAAAACCTTTATGCTCAACTATGTCGACAAACCATTCTCTCTCTCTCTCTCTCTCTCTCTCTCTCTCCTGTTTTTTTTTTTTTTTTTGGGATAAGAAAATGGTAAAAAATTATATACAAAGGAATTCAAAGAGAATTATGCTCATCACTCACCCAACAAAGCTAATTATAGCCCAAAAAGAGATTGTCTGCAGTACCATACAGAGTAACAAAATTACTCCTCCCTCCAAAAGGATAAAGCCATGTGTTATTATTATTAATGTGGTGAAGGGAAACTTTTATCTCCATCCAAATATTCCGAAAAGTTGTGTGACATATAGCTCTCATAACTTTGTGTAATTGTGTCTGACCTTTCTCGCATAAAACCACCAAGCTAACTGTTGTTTGACAACCCTGACTAATTTGAAAAAGTGGCCCAAGCAACTTAAGTGAAAATCCCACAGGGATTAGCAAGCATGCAATGAAGTGGTAAGTGGAAACAATTGGTGGAATCAAGATCTCTTTCGCACATAACCCGCCTAATAACTAAACTTTTTAACAGTTGCTTTCTTATGCAAGGTTCTCACCAGACATTATAGGGCTTCATCAAATTCACGCTCTCTGTTTACATCTGCCGACTACAATAGTGAAAATTTGGACTCGATCCACCAGCCATATGCAGTAGATGTTTTCATATCACCACGGAAATTAAATCATTCAGTCTTTCGATTATTCTTCACTAAAATTATTTTCCATCTTGCATTTCACCTCTCACGTTACAATTTGATTCCTATAGACTGCTCCCAAAACGGGGGAAGTAAACCCAGCATGAACCAAGGTTTAAGCAAACAAACATTGCAAGAACCAAAGTCCAGAAAATCCAAGGCATCACCAGCTTCTAACCAAGCAAAAGATTCGCTCATTCGCCAAAAGCCAGGCTGAAGCATAGCACACACAAGTCAAGCTTAGCTGGGCTCAGCTACTGCTGTCTTATCTACAGATATAATATTAGAACAAGCTTGGCACATATATTTGTCCTACGCCTTTCATTTGTCATTTATATCAGAAGAGAGCAAATGACTTCATCAAAATTTCCAATGAACAAAGGTAAGTCATCAAAAGGCCAACTTGGAAGTAAGCCAAAAGTAGTCAGCAACTCAGCATACAGTTACACGCATGAAGAAATTAGATACATGATACTATAAGAGAGAACACAACAACAATCAAAAGACAGCACACACCTACCTTCTCCAGTTCTTTAACTCCTTCACCATACTCGTGTTTTTGTAGCAAGGCAAGCCCAAGCATATAATGTGCCTGCCATAAAAGAAAAAGGAGACTTATTTCCACAATTGTAAAACAATGGCAGAATGTGGCTTTTTTTTTTATAGGAAAAAGATATATATTAATAATATGGTAAAAGAAGTGATGCTTAGCTAGCACCATACAAAGTTATATAATGTGACTTATCCCTACAAAGCTATAAGCATTGTTCCCAGTCACCTTCCAATCGACTCTGACGAACAGAACCAACAAATACTCAGAGAGAAACATACACAACATAAACATAGATAGCGATAACCAAGCATTTTTTAATGAGGGAAGATAATAATTATACTGAAATAGAGGAACCTGCAAGAAAGGATACTGAAAAATCATCCTACAAAAGCTATTACAGCTCAAGAATAGGCTGTCCACAAAACCAATAACATGAACAAATGAGGAACAAAAAGCACCTTCCAAAGATATGTTCTAACCCACTTATCTGTTTGACTGGTCCATAGATATTTCAAGTTTTCAGCCCCATCAAAAACTCTCCAAATTCTTTACACCCACATCCACTATAACCAAAAACAAGAATGGGGAATGACTCGAAAACTATTTACTTAACCCTTCTCCAAAGTTTTATAATAGACGGTAAGCAATCAGAAAGAATAATGAGCATCAAGCTGAGAAGAGTGTGGCCAAAGTCTTACATGAGACAAAGGCATAGAATCCCAGTTAACCTTCACTGATATGCGTTTCACACAAAACTAGTTCCCCCAGAATATGACAATGTTCCCACCATTTTGGAGTCAAACATCTTAAAGGAAACCCCCCAAAAGAGGCCAATTAATATGTATCCCCACTTCAATCATTCCTTAACAAGATTTTCTTCTTGACATGTAAGTATATTACCTCAACCTCAATCTCCACAACAACATCACATCTTCAAATATGCAGCTAGGGTTGTTCATCGGTTCAAAACCAAACCGAACCGGTTAAACCGAATAAGAGTTAAAGTCCAAACTGAAACTGAACCGAATATAATCAGTTCGGTTTGGTTCAGTACTCGGTTGGACACCTAATATGCAGCAATGTCTGAAGGTGGAGCACATCTAAGTTATCTAGTAAGTTCCTGTACAAAATTGAATAGGGAAGTGGTCAAACTTCACAGGATGACTTTGGCTGCTTTGCAGACAGAGTGACATTTGCCATTAAATATGCATTGTTTATCTTGCTTTGCTTCTAAAGCAGAAATCATTATCAAAGTAGCCATTGTAGAGGTACCACACAGACATGAGACACCCAACACCATATTTAGTATAAGCCTACATGTCAAGTCTGAAAAAAAGCACCTAAAAGACATGAAAGAGCGTTAAATGATGATTCCTTCCTTTATTTCTTTCTTCATTTGTTTTTGAAAACCTAGGATGTCTAGCCGTGCATGCATCTTGAGTCCTGGACTATTCCCTAGAGGCCTTGAGGTTAACGACCATGAAAAACCTCCGGTGGCCGTAATAGGACTTCAACTTGTGACCATTAGGATATAACTCGGCTAACCAAGTGAACTAGCTCATCATAGTTTAAAATGTGATTCTTTAAGAAAGGCAATAACTTCTCACATGAAATCAATCTCCATGAAAGTTCCAAGGCAAACCTAACACATTGTTGTCTCCCAAGAAAGCCTGGAGCCAAAAGCTTTAATTATCATCAAAAGCAAAAACATCCATCCAAAGAAAACTATAATAAATTCATTGCGACACTAATTTTCGTCCGAAAAAAGAGAGGCTAATTACCTACTTCTAATCCAAGACAACACTTCATGCTAAGTACAAAACTGACTGGTTCAAGAACATCATTAATACTCAAGGTTGTGTGAAAAGGCAAACCCTGAAAAGTATCTTAATTTGGCCCTTGTTGGCTTATCACTTCAACATATTGACTCTACTATCTACATCCACAATATGGCAACAAGCAACTATTCCCTAGATACACATGTTGTCTTATTTCACAATTAAATCAATTTAAAAAATACCTAAAGTTAGGGATTTATCAATAGGTAATGTTGCTCCAATACCTAATCATAGTGCCACCACGGTACCAACCAACAAGACAGTTGTGGCTACTGGACGACGAAATGAATTTTGGAATTTATTAACATTCTCCAAAAAAGGAACTGTTATCCCTAGTCAAAGTCTCTCAGGACCAATTTACTTCATTAGTGTGGAGCTAGGCATGGTCAGCATAGAGTAGCAGTGCGACTTTCTTCTTGACTTGACTGCGTTACCCCACCTGCGCTCAGAAACGAAATGTTCCAAATGTTCCTGGAAATTCTTTCTCCCATTGACCCATTTGTATTTTCAATCATTGATAAAGAAGTCAAGTTTCATTCAAATTACTCATTTTGGCTAACCATTTTTACATACATAATAGGTAAAAGGGCAGTAGGAACTAGAATGAAGAGTGCAGTAGCAATAAATGCGAGAATATTTACTTCCATAATCTCAATGTTACGAAATTGCAACACATAATATGCTTCCAAGCTTAAACAGGACTCACAACTTGCATAATCTTCCAACTTCCTCGCTCATTTCTCCCCTACCCAATAAACCCTCCTACTAAGAGTTCCATACAGTAGTTCATTTTAGGAATACTTCAACAGCAGACATGACCCCCTCTAAAGCAAACAATGCCCAAAGTTTACTCATCCAGTCACTTTGAATTTATTTCGCAAGAATTAGAAGTCCCACCACAAGGTCCTCAACCTTCACAACAACCCCTTATCATATCTACAAGCTGTTTATTGTTGCACTAATCAGTAACAAAAGTGGAAATCTTAGAGCATCAATAAGAAACAGACCAAAGAAATTCGACATAAAGCTCACAAAAACATGTTCGATGTTCACTAATCAGCTACAAGAAAAAGGATAACTAGAACTATGATCAGCACGACGCTCACCTTAACAGAATCATGGTCAAGTTGTATTGCTTTTCGACAATCTTCCTCAACCCTTGTCCAATCACTACACGTTCGAGAATCAAGAGAAATGAGGGAAAAACATCCAAAATACGTTTAAGCAAATGAATAGAAATTTACCAAAGAATATAGACAAATCAAAACAACTACTAGAACCACATACTTCCTCTTCAGATGGCATAACGCGCGATTGGTCCAATAAACTGGAACATTAGGGCACAACACAATTGCCTGACAGATCAAAAACCCATCAATTAACCATCAAAATGTCGCCAAAAAAGCCCCCCACAAACTAACAAATTTCCCAATTCCCCGAAATAATTGAGAACCCTACATTTCCGTCTATGTCGCTACGTAAAATTGAGAAATTGAAAAAGAAATACCTCAGTGTAAGCATCGATGGCGGCCATAAACCTTTCTTTCTTGAAGTATGTGTTGCCATCTTGCTTCAATTGCTCAGCTTGTTTCTGCACCGCAAACCTGGCCGCCATTGTTGATCTCTCTCTCTCTCTCTCTCTGGGTGTGGGGATTTGGAGAGGTTCAAGAGAATTCCAGGAGAAGAACTGAAAAGAAATGATGGGAAAAAGGAAAAATCTTCTCCTGGTTGTGGATGTTGATGGAGCCAAGCAAAGGAGGAATAGACGTTAAATGTTTATTTTTCTGACAATGGGTGGGAAAATGGAATTGGTATAAAGAGAAGAAGTTGCGAAGAAATGCGTGCATCAAGTTCAAGGGACGACGCCGGTGATAATATCACGCGCCGGTGACTTCATTGTTCTCGTACTTTTTCTTTTTCATTTTGGAAATTGAAATCTAATAAACCAATCTTTAAATGTAGTTGGATCGTCGAAAACTTTTATTTTCATCGGAGGTCTGACGTGGCGGTGTCAATTGCTTATGTGGAGGGTGTTTTAACAAAAAAGAAGATAAAAAGAAATGGGTATGTGTTTTGCTGATTCGACGTTATTTTTCAATTTCTTTTAAAAAAAATCCACCTTACCCTTCTCTCTCCCCTTTATTCTGTTTCTCTCGAATACCTATTATGTACATTTGGAGCGTGTGCTCCAATTCCAGTATAGCACATAATGTTAGAAATTAAAAACTATAGAAAAAAAACTTTCTCATCCACGTTGTAGATTAGATAGCTACATAAAAGCATAATTGCACCCCTTTTTAAATTCACAGCCAAGAAGTTTTACCCTTTCTTTCATAGAAGGTCGATGAACCGACACCGCTGTTTCACGTCTTGATCTTTGTTTCTCTTTGCCTTTCCTCTCATTCCTCTTCCGCCGCCGCCGCCGCACTGACCGCAGACAAGAATTGCCATAATCTCCCGTCACAAAGACAGTTGTCTCCATCAACATGCTCCGCTCCGGCGACTCCAACTCCACTCATGTCCCCCATTATTCTTGATTAGGGATACACTGCCTGGAGGCGACAACCATCACATTGCGCTGCCTACGAATTCATCACCGACAAGTTACCAAGCCTAGTTGACTTCTCTCCTCCGCTCACGACCCAGCTGCGTACTCCTTCGTCATTCCCACTGTAAAACCCCGAAAAATCCAAAGATGCTGACCGTGACGTCGTTAGTATATTATGTTTGACTACGTGTTTTATTATTCGTTTGTGTTTATTTATGCTAACGCTGCTTGCAGGACCGTGGGGCCAGTTGAGGGTAGAATAGTATTCTCGTAGGTTAATATTTTGGTGTTATTATAATTACGTGAATATTATTTGGTATATGTTATTATTAATATAAATATTATTGGTGTTTTATTTTACCTATATTATAATTATTAATAAATTGGTTTCCAAAAGAAAACCTGTTTTAGTTGTTAAATGGGCTGAGTTAGGATTAGTTGGGTTAAATTGGGCCTAATTATGGGTAGTATATAAACCCTCTTTCTTCCCCTCTCAAACCCTAAACACTAATCCCTCTCTCAAACCCTAGCCACTCCCCTCTCCTCCCTCTCTCCCTCTCTCGGCCAAGTGACCGCCACCACCAGCCTGCCGCCACATCGCGGGAACCACCACCGCGACCTTTTCCTTCCTCTCCCTCCCTCTGTTCGTTTTCTCTTTCTTCCTTCCTCTGCTTCGCCCAGCCGCCACCACCGGGAACCACCACCGTCACCACCGCCAGCGTCGCCTCCCGACCACCGCAGGCAGCCACCGCGGAATCCCGTTATCGCCGGTAACCGCCATTCCCTTCTTCTTTCCTTCTTTCTTTTTCTCTCTCTTCTCTCCCTTGCGCTAACCGATTGTCTCGCCGCTAGGGCTGTTCATCGGTTCAAAACCGAACCGAACCGGGCCGAACCGAATAAACCGAAAACCGATTAAGGGGTAAAATCCAAACCGAAAACCGAACCGAATAAACCGGTTCGGTTTCGGTTCTCGGTTAATGCACACATTCATACGGGACTTTCACCGGAAAGAGTCAAACCGAATAAACTGAAAACCGAATAAGGGCTAAAGTGCAAACCGAAAACCGGACCGAATAAAAATCGGTCCGGTTTGAACTCGGTTGAGAACGGTTCGGCTTCGGTTTATTCGGTTTGCACACCCTACGCCCGCCATCACGCCGGCCATCGCGACCCTTGGTGTCGCCGTCGCTCGACCACCACGACCCTCGCCCGCCACTAACGTCGCCGGAGCCTCCTAGTCGAAGAAAGCATTCGACCACCACCATCGGTTGTTGCTCGAAACCGACGCGTCGACCACCTCCGACGAGCGAGCGACGCCGCGCTGCACGCTGCGACCACGCACCACCACGCCGCCGCGTAAACCGCCCCTCTGCTTAACCTACGTAAACCCTAACCCTAACCCTAATACATCTTATATTCTTCTTTTTCCTTTTCTTTTTCCTTTTCTTTTTCTGTTTTATTATTACAGTCTGAAATTATATTTATAATTTTTATGTTTATAATTTCTGTAATTTTGTAATTAGGGAAAATTATTTGTAATTGTAATTCTTGTTGTAATTAGGTGTAATTTATCAATTGTTATGTGTAAATTCTTAATTGTTATGTGTAATTTTATGTTATAAATTGTAATTAGATTTAGGTTGTAATAGTTGGTTATTAGGTTTGAAAGTGGTTCTTTAATATTCTTTATATTCTTTATATGAATCTTTTAGACCACAATATTATTGTATGTACGAAATTGGAAATTTATTACCTAGGTTAAATTCTTGAATGTTTAGTTATTAAATCGTTATGTTCTTTATTGTTTCTTAAAAATAAATCTTGTTAAGTTTGTTAAATAAATTAGGTTGGTTTCTTGTTAATAAAACCTTAAATTCTTGATTGGTAGTCTTAATGTTTTTAAGTTCTTTATGTTCTTTTACTTGTAACCTAAGTCCTTCTTGATTCTTGATTAAAGAAACCGCGAGTTTAACCACCTTTGTTTTACTTTGTGAAATTTTTGTTGTAATGTTATAATCTATAACTAATTCATGTTTTAAAATCTTTAAAGCCTTGTTTACGTGTTTTATGTTCAAAGTAATTTTATTTCATTGTACGACTTAAGTTTAATTAAAGTATTATTAAGGTGTTCTCGTTTTATTAAGTTTACTTCTACAAGTTTGGTTGTTGAACCTAAGCTAGAGTTGGACTTTATATCTTAGACCCTAAGTATCGTTTTAGGCCCAAGTTAGAACCCCAAGACCTTTTGGTAAAGGTTAGAACCGAAATAACAAATTTGTTAATAACCGTTATCGGGACAGTTTCGTTAGCGTCTAAAGATCGGGTTGCCACGGTTAGTGTAGTTGTCTTTTGATCAAACCCTTTGGACTGGAGGTTCCCTTAGATGTTAGGAATCATAGGAATTTTATGGATCGAACGTTTGATTTGTATAGCCCGAGTTATAACCGTTTTACCAGAACCTGTCAGAACTGGACCAATTGTGAAGATGGGTGTTTTTAGAGTCCTTTGGGACTGATTTGGGCTTAGCCATCAACATAGAAATTTTAGTAGACATCCCGAGGTTTCCGAAAAGTCCAAAACCAGACCCGTAGGATGTCGGGAAGTCGAGTTGTGACCTGTTTTATGTGAACGTTATAATCTGTCCTCTGTTTGCTTTTATTTATAAGGAATTGTTGAGAGAAAATAATATGTGATCTTGTTATGTGTTTTCTTGGAGGTGTTAAGTGTAATTTCATAAATGATAGGAACCTAAGTGTTCCTAGGGGATGGGTTAGGTAGTTAATAGTTAATACTAACTTCGTTAGAACGCGTTTTGATTAGATAATTATTTCTATTCTAGGCCCGAGTTAGTGCGTGACGTTAGGGAGCTCAAGTGTGTTCTCCTTTTTGCTGTGCTGTGAAGTATATCAGGTAATTGTCTATGCTCTAATCCCCACCGGGATGCCCTTTAAATGTGTTTTAATGTTTTCTAATCTGTTTTGATAATTGCATTCCGAAAGGGAACTTTTGTGGAATTATGACCATCTGTTTTGAATAACTGTTTGTAATTGTTGTACCTTGTTTTATGAGTGGAGAAATTGAGATGGTCTTTTATAAGTGGTTTTATTAATGTTTTGAATCTGGGTTAGGTTTGACTTGAGAGTTGTGAGATGAGTTCGATTAATGAATTAGTAATTCAAAGTGGAAACATTAAGCGGGTTGTTGATTTGATGCCTTTGACAGGCTAATGTTTTGCGGGTGATAACCTCGAGATCAGGATTCGATGCCTGTATGGGTTATGTGCCAGGAGATCAGGGTTTCATCCCTGATATAGGATAGATGTTATGATGCCTTTGGTGGGCGATTGTTTGATGCCTTTGAGAGGCTAATGTTTATGCGGGTGATAACCCTGAGACCAGGATTCGATGCTTGTATGGGTTATGTGCCAGGAGATCAGGGTTTCATCCCTGATATAGGATAGTTGTTTGATGCCTTTGGTAGGCAATGTTCTTTATGGGATTTGATATCCCGCCCGCAAATTAAAATATGAATTGGATGGGTTGAGGAAACAGTATGGGATTAAAGGTTTGTAAAACGTTTGATTTGATCCCTCTCCCTAAAATGAATTGAAATGAACTTAAACTGTTTTAAACGTTAGGGGTAGACATTATTGAGATTTCCCCCTCATTTTTGAAATGTTTTGTTTTCAGGTGAAGATCTAAATGCTGGGGACGGGAATTAGAAGTGAGGACGACGAGTCTAGAAGTCCTTGAAACTTTTTACTTTGTTTTCGTTATGATGTCGTAAAGTTTTGTTTTGAGTTGTCAGTAGTTACCGTTAGCAGACAGTTGTGTTTTCCTTCCTCGCCTTGTGTTCCTTCGGGGATACGGCAGTGACGCCCAAACTGAATTTGAAGTCTTCCGCTAAGTTTTGTCTGTTAACGTTAGTTTGACTTTGACTTTATATAATTGAATTTCCGGGGCGTTACACCCACTCTCACCGTCGTCACCACCGAAGCTCTTCTCTCTCCTCTCATCCTTATTGTTGTTGTTGCCACCACCTCTTGGAAGTTTATCGACCCACCTTTGGCCCCCTCTTATCATTGTTCACTTGAAAATTATGTAATACATTTGGATTGTTCATTAGATACATCATGATTATTCATCAGATATCTAATAGTTAGGGGTGTCCATGGTTAACCTAAACCGCAAACCGAAACCGTAAACCGGTAAAACCAAACCGGTTAAACTGGTTAAACGGTTGGCGTTTTGTATTTTTATGGTTTCGGTTAACCAAACCGGTATATGCGGTTTAGGTTTTGGTTCTGAATTTTGGAAAATTAGTTAACCGGGGTTATATATAATTTTTTAAAAAACCCAAAAAAACCTAACAAAACCTAAACCCTAACCTAAAACAAAACCGGAAATTGGAGCAAACCATGGTTAACCGCGATTAACCGCATGAACCGCCGGTTTAGGTTTGGTTTAGGTTTATGATTTTCAAAAGCGGTTAACCGCTTTAGGCGGTTACGGTTTAAGTTTGGAAAAACTTAAAACCGCAAAAGCGGTTAACCCTAATAGCGGTTAACCGCTTTTAGACACCCCTACTAATAGTTGTTCACTAGAAATATTTTTATTGTTCATTATGTCATTGTTCACTAGACATGTGTTCATTATTCACCAAACATATTCTTATTGTTCTGCTTACATGTTATTCAATTTATCATTGTTCATTATAGAATTATTATAAACTCAATTTGTTCACCAACAACTTATATATTTCAAACATTAACACAATATATATATATATATATATATATATATATATATATATGCAGTAAATAACCTTCAATAAGTTTGTGAACAACAATGATATTGACTTGAATAATATTTCAGTCGTAGTAATTTAATGAATGAAGAATGCTCAGTGAATAAATAAATATATACTACTTAGTGAACAATGTCATTGAAATAAGTGAATAATACAGTTGAAATAAGTAAACAACGTAATTAAAGTAAGTGAACAACATATTGGTGAACAACCACGTTAATGCTAGTGAAATATTTGGTGAACTATGCATAATAACAGTAAACAATGCAATTGAAGTAAATGAAAAACGCAATTGAAATAAGTGAACAGCCAAATTACTGCTAGTGAACATCGGACGGTGAACAATGATGCTATCGTCAGTGAACAATTCAATTGATGTTGGTAACCGATAGCATTTGTTGAATTTTTTTTTTTAAAAAAGGAAATTTCATTTGGTAGGCTCCAACTTTAGCCTATTCCAAATGGTATACCACTTTATAAAATATTCCATATGGTAGGCTTACTCTAAAAACTTTTCCAACCCGTGAGTTTCACGTTTAACTGACGTTATGTGTTTATGTTAAAAAAAAATAAAACATGCGTTTGAAACCAAAAAAAAATGAACAATCTGCCAATGAAACACCTCACTTCTCTCTGTCAAACGGCTCACAACCACTGCAGCCATTGAAAACACTCAGTCGATCAAGGTGCTACATTTCTTTCTCTTCCGGTTGATTGAAAACCTCACTTATCTTTCTCTCTCAGTCGATTGAAAAACCGTGCCTAGCAGCCATTGAAATGGATCATATTTTCAATTTTGGAGGCAGTTGTTGGACCTTGTAAACCAGGCCAGTGACAAAAAATTAGGTTTTTTTTTTGGTGTACTTCTTGTTGGAATTGAGTTTTGCATTGAGTTTATCTTCAAAATTAGTGTTGGCGATTGAATTGGGTTTACCTTCAAAATTTGGGAATGCATTGTAGCTAGTGTGTAAAATCTATGTATTTTCCTCCGAAATTAGGCAATATTTGACCCCTATTAGCGCAATTCCACAAAGCTAGGACATTTGCCATAAGTTGTTTACCAAAAGGTCAAGATTACTGATTGAATCATATGCAATTTGAACTCACACAAGTTCAGTCTGTAACTAGAGGTGGGACAAATTCGAGCTCTGTTTTCCTTCTTATCGACTATCCGCTTACGAAGCACGCTCTTTTTCTCACACAAGGGAGGTGTTTGGCTACCCAGCTTTTTGGGTAGCTTTTAGCTTTTTGGATAGCTTTTAGCTTTTTGACCAAGGTGAAAAAGCTACTTGAGGTGTTTCGTAAGTAGCTTTTTATATTAGCGTTTTGGACCTAATTTATATTAGCTTTTTGGACCTAAAAAGCTAATTTTCAAAAAGCTATTTGATGAAACTTTTTGAGGTAGCTTTTCACAAAAAGCTACTTTACCAAACACTTTTCCTACAATCAGCTAACCCAAACAGCTAAAGTCAAACAGCTAATCCAAAAAGCTATCAGCTAACAGCTACAAGCTAACAGCTAACAGTTACCAGCTACCAGTTGGTTGCCAAACAGGGCCAAGATGTACTTGCTCAATCAACTCAGATGATATCAACATACCTTCTCGTCGGAGATTGAGTGAGCGACGACGCAGGCATGATCACGGCGAGTGGTAGACTTTGGCTGATGACGAACAAGAAGGGCCCCACCAACAACAACCGGAGTTTTCACCACCAAACCTCTCACTTTATTCCACCCTCCATTATTACTATCTGCTTCCCCTCCCATTTTTGCCTCTTCAACCCTTCTTCTCGCATAACCCTATATGAGATTGTGATTGAGGGATTCTTCTACTCAATTACGCAACTAATTGGGGGTAATCAATCAAAATGCACCTAGTTGAGAACTCAATCAGCCCTGTTGTCTCCCCAGTCGATGGACTTGCTCCTAAGACCTCGTACATGGTGGATGCAAGTGTGGCCCTGACTGCAAATGCAACTCAAGATGGTAATTTAATTTCCAGTTTCAGATGCTTCTGGTGTCATATGCTTCTTTGACTATTTCTTGGTGTAATTTTTTTTTTCTTATTTTCTTTTTAAGAAAAGCAAGCACTTAACGGTAGTTTAAATGGATGCTCACATATTGGAAATTTTTTTAGAGTGAGATTACCACATGGAATATTTAAGTGCTCTGCCATTTGGAATAGGCTAAAGTTAGAGCCTACCAAATGGAATTTCCCAAAAACAAATCTAACATGGTTGTCATGTCGTCTACTAAAGCACATGCTCCAAGAGCATATAGTAATTTGCAGCCTCAAACCCCACCAAAACCATCCCCATCCCCCTCTCATTTCTATTTCCCGTTAATATCTAATTCCACCCTCCCAATCTCTCAATCTCTTCTTCTTCTTCTTCTTCTTCTTCTTCTTCTTCTTCTTCTTCTTCAAACCATTTGGATCCCTTTCTCAAATCCGCCTCCATCCTCGCCTCCGGTGACAGCCGCACGTACGTCGGCCAGAGAAATACTTTGATCCTGAATTCTGATATTTTCTCCTGTTGAAAGTGATGGTTTTGATTTGCTTTGGTTTGGATCTGATTCTCAATTATTCTTCGTCTTTTGGGTTCAATCTAAGTTCGTGATGTTTGGTTTTCTAGGTATTGATTTTTCATGATTCTGGGTTTAATTAATGGCATGTTATTTGCAATTTTCGGAGAGAAGAGGTGGTCAAGGCTGGGTTTTTGCAAGAAAGAAACAATGGGTTAGGGTGTTTATGCGCGAGAGGGAGAGAGGAGAGAAGAGGGGGAAGGATTGGCGGTGGTCTAGTGGTGAGGCGACGGACGGTGGGGTTGTAGAGTTGGTGGTCGTGGTAGGGAAACCAGAGAGAAGAGGTCAAGGCTAATGAAGAAGAAGCAAGGGTCGGGGGTTTTTGTGAGAAGAGAGGGGGGAGGGGAAGGAAGGGTGAGGTGGAAATTTTAAAAATGAAAAATGTTGAATAGGAAAAAAGAACACATGCTCAATCTTTTTTTTTTTTTTTTGCTAAAACACCCTCCACTTAAGTAAGCACCGCCGCCACATCATACCTCCGACGAGTTGGACTCAATGGCGATTCATTAGAAAAAATTAAGGTGTTAAGGTCAGTTCGTCGAAAACAAAAGTTAAAGGTTGGTTCGTTATATCAAAGGACACCTATAAATTGGTTTATTAGATTCAAATTTTCCTTTTCATTTTAGACAATTAGATTTAAACTGAATTATTAAAGTCTTAAGTTTCAGTGTATCGACACCAGATTTACGATCCAATATAATTCTTCTTTGATGTTCTGTAAGTAAATGTGGTGATGGTGCAATGGAATCTAGGGATTCAATATTTAAGTTTACTATGATACAATTCTAAAATTTAGTTTACTATCAATTATTGTAGTTTGACTTACTATAATCTAATTTTCTTTCATTTTTCGTTAGTAATTGCGTAGAAGGTGATGTGGCATGTAGTCTGGGGATTAGATGATGCACCTAGGAGTCTAGGACCATGAAGCACTATGGTCCCGGTGCTCATCTAATTTATGTTTTGGGCTCCTTTGATTTTGTATGAGTTTCATGAAGCTTGGGCCGATTGTTAAATTTAGATTGGGATCATGAAGGAAGATAGTCTCAAGTATATTATCTAATTTTTAGCATCAATAAATGCTTGTTCTTTTGTGTGGTTTGTTGAAAATAATCATATCTAACCATATTAACCACATCACTCTCTTAAATAAGTTTTTTTAGGGTTATTGGACGCTAATATACTGAACTATTGGGGCATTGGACAATAATATACCGAACTTTGACCTTGGACAATAATATATCGAACTTTGGGGGGTGTTGGACAATATTGCACCCGGAACTATTCCGACGATGGTTGACTCGGTGGATATCATACGTGGCAGGCGGAGGTGCTGAGTTGGCAAAAAAAATTTAAATTTTGTGACTGATCAGATTAGCTAATATACTGAACTATTGGGGTATTGGACAATAATATACCGAACTTTGGGGGGTGTTGGACAATATTGCACCCGGAACTATTCCGGCGATGGTTGACTCGGTGGAGATTATATATTATTATTATTATTATTATATTATTATTATTATTATTGTTATTATTATTATTATTATTATTATTATAGGCAACACCAAAATAATTACTGTTATTTGCACCAAAATAATTAACTTAGAGTCCAAAGCAGTCAAGGATGAGTGATACCTTCTGGTTTTTTTAATTTGAAAATAAAATCCGGATTGAAAATAGAAAAAAATATAATTTTCAACGTTGTGATTTGCTAATTCCCTTCAATCACTCACGTTGCTCTATTCCGTGGGACCCACAATGATTTCTATTATAATATATAGATAAATTATTATTATTATAATTATATTATTATTATTATCATCATCATTATTATTATTATTATTATTATTATTATTATTAATATTATTATTATTATATGATTATTATTATTATAGGCAACACCAAAATAATTACTGTTATTTGGACCAAAATAATTTAATTCAGAGTCTAAAGCAGACAACACCCAAATAATAATAATAATAATAATAATAATAATAATAATAATAATAATAAAAAAATAAATAATAATAATAATCTCCACCGAGTCAACCATCGTCGGAATAGTTCCGGGTGCAATATTGTCCAACACACCCCAAAGTTCGGTATATAATTGTCCAAGGTCAAAGTTCAGTATATTATTGTCCAATACCCCAATAGTTCAGTATATTAGCTAATCTGATCTGTCAAAAAATTTAATTTTTTTTTGCCAACTCAGCACCTCCGCCTGCCACGTATGATATCCACCGAGTTAACCATCGCCGGAATAGTTTCGGGTGCAATATTGTCCAACACCCCCCAAAGTTCGGTATATTATTATCCAAGGTCAAAGTTCGGTATATTATTGTCCAATACCCCAATAGTTCAGTATATTAGCGTCCAATAATCCTTTTTTTATTACTTTCGTACCTCACTAAAACAAAAATTAAAATAATTACATCATTCTCTTACCTCACTATTTTCATTTTACCCACATAACAATTTATCATACCCATCATTTTTACTACTAACTCAACCACATCTAGCCTCACTAACCGTCTTTTACGAATTTAACCGTAACCACCACTAACCAACCACACAAAAGAATAAGGATTGGATTAATCAATCAAAGAGCTGAAACTCAAAAGGGGAAAATGGACTTATAAACCAATTAGGGTCTGTAAAGTTGTTAATGGTAGATAATATATATGATAAATATTATTTGTGGTAAATTTTGGTAGTTTTTGGTAATTTTTGGTAATTTTTGATAAATTTATGTATGTTTAGACATTACATGTGGAAGAATGTTGTAATTTTTATATAATGTTAAATATATGTGAATTATATTTCTAAAAAAAATAAAGAAACTTTTAGAGAAATTCATTTTATATCTTTTATTTTTTATTTATTAAATATTTTAATTTATCATTTTTACATTTTTGAATTTTGATATTTTTATAATTTTAAAATTTTAAATTTTGAAACTTTTGAAATCACTTAAAAATTTTAAAATTTTAATTTATTTTTAAAAAAATTTCAAATATAAATTTATTTTATAAAATTTTAATGTTTTAAAAATATTTAAACTTAAAATTTTTAAAATTTTAAAATTTTAAATTTTAAATTTTAAATTTTAAAATCAAAGATGGGGGGATCACAACACATTCAGGGGCAGAGCCAATTCCTGTACTGGAAATATGAAACGCAACGAATAGACATTCTGTCAGCAGGAATGCAATATACATGGTCTAACAAGAGGAAAGATGGTGATTTAATCTTGGAGACGTTGGATAGAGCGTATAGTAACCAAGAGGGTATACACGCAAAATCATCAGTGTTTATCTTGAACCTACCTATCCTGCTCTCAGACTATGGTCTCATAATATTTTTTGAAGCAGCTGGAGAAAAAAACAAAAGGGGCGAATACAGAATAGAGGAATGGTCGCTCTAGGTAGATGAACTCACATCCCTGCTCAAAGAGAAATGGCAAATAGAGGGTCATGTGCGATCTTTTGTGTTTAAAACGGTTAGGAGGTTGGGTGCTCTCAGGGAATGTTGCAAGATTTAGTGCATCAACTGGAAAAAAGGAAACATCAACCCTAGAGAGGGAGCAATCGAGCATATTAAACAAGCGTAGTGCGAACTGGAAAAAGTGGGCGTGGGAAGCTCGACTATAGAGGCCTATTGCAGGCGTCAAT
Source organism: Portulaca oleracea (assembly GCA_029582165.1). Classification (NCBI taxonomy): domain Eukaryota; kingdom Viridiplantae; phylum Streptophyta; class Magnoliopsida; order Caryophyllales; family Portulacaceae; genus Portulaca; species Portulaca oleracea. The sequence continues at coordinate 14,329,081 of CM055870.1, forward strand.
CAAGTGAACAAGAGGCAATCAATCTAGCAGAAACTTACTAGAGATAGAGGGCGAAGCTAAAGTAGAACTTGGAAGGAGATAGAGTAACCAAATTCTTCTTCCGCCACTACCAGGTGAAAAAGCAATGTACCCGGATAAAGGGCATCCAAGGAAAGGAAGGAACCTGGTGTGACAAAGAAGAAGGGATAATGGGGGAAGCAATTCATTATTTTCAAGAACTCTTTAGTAGGGCAGACCAAGGTTTGTCCACCTTGAAGGCTAGAACTCTTAGAAAGTTCCTACAGAACCACAATAAGATCCTCTCCTCTTGTCACCTTTCATCTCTCACAAAGCCTTTCCTCAGAGAGGAGGTGAAGACAACCCTTAAGTAAATAGGTCCTTTCAAAGCCCCAAGACCGGATGGGCTCCTGGTGAATTTTTATTAAAAGCTTTAGCCAACGATTGGGGAGGAGGTACTTAGTGCAGTGCAATTCTGCACATGCTGAACTCAAGGAAGATCATGAAGGAAATAAACAATACATACATAGCCCTGATATCGAATAAAGTCAGCCGTTTAATGATGGCATATTTCAGACCGATAAGCCTCTGCAATGTGATGTACAAACTAGTAAGTAAATGCCTGGTGAATAGGCTAAGAGGAGTAGTTCAAGACCTGGTTGAGGAATCCCATAATGTATTCATCCCAGGGAGGTTGATGGGAGATAGTTGCTTGCTAGCTCATGAAGTTCTCCTTTTCATCAAAGGGAAAAGACAAGGGAAGAAACTTGTGGCTATTAAAGTGGACATGAATAAAGCCTACGATCACATCAGCTAGGAGTTCCTTAGGAAGGTGCTGGAGTCTGTAGGGTCCCCATCACATTAGGTCAACCTTATAATGGAATGTGCGACTTCTGTCAAATACTTGGTACTTATCAATGGCAATCTGTCCCCTACGTTCTACCTACAAGCAGGGTTACGTCAAGGAGACCCCTAGTCTCCCCACCTTTTTATTCTATGCTTAGACGTTTTGGCAATGAATTTAAAGGTAGCACAAGATAGAAATCGGGTCATGGGAGCCAAATTTACTTACAAGAGGGAGTCCTGCATTGACCCATATATTTTTTGCGGATGACTCCCTGTTTTTCACGGAGCTTTCCTCCACACATTGTCTGAATCTAAAGAACATTATCAATGAATTATGCCTCATTTCGGGACAGATGATCAACATAGAAAAGTCCCACTTGATGGTCTCCAAATGTGGATGATTTAGAGAAAGAAGGTTTGACGACCCTCTTCAGCTACCAAATTGAAGAATCTTTCAACAAGCACCTAGGTGTTCCCCCAACACTAAAAAGGAATTGCATGTCGTATTTAAGGCTTCTCCAGGAAAGTATTGAGAAACAACTTAAAGGATGGAAGGCTTCCCTTTTATTGTCGGCGGGAAGGTTAGTCCTAATTAACTCGGTTTTATCTACCCTTCACAGACATATCTTGTCGGTGTACGAAATCCTCATGGGATTAGAGGACAAAATGGATGGATTAATGACAAGTTTCTTCTGGTGGACAAGTAATAACTATAAGGGGAAACACTGGGTGTTAAAAGAGAAGCTCTTCGCTCCTAAGGGAGGAGATGGGCTAGGTTTAAGAAGGAAGGTTTGGATGAATGATGCTCTCTTAGCAAAACAGGCGTGGAGACTGGAAACAAACAAGGAAGGGTTACTGGCTAGAGTCTGCAAAGCCAGATATAAGGGGCCTCACCGCTGAGCCTTGAACTTGGAGAGATACCTAAAAGGTCACCTGGATGGAACAACCTATGCAGAACAACAAAGAGCACAAAGGAAGGGATAAAGGTTCAAATTGGATCAAAGAGGAAAGGGCTGATCATGGAACATAAGTGGGCTGGAGTTGATGAACTAGTGCTGAAACCAGGTATAAACCCAAAAGAGTGGAGAAAGAGAAACATTCGAGACCTTATGGCAAGTAATCTAGCCCAATGGAACCAACAACTCATTCGTGCAACTTTCCAATGAAGAACGACAAATGTTATCCTGGCATGTCCTATACGACCAACGTTGGAAGAGGACAAAGCTTATTAGGGAGAGACACAAGATGGTTCATTCACAACAAAATTGGGTTAATTTTTTTATTTGGAAAAAGGCAAGGGATGAAGGAGAATGGGGAATTTAAATTCCTACCCATGAAGAAAGGACTTGGAAAAGAGTGTGGAAGCTAAATGCACCACCAAAATGGAAGACCCACTTCTGGAAGGTGACCATAATGGACACCCAACTACAAACAAGAGAATGAATTGGTGGGACAAGGAAGCAAACCCCTTGTGTGTCCTATGTGGTAAGAGAGTGGAGACTAGCCAACATCTCTTCAAGGAATGTGATTGGGTCACTACTCTATGGTTTGCCTCGATCATTGGCATGACAAATCAACAAGGGGTGACGACTCTCCTACCGTGCTGGATTCATAACTGGATAAAACTGTTTTTTTAATAGGAGGAAAACAGGGAAAACTTGGCCTAGAATTCCTTTGCATCCTCTGGAACATCTGGATTAGGAGAAACAGAAAGGTATTTAACAATTCTCTTCCTACAACGAAGGAAGTAATGAGTTGGATAAAAGCAGATTTCGAGACGATCAGAACAACCAGTGCAGTTAGTATTATCACATGCATAAGACTTGACAAATCGCCAAGAGGAGAAGGAGACTACAAAAGTTTCATATGGAGGATGGGCTTGGGAGACCCAAACCTAATTGTTTATCGATGTGATGAAGCCTGGGATAAATCAACCCTTGTAGGAGTGCTTGGATGGGTTTTGCTGGTAGAGGAGGTCAAAGTGGTAGAATTAGCAGAGAAAACCATGAGCCTATCACCATTGCAAACGAAACTATAAGCCATAGAAAGCGCGCTCAAAGATGCGACAAATCGAGGATTCAAGAGATTAAGGATTTACACGGACATTCTGCAAGTGGTGGTTGTCTTCCGAAGATCTGTTCAAGTGCACCCCTCGTGTCATCTTTTATTAAATAGTTGTAGAAATTTACTTTTAAATTTCAATTTCTGTAGCATCTCCAAAGTTAGTAGACAAACCGTTAATGAAACACACTTTGGCTATAAAGGCCAAGAGGGGAATCCTTCCATAAAAGAAGTTTAATAATGTTAACTGTCTATCCATACCAAAAAGGAAAAAAATAAAATTCAAACAGCTACACAGAGTTCAAAAAAATAGAGGGAGTTTTCTTTCCTTTTCCTTTTTTTAAGAGAGAGAGAGAGAGAGAGAGAGAGAGAGAGAGAGAGCTCCTACACAAGCGTACAAGGTTTGTCTCACATGCCAACAACAATGAACAATGAAGCCATGACGGCAAGAAGTTACAGCGAAAAGTTCCAGAGACAGTGACAGTCGCGACCATCACTAGTGTCCACCTGCAGGACGGAGGGAGCCAGGCAATAACTAGGGTTTCGTTAAGAAAATTCGGTCTGACCACAGGCCAGTTGGTTCATCGAGTCAACCAGTTTCCTCTTTTTTTTGGCGGTTGAACCAACCAAACTGACTGAGTAGCTGATACCTGGCCAAACCAGCTGGACCAACCAGATCGGTCCAGTTTAAATAACATAGCGCATATTGATTGAGGTACTTTTAAACAATCCTAAATTCCAAGAAACGTTGCAAATTACTGTGAAACTCAATAAGCAAAATCTAGGTGCTTAACAGCATGTGAATGAGTAGGAAGCACCAAAATAAGCATGGATTCAAAAACTAATAACTAACAAAAGGGACAAACATAAACTGTCTGGCATCAAATAACAAAAACCTAAACAAAAATTCATTTCAACCATCGATAATAGTCATCAGAAGAAAAAAAAAAAAACTCATTGCCTCGAGCTGATTACTCGTCCTCTTGGCTGCGCAACCTGGCGAGCTTGTTGGTGACGACAATATCAAGCTGTGCAGCACGCTCAACAATCTCCTTTCGCTTCTTGGTTGACACATTGTGTGCAATTTCAGCACAGTATGTCCTAGATACAATGCCAAATTGTCACAGGTCAGAGTTCTTTTTAAGCCAAACTCATTGAAACACCTCAAGGCTAAAGAGCAAGCAAGGGGTGGCAAATATACCTGTTGTGCATCATCAAAAGTTCAAGCTCGCTGACATTGTGAACAACAAACTTCTTAAACCCAATGGGAAGGTAGTGACGGGTCTTCTTGTCAGACCCGTAACCAATGTTGGGCATCAAGACACATCCCTTGAATTTTCTCCTCACCCGGGAGTCAATACCCTTTGGCCTACGCCAGTTTGTCTGCAAATGGCAACCATTCAAATTAGTGAACAACAATGCCCCCTAAAAATCAGAATAAATGGACAAAAAAATCCCAGAAGGAAATGTGAATCTAGTACATCTGCATTGGCGTAGTTTAGAATCTCACTCACCAGAATGCAAGACAAAAAAATCAGACAGGGACATGTCTGACATCCGTTCTCACATGTATTCAAAACTACAAACCATTATGTAATTTTGTGTTTATCACAGAGGAATAGAGGATGATGCATGACTCTAAATGTACACTCAAACACATCAGAACTCCATTTTAACAACCAAAAATGGCAAATATGGCCCATACTTGTTTTTTGTACAAACAATTAGGTTCACAGTCACAGAGGACTGGAAAGCTTATCAGCGTTGTTAGATTACAAATTTTAGCCACTCGGTGATGGGTGCTTGATAAATATAGCCATACACTAGTATAAAAGATCAAAACGTCTTAAATCATTCCCATGTCACAATTTGTCAAATTTCTCATGAGTAATGGTCAAATTTTACTTCAGCCATGTTGATCTGCAGTAAACCACAAGCTAATTGAAAGTTCAAACAAAAGTACACAGTAAGTACACAGAATGTACACAAGCAGTACATATTCACTTCTTACACAACAGAAATCAAAAGAGAATGAATAAAATGAAGCAATACTTGAAGGATTCCTACAAAGAAACTACATAAAGTACACAAGCAGTATATATTCACTTCTTACAAGCATATCATTATCCAATCCCAAGGGTTATTACATACCAACAACACATGCATCTCAAAAGCATATAATGAAACTGGAATGTCAAGATCTTTTGAACACACACACATCATTTCCTCATTGCCTCACATGAATTATTACCAATTAAAGAGGATGAGTACTGACAAAAAGGAATTTCAGCTTCAGTGAAACCCTAACCCCATATCATATTGACTGACCATAACAAAAATTAAGCCCTGCAGACCAACCTTACAAACCCCTCGACTATCAGCTTATTTCTCGCACCAGCCTGTGCTTTCTTTGTTCAAACGAACCCGCTAGAACCAAATTTAACTGATGAGAAGTACTAATCAATTCATCCAACATAATTCAAGTAACATGTCCCAATCAAAACACACATAATCAGCTGATATTTCACCATAAAAAAGCAATCCCTTTGACCCTTTCAATCATTGCCCAAAGCTTACAGTCTCAATACTCCCAATAATGTGTTAGGTCAAATCTGTGTTATGAGGCCATCACTAAGTACCCTAACATCAGACAATTCCAAAATCAAACACACCACACAATTCCAAAATCAGAGCAAATCCCATAAACCATAGATTTATGTCCGAGTTAAATTTGGCAACCCATAAGTACACTAAGCAACAAAAAACGCAGCATTGCACAATATAAGACGACCCAGAGCATTAAACAGCAGAATGAAGTTGTGCCGAAAACACAGGTAGCTGAAAATTAAGATTGAAATGCAGGTAACATAGGAGAGAGAAAATGCACCTTGACGGAGATCTTACGGTCACTTTGCGGCCTCTTGAACTTCTTCACACGCTTCTTCACAATCTTCTTGTCTAAAAGAGGGACCGCCATTGTTGTTTCTGTTGCATCAAAATACCACGGTCAAAAACAAAATTTATGATCGATTGATTCCAGATATATTTCGAAGATTTACAAGCAACAATTTGTGCCGACGTTGAGAGAGAGGGAGTATGCTTACGGAGAAGATGAGCTTTGCGCAGAAACCCTAATTGTCCTTCTCAGGTTTAGACTAGACATTGAAAGTAGGTTTTATAGTTTTCATAACTACCGGGCTGGGCTCGGATCGGGCAGCCGTTTACAGAGCCCAGCCCATCGAGATTGGGTTACAAATGAGAAAACACGGCTCAAATGAGGCCTTGAGGAGCACTTAGGCTCAGCCCAATTGAGGCCCATCTCAATATCTTATTTGTTACTCCTCGCCTCCCTTTCTTGGGAGGCTGTCAAAAATCTGGGTCTAAGTAAATTCAGGTCAGATAAATTTAGTCAATGTTTAAATTCGGATGAGAAATTCATGACCGGATCTGGTGTTATTTCGGGTCAGGCCGGGTCGGTCGGGCACTTCGGACGAAGCTCAAATCTGGTTTGGACGATTGAAATAAGAGAAACTTTATGTTCGTATATTCGGTTAACATCAAAATTCGAAGAAAAAAATCTATGCGCAGGCCCAATTTTTTCCGGGTCAAGCAAAATTTTACCAGATCTACTCTCGAACACTATTGTATGGTTTTGGAATAATAGGGGGGGGATCAAGGTAAAGAATAATGTTACGAAAATAAGACAAAATTCTTAATTTCTCCCAAACTAAAGTGACACAAGGAGGGATTTATGTTAGAGAGCGTTAGGTAAAAATTCAGCGGAAAGTTTTGGAGGAAAATTTTTCATTAGAAGTTTTCCATCGGAAAAATTTCTTAACCCTTCCTAAGGGAATTTTTTTCCCAAATGAAGGTGATAAATTGTGTCCTTCTATACAATTTTCCCAAGGTCAAAATGTAACCAAACATAAGGAAAGGAAAATAAGTTAACTTGAGAAAATTGATCATTTTCTCATTTTTTTACCAATCAAAGGTTCTCTTAGGAATATGGGAATAGAGAATAGAGAGATAATTATTATTATTGATAAAATTGGTAAAATTTATATAGAAAACATAAAATGACAGATAATTAAGAACAAAAAAAATAGTTAGTCAGGACAAAAAATACTTTATGAAAGTCAATGACAAAAATAACCTTTAAGGTTGGTCTCAATTTTGTATAATATGAGAAGATTTATTTTTAGGCATACTTATCTTAATAAATATCATTGTTCATGAAAAGATTGATCTTACTAAAACCACTTAACGATTTTTGAGAAAGCATTTTAAAGGCGAATTTCTTTACAAAATTTATGTCTATCTGCATTTTAGTTTAAGTCACATTTAAACCAATCAAATATATTCTAAATTCATTTTCATCGAGTCATACGATTTCAGTGAATCTTATAACAGGTTAATTCGATACATTGGAAGGCAAATATGTTATCAAATTATATAATACAATATTAATACTAACAGATTAATTCTCTTTATGCATGCATGGGAAGAAAAATATCTACATCTAAATTCCCTCAAACCCCACGCTAGCGGGCTATGCTGAGATCAAATGTTATTGTATGATAGAAATACAATGCTAATTCATATCATATAATGTGAACTCTATCGAGATTCCCTTTTTTCCAAAGCATTAATGGACATATAGTTTAATTTAGTGCTTAGACTTATAGATATATTGTCTTAAAATAAAACGCAATGTCAAGACATGTATAATCATGCAATATTTCATAAGCGACTCATCATCAGATGGTCTGTTATGTTCATTAAACAAAAGTGACAGAATTCTAATACACAAACAAGTGAACAACTTATCATATATACCCTAAAAGAAGAACATTAATGAGACATCCTGATGCATATTACACCCGATTCAAGTTCAACATAATACACATTGTGTCCTTATAATATATCTTTTAGTTCAAGCATAATGCTGTTAGAGTATAAAACTATTCTTGGGGCTTCAACCATTAGCTTAAACTTTTGGTTGAGATGTTTCTACATAGTATCAGAGCCAAACCTGAGCAAGAGGTCTCAGGTTCGATTCTCAGCACCTCCCATATTCATTTGCGCAAGGTGAAAGGGGGCCTTTGCAGTATCCACGCTCCAAGCCCAAATGGGCATTCGCGTGAGGGGGCATGTTAGAGTATAAAACCATTCTTGGGACATCAACCATCAGCTTAAACTTTTGGTTGAGATGTTTCCACAAATACATGCCGAATAATTTCCCGAGATTAATTTATTTATAACAAATATTGAATTGATAAGTACGTCACAGATGAGATGAGCTTTAGAATTAAGAGGAAGTGGCATGCAGCATGTAATTAAGATGCTATTACCATTGACTTCTAAAAAAGAAATTAAATAAATAAACTAGTATGTGTGAGAAAAGGCGACATATGATATGTTGCAGGCTGAAGCCAATTAATGGGGTTTTGGCTGGCCCAAGTCAACGATTCCTTCTCCCGCAAAATAGCAAGTCAAATTTCACAATTCTAGTTACTCCATGTTCTTAGCACATGCACACCTCTTCCAATTACTCTACAAATTCAATGTCCACAGATATAACACTATTATTTGATTCGAAAATGATAAATATCTTGATACAAGATGACTCTTAACCATCTTGCATTTATTCTAAATCACTAATAAAGTAAAATGTAAGTGTATTTAAATCATTCTAAAGGTATGTTTCATTATTTTTAGGGTTACTACAACTTATAAACAATTTAAAAATAATTATTTATTTATATTTATTTCATAAATATAAAACTATGTATAAAATATGGATTTGCTACTATGATTGATAAAATTAGGTTATTATTATATTTTTTTATCTAGCTAATAAGTATTATATTATTATAATTGATAAATATATATAATTATTAAAGAAAATATTAATAAAAGTTAAAAAAATGTGAAATATGAATAGTTCAAGATCGTTAAGAACCATCTTGAGTCAAGATGGTTATCATGATTTGATTATCCCTCAAGTTTCATTCTAATCCAATTATAAAATTGAATGTTGGCAAGTTCTAAATCTAACTTCTATATCAACAAATTGCACTATAATTAATTAAGATTTATTAGGGGTGAGCGGGACCAGGATATCGGTAATTTTCAGAGGTCCCGGTCCCAGTCCAGGTTGTGATAGGGAGCAAATATTTGCTCCCACTTTCGCTCCCATCGGGACCGGAAAATAAGCCGACAAATTTTTAGTCCCGATATCCTAATTTTTTTCACCCATTATTTAATTTATTTTCCTTAAAAACCAACATAAATTACACAAGTTTTCTCTAATTTCACAAACGTGGGCGCCGAGTTGTTTATATAACCATTTTTTCGAAATATTTGTTTTCAAAAAAAATATCTAATACGTAATGTTTTTTCCGATTTGTTAATATCTAGTACGCAACGTTTTTTCCAAAAAAATATGCTAAGTTCGAAATAGTAATGAATAAAATAAACTTAAAGAGCGAATACAAATTAAATTAAACAAGTTTATCAATCATATGAAGTCACTTGATTTGTTTAATATATATATATATATATATATATATATATATATATATATATATATATATATATATATATATATAATGGGATTGGGACTGGGACCGGCAAATGAGGTTAACTCCCACTCCCGGTCCCGTTGTTGACCGGGACTTCACTTTTAGTCCCACTCCCGGTCTCGCTCCCACCGGAAACGGGATTTTGGGACCGGGACTTGACCGAGAGAGGGACGGGACCGGGATTCCCGGTAATGTTGCTCGCCCCTAAGATTTATGTTTATAAATATAGGATTAGTAAATTAAATTGTACAAAAATTACAATTACTCTATGCTATTTAGTCTATATTATTTACTACTAAGGACGATGATGCGTGTTTTGCGACAAGATTATTAATAACCATCTTACATGATATAACATATCCATATAAGTATGCTAGATTTTTTTATAAAAAAAGTATTTGTCACATCATTGTTGTGATTAAGTAAATAAAAAAAAATACATAGGGACCTTCAATTAATTAAACAAAATTGTAGGGATCTTATCATAAATGTAAAAGAAAAAAAATTCAATATTCAACAAATTTGAATTTATATACTTAACAAATAAATAGAAAAAAATAAAGAAAATGATATTTTTACAAATATTTAATAGAAAAATAAATATGTAATAAATATTTCTTTAAAAAAATGAAATTTTTATTTAAAATGGAGCATTTTTGTAGAAAATGTTTTATTTTAAAAATGAATCAAGATGTAAAAGTAATTTACAAAATATAAAATATGATTTTAAAAATATGAAAGGATAGCACTTTAAACATAATGCATACTTTGACAATAATATTGTGCCAAATAATTGTTTTACAAAAGTATTTAACATATTTATATGAATATGATATATCGTATAATGTGGCAAGATGCATTTCATTTTCGTTACTACTAAACATATATGACTCCTCTCATCAAAGATATATTTGAGAATTGACATATAATTCGGTGTGCCATGTTGTGAATGAATCTTTTCACTATTATATACATCATGTACTAATGCTTAGAACCTTCTAATAATGTACTCAGTATCCATCATACAAAATGGCCTTCACAAATACATCATGCAAATAAAGTAGAGCTAGATCTGTAATTACAAGAATTTAATTAATGTAATTTTATGCAAAGTCAATATGACTAAATTCCCCTCCACCCTATATTTAAACGCTCGCACATCCCCCACTCCTGAAACACAAACACCTCCACAAAACTTCTTCTCTTAATCGTCTTATTAACAATATGGCTTCTTCGTTGTTGATCACCATTGCAGTCACTTTCTGTGTCCTCTCCGTCGCCTCCGCTGCTACCCTGTCGTGCAAATCGGACGCATTCTCCGGCAAGGACTTCACCGACTACGACAGCTGCATGAAGCTGCCCACCTTGAACGCCGTCCTCCACGGGACGTACGACCCTGACACCTCCGCGTTCTCGATGGCGTTCACGGCCCCGCCACCGAGCCCGGACGGGTGGGTCGCGTGGGCCCTGAACCCCTCTGGGACCGGCATGGTGGGGGCCCAGGCCCTCATCGCGTTCAAGCCCGACTCGTCCAGCCCGGCCATCTCCGTCGCCTCCTACGACATCCAGGCCTACAAGGCCATCGTCAAGGGCCCCATCTCGTACAACCTCAGCCACGTCAGCGCCCAGGAGTCCAGCGGCCTCATCACCATCTTCGCCACGTGGCAGCTCCCCAAGGGATCCAAGACCGTCAACCAGGTCTGGCAGGTGGGTCCCGTCGTCAATGGTAGGATCGGGAAGCATGACTTCGAGCCGGCCAACTTGGAGTCCATGATGGCGCTCGATCTCACTGCCGAGGCCCAGCCCGTGTCCGGCCCGATGGGTGCCCCGGTTGACGAGCCCGCCCCGATTGGGGCACCCGAGTCAGGCGGCCCCACTGCCGGAGCGTCCACACCCATGCCCGCCAAGGGTGGGGCGGGCAAGGTCGGGTTTGGGGTTCCTTCTTTGGTTTTGGGTTTTGGAGCACTTTTTGTTTCCTTGTTTTGAAAGGAAGAGTTTGTGAGTGTAAGTGATTTGTTTTGATATGTTCATAGGGAGTGGTTGATTGTGTTTTACATTAACTGAAGTTGGATTTACTTGTATTTTCAGTATGGTATGGCTGTATACACACTGGAATCGATCTACTGATTTTAGCTTTTTTCCCGTTTCAAATAACATTAGTTTTAGTAGCTTAAAAGGTTTGACTCATACAAAAAAATATAACGAAAATGATATGAGTCTTGCCGCCTTGTCATATCATTAAAAGTATATTATATATTCAACTGAAATAAATTGATATAATTGAATTCTAGAATTATAATATCACATATAAATTGTATGAAGTCATATTTTTATAAAATATGTCTAACGGATGGAGTTATAATTCGATTAGAACCGGATATCATTTGTGTTTGTTGGCGTAGCCAATTCATCTAAAGCTTTTTAAAATTGATAGTTAATATTTATCATTAAAAAATTATTGTTAAAAATATAAGAAATATCAATCCGGCGAAGGTTAAAGACACTTCAAAAATATTTTGGAATAAGACTGCATCAATGTATTAGTCACCCAAAATATAATATACTAGTCACCCAAAATATAATATACGAGGTTAGTTTAACAAATTAGACAATGTAAAAGTAAATCTACCCTAGTATCATCAGGGGGGGTCACATATTACTTTTTAATGATTCTCCCAAGTATAATGACAAAAAGAGATAAAATGTAACATATTCTCAGGTATGTCCATTTTTTTTTTTTTTTTCCAAACTTGAATGGGTACTCCAACTTCTTCTAGGGTGGGTGGTTTGTTATTTGTCACTGGGCGGGTAAAACTCATCAGTGCCCTAACTTTCAACTATGACAACTCACCGATTTCGGTTGTTTATGCAAGAATTCTTAGAAGCAGCAGAGACGGCGTTAGGACAACTATTTTGTTTGTATAAGAAGATTTTCCTTGAAAGGTACAATGTTTTACTTATCAACGCACTAAAGGGCAAACCAACTATTTTGTGGAGGATCTCAAAATCCTTCACATCAAATACATTTATGGATGGCAGCAGTACTCTAAGCTGCCAAAATAGGCCGGTCATAATGTAGAGGTGGCAAAAATTTGGGTCCAGGTCTCTTGTCGAGTTCAGCCAATTTGAATATGATCACCGACCTATTTTTGCAACTTAGACTGCTGCCATAGTACCTTCTTCATTCTATAAAATTTTAATTTGGACAAAATAAACAGAGCCGAATTCGAATTACCGAATTTGACCGAATGACAATTGATTTTTTGTCAAAACTAAAAATTAACTGACTATTAGATTATTTTTTTTACCAAATATGACTAGTTGACCGAATGATCGAATACAAAATTTGAGCCTCCTTATGTGATTCATTAATACTATTCTCATAATCGGGGTACGGTGATCAAACCGAACCCAAATAACCGAATCTAAAGTTTATCCAAAATTCAATCAACCCGAATTTGAATACCAAAATGAGAACCCGACCCGAATTAAAAATGCGGTCAATTTAAATTCGATCATGAGTGAATGACCGAATTTTAAATTCGGTCAAAAAACCATGTCCCAAACCCAAATTTCTTGGATCGGTCAAATTCGGTTATTCGGATATGCCAAATTTCTGCCACCCCTATCATAATGTTATTAGTTCTATGGCCTGATAAGAATGTTATTAGTTCCATGAGCTGACCTTCACATAAGGTCCCTGTAAAAGGAAACGCCTAATTATTTCATCCGTTTATCTTATAAAAAAGGAATTTTTAAACTACTATTTCAATTTACATAAGGATAAAATCCTCGATAATACATGTTATTTTTAGCATATACAAGTGTATACTGTATACATAAATCTTAGCTTGTACTACTTCTACATCTGCATTGGAGTGGACTCATGATCCCATGAAGTTAGCATATTAAACTATAACTTGATCTAGAAAAAAGTCGACATGGATAATTTATTACTTGATGCAGTATATAGCATACACTGTTAAAAAAAAATACAATGTGCAATTATCGATGATCTCAGGCTACATTCCAACATTGCTGGGCAAGTTCCATTAATGACAATATAATTTGAATGAATTGAATATCATACGCATGGATCTAGGCAATTCATCTATGTGTATTTGAGAAGACATGTTCCTATTTATACTACCTCCAACTTTTGTTTGTTACAACATCTGTTTCATATTAATTGTCATATTTAATTTAAAGTGTACTACTTCCGTCCCATTTTCTTTGTCCATCTACCTAACATTAGAAGACCAATGTGTATTGGGAATTGAGGTAAAAATTTTGTAATTTACCCAAACTATCCCTACTTTAATAGAGATAATAGTTGTTGGAATTGCAAAACGTGACAAATAAATCTATTAATTAGGGGTATAATAGGAATTACAATCATTGAAATTGTGAACTGGACAAACATTTTGGGACAAAGGAGTTAGGTAATTGTACAAATAATTTGGGACGGAGGTAGTATTAATTTATAGGGCTCTGATTGTCAAATATGCCTATGTGAGATATTATTCAATTTGATTTTTAATTTATAGGGCTTCGGTTGTCAAATATGCCTATGTGGGATATTATTCAATTTGATTTGAAGCTACTTTTCGTAAAATTAAAATGGAATTCATGAATTAAGAATAATAAATGTCAATATAATAATTTTAGTTTGTTTTTAACGATTATTTTGGAAATTCCATAATACTATAAGTCATAATTAAATATCATCAATTTAAACAATAAAACTAGAATGTTGATATTAATATTATTCCGACTAACATTCTAATTTTATTATTTAAATTTATGTTTTAGAATTAAGACAATTAGCCAGTTCCTTCTACATTGTAACACTCAATATGGTTATTACAAATAACGAATTGCATATTGTTATATGATATGTGAGAAAATTAATAAACTATAATTTATTCTTAAAATTTAAAATTTTATGTAATGATTATTATTAAGAGCTCATGTAACACACGAGTTTAAGGACTAATATTACACCTATATACTACTTTTTCCTTATGCGGTCTTACCCTAGCGATGGTAATGGCGAGTGCAGGGTGGTCCATTGGACCGAACCCGCAAAATTTTGGACCTGGACACGCCCGAGACCGGTGGGTCCCAATAACTTGATCTGCACTGACTCGTGGTCTGTGGGTCCACGGGTCCATAGCGGGTCCTTATTGGGTTCAACACTCTTATGTAACTTTTTTACTAGATTTATCAATTTTTCAAGTTAATTTTATATGTACGCAATTGTATAATAATGACTATTCTATTTAAATACACAAATTTTTAACACAACAAAAACATCTAGTTCATTGTACAAGGCTATGAGCAAAATTCAACATATAAACATTACAAAAATCATCCACACATCAACCCTAAGAATGCAACTATACAACTTAAAATGCACAAAAAAAAATTACGAAGTTCATGATTATCGCACTATACAACTCCAAGAATACAAATACACTAGAGTTTTAATTATATATATATATATATATATATATATATATATATATATATATATATATATATATATATATAGGGAATGGATCACGTGAGCATGCAACTTTGGTGAGCATGTGAGCATAGATGGACTTCAAATATTTTATTTGTGGACATCCAGAATTGTTTTAATGGACATCAAGTTTGCTTGAGAACATCAAGGGAGCATCATTTCACCATGCAAATTTGATGTCCATTGAAACAATACTTGATGTCCTCAAAATACAATACTTGATGTCCATCCATGCTCACATGCGCTCACCAAAGTTCAATGCTCATGTGATCCATATATATATATATATATATATATATATATATATATATATAATTTGACGGGTCCACGGGTCTGTGCCTAGACCCGGACCCGGGCCCACCAAATTTTTATTGAACCCAGACCCGCCTAAATGGGGCGGGTCTGGGGCGAGTCCAGGACCCATTGTCATCCCTACCTTACCCTAACAATGGAAATAACATGATGTTGGTGCCTTGATAATTGACTTTTGAAGGATTCTTCAATATGTTTGGGTACTTTTGTGTTAAGGTTGTTTAGATCGGCAATTTTTGATCTGACAAAACGCAGATCCTATGTTTGCACATGTTAGTATGCATTCGTTTAGATGGTAAGTGTAGGTTGAGTGAAATTTGGTGTTTTGACAAATTGATCGAGACTCCTTTCTCTTTCCTCAACCATCATTAGCCAATCATAAAATTTCTAGCTAGAACAACTTGAGTGTGCCTAATTATTGATGGAGTATTTTGATGGTGGTTCTACTGTAATGCGTTGTTTTAGTTGTAAAATTTACTTTGAATTAATGAACTGTGTCAGTTATGGGGATCAAAGAAAGTTAATAAATTGTGTCAGCTATGGGGTCTGTTATTCGTTCTAGCCTTTCCTTGGTTGTGCTTTTTGTTGATTGGAACTTGTAAATCATGGGCTTAATTCCCAAATCCCAACAGTAGCTTAAGTTTGTGTTAGGGTATATGAGTAATAAGTAATAACTATTGTTTAATATTTTTGCAAACTGGTGAATATGTTTGATACTTATTTGATATTGATAAGTTTGCAATCCCTCTCCCCTAGCCCACCACTCCTAAAAAAGAAAAAAGAAACTGCAAGAATAAAAAATCAATGAAAATTTATAATGATAAATACTAGTATATAAGAGGGAGAGATATTTGAATATAGTTATTCACACTTTTATTTCACAATGTAAACCCATAATTACTAATGACTATTGAGTCTATATTTATACCTATCATTTTATCTCTGTGGTAAGAGACACACATATTTCAATAGCTAAGTAAGCTAGCTATAAACATTTTTATTTCCCAACATTAACTGATAATTACGCAACTACTTGTGGGGTCAAACATTCCCCCCCCCCCCCAAATATTTATGACTTGATGGCATGAGTATTTCTAGTGGCAAGTGGTTCCGCAAGTATCAACACATTTCTCAATCTTCTCTGGAACTGCAAAACACACACACAAGAAGGTTAAAAATTTAACACATCAGTTTAGCAAAAACCAAAGGATAAAAAGTCCAACACTGAGAAAATAGTTGAGAAGGCAAAGTTGCTTATTTACCTAGATTTTTCGTTGTTATTAAACTAGTGCAACCAGAAATAGCACAACCAATTTGGCAGAAGGCGCTAGTTTCATTTTCCCATGCTTTTGGATGTGAGGCATCTAATGGAGCTCCAAGGCATTTAAGAGCACAATCAGCTCCACACATGAAGGGATTTTTGAAAGGCGCACAAAGAACTAGACACTTTGCGAAGCAACCAGGACTAAACTTCAAGGCTTCTGAGTTCTCTACAAGTGTATTGCTAATTACAAGCAATATTAGACCCATAGCTATAGTTTTTCTTCTTGTATCCATAACTTAGCCCACTTATTTTCGCTTTTGTATATATTTGTGAATAGATTTATGATGTTTGTGCAGTGTAAAAAATCAAAACAGTTTATCATATATATATATAGATCTCATATGAGTGAGCATCTAGTAATTGGTTATACCCCATTTATATGTAATTATTAACCCAATATCACTTTCTTTAGTTACTATATATGATGATTTGCATATAAATAATGATAGGATTTCATTGAGCAAGAAAGTAGTCATTGTATGATCGTCATTAGAAGGATTTTACTTTGAGCATCATTAGTATGTTTTAATGTCAAAAACTTAATGTCGGACAAATGATTGGACCTCTATTTTGGTAGTATGGTTGACAAAGGATTTGTGTAGATCTTCAATACTCTTGTACGTTTTAACTTTTGAGGAACTTTTGGATTTTTTTGAACTTGCAACATACTATTAGTTGATTTAATTGTGTTTAATTTGTCTCCCTAAATGGATAAAGATCACAAAACTTAATTAATGGTTCACAAAAATACTCTCACCTTGTGAATATTTTAACTGTAACAACCCGCCCTAAAACTGTATTAATTAATGTACTAATTGTCGTAATTAGCTAAATTACGTTCTAATTTATTGTACCGATTTGTTATCGATTAATTTTATTGTATCGATTAATTTTATTGTACCGCCCTAAAACTTAATTAATGGTTCACAAAAATACTCTCACAAGTAATATTTATATTTTACCTATTTAACTTCTCTTTAATTTAAGGTTCCAATTTATTGTACCGATTTGTTATCGATTAATTTTATTCTATACAAACTAATTATTTCAAACTAGTGTACTTACAATTATTTTATTTTAGCTTGATGTTTCTAATGTCATTAAGCCTCTAAATGTTATCCTAATTTAATTAGTATGGGTTATATAATAGTGTTAGAAGGGGGTATAGGTTCATTTTTACCTTCTAATTTTCAAACACCCCCACACTCCTCCCTCTTCTCCCTCTTCCCCTCTGCCGTGCAACCCCCCCCCCCCTTTGCTGCTGTTTCCCGGCCACCGGCGCCGCCTCCCACCGCCGTCCAAGGGTGGCCACCGGCCACTCCTTCCTCTCTCTTGTGTTTTCATCAATTTTCTTCCTCAAAGGTTACCTCTCAAACCCCCAATTCAAATCCAATTAAACCCTAATCTGAAATTCATGTTCTCGTTATGTTATTCTTGCAATTTCTATATCTTTTATACTCCTTTAGCATGAATTCAAAGTTGTGGTTGTATTAGCTAAGTTAGGGTTTGAAGTTTGGTTGAATGCATGTGAGTTTTGGGTTGTTTTTGAGGTGTTTTGGTTGAAATTATGTTGGATAATGATTTTCCTCTTTATGCATGTGAGTTTATTGAAGAAACAGTGAGTTTAGGGACTGATTATAAGTATTATTCATGTTAAGCAAGTGTTCTCATGCTCTAGTGTTATAAATTAGAGGGTTTTCATGAAGAAGGTGCTAGTTTGAATGTGGGTTCTAGTAGCTTGTTGAATACATGGTTACATGGAAGGTTTATGGTTGTATTTTAATAAGTTTTGAATGTTCATTTCTGGAAATATGATAAATGTTAGCTAATTTGAGGTTTGGTTGTGAATTTGTATGATTTAGAAGCTTAAACAAACATTAGAAGTGAGATTAAGGGCATTAAAATTCTGTTTGGGAATCTGATTTTTACAGAGAATTAAGAGTATGATTTTAGCCCAGATTTTTACTCCATATGATAGCCCAAGGTGTTAGCTAACTATAGGCTTTGGAATTTAAAGTTTCCGACATGCGTAGGCCGAGATATGGCCAAAACCGTGACGACACGAAATTAATTACGTTTTCTGAGTCAGTGATTTGAGGGCAGATTTTCGTCCATTTAGAGACCTTATTAGTTTCTGGGGTAAACATGAAAGTTTTAGGTCACGTTGCAAGCTTTCCGAAAAGATATGGTTTGTAGACATCCGATGTCGGGAGTGGGAGTTATAAGGTCGCGAATAAGGGCTGTCCATAGGGGTTCTGCCCAGAAAATTTAGTAATAAATTGGGATTTTGTGATCCAATGTTAATCATTTAAGGGATTCGTTTATTGGAGGCTCTTTGGTCAATATTAAGACAGCCAAGAAGTGTTTCCTAAGTTGAAAATGCTATCTTTTAAAGGTTAAGGTTATTTATCAAAGTTATAATTATTTTGATCAAGATTGAAGGTTTAAATCGTTTAGTGATAATCGACCTAAGGTTGGGTTGCGGATTGCATCAGTAGCACAAGAGCTCTTTGCGGCCTAATGATCCTAGGATTTAGTCCTTCACCAATTCTTAAATCCAATTCATCATTCAAACACTTCCAAAGCTTATCAATCTATCTCTTTAAGATTTTCTTCGTCGCTTAGCGACATACCAAATTAAAACCAAGGCACTCGTAACCCTTATTCTAGCTTCTCGTTTCCTTAAATTCCATTCCCCATCAATATAATTACTTTAAGTCATTTCGCATTTTAAGCTACCATTCGTTCTTGTTCAAGCTTCTTTATGAGTTCATATCAAGAGATCAAACCAAAGGTTTTTAGTTTCCAAATTACAGCTTCAGCTTCTGCCCGGGCTATTTTTCAGGCCCTTACCTTCATTTTTAGACCTCGGTCATGTTGACAAAGTTGTAGATCATGATTTTCCCTTTTCCGAGAAGTGCTTGTTTGCTTAATTCCGAGTTTTCTAGCCCGAGTTATGCTAAAAACTTTATTTTTTAAAAACCTGAAATTTTCTCTCTAAGTTATTTCATTCTTAGTTCTTATTTTAATTAACATTTGAAACTCACCAAGAACTTTATTCGGTTCTCCATTTTATACTTTTCTTATCTTAGTTCCCAAGCCGCCCAAGCCATCCCAAGGCCGAGACACACCGCCTAACATCACACCGATTCAAGGTACGCAAATTGTCAAACTTTTATCATTCAAGCACGTTTCGATGCTTATTCATATCAATTTATGTCATGATTTATGATTATACAATATTATTTTCAAAAGTGGTCCCGCCATATTAGTATATTTCTAGCTAGTCGTGTAGTGCTAACCTTTACTCATCTATAGGGTGCTCCTGATCAGAGTTACCAGACCTGGCC
Organism: Portulaca oleracea; assembly: GCA_029582165.1. NCBI lineage: Eukaryota > Viridiplantae > Streptophyta > Magnoliopsida > Caryophyllales > Portulacaceae > Portulaca > Portulaca oleracea. The sequence goes on from CM055870.1 coordinate 14,349,082, forward strand.
AGTGTCCGACTGCATAACAGTCACCCACCCAAACTGCAGATCGGTTTGGGGCGTGCGCGTGTTAGGTGCTTTGCACCAGATCGTAAGGGATACCACTCTATCTTCCTATATATATATATATATATATATATATATATATATATGTATGTATACCATGTCTACTTTTATATGTTTACATCTATGCCCAAATCCTTTTAATGCTTGTTTAGCCCCGTCCCCGTTTTCAAAATGATTTTTAATGCCGACATCGAAAACCGTTTTCGAACGGTTTGATGTGTTGGAGGTTTGTGTATTGAGTGTTTCCCCACACACTTTTGCGCCTGTTTTAAATGTTTTGTTTTAGGAGGTTCGAGCTCCCAAGGCAAGGGTAAATCCAGTCAGAATTAATCCGACCCAAGCAAGGTAGACTCTAAGGTCTTTCGCGAGTTGGCAAGGGCATTTAGGGGGTTGAAGAAGTTGTGGAACCCTTCTATTAATATGATTATGTACCTTTTTCAAGTGCTGTATAAATTGTGTATAAGTTGGCTTTTGCTGGAGTTAAGCTTGTTTTCCCTAGTGGTTTGAAGTTTGTTTGTGGTTGTGTTGCCTTGTCCCGAGTGGGGACGGCGGTAATACTCCAACCTAAGTGTACCGCTGCGCTAATCATAGGTTTGGGATCATTATTAGTGGTTTAATCTTGTGGTTAAAAGTTGGGGTGTTACATTAACCAATTAAATTACGGAAGCACTAACCAATAAAATAGAAGAAATCTTCAATTTTATTGGTTAGTGCTCCCGTAATTTAATTGGTTAAAATATTCACAAGGTGAGAGTGTTTTTCTAGAATTATTAATTACAAAATATTCAAATTTTGAAAATCATGAGGCAATTTTATCACTAAAAATTAGGAAACGTCCAGATGAGAATCTATGTAATCAATTTCTCGGTAAACAGATGTATGTTATATGTCAGTCACAATTTTTGGTATCTATCCAACTATAATTGTGATGGAGACATAAATTAAATTCGATTGAAATGGTCATAAGCTATACAATCACTACATTGCATTGACCTATCTAATATTTCCTAGCTTCCAAAACCTTATTCCCAAACCGATTTTGTTTTGTTTTAATAATTGAGACAAAATTGAACGAGGGGGTAATCAAATTAAATTAGGGTTATTTCAGTAATTTTTGAAATGCCTTGTTGGATTCCGTCAAGGTCTCGTGGGATTGTCTCCTAAAAATACTTACCTTAAAATGAAGGGTACTTGAAATTAATTTTAAAAATGTGTTCCCATAATAATATTTTTCACAAAGTGAATGGTACCTCCTATCATATTTTGCTTTCTACATCTTGAGAATTGTTTTACATATCTTTAGTGACATGTTTTACATCCGGAAAAAGATATAATGCATTACTCTATATGTTTTACAACATCCTCCTCCCTGCCCCACCTCCAAAAAAAAAAAAGAAAAAAAAGAAGTGTGTAAAAGCATACAAGGCATTCAATTCTCTATATGACCCTCGAGGGAAAATACATTGTTCATCCTTTGTACTTTATATTTTGATTAAGCTCATCAAACGACGAAGATCCTTGCCTGCTGGAGGGTTGCCCAACCCTCGACAGTTTAAGCAAATGATACTCTTTGCTCTAGGTAGGGTTCCCTAGCAACCACCATCTTTTTGTCTTTCGGTTAATTAGGTTTCTTTTTCTTTCTATCATGGTTGTTTTGGTTGTTCATAATAATCGATGGATATGTTCATTCTAAAGAGATACTCCCCAAATGAACTGTGAAAATTAATACTTGCTTCAAGGAAATGATACACCCACAAGCATAAACCTTCAATACTCTTCACCATGATCACCATAAAGGAAAAACCACCAAGAGATCAATAAAAGAGAGGACCAAATACCGCGAAGATTGGATAAAGTTTGAGAGAGTTTGAGTTAGGTCTCAAAAATACATTATTTTAGTTCAACATAATTTGAGTTAAAAATTCCTCAAGCTTTAAAAGATAAGTAAAGGGTTAGGATATTACCACGGAGGACCCAATTAACTCTAAGGGCCAAAAAGAATCCATTACAAAGCAATAAGGGCCTAGATCAAAAGTTCCAAAACATCATTTATGGGGAGGGGTAATTAGGGAAAATTACATTAAAAAGTCTGTTATCACTACTTGTTATGGTCCGACGCAAGAACGAAATAAGAATGTTTTTTGAGATTCTCTATCCTGTTTGGCAAATTCAACAACTGACCCTTGGTGTATTATGGGCAATTTCAAAGAATTATTAGAAAGTCTTTTATCATCTTGCATGTTGTTTGGTCTAGCCTTTTGTTTGTTATGCTCTTTGTTGATTAGAACTTGCAAGTCATGGGCTTAATTCCCAAATATCAAAAGTTGCTCAAGTTTGTGTTAGGGAATATGAGTTACAGATATTGTTTGATATTTTGCTAAGTGGTGAATATGTTTGGTATTTAGCTGATATTTGATCATTTGCATGTCCCCTCCCCTAACCCACCACTCCTAGGGGGAAAAAAATAAAATGCAAGAATAAAAAATCAATGAATACATACAATGAAAAACACTAGTTTATAAGAGGGAGAAACACTTAAATAATCTATTTTCGTTATCAACTATTTTATTTCACAATGTAAAGCCATAATTACTAATGACTACTGAGTCTATATTTATCCCTATCATTTAATCTCTATGAAAAAAGTATGAGGTACAAATATTTCAATAGCTAAGTACACTAGCTATAAACACTTTTATTTCCCAACATTAACTGATAATAACGTAACTACTTGTGGAATCAAACATTCCCCCCCCCCAAAAAAAAAAAGATTTATGACTTGATAAGTATCCACACATTTCTCAATCTTCTTTGGAACTGCAAAACACACACGTACAAGAAGGTTAAAATTTAACACATCAGTTTAGCAAAAACCAAAGGATAAAAAGTCCAACACTGGGAAAATAATTGAGAAGGCAAAGTCGCTTATTTACCTAGATTTTTCGCTGTTCACTACAAGATGGCTGGTCAAACAAGACCGTTGGAAGAGACCGTTTAATGAACGGTCGACGGGCGACCGTTCCCAAACGACCGTTTATGAACGGTCGCTAATTAACGACCGTTGAAGTTAACGGTCGTTATAGCGAGCGACCGTTCATTCAACGGTCGCTAATTAGCGACTGTTAAATGAACGGTCACCAGCTATAATGACCGTTAACTTCAACGGTCGCTAATTAGCGACCGTTCACTTAACGGTCGTTAATTGAACGGCCGTCCCGTTATTAATAGGGACCGTTGAATTGAATGGTAGTGAATTGCACCATTGCAAATACAATCCAAACTCCAAATGCTCCTTCCGTCCCTTCTTGAAGAAAGTCCTGCGACTTGGACCGGAAACCGCCACCTGCCGCCACCTTCCGCCAGAGCCGACGACGGTAAGTCGTTCTCTTCTTCTCCTTATCAATTTTTTGAATTTTTTGGTGGTTAATAACAACACAAACCCTTCCTCTTGCTAGCAAATTGGACCGGAAACCGCCACCTGCTTGCTGCCGCCGTCACCGTCGCCGTCATCCTTGTCCTCGCCGCCGTCACCGTCGTCGCCGCCGCCGCCTCCATCTCCCCGGTATAATCTTTAAAATTTGTCAATTTTATTAATTGTATATTTATTTGTATAAATTATGAGCATGCATTAATTATGTTAGTTTAGGGTTAATTTTTGTATTATTTAGGGTTTAAGTATTGAATAATTAGTTTAATGATATGTTAGTTTAGGGTTTAATTTTTGTAATATTTATTGTTTTAGCTTTGAAAATTGTTAATTGTATGTTTATGTGTATAAATTATGAGCATGCGTAAATTATTATGGATTAGGTTAATATTTGTGTAAAGAATGTTTAGTTATTTATGTTGTGTATAATTTTTTGTGTAGGGTAGGTTTGGTAAAAAAATGCTTAGTTACCTTTTTCCATGAAATTCATTGTTGTTCGCCGCTAAACAACATATTGAAAAGTTGGGGATTATCATCCTCATTCTTTGAAATGTTGTTTTAGCACGCTTCAAATTCATTTGAAACAACGACATGGAAACGTTAATATATTACGTGTAATGTTTAGGGTTGAGCAGCAGGTAATTTAGGGTTTATAGTAGCCCGTAACTTAATTACTCATAACTCCAAATGAATACATATTTTGTAAATAATTATGTCACGTCCATTTACGTCATCAACAAGAAGTTGCTACGTAAGTACTCAACAACCATTATTATAAAAAAATGTTGAGTTTGGATGATTTTGGTACGTAAGTACTCAACAACCATTATTATAAAAAAGTGTTGAGTTTGGATGATTTTGGTAGTTATTAGGTAGGGTTCCCTAGAAACCACCACCTTTTTGTCTTTCAGTTGATTAGGTTCCCTTTCCCTTTTGCTATGGTTGTTTTTGGTTGTTTAAAGTGTGGACCTTCCCCTCATCCTCTAAGAATTTTCCTTTTGAATGCCTTTAAACCTATATTCACCATCTTGATCATCCATCGCCATCGCCTGCAAGCTTGGTCATCAAACATATGTTTCTGGTTGGCCATATGCTTCAGTTTCCCTTTGATAAGAACATATGTTAACTTGGGTTATTTTATGTGATTTTGGAAAAGATTTCATGTGAATGTTGTATTTTCTACCCAAAATTATCATATTATATTTGGTATGAATATTGATTGATTTTGTAGTAAATACATGCAGATTTGGTAGAAAATTAAGCAAAACCAAACCAAAAGACTAATAACCTGTGTCCGATAATATATAAGTGATGAAAGAAAACGGTTTGGATCCCTGATAAAGCCTAGAGCATGCCCTAAGAAAAGATTTTGCCCTGATTTAAGCTGACATGCGTTCCTAAAGACCCCAACATGGGTTGTGCACACTCCCCCCCCTCCCCCAAAAAAAAAGAAGCCTTAAAAGTATAGAAATCATCTAACGTGGTTCGTGTTCCATGGGACATAACGATGCATTATTTTTATGAAATGGTGATACTAATTAAAACTCAAACAAGTTTCCAAAATCCACACTTGCATCAAGAAGACAAAACCCCCAAATTTTGCTCCCAAACTTCCAAGAACAACCAGAAACATAAATTTCTATCAACACCAACTAAACTACAAACAATGAAATCAACCTTCAATAATAATCAATGGATATATTCATTCTAAAGAGATACTCCCCAAATGAACTGTGAAAATTAATACTTGCTTAAAGGGAATGATACACCCACAAGCATCAACCTCCAATACTCTTCACCATGATCACCATAAAGGAAAAGTCACCAAGAGATAAAAAAAAAAGGAGAGGGACAAATACAACAAAGATTGGATAAAGTTTGAGAGAGTTTGAGTTAGGTCTCAAAAATACCTTCTTTTAGTTCAACATAATATGACCAACTCATTTTCTATGCTTTAGAATATAAGTAAAGGGGTTTGGGCTATTACTATGGAGGACCCAAATCTAAGGGCCAAAAAGAACCCATTACAAAGCATTAATGGCCTAGACTAAAAGTTTCAAAACATTATTTATGGGGAGGGGTGATTAGGGAAAATTACAAAGGAAAACATAAAAGACCCAAAAATAAAAAGGAGGGAGGGGACATTACGCCTGCAAATCTGGAAAACTCGATCGGCACAATCATGCTAGGTGGACGACATGATCATTCCGCCTGTCTTTTCCTAATAGATTGCCTTGAACTCTTGTATGTCATGATCGTGTCGTCTTGATCATCACCCATTCAACCCGAAGACTCCTGACCGGCACGATCCTTGAGCTACTTGTGGCACGATCATGACCGAGGATTAGGAAGGGGTGGCATGATCATGTCACTCATGATCTTCTTCTTTTCCTTTTCTTAGGCCATGGCACGCTCGTGCAGGTGAGGGACACGCTCGCGCTGCTTTTCTCCTTCTCCTTTAATTCTTCTAAACCCTCCCACAAAGGACCCAACCCGCTTTATTACCTGTCGAAGATGTGACGCTCCCTTTAGAGACCCCAAAGGGCCTGGGGTTCACCCCAACTAGTCTTTACACCTCTTGGAACCTTTAGACCAACCACCCCGAACCGTGAATCAAAAGTCGAAATTGCCCGAAGGTCTTAGGTGGCGGTCTTAATGGGGGCCTCTTCACCGGGGTCAAAATGACCAAATGGACTTGGGAGAGAGAAGGGGTAAGGTCTGTATCACATGGACTGTGTCGAGGTCAACACAAGTTGAGTCACCTTGACACGGTCCATGTCGCCTGCGTCTATTGAGCTTTTGTCATTTTGTCTCCAATTTTGGATAAATACTTAAGGGGTTTTAGCATTTTTAAGCATCATCTACCACTCCATTCCAGAAATTTATCATCTAACTTCACCCAATACTCCATCATTCACCCTACATTGAAGATTGAGGGAGACATTGAGTACCTATAGATCAATCGAGTTGGTTGCAAAGTGTGGTCGAGAAAAGGTTTTCCTTACTGAGTTTTCCATCAAATTTTCCTCGCACTTTGGTTTATTTCTCAACCTTCATAGGATTTAGATACTTTCTAGTATAGATCATACTTGCTTTGTATTTAAAAACATCAATCTTTAGTAGTATCCTTTAGTTTAGGGGATAAACTACATAATTGCTTTGATGGATTGAGTTTGGTTGGATTGAGCACGTTACAAATTTGATTTGGATGCATTCTATTTAGTCGTTGATTTTTTTTCCATTAATTTTGGTTATAGATTGTTGAATGAAGTACCGACGGAAAAAATTCAATATTTGGTAAACTTAACTTAAACTAGCTCTAAAAGCAATTAGACATAGAGGTTTTGAATTCGACATCGCTAACAAAGCAAGCAGCTTTCTCATAACTTATTGAAAGGGAAGTCAAATCCTTCTGGTAAAGAAAAGTAGTCCCTATTAAGCGGAGCTAGGCGTAGATAGAAAAAAAGGCGGTAACTAGATGTCACCGACCTAAACTAAAAGAAAGAAAGAAACAAAGCTTTAAGTTTTTGTTGCCTTAGTTAGGTCACTCCGAGAAGACTCTTAATCGATCCAATGTGGATTGGCGACTCATTAGCCTCCCTTCCCTGAACTCGCTCCTTTAACGGTTCGGTGCGGTGCAGTTTCGGTCTTCCGAAGCGGTACACCGGATGAAACAGTTTTCTAAAATCATAAACCGAATAACCCTGTTTTTCTAAACCGGTGTACCGGATTTAACGGTGAAATTTCTAGGAAACATACTGCTTTTCCAAAAGATAGTTGCTAAAGAGTTTATGCGATTATCGACCGATGAATGTTCCAAATTAACAAAATGCATGTTCAGTCCACTTGGTTGATTTGTTGAGCAGCTAGGTTTATCCATTGAACGTCATAATTCATTTATTTAAACCCTAGAACTTACCGTTTTATAGTTAGATTTAGTTTGATTAAAAATCACTATTCTAAACCTGATTGACTTAAAAATAAGTTAGATGGCTACGTTGGTGTGTTGTTGAGCAAGTCTCGTGGGAACGACCTTGATAAATGGTACAGTTCAACCCCTTACACTTGTGATATATCACCTTTCTTTGAAGGCCAAGAGTAGCTTTTTCTCGTCCTTCTTTTCAGCCTTTCCTCCATCCTACTTGTTCTTTAGCAAGTGATGCTTTAAGATTAACATTGTAGAGAAGGTAATCCTCCAAAATATCTTCATTATAGCTATCATAACCTTTGTACACATGCCCAACATACCACACCCATAGCATATATCCCCCAACTTAACATACCCTCCCTTGGGCGGTTTAGACATGTCAATGTCCACATCAAAATTTAGGGACTTGTCAATACCAATCAAGTTATAATCGTCCACACGTAAAAACTATCCCATAACTTTGGCAAGGAACTTTGCAAACACTTTTGTTTGTTTCTTTCCAAAGAGATCATAAACATTGACCAAGAAACATATCGTGTAAAATTCACTTCAAAATACTTCTCCATACAAGTCACTTCTCTCACTAATAAAAAATGCCCATTGAAGGTCCAAGGACCTTCCATAAGAACCGACATCTTACCTGCCTCTGAAAAAATGGAATTTAAGGAGGTTTCTATCCAGTCATATTCCTTGATGATCATACCTTTCGCCGACTTCTAGATGCTTTGGAAAGTCACTTTCATGGCTCCCACATTGAACGCATGACTCGTGTGTAGTTTTCCTATCAAAATTAGGGCAGTTTGTTCCACCTTCTTCAAATCTTTCTCCTCATCACACTCTACAAAAGTCTCTTCATCCTCCACCAACTTTATTTTTTCGAGACCATCTCCAACTCCTTCACGATCACATCTACTCTATACTTTTGTCTGAATCTACACTCCCCCCAACGAGCCTAGAACCCACTGGGGGACTTTAATGGAACTATAACGTCGACGATGTAGAGACCTTACCAGGCCTATGCACAAACCCTAATCACCGGAGTGCCTAGGGTTAGGAGAGAAAATTATTAAGTTTATATGTCTGTTAGTAATTGAACATAACATGCATCAACAATTTATTTTTTATTCTTAGTTTCATTGGTTTACATGAGGTTTATATTAGGACTAACAATGCCACCATCTTTATTTTAATATTTTGTTTATCTACTTTCAAGTTATGGATGGAAGTTGTTTCTTGTTTTTATATTCATAATCATTTATCATTACAACTATTATATCATTTATTACACACACACACATCTGGTTGACTCAGGTAGAATGAGATTTATAGTGGAATGATGAGATTAATCTATCTTAGCGCTTAAAATCTGATCCAACAACACAAATAAAATTTTCAAGCACACATGACACGTCGTGACCTTCACCTTTCCATTGAAATCCAATATGGTGAAACCTAGACACTTGAAACCTATTTTGTATGTCTGGCTCAACTGAAGCATTATCTACCAGCTATGACAGTCATTAGTTAAACCACCTATGGCACTGGCGTTGACCGACGAGTCTACCAGTAGCATTACCGTCGTAGTCCGTCCTAGTTTTGTTCGTGTTGAGGACTTTCTCTCTCCTCCTTCACGACTAGAACCTAATCCGATTTCATATTATTGTCCATTGTTGTTGAGGCTTGAATCAGCGGTGGACGTTGGTGTCATTAATGGTCTCATCAAAGGATGAAGTTTCTCCATTTGGTTGGTCGTTGGTATCATTAGTTTGCCTAATTGTTGACAGGGTATTCTGATGGTTGTGAGGTTCTACCATAATGTTGTTTTAGTTGTGGAATTCATTTTGAGTTAATGAACTGTGTTTGCTATGGAGATTTAAAAAAAAAAAGTTAATGAACTATAAGCTATCTTGAATCATCTGGCCTGTTGTTCGGTCTAGCCTTTTGTTGGTTATGTTCTTTGTTGAGTAGAACTTGCAAGTCCTGGGCTTAATTCCCAAATATCAAAAGTTGCTCAAGTTTGTGTTAGGGAATATGAGTTATAGATATTGTTTAATATTTTGCCAAGTGGTGAATATGTTTGGTATTTAGCTAATATTTGATCATTTGCATCTCCCCTCCCCTAACCTACCACTCCTAGAAAAGAGAAAAATAAAATGCAAGAATAAAAAATCAATTTAAACTTATAATGAAAAATACTAGTATACAAGGGGGTGAGATACTTGAATAATTTATTTTAGTTATCAACGATTTTATTTCACAATGTAAACCCATAATTACTAATGATTACTGAGTCTATATTTATCCCTATCATTTAATCTCTGTGAAAAAAGTAAAGAGGCACAAATATTTCAATAGCTAAGTACGCTAGCTATAAGCCCTTTTATTTCCCAACATTAATTGATAATAACGTAACCACTTGTGTAGTCAAACATCCCTCCCCCCTCCCCCTCCCAAAGATTCATGACTTAATAACATGAGCATTTCTACTGGCATGTTGTTCCGCAAGTATCAACACATTTCTCAATCTTCTCTGGAACTGCAAAACACACACACAAGAAGGTTAAAAATTTAACACATCAGTTTAGCAAATACCAAAGGATAAAAAGTCCAACACTGAGAAAATAGTTGAGAAGGCAAAGTTGCTTATTTACCTAGATTTTTCGCTGTTATTAAACTAGTGCAACCAGAAATAGCACAACCAATTTGGCAGAAGGCGCTAGTTTCATTTTTCCATGCTTTTGGATGTGAGGCATCTAATGGAGCTCCAAGGCATTTAAGAGCACAATCAGCTCCACACATGAAGGAATTTTTGAATGGCGCGCAAAGAATTAGACACTTGGCGAAGCAACCAGGACTAAACTTCAAGCCTTCTGAGTTCTCTACAAGTGTATTACAAATTACAAGCAATAGTAGACCCATAGCTATAGTTTTTCTTCTTGTATCCATAACTTAAACCACTTCTTTTCCCTTTTGTATATATTTGTGAATAGATTTGTGATGTTTGTGCAGTGTAAAAATTCAAAAGAGTTTATCATATATATAGATCTCACGTGAGTGAGCATCTAGTAATTGGCTATACCCCACTTATATGTAATTATTAACTTAATATCACTTTCTTTAGTTACTAATACGATGGTTTGCATATAAAGAATGATAGGATTTCAATGAGCTAGAAATTAGTCATTGTATAATCGTCATTAGAAGGATTTTACTTTGAGTATGTTCTAATGTCAAAAACTTAATACAGGACAAATGATTGAACCTCTATTTGGTAGTATGGTTGACAAATTATTTTTGTAGATCTTCGATACTCTTGTGCGTTTTAACTTTTGAGGAATTTTGGGATTTTCTTGAACTTGCAACATACTATTAATTGATTTGATTACGTTTAATTTGTCTCCCTAAATGACAAGATCACAAAACTTATTTAATGATTTACATCTCCTCATATATATATATATATATATATATATATATATATATATATATGGAAATTGGAATTAGATAAGCCAACTTATGAATGTGCTTGAATCTAACGAACCAACCTTCAACTTTTATTTTCGACGAACTAAGCTTAATACTTTATTTTTTCCAACAAGCCACCACCGAGTCCAACTTGTCGGAATTATGATGTGGCGGCGGCGATAGCTTACGTGGCAGTTGTTTAAGCAAAAAAAAGGAAAAAAAACTAGGACATATTTTCTAGGGACATTGGACTTATAAAATTAGTTACAAGAAATATATCATTAGCGTTGTCCCGATCAAAATAGTTACTTCCAAAATACGTTATTTTTTTGTTTTGACAAAGTACGTGACATATGAACCCCTTTTTGCTCTCTTTTTTTTAAATAACCTTTTGTCCATATTTTATTTACTTAATTTGTTGGACATTTTAATACTACTATCTATATTTGTTGGAATTATTTCAAGAATATAAGTTAATTATATAGCCTAAAAAATTATATGTAACAAGTATAAGGATCATATATTAGTGAAACATCAAGAATATGATCAACACGGAGTGAGTCTGAGACCAACACGAGTCATGTTGGTCTCCAGAGAGCAAAGAAAACTATTCTGGGCTCAACACAGGTCGTGTTGAGGCAACACAGGTCGTGTTGAGGCAACACGGGTCGTGTTGCACCCAACACGGATCGTGTTGGAACCCAGAATTGTTTTTAATGCTAACGGCTATATGATCTTGTGTAATTAGTGTTTGATATCATTTTTATGTACGATTATTAAGGGTTTCCAACGGCTATATGACTTAATTTGGTCAAAGTCATATTAAGGATATAATTTCCCATTAAGGTCATTGATTATCCTTTGACTAAAGGATATCATTAGGGTTGGAAGTATCCTATAAATAGGAGACATTCCAAGCCAATTGAGACACACCAATTCTAAGTTAATCACAACCTCATTCTTGTCTAGACTGCAGCTATACTTGAGTGATTCAGGAGAGAAACTATTATTCTTAAGTGTTACAAGTGCTAAGCTTTATCCCTTTGAATATTTACGGTATAGTAAATAGTTCTTAAGGAAAGCGAGTACAATCCACGAATCTTAGCGATATATCCAAGCAAGTCTCATTGTTTCTATACCTTATACTCCCTTTCCTCCAACAATATTCTCGTTTGGACCCTTAATACATTTTTTTTAAAATTATGGGCTAGAGGCGGGACTAGAACATTTTGATAAGGGGGACCATCTAAGATGTGATGCATAATACTAAACTAGGTAAAAATTCAAATTCTCAAATTATAAAAAATTACTCGTAAGTTCAATATTTAAGACCTTTGGGTTAATATCGTAAATTGTCATTTTTACTAATTCAAGTGTTAAGTAAATCCCTACTAAAAAGTACTTTTTCGTTCAAAAGATTTATTTAAATGTTGATGTTCTTTAGAGACTAGTTTTTCCACAAAAAGAAAACTAATAGTAATTGCATGACAAATCTATTTTTATCTTTACTGATGAACATTTAATAAAATTCGAAAAAAATAATTTTTGCATATACTATAATAAAGTAAGAGAAACAGTTAAGTTGTAATTTGCAATTGCTATTATTTATAATTTGCAGTAAAAGAAATAAGTTCGAAATATGAGATAATATTACCTAGCTAAGATGGCATTAAAAAAAATGAAAAATATACATGGTAAATAAATTAAGCAAGGTGTCACGGGGTGACTTTAATTTGTACAACGCCCGTGCGGCGCTAGCAAACTTTAACCCGATTTTATATTGGAAGTTTGCTAGTAAGCCTTTCACAAGCTTAACTTAGACTATAAGAGACTAAGAAAGCTTTGAAGAATAAGAAGAGAGATAAGAGTGTGTTTGGGAGAATGTTCTTGAGTATTGCTTCCAATTGGTGGATGGCTACAAATGAGACCCCCAAGAGGTATTTATACACTTCCACCTCATCAATGGACGATGGAGATTGATTTGATCTAACGGTCCATATTGTGCCTCTAGAACCTTCTATACAAGTATCTAATAATCTATATAAGTGTAGAGTAGTCTAGAATATTCTAGGACATTCATGAGTAGTCTAGAGAACTCTAGGGAATTTTAAGGAATTCTAGAATAGTCTAGAGAATTCTAGAAACCTCATGAAAGATATGGAATATTCCGGATATTTCTAGAATATTCCGGGACATTCCAGATGGTTCCGGAAAATTCCGTGACAAAGGGCACTAAAAAGAAAATAATTTTTGAAGGAAAATAAACTTTTAGAGTAAAATTTGAGATAGACAAAAATAAACTAGAGGCAAAGGGAATCGAACCCTTAACATTAGCAAGTTAATAAGAACAAAGTGCTAATAACAATCACTGTGATAAGTTATCCAATATTGTATAATTTGCATTATAATACTTTAGTTAGAAGTGGTCTGGGTCCCCTTCGGCCACCATGATTCTGCCATTGCCGTGGGCCCTGAGCAGTTGCCCCTTGGGCCTACCCCTAGGACTGGTTGTGTCCAGGGCATGGAGCATTTGTTTTGCTAAGTTATTAGAGTTATGAGATATGTATTAACAACCTATAACCTATAAATGTAGTATTTCATATATGATTCTTATGTAAATTTGTCCTTGCAAATAAATGCAAACAATTAAAAAAATTACTAGAAATATTATTGTAGTATATTCTTCATTGTCTATACGCTAAGAAAGGCTAGAACAGATGACATTATTTTGATCATCTTTTAGCTATTTTTTGTTGAACCGAAACCGAGGATTATATTTAAAGACAGAAAAGTATGTACTAGAGAGGGCCTATAAACATAGAGGGCAGAGGCCGAAACTAGTGATTACATCAAGGATGTTGATCCTCTGGTTTTTCCAAGCCATGTGAAGACTTGTATTTCTCACTTGAATTTTGATCCTGTTGAAGACCTCATTCCTGTGGCTACACTTCCCCTTATTCAACTGGTTATTCCTCTCAAGTCTCAACCCATATGTCGTAACTCGTAAGTCAGGACAACAACTATCGCATAGATGAAGCGCTTCTTCCATTTACTTTGCTTACTGTTTTGGATAATGGTCACCCAATCTGTGATAGCAATGTTTCATTTGGAAAGGAGGGGGCAGCCCACCCAGGCCGCAAAATTGTGTCTGATACTTGCATTTACTTGTGACCTATAAACATAGAGGGCCTATATTACTATATATATATTTTTTTGCCATTATAGAGGTTGTGTTCCATAGTTAACCCGTCCTTCCATCGGGCCATTCTTGCCTTCACCGGAAGCTTGTCGTGCATTGTCACCTACAAAAAAAATGAAGGCATGTCATGAGAGCCTATAAACATAGAGGGCATTTCATGCCTTGTTTGATTTCCTCTTTGAGATTGCAGATTTTCTTGTTTGGGTTTGAGATCCCACCATGATACCCTTTTGAGGTATCCATTGTGAACCCATTTAACCCAAAGTTTTTCTTTTTCAAGACCGATATCCCATATTAGCTGGGCCTAAAAAATATATAGTATTTCACGTATTTTGCAGAACCTTCTATTAATCAAACGTGTACGAGATATACAAACTGCAATTATAATGATTAATTTTTTTATCTAGTTTATTCTTTTAACAAAAACTAACCATGTAATCATCGAAAAATTTAAAATGTTAGGTGTGCTGATAATGGATGATCAATGCCGAACAATGTTGATTAATGCTGAACAATACTAATCAATGGTGGTTAGTGTCGAATATATATGTGGATGATAAGTACTTATCATAAGTTGAAAAGAACATGCCCTTCAATTCTTGTCAGGTTTGTGTCATGTTGTCGTGTCATGTCAACTTTTGCTACCTTGATCTAGGCTCCTTTTGGAAAATGCTTGCTAAGCCAGTGAAATAATGGATGCCACATTAGAACTTTCCCATCTATTAGACATAACTAAATATAAAAAATTTGTAAACTTAGAAAAATTAACAAATTTTTCTGAGAAAATTTTCTAACCAAATGCACCATGATTATATTGCATCCATCATCTTCTTTTTAATATTTTAAATGAATGAAATTCTACCATGTGATTTAACATGTCAGGGTCGGCTTGCCAACAAGTACTTGTTTGGATGATATGTACTCCACTTTAGACCTTTTTCCACTCGGGTTCGATATATTTGGGTGAAAGTGAAACATTTCTTTCTCAAAAGAATATTTAGCGTATGGTGTAGAAGGTTGGATCTGTATATTAAGCTTATGTGTGGAAGGGGCCCAATGGATTGAACTAAAAAATAAATAAAAAATTATGGTGGGCATGGATTTTTTCTTTCATCACATATACTCCGTATTATATATATAGCCTTCCCTAATCGTGGATTAGGGTTGAGATTAGAACAAGTAATTAGTCTCAAGGAGTCAATTATATTCCAATCATATTCATATAAACGCAGCGTCCAATGTCTTCTAAATCCTCCCTCCCCATAAAACCTAATCGGAGGATTCTACGTACAACCTCCCGTCTAAGACTTCATCCATGTCATTCCCATGCACCGAATGCTTCCCAAACCTGTAAGTTTCTTTTTCCGTTAATTAATTACCAGATAAATATGATTACTTACTTATACCGTAGTTTGTGTTATACTACCTCCGTTCTAAATTAATCGTCGACTGAATTTTGATTGTTAATTACTCACCGTGAATTAATTTGAAATGGATGGAGTATATCCAAGATTGAGAGAATTAATTTTTAAGCAGTATTATACTCGATCTATACTTTTAAAGACGCTTCCGAGATTTGTTAGTATTTTATTCGCAATATGTGTTTCCGATGAAGGAAAGAATAAACGAAAAGATTGTGTTGCTATATTTTTAAATTAATTTGACCATTAACATTTTCGATATCATCCATATCGGTAGATCGGGTAGTTTCTGACCCGACTCGAACCTGTCCGAAATTTCTGGGTTTTGAATACGATTTTTTCAACTAAAACCGAAGTATACCGAACCCAAAAATTAGCGGGTCAAACCCGAATCGCCCGTTTGACCCGAAAAATTAATTTTTTAAGTTCAACTTTATTAGAATTTGTGATTTTTCTTTGTAATTTTTACCGTCAAACTATAAGTGTAACTTATTTATTTGTTATTTCTCTAATTCAAATTAAAATAGTTACAATAATCTATCGTTACTAGAAGATAATCATATTTTATTATGTATATTGTACAAAAAGTACTATTTAGAGACTATTGTTTTAAAAGGAAAAGCGGAAAAAGATCGCAATCATAACCCATTGGGTTGATCCAAACCTGAAATACATCGCCCGTATTTTCCCAAACTCGAAACATACTCGACCCGTATTTACCTAGCGGTGGCAAAAAATCAGGTTCGGGTCAAACCGGGTTCGGACAATTCGGACAAAATCCCTAAACCCGAACCCTGTCCGAATTTGTCCGAATATAACCAAACCCGAATTTACACTAAATATATACATAATTCCAATATTTTGTCCGAATGTGTCCGAACCCGAATTTGACACAAAATTCGGACGTCCGAATTTCCTTCCCCAAACCCGAACCCGATTTTAGAATCGGACATGACCGAATTGTCCGAATTTAAAATTCGGACAAAAATTTGATGACCAAACCCGGTTTTTTCCGAGTCAGACAATTCGGGTAATTCGGATCGGATAAAATTTTGCCAGCGCTGTATTTACCCCAACGTTATATACGACCGATCCGAAACCCGCCCGCCTGACCGAATTGACATATCTACATATCTGCAATACCATCCTACTTTTTGCTCATATCTGTAGTCAAGACCTAAATTGCTTGATAAGTGATAACGATTCTAATTTCGGAGAAAGAAGGGGGGGGGGGGGGGTGGAAAGCGGCAGTTTGTGATATTGATAAAAATCAATTACCTAGAAAATATGAAGGCGGAAAGCCGGAAAGGATATGGGGTTTTTTTAAAAATCAGTTACCTAGAAAATAGGAGGGGAAAGGATGTGGGGAAAGAAGGGGGAAGGATTTAGGAAAAAATTTTAAAAAAATCAGGTATACTAAAAATTTTGACTTTTAATTTTAATAAGGTATATTGAAAAAATTTACTTATCTTGTCTCCTAACAATTTAAATTATTTTAAAATTTTTGATTGTTAATATTTTAATTTGTATAATGATTTATCGTACAAAATTAATGTTATTAGATTCACAGTAAAAAAATACTATTAAAAAAGTATAATATTATTCTTTTTTAAAAAAAAACTTTATATTAAAATTTTTTAACTAAAGATTAACACTGAAAATCGTAAGTGATAAATAAAATAGAATGGAAGGAATATTAATTAAGTATAAAGATTAGCCCAAAATTTTGATATTAATTAAATATATTTAAATAATTTTCTCACTAACTAATGTGTAGATTTTTGTAATATTGATTTTCGCCAACTACATCTAGAAAACATATAAAAAGAAATGGGAGGGAATATTTGTAAGCAAGTTCATATTATTCAGACTTTGTGACTATAATAATAATAATAACGACTAGTGCTTGTGTGATTCATTAAAGTTTTTGAGTTGTTTTAGTTGTAGTCCTTCGGTCCTATAAATAGAAACAAATCAAGGGAGTATTTTATAAATGTTAGGCCTATATATTGATATATATTATCAAATCACCTTCAAATGACGACAAATAATTTTAAACTGAGAGAGTAATAATTTTTACAAGTTTTAGGGCATATGGATTGGACTGTTCACTGCTAGCCGATACCTATAAACGTACTAAAGTAAATTTATTCATGAATTAGTAGAATTTTGTTGGTTCAAATATTTCTAAGCTACCTCCGAATTAAAAAATATAACTATATTAAAGTGAAATTATTTATAGATTTGATAAATTTTGTAAGTTTGGTTACTACTTCCGAACCAAAATAGTATAACTTAAACCTTAATCTTTAAATAAATTTAATAATGATAACCTATTGCAACTATACCTAATTGAATAAAGGTTTTAACTTTTTTCAATAAAGTCTTTAATAAAATATGAAAAATAGAATGAACTCTAAAATATGCATATCCATCAATAGAATTTTTTTCTAATAAAGAAAACTATAAAAAAAAGAAATAAATAGTCAAATCTAACTCAGTTCAATTTAGTAAATAAAGGTTCATTAGATATGTTTCTTAACTTGGATATAGAAAAAATAATCTAAATTTATTTTCTTCCTGAAATGATTACTATTATAAAAGAAAGTGTGCTTTTATTACAATGATGGTATAATTATTGTACGAATTTTCATTGATTTCTAATTTTTCCTGGATAATTATTATAAAATTACTAGGAAAACAAAATCACATAAAAGCATTGAAAAAATTTCCGTACATTACACGAATTATCAAATTTTCCCTCAGTTTGTTTTTATTGTCTTTTGAATGTGTGGTGAGAGAAAACCAACGTCACAAAAATCAATAGGATAATTAGTGAAAAGTTAATCAAATATGGTTAACTAAAATCAAATTGTGGCCGGGTTTGATTCAATATCTCTTAATAGTAAATAAGAAAAGTAATAAGTGCCACGTTATTTATATTTAAAATGACATTACCATATGAAATGAAAAAATCAGATAAAAAAACGGAGGTACATTACTAGTTAAATTTTGGTCGTGTGCTTTTATGCTTTAGGTTCAATATTCTACTACACTTCACCTCACTTTACCACAAATCAATATATCTTCTTATTTTTTCCTATCCTCTTTATTCTCATCTACTTTTTACATTCTTTAACTTCACCATATCTCATCTACTACAATTTTCTCCACAATTTACCACACCTTTTCAAATTCGACCGCATCTCACTATTACCGCACTGCACACCGTAAAAAAGGGAGCCTTTATGAGTAAGCAAAATACATGTATTCTTAAGGTTTGTTACCTTGCATAAATGCAGTGGAAAATATTAGGGAAATGAAGAAGGAGATGGAAAACATGTTTAAGAAATTGGATGGTAGTCTGGAGAGTTTGATACAGCAGCTGAAGTCGGAGGACAGACACGGGGAGTCCCTGATTGAGAATTGTTGGAATAGCGGGATGTGGAGGAACACTAGAAATGCGGTCAAGTATATGAGGGAGGTTGACAAGGAAGCTGCTTACTTATCCCGTGAGTATGCTGCTTCCATGGCTCTTCCAATTCCTCAGGATCTCAAACGCATCTCTTATTCAACATCTGGTATGTTTTCACTGCTTAATAACTTGGATAATTTACATGTACCCCTTCATACTTATAACATTTACAAGTTAAATCTAATCTCGAAGATTTTAAGTTAATATTTACTCAATCTAAGTGCTTTAACCAATTTCATTCAGCTATTTTTTCGGTTAATATAGTGACTTTTCCGTTGGATGTGTGACTCGTGATGAAATTTATTTGCTAAAATGACGATAATTTTAGCCAACAAATTTTACCACATATCACACATTTACTGTAAAGTTCATTAAATTTATAGAAAAAGTAACTACATAAATTTAGTTGAAAAACTTATGTGGGTAAATACTCCATCCGTTCTGTATTAATTATCATAATTTTGACTTTTACGGTCTATAATGTCACTCTTTGATTGAGAATTTCTTACATTGCAATATTATATTTTTATGATAGTATTTTTCATTATGAATCTAATAGTGATAATTTTATATAATAATTCATTGAATGTATTGAGAAATTTACGGTCAAAAATTTTGAAATTTGATTACACACTATTTCTAAATACGACAATTAATATGGAACGGAGGGAGTAATCTTAATTAAAAGACGTATGGTTTGAATTTATAAACATCATGGGCTTGAAGGGTTATATGCAAATTTTCCTAATAAGTTTAGCTAATGATTTGGATGGCTGGGCTCCATAGGATGTCAAACTTAACACTCCCCTACTGCAATATAATTGACAACAGAAGAAGAAGAAGAAGAAGAAGAAGAAGAAGAAGAAGAAGAAGAAGCTGGAAATGGAGGCCCTAGAGCCACCGTAGAACAACTCACTTACCTCATGCAACAGTTACAAGCTATAGACGACGTTCCAAAACTTGAGTCTCAAATGGAGGCCCAAACCCAAAAGTTAGACACAATCGCGTCTGCCATACAAGTTCTAGATGAAAAACTTGTTAAGAAACTAGATGAATTTGGCAAGAAACCAAACACAAAGGACAAACAAAGATTATTGTCCTTGTCTGACAATTACTATTTTGACCTGGGATTCATTGTTTCAATCCCCAAGTCTACACTTCCCCCAGGATTCACCATGCCTAATATAGAGTTTAAGGTAACTGAGAACCCTATACACCATGTCAGGAACTTCTTACGGATAATGGTACTGTATGGAATTGACAAAGACATATATCACCATGTCTTTCCTTGCACTCTAAGCAATGGAGTATTGGGCTGGTACTACTCCTTGTCCAGAGAAGTGGCTGAAAGCTGGGAATCTCTTTACACAGCATTTGTGAAACGATACGAGGATTACCATTCGCCGGTCACAATATGGGACTTGGCTGCAGTGAAACAGAGGGAAAATGAGTCTTTCTCAGAGTACTTTACCAGGTGGACTTCCATGGCAGCTCTGATGGTGGACCGCGTGTCCTTGGACTATAAAGTCCAGAAATTCACCGAGGGATTAATTGATACCGACATAGCCCGTCAGATGGAATACCGGAGAATAGACGATTATGGCACACTGAAGAGGCTAGGTCTACAAATAGAAGCTCAAATGGAAAGGGCTCCCGCTGCAGGAGGATGGCAGTACAGGTGCTAGGACTCAAATGGTAGAAAAAATAAGGGTGCTCAGATAAAGTGGACGTATGATTGAAAACTAGCTAGCAATGTTTACTACAGTTCTGAACCAGGACCCATGCATCCACCTAGATCTCTGATGCAGATGAAGAGGAAATCTGCAAGGATTGATATCATCGAAAGCTGTTGAAGAACAGTTAATTAGCATTGGTTATTAAAACTAAGACCGTTACTAGATCCCCCTTTTAATTTCCTATTCTAGTTTGCAAATATTGTTTTCCCCTTTTTGAGTTAGTTGGGGAGTCCTGAACTTGGTTGTTATGCATTCATTTTCTGATGGACAATCATACCACTTTTTTCTAATTACTTTTTTATGTATCTTACTCCCTCATTCCCATATTATCCGTCACTTTAACTAACTTTCTTTTTTTTCATAATATTTGTCACCTTACAATTCTAATAACACATTAATTACTAATTTATCAAATTATACATATTTTTCATCAACTTTTCTCTTTTATTCACCATTTTTCTTTATTATTCACCATTTTTCTTTTTTATTCACCTTTTTATCATTTCCAAGAATGCAAATTGGAAGTTTTATTAGTTTTGTGACTCATGTCTTAAGTGACAAATAAACTGGGAAGAAGGGAGTATCTTTTATTAAGGGTGTGTTCGCTGCAAAGGAAAACTGTTTTCTAAGAAAATAATTTTTCTTGAAAAATGATTTTCTTAGAAAATGATTTTTATTTGATATTTTCCCGTGTTTGGTACACAAGAAAATGATTTTAATATGTTTGACAATAAGGGACAGAGATTAAAATGCGTGTAGAGAGAGTAGTCGAGGGGGGGGGGTGGGGAGAGAGAAATATTAAAAATGGTACATGAGAGAGAGTGTGGTGGCGAGAGAAAATAAAACAGGTGTAAGATAGAGCGGTGGAGACAGGGAGAGAGAGAGAAATATCAAAATGGGTGTAGGAGATAAAGTGGTGGAGAGAGAAAGAGAAAGAACATAGATACTCTTCTAATGGCTTTTACTATTTTCATGGGTCGAAAGGTGTTTCTATTGTATGTAGAATCACGAGAGTAGACGATTAGATACGTGGAGCAGTTTTACTTGCTCTTAAAGGGGTATAGTCGTACATAGACTTTTAGTTATGGAACTCATACCTAACCACATGCTTAAGGAGTTAATTAGTGAATAAGAGTTCAGTCATGACCTTAAGGGACTTAGTTTGTCCTTTATGTGCCTAGGTGAAATATGGGGATAGGGTGACTACTTATTTAGGTTGTTTGAATATTAATGGTTGTTTTAGAGTACGTGTTATCCTTGCACTGAGCTGAAGTTTGCGCATTCCCCTTTTCTCCCCCCATTCCACGCTCACCTAGAAGATGGACAACTAGGAACGTGATCACAAATTGCATTGTCACTGTTTGTATCTTCTTAGGATTTATGTAAATGTTATGTATGTATTTATTTTTAAAATGTATCAAGTGTAAATAAGTTAGGAGTGTTGTACATTTTATGTTTGAATTGCTTGCATGAGAGTATTTTATGCATGTAGATTGGACACCAAGTGTGTAGCTCATTGTGTGCTCGTGGCTGTTGAGTTTGTTTTTATTTTATTTTGTGTTATTTACAGGGATGTAAGGTTTTGAGCCTGGAAAACATCCAATTTATAGATGAAATTTTGTCGAATTTTCTCCATTATTCAAAAATGAATTTTTAAGTTAACCTTTTATCTCCCTCAATCTTAATAAGGTTGAGAAGCAGGGTTTTTACAACAATCTAATCAAACCATGCTCATTCATAATGCATAATTTAAACTTTGCTCTTTTCATAAATTTTAAAAATTGAGGATAAAAATATGAAGTTGATCTATATGCAAATGACTTTTTAGTTTAATAACTTCCAATGCAATCGGTTAATTAAAGTGAAATGATAAAAGTCTTGTGCAAGACACATATTTTGTGTCTTGTCATTATAGAAAACCTATATATTTGTGAATTAAATTGGAAAAAAGTTACATGATTGACTTCTATAACTATAATAATATATATAAATTGTATAAAATCACACTTTTATCCATATTTTTAAAAATTTACAAAAAAACGTCTAAAATATGCTCAACGGATGAGGTTCATTCGTTAGGGTGTCAATTTTAATTGTTGGCGTAGCCAACACATTCCAAGCTTCTTATAATTGATAATTAATAGTATCTGTCAAAAAAAATTGGGGTTAAAAACGATAATAAGTATTGATTTTATAAGGGTGAAGACATTTAAGGAGTGTCTTGGGGCAAGACACTTATCATCACCCTTAATTAAATAAGTAATGACATACAAGAAAAACAGTAATAAATTTGACAAAAATGTTTGAGGAAGAATCCACAGGAGAGGACCATAGTTTTCCAAAATATATACTAGTAATTGACTAGCTAGAGATCAGCGATTCAAGTTTTAATTGATTGATTCCTGAAACATGCGAATTAAAGTAAAAGTTAGGTTTGTGGTGAGCTACGTAACGTGTTAAATTCCTCAAAAGTTTCATCATCAGAGGGGAAGATGCTCCAAAAGACGTTGAATCAGCTTCTTCCTGGTCTCAATCTTCTTCATCAGCACCACCTGCTCCGCCGAGACAACACACCACCCCTTCTCCGCCATCATCGCCTGCGCCGCCGGCGAGTTCACCACCACCTGCAGCACCTGCTGCCTGCTCAGCTTCCCCAGCTCCGCCGTCACCGCCGCCCCTTTTCCGATGCCGGGGATTCTCGACTCGGTGGGCATAGACCTCAGCACTGCCACCTGTGCCTGGAGAAACCTGATGTACTTGTGGGTCTCCTCCAGCACCTCCGTCGCGCTTAGCCGCCTAGGGTGGCTGCCGGGGAGGAGCTTCCCCAGCCTGCATATGCTCTCGCTCTTCCTCTGCCGCGAATTCCGAGCCTTCTTCGCCTTCTTCACCTGGAGATCATCGTCCAGAGACAAAAGCTCCGGCAAGCCTCCCGCCGGAAAATCCTGGTTCATCATCATCATCGAAGAAGAAGGGTATAGATTGTCTTGACAGGGAGGCTCTAATTTGGGGATCTTATAATCGGGAAGAGAAGGAGGGGAGGTGATCAGATTGAAGGATGGGAAGTAATTGGGGGTTTGGAAGATCAGTGAGGTAGTAGTGTTGTAATCAGGAGAGAGAAACTGGGTTGGTGTAGTGCTGTGGAAAGAAGAAAGCGGCAATGGAGGAAGCTGGTAATTGTCTTGAACAAGAACCTCATTGTTTTGGGTTTGGGTTTGTGTTTGGGTGTTGATGGTGTCGTCCGCCATTAACAGAGATAAGAAGGAGATATCGCCGGAGCCGCCATTGTTGAAGCTTGAGCTCTGTTTCTCCATTGTAGTTCTAGAGAGAGAAAGAGAGATGAGAGCAAGTGAGAAGGATCGATGGAATGAAACGAAATCAAATAGGGAGAAAGAAGAAAATAGGTAGCGGCATAGTGGGGTTTCAGGAGGAAGAGTGCCACGTGGCAGCGTGGGAGAGGCTCAGGCGATCGTACTGATTTTTCAGAGAATTCTTTTTGTTGTTATTGTAAAACAATGTTTTGTCTTTATTTGGTAAATGGGGTTTGGGTTAGTATAGTACAGGTTTTGCGATAACTATAGCTGGCAATATCACACAAACCAAAATTGGTTTATTTGATAATTTGAGATATGATTAAAGGGAGGGCGTTGGATGGAAACGGAAATGATCGGACGGATGAGATGGAAGGAGAAGTAGCATGGGTGGCATGGTGGGGCCGACTGTGGGGGGGGGGGGGGGTTACCCGTGTCGTCGGACACAAAGGCTGAGCTGATGGTACTCTGCAGACGCCAGACGGTGGTAGACAGCAAGAGAGCTGGATTGATAACTGAAAGACGGATCTGCCCCTATTGAAATCTTCTGTCGGCGTGTATTATGAGGTTGGGTGTAGGGGTAGAATGGGAATTGAATCCTGGACAGATTCTGGTTTGCAATTAATAACAAGAGCAGCTCCATTGCAATGCGCCAATGCGGAGGGATAAACATCCGACAATACACTTCATTTTTTTTTAATGTAGATAGAATACTATTTCGTTATATAATTTTGTCACATCTAAAATTGTATGAATTAAATTAAAAAAATTTTGAACTTAACTTCTCAACATATCCTATAATTCTTCATAAAAAATTGAAAATGATTATAATTAGATTTATGATGAAAATATCTAAAAAAAAATAATACTGTAACATTAGAGATCATGAAAAAGTCAATTATTAAGTGACAAATTATTGGCTAAAGACTGAATTTATTAAACAATCTCCTGTAATTTCAAGGTTATCAAAAATTTGAACCGAGTTTCTTAAACCCTCTCCAATTATAGCCTTGAAACACACAATACCAAAGGGAGCGAGGAGACTAATGTATTATGAATTTATGTTGCGATTTGAACTTCCACTAACTGTAATGTAATTACAATCAATCAAATTGCCATAATAGACACGTCCTTAACAAGGTTGTTAAAATCGGGATCCTAACTCGAAATTATGGGGAAGTTATGATCGGAATTTAGCCCATGTAAGATCATGGATCGTGTGTAAATAGTATAATCATTTCGACTGTTTTGGACCATAAAATCATAAGATCGTAAATCAGGATTGAGATTTTGAATAACTATGGTCCTTAAACAATGCATCTCTACTTATTGATTGGATACAAAACACAAATGAGTCCCAGTTCATACTTAAATTTGACACTATCTTTATCGGTCATCTATTCATATCCTTCTTTGAGTGCATTAAACTATGCTCATTAGTTCGTTCAAGCTGTCTTCCTTCTCGTTCGCGTAGAATGCAATTGTGCAGTTGTGCTTCTTATCATTATGAGTAAGGTTAAATATTGCGTCTTGTGAGATTATATCTATGGTGCAAGCAATTAATATTATGTATTCTCGATCGGTTATATGGCAAAATTTTAAGCTAATTACATAGTGTTCTTGACTTTTTTTTAAATATATAATATGTTACCACTAAATAGACATCTAGATTAATTATTAACAAATTTTCATTTGCTGGAGTATATATAAACTAAACATACAACTATAAAATGACAAAAATCTCTCAAATAGTTAATTATTGAGACCAAATTGAAAATATTGTCTACTATTTCGTTTAAATTAAATAGACTACAACAACACCCGCCTCCACACCATATATATAACTATAGAAGTTGCTTTGTATAGGTTTATGTTAGCTAAGTGCAAACATTGATCATACGATCATATATTGAACTAATCCTATAGGTTAATTAGAATTGGTTAAATTTTGAATGAAATAATTTTCATTTGATCACCACCCTTAAATCAACCCGTTAGTTACGTTTCTTAAGAAATGTAAGCTAACATACTTTAATAAATTCGCATAAATACATAATATATTTTATTGTTTTTGAGGAGCTGATACACACACATATATATAGAGATAGACTGATTGCATTAATTATCCTATTTGGATGAGTATTGTCTATTTCTCAAATCGAATTTACTATACTACAACATGGTGTATTTTTAGACTTTATTTGAAATACTTTGTTCTCAATTTCTAATCGATCTTCAAACATATCTTAACCCTAAATAAACATTCTATTTGCAGTCGGAGATTCCAAAGTGCATGTATATAATCATTGATTAAAACTAAACTCTTCAAGACTCAAGAGTACCATCTACGGTAAGTATAACATTCAACCTTCACTTCACCTACACAAAGCAAATCTCCTCTGTTTTGTTCCTACCTTGGTCAACAATAAATAGCTATAATAATGATTTTTTTAATTTTCCGGTGTTTGGCGATCGGAAAGTGAAGAAAATCATTTTTCAAGATTTTTTAACAAATAGATAGCTAATGATCCTAAAATTTATACCGTTATGTGTTTTGTGGAATTTAGGAAAATAGATAGTCTCCTCTGTTTTGTTCCTATCTTGGTCAGCAGTAGACCCATCAATGTTAGCGACTTTGTAACATATTAATGAGAAATAATGTGAACGTTGATTACTTGTTATGTTATCTCATGATCATATAACAAATTTTAAGAAATGAACAGTTCTAATGTTATATGATGTTGGTTGCCACTTGAACTCTTCATTTCACCTTGATCATATAGCTAGGCATGTTGGGAGCAACTAGTCACTATTGCAACTTTCTGCTTCACTTTATGCCTTCATGGCTAGGACTCTAGGAGACTTGAGAGCAGAATGCGACACTAATCTCAACCCTACTTCTACTATTTGTGGTGAGAACTATTAGAAATCAGCCTAATGTCAATATTGTCATAAGTTCCGATTCAGCAGAAATAGTCCAAGCTTTCAAAGAGAGTCTACAAGTTCCGCCTTCGTGTTTTAATATCCTTAGCTATTGTAAGTCTATGCTTAGTAGTTTTATGTTCTGTAACATTAGGAAAGTCTCTGCTAGGTCCCAAGTTAAGGAAACACATACCCTTAGAAACATCAGCAGAGGACGAACATTTCTTTAACTTTGTCTTTATTTATGTACTCTGTCTTCGCTACCAAAAAAAATAAAATAAAATGTAGGCTAAACTATGATAACACATGAGAATTTCTTTGTTTCAATGCTTGGGTTTGCACCAGACCTCGACTCGACGCATCTATGTGACTTAAGGTTATAAACAGATTCTAAATAGTTCCAAGGTTTAAAGTTAACTTTATGCACCTCTTATAACATTTTGTACTTATTTTTAATTTGCATTATCATTTACCAATTTGTGTGTTTATAATAGTATATATACTGAATACAGACAAAGATGGAGGTACTCGAGTACTGTGTTTTATATTTGTTTTATGGTCAATTTAGAAGATACGAAACATGGCAACAATTTCTGCTGTAAAAATTAATGCAGCAATAATAGAGCGTTGTGTACATGATACACTGAAAGCGGCAGATTATTGGATGCGAAGATACGAAAAATAAAACCGTCAGACTTCTGGAAAACAAGATCTTGAGATTTCTAGAATGATGGTTCGGAATAATTATCCAGTGCTGAAATTATAGTGGATGGTGCTTGGCTGGAAACATTGGGAAATGCAGCGACATCATAGGTTAAAGTGGGGGAAAATCCAAGGGATGATATAAAGTATGGGGGCTTGGCTTTTTGGGCACTCTCAGCAGTTCAAGCTGAGTTAGAAGCTGGTCGGTTAGCTTTGCAGGCCGCTAAGAATGCTAATTACCTGGACATAGAAATTGCCACTGATTCGGATCTAGTAATTAGATTTTTAAAAAATCCATCGTCTTGTCTTTTTTAGTGTTCTTCCTTAGTTCACAATATTTTGGATAGTCTACAAGGATTTCAGATGTATAGAGTTTATAAAGTATATAGGGGTGTAGTCCATAAGGCTCATAGGTTAGCTAGGTACATTTTGAAACATATTGATATACTCTAATTTGGTTTAATATAATGACTGTTCTGGGAAAAAAAAATAGAATATATATATACAAAAATTCATACCCCAACAATAATATTACAAATTTTAACAAAAGTTTACAAAAGTTTAAACTTTAAAAACCAATTACATTGACATTTATATGTAAATATATCATAATAATTATTCTCGTCCAACAGATATTCATACGTTACTCAAATGTTGAAATTTAAAAGTTTTGTTTAAAGATATAAGTCAAGCTACTATAAATAATTTAATTATAATTTTTATAAGAAATAAAAACTTTTATGGGTCTTAATGGATTAGAAGTTTATCCCAAACCAATTTCACCCCAACTCGACCGAAGACTCATAGGGTCAAAAAATAAACTTGGATCTAGAGCAATATGAATGGGCCGTTTCCTGTGGATTTCGGTTGCATATTGGCTGCCGCAACCGTTTATGGAAAATTTAATGACGACAAAAATTCGGGTAAATTTAGTCAAGGTTAAATTTCAGACGAGAAATGTATATTCAGAGTTTATTTAGGTCAGATTGGGTCAGATAATCTGAGCAGCGTTAAGGCCCCGTTCTTTTATATGATTGGCTGCGGTGTGATGTGGTGTGGGGAAATTGTGGTGGGTTTGGAAAAGTTGTGGTGGATTGTGGTGAGTTGTGGAAAGTTGTGGTGAGTTTTGGTTTTAATAATTGCAAATGTGTTAGAAAATGTGAAATCGTAATTAAAAAAAGTGAGATTGTAATGGGTTATGGTAGATTGTGGTGGAATATGGCAAGTTGCGGTGCGGTGTGGCACCGCAGCCAATAAACCACATAAAAAGCAGGGCTTAAATTCGAGTCCAAATCAGATACAGACAATGAATAAAAAGGAAATATTATATTTAAATATTCCATCGCTTTTAAAATTAGGAAGATTTTAAAAAAGAAATATTATATTTAAATATTCAATTGCTTTCAAAATTAGGAAGAAAAATCTTTGTCCGGACCCTAATTTTTTCTAAACGGGACAATTTCAGTCTTTTGCGGGTGACAAAAATTTTGCCTAGGAAAATTCAAATCGTGTGGGCTGCTAAAACCGTGGCAAGTGGCAACTAGACGTATACAAGTGACAAGAAAATATTTTGGGTGTTATTTATAACTAGCATATACTAGCCAATTAGTTGACTTGGCGTCAACTAATGATTGTCTCCCTCACATATATTTTGTACCTTCTATTGTGACCAACTGGTGATCTCATCCACATATTAAACCCCCTTAATTCGATACTGTCGGTGTAAAACTCCGAAAAATTTGATTGAACTGGCCCATTGTCGATCGATCAACCGATCATGGCATTATTGTCAGGTGTAGTGACGGATTTTGTGTCTGAATCAACCAACTCAATGCTAAGCTTGGTGATCCGACGCATCAGCCAAGAGATAACCCTGGCATGGGGAGTCAAGTCCGAGCTTCAGGGTCTGGAGTGGCAACTGAAGATGTTAGATGACATCTTATGTGGAGGATTTTCTCAAAACAACAACAACAACAACATCAACCGAGCTCTGTACGAGTGGCTGAAGCGAGTAAGGGAAGTTGTGTACCTAGCTGAAGACATACTGGACGAGCACTCATACCAAGTCCTCAAGCGTAACATTGCGATTGCCTTTGATAATAATGGAAACCCTGTTCAATGCCAAAGTCGACGCCAACGATACATGGCGAATGCCCGCGTATTCTTCTCGGTGTCCTCGAATCCAATCAAGCATCGCGTCCAAATGGGTCATAAACTCAAGTCTCTTAGGGAATCCATTGATGAGGTGTATCGAGAAGCTCATAACTTGGGATTCCGACCAGGAAAGGTTGCAGGGGGCAATTCCTACGTTTTTCATTCATCTGGTTACCAACATAGTGTAATGGACAGCAGCCTGTCACTGCAACGAGAGTTTCCGGACACCAAGGTGCTGTTGGGAAGGGATCAAGACAAGCAGGATATCATCAGAATGATACGGGAAGCAAGTAGCAGCAACCAACAACTCAGTGTCATCGCCGTCCATGGAACGTCAGGTAATTAAGCGAATGCCACATGAAAATCAAACATATTTACTATTTTAATCATGGGAATAGATAGGATGAGAATGGAGTTTGGGTGAGAATGTGAGAAGAGTGGTCAATGACCCTTGGATTTTAGATCAATGGCTAGCAAAAAAATAGCAATTTCCATTTTTATTTAAACTCATCACGTGACCATTAAGACTGAAAAAAAAAATCGTTAATGTCATAATTAATTAGATATGGGGAAATGTGGCGCGTGGTAGTAGGCAGCTACGATGATTTGAAGGTTCATTTTCAGTTTTTGAAAGTTGTTGTTTTGAGTATCTGAGTGGAGAAACACACGGAAGAGGAAGAGTCACACAACTGGCGAAATCAACTGAGAAACGAAAGGAAGAAGTGAGAGCAAAAATTAGGGTTCGCGTTTCCGGTAAAAGTGAGAAACGGCGCCGACAGTGGAGAGGAAGGGGGATCGGGACAATCGGTGGCGATTTTGTGCGGCGACGAACATGGATGCCGACGGGAAGGATGTTTGTGAAATGGGTCCAAAAATTCAGTCCAGGTTAGTCAATATTTTTGGTAAAAGGTGGTTCCTTTTTTGCCAAAAAATCCGATAATTTGGAATAAATTCATCCCAACTCTGCTATGTTGTCCATTGATCATCGGATGTGGTGTGCAATTTCATGTGAACATGCCGATGTTTTCAGGGTTTAGGGGCGTGTCCATTTTGTGAGTTTTTTCTGATGATGTTATATGTATAGTCGGACAATGCCCAAGTTTTCTTAATGTGATGTGCATATAATATGATCGAGACATTATTGTAGTTTTATGTTTGGTACCTTAGGGAATGTACATGCCCAAGTTTGCTTGACGTGATGTGCATCGTACATGATCGAGACATTCTTGTAGTCTTCTGTTTGGTGCATTAGGTCATGTACACTATGGTAGTGACTGATATGTATGACCGTTATAAATTAGGGCATTTATATGAGCATGCACATTAACATAGTGTATTATGTCCATCTCGGATACACAATACATACAGCTGGTTCTACACATGGAAAGGGACGATATGTCCGGTTTAATGCACATTGTTTATATGCTTAGTGCACAAGTTTCAATGATGTGAGGCTCATCTTACGTGAAAAAGGTGTACAATAAAAATATTTTGTGATGAACATGTGACTGATGGTGACATGAACAATTGTTTTATGGTATTTTTATGGCATGTACATAATGGTAATGAATGATGTACATATTTGATGTACAAAACATGCACTTGACTATACACATCCAAAATGAGGGATATTATGGTCGATGTATATTGTATATGCACTTAGTGCACATGGGTTAGCGATGTGATGCTCATCATATGTGAAAAGGAATTACGGTAAAAAAAAAATGTGTCATGAACATGTGCCTGATGGTTGACATATACATTGGGATACGTGATTGTCTGTATTTGTGATATACGTAATAATGTTCATTGTATAATCGTTATTAAGTGATGGCTCAAAGTCAATCAAATGTTATGTTCTTTATATTTTGTTTGTCAAATGGGTATGTAGTAGTGTACATTTAGATTTAACAATGATATACATTTTTGTGTTATACGTAATGTCCATTAGAGTATACCGTAATGAACAATTAATTATATAGAGATGTCCGGATCATCATTATATAAATTAGCAGAACATGTAATGTTTATTGGAGTACATCCGTCCCCTTATATGCTACTGTTGATTTGGTTATCTACTGAACATCTTTATATGCTACATTGACTCCAATGTAACGTTCTTTTTGACAGGATGACCGGCTCGTATCACTAAGGAGGCGTTACTGTCATGACATTGTCATGTATGAAGACAACAATCTGAAGCAAGAAGTGTACACAAAAGCCGTCCATTGGGATAGGAAGAAAGAGCTATTGCGCCTGTAGTTTTGTTTTGTGTCCAACACATTTTGTAATGGGATGCAATGTTTTGTTTAGATAGGATGGGGGGGGGGGGGGGGCGCCCTTTCTGATTTTTTTTGCTTGCAGTCTCGGTTAACATTCACTACTACTACGACGACGTGCATGTTAGTGTCGAAATTGTAGTAGTGACACTATGCTTGTTAGACTTTATTTCTTCTTCCCCCACCTGAATTTAAGACTTATATTAATGCTTTTTAAATGAACATTCAATGAACATTTTGTATGTTCATCAATTGTTATTTATTTGGACATAGCGTCATGGTAAGGCGAATATTGAAGACTTATAAAAAAAAAATTAAACACTTGCTGCTAATATCACTTGTCGATCAACTAATGATCCTCAAGTGTATAATGAACATTGTATTGATGCCTATATTGACGCCTTTAAAATGAACATCCAGTGAACATTCTATGTTCATTAACTATTATTTATATGGACATAATGTCATGGTAAGACGAATATTGAACAATTGTCAAAAAAAAAAAAACACTTGTTGTTAATATCAATAGTGGATCAACTAATGATCCTCAAGTGCACCATGAACAGTTTACTGATTATAGGGGGTGAAACATGATAAAGTTGTACGATATGTGCATCGGGATGTGTTTATATGGACATATTTTGATAGTCTGGTATGAACCCTAAATAATGATAAAACAATTCAATGATCGAGTTGTGTTAAAGATGCCAGCAAGTAATTATTGGACAATTCAATCATCAAGTTGCTTTTATTTGGACGTATATGTAACCTCATCAGCAACTGCTAATATAGTTACGGCATCAAGTAATGAGCCTCCGTTTGGAACCAACATCTAGTGAACATTGTATGTTCATTAATAGTTATTTATATGGACATAATGTTATGGCAGGGCGAACATTGAACACTCATCAAAAAATAAAATTAAACACTTGCTGCTAATATCACTAGTGGATCAACTAATGATCCTCAAGTTGATCATGAACATTTTACTGATTGTAGGGGTGAAACATGATAAAGTTGCACGGTATGTGCATCGGGATGTGTTTATATGGACATATTTTGATAGCTCGATAAGAACCCTGAATAATAATAACTACGACATCAAGTAATGAGCTCCCATTTGGAACCAACATCCAGTGAACATCGTATGTTCATTAATTGTTATTTATATGGACATAGTGTCATGGCAGGGCGAGCATTGAACACTTATAAAAAAAAAGATAAAATTAAACACTTGCTGCTAATATCACTAGTGGATCAACTAATGATCCTCAAGTTGATCATGAACATTTCACGGATTATTTAGGAATGAGAATGACATCATACAAACAACATAAAATGAGCATCATACAAACAACATAAAATGACCATCGACCAATGTCAACGAGTAGGGACCCCATGATGGTGGTGTTGTGTGGAAGGTACTGTTGGGTCGGGCTAAGGTTTTCAGGTTGTTGAACATGATGATCATGATGATCACTAGATCACTTGGTTAGAACTTGATGTCCACTTAGTTTGAACATGATGTCCTTGTTGATTTAATATGATGTAAATTTGGGTTAACTATGATGTCCATTTGGTTAAAACATTAAGGTATATGGTAATTAACATATTGTTATAAGATAATTAACATCATGGTAATGAACATCATGATATATGACAATGAACATCATCTTATATGAAAATTCCCAACAAGGTATACAATAATAAGAAGATCGTGTACGGTAATGAACGTTATGTTTAATACGATGTCTATTTGGGTTAACCATGATGTCCATTTGGTTTGAACATTAAGGTATATGGTAATTAACATATTGTTATAAGATAATGAACATCATGGTAATGAACATCATGATATATGGCAATGAACATCATCTTATATGAAAATTCCCAACAAGATATACGGTAATAAGAAGATCATGTACGGTAATGAACGTTATGTTATAAGAGAAATGGACATCGTAGTATATAGTGATGAACATCACGTTATGTTATTATATAATCGACATCATATTCAAATGAAATGTATATCATGTGTAAATCAAACGGATATCAAAATTCAAACCAAATTTACATCGTATTAAATCAACAAGGACATGATGTCTGAACTAAATGAGCATCACATTCTGACTAAATGATCAAGTGATCATCATGATCATCATCTTCATCATGTGTAAACCACCTGAAAACCCTAGCAATTCGGCGACCACCAACCACCATTCGGCGACCACCAACCACCGCACCGCCACTTCGCACCACCACCACCGTCCCATCCAGTCGACGATCATTAACCACCAGCTGCCACTCCATCTCCCAATACCGACAACCCACCAGTACCCCTCGACTCGGCACAACCGTTCGTCGACCCCATCTCCCAGCACCACCACTTCGCACCACCACCACCGTTCAATCTAGCCGGCGACCACTACCCACCGGCGGCCACCCCATCTCCCAGCACCACTCTTCCCAAAGAACAACTGCCCCTCTCTCCCACGCGCAACAATTCCCAATGATTGTATTGATGAGCATCCCTTTTTTGTTTCTTTTTTTTTTGCTGAGTAGGTCACGTGATAGTGCCAAAAAAAAAGGGAAAGTGGTGTTTTTTTGGTGGCCCTTGATCCTAAATCTAATGGCTATTAAAGACTCTTCTCTCATTCTCACCAAAAGCCCATTCTCACCCTATCTATTCCCTTTAATCATATATATATATATATATATATATATATATATATATATATATATATATATATATATATATATATTCTCAGATACAAATGGTGAAAATCGAAATATGTGGAGTTTAATGAGGACATTTTGGGAAACTTATAATTGATTTTATTTATTTATTTTTAAAAAAATTATGTAATATTAATGTGTGCATTAATGTGTATGTTTACATTGATGATTTTTATTTCTTTTCCTTGTTGTTTTTATGCACTATTCTTTTTTTTATTCTTTTAAATAAGAAAAATAGTCTTTTTTATTTTAGCATTATTGTCTTTTTCTTTATTCATTTAAATATTAACTCGATAATATTTCAACAATATGTACAGTTTACTTGCGTCATGTGCAACGCACGGGTCTAAGTACTAGTATCATATATATATATATATATATATATATATATATATATATTTATTTATTTATGGGTACAAAAGGTGAAGATCGAAATATGTGGATTTTAATGAGGGCATTTTGGGAAATCTATAATTACTTCTATTTAAATTTTTTCAAAAAAATCAAGTAATATTAATGTGTGTATATTTGCATTGATAACTTTCTTTCTTTTCATTTTTTTATATGCTCTATTCTTTTTTCTTTATTCTTTTAAATTAGAAAATTATTATTTTTATTTTTCAATATTGTTTTCTTTCTTTATTTTCTAAATATAATATCAATAATATTTTCAACAATACATACAGTTTACTTGCGTCCTATATTTCTGGGTACAAAGGGTGCGGATCGAAATATGTAGATTCTAATGAGCACATTTTGGGAAACCTATAATTAATTCTATTTAATCTTTTATTAAATAACATGTAACATTAAATATGTGCATTAATGTGTGTATGTTTAGATGAACTTCTTTCTTTTCTTTTCTTTTCTTCATATGCACTATTCTTCTTTCTTTATTCTTTTAAATAAGTACTAGTTAAATGCTAATGATTAAGGATGTACTTATAGGGGTTGTCAACCATGACAATCACCGTATTTTGACCGCTAACTTTTTTATTTAATATAAATTATAAAATATATTCTTTTAAATTTTAGTTTATTTTAAAAAAATTTCAATAAATATTTTTCAAAATATGCTTGTTTACTAGGCAAAAACCTAGAATTAAGATATTTAAATTTTTAAAAAATTTTGTAAAAACTTTTTAATTAAGAAAATATTTTATAATGTTCTACTTAATAGAAAAATAAATGGCAAAAATAAAAGCTGACACATGCATGGATGAACATTGTTTTAAATATGATGGTCGGTATGGTTGACAATCAGTATAAATTTTTCACACAATTCACTCAAAGACATAGATATTTGAAATCAAACTTTTGCGGTACATATGAATATCTGACAATTGCATACATTAAACCTTAACACAAAGGCTCTACTTCTAGTAGAGGCTACAATAGTAGACCTTGGGTTATTAGGAACTTCATGAAAGCACCTCCATAAGTCAACAAATAGAATCTGAGATCAAATCAAATTAGTAAAAGATTAAAATAAATAAAATCTCAAAGATATTATTATGATATACATATAGGGGGGGGGGGATCACAGTCTCCATAACAAAACAAAATACTTCTTACACTAGACATAAATAATATAGAAATATAAATGAGAAATATCAAAGAATAATGTATAAATTAAACACGAACAGAAAATAGTTATTTGCATATAGATGTGTGGATTATTCAAATGATAGATTATATGTGTGTATGTGTGTCTACATGTAAATGTGTACACACATGCACTATACACATATACATAATGAATATTGTAAACACACATATATAATTTCATATAATTTAGGGAAATTGGAATCTAATAAACCAATCTTTGGAGGTGCTTTGATCTAACGAACCAACCTTGAATATTAATATTAAACGAACCAACCTTGTCATGTTGATTTTTCCAGCGAACCGCCACCGAGTTCAACTCGTTGGAATGTGATGTGGCGGTAGCGGAAGCTTACATGGACGGTGTTTTTGAAAAAAAAAGGAAAAAACAATTGGGCATGTGTTTGTTGAGTTGAATTCAATAATTCAACTTTTTCTTTTTTTAAAAAATTCCACCCCAACCCCAACCCCAACCCCAACCCCCTTCCCCCTCTCTCTCTCTCCTCCCTCTTCCCAGCACCACTCCGACTCCCCTCTCTCTCTCCTTCCTCTTCCCAGCCCCACCATACACCACCCTCCTCCTCTCTTCTTACCTCCTCCTCCCTTCCCCCCTCCATTTTCGACCACCACCGAACCACCGCTGCACCACCATCACCGTCACCTTGCTAATGACACACCATACCCTCCCCTCCTCGCCTGTTTTTCTCTTTTTCGTTCCCCTGATTCCAGCCACCTCACCCAACACCCACAACCACCGAGCACCACCCTCTCTTCCACCTTCCTCCTTCCTCTCTCCCCTCCATTTCCGACCCCACCGGGTCATCTGCCTGGCACAGATTCAGAGATAGAGAAAGAGAGAGGAGAGGCCACCAAGGATCTACACCCATTTTCAACTACCGACATTCTTGGCAAATTACCACCAAAGATTCAGAGAGAGAGAAAGAGAGAGGAGAGACCACCACCCTCTCTTCCACCAAAGATTTGTCTGGCACAATTTTCGTCGGCTTAAATCTAA
Source organism: Portulaca oleracea (assembly GCA_029582165.1). NCBI lineage: Eukaryota > Viridiplantae > Streptophyta > Magnoliopsida > Caryophyllales > Portulacaceae > Portulaca > Portulaca oleracea. Next base: position 14,386,511 of record CM055870.1, read on the forward strand.
ATCAAATCCCCTCGTTTTCTTCTCATGAAGATCTAGTGGGTTTGTTGCATTTTGGTCAAATTACAACTCCCTTTTGTCCTATCCATGTCCCCCTTTCTCCTCAAAACCCCTTTTTTCACAATGGCGGACTTGATTCAGGACAATTGTTACATGCCAGAGGAGACGCTACAAGGCAAATACAGTTAATGTAAGAGAAAGTCAGAGAGAGAAAGAGAGAAGGGGGGGTGAGGTGGAGGTTGTGGCGGTGGAGATGGCGGCAGTGGAGGTGGTGGTGGTAGTGGTGAGGAAGGGCGATGGTGGTTGAGAGAGAGAGTGAGAGGTTGGGGGTGGGGGGGGGGGGGGCCGGGGGCGCTAAGGGTGTTTGAGAGAGAGAGAAAGAAAGGGGGAGGGGGAGTTGAGATGGAATTTTAAAAAAAGGAAAAGTTGGATTATTCAATCCAACTCAGCAAAAAAGTTGTCCAATTTTTTTTTTTTTTTTTTACTAAAACACCCTCCACATAAGCAAGCACCGCCGCCACGTCACATCTCCGACGAGTTGGACTCGGTGGCGGTTCGCTGGAAAAATCAACATGACAAATTTTGGTTTGTTTAATATTAATGTTCAAGGTTGATTCATTAGATCAAAGCACCTCAAAGGTTGGTTTATTAGATTCCAATTTCCCTATAACTTTTATGTGATATTATAGTGATGGAAGTCAATCATATGCATTTTTTCTATTTAATATGCAAATATGTTAGTCTTATACGAAGACATGACATTTAAGAAGTGTTTTGTCTCAAAAATCATTTATTTTCAATGGTTTTGATGTGGATGTAACTTATGCAGGACTTGGAAAGACGACATTATGTAAAATTATATTTGATGAAATGGAAGTTGGACAGGGGTTTCAAGAACGGATTTGGATTTGTGTTTCACATGATTGTGATTTAACAAAGATGCTGAATCACATGGCTGAACAAATAGGTGATAAACAAGGCGTCAATAGTTCTAGCATTCATGTTGTCACAACGAAGCTGAAAGAAAGGATGGAAGGTAAAAAGTTGCTACTTGTTTTAGATGATGTTTGGGAGACATTTAGAACATTATGGGAGCCTTTCAAGAGCTGTTTACAGTACATTGTGGCGTCCAACGGCAACACAATTGTAGTAACCTCACGCGATCAAAATACATTGGCAAGTATGATTACTACCGATGGCAGTGCTCCTCACACTCACCAATTGATATCGTTATCGGAAGAGGATAGCTGGTCACTCTTCACACGATGTATCGGTGAAAATCATTTGTCAAATCCTACCAAGAAGAACGCGGCAAGGAAAATGTTGAGAAAGTGTGAGGGTGTGCCTTTGGCGATCAAGGCATTAGGGGGCTTGCTGCCCTCACAAAACTCCGCCTCTCAATGGGAACAAATCGCACAAGATCAGAACAAATGGAGAAAAGGGGATGTTCACTTGCCTTCAGTTAAGCTGAGCTTCAAGTATTTGCCCTCGATTCAACTCAAAAGATGTTTTGCATATTGTGCAATCTTTAAAGAAGACGAGGTTATTGAAAAGGACCGGTTGATCCAATTTTGGATGTCGCAAGAACTTCTAAACTCTTACAATGAAACAGAACAACTTTGTCATGAACCACTTGGTGAGCAATATTTCCATATTTTGCTCAACTATTCCCTTTTTCAAGTTGCAAGGTTCAATGTTCTAGGAAAGGTGGAAGCTTGCAGAATGCACGACACGGTCCACTCTCTAGCCCAAAATATTTCAACAGGCCACACTGTTGAACATCGATCGTTACATTTACATGCCGATCTGCAATCTGCTGAATCTTTTGATAAGATATGGGATGAGATAGTTATCACAAAGACCAAGAGTCTGCGCGCCTTGATCTTGGTTGGATTTAGGCTAGAAGAATTGCCAGATTCCATAGGTGAACTGAAGCATTTGCGCTATTTGGAAATATCGGGAAACATGATCCAGAGCCTTCCTAATGGTCTGAGCAAACTGTACCATTTGCAAACATTAAGAATCACTTCTAATGTCCATCTTGACAGTAGATTAATCCGCTTTTTTCCCATGTTTCCTCCTGAGTTCACCAAACTGGCTAGCCTGCGACACATTTGTACCGACGTTGATATGCAGATACCACTTGGCTTGGGGACGCTAACTTGTCTTCAAACAGTGCCACCTTTGGATCTTGACAACCACTATTGGGGAGGAAGGGTGAGTGAGCTTGAGCATTTGTGCAACCTTATGGGCCGGTTAGAGCTCAAGGGCTTTAAGGACGCAGGAATTATTGGCGACCTTAAGAAGGTGAGACTATGGACCAAGAAAAACATAGAAACGTTGGTCCTTAAGTTTTATTCACAATCCAACAAGAACAAGGAGGATACTAATCATGTAAGGATGCTGGAAGCATTAGAGCCTCATCGTAATCTGACCACTCTTGACATTCACAACTATCAATCCTCGTCATTGCCAGATTGGACGATCAAGATGAAAGGATATGGTGGGGCCCCCCTCGATCACCTTGTTTCTCTCGACATAAACAGTTGCCCCGTCCTTGAGCATCTACCATCTATGAAGAACTTGAGTGCTCTAAAGGTACTGAAAATTTCAAACTGCTACAAGGCCACAACTCTGCAGTATCTTGGGCGACTCACATCTCTACAGCAGCTGCAGTTATACGACTGTTACAAACTCGAAAACTTGCCTGATGTAACGCCTTTAGTGTGCCTTAAGGTGTTGCGGATAGTGGGGTGCAGAAAGATGAGTATTTTACCATCTGGGTTGTCTGAGCTTCCCAAGCTAGAGACTTTGGTTATATCCAGATTAAGCTCAGATGTGAGTATATTTCCGTTCCCAAGCATCCACCATGGTAGCCCCCTCTCGGGATCTCTTCGAACACTTCGCTTGGATGCAGGTGGGATGGATAAAGTAGTGGATTTACCCAGACAAATCAGAGTCCTTTGTCAACTTGAACATTTGGAAATCAGCAGCTTCAGCACCATGAAACAACTACCATATTGGATCGGGAATTTGACATCCATGAAGAAATTGATGTTGTACCGTTTGCCTCTTGTTGAGCACCTCCCTTCACTGCCTTCACAGTTGATGGCACTACATATGTGGGATTGCCCTTTGTTAGATAAATCCTGCAGTATTCGTGGCACACCAGAGCATATTAAGATTCAGAAAATACCCCATCTCGATACTCCGTGAGTTTTCTTTTTTTGGTGTTGAACTAATAGTTTATATAGCCCGTCCTCGGAAAGGCCATTACAAGCATTTGAACAAGGAATGTATTAATGATGGATTGGTTTTTATGATTTCAGGTCTTACTTCCGATGAACAGGAAGATGATGAGCAAGAGGAGCCCTTAAAACGTGCTTGAGTTGTACCCATTACCAGAGTATCATGGTTGTCTCTCTTGCAGCCTTTGAAGAAGGGGTGGTTTGTTCACCCAAGTTGCAAGACAAATGAATGGTGCCAACCGCCAAGACTCATTTCATTTTCGTTTATTATTTCTTGAAAGTTGAAATTGTTCATTGTGAGCTTTCACTTAAGAAACCATCTCTAAATCATGTGAAGAAACCCACCTAAACTCTGCGTGATCATTCTTTTAAGGTAATGCCCTCAAACTGTGCAGCAAAGGTGAAAATGTGGGCTCTTTTTATGGACTACATGTATGCATATGGATGTTAGACATTGTCAATCTCCAAAATTCGAGGAATTATTACGTATAAACCTAATTATATAGCAAGGTAGATATACACATACTCTTTTCATATATATAAAAGAAAAAATAGGAGATTCACAAATTAAAAAAAATGCAAGAAAAAAAAGAACATATAAGTTGTTAAACTCATCTTGCTAAGGCCTTGTTCTTTTCTGCGGTTGGTACACTGCGGTACCACATCATACCGCAGTTTGCCATAACTCACCATACTTTATCACAAATCATTACTTTTCTCTCTCCTCACTTTTCTCCTCTACTTTATACATTCTTTCCTCACCTACCCCACATACCAATAACCTACCACAATTCCACCACACCCACCACAATTTCACCACACCTCACCACACCATACCGCAGAATACCGCAGAAAAGAACAAGGCCTAAGTAAAGCTGGATCTACCTAAAAGCCTACAAAACAATGTAGTTGTAACCATACAATATTCAGTATTATTGCGTGAAAAATCCAACTGACCCAAACCTGAAGTGAATCCAACAATCAACCCGACCCAATGGGCCACAGTTAGGATGATCGATTGAACGCAGTACAGAAAACCGATCTCCTAAGTCCGGAACACAGGGTTTCTGTATAAATGTATAACCAATGAATTTCTTGATTAAAACTAAGAACCAACAAATCTCCAACATGAAAAATCAAAGTAGACATAAATGCATTTCAATGGCAGAGGAGATGTTTCCGTATAAGTATGAATATCTCATGAATTTTTGCCTACTTGATTTTGGTGCCCTTTGCACAACTTCCTACCAATGCACTTAAGAGACAAAATACTGAAATGAAATTTTAAAAAAATACATTTTCATCCCGGACGAAATCTCAACTAGAGCAGCAGAGGCGACTGCGGCTCGAGTCAGAACCATCCTTGGATAGAGTCACACGGTTCACGGACAACTCAGCCTTGTACGAATCCGAATTCAGCAGTTTCCTGCTGATATTGTTGTAGATCTCCTTGATAGCTATCTCGAAGGCCACCTTTACATTGGTAGCATCTAGAGCTGATGTCTCGATGAAGAACAAACCTTCTGATTCGGCAACGCTCTTGCCCTCTTCTACACTCACTTCTCGGATGTTTTCCAAGTCGCATTTGTTTCCCACCAATATTCTTGCCACTGCCGTATCACAATGAGCTGCACAAAGATGTCATATCAGGCAAGGCAATTCAAGAGATAGCTTTACCTAGCAACATGATTACAATTGCGTTTGTGTCTCTCTTAATTAGCCAACAGATAAAAGAGGTTACAACTTATTACATTTAGAAATTTGCTATCCTGAAGACAAATATCTATTCAGAGAGGAGATTTTTACAGGACAGGGACATTAGTGGCAACTAAAGCTATGGCTTTTGTGAAACCTATCTACCAGAAATCACTCGAATAACATCATATTATGTTTGGTTTATTTGTATTGGCACGAGAGGAAGGATAGCTACAAGGCTAGGTGAGTTCTTTATAGGTAGTTGATAAACATGCAAGGAAACTACACAAAACACCTTCAAGTCAAGAAATTAATCCAGAATTCAGACGCAAAGACTACATTAAACAAACTTTTGGCTTACCAGGGTCAACTAATGCAAGTTGTCAGCTTAACGAAATCCTCGAGCATATTCAGATGAAGCAAATAAATTCAGGTTTTTATAAATTCAAGCCAGACACTAAAGAACTACAATCATCGAGGGACTATGCAGAAGAAACTGCTATAATAAGTCACCAACGGGATGCTGATAAATTCATGAATTACACTGCCAATTATATGAAATAAGAACTAATAATATCCCACCCTGCTCCCTCGGGGTAAACGTTGAGATACCAAAAGATGATCATACAATTTGAGGTTCAAACGTTGAAGGGATTAGCAGCGATAAATCAAAGTACTTGTATCACTAATCAAGCAAAAATGGTGGGTTAATTTGGAATGCAAAGTCCTAGTTGAATTGAAAATGGAGCAATGGACACAGCCTACCTTTCACCCTTCTATATGATGAATGGAAAATTTCTTCCTTGAATAAGGAACAATAATAGGGAATCATATACAAAGAGGAATTGCAATCATATTTGGCAAAGTAGGTGAATGCAATCTTGCAAGAAAAAGTTACCCACAAATTATCCCCTACTTCAACTATTGTCAACTAATAATAGCAATTCTATATACATCACTGCTGTAGTAGCAAATCCACCACAGAAGCAGAGGAATCAAATTCCTAAAATCCTCAAAACTCCAATGAATCACATCACACCAAGTTTAGAACAGTCTTAAAAACACAAACAGTCATGAAATCCAGAAATTTGAAAACCTTTCATCTTCATTCAAATGCCAATTCACCAATAACCAACCCATTTATGATTTTAACCAAACAAAACCAAAAGATCTCTACTTTCCACCACAGCAACTTCCAGCATCAAACCATATATAACATAACTTCATCAAAGCTCACATCAAAATATAACTCCAACAGCAAACACAGATGAGATAATCAAACCCCACATCACAAAAACAGCTGGAAAATCAGTAACCTATACACAACTTCACTAAAACTTAGATTTCAACCAAAAATCAAGCAATGACAGCAGACCCAGATGAGAATAAACAAAACCCACTTCACAAAAACACTCAGAACAAAGATTAAACCAGCAAAATCAACCAAAAATCAAGCAATGACAGCAAACCCAGATGAGAATAAACAAACCCACTTCACAAAAAAACTCAGAATCAAGATTAAACCAGCACAATCAACCAAAATCAAGCAATGACAGCAAACCCAGATGAAAATAAACAAGAAAGAAGATGTGGGTATTGAAGCAACTTACTATTGAGCTCCTCAAGCCATCGGCTAACACTCTCAAAAGTGGTACGACGGGTAATATCATAAACAATAAGGGCACCAACAGCGCCTCTATAATAAGCAGAAGTGACAGCCCTGAATCTCTCCTGACCAGCAGTATCCCAGATCTGAGCCTTAACTTCTTTGCCATTAATCTCAACACAAACAGTCTGAAATTCAACCCCAACAGTGGCTTTAGTGTTGAGATCAAACTCATCTCTTGCATATCTAGACAGCAAATTGGACTTGCCAACTGCAGAATCTCCAATGACAACAATCTTGAACAAGTACTCCTCCCCTGAATCTTCCTCCCCCATTGAAATGATTGAGAAATTAAGGGCTGTTTGTGTGTGTGTGTGTGTGTAGCTTAGGAGTGGGAAAAGGGGGGAAGTTGAAAAGAGTGCGTGATTGAGGCAGTGAAGCAAGCCAGGATTTTTATTGAGATGATTGCCTGTGAGTATTTAAGCAAGTGAGCGAGTGGTGTTATTACACTGTTGAGTTGACTGCAGTGTGAATTACTGTATGAAAGCGATATGATTGAGGATTATTCAACGTATTTTAAACTATTTTTTTAGAAGATTTTGGGCTTGATTATCGGAGTTTGGCATACATTGCTTTAACTAGGTAGGATTGCTGGTAGAATAATGAGGGACATGAGGACATCTACACTCTAGCACAGATCTAGACAGCAAGTGCAAAATTGCAAATCATCTGAACTTGGTAAGTTTTTTTCCCTTCCATGTTTTTCTTTATTTTGATATGACAAGCTTGATTGTCTTAACTCTTAACTCACAAGTCCTTCCTAAGAGGAATAATGTTATTTTTTTTTTTGAGGAAGGTTTTTTTTTTTTTTGATAATGTTCTTATTTATTTGTTTATGTTTTGCATAGAATATGAGGAATAAATTTGGCTGGAAATATTTGACTTTTTAGTTATTTTTTTTTTTTAAAGAATGGGATATGAGGAATAATTGTGTGCATTATATAATGTTCTTTTTTATAGTTGATGTTCATCTCATGTAGGTGTGCAGAATTTTGTTAAATATATTCATGCATCATGATACATAAATCAAAATTTTGCTTCCGTCATGAAATGAATATCACCTTTAAAGTAAGAACATAACAGATTATTACACACGATATTATTGAACTAATTAAAATTTTCTTAAAATAATCTTTAGATTTATGGACACTTCACATGAAATCATTTGTAATCTTGAAGCTATATTTTCAATTCTTTTTGTTTGCTGTTCATTTATTCATTGACTTTAACCTAGGTACTCCCAAAACATTATCTTGTTTCAAATGTTCACCATGCTTTTGCATATATTGTACAAGTGAGCCAATCAAGTAAACAATGAAAGCATAAGCATAAACAGTCCAAGTATGAAATTCATTTCCAATCAGGATACAGATTACAGTATATATGAACTTGGGATGGATCAGATCTAATCTCTTTACAGTGCTATTTACATATATGTCAATCAACGAAGATAGCGCAGGTGACAAGATCCACCCAGTATTGTATCTATGCTGCAGAGTATTGCATCTGTATGCCATATATACATGTCAGAGGGCTTGTATTTTTCTTGGTCTAACTCAATCCTGATGAATTGTTTTTATGCATTTTGATCAAACAAGGATACATATAATTAGTTGTAGATTTTTCCAAAGCTCCGTGGGAACGGGATGACATCTCGGACATCACTGATTCCAGTGGCCAAAAGAACCATGAGGTCAAAACCCAGGCTGAATCCAGCATGTTTGACTGTGCCATGTCGACGAAGATCCAAGTACCATTCATATTGCTCGCTTGACAATCCTAGCTCCTTGATCCTGTTATCCCAACACATGTATAGTTAGGGCATTTTCCCCTTAATCCCTTATGTTTTTTGCTGTTTAAAGTCTAATTCGCTTTGTAAACCAGAATAATAGACAGATGACATTACCTTGTTGTCAGAGGTCTAATGCGTTCCTCATTCTGGCTCCCTCTAATCACTGCCCCGACCTACAAATTAACATCGATCATATTCAGTTAACTGTTAGGAACCTAGAATAGTTCACTATGTTAAGACTTAAGACCTATCATTGTCGGATTTACCTTGGGCACAATAACATCGAATGCAGCAACTGTTTTCCCATCATCATTTTGGCGAACATAGAATGGCTTAACTTCTTTTGGGTAATCATATATGATTACTGGCTTTTTGTAGATCTCGTTAGCCAAATAGCTTCAGGAAGCGAAAAGATTGTCAGAAAATCAACTCACAGAATTTACGCAGTAGCTGGAAACCAAGGTAGGTACCAGATCAGGAATCCTACTTATACTATACCTTTCATGCTCTTCTGTAAGAGGAATACCCCATTCAGTTTTAATGTCAAACTTCTTATCATGGTGTTTCAGAATGTCGATTGCTTTGCAGTAGGGGATCCTTTCAAACTCGGATGACACCAGTGATGCAAGGCGAGCAACAATGCTTTGATCAACCCGTTTTTGGACAAACTTCATGTCTTCAGTACAGTGTTCCACAACCCATTTGCACAGGTGCTTTAGAAGATCAGTAGCACAACTCATCGCTTCCTGCGAAGTTATGTCGAAAAGAATGTAAACAAATTCTCTTAACTCAACTATGGGGGAAAAGCGAACCCTTTTCTCAATCTAAATAAGTACCTCGAGTTCTGCAAAGGCCATTTCAGCCTCGACCATCCACATCTCAGAGACTTGTTTCGCAGAGAGTGAACTCTCAGCCCTGAATCTGGGGCCAAATGAGTACACATTCCCAAGGGCACAGGCATAGCTCTCGAGATGAAGCCGGCCTGAGACAGTCAAGAAAGCTTGGCAAGAGAAGTAATCATCTGAGAAGTTGAGTTTTCCACCATGCTTGAATACTGAAGTTGTTTCCTTCTTCTTTTCCTCCTCTTCCAAATGTGAAGCTAACTCTTTGGTTTTGTTAAGATCCTGAACTGCAGCGATCAAGGCTTCCTTGTTGCTATCGGTTCTTTTCAGCTCCTCCACGCGTTCAATCTTCTGTTTGATCGAAGTCTTTATGGATTCAAGGCTAACACCCCGAGAATCATCCTTACTTGATGGGGATGCATCCTTGATAATCTTGTTGAGAAGAGTCGTGACGTGAAATTTGTTGCTGAAACCCTCAGCATCCACGGTGGTTACGATGGGCACTTGCACGTAAAGGAAGCCGTTGTTCTGGAAGAAGTTGTGGGTTGCATGGGTAAGTGCATTGCGGATTCTCGTGATGGAAGCAACCTAATTAAGATCAACCCATTATAAAAGGAACAATCAATATATAATCAACAAAAACACAAGCATCAATCAAAGAATTTTATTGGCAAGGATGGATTTTAATTACGGTAGTTGTCCTGGGGCGAAAGTGTGCCCAATCCCTCAAAGTCTGCAAAGGGAGCCTCTTCTTCGACAAAGGGTAACTATCATGATCTTCAACCACACCAAGATGTAAAATCTTTTCGGCTTTGAGCTCGAATGCATGCTTCCCAGGCTGTGAAGGCTGTTGGATTTCGCCTTCAACTAAAATACAGGTTCCACTCAGCATGATGCGCCCTGGCGCAACCCCCAGAGATGACTCCACCACTACCTGCAATTTTGATCATATTTCTCAGTATAACCCAAGAAAGGATGAAATCTTACAGCAATCAACACATAAAAAATGAGTAGTATTAATCAAACTCAGCTAAAATGTATACCTGAAGAGTAGAAACACAAGACCCATCACTAACTTGCAAAATGACAGTAGATTCAACAGGGTGTTGCACCCTCTGGTCAATCCCATCATCCAGCTTCTTAACGGAACGAGTACTCATCCCAAACATCTTCATAAAAGCGCGAAGAATGGGAACCCGAGTCTGCAAAATCTCATTACAAGTGACATCCTTGTTCCCAGATTGAGGTTGAGGTGCAGACTCAGATAGGTGTGGGGGTCCTTTCCTAATCTCTTTGGAGGACTTAACCCACCCACCAATCACAACTTTCTCACCCACCAATTCCACCCCTGAATGACTCCGCTCTAGCAGGGTTTTCAGGACTACTCTTTGGGTGTATTTCGAATTCGGGATCAGGGTTTTGGGAGGTGGGACTTCTGGGGCATCTTTGGTTGGAGTTTCGATGGAAGAACCGGGTGCTTCTTGATCCTTGGATGACATTTTGGGAGAAGATTGTGATGAGAAATGTGAGATGGGTGGATTGTGGTTAAACAGGGGATTATGGAGGGGGCTTTATTGATGTGGGAAGATAAATGTATATATTCTTTGCTTGGGAAAGTTGATGATTAAGGAACTAAGTGGAAGAAGAAATATAAGGAAGAATTATGGGGATTGGATGTTGAAGGAGAGAAACATGTTCTTTTCTGAGTTTTTACAACAAGCAACAACAGAGAGAAAGGGAAGAGAGGTGGGAGAGAGAGAAGGGAGAGGGTTTTGGATTTCTTTGGGGTTGGGTTTTAGAGAGGTGGGAGGAGGAGAGGGGAAAGGCGGGAAGTTTTCTTTCCATCCAAATGTTCTTTTCCAGAGAGAAAAGGATTTTCCATAGTTAAAATAGTCAACCCCATGCCAACTGCAAAAAAGTGCCATTGTGCTAGTCGAATTTCAAGAAATTTTTCATGAAAAAGAATTTTTTAAAAATGATATTTTATATTGTTCGGTTAAAATAATAATTGTTTTTGAATAAATATTTAAATGGGAAATTTCAAATGGTAGGCACCAATTATTGGCTATTCTAAATGGTGAGCACCATTTTTATATATTTCAAATAGTAGGCTTAATTATTAAACAATTTCATCACATAACTAAACGTGCCGTTAGAATATTTTAAAAAAATAAAAAATTTTGTTTTGAGTGACCATCATTCGCTTGCTCCACTACTGGCAAATTGTTTTCTCACTGGACAAACAAGAAAACAGTTCGTTAACATTGCATATTAAAATGATAGACACTGTATCATAGATTCAATAAAAACAACTAGAAGACTTTGCCCTATAATGAGCATCTTTCCCAAAACTAATTAAGGCATCGTTCTTTTGTGCGTTATTAACGCAACCTACTGCAACATACCACAAATTACCATTATCTTTTTACTATTTCCACCGCAATTTACAGCAATCTACCGCAACTAACCGCAACGCAACGCACAAAAGAATGATGCCTAAACAAAAGAGATTCGTCCCTCAGATTGGTGAATTGTAAGCGCCCTTTTATACCCAAAAATTGGAAGCATTCTTGAAATATTATGCATCATACAATTGCAAAAGAAACAAACATCTACAATGCATCAAACAATTGCTGAAATATTTACCCAAACTTTGACAATTTAACCCTAAAAATCTAAACCCTAAAAGTTTCACATTAACATACTTATAGCGGCTGTCGACGACGTCCACCACCAGCGTCGGAAAGCAGCTGTCCACCGGCGGCCACCACCTGCGTCGGAGATGGGAGGAGACGGCAGAAGAAATCCGGTGAAGAGATGGGAGGGCAGAGATTTTCCAGTTTGAGTTTGAGCAAGCGTCAAAGAGAACGATGGGCACTCAAAACACAAATTTTTCTTTTTCTTTTTTTTTTAAATATTCTAACGGCAGGTTAAATTATGCCTACGGGATGAAATTGTTTGATAATTAAGCCTACCATTTGGAATATACAAAAAGGGTGCTCACCACTTGGAATAGGTAATAATTGGTGCCTACCATTTGGAATTTCCCTATTTAGGCACCGTTCTTTTGTGCGTTTGCGTTGTGTTGAGGTAAATTGCGGTGGAAATAGTAAAAAGGTAATGGTAATTTACGGTATGTTGCGGTAATTTACGTTGCTATTAGTTGCATTAACGCACGAAAAACGGTACCTTAATATATTTAAATTGTCCATATTTATATTGCTTAGGTTCTTTTATATTAGTAGTATTTTGAAAGTTTTCATGCTATGAATTCATTTCCCATCATGAAATTCACCCCCCCCCCCCCCCAAGGCCATCCAATCATCATTGTAAAATTTTGATTCCCACGAAAAATATTTCCAATTCATAAATGACAATCATGCATAGGAAACTTAGCTAGGAAAATTTTATGATATTCCTAAAGTTTTTATCCAACCAAATACATTTAGGTCATGTTCTTTAGTTAAGTTAGACTTAACCAACCTAGCTTAATTTAATTTAATTTAATTTATCCTTATCTAACCTAACATAACACATCAAAACAACTTTTTAAATCAATCTATTTTTTCTAACACCTATAACTTTTCATTTATTTTCCACAAATATTCAAATTTCATTAATAAAATATTTACGTCCAACAACTTATCTCAAACTAATCATATCATGTCCTTTCCTCTCCTAACCTAACCAACCTAACATAACTAAAGAACAACGTCTTATTTTATTGAGGGTCTTTTCCAATGAGGAATTGTTGCTACCCTATCAAATCCCCAATTTAAAACCTGATTTGCAAGCCCCTTCCCCAAACCCACCACTCCTATGAAAGAAAAAAAAAACAAAATGCAAGAATAAAAAAACAATGAAAACTTACAATAAAAAAATACTAGTAATTAAGAGGGAGAGATACTTGAATAATTTATTTTAGTTATTAACAATTTTATTTCACAATGTAAACCAATAATTACTAATAACTAGTGAATCTATATTTATTCCTATCATTTAATCTTTGTGATAGGAGTAAGAAGCACAAATACTTCAATAGCTAACGCTAGCTATGAGATCTTTTATTTCCCCACTTTAACTGATGATAATGTAACTACTTGTAGAGTCAATCATTTTCCCCCTAAGATTTACAGCTTGACTGCAGGAGTGTTTCTAGCGACATGTTGTTTCGCAAGTATCGACACATTTCTCAATCTTCTCTGGCACTGCAACACACAATCACACACAGACAAGAAGGTTAAAAATGTAACAAATGGGTTTAGAAAAACCAAACGATGAAAAGTCCCACCGTGGGAAAAAAAGTTGAGAAGGCAAAGTTGCTTGTTTACCTAAATTTTCCGCCGCTATTAAATTAGTGCAAGCAGAAATAGCACAACCAATTTGACAAAAGGCACTAGTCTCATCTTTCCATGCTTTTGGATGTGAGGCATCTAATGGAGCTCCAAGGCATTTAAGAGCACAATCAGCTGCACACATAAAGGGATTTTTGAAAGGCGCGCAAAGTACCAGACACTTGGCGAAGCAACCGGGACTAAACTTCAAGCCTTCTGAGTTCTCTACAAGTATATTGCTAATTACAAGTAATACTAGACTAACAACTATAGTTTTTCTTTTTGTATCCATAACTTAGTCTACTTATTTTCCCTTTTGTATATATTTGTGAATAAACTTGTGATGTTTGTGCAGTGTTAAAAATCAATAGAATTTATCATATATATAGATCTCACATGAGTGAGCATCTGATAAATGACGATACCTCATTTATCTATAATTATTAACCAGATATCAATTTTGTTAGTTACTATATAAGAAAGTTGCATAAAAGGAATGATAAAATTTCATTGAGTAAGAAAGCAGTCATTGTATGATCGTCATTAAAAGGATTTTATTTTCACCATTATTAGTATGTTCTAATTTCCAAAACTTAATGAACGACAAATAATTAGACCTTTATTATGGTAGATGATTGACAAATGAATTTTTGTCGATCTTGGATGTTTTTGTGGATTTTGATCTCCAAGGAACTTTTAGATCGAGTGATCTTGAGCTTGAATGTACTATTAAATATTAATTTAATTATGTTTAATTTGTCTCCTGAAACGGCAAATAGGATAAGATCAAAAAACTCGATTATTGGTTTACACACCTCTCTCTCTCTCTCTCACACACACACATATACTTCCTCCGTTTCATTTTAATTGTCATCTTTGAAAATTACGCGGTCAATTATTAAAAATTTTGACCATAAATTTTTCAATATATTCAATAATTTGTTATGTAAAAATACTACCATTAGATTGGTTACCAAAAATTCTTTCTGAAAAGTATAATATTGCAATTGTTAATAAAATATTATATAAGTAATTATTAATTAAAGAATAATATTGAAGATTTGTTAATCAACGAAGTGACAAGTTGTTGGAGGAAAGGGAGTAACGGTATATAAAACAATGAACACTCGCTTGGATAACGCTAAGAGTTGTGGCTCAATACTCACTTTCCTTAAGAACTATTTACGATACCGTAAATGTTCAAAGGGATAAAATTTAGCACTTGTAAACACTCAAGAATAATAGTTTCTCTTTTGAATCACTCAAGTATAGCTGCAGTCTAGACAAGAATGAAGATGTGATTGCTTAGATTGGTGTGTCTCAAATAGCCTAGGATGTCTCCTATTTATAGGAGAATACCAATACACTTAGGATGCCTTAGTCAAAGGACAATCAAGTGTCTTTAATGGAGGATCCAAACTTAATATGACCTTGACCAAGTCAAGTCATATAGCTGTTGGAATATCATTATAATCGTGCTTAATTATAATATCAAAAACTAATTACACGAAATCATATAGCCGTTAGCATTAAAAACATTCGTGGCAATCAACACGACCCGTGTTGGACCAACACGGTCCGTGTTGGACCAACACGGTCCGTGTTGGACCAACACGACCCGTGTTGAGCCTTGGAATTGTTTTCTAACTCTCTGGAAGGCAACACGACTCGTGTTGCTTCCTGTTTTACCCGTGTTGATTATATTCATATTGTTTCACTTATATATGATCCTTATACTTGATATACTTTATTCTTTAGGCTATATAATTGTCTTATACTCTTGAAATATTTCCAACAATCCCCCGCTATTTCAAGAGTATGTAAAACCCTTGAAATAACTTTACTTAATGAGCTTATACCCCCGCTATTTGAGATATACCTTAACTTGTAATCACCAGAGAAACTCACAAACATATGCCTAATGAAAAGTAGATTACTTTTTGAACTTTTCAATTAGTGTATATGAGCCAAAATTGTATCCAAATCGCAAAGTAGACATAGCTTTGAACTTTGGATTTATATTGACCAACTATACTCATAACACACATATATTTTAAATCTTGAGTGTAAATACTTTGACACTATTATCCGGCCTTGTGTCCTTATCCTTCATAAGTGTTTCGGAACTTTAGCTCATAGTTCCTTTATGCGGCCACACATTACACTTACATAGGTAGACTTTGTAATTATACCACCCCTGTAATTAGGCTTTCCACAAAGTCTATTAAGAGTACTAATACTCATCCTCTTGTCATTACAGATTTTAAGCATCACTTGTCCTTGGGATAAAATTGATGCTTCCTACTAATTTAAGCAACTCCGTACTCATTTAAACTTTAGAAATTGGTGGTATTCCAATTCTTAAAGTTGAGTCTTTGTTGTGATTAGTAGATATTTGAGCTACACTTAAACCCATCTCCTTTGAAGTACCTTTTATCAAATCTCTAGACAATCCTTTATTTAAAGGATCGGCTAAGTTTTCTTTTGACTTGATATATCTTGAAGTCACTACTCCATCCCTTATAGTTGATGTATATAAGCATGTCTCAAACCAATGTGCCTTGACTTGCCATTGTAAACATGACTATACACAACATCAAGAGTAGTTTTGCTATCACAATGAATTGTGATTGGAGCCATTGGCTTATACCAAATTGGTATTTCCAACAATAAGTTCCTTAACCATTCCGCTTCCTTACAAGCAGCATACAACTACTAATTCCGAAGACATAGTGGAATCCGCTATATTAGCTTGTTTCTTAGAACCCCAAGAAACTGCTCCACCTCCTAAAAGGAACACCCATCCACTGGTAGAGGAGAAATCTCCTTTATTAATCCAACTCGCGTCCGAGTAACCTTCTAATATCGAAGGTTCTCCTTTATATGTGAGTTGATAACTTTTAGTACCAGCTAAAAATCTTAATACTCTCCGAATTGCAAACCAATGCATATTGCTCGGATTACTTGTAAACCTACTTAATATGCCAATTGCATAAGCAATGTCTGGCCTTGTACTTGTCATAGCATACATGAGACTTCCAATCAACTTAGCATACTCAAGTTGATTAACCGGAGAACCTAAATTTTTCTCTAGTTTCTTACTTGGATCATAAGGTGTCATTGCTGGATACACCTTATCACCTCCAAACTTATTCAATATTTTCTCAACGTAATGCTCTTGAGATAAACTTATTTTATCATTATTTCTAATGATCTTAATACCAAGAATTACATCCGCTTCACCCATGTCCTTCATAGAGAACTTTGAGGATAGAAATTCTTTGGTCTTATTAATTTGTTCCATGTCAGTCCCGAAGATCAACATGTCATCAACGTATAGACATATAATCACCCCTTTTCCATTCTCAAACTTAGAGTATATGCACTTATCTGATTCATTGATCTTATAACCACTTGAAAGCACTACTTCATCAAACTTTTGATGCCATTGCTTAGGTGCTTGCTTAAGTCCATATAAGGACCTTATAAGTTTACAAACTTTCTTTTCTTGACCTTCAACAGCAAACCCTTCGGGTTGTTCCACATACACCTCCTCTTCTAGTTCTCCATTTAAGAATGCCGTTTTGACATCCATTTGATGGATAACTAGCTTATGGATAGTAGCTAAAGCTAACAATACACGTATTGAAGCTATCCTAGCCACCGGTGCATATGTATCAAAGGAGTCAATACCATACTTTTGAGTAAAGCCTCTTACAATCAAACGAGCTTTATACCTCTCAACGGTACCATCTACTTTCCTTTTCCTTTTAAAGATCCACTTAGAGGTAATTGGTTTACTTCCCGGAGGAAGGTCAACCAATATCCAAACATTGTTTTCCATTATTGAATCAATCTCATCTTGTACCGCTTCTTTCCACAAAGAAGCATCATGAGATTGCATAGCTTCTTTAAAAGTTTTAGGATCCTTATCTATGTTGTACATACATAGGGTCTCACTTTCAACTGAGTCCCTTGAACCTTCTACTAAATAAACATAGAAGTCCGAACCAAAGTCTTTTGGTTTCCTTGATCTTTTACTCCTTTTTAACTCAATACTTTCATCTTCTTCATCATGAATAACCTCATGAGTTAAAAGATCATCTTGTATGGATATACCCTCATGATTTTCATCTTGAGGCTCAATTAGAGGAACAATATCTTGAGTTACTTCTTTAGGTCTAGGAATTGAAGAGAACCTAGTCTCATCAAAAATTGCATCTATTGATTCCATTACGGTATTCACCGAAATGTACTCATTTGGCTAAACCACCAAAAACCTATAAGCTTTGCTATCTTGAGCATAGCCTATAAAGATGCACTCAATTCCTCTTTCACTTAATTTTCTTTTCTTAGATTCCGGGACTCTTACAATAGCCCTACAACCCCAAATCTTAAAATACTTAAGACTTGGCTTTCTTTTGTTGCATAACTCATATGGGGTACTAGAATTCCCTTTGAATGGAACTCTATTCAAAATATAACAAGCCGTTAACATGGCTTCACCCCAAAATCCATTACTTAAATCGGAGTTTGACAACATAGAATTCACCATTTCTTTTAAAGTTCTATTTTTCCTTTCCGCAACCCCATTTTGTTGTGGTGTATACGGGGCGGTTGTCTCATGAACAATGCCCGTTTCTTGGAAAAACTTTGGATCATAATATTCCCCTCCCCTATCGGATCTTAAAGTTTTAATCAAGGTCTCACATTGAAGTTCACTTCTAGTTTTGTAAACTCTAAACTTTTCAAGTGTTTCATCTTTAGAACTCAAAAGATAAACTTGACAATATCTAGAATAATCATCAATGAATGTCACATAATACTTCTTACCACCTATTGAAGGTGTACTATGAAAATCTCCTAAATCAATATGAATTAAATCAAGCAATTTAGAAGTTCTTTTTACACTTGAGAATGAACTTTTGGTGATTTTATTAAGCATGCATGTCTTACACTTTTCTATGTCATCATTCAACTTAGGAATCAAATCAAGATTAGACATTTCTTTCAACTTTGAAAAGTTCACATGTCCTAATCTAGCATGCCATAGAAAAGACTTATTCAAAGTAGACACATGCATATAAGCGGAAATCATGCCATCTTTATTACTTTTCGCATTCAATTTAAACATCTCCCCATAAGCATATCCCTTCCCTACAAAAGTCCCACCTTTGGAAAGTACATAATTATCTCCATCATAAGCTTGCATAAAACCAAACTTGCTAAGGAGATAACCGGATACAAGATTCTTACATACTTCCAGAGCTAAATACACATCATTTAAAAGCAAAGATTTACCGGAAGTGAAAACAAGTTCCACTTGCCCAATGCCTTCAACTTTGACCGGATGGTTATTGCCCATGTAGAGTTTCACACCATCATCCGCCGGTTTGAGAGTCTTGAATAAACTCTTGTCAACGCAAACATGCCTTGACGCACCCGAATCTATGTACCAATCATTACAACCAATGGATACCATGTTAATATGATCCTTAATCATGGCCACGAAGGAATTGGGTTCCTTCTCCTTACTCTTGCCCTTAGATGTATATTTGTTCAAACGACCATGCTTCTTTTTCCATTGGTAACACTCTCTCTTTGTGTGCCCCGGTTTGCCACATTCCCAACAAACTTGCTTAGGCTTTTGAATTCCCTTGCTAGTTTTGTTGTGGCTCTTGTTCTTATTCTTGTTTCCCTTATTCTCTTGCACCATATGGACCTTAGATTTCTCTTTGGTACCATCTTGTAGGCGTAACTCCTCTTCAATCCGAAGATGGTTAGCCAAACCTTCAAGAGATATAGCCTCTTTCCGGTGCATGAGAGCCCTTTTAGTTTCATTCCAAGAAGAAGGTAGCTTGTCAATAATAGAGGATACGATTATGGTTTCATCCATGTTCAAATTGTGTTGCTTGAAGTTACTTAAAATACGTTGAATCTCATGGAATTGGTCTAGAATTTTCCTATTATCATCTATCTTAAATTTCATGAATTGACTAACAAGAAAATTCTTACTTACACATCTTCCGACATGTACTTAGCTTCAAGCATCTCCCGAAGCTTCTTTGTCGTCTCCACATGTTGATACACATCGAAGAGGGTGTCGCTCATCCCGTTGAGAATGCATACTCTACAAATGTAGTCGTCATTCTCCATCTTGAGCCTTTGCCGAGTAGCCTCCGCATCTTCCACGGACCCTTTTACTTGATCGTTGCTTCCAACTCCCG
Organism: Portulaca oleracea; assembly: GCA_029582165.1. Classification (NCBI taxonomy): domain Eukaryota; kingdom Viridiplantae; phylum Streptophyta; class Magnoliopsida; order Caryophyllales; family Portulacaceae; genus Portulaca; species Portulaca oleracea. The sequence continues at coordinate 14,406,312 of CM055870.1, forward strand.
TGGACATCTTGACGATTGCATCCTCTTTTGGAGACTCCTCGGTTGTCACCTTCTTGGCCGAAGGTTCTTGGTTCACCTTGGGAGAAATCTCAATGTTAAGCACATATGCCACATTGAGAGTCGTTAGCAAGAACTGCATCTTGCTTTGCCAACGTCGGAAATCCACTCCTTCAAAGCGCTCTAGCTTTTGGAAGTTGCTAGACATATCACGTAGCGAGGCCATTCCTAAATAGTTCTTAAGATTGTTGGAGGAAAGGGAGTAACGGTATATAAAACAATGGACACTCGCTTGGATAACGCTAAGAGTTGTGGCTCAATACCCACTTTCCTTAAGAACTATTTACGATACCGTAAATGTTCAAAGGGATAAAACTTAGCACTTGTAAACACTCAAGAATAATAGTTTCTCTCTTGAATCACTCAAGTATAGCTGCAGTCTAGATAAGAATGAAGATGTGATTGCTTAGATTGGTGTGTCTCAAATAGCCTAGGATGTCTCCTATTTATAGGAGAATACCAACACATTTAGGATGCCCTAGTCAAAGGACAATCAAGTGTCTTTAATGGAGGATCACAAACTTAATATGACTTTGACCAAGCCAAGTCATATAGTTGTTGGAATATCATTATAATCGTGCTTAATTATAATATCAAAAACTAATTACATGAAATCATATAGCTGTTAGCATTAAAAACATTCCTGGCAATCAACACGACCCGTGTTGAATTCAACATGGTCCGTGTTGGACCAACACGACTCGTGTTGTTCCAACACGACCCGTGTTGAGCCCTGGAATTGTTTTCTGACTCTCTAGAAGGCAACACGACTCGTGTTGCTTCCTGTTTTACCCGTGTTGATCATATTCTTATTGTTTCACTTATATATGATCCTTATACTTGATATACTTTATTCTTCAGGCTATATAATTGTCTTATACTCTTGAAATATTTCCAACACAAGTAATATGGAACATATTGATTTTGAGGATTTTGACATACATTATAAGGGATTTTCGAGTTATTGAATTTGTCAATACAGTTTGTGCTTCTTTCTCTATTTGTCTTGTCATCTTCCTTTTCAGTTTTCACCCTCTAAGTTAATGATGTTCTGAGTTAAAAAATACTAGTCATGTGATAAATCTGTAGGTTAACTCTCCCAATACTAGAAAATGGATTTTGATGAATTTTGCGTTGCACCGTAAGTGTTCATCAGTTGGAAGCAACATATACTTGGGAGTAGGGTTGTAACTGAACCGAGTCGACTTGTAAGCCACTCGGGTTCGACTCAGTCAAAGCTCGGCTCGAGCTCGGTTGACGAAAGCTACTGAGCTGATCCCGAGCCTAGGGACTCGACTCAGTTACGCTCGCTTAGTATTTTAAGTAAGATAGGCGATACTTTATGAATATTGGTAAATTTAATATTAGAGTATCTATATATTATTAGGATAATTGGATTCTAATAATCCCTACTTTCACCAATTGGACAATGGTGGACCGTACTTTCAATTTGTATTCTGATGGTCCAAAAAAAATAAAATTGGATTTGGATGGGATGCCGACGAGTTGAGTGGCGGTGACTCGGTGGTTTTATGACATGGCACCTTGGCCATGTGTTTGACCGCGTTGGCTTTGATTTTAAGTGCCACGTCAGATATAAAAAACATGGCCTATTATTTTTCCTTTTTTTTCTAGTTCCAGCTGGGATTAAATTTTAACCCTCATTTTCTCTTTCTTTCTCTCTCTACATTTTCCCTATTCCCGCTCATTTCTTCTGTGGCCTCTCTCTCTCTGTCTCTCAATCTCTCTTTCTTTCTCTTCTGTGCCCCCTCATATATTTGATTTTATTTATAGGCCAGCCCAAAACCCTTGTCTCTCTCTCTCTCTCTCTCTTTTTCTCTGCTCTCTCACTTCATTTCGGGGCGATTGTTGAAGCTCCGATTACCTGAGATCTCCCCCACCATTGTTTCTTTATTTGCTACTACCAAAATTGAAAAAGACACCATCAATAAGACAGACAAGTTGACAGCCAATTAAGATACTACTGGTTGATTCTAGAGGTATATATTCCAAAACCTAACATCTTCTCAATCTAAAGCCACAAACTAAATCAAACAAGTAACCCCACAATCATGAATTCATTCATAATCAATCAAACAAAATATGAGGAATATATGCAAATAAGTTACATTTTTTTAATTACTGTACAAATTTAATTTCACTACAGATATTTAATTTTACGAATGGTAATACTGTAATTTTTTGAGGGAGCTCGTGAATCGTGAGTGAGCCAACCAGAATGAGTTGAGTTGTCGGCAGTAGAAATGGGAATTGTGTTGTTCAAATTGCAAATCATTGCAGATTGAGCCATTGTTTCTTGAGTGAGGGGAACATCGATGATTCGGGTTAATCGAGAAAACTCTTTTGTTGATGGGTTTAAATTTCTGGAAGACATTTTTTTTTTGTTGGAAAAAAACATAGTTTTTTGGGAGGAGTTTTTGGAGGTTTAAGGTTGCTTCTGGATCTCTCTAGAACATCACTGTCACAGTGAGCTATGCCCATCCTCCCATCATTTTCGTTGGATTTGGTGTTATTATCAGTTCTAGAACAAGCTATGCACGAAGTGGATCGATAGGAATGGCGATGAGTTTGTAAAAGTTGGGTCTTCAGGGTTTGTTGGTGGGGAAAGAAGGGAGTAGATATAGAGAAGAAGATATATAGAGAGAGGAAGGTTTAGAAGAAAGAATTATGGAGTTTGATATTGAGAGGGCATAGAAGAGAGAGAGAGAGAGAGAGAGAGAGAGAGAGAGCCACAGAAGAAATGAACGGGAAAAGGGAAAAAGAAGAGAGAGACAGAAAGGGAAAAGAAGGGTTAATCCCAGCTGGAATTAGAAAAAAAGGAAAAATAATAGGGCATGTTTGTTATATCTGACGTGGCACTTAAAATCAAAGTCAATGCGGTCAAACACATGGCCAAGGTGTCATGTCAGAAAACCACCAAGTCACCACTACTCAACTCAGCGACGTCCCACTCAAATCCAATTTTTTTTTTTGGACCACCAGAATATAAAGTAAAAGTACAGTCCACCATTGTCCAATTGGTGAAAATAGGGATTATTAGAATCCAATTATCCTATATTATCAATAGAAAAGTTCGTGTGTCCCACAAAATGAAGAAAGAAGAGTAATTTTTGGAGCTTAAACCAATGAGAACTAAGATAAATATCTAATTCAATTATTCTGTTAAATATTTTCAATAAATAAATTATCGAAATTGCCTTTCTGGCACACAAAGTTTATAAAATCTACATCTATATCTATACTATTATAAAAAGGGAATAAGGAAACTCATGTCACACTTTTGATTGACCAATTTACCCCTACATATTACATCAATTTATTGATTTGTCATGTGTTATGTTTTTCTGATGTTATTATTATTATTATTATTATTATTATTACTATTATTATAATTAATTAATTAATTAATAATAATCTACCCCTTATAAAAGACGTTAAGGTAATTTATGTCATAAATGTTGATTTCCCAAAATACCCCTACTCATTTTTGAAATTTCCATTCCTACCCTTTTTTTAAACTTTCATTTCATCCAAAATCATTAATTATTATTATTAGGGAAATTGGATTATAATAATACGAACTTTTGGCCATATAAGACTTAATAATACGAACTTTTGATTCGGTGATTAATAGTACGAACTTTGACCCCCTGTTGCCCCAAACAATACGCCACCTTGTCCCTCCTAAGCCTCTCTCCCTCTTTCTCTCTCCTATGTCTCTCTCTCTCTGCTCAATTTCATTCTCCTCTCTTTCCTCCACCTTCGTTCATCTCATCCTCCTCCTCTCACTAAACCCCACAATAAACACCACGGTCAAACTCCACATCAAATGGGGCAGAAAAGCAATTAATAACCGGATACCATTCACTTGTGGAGGAATGGTACAAATCTATGGAGAATGAATTGTGTTGATCGTGAAGTTTCCAAACGCAAAGTAGACGAAAATGGGGGGATCTAGAAAGGTCGAAAGCCAAACTTATCCCAAGGAGAAAAAAGAACGTGGTGGAAGGGGAACTGAAGACATTTGGTTGGTGGTGGGGTTGAAGATGTAGGTAGTTGAGCATCGTAGAAGGCCATTGTAGGACTGGATGATGTTGATGGGGTAGGAATTGAGGTGAGAGAGAAATGGAGGAGGTGTTTGGGTGGAAAGCTGAAGAAGAGGGATGAAGTCGAAAGAAGGAGAATGGCAAAGGTGGTGGCGATGGTGGTTGTGACGGAGGAAGAAAAGTGCGGAGGAAGGGCGGTGCTAGTTTCTGATTGAGTGGATGAGACAGAAAGAGGGGCTGGAGATTAGGGAGTACCATTGTTTGTTCACCGATTTCAATCGGAGGAGGGGTTTCAGCGGCACAAACGACAGAATTTCACTGAGGAGGTCATCGTTTCCAGCTATGGCTTCCGCCGGAATGACCATTCCATGCCCCTTCGTGTTATTAGAGGGAGGAGAGCTTGAGGCCCTTGCGGGACAGGAGCTCAAAAAGGGAATAAGGAAACTGAACCGTATCGGGTTCAGTGTCGGGTTCGGTGCCAAGCTTTCATAGCCGGGATTGCGGTTAAAGATAAGATCGATGAAATCCCGACCCATCATCACCGGACTAAAACCGCTCACCCACTCGTTTTCAGGAATCGATACACCTTTACAAAAGGCGGGGTGGTGAGCATCACACTATCGTGGCCTCGGCGACCCATCCTTGTTGGAGTAAGGAGAGGCTCGGGACTTGTCAATGACCTCGGAGGCCTCGGGACTGGATAGGGTCATCCCGGAAATGAAGGGCGTGGTGGTATCAAGTCTCGGAAGTAACCAAGTTAATAACTTGCAGGGGAGAAGGCGATCAAAGGTTGGAAATGCGCGCGCCTTCACGCTTTGGGCCATAAATCCTTCAATATAACTCCGATAGGTCTCAAATTTTGGGAGCTTATAGTACACACTGAGTGCTTTTCAACGATATCTTACGGGTCTAAAACGGAGTTCAGATGAAGAAGTTATGCGCATTTGAAGTCGGCAGGGAAAACTGCCCAGAAGCCTAGCTCGCCCGAGCAAAATGTTGGCTCGCCCGAGCCAACATTCTGTCACACGCGACGCGACCCATCCAGCGACGACAGGCCAAGGCAGTCAGAGGGCCAGCTTGCCCGAGCCACCCATCTGCTCGCCCGAGCCACTCTTCTGGTCGGACGCGTATTTTCGTCATTTTTGCCTTGTTTTAGCCTAATTCCTAGTTTATTATAAATAGTTTGTTATCTCATTTTTCCAGGCAGCTTTTGATGATTATGAATATGCTTATGCATTGGTTAGGGTCTCCCTAAGTTTTCTCTCAAAATCTAGATTACTTTATCCATTGATTAATGGTGGTGTTTCTAGTCATTCCTTTATTGATCATTTGGTGGATTTTTCCTTTATGATGGTCATGGTGGGGTGTTAGGCTTTGGTGGTGGAATCTCCTTTATCCAAGGTCATATCCAATCCCTTTGGTGTTCAAGGTTATTGATATTGGTTGATTTTGGTTATTATTCTTGTTATTATTCAAGTTCAAGGCTATTGTTGAGAAGTTCAAGCATGAGTGATTGAGATGTTCATCTTTCTCCCCTTATTCTATTGCTTATGGATTTCTCTCATCTCTTCTACAACAACAACTCAAGCTAAGTCTACAATCTCTCCCATCGCGCCACGCTCCATTTGGTATCAGAGCACAAGGTTATTCAACTAGCTTGAGTTTTCCATTGTTCTTGCTAGTTTGATCTCTATTGTTGGATTTTTAGTATTTTGATTGAAATATTGGTGTTCCCCAACCCTTGTGACTCCAAGTGTGTTGGAGAAATTGTTATTGCTATTGTGTTTGGTGTTTTTGGTGCATATTGGAGCTTTGAGGAAGAGTTGGAAATTTGTGCCCACAAGGTGTTCGATAAAATGCCCAAGTGAGAAAAACACAAAGAACCCTTATCCAAACACAAGCCAACTACAAGAAAACCCCCAAACTCCATAAAATATCCCAAACACGATCCGTCTCATACCTTTCCCTCAATATGGATGGTCACGATGATTCCGATCGAGAGGAACCTAGCCACCGGAGGAGTTCCCGAGTCCAAGGAATTGAGGACTGACTTGCTACGATGGACGAGAGGTTCACTTCTCTTGAGAATCATAACGCTAACATCGAGCGGACTCTTCTAGAGATTGCGGCACAAATGAACACTTTGACAGTGCAACGTCAAGGGCAACCACAAGTTCAACGTCGGAGACGTGCACAAAGCCCTATCCGTCCTCCTCCAAACTTTGAGTCGAGTGACGATGCTAGAGGCTCTCCACGACACCGAATTCGTCGGAATGTGCATGATCAACCCCCTCGTGACGACTTCCAGGACGTTAAGATTGACATCCCCGAATTCAACGGCTCCACCGACCCAGATGACTACATCGAATGGATCCAACTGATGGATAGGATCTTCGAGACCAAGGAGTATGATGATGAGAAGGCTTATAAGATCGCGAGCTTGAAACTCACCAGGGCCGCTTCGCTTTGGTTTGAGAATATGAAGTTGCAACGGACTCGTGAAGGAAAAGCAAGGATTTCCACTTGGACCCGGCTTAAGCAAGTGATGAATCGCCGCTTTTTGCTAAACACTTACTGTCATGACGTTTTGAAGAAGGCCTATGCCCTTACCCAAGGCAAATGAACCGTCGGAGAATACATTTCGGAATTCGAGCAACTTCTTATCAAGAGTGGCCTCTAGGAGCCTGAAGATCAAACCATGATGCGATTTTTGAATGGCTTGAACTCCACAATCGCTAAAAGGGTTGAGGTCCAACCATACTATTCCATGGATGAATTGTGTAGTTTGGCTCTCCGAGTTGAGCGAAGAAGAATGGAAGGATCCAACACCAAATCCTTGTCTAGACCCGTCTACTCACCATCTAGCCGACCTCCTCCGGAGTCAAGCACTCCAAGGTCTAGCGAGACACCGAGGTCCACACCAACACCAAGAATCGACAAAGGAAAGGGGCTTGCTACGGAGACTCCAACGGAACCTCCTCGACGAGCGGAAGGCCGGAAATGCTTTAGGTGCCATGGTTATGGCCATTTTCAAGCTGATTGTCCAAACCGTCGGGCTTTGACACTCCAAGAGGTCCATGACATCGATGATGAGCTTCGAAAAGCTCAAGAGGAACCCGAAGTGTTGGTTGAATATGCGATTACTAGCGATGATGAGGATGCCGCTCCCATACCCCCCGTGCGTGGGAGTGCACTTGTTGTGAGGAGAGCTTTGCATATCCATGAGACTCCTCTTGATAAGGCCCAACGGGAAATGTTGTTCCAAACGCGGTGCTTCGTAGGTGGAAAAGTGTGCACTCTTGTCATCGATGGAGGAAGTTGCACGAATGTCGCATCTACCGCTATGGTCGAGAAGCTTGGCTTGCCTCTATTACCGCACCCTCGGCCCTATTCACTCCATTGGCTCAACGATCACAACGGCATCAAGGTAACTAAGCAAGTCTTAGTAAATTTTTCTTTTGGATCTAACTATGATGATTCCCTTGTTTGCGATGTTGTCCCTATGAGCACTTGTCACATTTTATTGGGACGACCATGGCAATATGACAAGAAAACGGTGCACAATGGGTTGAAAAACACTTATACATTCACCCATAAAGACAAGAAAGTCAAGTTACTTCCCATTTCTCCGCGAGAAACCGAAACTTCAAAAGCCGGGATGGGTAGTGAGTTGAGGAACCTTCTCATGATGAGCGAAACACGGGACGAGCGTACTCTTGGCAAGGACGAGCTCCCTCTTGCTTTGTCTTTGCCTTGTAGTGAGCCTAGTGAGATTGAGAGTTCCCAAGCACCACACAAAATTTCCCTACCGCCCCTTAACCCTTCACCTCCACAAGACAAGCCTCCTTCTACTTTCTTGCATATGGATGATGGGTACATTGTGGGATTTGAAGATTGTGGCTTGTCAAGCATGTTTGTTCGAAGCGTTCGGGAAGTTCGGAGCTTCATGGGGACGATTGATGAAGAGTGCTTCAGTTTTAACCCCCAAGAGTTGAGGGCAACTCTTTTTCAAGAGGGGGAGTATGAGCAATCGGGTTCGGGTTCGGTGCCAAGCTTTCATAGCCGGGATTGCGGTTAAAGATAAGATCGATGAAATCCCGACCCATCATCACCGGACTAAAACCGCTCACCCACTCGTTTTCAGGAATCGATACACCTTTACAAAAGGCGGGGTGGTGAGCATCACACTATCGTGGCCTCGGCAAGCCATCCTTGTTGGAGTAAGGAGAGGCTCGGGACTTGTCAATGACCTTAGAGGCCTCGGGACTGGATTGGGTCATCCCGGAAATGAAGGGCGTAGTGGTATCAAGTCTCGGAAGTAACCAAGTTAATAACTTGCAGGGGAGAAGGCGATCAAAGGTTGGAAATGCGCGCGCCTTCACGCTTTGGGCCATAAATCCTTCAATATAACTCCGATAGGTCTCAAATTTTGGGAGCTTATAGTACACACTGAGTGCTTTTCAACGATATCTTACGGGTCTAAAACGGAGTTCAGATGAAGACGTTATGCGCATTTGAAGTCGGCAGGGAAAACTGCCCAAAAGCCTAGCTCGCCCGAGCAAAATGTTGGCTCGCCCGAGCCAACATTCTGTCACGGCCGTGACCCATCCAGGCCAGCGACAGGCCAAGGCGATCGAGGGCCACCGCCCGAGCCACCCATCTGCTCGCCCGAGCCGCTCTTCTGGTCGGACGCGTATTTTCGTCATTTTTGCCTTGTTTTAGCCTAATTCCTAGTTTATTATAAATAGCTTGTTATCTCATTTTTCCAGGCAACTTTTGATGATTATGAATATGCTTATGCATTGGTTAGGGTCTCCCTAAGTTTTCTCTCAAAATCTAGATTACTTTATCCATTGATTAATGGTGGTGTTACTAGTCATTCCTTTATTGATCATTTGGTGGATTTTTCCTTTATGATGGTCATGGTGGGGTGTTAGGCTTTGGTGGTGGAATCTCCTTTATCCAAGGTCATATCCAATCCCTTTGGTGTTCAAGGCTATTGTTGAGAAGTTCAAGCATGAGTGATTGAGATGTTCATCTTTCTCCCCTTATTCTATTGCTTATGGATTTTTCTCATCTCTTCTACAACAACAACTCAAGCTAAGTCTACAATCTCTCCCATCGCGCCACGCTCCTGAAACTCATGTCACACTTTTGATTGACCAATTTACCCCTCCATATTACATCAATTTATTGATTTGTCATGTGTTATGTTTTTCTGATGTTATTATTATTATTACTATTACTATTATTATTACTATTATTATTAATTAATTAATTAATAATAACCTACCCCTTATAAAAGACGCTAAGGTAATTTATGTCATAAATGTCGATTTCCCAAAATACCCCTACTCATTTTGAAATTTCCATTGCTACCCTTTTTTTAAACTTTCATTTCATCCAAAATCATTAATTATTATTATTATTATTATTATTATTTTAAATTTCCATCTCATCCAAAATCAATAATGGTTATTATTATTATTATTATTACTACTACTAGGGGTGTAAATGAGCCAAGCCGAGCTCGAGCTCATAAGGCTTGAGGTTTGGCTTGCCACGTCTAGGGTGAGCTTGCGCTTGGCTTGTGGCTTGCTGAGCTTGAAGATGTTTGACTTGAGCTTGGCTTGACTTGTGGCTTGACCTTTATATTTAATACCTTTACTTTTAGATTATTTTGACATACAAAAAGGATAAATTAATGCTTTAATTTGATAGTTGCTAAACATGATAATTCTAGTAATTTTAATCTTTTGGAATATAATTTGATTTGACTATATGATGCCCTAAATTAATGTCTTAAATCAATATTAAGTGTGTGTGTGTGTGTGTATATATATATATAGGGAAGTGATAATATGAGAATTGTGTTTATGTGAGCATGTGAGCACTACTAATATGGACTCTTGGATCTTTAATCAATGGATGTGAAAAAAGGAGGAGTTTGTCTTTTTTTCCAGCCTTTTTATATGAGTGTCATGTGAGTTGTTGGAGAAAAAAAAAGGAAAACCAGGGGGAATTAATTCCCAGCCTGCGCATGATCCTCGATTTCAAAAAGTGAAAGTTGAGTTTTCAAACCCCTCCTTCATAATGAACGTTGGTCTCCCCTATCAGTCACAGCCATAATCGACGGTGACTGAGGAACGAAGGGGAAGGATTCGGCGACGAAAACCGGTCTCCGACGACAGCGGAGGTGATTTGGTTGGGTGTTTCAGTTTGGAATTAGGGTTCCAATTGGGTGCATTGTTCTTTTAGGGTTTAGGGTTGATAAAAGATGGTGTCTTGGCAGGGGGTTTTCCAGATGGGGTCTTGGCGGGGGTCCAGAATTAGGGTTTCAATTGTGTTGATAAAGATGGGGTCTTGGCTGGGGGTTTTCTAGAATGGAATTGGTGTGTTAAATAAGCGTTGTCCACAATGACAGTGATTGATGTCCAGTGATGAAACTAGTGGTGTCCACAGTATTGATTATGTGTTTTGAATATACAACTTAATTTGTATGTAACTTGTTGTCCGCTTGTTATACTTGTTGTTGTACTTGATGTGCACGTTGGTATTGGTTGATGTCCACAGTAATAATTATTGATGCCCACTGTTGTCATGCTTCATCTCCACATCTGCTTTGTTCGATGTCCATAATCATGATGTAATGTTCATTGTTGTTATGTATTTATGACTATACTCACTATACATGTTGTCAAAGTGGACATTAAGGTCAAGAAAATTGGACATTTCATGGCAAATGGTGATGTTTGTGTATGTCATTTTGTTGTAGTTGATATGCACATTGGTAATAGTTAATGTCCATATTAATAATGGCTGATGTATCATGTTTAATGTCCACATCCATTTTGTTTTGGGGTGATTTTCCCATTATGAAATCGTTGTATTCTATGGGTGTTGTCCATAGGGACATTAGTCGATATGTCCACTGATGAAACTGGTGGTGGCCACACTATTGATTATATGAATTTGTTATGTAGCTGACATTTCAAAATGTTGGTTTTTGGGGGTGGTTTTCCCAAAACCCAAAATTTTGAAATTTCAGCTACACAACAAATTTGTTCATTCAAATCACTTCATCAACACTGTGGACACCCCTACTTACATCAGTGGACATTAACTAATGTCATTGTGGACACTACCAGTTTCATCAGCGAACATCAATCACTGGCATAGTGGACAACGCTCATTTAACACACCAATTTCATTCTAGAAAACCCTCAGCCAAGACCTCATCTTTATCAACACTATTGAAACCCTAATTCTGGACCCTCGCCAAGACCCCATCTGGAAAACCCCCCGCCAAGACCCTATCTTTTATCAACCTTAAACCCTAAAAGAACATTGCACCCAATTGGAACCTTAATTTCGCAACGAAACACCCAACCAAATTGCCTCCGCTGTCGTCGTCGGAGACCGGTTTTCGTCGCCGAATCCTTCCCCTTCGTTCCTTAGTTGCCGTCGATTATGATTGTGACTGATAGGGGAGACGAACGTTCATTATGTAACGCCCTGGAAATTTAATTCTAAACTTAACAGTCAAAGTCAAACGTTGGCTAACATTAACAACGGAAGACTCTTTTTTTTTTCTCTTTTTACTAGGCGTTACTACCGTATCCCCGAAGGAATACAAGGCAAGAAAGGAAAAACTAATAGCTAATCATTAATTACTTCCATTTAATAAACAAAAGAAACTTCAAATTCTAAAACAACTTAACTAAACATTAACTAACGTCAATTCTAAACATAAACTAAACCTATTCTCAAAACAAACTTCGTCGTCCTTACTTCTAGAGCCCGTTCCCATCATAGAATGCATAACCTGAAAACAAAACATTTAAAACATGAGGAGGACTCAATAATGTCTACTCCTAACTGTCAAAACAGTTTAAAATTCATTTCAATTCATTTTTGGGGGAGAAGTGAATAAGTCAAATCTTTTCGCAAACAACTTTCTTTCCCAACCAACCAAACCATCTTTCAGAATTATTAAGCGGGCGGACCTTGCTTATTTCACCCTCGAAGTCCAATGACTTCGCTATAATCAAAATCTCAATATCACAATCTCAATATATATACCAATCTCAATCATTCACAATCACAATCATACGGATGGCCATCCATTTCACACACGTGCATAAAACTAACCCCGGGGAAGTAGCACCTATCAGGCATCCCTGATCTCTTGACAACCCCCCTCAAGGATACCACATCCAGGTCTTCGGGGGCGTTGCCCGAACCAGCATTTACGTCACGTTGAATTATTAATCAGGTTTAATATCGTATCAATCCAACTCAAACAATACAATCCAATCCAATCCAATCCCAACTTTCCAAAACCGTTTCCAAATCACACGTAAACGACTGTCCACATTTTACCAACTCAAGAAACATAATACGACATCCAAAACCGACAGTCAATTTTCACCGTAAAATCCCCTTCGGATGCAATTTCAAAAACATATTCAAAACCATAAAGCAAGTAAAGTGCATCCTAGTGGGGATTAGGACATAGACATTACCTGAATTTCTTCACTTCACTTCACTTCTACGAACACACTTGAGCTCACTAAACGAACGGTCTAGATCGCGCCTATAAATAGAATAATTCTATAATTAATAACATCTCTCGAAATTAGTACTCACGCCATTCTACCTCACCCCCCCCTAGGAACACTATAAGGTTCCCATCATTCAAGGAGTAACATTTTAAACCAATTCACATAATTAAACCACATTTGCAATTACAAAAAAAAGCATATTTCGTAACATAAAAATTACACATTCAAGACAATTAAAGAACTGGGCACAAAAACTCCATAAAAACATGAAACACAGTAAAGATATAAATATCACCAAATATAACCCAAAACCGAACCATTTTATGTAAAGAAACCCGATAGAAACGTAGTAATAATATAAATACGTAATACACAACTAAAATTTTAAAAGTAGTAGAGAGGATTTTGAAACCTCTTTTTAAGAACTATAATATGGTAATTGATATAAATTAATACTTTAATTTAAAACGCAAATAAACTATACTTTACAATTATGAAATAACATGCATAAAATATACTTTAAAATTATGAACAACCTTAATGAATAATCACAATATGCATAAAAATAATTATAAACAATGAAATCAAATTTACATATCAAACTACCCTAATTCATGCATGAAATAATACAGACAAGAATCCTAAACATGATTTACATGAACGAACAATATACTTCTCATATTAACAAGAAAATTAATAATAGAAAAAACATAAAACTTAAACACTTAGGAAGACGTATATAATCATACTATTTTACACATTATAACCAGATTACAAGAATTTAAAAAAAAAATTAATAATGATATTAATAATAACAACAGTAGGGAAAAACAAAACCAAGAATTTAGGGTTTATACAAGATGGGTGGCGTTGGGCAGATGGCTAGCGCCGACTGGGCGCGACTGGGCAGCCGACGGTGGCAAAGGCAGGCGTCGACGGTGCTGGGGGTGTCGAACGATGGTGGTCGAAGCGGCAGGGGACGGCGCAGACGGTGGCTGGGTCGAATACCGCAGCAGCAACAAGGCACGTCTTGCGTCTGGGTGGTTGGTTCCGGTTGCTGCGACAATGGAGGTGGAACGTCTGTTGTGGTGCGACGGCGGTGGTGGCCGTTGTCTGGTGGCGGTCTTGGCGGTGGCGCGAGACGAGAAGAGAGAGAGAGAGGGGGGAGGGAGGGGGAGAGAGAGAGAGAGAGAGAGAGAGAGAGAGAGAGAGAGAACGATTGAAAGAGAGACAGTGGGGGAGAGGGGCTGCTGATGGTTGTCGGGGTGATCATGGGCGACGATTCCTGGTGGTCGGCGCTTGTGGTCAGGCGGCAGCAGTTACAGATGGGAGGAGATGAAGAGAGAAAGAGGCTAGGGTTTGGGATTAGGGTTTACTATACAAACTAACTATTTATACTACCCAAATAAAATCAAAATAATTTCTGTAAAATAAATTACTAAAATAGCTGCTAATAATGGCAAAAATACTTAAAATTTATAATTTTCTAAAATACTAATAACCACATAATAATATAATTTAAAATACACAACTCATGAATAATTTAAAAGAAAAACACATAAAATCATACAATATTAATCACATAAAATTACCAACTTACCCTTCTCCTATGCACATAGAAAATTACTAAAATACCCTTGTTAGTCTCTCAACGGTCCTACGAGTTCAAGTGTTAGCAGAAACAATCGCCGATAAAATCTCCAAATTAACGAAGTCAAACTTAAATAATTAACGACGTAACGGTCAACACCTTCAAATTTTTCGGGGTTTTACATCATTACCCCTTTAAAAAAAATTTCGTCCTCGAAACTTAAACTCAACCCCAACAATCTTCTTGATAGAGTTAACGGTGCCTCTTACCAAAATTTGGGGTTTCACACATTATGAAGGAGGGGTTTTGAAAACTCAACTTTCAGTTTTCGAAACCGAGGATCATGGATAGGCTGGGAATTAATTCCCCCTGGTTTTCCTTGTTTTTCTCCAACAACGCACGTGACACTCATATAAAAAGGTTGGAAAAAAAAGACAAACTCCTCCTTTTTCCCATCCATTGACTGAAGATCCAAGAGTACATTTTAATAGTGCTCACATAAACACAATGTTCATATTATCACTTCCTTTTATATATATATATATATATATATATATATATATATAGCTACAACAATGCTTTTTTCCATCATAATTGGAATAATGTTGGACATTGGGTGGCTGAAGCTATTTTGAGTTCTTTGGAGGAAGGTAAAATTCTTTCTTCTATCAATACTACAAATATTACTCTTATTCCTAAAGTGTTGATGAATGCTGAACGTCCTGAAGATTATAGACCCATATCTTGTTGCAATGTGGTTTATAAGAGCTTGTCTAAGATGCTTTGTGAAAGAATTTCAGAAGTTTTACCCAGTATCATTAGCCTTAATCAAGGGGCATTTGTTAAAGGAAGGGAGATTGTGCATAATGTTTTGCTATGTCAGGAAGTAGCTAGAGGGTATGGTAGGAAGCATCTATCTCCAAGATGTATGTTAAAGATAGATCTTCGGAAGGCCTATGATTCTATTTGTTGGGAGTGTATAGAAGAGAGTCTCATGGCTTTTAATTTCCCTCCCAAGTTTATATTCTGGATTATGATGTGTGTGGAGTCTACTTCTTTCTCTATTCAAATCAATGGGGAATCACATGGTTTTTTCAAAGGAGGAAGAGGATTGAGACAATGAGATCCTTTATCTCCTCTTTTATTTGTTATAGTGATGGAGTATCTGTCCAGGAAGTTGGATGCTTTACACATGGATCCATAGTTTAAATACCATCCAGGGTGTAAGAAGTTGAGAATTAATCATCTTTTATTCGCTGATGATTTGATTGTTTTCTGTGCTACGGATGAGTATAGTGTCCAGAAAATTATGGATACTTTCAGAGATTTTGGGGCTGCTATTGGTTTGATAGCTAATGATCATAAATCTCAGATTGTTATATCAGGTTGTGATGATGAAACAAAGCAGAAGATTTTTGATATTACGGGGTTTCAGGGTGGTAAATTCCCGTTTAAATATCTGGGAGTACCAATTACTGCAAATAAGTTGTCAAAGATTGAATGCAATACTTTGGTAAATAAAATGACGGCCAGAATTAGAACTTGGGCTACAGGAAATATATCGTATGCTGGAAGAGTAGCCTTGACAAATTCAGTTCTTATGGGGATTTTTGACTACTGGGCCAAGATGTTCTTCCTTCCCAAAGGAGTTTTGGAGCAGATTATTAGTATATGTCGTAATTTCATTTGGAATGGTTCTTATAATTTTAAGAATCCCTTAAATGTTTCCTGGAATCAAGTTTGTTTGCCGAAGAAGATGGGTGGAGTAGGGATGAGAGATCCCATTAAATGGAATAAAGCCTGTGCGAGTAAGTTGATTTGGGATATAGAATGCAATAAGAACAGTTTATGGATCAAATGGGTGCATTTTAAATATCTGAGGAGAGGAAATTGGTGGGAGTATGTTCCAGGGTATGATAACTGTTGGTATATGAAAAAGTTGTGTAGTTTGAAGGAAGAGTTCAAGGAACTAATTGAGACGCATAATCCAAGTAGACAGAAGGATTTAAATGTTGCTGTTATTTACAGGTGGTATCTAGGTAACTGTCAGATAGTTCTGTTGTATAGATGTGTATGGAACTGTTATGTGTTGCCCAGAGTTTCTTTTATAGCTTGGATGGGTCTGTTGAAGAAACTCCCAACAGCAGGTAGATGTTATAATACTGGGAGTGATAGGAATTGTGTTCTTTGTGGTCTGGAGGAAGAGAAGGTAGAGCATTTGATATTTGATTGTCAGATGGTTGTGCAAACCAGAAAAAAATTAGGGGACTGGTTAGGAATATCATATCAGGTTCGTAGCTTGGAGGATTGGGTTCATCAATGGAGTAAAAAGAGGAAGAAAAAAGCAGTGACAACCATAGCTGCAGCTTGTATTCCGTATGTAATTTGCTCTATTTGGGATGCAAGGAATTATAAAAAGTATAGAGGTCAAGCAGTGAACATTGGGGATATGGTCAAGAGAATTAAAAAGCATTTGTTACATAGATTCTTGTATAGGAGTAAGAATACTAAGAAGTACTCTGATTGTCTAGAATTGCTTCTTAGGTAGTTTGGTTTTTCTTGTTTTGTAGTGATGGTTGTAAGGGTGCTTCTTCCCGGTTTCTTTTGGGAAGTTTTGAAATGGAAATATATTGTTTGTGTGCAAATATATATATATATATAGGATAATTGGATTCTAATAATCCATACTTTCACTAATTGAACAATGGTGGACCGTATTTTCACTTTGTATTCTGGTGGTCCAAAAAAAAATAAAATTGGATTGTAGTGGGATATTTTCAAGGGAATCATAGATTTTGTGTTGCATTTGATTCAAAACTTAGTATAACACTTTACAATGATTTTTGATGAATTTATAGCGTTTCTCCCAATTTTTTTTCATTTTTTTACTGTTTTTATGATTTTTTCACTTTTATTATTTTTAAAAAATCATAATAATTATTCGGAGTCTCAAAAAAATAATTTAAAAAATGTTTTAGAAACTACAATTCATTAACTTTCTAGGGGCAGGAACGAAAAAAGCAAAAACAATATAGTGTAGGAATGAAAAAAATAAAAAGAATGTGGAGGTGGATTTGGTACCACTACAATCCAATTTTTTTTTTGGACCACCAGAATACAAAGTGAAAGTACGGTCCACTATTGTCCAATTGATGAAAGTAGGGATTATTAGAATCCAATTATCCTATATATATATATATATGTGGATATTGGATTCTAATAATCCCTACTATCACAAATTGTATGACAATAATCCCTACTATCATTTTGGATTTTGGTGGTCCAAAAAAAAAAAAAAAATTGTATTGTAGTGGTACCAAATCCATCACCACATTTTTTTATTTTTTCCATGCTTATCCCATATTGTTTTTGTTTTTTTGGTTCCTACCCCTAGATAGGTAATGAAGTGTAGTTACTAAAACATTTTTTAAATTATTTTTTTGAGATTCCGAGCAATTATTATGAATTTTTTAAAAGGAATAAAATTGAAAAAATCATAAAAAATTGAAAAAAAATTGAAAAAATTTGGGAGAAATGCTGTAAATTCATTAAAAATCGTGGTAAAGTGTTATGCAAAGTTTTGAATCAAATGCAACACAAAATCTATGATATTTAGCATATACACTCAATTTTGTCCCACTACAATACAATTTAATTTTTTTTTGGACCACCAGAATTCAAAATGATAGTAGGGTTTATTGCCATACAATTTGTGATAGTAGGGATTATTAGAATCCAATATCCCTATATATATATATATATATATATATATATATATATATATATATATATATATATATGGGATGTGATCATATGAGCATGGTGTTATTGTGAGCATGTGAGCACTACAAATATGGACCATTGGATAACACCATGCTCATGCTCACAATATATATATATATAGGGATGTGATCATATGAGCATGGTGTTATTGTGAGCATGTGAGCACTGTAAATCTGGACCCTTGGTTCTTAGATCAAGGGATGGGAATAAAGGAAGACTTTACCTTTTTTTTCCAGCTTTTGTAGGGGCTACGTGATGTTTTGGGAGAATAAAAAAAGGAAAAGCATGAAACTAATCCCAAAGAACGGCGCATGATCGACGTTTTCCAAAACTCAAAATTGAACTGTTTTCAACTTCCCTCCTAACGAGTGACCATTCCTTTCCCTCAGTCCCCCATAGTCGTTTGCAACTGAAGAACGAAGGGGGAGGATTCGACGGCGAAAATTGTCATAATACTTTCCATTGTCAGGTAGGCGAATTAGGGTTCCAGATTATATTACTTTCCAATGTGATGTACGGTTTTTAGCAGAGAATTAGGGTTCCAGATTAGATTACTTTCCAAGTTGTTTATGTGTGTTTTTTGTAAGGATTAATTCATTGAAACGAGTTTATGTGGTATCAGGAATACGAAATTTCGAATGCAATGGCCGAGCAAGGAAGCGGGAAGGTTGTATGCGCTGGAGAAGGAAGTAAAAGGTTAGTATTTAAGTGTGTGTGAGTATGAATTTTCGGTTTTCTTGTGTATGTGAATACGAATTAGGGTTACAGTATGAGTACGAATTAGGGTTTAGGGTTTCCAAGGTGATGTCCATAGTGATGATGATGTATTGTTCATCTGTGTTCATATGCGTTCAACTTCCATAGTGATGTCCATAGTGATGATGATGTATTGTTCATCTATGTTCAACTTCTATGGGGATGTTCATCTGTGTTCAATTCTCAAATTTTTTCTAGATGTCCATTGGTTTCCATGGTGATTTCCGATGATGATGTTTTGCGTATACTCAATAAAATGTAAGTGGTGTCCACACTGGCATTAATTAATGTTCACTGTGTGAAATGGTGATGTCCACACTGACATTATATGTTTTCAATATACGAGTTTGTTATGTAGTTGGTGTTTGTTCAAATAATGATCAATTATTTTGCGTATACTCAATTAAATGTAAGTGGTGTCCACACTGGCAGTAATTAATGTTCACTGTGAAAGTTGGTGATGTCCACACTAACATTATATGTTTTTAATATACGAATTTGTTATGTACCTGGTGGTTGTTCAAAAAATAATTAATTGTTCACAGTGACGTTACTCGATGTCCACAAATGAAAAGGTTGGTGTCCACAATTACGACTATGTTGATGACATTTCAATATGGTTGGTTTTGGCAGGTGGATTACCCAGTATGATACTGGTGTGTTATGTAGGTATTGGGCACACGGGTATTTTGTAGATGTCCACTAATTAAATGTTTGGTGTCCACATTGTTGATCAAGTGATTTGAATGCATGAATTTGTTGCGTAGATGACATTTCATACAGTCTGGTATCCACGGTCATTGTTGTGTGTATACTCAATAAAACGTAGGTGGTGTCGACTTTGGCATTAATTAAATTTCCACTGTGGAAAATGGTGATGCCCACACTGAAATTGTATGTTTTTTTTTTCCACTAGGCAGTGTTCTTTTGTGGGCAGGTGTCCACATTGGCATTAATTTATGTATGTGATGACTGTGGACTTATTTTTTTCCACTTCAATTGTAGGGAGACTGATTGGAGGCCTTAAGGAAGGGCTGCTGTCACAACATAATTATGCATGCAAATAACAAGATGAAAGACCAAGTGTTCAGCAAGGCATCCCATTAGGTTGAAACCAAAACACTTGTGGATGGTTAAGTGTCAGATTTAGCGATGTATGAGACTATGTTAACACCATGAACTTTTGGATAGTTTGTGTACCATGAACTTGTGGATGGTTTACATATGAGTGTCATGAACAAAAGTTTGATTGGTGTTGAGGGCTTTTTCTCGTACTTTGTATTTTGCTCAAGAACCACATTTAGCGATGTATGATACTATGTTAGTACATGACGCATTAATGAATGAATGTCCACACTTTAACTGCCAATGACATGAGTGATGACAATAAAATAACATGGCAATCACACATACCAAATGACTGAATCGCATTCTACCTACCATTATACCCTAACCATTTTAATGATTTCTTCTTCTATACAGATGTCCACAATCTATACGTGTACCATCCCTTTTGATAATTCTACATGTCCACATCTAATAATGTCGTATAAATAATCTAAAAAAAGTCAATTAAATTTCATACCCTGCCACTATTAAATTTCATGACAACTATATTGCTTATAAGATGAGGGTGTCAATCACACATCCATAATTAATGCATGTCCACACTTTAAATGCGTAACATCCACACTGTCACAGATAGATGTCCACAATCTATACTTGTATCATCCTTCTTGATAATTCTAGGAAAAGGCACACATTATACATGCCATCACTTTTGAGAAATTAATTAACCTATATCAAGGTCATGCCACTAAATATGAATTTAGAAAAATATATATGAAGGTATATAATGTCAATCACACATACATACACGCGTTGTTCTTTTTCAAGATACGATATGTCTACAATCCAAATACCATAAATGTTCATACTTAGATTGCATAATACGATATGTCCATAATTCAAAACCAAATTTCAAATGTATGAATACGATATGTCCACGATCCAAATACCATAAATGTTCATACTTAAAAATATGTAATAGAGCACTAATATGTCATCCAAAGCGTTCAAGGAAGTTTCTGTTGTCGTGCGTTGTAACTTTGTCACACCAATTGCATAATAAAAACCATTGGATCTTAAATCAAGAGGTGAGATTAGTTGAGGGGTTTAGCTTTATTTTTAATGACTTGGATGATTGTCTCACGTAAGGCTGCTTAGGAGAGAGTGAAAACTGCATTCAATGAAGCATGGGGAACGGGGTGAGCGTGATATTGATGACGGTTGTAGAAGGAAAAAAAGAAAAAAGGGAGTCTGTTGCATGCCAACATGAAAGGAAGGCTAGGAGTCACTTTGTCATTTTGAACATACTGAATGGACGAAGAAGGCAAAAGGAAGAACATAGAGAAAAAGACTCGTCTGATCGTAGGAAGGGGAGAGAAAGAGCAGGAAACAGAAAAAAATTGATGTTCCTAATGGAAATAATATCCCTACAAGAAATACTTGATGTCCCCGATGAAATACTTATGTCTCCAATGGGAAAAACTTGATTTCCTTTGTAATATTTTGATGTCCACAATGAAAATACGTGATGTCCACAATAGAAATATTTGTTGTTCTCATAAGAAATATTATCAATTAATACTGATAATGGTTGATTTCTCCTGCTTGTTATACTTGTTAATTTTATTATAACTTGATATCCACTTGGTATGTAACTTGATATCCACTTTGTATGTAACTTGATGTCCACTTGTTATACTTATCGTTGTACTTCGTGTGCACATTGGTATTGGTTGATGTCCACAGTAATAATGATCGACGCCCATTGTTGCCATGCTTGATGTCCACATCTGCTTTGTTTGATGTCCATAATCATGATACAATGTCCACTGTTGTTACGTATTTATGACTATGCTCACTATACATGTTGTCAAAGTGGACAATAAGGTCAAGAAAATTGGACATTTCATGGAAAATGGTGATGTTTGTGTATGCCATTTTGTGGTAGTTGATATGCACATTGGTAATGGTTAATGTCCATATTAATAATGGTTGATGTCTCATGTTTAATGTCCACATCCATTTTGTTTTAGGGATGATTTTCCCATGATGAAATTGGTGTATTATATGGGTGTTGTCCACAGGAACATTAGTTGATATCCACTGATGAAACTTGTGTTGTCCACAGTATTGATTATATGTTTTAAATATACAAATTTGTTATGTAGATGACATTTAAAAATGTTGGATTTGGGGGTGGTTTTCCCAAAACCCAAAATTTTGAAATTTCTGCTACATAACAAATTCGTATATTTAAATCACTTCATCAACATTGTGGGCACCTCTACTTACATCAGTGGACATTAACTAATGTCACTGTGGTCATTAACTAATGTCATTGTGGACACCACAAGTTTCATCAGTGGACATCAATTAATACTGTGGACACCACCAGTTTCATCAGTTTTACAATGACATTAACTAATGCTATATATATATGAACATTGGATTCTAATAATCCCAAGTTTTACAAATTCGATTTGTATTTTGGTGGTTAAAAAAAATAAAATTGGATTGTAGTGGGACATCTTCGAGAGTATACCCTAAATATCATAGATTTCGTGTTGCATTTGATTCAAAACTTAGTATAACACTTCACCACGATTTTTAATGAATTTACGACATTTCTTCCAATTTTTTTCATTTTCTTTTAAAATTTTTTAGATTTTTTCACTTTTGCTCATTTTAAAAAATCATAATAATTGCCCGGAGTCTCAAAAAATAATTTAAATTTTTTCCATTAAGTACACTTCGTTACCTTTCTAGGGGCAGGAACGAAAAAAAACAAAAACGATATAGGGTAGGAATGAAAAAATAAAAAAATGTGGACATGGACTAGGTGCCACTACAATCCAATTTTATTTTATTTTATTTTTGGACCACCAGAATCCAAAATGAAAGTAGGAATTATTATTGTTGTCCAATTCGTGAAAGTAGGGATTATTAAAATCCAAATTTTCTAGATATATGTATACTCTAAGGCACATATATACACATCTGTTTAAAATTAGGGATTTCATAGGGTAGCAACAGTTCCTCAATTGAAAACACCCTCAAAAAAATAACGGTTCTGGTAATCGTCACCCTAGGTGCAATACTTAACAAAGAATCTTATACATTTTTTTAAAAATTTTTTGTAGATCTTGCATTATTACATAATTTAAGATATATGATAAAGGATTACATTTTCAACAAAATATACTTCATTAGCTAATCAAATCTTCAAAAATCTTATCATTATCTATTTAATGGTTTTAATTATCTTTTTAAATTCTTTTTTCTAAATTAACCACTAGTAAAAATTATATGGCTTGGCGTAAGAAAATAGGAGCGAGTTTAAAAATCTCACGCCAAAATATTTAAATCGATTTAAAAAGAAAGGAAAATTGAATTTGCAGGTAAAATTGGCGTAAGTTAAGCAGTAACTTACGCCAATTGGATTTCTCTCTCCTCTTTCACCACATAAAATAACATTGTCTTTATTTTAAGAAAAGTGGCGTGAGTTTTTTGTAAACTTACGCCACTTTTAATTTTTTTTTTATTTTCTAAGTGATTGGCGTAAGCTAAGTTTACAGTGTAAGCTCACGCCTCTTTCTAGATGGCGTGAGTTTACTCTGTAAACATACGCCAACTGTTTTCAAGTTGACTCCTTCGAGATTTGCGTTTCTACTGACAAATGATAATGAATGTTGCGTAAAAATTGACCTAAGTTAAAGCCAAAACTCATGCCTACTATATTTAAAAGCAAAAAAAAAAAACATGTTTCAGCTTCTTCATTGTCTTTCAACGGGAGCAAACACAGTAACAACGGCCATTATTGACAAAAAGAAGAACTTCACGCCGCCATTCCAATTCAAATCAGGTAATTTTATCAGTTATTCTTTGTTTCAAATATGCTATATTTTGATTAATATTATGAAAAATGATTAATTTATAAATTAAATATTGTGAAAGAATGAATAATTTGAATATTTGTTTTTTAGTTTCATTTTTGTTGAGTTTTAGTTTAGGTCTAGTTTGGTTGAGCGCGAACAAGTTGAAAAATTGAGTAGTTTGAGTTAATTTGTATTAATTGTATTATATTTTGCATGTTGAATTCGATTTTTACGTGTGAAACTTGGTTTATAATGTGGATTTAGTGAATTTAAATAGGGAAATTGGATTCTACTAATACGAACTTTTGGCCATGTAAGACTTAATAATACGAACTTTCGATTCAGTGATGAATAATACTAACTTTGACCCCCTGTTGCCCCCAATAGTACGCTACCGAGTTAAGTTCAACTTAACTCGGAGGCGGGATGACATGACGGCGGAGGCATGTCCCAGTCAACTTTTTTTTTTCACATCAGCCTCTTTCTCTCTCCTCTCTCTCTCTCTCTCTCTCTCTCTCTCTCTCATTCCCAGATCTTTCTCCCTCGTCCTCCTCCTCCTCCTTCTTCTTCTTCCTCCTCTCCTCCCAAACACCCTCTTTAACCCTAACAGTAACAACAACAGCCCACAGTTTAAATCCATCACAACCACCTGAGTTTACGATAAAGTTCGAATTTCATTTGGAGTTGGATGAGACAAACAAATACATCGATGTCAACACCAGGAATGGAGAAGACAACCACCATTGACAATGAATCCGACGTGTAAATTGAAAGGAAAAAACTACTCAAACCATAAGAATTATCGACAAAAAAAAAAACTGTAATTCGCAAACTGATACTCAAAATGCCAAAAATTGCTCAATTACAAACAAAAAACAAACACTTTTCCAATAAAGCAACCCAGAAACCATTTCTTGAGTTGTAGATTTCTAGAATTCCAGTCCTTTTCTTCTTCCTCCCTCTTTCTCTCTCCTCTGTCTCTCTCTTGAGTTGTAGATTTCCAGAAACCATTTCTTGAGTTGTTGGAACAATCCACCCAGAATCAGGGAAATGAAGCCGTCAAAGGGGCTTCTGATGAGAGAGATAGTCCATAAGAGCCAAAGGATAAGGAGGAGAGAGAATACCGCAACAATAGTGGTGATGATGATGAAGAAGTCGAGGTTGAAGAGTTCCGCATCCTAGGGCACTCGATGTGCCTGAAGCGGCGCCGAGATAGGGAGGATTCGGTGCAACCTAAAAACAACAACCACCCATCAAAATTCGAACACTAATCCAACCAAACCACACAAAAATTGCAAGACAATAGTGGGTTAAATTTGATCTGCAGTATTGAATCAATTCATTCAATTCGTCAAACAGAAAAAAACAACCCAGAAACTGCAACAACCCTTCAAAATTCGAACATGAATCCAACAAAAACAACCCCAAATTGCAAAACTAAACCGAGTTGAATGCATCAAACCTAACCTGAATTATGTAGTTTGTTACTGTTAGGGTTAGAGAGGGTGTTTGGGAGGAGAGGAGGAAGAAGAAGGAGGAGGAGGAGGAGGACGAGGGAGAAAGATCTGGGAATGAGGAAGAGAAAGAGAGAGAAAGGGAGGAGAGAGAGAGAGAGAGAGAGAGAGAGAGGCTGATGTGGAAAAAAAAAAGTTGACTGAGACATGCCTCCGCCGCCACGTCATCCCGCCACCGAGTGAAGTTGAACTTAACTCGGTGGTGTACTATTGGGGGCAACAGGGGGTCAAAGTTCGTATTATTCATCACTGAATCGAAAGTTCATATTATTAAGTCTTATAGGGCCAAAAGTTCGTATTATTAGAATCCAATTTTCCATTTAAATATTGTTTGTATGTTTTTGTTTGAGTTTTATTTTGTATGTTTCAGTTTCAGTTTTAATTTATAATGTTGTGAAATTTAAATATGTTTAAAGTTTAGCATAATGTTAAATTTTTTATGTTTTGTAGTAAGTTTAAATATGAATATAATTAATAACTTTAATGTATAAAAAAATATATATATAATAATGCATGTAAAATATGTTTAAGTTGAGCATTATGTTAAATATGAATTAATATGAATTTTGTATGTTTTGTATGTAGTTATAGTATTGTGTGAAATTAAAATTTGTTTAAGTTGAGTATTATGCTATATTTTAGGGTGATTTTTAGGAATTATAAATATGATTTAATTAGTTAATGTGTAAAATGTATTTATATGTAATGTAATTTTTTGTTTAATGTTTATAATTAGGTGAAGTAATTTTAATTTGTTTGAAATGGGGTTACATAATTTATTTGTGAAATGTTTATGCTCTGAATTCGGATGAGTTAATTAAACATATACTAATTTGTATTAAAGTAACTTGGAATTTTTAAATAATATGATAAATTTAAAATAACTTGGAATTCAAAATGTAACTTTTTTCAACTATGATTTAATTAGTTCAATAAGTTTTTGAATTTATAATATTAATTAATTTATAACATTTAATTATTGTAATTAACTCATACTATAACTATTATTTTAACTTATTGAATAATATAATTATAATTATAAGGTGAAGTAGTTTTAATTTGTTTGAATTGTCGTAATCTTACTTTTTTTGTGAATTGTTTTTGTTTTAATTTAAGATGAGCTAATAAATTATATTCTAATTAGTGATATAATTATGTGGAATTTTTAATTAATATGATAATTTTAAAATTTAATTTATTTTTTCGATTGCGATTTAATTAGTTCAATAAGCTTTTGAATTTATAACATTAATTAATTTGTAACCATTTAATTCTTGTATTTAACTCGTACTAGAACTATTATTTGAACGTACTGAATAATTTAATAACATTAGTACTAAAATAGTTGTTTACTATTAATTGAATGAATTGTTAGATTGACAATATGGATGGGCCCCCACATCATTGTTGAATGTATGAGAGGTTTGAACCACGTAGGAGGGTTATTAGGCAAGAATGGACTTATGGGGTAGAAACGTTTGATGAATTTGCTAAGAGTTCGTCGTATGAGTATTCCGAACTGGAATGTATCGGTGTCCATGTGTGAAGTGCAAGAATATGAGGGTATTTGGTCCCGATGAAGTTAAATATCATTTGCATAGGTGGGAGTTTATGGAACGATATTGGTATTGGACGTGCCTTGGTGAAGCATTGGGTAACTTTGATGACGAGGATGGAAGCGGTGACGATGCGGATGGTGAGTCGGAACCGACAGTTAGTCCTCCAACAAACGAGGAACCCAATGACCAACGTGCATTGACCGAACGGAAGAGATGATGAATGATTTTATCACGGCGAATGAGTCACCAAATGCACGAGCTCAAGATATTTATGATATGCTTGAAGCCGCTCAACAGCCTTTGTGGGAAGGGTGTGCAACTCATACTGAGTTGTCCACTGCCATGAGATTAATGAGTCAGAAGTCGAAGCAGAACCTGATGGAGCAAACAATGAACGATATCATGGAGCTGATAAGCCGAACCTAGTGCCTAAAAACTACGATGAGTTGAAAAAGAATGTGAAGAAGTTGGGGATGGCCTATGAAACAATTGATTGTTGCCTTAGTGGATGCATGATATACTATAAGGACGATGCTCATCTTACTGAATGCAAATTTTGTTGCCATCCTAGGTATAAGCCAAAGAACTCGTCAACCACAACCAAGAAAGGCGTCCCATACAAGAGAATATTTTACTTTCCCTTGACGCCTAGGTTATAGCGTCTGTATGCCTCGAAGAATACAGCAGGGCATATGAGATGGCACGCAGAGAACAAGCGCGAGCAAGGTGTCCTTTCCCATCCGTCGGACGGCGCCTCTTGGAAAATGTTTGACATCGTGCATCCAGACTTCGTGGAGGAATCACGAAGCGTTCGGCTAGGCCTGTGTGCGGATGGGTTTAACCCGTTCAACATGAATGGGAAATCATATTCGATATGCTGATTGTAGTTACTCTTTACAACTTGCCACTTGAATTGTGCATGACAACGTCGTATATGTTCCTCACATGTATTATTCTAGGTCCGAAGAACCCAGAAAATAAAATCGATGTCTTTCTCCAACCCTTGGTGGACGAGTTTCAACGCTTATGGGTGGGAGTTGAAACGTACGACATCTCCAAAAGACAGAATTTCAACATGAGGGCAGCTTTGATATGGACGGTGAATGATTTTCCGGCCCTTGGCATGCTTTTTGGGTGGAGCACGCACGGGGCCATGTCTTGTCCTTTTTTCATGGAGGGTATGAAAGCCATGCATTTGATGCATGGGAGGAAAGCCTCGTGGTTTGCCGGTCACCGCCAGTTTCTTGATAAAGGGCATTTGTGGAGAAGAAATCGAAAAGCAATTCGAAAGGGGCACACTTGCCCAGATAGAAGTATCCCCCTGTGTAGAAAAAACGGTTATGAGATCTACGAGGAGGTGAAACACTTCCCCAAGGTGACTACCCATGGTGACTTTGTAGTCCCGGGAATCAAATAGAAAGCTCATAACTGGAAGAAACAAAGTATTTTTTTGGGAGTTACCCTAATGGAAGGATCACATGGTTCCACACAAGTTAGATGTGATGCACATTGAGAAAAACTTTGAGGACAACATCATAAACACTGTGATGGGGGTGGTCGGGAAAACGAAAGATGACGAAAATGCAAGGAAGGACACGACGGACATTTTTGACAGGCCGGAGCTCCATCTGGTGCCTAGTCCGAACGGTAAACCCCTACAGCCAAGAACCAAATATATTGATAACTGCGTTTCATGACTAAAATTTTAGGGGTTTTTAATAGTGAATTAGGGAGAGTTTTATGTGTGAACCTTGATTTTTATTCCAATTCCCTACTACACTTGGTGTTGTTGTTTTTTATGTGAATTTGTAGGTTTTGAGGCCAAAACACCAACTTTCTCTCAACTTCAGGCAAGAGTGAATATACCACAGACCTCTACATGTCAAACCCAAATCGTGGTACGAATTTGGGACGGAAAGGAGCAAGGAATGGTCGGGCAGCAGCAACCTTCGGCAGCCCGAGGTGGTTGCCACGGTCCGTGGAAGTTCAGCTCCTTGTGCCCAACTCATTTTTTGCGAAGGAAAGAAGAAAGAAACGAAACAGTGGCAACCACGGGCAGCCCGTGGTGATCAACTCCTTGTGCCCAACTCAACTTGTACGGACTTGTACGGATCGAGGCGGACTGCCTATGCAGATCGGTTGTTTTCACAAGTAGAAAAGGGGGCAAGCGGCAGTTTTTCGATATTCAGTCATTATCTATCAGTTTTCTTTCGTTCTTTGGCCGGGAAGGAGAGAAAAGAGAGCCCTAATACTTCCATTCGACTCCTCTTCCCCACCATCAAGATTCAAGACCGAATCGATTCAAGAGAAACCAAGATCGAAGAAAGGAGCGACGTTTGCGGAGAAGGTTCTACCCCGGGATCGAAAGGCTCGACGGGTTGTATTCTTCGTAATTCTATTCTTTCTTTTCGATTTCCTTCTTAGTTTTGAGATTCGATTGTGATGATTGGAACTTGTGTCGTGTTTTCATTGAATATGAGTGAGTAGTTTCTTTGAATTCTAGGGTTTTGCAACCAGAAACAATGTGGGTTGACTGATTGTTATTAGTTTGTGCATGAATTCTTGATTAGAATCAATAGAAGGTTGTGTTTACCATGTCAGGTTATCTAATGATTCCCTAGTTTACTACTCCTTTTTCAACTTTCGTAAGCCTAGGTAGACAGGTTGGTAGTCAGATTACCCTAATTCACCTTTCAGTACTTCTCAGGTTAATCTCAAACTTACAAATATCCAAGGCCTTAAGAATACTCATAAACATGGTAAACACAACCTTCTATTGATTCTAATCAAGAATTCATGCACAAACTAATAACAATCAATCAACCCACATTGTTTCGGGTTGTAAAACCCTAGAATTCAAAGAAACTACTCACTCATATTCAATGAAAACACAACACAAGTTCCAATCATCACAATCGAATCTCAAAACTAAGAAGGAAATCGAAAAGAAAGAATAGAATTGCAGAGAATACAACTCGTCGAGCCTTTCGATCCCGGGGTAGAACCTTCTCCGCAAACGTCGCTCCTTTCCTTTGCGAATCTTGATCTTGGTTTCTCTTGAATCGATTCGGTCTTGAATCTTGATGGTGGGGAAGAGGAGTCGAATGGAAGTATTAGGGCTCTCTTTTCTCTCTTTCCCGGCCAAAGAACGAAAGAAAACTGATAGATAATGACTGAATATCGAAAAGCGCCGCCTTTTCTACTCGCGAAAACAATCGATTCGCATAGGCATCCGCCTCGTCCGTCTTGATCACCACGATCGCTCGTGGTCGCCATCGCTTGCTTTCTTTCTTCTTTCCTTCGCAAAAAATGAGTTTGGCACAAGGAGTTGAACTGCCACGGACCGTGGCCACCACCTCGGGTTGCCCGAGGTTGCTGCTGCCCGGCCATTCCTTGCTCCTTTCCGTCCCAAATTTGTACCACGGTTTGGGTTTGACATGTAGAGGTCCGTGGTATATTCACTCTTGCCTGAAGTTGAAAGAAAGTTGGTGTTTTGGCCTCAAAACCTACAAATTCACATAAAAAACAACAACACCAAGTGTAGTAGGGAAATTGGAATAAAAATCAAGGTTCACACATAAAACTCTCCCTAATTCACTATTAAAAACCCCTAAAATTTTAGTCATGAAACGCAGTTATCAAATCCCCCCATGCTTACTCCTTGCTTGTCCCCAAGCAAGTACAAGACTCAAAACTAGATGAAAGGACTTGAAAAGAAAACTACTCACACCTCCTCCAATAAAAGGCAATGTAAGAATACCAAAGCAAGCATACACTCAACGACTCCCTAGCGAGATTAAGAATCAAATTGAAACAAAAAATTGTTATTCGAAATAGAATCACAGGCCAGGAAGCAACACAACCAGTCTATCACAACTCAAATGCAATCAAAATTCATTCACATGTTTGGTGAACTAGTTGGGATCGGTAGGACCTCACTTTAGGGTATGTGAATCATTCCCCTCATGTGTTTGCAAAAGATATAACGGTTCACTCAAAACCTTCAACCAATGTAAACAACCTACCATAAGCTTGACAAGACTCTCGATTCTCTACCGCTATAGACAATATGCACAAATGTTAATCATGAGGACTTTTCAAAGGTTGTAACAGGGCTTAGGTGTAGGGTAAGGAGGGAATTCATTTGGGTATGCACAACACCTCTTACATCACACCGCAATGAAGCATAAATATCTTGCCCATCGAGGCAAAATAAAGGAATAGTCAATATAAGCAAGAAAACCATTATGCTATTCACCTTATTCTTCAAAACTTCTCCTCTCTTTTTTTTCTTTTTTTTTCTCTCTTTTTTTTCCTGAGGATAGGCGAACTGTCATCTGTGAGTGGGCACAACAGCTTCGATTGTCGGACGCTTATGCTTCGAACTTCTCGAACTGTTTGGATGTAGAAGGTAAAAGGTTTCAAAACTTTAAAAGCCATGACTATCATGTGTTCATGTAAAAACTACTTCCTGTTGCGTTCGGGGACTTCCCGATGACGTGTTGGAGCCACTTGTTCAAAGTCAATGGATTCAAGAGCCTGTGTGCCACAACATTGAAGCATAGTGACTTACTCCGATTTGACAAAGAAATTCGCATAATCATATGCAAACTTGAGACCATATTTCCCCCTGGCTTCTTCAATGTAATGGAACACTTGCCCATACACCTAGCTCATGAGGCATTTTTCGGTGGTCCTTTTCAATATCGTTGGATTTATCCCTTTGAAAGGTATTTCGGGTGCCTGAAGAAAAAGATAAAGAATAAGGCACATCCCGAAGTATCAATGGCTCAAGCGTACCTCATGTTTGAGATTTCCCAATTCGCATCTGCCTACTTTAGCCCAGATGTACCATCTTCGACAACAACAGGTAGGCGTAATGAAGATGTGACCCAAAATACTGAAGATAATCCTACATCATTGGCGGTGTTCAAGGTTCGGGGGAGTCCCGTAGGAGGTGTAAATACGAGGTGGCTTAGTGAGGAAGAGTATAAAGCAGCACACCTTCACGTTCTACTGATCCTCCTTAGGCGGAGCCTATGGTGTAGGCAGCTGAGGCGGTTGTTCATCATATGTGTTTTGCAAGGCCTCCGGCAGACCTTTTGCGTGTTCTGATCTTTGACGTTAAAGCCACGTTCCGAGCTTAGGTCAGCCTCACTGTACTGAATGCCTGACCATCAAGCTCTTCCCAATCCTTCGATTCCATCTGTTTTGGCGGTTCATCCATCGAAAGATGCAACGTTTGCTGGCAGAACACATCCTCAACGTACATCCTCCACCATGCGTAGTCTTTCCCATTGAACTCCAGAGTCTTCACAATTGCACCCGTCATTGCTTCTCAGTCTCCAGGTCAACCACGTTCCAACCAAAGCTCTGATACCAGTTGTTAGGATACTCAGGGCGTTGTTAGCAGACAAACAATAATAAAATGCGAAAAACAATAAAGATTCAACACGAGGAATTAACGTAGAAAACCCAAACCAGAAAAAAAACAATGAAAGATACACTATTAGAGGATTACAACAGTGTTTTAGAGATTCCTAGACCTCCACAATCTCTCACAACCCCCCTAGAATTACAATGTGAGAACTCAACACTCATAGTCATAGATGAGCCTCATACAATTCCCTTAGGGACACAGAGATTACATGTCAATCTCTTGTAAATTTAGGGCTGTCAAAAAATTGCCTGACTCGAAAACCCGTCAGTCCGACCCGGATGAAAGCGGGTATGGACATAGAAATTTCGTCCAAATTTTTACATTGACTGATTTGACCGAATATTCGAACACAATATTTTCCAATTTTCTATTGTCCTAACCTAGTTTAGACCCAAATTCATGTTTGCCAGATTTGTTTGACTCGAGTCCTACCCGGAAAGTGTCCCAAAAACTAGGTATCAAACATCAAAGTTTTCGTTTGAACCCGGATTGACCCGGACCCGAAATTTTGACAGCCCTACTTGTAGTCAGATGAAACACCCTTAATTGCGATACAAATAAGCCTAACACCTAGGCTCTACTTATAGTACAAGGCTAACACAACTAATTAGGGTTAATAGTCTTTGGCAGCCAAAGAATTACAAAAAAGAGACGATTAACAGTCAACAACTTGATTCCCACTCATACTCTTCTACCTTGCTCCTCAAGGCACAGAGACCAACCCAAAATTGGTTGCCACATTCAACTCAACACTTTGTGCATTAGGTAACTGTAAACTAGTCTTTTTCCGATACATATTACATGTACCTGGGGTTTATATTCCAAAATGTCTGCAAGTCAACCATAACTTTATTGATAGTGACTCACCTCATATCTACAAATGTACATTCACACTATTTTGAGCACAAACTCAGGAACACATACTCTTGGAGTTAGTGCTCCAAATAATGTGATTGTTCACTTGGAGATATTAGGTTGTTATCTTTACTAATGTGGTTGTTCAATTACAGATCTTTTGTAGTATAAACTAGAGGATGTAATATATGTTTTGTTTTATTTAGATATAACTTCTCCATGTAATATATATTTTGTTTCATTTAGGTATAACTTCTCTCAAAGATGTTTAGAGTTCTTGATAATGGATGATTTTGGCACGATTGCTTTATTTGCTTGGCTTACAACTTATACAAAGCAAGTTGCTAATTCAATTTTGGGCAATGCGCAGATTTACAATCTAATTGTTCACCCGATGAAACATGTGCTAGTATACAAAATAATTTGATGGCTGGCCATGTAAGTTCAGGTGCAAAAGACGATTCTATTTAGTAAAATAATAATAATAATAATAATAATAATAATAATAATAATAATAATAATAATTGTAACGCTTGGGATCCTTTACTCCTTGGTTCTTATTTTCACAGTATCTTCTCTTCAGCACGCTTGTTGTTCCACTAAACTACATATTAATTGTTCATGTAGTGTGTTTGTGCCTGGACAGTGGACACAACTAAGAATCAAGGAGAAATGGCTATACATAATTCTAATTCTACCTTGTTAATGCTTTTTTAAAGATATATTTATACTGATCGATGCTTTTTTGCTAGGACGCTTATGTTGTTTCACTTGTATGCAGCTTTTCCCATACTTGTTGTCGGTAGACACAATCGTTCTTGTTCGGTATTGAGACCGAATCCAAAGGGGAAAAGAGGGTCATAGTGCTTGTCTCCGACGTTCATGGGAAGCTGATCGACGGTCTTAAACCATGTCCTTGGTAGCTTTCCAGTGAAGGGATAGTCACCAAACAGCACATCAGTGACACCGTTTCCTTCAGTACCAGGCAGCCAAGCAGCAACTAATGCGTCGATGGAGGCCATGTAGGGCTCCATGACTAGGGGTCGGCCCGAGATGACAATAACAACACACTTGATAGAACCACAGACAGTATTCATTGTAGATGGGCCTGGTTCTAACATAGTAAGTGTTTTGCTATCTCCCTTCATCTCAGCATAAGGAGTCTCGCCGATGACAACAATGGCATGACTAAAGTTGTTGGACCTGACCAAGTCTGCATCTGGGGTTTCTTCATACATGACTTCTGTGCTTGGATCAACAGTAGACCTTATAGCATCAAGGATCGTAGTTCCTGGTACGTAAATCAAATTTTATGCAATCAGAACAGATTTTCAGACTTATGTTTTTAGCGCGCTGAAGATTCCAATGTACCTGTTGTGTCTGAGTTGCCGGAAAAACCTTGATGGTTAATGCTCCATCCGCCACATTGGTAGCCCAGATTGTGAGCATGTGTGCCTGCTACTAGTATCTTTGATGATTTTTTGGGAAGTGGCAATAATGAATTATCCCCTTCTTTGCCATTCTTTAGAAGAACAAGAGTTTTTCTTACCACTTCTCTTGCCAACTCTCTGTGTTTCTGCAATTTCAAAGACATAATTCAGAACTCAAAACCATTTAGTTGTTTAGGAAACAATAGGAACAATTAGCTGAAGTATTTCACCTGGTTTCCGAGCTTATTAGCAAGACCAAGATCTGGAAGGGGGTTTTCAAAGAGACCAATAGCAAACTTGACACGCAAGATCCTCTCCACTGCATCATCTATGCGGTCCATTCCAATATAGTTCTTCTTGACTAGGTCTGTAAGAATGTCGATGAACTCTATATACTTGTGAGGAACCATTACCTATCATCGAAAAGCAAAACCCATGTTACATTATCCCATGGTCAAGACTTGCTAAGTGAAATTATAGTTAGTAGCTTGAGATTAAAGAGAATGATAATAAACATGATTTCTGTTTACCCGGAAAAGAAATGATGTTGTATACACAACTCAGATGCTAGAAATTACAATTTGAAGACAAATCAACTAACCATGTCTACGCCAGCTTGAATTGAAACCAAGATTGAGTATGTGTAATTGGCATGAGGTGGGTCCGTTATCCTATCAAGTGCTTCCCAGTCCGAGATAAGAAAACCCTACAAAGTCATGGGAATAACAGTTAAAAGTCGAAGAAGTCAAACAAAAAGGAAGATAGATTTGTGGTGAATGATATTGTAAGTTAATCTACCTTGAATTGGAGAGTATTTTTAAGAAATCCAGTGATCAGATCTTGGTTGGCATGCATTTTCATTCCATTCCAGCTCGAATAGGAGACCATGATTGTGGACACGCCCTTGCTGACAGCGTCAATATAGGCAGGCATATGGATTCTGAACAACCCTACTGCATCAATAACTGTGTTGTTCTCATCTATGCCTTTCACAGTACCCCCATCCCCCACATAATGCTTAGCACAAGCTGCAACCTTGTTCCTTTATGCACATGCCATCAAATTTAACAAGTTAGTACAAGTTTCAACTTGAAACCACAAATAAATTGATGTCAACGTTTAAGTCTGTGTATATCATGAGTCCGACAAGCAACAACATATTGTTATGCTCAGAGTGCAATAGAGATAGTAATGTAGCAGTGCATCTAAGAATAAAACTAGGTATGTCTCTGTTAGTGAACATGGATGCAATATTTTCAAAAAGATTTCGAAGGAAATGAGATGCATACTTTCCACCAACATAAGGCAGTCCAGTGTTTGGACCTCTGGGATCTTCTCCCTGTAGACCATAAATGATGTCAGTCATCTCTTGGACAATCCTAGGGTCCTCGCTGTAACTCTCATAACATCGGCCCCATCTCGGATCGCGACAAACCTGATTGATAATTTTCCAATTAGCATCAAGAGATGAATATTCTAATTCAGACAAGCTGACATGAGTTAAGATCTGACTGACAGATACTGACCGCGATGCTTGGAGCACAAGCATACTGAATCCCTGTTGCTCTGACTTCAAGGGCTGTGGCAGCACCAATCCGTCTCATCAGGTCAGGATCTCTGTAAAGTGTAAACAAATGTTTTGAAGTTAGTTTGAATGCAGTGACTACCAATCTGCTTCCTCACATATGATGCATTTCATTAACCAAACCCCCCCCCCCCCCAAATAAAAAAAATTTGAATTTTTTTGTAGGTTGTGTGAGTTAAATATTGACGAAATATAACAGGGTTTCAATTGAAAAATAAGATTTGCGGAACATGTAGGGTAGGTAGGACAAATTTTTCCTATGAAAATTTTTCCCATGGAGAGAAACTTTCCCCAGGAAAAGTTTTCGTGAGATTCTTGCCAAACGCTCGATCTCTTAGGTGAGACGGTGTCAGTCTAAACGTTTCAATGTGAAGAGAAATAGCTACTTGCCTAGCAGCTCCGAGGCCAATATTATGGGGGAAAATAGTTGCATTACAGACAATGCCATTTCCATGAAGTGCATCGATCCCATAAATCATTGGTATCCCCAATCGAGTTGACAATGCTCCTTTCTGAAACTCATTGATAACCTTAATCCAATCATGAGCTGTCGCCCCACGAAACGGAGGACTATCACCTCCACTCAACACACTTCCTACACAAGCATATCAAATACTTATATGATCATGGAGGGATAAAAAATCATCACAATTAATTTTCTCTTACGTACAGATCCATCCACAAAACAGACGAAATGAAAAATTACCAATGTAATATTTTTTCACCACATCAAAAGAGGCGTCAACACGATCAATCTGGGTCATCTGACCAATCTTCTCTTCCAGAGTCATCCTGCTCAATAGGTCTTTAACTCGAACTTCAACTGGTTGTTTCGGATCCTTGTACTTCAGATATGCTTCTGCCATCGCCACCCCCCAAATGAACGCAAAGAAAAACCGTAACCAGACAATATTCTGACAAGCCATTGTTGGTTACTTCTCTGCTCAATTTGGAAAATGATAAATTGTCATTCAGAAATAAACTTAGAGCATCCCCTCAACTACTATTGCAGATTTTTATATGCATAAACTATATATATATATATCATTGTCATCCACTGTTCCATATACTACCAATTAATATCTATCCAACAACCCCAGATGAGCATAAATAAAGACTGCGCTACACAAGTGGCTTAAGTTATCAGCAACCAAGATATGCAAAATCATACTCTGATCTCATAAATCTTTACCCAAAGTGGAAATTTTGATAATTTGCAGTTTACCTACACAAGTGGCTTGTGCTTTGAGCATTAACTGAAGACTAACAAAAATATTGTAGTTGGTAATATAAGAATCAATACAGTAGAAAGGAGGAGATCTCTGTCCTAGTTGTCCCCCACTTCTGCTACGTTGAAGAAAAGTGAATTTTACTAAACTAGAAACAACCATGTATATGTACGTAATGTGCATCTTGTCATTGCTGGAGACTGGAAATTAAACGTGGAATCTTAATTGTCATGCTTGCATGCATACTCTATGGTAACTATGGTACATGAATTGAAGCAGTATACCACACTTTTGACACTATGTTCTTTTCTACGATGGGTAAAGTACAGTTACTGATAAATTGACAAAGTGTGGATTGTGTGGATAATGGTAGATATTGTTGGTAAAGTATGGATAGATTACCGATAAGGTATTGTGGGTAAGATGGAAAAGTATGGATAAACTCAACTAACCACAAAAAAGAACGAGGGTAAGGTTAATATGGACAATGAGCTCCTGGTCGATGTGACTATAATTACTCTTATGAGTATGGTATATATTGGTGTTGGTGGTAAAATGTCAGGGCGCAACAGTTGGAAATAAAACCGTTTAAAATATTGCATATTTATATGCAATATATATTACGTGCACCAAAAGCATATGTTCCATCAAAATATTACAAGCGAACAATTAATCATAATAATAAAAGTGAACAATCATATTAATAACAAGATTGAACAATTGTAATATTTGGTGAACAATCAATTGTAATAGCAAAAGTGAACGATCATAATAACAATAGTGAACAGTCATAATATTTGGAGTAGATACTCGAAATGCTTGGATACCTATATGTGTTTTTAATAGAGATGTATGACTGTTTTCTGAAAATGGAAAATATGAATGTCTAGGTTGGTATTGATTATGAGAGTAGTTGATGGAAAAGGAATTTGTTGGGGTGGAACATGAATAAGAAAAATTTAGATATGTGTTTTGGCCGTTTGGGTATTATATACTGCTATATATACTGCTACTAATGAGTTTTGGTGGCCCAAAATGGTAAATGTATTACTAGTCATCATAAAGGTTTTACGTATGTTGACAAGGTACTCCAAGGTGCCATTATTATCCAATAAAAAATCCATACACGTATTTGAAAAGATAGAATCTGACTGTATACATTTCGTTCCTTATTTTCTTATCCAAAATCATTAATACGGGAATTGGTCGTGTACTATATGGCGTTCGATTTTGAAGTTTGACCACATATATGAATGGGTAGATTATCTCGTAATGAATATCGATAAAGATCAGTTCAAGTGGTTGGATACGAGCAAGTGCTGCAGTCACTGTTTGATTGTCTTAGTCCCGTGTTGGATTTTGTGTGACCCATTGGATCCTCAATGGGGTCCAGAATCAACAAGGAGAAGAACGAGGCGCAACCCGTACCAAGAGGGGCCAGGTGCGCCCCGGACATAGGCTGGAAGAAGACAGACGCGACCAGTTTCACACCAAGCGCTACCCGCGCCTAAGGAAGTCGACACCAAGTTATCGCTAGGAGACGCCACCTGTGCCTTGTTGGGCGCTACCTGCGCCAGGTACAGTAGTTGTATCCGCCCCTCTGAGTTCCGTACCTCACGCCTTTGCTCTTCTTCGAGTCAGCGTTTAAGTCAACGTCTACGTGTGCTTGTTTGAGTTGGCTCTAACATACCACCGCAATCGACATACCTTTATTTCACATTATTTTAAATTCGTTGGTAGTTACTCATAAAATTAGACAAACTAAACTTAACTTATAAAAAAAATACTAAATTTTTAAGTTTGCAGTCTACAATGTGATGGATCAATATGTAGCTATATAATTTATTTTATATATTGTAGAAATGATAACAATCACTCTTCAAACTTATTTAACAGTCTTTCAATCTAAATAGTAAATAAGTTCAATATGGAATAAATCAATTGTCATCCTAAAAAGGCCGCCCCAAACCTTCATGATAAAGCCCTAACAAAACCTTAACTAAGGTGAAGTGCAGCAAGGGCCCTTGGCAGTTGGCACAAGATAAATAGCCTCCTAAAATATGGTCTCTTACCTTAACTCAACATATAAGCTAAAAGTTTAACATCATTATAATTATTTATAACTAGTAAAAATATTATATTTGATTCATTAGAAAAATGATAAATAAACTACAAATAATATCTCAAGGGAAGTGTTTGGGTGAGGAAGTTTAATTTCTTAGAAAAGTTTATCAACTTTCCCAAATTGATCAAATTAACTTTCTTATGTTTGGTTGTAAAATAAGGATGAGGAAGTTTGTAAATGGGACCCAATATTTTCCAATGGTTAATGGGAAACATATTTCCATGGGGGGTGTTGGGACAGTTATTTCCATGGGAAAAACTATTATGATATATTTTTCGAAATGCCCATGGCAATTACTTTATAAATTTCATACATAAGGGTATATTGGACATTTTCAATAAACTTTTCACAAATTTTCTCATATCTTCAAATGTAAACTAAATATTGTAATATTTTCTTTCTCGGAAAAAATTTCCCAGGAAATAT
The DNA here is from genome assembly GCA_029582165.1 of Portulaca oleracea. NCBI lineage: Eukaryota > Viridiplantae > Streptophyta > Magnoliopsida > Caryophyllales > Portulacaceae > Portulaca > Portulaca oleracea. The sequence continues at coordinate 14,446,236 of CM055870.1, forward strand.
TTTCTTGGGAAAACACAAAACACATCCGTACATGAATCTGCAAACTGTACTTTCTTAATAAATATAAGCCTCAGGGTTCTTTGTTATCCACCATAGTTATAAAGATTTAATATTAATGAATATTACAAAGCAACACTAATTCTAAATTTCTAATATATAAATGCAAAGAAAAAAAATCAATAAATAGATTATATGACATTAACCTTATAAAGTATGAAATTATCATATATGATCAAATGTAAATTAATATATTGCCATACTTCATATGTTTTTAAAATTAAATATAATTAAATATTCTCTATTTTTTAGCATTGATCATCTCTCAGAACAATGATATAGACTTATTATTAGTCAAATTTCAGTCCACAGACATGATTATCTATTTTGAAATAATAATTCATCTCTCTTTTGTTATGAAAAAGCTAATGCACTTTTATCTTGATTATGTTGCGATTGTCTCATTTATGTTTAAATTTTCGAAACAATAATTATTATTTGATTTGTGGTTATTATTTCTTTGCTAGGTAGCCTTTTTTTTTATATCAATTATTCTTATAATACTATGTCATATTTACCTAAGAAAAACTAGCTTTCCACGACATTATGTTTACAACTTACACACATAGTTTCTATTATATTAATTATTTATTTTGATGTTTAAAATTCATTTTTTTGGATGTTGTCGAGAGATTTGGAAGGGATTATAGAGATACTTACGTCCATTCAAATATTTCTTAATTTTATTTCATATTGTTCCTCATAATATTATATGTAATTAAGACAAATTTATATAGCACATATTTTTTAATTTTATTTTCACATTTATAATAATATTATCATTACTAACCAATAGTTATATATTATGAATTAGAAAATAGGTAATGAAAATATGGCGATTGGCGGCACGCAAATACTAAAGTATGTATATAACTTGACATATCAATCAATTTCATTTTCATTTTACCCTATAGCCCTTACAAAATAAGGAGAAGAAGAAAAAGAAAATGAGCAAGATAAAACAAAAAGGTAAAATTGAGGTTCAAAAGATTTTTTTTTCTTTTTTTCTTTCCTTGTCTTTGATCTAAAATATTTTTCATTGACAAAAAAAAAGGAAAGAAAAACATCGGAAGCAATAATTTTCACATATATTCCTTTATAGTACATTTCAATGGAGGATTAGCATTTGAAAGTTTAATAAAAACAAAACATTTATATAATAAAACAAAAACACATCTTACATTGATTATTACATTCAGCATATCTATGATATAAAACATTGCTACCGTTGAAAAAAAGATAAATTATTTTCATTATTGGTAACGTTCTCCGCGTCATTATTGTCAATATTATTACTATATAATGCTTATTGCTACCATTTTATTATCAATGGGCCTTGTATTACTATATAATGCTAATTGCTACTATTTTATTATTATCAATGGGACTTAATTGTCATGTAACTGACGTATGTGTCATTGGCATGTATTGATGGTGCCCTTAACTTATATTTTATACTCTCAAGGATAATTATTAGTCAAGTTATAATAGGAATTTGTCTAAGTTGCAGATCAATGTTCATAACAACTTTCACTTTTCTATAATTTGTGTTGAAGGTATTTCTCTATGTGATATGTATGTAATATTGTTTATTTTAGTTTCACCTCTATTATATCGTGAGTAATGTGTAGTCTACTAATCGAAAATTGTGATTGCAGGTTATTCAATATAGGATTATTGGACGCCAATAAGACCAACTTTGGGGGTATTGAAGACTAATAATACAAATTATTTTCTTGGACACTATTAGTACCAACTATCGACCTATTTTCCTCCATCAGTACACAACCGAGTTGTTAATTATAGTTTTAGCTCATCGAAAAGATAACATGGCTCCATGGTATGTGACATGGAAGGCGGAGGTTGGGTAGAAAATATTGACGTGGACACTAACATGCCTTCCATGTCACATATTATGAAGTCACATCATCTTTTTGATGAGTTAAAACCATAACAATTCGACGATGTACTGTTAGAGGAGAATATGTCAATAGTTCGTACTGCTAGTGTCCAAGAAAATAGTTTGTATTATTAATATCCAATACCCCCAAAGTTGGTATTATTGATGTCCAAAAGCCCTTCAATATAATACCAGAATATGTTATATATCTCATATATATAGAATATTCAAAGGTAAAATTCTCAAATAATACTATATATGCAAATCAATGTTCATAACAACTTTCACTTTACTATAATTTGTGTTGAAGGTATTTCATGTGATATGCATGTAATATTTTTTTTATATTTTAGTTTCACCTCTATTATATCTTGAATAATGTGTGGTCTACAAATCGAAAATTGTGATTGCAGGTTGTTCAATACCAGAATATGTTCTATATCTCATATAGAATATTCAAAGATAAAATTCTCAATAATACTATCTATGCATTAGAAAAACTTAAGAGTTCAATTAAAAGATATATTTGACGTATTTTTACGAAATAAAAATAAGTTAGGTACTAAAATATGAAATCATTTTCAAAAAATGAATTAATAGCATCACATAATATGTTTTGTTTCTTTATATGGGAGTATCATATAAAATGGAGAGTAGAGATAATGTAGATTATATATAATATATAGGTACCACATGTGAAATATCGACCGTCCATAAAAGAAAATAGTACGATATAAATTTTTCTGGGTTATTTCATCTTTTTGGTACATATATGATGATTATTTTTTTTATATATTATTCAATAAAATGCTTCAATTTAATTTACATAAATAATTACATTTATTTATGATTTTTCTTGCAAAGTTGCATCTACAATGGACATATTTTGAATTTGAATAGATTTTCATTTACAAAGAAATTATCCAAAAAGAAATTATAGCATATTTCAATCTAATTTTAACCGCATTTAACATAATTTTTGAAATAAACATAAAATTAATATATATACAAGTGTCATTGTATTTTGTTTTCTATCTTTTGTTGTATATAGGTAATTGCATATGAGTATCTGTTTCTAAGCGTTTCATGTAATAATATTCATTTATATCGTTTATCTTATAAATAATGTTAATTGGTAGTATCTATGTAAGAGGTTTTTTTTCTAACTTTCTGATTCACTAATTCTATTTCAAGAACAAGTTAGCTTCAAATAAAAATATGAATAATATTAGTTTGTAATTCATAGATTTTATTTCATGTCAGATGGTTCAATTTAAGATATTTATAACTGGTAGTACTCAATATTGAGGAAAATATAGAAAATATATTAACATATTATAGGACAAATTTCTTTTTATAACTTTTCAAACAACAAATGTGATTTAATTTTTGCTAACAATATGTGTAGTTTAATATTATCCCGTGCAACGCACGGGTCAAAAGATCGACTAGTTAGATTTAATTTATGTCTACCTTTGCTGGTTGTGTTTTAATAGTGACTTTCATCCATTTGTCTTTGTTGTTTGGTAATTTGGAGTTCAAATCAAATTTCAAGGTTCGTGTTCTACCATCTTCAACTAAATTGTATGGATTCATTTCATCTTGGGTAAATGTTAATTGGGTTCCTTTTTCATGATTCTTTGCATTTTTGTCAAATTTTTCATGGCTTACTTGCATTTCTTTGAATTGTTTTCTTCTTGCTCCACGTGGTATTATAGCATGAGTTTGCATAGTTCTCATCAATTTTATATCCATTAAAAAATTGAGTAGCCAAACACCTCCTATGATTTTTTTTTTTAATACTTAAATTTCGTCTTAATACCCCTTATTTTGAATCCTGACTTCACAGCTCTTTATTCTCCGAAACAACCATTTAATTTCTTTTGGAAAAGGGGAATTAATTGTCTAACCCAATTGGCTTTTGGTAAAGAGAATTTGTGGCTTTGCCAGCTATACTACCAGCTGGCCTCGTTCTTCCAATATGGATGGAAAACGAGAGTCGAAGAAGTAATAGAGATTGATTTCAATGGAGTATTTAGCATTTGAAAGTCTAATAAACTTTGTTTCGTCATCCTTTCCTCCTCTGTGTTATCCATTCATTAATGAGAAAACTTTTCAAACTGTTTTAATTGGTTAGTAGCTGGTACAATACCTCATGCTCATGGAGTTGGCTAGGGAAGAAGCAAGCGTTTTATCAACTTGCTATGTTATTAGCAATTAGCATGCACGTACACACGTACTCATGACGTATAAGACTGCCTCTTTTATATCAGGGTATATTTGTGTCCGTCACAATCGGACCCTATTCTTTTGGGGTGTAAGTAAATAGCTAGATGAATAAATAAGACAAGTTAAGTTAAGTTAAGTTAAGTTAAGGCACGTAAATTGATGAGGTTAGCTAGGTAAATGTCATATCGTATATTTCTTTCAATTTTAAACAAATTATGTGAGTTGAATAAAGAAACTTTAAATAAATTAACTAAAAGTATAACTCTATTCTTTTCGATGGTAATATAAAATAAGGTAAGACAAGAGAGAATTTTAGTTACCTTGCAAAACAAAAAAAAAAAAAAGCCTGCTAGTAAAACTCCTTTCATACCGACCGTTTTTTCAACCATTCTTCATTTAAAAATGGTTGGAAATCAGATTACCGATAATTTTTCCAATCGCTTTCAACAACAAGAAAAAGGTTGGTAGGTAAATATTAGATTTTCCATCATTTTAGCAAAAATAATTGTTAATTTTCAACCATTTTACGCACCTAAAATTGTGGTTGCAATTCCAACCATTTAAAAACGGTACAAAATCCAACCGTTGCACCAATTATTTTACCAACCACTTTTTCTAACCATTTATCATTTTGGTTTGACAAATAGTTTGAAATTTCCAACCACTTATCAAATATGGTAGGAAATCTTGTGCAAATCTAAAATTGCTTCATTTCCATCCTCTTTTAAAATTGATTGGGAATCTACAAAAGTCAATAATGTTTTATTTCAAATTAAATAAAATTCTAATTTTGTTCCAACACCTAATTCTGATTATCACATTCATGTATTTCATACATTCAAACTTTGTCCACAAAATAGTTTATACATCTATAAAGATGGAATGATAATTGGATCTTGATCCATAAAAGGGTTCACCAAATTAGTCACATGTTCATACAAAAAGTAAACTAAAGGGGTGTTCGACAACTGGCATTTTGAATGACTTTTTGTTCCAAAATAACTTTTTGATGGGTTTTGCCAGTTTGACTGTTCAAAAATCTTTTCAAGGGTGTTTGGTGGGATAAAGTTTTTAAATAACTTTTTACCTCAAAAAGCTATTTTCTAAAATGCTACATGGAGTAACTTTTTGGAATTCCTTTTTGAGTTTTACCTTTTTGATGAAATCGAGATGCCCCTATCGCTAGGTATACATATTGATTATGTAAGCATCCTCTAGTTGTCAAGTTTAGAAGCCGAAACATTCGGAGTTTTCTCATTTTAACAGTTGAGGTTCGAGGAAGTGACAAAGAGAAGATGAGCACCAAGGTTTCTCTTGGATTTCATAGTTTCAAGAGCTTCTTTTTAATTCTATGGTTATCTTTATCCTTCTATCCCAGTTATTTCCTTTCTCGTAAGTACTCTAACTCTCCAAAATCTAGGGTTTCTATTGATGATTCCCAATTGTTCCTCAATTTTGGTTGCGAACGATGCAAGCTAGGATTTCCGACATCAATCTTCTGAAATCCCTCTTCCATCAATTGCTTTCTTTCCGCCACCTTCCTTCCATTGTTGTCTCCAGTCAGCTACTTACCGCTAAGCTTTGAATGGTTGGGTATATGAATTGGAGACGAATAGTTATCCAACATTGGTGGAAAGAGAATCGAATTTTACAAGAAGTCTGCATCCAATACTTGATAAAGTAGATTGAGGAGATCATTGTCAAGTTGGATGTGCGTCTAGCTTTAGTTGGTTTGTTAGCAGACTTTGTATTCGGGAATTATGTTAGGATCATGTAAGACCAACTAGACTGCTTTACTTTAATCCAATGAGCACCAAGTGAATCTCCTATGCATGAGAGCTTCCTGTTTCAAATGTTTGAATGGTTGTGTAATGCCAACTTAATTGCCCTTCTTTGAATTGTTTGTTCCTCGGCGCCTAAATAGAGTGAGTAGACATTTAAAGAATGTTGGTGAGATGGAGGCTACATGCCATAAAAAGAATTTGAAACTCGACTCGATCCTCCTCTCCCTTCTAGCGCGTGATATATGCTATATGATTACCAATGTGATTTGGACATTTTTGTACTAGACCCTTCGACCTTGAAGTTTCGAGGATGAAAACTTTTTTTTTAGGGGGGGAGAGTGTAAGATCCGGGAGTTTTATTAATGGTAATTATCCCAATTAAGGATCTAATTTGGGTTAGTTATTTATTTATAGGATTATTGATTAATTGTTTGTTTTATGTGATTGTATTTATATTTATTTATTTATTTGAATTAGGAATTTATTGGAGGAGTCGACTTATTAATTTGTAGACTTATTGTATTATTTGGTAATTGGGTTATAGATTTGGAAAGGAAGAAAATAAGGGAAAGTAGGAGATTTTTTATCATGTTTGATGGGGGAACTTTACAATCAAAGAATTAAGGAAGATAAAGGGGGATTAGAAATCAATAATTGTGTGAAGCGGGATAGCAAAAGGGATTAAACCCCCCTCCTTTTTGGGTTTTCACGGCAAGAAGAAAGAAAAGGGGCAAGCCCCCTTTTCCTCTTTTGAAAATAAGAACGCGCACACACATAGGAGGGGGGGGGGAGAGAGAGAGAGAGAGAGAGAAGGCAGTGGCAGTCGGTGGGACACCGACGCGCGACCGCACGCAAGAGAGAGAACGGAGGTGGTGCCGGCTAATGTTGTTGACAACCTGCAACACCTGGACTTTGCATTTCTCATGAAAATCCAACAGCACAGAGTTGTATCGGTGCCAAATTGACCACACAGTTGCAAACAATTTTCGACCCTCATGATGAGTTCATCAGTAGGACATTTATTAAGAGAACAAAAGCATCTGATCAATTGAGCAAAGAACTGTCCATCAGAAAAACCAAACCAGTACATAATGTTGTTGCTGCACTAAGACCTGCTGAACGACACCCATCTTCCAGACACCTCCTTCAATGACTGTTGCTGTTGCACCAATATTTCCAACCGAGCAAGACTTCAGACGACTACTTCCAACAAGTGAACCAAGAGTAGACTTTTTATTGACAATATCCAGCACCAACACTTCTGCCTTTCCATTTGGTTAAAGATCCCAACACTTCCATGACTCATCCTGCCAAGAATAGCTTCATTTTTGCTTCTTCTTGAAATAACAGAGAATTTGAATAATTCTCATTAGAAAGAGCAATCCCAGCTATGGTCGGGCCCGACCTTCTGAATCCCTGTCACAATTTTTTCAATGTCTAACTCAAAGCTCCACCACACAAAATAACTCTTCACCCATTTCTCAATTTCTCATTTTCAAAATCTCTTCCAACCATTCATTTTGTAGTTTGCTGAGGTTGTGACTGTGAGTCAGTAGACTTATTATGGATGGTTAATTTTGCTAATTGCAATCACTGCTTGCATTAGAGCAAACTTACTTGAGTTTGATTCAACTTCCTTAGGCATTGTTACTGAAACCAGGAAGTTTTTCCAAATCTTTTCTTCACCAGCACCCCAAACCCCCACACTAACCACACACCAAGGCTCAATTTCAAGAATCACCATTTTCAGAAAACAATGGAACTCGATTTCTAGGGGACCTTACCCTTCTCTCTCTTTCTTTGATTTCCTTTTTCTTTTTACTACAAAGTTTGTCACTCAAATACTTCTTCGGATTGGTGTTAAAAGCTGACGGCCTTCTCAGTAATGAGCAATCTAGCATTTACGATGGATTCAGCACTTGAATTCAGAGACCAAGAGTCATCAACAAACTTGGTATCAATGTTTCCCACTGAAAGACTGGGGGGTTGATTACTAGCAACATTCAATTGTGTATCAACACAATTTACCACTTCAACAGATTTTTCCAACCCAAGACCATCACCCTCTCCCAATGCTACTGTTGCATTAATGAATTAATCATCGTTAATGACAGACACAATTGCCAGTGAGCTGTCATTGACTGGGACCGAGTCATTTTCAAGCCTATTCCACTTCTCATTATGCAATTCCTTAACCTCGTGCCACGCTTGAACACCTAATAATTGGATTAACTCCTCTTTCAATGCATTTGTTTGTTCAGGGAGCCTCCTCACCTCATCAATACACCCGTTACTCGATAACTGCTCTAGAAGATTAGCCGAATTGATTAATGACCTTCTAGAGAAATTCTGAGATTGTTGAATCTCATCACTGGAATTCTCATGACCCGCTGTAGACCCAGAAAAATTGATCGATGACCTTTTTCGCGGCGCTACTTAAGGAGTGATTGGGAGCCGACTAGGATTGCTTAACCTTAAATAAGGTTGAACTTTTAAGAATAACTTTGCTGACAGATTAAAAACGATTTATGCGCCGTGAGCCCGAGATTCACCTTTTAAGAAAGAAGAAAGGGAAAAATACAAAAAGGAAGGGGAAAACACAAGGAACCCGTTTGGGTTCACTGCAAAAAGGAAGGGGAAAACACAAGGAACCCGTCTGGGTTGCAAAAAGGAAGGGGAAAACACCAGGAACCCGTCTGGGTTCACTGCTGGAACCAAGACGGGTTCGCGACTGCAGATCCCACGAGAAAGGAGAAAAATAAAGAGAAAAAAAAAGAAAAGAAGGTGAAAACCCGCCTGGGTTCATGAATTGAACCAAGCCGGGTTGCTCCTTGCGCTAATCACGAATTAGGTCATAGAAACTATAAAAAGGAAAATACCCAAGTATGAAAATAGAGTCGCCAGTTGAATTTTAGGAGAAAAACAACAAACCATTTAAATATAGACTCCGGCCTGCGAATCCAGAGATGGATTCGGGGGTAAGGTTACGAATTTGACAATTAAAATCATCAAATCCGCCTATTCAACGAATAGACTCTACTAGAATTAAATCAAAGCAAAGACAAAAGAAAAAAAAAGGGAAAGAGAGGAATTAGATAAATTTCACAAGTTCATCATTAAAAACAGGCAAAATATTGAAAATATAAAAGAAATAAATTCGATAGATTACTACATGGTTTACATCAACTATGCTAAACTTTAATGAAGCAGCATGCAAAAGGGAGAGAAGAGGTGGAGAGAATATGCTAGTGTCAATACTCTAGCATACTCCGGGTGTGTCTATGGAAGGGAGAAAAGGGTTTAATTTATAGTGGAATGGGGGGAGTAGGGGCTGCGTTTAGGGTTTAGGTTTAGCCGCGACGACTTCAGCCGAGTCTAGCCCAGCAACCCAGACGGGTTGTTGCCAAACTGAACCAGGCTTTGGCGGAGCAACCCAGACGGGTTCCTGCTGAGCTGAGCTATGCTCAGGCCCAAAGAACCCAGACGGTTTTTTCGTAATATTGGGCCATTATGCTCGTTTTCGGGCTAGGAAAGAAATGGGTTTGCATGCTACTAAACTATTCGGCTATCTTATTTTTACAAATAACTAAAACTAATACCGGTACAAAATTTGGTGTCTACAGATAGCCCCCACTTTGATCGAGTTTGAGTAAAACGATGATCAAAGTAGTCTTGATGATCTTGGATATGAATCAGAAGCCTGTTCTGAAGCTGGTTGACGCTTGGAAGCTTGGTCCTGCGCCGATGTTGGTTGGCCTGCTTAGTTTCTTCCGTAAAGCTGACCGAATTGACCCGCCTCATTTCGCCGTGAGGTAGATCAAGGTCGTGCACTTCATTTCGCCGTGGAGTGCAAGACCTGTGTCTGTATGGGTTGACCTGCTTAGTTTCTTCCGTAAAGCCGGTCGGGGTGGATCCGCTTCATTTCGCCGTGAGGCGGACCGAGGTGACGCTTGGAAGCTTGGTCCTGCGCCGATGTTGGTTGGCCTGCTTAGTTTCTTCCGTAAAGCCGGTCGGGGTGGATCCGCTTCATTTCGCCGTGAGGCGGACCGAGGTGACGCTTGGAAGCTTGGTCCTGCGCCGATGTTGGTTGGCTCGCTAGTTTCTTCCGTAAAGTGGCCGAATTGATTCGCCTCATTTCGCGTGAGGTGGATCAAGATCATGCACTTCATTTCGCGTGGAGTGCAAGACACTGTCTGTATGGGTTGACCTACTTAGTTTCTTCCGTAAAGCCGGTCGGGGTGGATCCGCTTCATTTCGCCGTGAGGCGACCGAGGTGACGCTTGGAAGCTTGGTCTGCCGATGTTGGTTGGCTCGCTTAGTTTCTTAGTAAAGTCGACCGAATTGACCGCCTCATTTCGCCGTGAGGTGGATCAAGATCATGCACTTCATTTCGCCGTGGAGTGCAAGACCTGTGTCTTTATGGGTTTACCTGATTAGTTTCTTACGTAAAGCAGGTAGGGGTGGAACCGCTTAATTTAGCAGTGAGGCTGACCGAGTTGACGCTTGGAAGCTTGGTCTGCGCGATGTTGGTTGGTCTGCTTAGTTTCTTCCGTAAAGCTGACCGAATTGATCTGCCTCATTTCGCCGTGAGGTGGATCAAGATCATGCACTTCATTTCGCCGTGGAGTGCAAGACCTGTGTCTTTGTGCTGAAAAGGGTGTCATCGTATTGTGAAGGCCCGATGACGGCCACCGAAGATGAGTTCGTCTTTTTGTAACCGCCTGACGACCGATGTATCTCGTGCATCGTTCTGCAAAACAGAGAAGGAGAGCATCAGTTTATCTGAAAATCAGAGCGAGTAAGAGAATTTACCTGTCAATTGCGCTTTAGCTCTCGGAAATGGGCTTAAGTTTGCCATTGTTTTGGGCTTGAATTAGAGCGACGAATTCGGGCCCATTTTGGCTCTGTGAACCCGCCTGAGTTCTCGAATTGGGCTTGCAATTGCAAGGCCCACTTTAACTGCGATGAGCTTGGGTCGGTATTGTTCGGCGCAAGGAACCCGTCTGGGATCTTTCGTCCTGCGTTGGGCCTGCAGATGCAAGGCCTATTTCTTGGGCCGGTATTTTGGGACAATGAACCCGTCTGAGTTCGTCAAAGCCCATTTTGCGGTTGAGTTATTACTGGGCTTGAATTGGGGCGATTTGGGCTTGAAACGGCCCAGGAACCCGTCTGGGTTCCTGCGTTGAGCCTGCAAATGCAAGGCCCAATTTTGCTGCAAACGCATCTGGGCCAATGCATCTGGGCCAATGCAAACGCAAGGAACCCGTCTGCGTTTCTCTTTCTTCCTCTTTCTTTTCTTTTTGGCCAATGCATGTGGATAGATTTTAGGATAGATTTTCGGCCAATGCATGCCCTCCATGATCTTGTTGCTGGGTCCTGCCGGTTAGCCATTTGTGTGGTGTGCATGCATCCACTATCCTTATAAAAAGGGGGCCTCTTCATGCCTTCCATCACACATCTCATTTTTTCACTTCCACTTCTTGCTCAAGAAATCCTTCATTCACTAGTTAGGAAGCAATGGTTAGAAAAGTTAGGGATCCGCCCGTTCAACCCCATGCAACAAACTGGGCACATGAAATGTCCTCCCGGCGAGCATGGACTCCTAGGCCGGGTTGGGAACCGTCGATATTGGTGCCTGAACCGTGGAATCACGTATGGCACAAGCATTCACATGTCCGGGTAATGTCTTCTTCCTAACTCTGCTCTTTAATTATAGCATAAATTTGCAAGTAGAAATGTTTTAATTCTAACTTGTTGATTAAGCTACAAATAATGAAGTAATTTATGTCGATTACCCGTATTTGTTCAAATCGAGCTTTAGAGAACCGAGGATGATAGGCCGATTTTTTTGCATAATGAGCCCATTTGAGCTAGGAACCCGTCTAGGTTAATCCGAAAGTGAGCTAAGAACTCATATGAGTTGGGCCGATGCGGCCCAACTTCTCTCCTTGCTTGAACCCGTCTGAGTTGCATACGGCCCAACCTCTTTTCGTGAACTCGTCTGAATTGGGCTGATGCGGCCCAAATTCTCTGTGACCCGTCTGAGTTGCATACGGCCCAACCCATTTCGTGAACTCGTCTGAATTGGGCTGATGCGGCCCAAATTCTCAAGAACCCGTTTGAGTTGCATACGGCCCAACCCATTTCGTGAACTCGTCTGAATTCTCTGGAACCCGTCTGAGTTCTGCATACGGCCCAACCTCTTTTTTCCTGGACTCGTCTGGGTTGTGCTGCAATTAGATGAAAAGCCCAGATCCATCCCGTAATCGGCCCATTTTCGGCTAAGAACTCGTTTGCGTTCAGCCTACTTTTGGGTTGGCCTGATGCGGCCCGACCTATTTTTGAACTCGTTTGAGTTATGATGCGGCCCAACTTTTATGAACCCGTCTGAGTTCTGCATACGGCCCAATTTTTCGGCCCACGTATTTTGCAAGAGCCTGTCTGGGCGGGCCGCAAAGAGAGGCCCAATCCCTTTTGGCGCTACAAACCCGTCTGGGTTCATCCCAAAAAAATGAGCTCGTTGCCCCTTGGCCCGTGTGAGTTGGGCTGATGCGGCCCAACTCTCTCCTTCCATGAGCCCTTCTGCAAGAACCCGTCTGCGTTCGTGTTTGACGGGTTGACGGGTTGACGCGGCCCAATTTCGTTTGAGTTGGGCTGACGTGGCCCAACTTCTCGTGAACCCGTCTTGGGTGGGCCGGAAAGAAGCGAGGCCCAACCCACTTTTCCTTGGGTGGGCCGAATGATTTTTTCTTTTTAGCCCCCTAATTTAGTGGAAGCTCAATTTAGCTTTTGCTAAACTAGGGATCACCTGATAGGTTGCCGTAGGGACTTGTCTCTTTTTTGAATTTTTATGGTGGACCCTCAGGAGGACTCCCTTAGAACTGGTGGCAATATGCGGAAACCTATCAAGGTGGTGGAGTATCTTGCAGAAGACAACTGGGCGCTTACACTTTTAGAAGAGTCAGGATTCGACCTCTTCTGGAAATGCGTCAAAGCCTGGGAACCTTGTACACCACGGGTGATGGGGCGTGCGCTCGCAGAGAGATTTTGGGATTCCACCAACACCTTCCACCTCCCTGTAGGAGAAATGGCCATAACCCCTGTTGACTTTGTGATGATTAAGGCTCTGTTGGGTGGTCAAGATGTCGAATTCGACCCTGTTGTGCCGGACCAGGTGATGGAATTATTAGAGCCTGTGCTCCAACGGCGCCGATTTGGTCGAAAGATGAAGCTTTCTTATGGTTCCTTCGAGAATGTCATTACTTCCGCCGACTTCACTCATATGGATGAGTTTCGGCGTCGCTTCATTTTCCTAGCATATTTCATCTCTGCCACGATGTTTGCCAATCGAGGAGACGATGTTTATTTGACCTGGATGAAGAATCTCCTTGATCTAGAGCAGGTCATTCATCGGAACTGGGCAAAGGCCGCTTATGCTAACTTCGTTCACTGGCTTCGCATTGGCGTTCGGCCTGGCACTGATGTGGACCCATTCTTTGCACCGGAGAATCCGCGGGAGATGAACGGTCCGAGCATGTGGAAGGTGCTCGAGGTAATCTTCGAGACGCTTCTCTTTTACATGCATTTCTCTCTTTTTTAGTTCGTGAGCCTTGGTATTGACGTACTTGCAGGTATGGGGGTACGAGTATATTAAGGGATTCACTATCCCTACCCGACACGTCCAGACAGTGCCGGCAGCAGAACGGTGGCACAAAAACTACCTCGAGCAAAAGAAGAAACCATTTGGGAGCTTAGATGAATTGCGCCGCATCTTGGATCACCTTGAAGAGGTACATTTTTCATGTAATCTCTCTTGCATTTCTTTGGTGCTCATGTTTCCTTTACTTGTGCAGGATGATGTCAACTGGAACGCCTGGGTTGGCTTCAATATTCCGCAAGACTTTATTCCCTCGCGAAATGCGGCGCATAGGGATAGTCCCTACGCTTGGTGATGGAGAGCCCGTCCGGTTGGGTCTGGAGTCTTGGTGAGAGGTTTACGAGGCAAACCCTGGGCCATGAGAGGTGGATAATACCATCAGACCCTCCCAAGACCATGAATGATCAGCGAGCCTTGCATGCCGAGGCGTTTGTAGCAGCTAAGAGAGGTTCCTAGTATACTAACCATGCATCGGTGGCATCGCCCGACCAATTCTGGGAGGAATGGGAACAATATCGGGACCGCCTGGCCTTCAGAAAGGTGGGGAAGAAGACCTTCATTTGCTCTTTTCATGTTCCTTCTACTATCGCCTAATATGACCAACTCTTTGCTTGTTGTAGTTGGGGCCCTATTGCGAGGATGACGAGAAGAGTCAGAGCAATTCTGGGGACACGGTTTGCGGCTACCCGAGGGCGACTAGTGAGGACATCAAACCGGAACTAGAGAAGATCCTGGGAAAGCCGGTAAGCGAGCCCCCTTTTTCTTTGCTTGCTTGTACCTTGCTCAAACGTTGACCAATTTTCCCTATTCTGTGCAGTGGCGATGGAAACAAGCAAAAGGCTTCCTCAAAAATTACTTCACACTCAAATGGGCTCGTGAGAAAGACCTTGCAGGTTCTGTGGTTGGGGACGCAAACGTGGATGATGATGCACAGTCTCGTCCTGTGGATCCTCCTCGCCATTCAGATGCGCACGTGCCTCGTGACCGGTCGGAGCAGAGGGACCCTCCTCGACATTCTTCCTTCATGGCCGACGCGAGACGATCTTATGGGGGCGAAGCTGTTCTCCGAGGGCACGGGGAGAGGAGTAGGCGGAGCACGGGCATGCCGGCTCACGATGACCGTGGGAAAGGTATTTTACTCGAGGATAGTCATTCAACCAGTTCCCACTACGGAGACACGGATTTTGGCCACGACTTTCAGCGGTCTATGGAGAACAGCATATCCTCCATGTCTTTAGGTGAGCACGGGCATCAGGTGAGGTCTCATGATCATGGGAATTCTCGTCGGAGCCGCGGTTCTCGTCGTGGTACCCCCAGCTTTGTGGTGGAGACAGGTTCCGAGTCTAGCTACTGGAGCTGTGCGCGAGCAAGAAGGCATTTCATCGCATTTAGGTACTCCTTCGAATCTCATCATTCGGGGTCTAGGCGCCAACCCTCTCATCCTTTGCCTCGGTGCACTTATGGAATGCTGGTATGTTCCTCGCCTCCTGACCGACTGTGGATTTAGGTTATGGCACTTCCTTTGCGGCGGTCGATCCTACCGTGGTGCTTTGCAGTGATTCGGGTGCATCTGTGGGGTATAACCGTGCCCTCGCAGATGACGCCTCATCAGTGCTTCCGTCTCAACCCGTAGTACCCGTTACTCCTTCGCAAGGAGGTTTGGAGATGCCTCGAACGTCTGGATGGGGAACACAAACTCAGGAATGGTCGGGATGGCCTGTCCCAGAGCCTGTAGTAAGAACTTCTTGTCCTGCTCCACAGGGGTGGCCTGGAGGTAATCCAGAGTGGTAGGTTCCAGAACACTCTTGGCTTAACGCAGGCAGTACCGAAGTGTTGCATCTATCTGGCTCAGGTGGCGATATAGAGGTGGTAGACTCCTCCTACTATCAGTGGGACACTTACTTTGGAGCTGGTGGAAGCGGAGCCCATGGGGCTGATAGCGCCAGTGGTGGTGGTTGATGAGGATTGAGAAAGATGCAGGGTCTTTATGCAACGGACCTATGTAATGCTATGTATGACTTTTTATTATGCACTTAGGACGATGCAATGCAATGATGGAATAGTGCTTTTTTTTTTTTTTTTTTTTTGCGAACTACTGATGTGATGCTTATGCAATGATGATGCACTTCTTTTATTTTCATGTACCCTTATGCATAAAGTAACAAAAATGTGTAATGTGATATGCAATCTACATGGTGGGATTACTCCCACTTCCCCAAACGAAAAAGACAAAAATAAAAAAAAACGAGAATTAAACGCTACAAGTAAGTTCGAACTGATTTGGGTGGCGAAGACATTTGATATTGGGATTTTCTATGTCACTTTGAAACATTCAGGATAAGGAATTTTCGATCAAAACAAAATCATTCAACAAGCCAAAGACAAAGATTAACTGACAAGATCGAACTTCGATCGAAAGAGATAGGAAGAAATTTTGAATCCCAAAGGAGAGAACAAGTACTTCAGAGGCATAAATCCTCCAACATCTTAAGAATAATGCAAATGTGCGGTTAGTTATGGACGAGGTCGCTTAAAAGAGCAAACCTCACATAGGAAAGAACAAACACTCAAACACTCAATTTTGAAAATGTATGTGTGTTTTCTCATACTCAAACCAATAGAAACAAACTACCATAAGCTTGGTAAGAACCTCGCTCTCCGCTACTGGTATGCAATGCACAAGTGACAATCAAAAAGACCTTTTCGGGTTGCAACGGGGCTTAGGTTAGGGTAAGGAGCGGTAAAATTTGGGAATGAGGAGTTAAGAGCCATGCTTGGATTGATTTTCAACGAATAAAACACTCTAAACTCTCCTTCTTGCTTAATGTATGTAAGACATTTCACCTTTCACCCTGAAACATCTTAACTGAATACAACCGGGTCAAAGTTTTCTGAACTTTAAATTGAATCTCCCTAATCACCCTTTTATTTTTGAAACTCTTTTCTTTTTTTTACTTTTTTTTTTGCTTTTTTTTGTTTTTTTTTTGTGGGTGATCGGGGAGAAGAATATCTATGGAATCTTCGACTTTGATATAATATATGAACAACATAACCAAATACCAATCGCTCAAGATATGGGACTTTCAAATTCTCCCAAACTTCCAAAAAAAAGACAAACTCTCATCCAACCAAGCAAGGCAAAGGGATACTGGATATCAGAGGCCAAGGCTCGTATTGTCAGGGTTCAATCAGGATAAACAAAGGTTAGGCGGGGCAAAAAGAACGATAAATATAATGTAAGGAAGGCTATTTAGCTATGTAGCTTATCGAAATAAAATCGAATGCCTTAATCACTTTGTCACAGCGTGCAATGCAAATGTGTAGTCTCAAGCAAGATGCAAAACAAGTTCTAGAGATGCAACTAATGGGTGAGTCACTCAAGGGATCATGGAATTGATAAAAGTGATCAATTCAAAATTTAGGCAATGTGGACTCACGGGATGGGGCTCAATCAACTAAACTTAGCCCAAAGATTTGCGGCACGCACATTTATACTTTCTAAGATAGTCAAAGCAGTCAGATACGACTTTCATAACTTGTCTCAAAATCAGAAGGTTTGAAGAAAAAGGTTTCAAAAACTTTTGAGATCTCGTCCAGATTTTTCTAAGTGAAGCAAGTCAAACTGAAAGTAAGAAAGGTTTACGGCCTTCGTTGGATGGAATTAGTCTCAACAGTTTTCTGAGGGGGGCTAGGCACGCTAGTGGTCATGGTGGATTCACTATATTCACTGGATTAGGCAGGCGGTCTATAGTTGGGATTGTGAATGAGCATGCCGGTTCGTGGATCACGGATGCGGGCTCGGAGATGGTCTGTTATCTTGCCTGCATGGAAACTGGTTAGTGCTCGAAAGAACCTTTACGCCACCCGCCCAATGCATGCATGACTTAATGGACCTATATGATCCTAGGACATGGACATGACGCCTACATGTTGACATAAGGGTGACTCACCCACTTTTATGGGAGTGCATGTCCTAACTCTATATGGACCTAGCATGATGACTGACAGGACTGATACTCATTGGGTCATTACTTGGATCGAGCCACGATGGATCATGTTTGAATTGTTATCGGGCTCAAGATCAAGGTACAAGATACAATGGGAATCTGACTCAAGGAGCGTCATAAAGGGCCGAATAGGATCAATAGTAAGTGGATTGGGCTGACTGCAGTATCGAACAGTTTGGCACGATGTGGAAGGAGAAGAAAAACAGGCCCAAACCCGTCTGGGTTTGAACTTTAATTCTTCCCTTTCAAATAGGCACAGACAGGATTCCACAGTGAGTCCAACTAGGCCAGGCACAGCAAACCCGTCTGGGTTTGGGCCAGTCCGTCTCTCATTTGATCCTACGCGGGCTAGAATGACGTCCCACTCATGATCGGGCTAGACACTTGGACTCAACTTTTACAGGATTAAATCACATGACATACAGATGCGGGATGAGCCTAACCATGGCTTTAGATTTATGGTTTTTCTAGGTTTAGGGAGATGAATAGGGTACCACATGTTCTCGCCCCGGTGCATTTTCCTTATGGAATTCATAGGAAAAATGTGTGGGGTGTTGCTCTTTGGGTTTCAAGGAAACCTTTAGAGTGTAACACGGGGAGAGGAGAGATCAAATGCTTGGCGATGTAAGTGCATCCCACAAGTAGTGACCTCCCGCTCTCGGGATTGATTCCTTGTTTTAAAACCTAAACCAACGCTTTTTTGCTCCCCAGCCATAAAGGCCCAAGAGTAGCCTGGTATGCAATATGCCTAAAACAATGATAAAAATGTGAAATAAATTAATTCCTCCTCTTTTACAAAAAACACTAAAATTTAATTCTTTCAAGTTTTACCCTCTTTTTAAGTTTAAGTCCCCAGTGGAGTCGCCAATCTGTAGACCCCGAAAAATTGATCGATGACCTTTTTCGCGGCGTTACTTAAGGAGTGATTGGGAGCCGACTAGGATTGCTTAACCTTAAATAAGGTTGAACTTTTAAGAATAACTTTGCTGACAGATTAAAAATGATTTATGCGCCGTGAGCCCGATATTCACCTTTTAAGAAAGAAGAAAGGGAAAAAGACAAAAAGGAAGGGGAAAACACAAGGAACCCGTCTGGGTTCACTGCAAAAAGGAAGGGGAAAACACAAGGAACCCGTCTGGGTTGCAAAAAGGAAGGGGAAAACACCAGGAACCCGTCTGGGTTCACTGCTGGAACCAAGACGGGTTCGCGACTGCAGATCCCACGAGAAAGGAGAAAAATAAAGAGAGAAAAAAAAAGAAAAGAAGGTGAAAACCCGCCTGGGTTCATGAATTGAACCAAGCCGGGTTGCTCCTTGCGCTAATCACGAATTAGGTCATAGAAACTATAAAAAGGAAAATACCCACGTATGAAAATAGAGTCGCCAGTTGAATTTTAGGAGAAAAACAACAAACCATTTAAATATAGACTCCGGCCTGCGAATCCAGAGATGGATTCGGGGGTAAGGTTACGAATTTGACAATTAAAATCATCAAATCCGCCTATTCAACGAATAGACTCTACTAGAATTAAATCAAAGCAAAGACAAAAGAAAAAAAAAGGGAAAGAGAGGAATTAGATAAATTTCACAAGTTCATCATTAAAAACATGCAAAATATTGAAAATATAAAAGAAATAAATTCGATAGATTACTACATGGTTTACATCAACTATGCTAAACTTTAATGAAGCAGCATGCAAAAGGGAGAGAAGAGGTGGAGAGAATATGCTAGTGTCAATACTCTAGCATACTCCGGGTGTGTCTATGGAAGGGAGAAAAGGGTTTAATTTATAGTGGAATGGGGGGAGTAGGGGCTGCGTTTAGGGTTTAGGTTTAGCCGCGACGACTTCAGCCGAGTCTAGCCCAGCAACCCAGACGGGTTGTTGCCAAACTGAACCAGGCTTTTGCCGAGCAACCCAGACGGGTTCCTGCTAAGCTGAGCTATGCTCAGGCCCAAAGAACCCAGACGGTTTTTCGTAATATTGGGCCATTATGCTCGTTTTCGGGCTAGGAAAGAAATGGGTTTGCATGCTACTAAACTATTCGGCTATCTTATTTTTACAAATAACTAAAACTAATACCGGTACAAAATTTGGTGTCTACACCCGCATGCCTAGCAGACAATACAGGGGACTCATGCACCATACCAATGCAATTGTTGCGTAGTAATTCTCTTCCTTTTTCTCCAAATCTTCAATCTCATTTACCAACTTCCTTATTTTCTCTAAATTTGGCTGAGTTGGTGGGAGCTTCTGAATGTCGTCCATGTCTCTCATATGGGCCTCTATCTGTCTCCTAATATCTTTCAGGCCCAATTTGAGATTTTGGGCAATCTCTTGGCAAACACCACCCATCTTCCTACTCCACTCCGTCCCTACATGTCTACCCACATAGTCTTCACTATATCCTCATAATCTTCTTTAGTGGTCCAAACCTTCTCAAATCTTACGGGCCTAGTCTTGCTACTGGCCCAAGAAGATTCCATATGTCTACAACAATTTAAAATAATAGGAAGATGGTCTGACCTTTTCTTTGGAAGATGATGGACATAGTTCCATGGAAAGCAGGCCCTCCACGCGTCATTCCCCAAAAATCTATCTAATCTTTCTTTAATATTTTCACCCTCTACTCTGCCATTGCTCCACGTGTATGGAACACCCTCATATCCTGGGTCTTTTAAAGCACAGACATCTATAGCCCTACTAAAGCCTTTAATCTCCTTTTCTTTTGTCATGACCCTCCCACCTATTTTCTTCTCATAGTTAGCTATAATAAGGTTGAAATCTCCTCCACATAACCAAGGCATGTCGTCCTCCGCTTTCAGGGCCTGTATTAGCTCCCATGTTCGACTCTTTTCTTCCTCTTTTGGGTATCCATAAATCCCTGTAAACCTCCATTCCCTCCCTCCCTCCCCCCCCCCCCACCTCCTACCTTGAAAACATCAATATGGTGTAGGGATTTCTGAATTAATTCCATCTCCAGTTCCCCTCTCCATAACAGGTCTAAACCCCCGCTTCTTTCTCTCGCTTCCCCTACACAGCTCACAAACACCCCATTCTCCATAGCCCAATAAACTTTCAGCTTTATGGCCTCCCATTCCTTCAGACGCGTTCCACAAAGAAACGCTATGTCGGGCTCTTCACAGAAGATGAGGCGTTTAACGCCTCTAACCGCACGTGGGTTCCCAAGCCCACGACAGTTATAGCATAACACCTTCATTGTTGTTCGCGGGGCTGCCCCGCAGCCTCCGCTACTTCATTCAAAGATGACTCGTTGAAGGTGTATTCTCCCTCCCGCACCTTCTTATATCTCCCACTTGTAAGGTCTCCATTGTCTTCCAACATTCTTTTTTGCCCTGTCGTGTCAGTGATGACCCCACCCTCACCCTTCTCCACTGTCCTAGACCGTCTTCTCCAAACCCCCGTCTTCTCTCCCATTATCCCCTCATTTGGAACTGACAAGATCATCTCCTGCCTTTCCCCGCTGGTTTCATGAGTAACTGGCCTCTCTCCGGTATTGTGATCCGCTACTTTTCCAGTCTCCCCCATACTTGTCTCCTCTATGCTTCCACTTTCTTGATTTTCCTGCACACAAATCTTCTCCATACTCTCCACCACCTCCTCCACCGTAGGCGGCTCCTCCCTCCTTTCCGCCTCTTTGGTTTTAAAAACCAATTTTCTGGCTGTCTTTGTTCCCCCACATGGTCCCCCTTCAGAATCCCATTCCTTGTATGCCGAACGAACGAGTGAAATGGAATGGAACGAAGCCCTTAAGTTAAGTTAAATTCCGTTTAAAGTCCCAACCTACTACGGAGTGAAATGAAATGAAACGAACTAAAGGCCTCTAATTTTGAGTTTTCTTTATTTGTTTGTATTTTTGGGGACAGAGATGCTCTCATCCAATCTCCATACTTGAACTCACTTGTTCCATCCGACTCCTTATCCGAACAGTCGCGCTCCGTATGCCCCAGTCTTCCACAATAGTAACAGATAGTAGGAAGCCTTTCGTATCGAACCTTCAGTATGACCTCCCCCATCCCTTTTATTTCCACCGGGATTTCCGTCGGAAACGGTTGACGGATATCCATTAGAACCTTGACCCGTACCGACTTCTCCCAACAGCCTTTTTCAGATGCATCCATACAAACAAAAATACCCAAGTGATTCACTAGAGCTTTAATATTCTTTTCGTTCCGACCTTTGAAAGGAGGATCGTAAATTCTAACCCAAAAGGGGGTATGGGTTAGAGTTTCTCCCACCTGTGATGGCAGCGTCTCTCCCACCACACTCCTCAAACATATTACATGCTTATCAAAGGTCCATGGTTCCCCTTCAAGAACCCTCTCCTTATCCTTCCAATGGAAGAACTGAAAAAGAAAAACATTATCCCTTATTTCCTTCGCTTCTAGGCCATGATCTGGTTGCCATATCTTCTCCATTGTAGTGAGAAAAGCAAAAGAATTGAACTTCTTTTTTGTCCAGACCTTCCCCACCAGACATAAGGATAATTGAGACTCCTCTTCTTCAGAGACTTCTTCCTCCCAAAGAATCGCCTTCTTCCTTCCACTTTCAAGACTACCCTCATGTCCTTCCTTCTCATTCCTAGAGCCAGATGGTTGTCCAGTCTCCATTTCAGAGATACACCCTCGAACTAGTCACAGATACACGTCGCTGATGACCGCCGCCGTCAAACCCTAAAGTAGGGAGAAAAACTCACACTAGGCCTAAACCCTAGGAGAGACTTTTGTAAAAGTTTCCGCTTTTCTTTGATCAACCTACAAAAACATAAAATCCTTGTAATTCAATATGGTAATTTACTTCATCAAAAAGGTAAAACTCAAAAAGGCAATTCCGAAAAGCTACTCCATGTAGCATTTTAGAAAATAGCTTTTTGGGGTAAAAAATTTCAAAAATTTATCCCATCAAACACCCTTGAAAAGCTTTTTGAACAATCAAACTGGCAAAACCCATCAAAAAGTTATTTTGGAGCAAAAAATCATTCAAAAAGTCAGTTGTCGAACACCCCTTTAGTTTACTTTGAACATGTGACTAATTTGGTGAACCCCTTTATGGACCAAGATCCAATTATCATTCCATCTTTATAGATGTATAAACTATTTTGTGGACAAAGTTTGAATGTATGAAATACATGAATGTGATAATCAGAATTAGGTGTTGGAACAAAATTAGAATTTTATTTAATTTGAAATAAAACATTATTGACTTTTGTAGATTCCCAATCAATTTTAAAAGAGGATGGAAATGAAGCAATTTTAGATTTGCACAAGATTTCCTACCATATTTGATAAGTGGTTGGAAATTTCAAACTATTTGTCAAACCAAAATGATAAATGGTTAGAAAAAGTGGTTGGTAAAATAATTGGTGCAACGGTTGGATTTTGTACCGTTTTTAAATGGTTGGAACTGCAACCACAATTTTAGGTGCGTAAAATGGTTGAAAATTAACAATTATTTTTGCTAAAATGATGGAAAATCTAATATTTACCTACCAACCTTTTTCTTGTTGTTGAAAGCGATTGGAAAAATTATCGGTAATCTGATTTCCAACCATTTTTAAATGAAGAATGGTTGAAAAAAAAGGTCGGTATGAAAGGAGTTTTACTAGCAGGCTTTTTTTTTTTTTGTTTTGCAAGGTAACTAAAATTCTCTCTTGTCTTACCTTATTTTATATTACCATCGAAAAGAATAGAGTTATACTTTTAGTTAATTTATTTAAAGTTTCTTTATTCAACTCACATAATTTGTTTAAAATTGAAAGAAATATACGATATGACATTTACCTAGCTAACCTCATCAATTTACGTGCCTTAACTTAACTTAACTTAACTTAACTTGTCTTATTTATTCATCTAGCTATTTACTTACACCCCAAAAGAATAGGGTCCGATTGTGACGGACACAAATATACCCTGATATAAAAGAGGCAGTCTTATACGTCATGAGTACGTGTGTACGTGCATGCTAATTGCTAATAACATAGCAAGTTGATAATTGGCTTGCTTCTTCCCTAGCCAACTCCATGAGCATGAGGTATTGTACCAGCTACTAACCAATTAAAACAGTTTGAAAAGTTTTCTCATTAATGAATGGATAACACAGAGGAGGAAAGGATGATGAAACAAAGTTTATTAGACTTTCAAATGCTAAATACTCCATTGAAATCAATCTCTATTACTTCTTCGACTCTCGTTTTCCATCCATATTGGAAGAACGAGGCCAGCTGGTAGTATAGCTGGCAAAGCCACAAATTCTCTTTACCAAAAGCCAATTGGGTTAGACAATTAATTCCCCTTTTCCAAAAGAAATTAAATGGTTGTTTCGGAGAATAAAGAGCTGTGAAGTCAGGATTCAAAATAAGGGGTATTAAGACGAAATTTAAGTATTAAAAAAAAAAATCATAGGAGGTGTTTGGCTACTCAATTTTTTAATGGATATAAAATTGATGAGAACTATGCAAACTCATGCTATAATACCACGTGGAGCAAGAAGAAAACAATTCAAAGAAATGCAAGTAAGCCATGAAAAATTTGACAAAAATGCAAAGAATCATGAAAAAGGAACCCAATTAACATTTACCCAAGATGAAATGAATCCATACAATTTAGTTGAAGATGGTAGAACACGAACCTTGAAATTTGATTTGAACTCCAAATTACCAAACAACAAAGACAAATGGATGAAAGTCACTATTAAAACACAACCAGCAAAGGTAGACATAAATTAAATCTAACTAGTCGATCTTTGATCCGTCGTTGCACGGGATAATATTAAACTACACATATTGTTAGCAAAAATTAAATCACATTTGTTGTTTGAAAAGTTATAAAAAGAAATTTGTCCTATAATATGTTAATATATTTTCTATATTTTCCTCAATATTGAGTACTACCAGTTATAAATATCTTAAATTGAACCATCTGACATGAAATAAAATCTATGAATTACAAACTAATATTATTCATATTTTTATTTGAAGCTAACTTGTTCTTGAAATAGAATTAGTGAATCAGAAAGTTAGAAAAAAAACCTCTTACATAGATACTACCAATTAACATTATTTATAAGATAAACGATATAAATGAATATTATTACATGAAACGCTTAGAAACAGATACTCATATGCAATTACCTATATACAACAAAAAGATAGAAAACAAAATACAATGACACTTGTATATATATTAATTTTATGTTTATTTCAAAAATTATGTTAAATGCGGTTAAAATTAGATTGAAATATGCTATAATTTCTTTTTGGATAATTTCTTTGTAAATGAAAATCTATTCAAATTCAAAATATGTCCATTGTAGATGCAACTTTGCAAGAAAAATCATAAATAAATGTAATTATTTATGTAAATTAAATTGAAGCATTTTATTGAATAATATATAAAAAAAATAATCATCATATATGTACCAAAAAGATGAAATAACCCAGAAAAATTTATATCGTACTATTTTCTTTTATGGACAGTCGATATTTCACATGTGGTACCTATATATTATATATAATCTACATTATCTCTACTCTCCATTTTATATGATACTCTCATATAAAGAAACAAAACATATTATGTGATGCTATTAATTCATTTTTTGAAAATGATTTCATATTTTAGTGCCTAACTTATTTTTATTTCGTAAAAATACGTCAAATATATCTTTTAATTGAACTCTTAAGTTTTTCTAATGCATAGATAGTATTATTGAGAATTTTACCTTTGAATATTCTATATGAGATATAGAACATATTCTGGTATTGAACAACCTGCAATCACAATTTTCGATTTGTAGACCACACATTATTCAAGATATAATAGAGGTGAAACTAAAATATAAAAAAATATTACATGCATATCACATGAAATACCTTCAACACAAATTATAGTAAAGTGAAAGTTGTTATGAACATTGATTTGCATATATAGTATTATTTGAGAATTTTACCTTTGAATATTCTATATATATGAGATATATAACATATTCTGGTATTATATTGAAGGGCTTTTGGACATCAATAATACCAACTTTGGGGGTATTGGATATTAATAATACAAACTATTTTCTTGGACACTAGCAGTACGAACTATTGACATATTCTCCTCTAACAGTACATCGTCGAATTATTATGGTTTTAACTCATCAAAAAGATGATGTGACTTCATAATATGTGACATGGAAGGCATGTTAGTGTCCACGTCAATATTTTCTACCCAACCTCCGCCTTCCATGTCACATACCATGGAGCCATGTTATCTTTTCGATGAGCTAAAACTATAATTAACAACTCGGTTGTGTACTGATGGAGGAAAATAGGTCGATAGTTGGTACTAATAGTGTCCAAGAAAATAATTTGTATTATTAGTCTTCAATACCCCCAAAGTTGGTCTTATTGGCGTCCAATAATCCTATATTGAATAACCTGCAATCACAATTTTCGATTAGTAGACTACACATTACTCACGATATAATAGAGGTGAAACTAAAATAAACAATATTACATACATATCACATAGAGAAATACCTTCAACACAAATTATAGAAAAGTGAAAGTTGTTATGAACATTGATCTGCAACTTAGACAAATTCCTATTATAACTTGACTAATAATTATCCTTGAGAGTATAAAATATAAGTTAAGGGCACCATCAATACATGCCAATGACACATACGTCAGTTACATGACAATTAAGTCCCATTGATAATAATAAAATAGTAGCAATTAGCATTATATAGTAATACAAGGCCCATTGATAATAAAATGGTAGCAATAAGCATTATATAGTAATAATATTGACAATAATGACGCGGAGAACGTTACCAATAATGAAAATAATTTATCTTTTTTTCAACGGTAGCAATGTTTTATATCATAGATATGCTGAATGTAATAATCAATGTAAGATGTGTTTTTGTTTTATTATATAAATGTTTTGTTTTTATTAAACTTTCAAATGCTAATCCTCCATTGAAATGTACTATAAAGGAATATATGTGAAAATTATTGCTTCCGATGTTTTTCTTTCCTTTTTTTTTGTCAATGAAAGATATTTTAGATCAAAGACAAGGAAAGAAAAAAAGAAAAAAAAATCTTTTGAACCTCAATTTTACCTTTTTGTTTTATCTTGCTCATTTTCTTTTTCTTCTTCTCCTTATTTTGTAAGGGCTATAGGGTAAAATGAAAATGAAATTGATTGATATGTCAAGTTATATACATACTTTAGTATTTGCGTGCCGCCAATCGCCATATTTTCATTACCTATTTTCTAATTCATAATATATAACTATTGGTTAGTAATGATAATATTATTATAAATGTGAAAATAAAATTAAAAAATATGTGCTATATAAATTTGTCTTAATTACATATAATATTATGAGGAACAATATGAAATAAAATTAAGAAATATTTGAATGGACGTAAGTATCTCTATAATCCCTTCCAAATCTCTCGACAACATCCAAAAAAATGAATTTTAAACATCAAAATAAATAATTAATATAATAGAAACTATGTGTGTAAGTTGTAAACATAATGTCGTGGAAAGCTAGTTTTTCTTAGGTAAATATGACATAGTATTATAAGAATAATTGATATAAAAAAAAAGGCTACCTAGCAAAGAAATAATAACCACAAATCAAATAATAATTATTGTTTCGAAAATTTAAACATAAATGAGACAATCGCAACATAATCAAGATAAAAGTGCATTAGCTTTTTCATAACAAAAGAGAGATGAATTATTATTTCAAAATAGATAATCATGTCTGTGGACTGAAATTTGACTAATAATAAGTCTATATCATTGTTCTGAGAGATGATCAATGCTAAAAAATAGAGAATATTTAATTATATTTAATTTTAAAAACATATGAAGTATGGCAATATATTAATTTACATTTGATCATATATGATAATTTCATACTTTATAAGGTTAATGTCATATAATCTATTTATTGATTTTTTTTCTTTGCATTTATATATTAGAAATTTAGAATTAGTGTTGCTTTGTAATATTCATTAATATTAAATCTTTATAACTATGGTGGATAACAAAGAACCCTGAGGCTTATATTTATTAAGAAAGTACAGTTTGCAGATTCATGTACGGATGTGTTTTGTGTTTTCCCAAGAAAATATTTCCTGGGAAATTTTTTCCGAGAAAGAAAATATTACAATATTTAGTTTACATTTGAAGATATGAGAAAATTTGTGAAAAAGTTTATTGAAAATGTCCAATATACCCTTATGTATGAAATTTATAAAGTAATTGCCATGGGCATTTCGAAAAATATATCATAATAGTTTTTCCCATGGAAATAACTGTCCCAACACCCCCCATGGAAATATGTTTCCCATTAACCATTGGAAAATATTGGGTCCCATTTACAAACTTCCTCATCCTTATTTTACAACCAAACATAAGAAAGTTAATTTGATCAATTTGGGAAAGTTGATAAACTTTTCTAAGAAATTAAACTTCCTCACCCAAACACTTCCCTTGAGATATTATTTGTAGTTTATTTATCATTTTTCTAATGAATCAAATATAATATTTTTACTAGTTATAAATAATTATAATGATGTTAAACTTTTAGCTTATATGTTGAGTTAAGGTAAGAGACCATATTTTAGGAGGCTATTTATCTTGTGCCAACTGCCAAGGGCCCTTGCTGCACTTCACCTTAGTTAAGGTTTTTGTTAGGGCTTTATCATGAAGGTTTGGGGCGGCCTTTTTAGGATGACAATTGATTTATTCCATATTGAACTTATTTACTATTTAGATTGAAAGACTGTTAAATAAGTTTGAAGAGTGATTGTTATCATTTCTACAATATATAAAATAAATTATATAGCTACATATTGATCCATCACATTGTAGACTGCAAACTTAAAAATTTAGTATTTTTTTTATAAGTTAAGTTTAGTTTGTCTAATTTTATGAGTAACTACCAACGAATTTAAAATAATGTGAAATAAAGGTATGTCGATTGCGGTGGTATGTTAGAGCCAACTCAAACAAGCACACGTAGACGTTGACTTAAACGCTGACTCGAAGAAGAGCAAAGGCGTGAGGTACGGAACTCAGAGGGGCGGATACAACTACTGTACCTGGCGAGGTAGCGCTAACAAGGCACAGGTGGCGTCTCCTAGCGATAACTTGGTGTCGACTTCCTTAGGCGCGGGTAGCGCTTGGTGTGAAACTGGTCGCGTCTGTCTTCTTCCAGCCTATGTCCGGGGCGCACCTGGCCCCTCTTGGTACGGGTTGCGCCTCGTTCTTCTCCTTGTTGATTCTGGACCCCATTGAGGATCCAATGGGTCACACAAAATCCAACACGGGACTAAGACAATCAAACAGTGACTGCAGCACTTGCTCGTATCCAACCACTTGAACTGATCTTTATCGATATTCATTACGAGATAATCTACCCATTCATATATGTGGTCAAACTTCAAAATCGAACGCCATATAGTACACGACCAATTCCCGTATTAATGATTTTGGATAAGAAAATAAGGAACGAAATGTATACAGTCAGATTCTATCTTTTCAAATACGTGTATGGATTTTTTATTGGATAATAATGGCACCTTGGAGTACCTTGTCAACATACGTAAAACCTTTATGATGACTAGTAATACATTTACCATTTTGGGCCACCAAAACTCATTAGTAGCAGTATATATAGCAGTATATAATACCCAAACGGCCAAACACATATCTAAATTTTTCTTATTCATGTTCCACCCCAACAAATTCCTTTTCCATCAACTACTCTCATAATCAATACCAACCTAGACATTCATATTTTCCATTTTCAGAAAACAGTCATACATCTCTATTAAAAACACATATAGGTATCCAAGCATTTCGAGTATCTACTCCAAATATTATACTGCTCACTATTGTTATTATGATCGTTCACTTTTGCTATTACAATTGATTGTTCACCAAATATTACAATTGTTCAATCTTGTTATTAATATGATTGTTCACTTTTATTATTATGATTAATTGTTCGCTTGTAATATTTTGATGGAACATATGCTTTTGGTGCACGTAATATATATTGCATATAAATATGCAATATTTTAAACGGTTTTATTTCCAACTGCATACGACATTTTACCACCAACACCAATATATACCATACTCATAAGAGTAATTATAGTCACATCGACCAGGAGCTCATTGTCCATATTAACCTTACCCTCGTTCTTTTTTGTGGTTAGTTGAGTTTATCCATACTTTTCCATCTTACCCACAATACCTTATCGGTAATCTATCCATACTTTACCAACAATATCTACCATTATCCACACAATCCACACTTTGTCAATTTATCAGTAACTGTACTTTACCCATCGTAGAAAGAACATAGTGTCAAAAGTGTGGTATACTGCTTCAATTCATGTACCATAGTTACCATAGAGTATGCATGCAAGCATGACAATTAAGATTCCACGTTTAATTTCCAGTCTCCAGCAATGACAAGATGCACATTACGTACATATACATGGTTGTTTCTAGTTTAGTAAAATTCACTTTTCTTCAACGTAGCAGAAGTGGGGGACAACTAGGACAGAGATCTCCTCCTTTCTACTGTATTGATTCTTATATTACCAACTACAATATTTTTGTTAGTCTTCAGTTAATGCTCAAAGCACAAGCCACTTGTGTAGGTAAACTGCAAATTATCAAAATTTCCACTTTGGGTAAAGATTTATGAGATCAGAGTATGATTTTGCATATCTTGGTTGCTGATAACTTAAGCCACTTGTGTAGCGCAGTCTTTATTTATGCTCATCTGGGGTTGTTGGATAGATATTAATTGGTAGTATATGGAACAGTGGATGACAATGATATATATATATATAGTTTATGCATATAAAAATCTGCAATAGTAGTTGAGGGGATGCTCTAAGTTTATTTCTGAATGACAATTTATCATTTTCCAAATTGAGCAGAGAAGTAACCAACAATGGCTTGTCAGAATATTGTCTGGTTACGGTTTTTCTTTGCGTTCATTTGGGGGGTGGCGATGGCAGAAGCATATCTGAAGTACAAGGATCCGAAACAACCAGTTGAAGTTCGAGTTAAAGACCTATTGAGCAGGATGACTCTGGAAGAGAAGATTGGTCAGATGACCCAGATTGATCGTGTTGACGCCTCTTTTGATGTGGTGAAAAAATATTACATTGGTAATTTTTCATTTCGTCTGTTTTGTGGATGGATCTGTACGTAAGAGAAAATTAATTGTGATGATTTTTTATCCCTCCATGATCATATAAGTATTTGATATGCTTGTGTAGGAAGTGTGTTGAGTGGAGGTGATAGTCCTCCGTTTCGTGGGGCGACAGCTCATGATTGGATTAAGGTTATCAATGAGTTTCAGAAAGGAGCATTGTCAACTCGATTGGGGATACCAATGATTTATGGGATCGATGCACTTCATGGAAATGGCATTGTCTGTAATGCAACTATTTTCCCCCATAATATTGGCCTCGGAGCTGCTAGGCAAGTAGCTATTTCTCTTCACATTGAAACGTTTAGACTGACACCGTCTCACCTAAGAGATCGAGCGTTTGGCAAGAATCTCACGAAAACTTTTCCTGGGGAAAGTTTCCTCTCCATGGGAAAAATTTTCCTAGGAAAAATTTGTCCTACCTTCCCTACATGTTCCGCAAATCTTATGTGTCAATTGAAACCCTGTTATATTTCGTCAATATTTAACTCACACAACCTACAAAAAAATTCAAATTTTTTTTATTTGGGGGGGGGGGGGGTTTGGTTAATGAAATGCATCATATGTGAGGAAGCAGATTGGTAGTCACTGCATTCAAACTAACTTCAAAACATTTGTTTACACTTTACAGAGATCCTGACCTGATGAGACGGATTGGTGCTGCCACAGCCCTTGAAGTCAGAGCAACAGGGATTCAGTATGCTTTTGCTCCAAGCATCGCGGTCAGTATCTGTCAGTCAGATCTTAACTCATGTCAGCTTGTCTGAATTAGAATATTCATCTCTTGATGCTAATTGGAAAATTATCAATCAGGTTTGTCGCGATCCGAGATGGGGCCGATGTTATGAGAGTTACAGCGAGGACCCTAGGATTGTCCAAGAGATGACTGACATCATTTATGGTCTACAGGGAGAAGATCCCAGAGGTCCAAACACTGGACTGCCTTATGTTGGTGGAAAGTATGCATCTCATTTCCTTCGAAATCTTTTTGAAAATATTGCATCCATGTTCACTAACAGAGACATACCTAGTTTTATTCTTAGATGCACTGCTACATTACTATCTCTATTGCACTCTGAGCATAACAATATGTTGTTGCTTGTCGGACTCATGATATACACAGACTTAAACGTTGACATCAATTTATTTGTGGTTTCAAGTTGAAACTTGTACTAACTTGTTAAATTTGATGGCATGTGCATAAAGGAACAAGGTTGCAGCTTGTGCTAAGCATTATGTGGGGGATGGGGGTACTGTGAAAGGCATAGATGAGAACAACACAGTTATTGATGCAGTAGGGTTGTTCAGAATCCATATGCCTGCCTATATTGACGCTGTCAGCAAGGGCGTGTCCACAATCATGGTCTCCTATTCGAGCTGGAATGGAATGAAAATGCATGCCAACCAAGATCTGATCACTGGATTTCTTAAAAATACTCTCCAATTCAAGGTAGATTAACTTACAATATCATTCACCACAAATCTATCTTCCTTTTGTTTGACTTCTTCGACTTTTAACTGTTATTCCCATGACTTTGTAGGGTTTTCTTATCTCGGACTGGGAAGCACTTGATAGGATAACGGACCCACCTCATGCCAATTACACATACTCAATCTTGGTTTCAATTCAAGCTGGCGTAGACATGGTTAGTTGATTTGTCTTCAAATTGTAATTTCTAGCATCTGAGTTGTGTATACAACATCATTTCTTTTCGGGTAAACAGAAATCATGTTTATTATCATTCTCTTTAATCTCAAGCTACTAACTATAATTTCACTTAGCAAGTCTTGACCATGGGATAATGTAACATGGGTTTTGCTTTTCGATGATAGGTAATGGTTCCTCACAAGTATATAGAGTTCATCGACATTCTTACAGACCTAGTCAAGAAGAACTATATTGGAATGGACCGCATAGATGATGCAGTGGAGAGGATCTTGCGTGTCAAGTTTGCTATTGGTCTCTTTGAAAACCCCCTTCCAGATCTTGGTCTTGCTAATAAGCTCGGAAACCAGGTGAAATACTTCAGCTAATTGTTCCTATTGTTTCCTAAACAACTAAATGGTTTTGAGTTCTGAATTATGTCTTTGAAATTGCAGAAACACAGAGAGTTGGCAAGAGAAGTGGTAAGAAAAACTCTTGTTCTTCTAAAGAATGGCAAAGAAGGGGATAATTCATTATTGCCACTTCCCAAAAAATCATCAAAGATACTAGTAGCAGGCACACATGCTCACAATCTGGGCTACCAATGTGGCGGATGGAGCATTAACCATCAAGGTTTTTCCGGCAACTCAGACACAACAGGTACATTGGAATCTTCAGCGCTAAAAACATAAGTCTGAAAATCTGTTCTGATTGCATAAAATTTGATTTACGTACCAGGAACTACGATCCTTGATGCTATAAGGTCTACTGTTGATCCAAGCACAGAAGTCATGTATGAAGAAACCCCAGATGCAGACTTGGTCAGGTCCAACAACTTTAGTCATGCCATTGTTGTCATCGGCGAGACTCCTTATGCTGAGATGAAGGGAGATAGCAAAACACTTACTATGTTAGAACCAGGCCCATCTACAATGAATACTGTCTGTGGTTCTATCAAGTGTGTTGTTATTGTCATCTCGGCCGACCTAGTCATGGAGCCCTACATGGCCTCCATCGACGCATTAGTTGCTGCTTGGCTGCCTGGTACTGAAGGAAACGGTGTCACTGATGTGCTGTTTGGTGACTATCCCTTCACTGGAAAGCTACCAAGGACATGGTTTAAGACCGTCGATCAGCTTCCCATGAACGTCGGAGACAAGCACTATGACCCTCTTTTCCCCTTTGGATTCGGTCTCAATACCGAACAAGAACGATTGTGTCTACCGACAACAAGTATGGGAAAAGCTGCATACAAGTGAAACAACATAAGCGTCCTAGCAAAAAAGCATCGATCAGTATAAATATATCTTTAAAAAAGCATTAACAAGGTAGAATTAGAATTATGTATAGCCATTTCTCCTTGATTCTTAGTTGTGTCCACTGTCCAGGCACAAACACACTACATGAACAATTAATATGTAGTTTAGTGGAACAACAAGCGTGCTGAAGAGAAGATACTGTGAAAATAAGAACCAAGGGAGTAAAGGATCCCAAGCGTTACAATTATTATTATTATTATTATTATTATTATTATTATTATTATTATTATTATTTTACTAAATAGAATCGTCTTTTGCACCTGAACTTACATGGCCAGCCATCAAATTATTTTGTATACTAGCACATGTTTCATCGGGTGAACAATTAGATTGTAAATCTGCGCATTGCCCAAAATTGAATTAGCAACTTGCTTTGTATAAGTTGTAAGCCAAGCAAATAAAGCAATCGTGCCAAAATCATCCATTATCAAGAACTCTAAACATCTTTGAGAGAAGTTATACCTAAATGAAACAAAATATATATTACATGGAGAAGTTATATCTAAATAAAACAAAACATATATTACATCCTCTAGTTTATACTACAAAAGATATGTAATTGAACAACCACATTAGTAAAGATAACAACCTAATATCTCCAAGTGAACAATCACATTATTTGGAGCACTAACTCCAAGAGTATGTGTTCCTGAGTTTGTGCTCAAAATAGTGTGAATGTACATTTGTAGATATGAGGTGAGTCACTATCAATAAAGTTATGGTTGACTTGCAGACATTTTGGAATATAAACTCCAGGTACATGTAATATGTATCGGAAAAAGACTAGTTTACAGTTACCTAATGCACAAAGTGTTGAGTTGAATGTGGCAACCAATTTTGGGTTGGTCTCTGTGCCTTGAGGAGCAAGGTAGAAGAGTATGAGTGAGAATCAAGTTGTTGATTGTTAATCGTCTCTTTTTTGTAATTCTTTGGCTGCCAAAGACTCTATTAACCCTAATTAGTTGTGTTAGCCTTGTACTATAAGTAGAGCCTAGGTGTTAGGCTTATTTATATCGCAATTAAGGGTGTTTCATCTGACTACAAGTAGGGCTGTCAAAATTTCGGGTCCGGGTCAATCCGGGTTCAAACGAAAACTTTGATGTTTCATACCTAGTTTTTGGGACACTTTTCGGGTAGGACTCGAGTCAAACAAGCCTACTATCCGGCTCTCCTGGCTTGTCTTTGTTGCCCCAGAAGCTTGGCTCGGGCGAGCCACTGTTCTGGGCAGCTTTTCCCTGCCGACTTCAAACGCGCATAACTTCTTCATCCGAACTCCGTTTTAGGCCCGTAAGATATCGATGGAAAGCCCTCGATGTGTACTTTAAGCTCCCAAAATTTCAGACCAATTGGAGTTGTAACGAAGGAGTTATGACCCAAAGGGTGAAGGTACACGTATTTCAAACCTTTGAGTTTGTACCGTTCCCCTGTTTTGAGCCAATCTTGATATGGAATTTCCGGCTTCGGTTTTGCCTCGGCTCTCGGCTCGGGTTGACTTGGTTTGACTCGGATCTCGGCTCGGGTTGACTTGGTTTGACTCGGGAAATAGCTCGGGATTCCCTAAAAACCTTCAATTAAGCCAAAACTTCTTCTAACTCCTTATTTTCCTACAAAACACCAAATCATTATATCTAATATATTAATAGGGGTTAAAACAAGCAAATATACCCTATAAAAGAGAAGAAATTCGGTTCGGAACGAGACCGAACACTCTGGCGCACAAAGGCCCCGGGCAAATGGGCAATGCGCGCACTCCGCCCAATGCCGTGGTGCATCACGTCGGGTCGCCACCTTCTCCTCTCAGGCCTGCTTCCGATTTTGGGCCTATTTTGTGGGTTGTTTTTATGTGGTGTTTTCTTCTCTCATTTTTGCATTTCAAGCATAATTGGCATTTTATCTAAAATAAAAATAAAATAAAGAGAAATACTAGGAAATAAAAATTACAAAATTACAAAGACACTTTTTGGGTGTCTACAGTTAGCCCCCACTTTGATTGAGTCAGGTAAGACGAAGATCAAAGTATTCAAAGACACCAAAAAGAGTGAAATGCTGCAGTAGTGATGTCTTGAGGCTAGGTGACACTTGGAAGCAAAAGTCCTGTGTCGGATGTTCTTGACTGGTAACAGTTCGACATCCGGCAACGATATCCTATGTCCTTGTTGATTGTTGACGTTTGGAAGCAACTGTCTTGCGCCTAACTGTACTTTCAAACTTCTATCATCGTATTGTAAACGCCCGACGATCGGCTGAACTGTCATCGTATTATAAACGCCCGACGACCGACTAAATTGACATCGCACTGTTAATGCCCGACGTCCGGCTGAATAAAAAGAACAACGTTAGCCCCCAGTGTGCAAACAGGTGGTGGCGATCGAAATTCGTATCCGACTTCATATTATTTTCTGAGTGTATGAACATTCATAATTCTTTTGAAAATAAAATATGTCATAATTTTGTCGCTTCTTCTTTGAAAATTAACAAATTTTTTAAGTATATGGATATTTAATCTCCATATTTCTTTTGAAAATTTTTAATTTAACGCCTCCCACCGCGTCGCACTTCTCTTGATTTAATTAATTTATTTTCTAAGTATACGAAAAATATATTTTTGTACTTCTCTTGAAAATAAAATAAATCTGAGTGTGCAACATTGTTCTTCCCAGTTGAAAACATGGTCAACTGATTAATTAATCAGCTAAGCTAGCAGTCAAATGCTAATTCAATTAGTCATGTTGACTGATATAATTCTTTTTGAATTCTTGAAAGTGGGGAAGTGTGAAATGATGGGAAATAAAAGTGACATATCACTTGCAGTACGTGTGCAGACCAACATTGCTTCATTGCTTCACTTTCCAGCTCTATCGTTTCCTCTCTCTACAAAACCCCTTTTCTTCTACATCTTGCAACTCCATCTTCATTATTTCAAGCTACAAAACTCCATTTTTGTTGCACCTACAAGCTTAGTTCCAGCTCGTGCAGATCCGCCCAGCTCACTTCTTCGGGTTTTCTCGGCTCGTGCAGACCCACCCAACCGTTCTCGGGCCTTGGGTTTCACCGTGTGCAGATCCGCCTAGCAATTTCTGGGCTTCGGGTTTTCCTGTGCAGACCCGCCTCGTTGTCCAGATCCAAGCAGACCAGCACAGGTGAGTTTTGATCTTGGTTCTCTTTTTCTTTTCGGTTTTTCGCCTGACAGAGTTCGGGTCTCGGGTTCACCCGCCGTACAGACCCGCCTGACCGAGCTCGGGTCTTGGTTTTTTTTTATTTTCGGGTTGTGCAGAACTGCCTGTCCTGGTCCAGTATTCGAGTATTTGTGTAACGACCCACCCTAAACCCGTATTAATTAAAGCTGTAATCACGGTGATTAACTAAATTACGCTGTTAAAAATTTTCGTTCTTTTACGTTAATATGGTTATTACTGTTATTATGATTATTATTTATTTTTATGCGCGACAGGTCTCGAGCAAGGCGATGGTTAAACGGGTTGATTTTATGTTATCTCGAATTTAAAGTTATGATTATTATTACGAGTTTATGAATACTTTTACGATAAGTTTTATAATTTATTTTATCATTCTCAATTTTACGTTTGTAACCGAGGAAGGTTATATTATTCTCAATTCCGTTTCTTTTACGATTTATACTACTCGATCCTCCTAAGTACATTTTATGGCCCAAATTATTTTATTAGTATGTTTTATCAGTTTAGTTTATGTGATTTTAATTTTTAGTCTTCCACCCAATTTTATTCCAAGGAAATTTTATTTAGTTATATACTAAATTATATTTTCAAGGTTTATGTTATTTATTTATTTGGGTTGATTACCAATTATTTTACCTAGCTAATTTCTTTTACCAATAGTTTAAGTTAAGTGTTAATTAGATGGTAATTTAATTAGGGAAGGGTTTATATTAAGCGGGTTAAAGGGGGTTTTAGTTCATTTTCAAAATCAGATTTTTGAACCAACTCTCAAACTCTCTCTCTTCCTCTCCCCACCACGTGCGCCACCTGCGCCCACTGCCTGGTGTTTTCCGCGACCACGCTTCAAATGGCCACCACCTTCTTCCACCTTTACTTGTTCAATCTCTCACCTCAAATTCAAGTGGTATAATCTCAAACCCTAACCCAATCCTTTTGTTTATAATATGAAATTCTGCTTCCAATTTATGTTCTCTTGATGTTTTTCATCTTCTTTATGTTTATTAAGCATGAATTTAAGTTGTGGTTAAGTTAGGGATTGAATTTGTGAAGAGATATATGTTAATTTGGTGAAGGGTGGAAGTAATTCTTGCTAGTTCTTGATGAGTAAAGAAAGTTATATCTTGCATGTGGATTTTAATGGCTAAATTGATGATTTAGGGGCTGATTGAAAGTGAGTTATATGTTGTTTAAGTTCCTACTCTTGGATGATATGAATTTGGGGTGGAATTGTTGATTTATGAGCTAATTTAAGTGTTGGATGTTTTTGCTTGTCTAATCTATGGTTGCATGTGAGTTTTGTGAGCTTGGTTGAGTATTCTTTGAGCTTTTAATTCTGGAAAAACTATGAGTAAGGGCTAATTTGAGGTTTGGGTAAGAATTGATACAAGTTGAAGTCAAAGAAGAGCATGCATGTTTAATTAAAAGGCCAAAGAAGTTTCTGTTTTGATGTCTAATTTTTACAGTGGTTATGAAATGGGAGTTTTGCCCATATTTTTACTGGATATGATAGTCCAAGTCATTAGCTAACTATAGGCTTTGGAATTTCGACAATCCGACATGTATAGCCTGAGTTACGACCAAAACCGTGAAGGTGTATATTGTTATACGTTTTTCTGAGGCAGTAAGTTGCTGGGCATTGTACGTCAGTTTAGGGACCTTATTGGCTCTGAGGGTGAACATAAAAGTTTTAGTTCGTTCTTCAAGCTTTCCGGAAACATAAAGTTTGTAGCCATACGATATCGGGAGAGTGAGATATGAAGCTGTGTTCAGAGGCCGACCAACGCGTTTCTGCCCAGAATTTTTATAGCCATTTTAGCCTAAAATGTGCAAATTGGGTCTTATAAGGAGTTCTTATGAGTTTGTAACCTTTGTAGTATTGTTAAGATAGTTTAGATGAGTTTCTAAGCTAATTTAAGCTAGATTGATGTTGAGGAATACCGCCTAAAGAATTATAGATACCTTAGCAAACCATGGATTTAATGAGTGAGTTTTGGGATTTGTTTAAGTATTGTTGATGGCTAAAGGGTACATGTTCGGCCTCGTTTCGAGCCGAATTTCTTCTCTTTTATAGGGTATATTTGCTTGTTTTAACCCCTATTTATATATTAGATATAATGATTTGGTGTTTTGTAGGAAAATAAGGAGTTAGAAGAAGTTTGGGCTTAATTGAAGGTTTTTAGGGAATCCCGAGCTATTTCCCGAGTCAAACCAAGTCAACCCGAGCCGAGATCCGAGTCAAACCAAGTCAACCCGAGCCGAGAGCCGAGGCGAAACCGAAGTCGGAAATTCCATATCAAGATTGGCGCAAAACAGGGGAACGGTACAAACTCCAAGGTTTGAAATACGTGTGCCATCACCCTTTGGGTCATAACTCCTTCGATACAACTCCGATAGGTCTGAAATTTTGGGAGCTTAAAGTACACACCGAGAGCTTTCCATCGATATCTTACGGGCCTAAAACAGAGTTCGGATGAAGAAGTTATGTGCGTTTGAAGTCGGCAGGGGAAACTCGCCTAACACCGGCTTGCTGAGCCATCCGGGCTCGCCCGAGCCAAAGCCTGGGCAACAAAACACCAGCCGAACGCTGGCTCGCCGAGCCACTGTCGCAGACGCGGTCGCGATTTGTCCTAGGGTTTTGGGTTGTATTTTTCCTTCTTCTATAAATACCCACTTGTATTAATCTAAATTATCAATTAGCCTAGGTAATTTAGGAGTAGAATTAGATTTATTGCTTTCCTTTATATGCTTTAATCTCTCTTAATTGTTCTTCAAGTTTTCAATTGTTCTTCATTGTTCTTCAAGCTTTCATTGATTTCTAGCATTTGTATTCAAACTTTCTCAAGCTTTCTCAATTCAAGCAAGTTTCCATTGAAGTTTTATGCTTTCTCTCTCTCTCTCTCTCTCTCTCTCTCTCTCTAATTTCCATTGTTGACTTGTTTTCCAAGCTTTATAGTGTTCGCCACAATCAACTCCATTTTTAGTGGGGAGGAGGGTCAAGGAACTCCAATTCTACTTACTAGTGAGAATTTGGGGGATTCTTGGTAATCCAAACCACAATTTCTTGTTTGTTCGGGGGAAATTCAAGTGTAGATTGAAGGTTTATTGAAGATTAGTCATCAAAGGTATAATTTCTCGTTCCCAATTTCATTGTTCATTCATTGTCTTCATTCATGCCTTTTAATTGCTTTCATCTTTAAGTGCTTTCTTTATTGCTTTCTTTTAATTGCTTTCTTTATTATTATCATGTCTAGGTTAGATTTAAATGTTTTCTTTACATAATTTATCGCTTTCCGCACTTGAGAAAAACTCATTTACACAAACCGATTTACCTTAATCAAGCCTAACACCCATCCCTGAGATCGACAATCCTTACTTATAAAACCACAAAAATTACAACCGAACAGTACATATGTGTTCTTAGCAAGATTATGAGTCCCTCTATGTCTAAGTAGCCATAAGCTAATTCTTTCATTATATCCGATTCACCGTTCATCGATTCATAAATCGTTCCCAAATCCATAAACACGACCCTACCTAAATTTCCATCGTTACGACGTTTCTTCACGTTTTCATTAAGCGAATAGTTCCTTTATTGAACCTTCAAGTACTCTAATTCTATGTTCCATCAAGCCAATGGTTGAGAATGCCTCATAAGTCATGAACCTTCTCTAATCCTATTCAATCTTCACCATGAGTTCCACTCTAAGTTTTTAAGCCGTTTATAAATTCTTCTTGCACTGCTTCTGTCCAGGCCATTTTTCGGGCCCTTCCTTTCATTTCTAGCCTTTGGGCCAGTTAACAAAATTGTCGGGCATGATTTTCCCTTTCCGAAAAGTACTCGTTTGCGGAAATCCGAGTTTTCTAGCCCAAGTTATCGCCGAAACAGCGATTTACGAGAATCTGAAATTTTATTTCCTTTCTTATCTCTTATGAGACAAGTTTAGGTATTTAAGTTCTATTTTATGTAATTACACGAACCTTACCAATTTCTCTACGCTCTTTTACGAATTCCTTTTAGTTTCCAAGTCACCCACGTCATCTCAAGCTCGAGGCTCGTTGCTAAGGCTTCCATCGAACTAAGGTACGCGAATTGTCCAACTCTTCGCTCCTTTATGTTTACGGTTTATGGTAAGTTTATGCTTTTATGATTATTTCATGGTTTTAAGTGGTCTCATTTTATGTATTCTATGTTTTATATTCTAGCAAGTCACGTGAAGTGCTAGCCCTATTTATTTTTAGATGCTCCTGATCAGAGTGTCCTAGACCTGGCCAGTGTCGATTGCTTAGCAGT
The DNA here is from genome assembly GCA_029582165.1 of Portulaca oleracea. NCBI lineage: Eukaryota > Viridiplantae > Streptophyta > Magnoliopsida > Caryophyllales > Portulacaceae > Portulaca > Portulaca oleracea. The sequence goes on from CM055870.1 coordinate 14,487,588, forward strand.
CACCCAATCCAAACTTAGATCGGTTTGGGCATGCGCGTGTGTGAGATGCTTTGGCATCGATCGTAAGGGACCAAAACTCTTGATTTTATACGTTTATTTCTAAGTTTATGTGACATGTTCTTTATGATTTCAAGCTACTTCAATCATGTTATCCCCTTCCCGTTTTCAAAATGAATTTAAGCGCCGGCACTAAAACCGTTTTCGAACGGTTTGACGTGTTGGAGGTTTACGTACTGAGTGTTTCCCCACTCACTTTTATGTTGTTTTAATGTTTTGTTTTAGGGGGTCCGAGCACCCAAGATAAAGGCAAAGGCAAGCAAGGGTAATCACGTGTTGCAAGCAAGGTAGTCATGGTTGAAGTATCCTGGTCGACTTGGGTGTCGCATGTTTTGAAGTACCCATGTTTATGGAAGAAGTGTTGTATCTTGTCATCTTTAATGGTTGTTTAAAGTTTGATGGTTATGTTTTGGAGATTCATCTTTAAGTATGAAGTTATGTTTTGGAAGTATAGTATGTAATGTTTATATGTTTTAATGATGTTCTTTTGGGTTGTTGCCTTGTCCCGAGTGGGGATGGCGGTAATACCTCCACCCTAAGGTGTTCCGCTGCGCTAATCACAGGTTTAGTATGAGTTGTTGTATTAATCTTGTGGTTAAGGGTGTTGGGGTGTTACAATTTGGGTCTGATTTCAGTCGGGCAGACCCGCCCGACATGGTTGTCTGAGTTCGAGTCTCAGGGCTCTTTTTTGTTTTTCGGCGTTGTGCAGACCCGCCTCTCCGGGATCGGTGTTTAGTCCCATTTTAGGGGCTAAATACCACTCGTTCACGCCCAAGTCTATTGTCGTTCCCTAATAAAATGGTTATTTATTACGTGTTTTGTGACTTTTAGGCTTTAAGTTCGGAGAATAATAAAAGGGGGCGAAGATGCGGAAAAAGGCGATAACTCGGTCATCTCGAGACCTTTGGAGCTGATTTGATGCCGTGGTGAAGACCCGGGAAGCAAAGGAGACCAGCCGTGCGTAAAAGAGAGGGATTTCGGGCCAAAAGGCTAAGTATGGGGGCATCCAGGCTCGTAGCGTTCGCTACAACAGCTGTAGCGATCGCTACGTCCCCATACTTAGATGGAGATCACCTGAAGAGCGTAGCGGTCGCTACGCCTGTCGTAGCGATCGTTACGAGCCCAGGTAGAAGGTTCTGCCCAAGGCCGTAGCGGTCGCTACCCCTTTCATAGCGCCCGCTACGATGAAGCCCTGCTTTTCCAAGTTTTCCTGTTGACGGTCGTAGCGTTCGCTACGCCCTCCGTAGCGTTCGCTACGGATGAGTGACTGGGTCGCGACGCTGGGCGTAGCGGACGCCTGAGTCAAACGATTCGCCGCTGGGTCGAGCGTAACGCGACGACCTTATTTCCTCGCTATTTTTCGCCAAAACGATCGTGTTGGCCCTTCTTCCTTTGTTTAATTAGCTCGACTTGTCATTTTTGAGGTAGCTTTTAGCTGGAGATTAATGTTCTTTCTTTTTACATCTTCTACCTTTCAAGAGTTTTAGGATTAGCTTTGTGGGGATTAATTTCTACTTTGTTGATTAATCACTTTCTTCAATCAAGGCAAGTTGCTCTTCATCATTTGGGTATTATTGCTCTTCATTTATTGCCAATTTATTGCTCATCAATTTTAGGTATAATCTCTTTTCTCCTCACTTTAATGTTTCCAAATGTTTTGTTGTTTGTGTTTAGTGTAGTTTTATGTTGTTAATCGTAGTGGTTAGTTTTATTATCCATCCTTTGAGTAGAATCATGCTAGGGTTTTATTGGTTGTGTGTTGCTAATTTCTCCACCATGTTTAGAGGCTAATCTTCCTTGAGGTGAGGGGGTGATTAAGGCCTTAATGGGTTTTGGCTAAGGTGTTTATTGATTAAAGCGTGTTTTAGTTGGAGGAGTCTATTTCCACCTAGTGTCTTCTCATTGGGGGTGGCAGTTCAAGGTCCGAGAGCTCTTTGAATCGTTATACGCTCAATGGGAAGTCTAGAGTGGGATGGTTAAACCCACACTTACGAGGGTAAGTGTAGGCTTAACTAGGAATTAACGCGATTCTCAACCCCGACGGTCCATGGTGGACATAGGGAAGTTAATTTGAATCTCCCTCGAGGGAGGGGATTCATCGTGGCCTTTTTCCCGCGTTGTTCCATAGATAAATCCAACTTCATGCGCTTTAGTCATGAAAACTCCTTGGTCAAAGATTCCGTTAAGTGTCTAAAACCCCCGAACCTCTCTTTGTCTAATTATCACCTAGTTAATCGTCTTTCTAGTTTTAATTTTGTTATAATCAAAGTGTTCTTTGCTCCGTGATTTATTTCTTGATTCAAGGCTAAAACCGAAACAAAATACGAGAATTTAGGCCACAGGCTCCCTGAGTTCGACAATTTACACCGGCCTGCAAACCGCTGTACAATCGGGTCTCAGGTTTTTCGATTTTTCGCTGCACTCCCGCTTAGAGTTAGCGTAACGGCTGTCGGGTTCAGTCTCGGTCCGTGCATTCGTGCCGACCCGATGCCGGCTTCGGGTTCTGGGTTTGCTCTTTACCAGGCAGATCCGCCCGACAATGACCCCGAGTCTCGGGTTTTCTATTTTATGCTTTTTTTTCGATTTATTCGCTAGCCCGAAAAAAAAGTTCAAACTCTTAATCTCGGTTTGATGTGGCTTTACTATAGGATGACTCAACCGAATAAATTTCGGGGTACTTCGGCGCCTCATGCTCGGGATTGGGTGCAGAATAGTTTTTATGCCCGAGATTGGTTTCCCCAAGGCGGTTTCGATCCGACAGATCTTACTCAATACCCGAACGAACATATTTGGTTAGCCAGGTCTGACATCCCGGTGAGTGGCCTGTTCTCGGTTTTTTTTTTAGCATAATTTGGAGTTCAAATATGCTTAGAATAACGTATATCCGAATCTTATATAAATTGCATGTATAGTTCATGTCAATTTAATCAATGTTTGGATGCATAACTCCGAATCTTGCACAAAATTCATGTGTTGTTCATGCTTATTTTGGCAAATTTGTGCTTAGGCCCGCGGTTGGAAAGAATGAAGCAAATAGCTTAAACATAGATTTTTCGGCCCGAACAAAAGTAGGCTGTCCCAAATTGGCATCTCGCTTTGGCATGCCAAAGACGATGGGCCGAGGCCCAATATTCGGGGCTGTTCTGTCATGCAGACCAGCATGTTAGGCTTGGCGTGCGTGCAAGTCCGAGTCCGGTGAGGCCGGTTGTGTATGCCTTTAGAGTTTAATCCATATAATTTGTATTATTCATGAATTTTTCTCTGCATTGTATTGAGCAATTAGTTCTCGTAAAATTCCTCGGGATTTTAAGTTTTAGAGTTTTAATTCGAAAAATGAATTATTTTCCGAATTTGTTCTTCTAAAATTTTACGACCCTGAAATTTAAGAGTTTTAATCCAGAAAATGAATTATCTCCCGAATTTGTTCTCCTAAAATTTTACGACCTTGAAATTTAAGAGTTTTAATCCGGAAAATGAATTATTTCTCGAATTTGTTCTCATAAAATTTTACGACCTTGAATTTTAAGAGTTTTAATCCGAAAAATAGATTATTTCCGGAATTTGTTCTCCTAAAATTTTGCGACCTTGAAATTTAAGAGTTTTAAGCCGGAAAATGAATTATTTCCTGAATTTGTTCTCATAAAATTTTACGACCTTGAATTTTAAGAGTTTTAATCCGAAAAATAGATTATTTCCGGAATTTGTTCTCCTAAAATTTTGCGACCTTGAAATTTAAGAGTTTTAATCCAGAAAATGAATTATTTCCCGAATTTGTTCTCATAAAATTTTACGACCTTGAATTTTAAGAGTTTTAATCCGGAAAATAGATTATTTCCCGAATTTGTTCTCCTAAAATTTTGTTTGTGAAATCTAAAATTTTGCTTGTGGAATTTCAGGATGATGGTATAAAGACATGCGGTTCGATACAGAAAATGGTGTCTACGTTGAAGCATCGTACGAACATTGCTCTACCTATCTTGGAACATACTGGCTTTCTCCCTCTATTTAGATGCCTCGAGACATGGGCGAAACCCAAACCTCGCCGTCCTGGCAGAGCTTTGAATGACTTCTTCTGGGATACGACGAATACGTTTCAGTTCCGATTTGGCGAGATGACGGTCACTCCCACCGACTTTGTTGTGATTAAAGGATTACGATGGGGAGTACTACCGCTGAGATTTGATCGAGAATTCAAAAGGGGTATCCCCGCTACCATAGAGCTCTTTGGGCCTATCATGGAAGGGCCAGTGTCCAACAAGCCTTTAAGCTACAATCAACTCCAAAGTGTTATCATGGACGATGCATTTCTCCATCTCCCCTACCCACAACGATCACGAATACTCCTAGCCTTATTTATTGGGGCGTCGTTCCTGGCTAATAGCGGGAGCGATGTTCATCTCTATTGGCTGGTGAATTTGGCTGATTTGGGTGCTATACGCGATCTGAGATGGGGTGAGGCAGCCTATGCTTCTTTCATCCGTAGTCTGCGGATGGGTTGACGAGTCAAATTGCCACGGAGAGACGATAACGTTTACACTTATGGGCCCACTTTATGGAAAGTCCTCGAGGTATATAACTTGCTGCTCACTTTTCCCTTGTGCCCATATTTCGTGCTAACCATAACCTTTGATGGCAGTCTTGGCGTTATGAGTACTTCCCTCGTTTGGCTCCAGTAACCAATGCTATATATTTGGCCATTTCGACTGCTACGCGCTGGTCCAAGGCCAATGTATGCCAAGAAAGATGGGGTAGTGGAACCCTCAATGCCTTGCGTAGGGAGCTTTTTAGAACGAGGCCGGTATGTGTTGTTATCTCTTTCTTCCTTCTTTATCTTTCAGTTTGAATTATGAATTTTTAGGTACAGGCATTTGATACCTATGCATTAGTGTAACCTCCATATGTTTCCAGGATGACATAAACTGGAGCCCTGGCAGAACATGGTGGACCATTCCGGGGCACGAATCCAAGCAGACGGGATTACCTTTCAGAGAATCCTTTTGACAGGACCTTTCAGCCATGTCTGGTACCTAGGGGAACGTGTGTCTTGTCAGATCATGGGCGTCTTTGATCCTTGGATCCCTGTGGATCCTCCGGTTACTATGATGAATCCCCGGGTCATGCCTCTCGGGGAATTTGAGGAGGCTTGCCATGGAGCACATTGGGCCGATTTCGCAATACGGTATGAGGATGATTTCCATTCTGCTTTGTACGAAGCATTCGTCGGGCGTCTCGCCCCTCGAGCAGTAAGTAAGCTTGAAAACCTTCTTCATCCTCTTCGTGCCTCCTATACTAACATTTATTCCCCCTTTTTAGCTGGTTGATCCTTCTAGATCACTTCATGTACCCCATTGGATATCCTTGCTTGATGACGATGGTTACCCAGGGCATGATACGAAGGTTTTGGTGAGTACATACTGTCTTGTACTTCGTTCGACTGTTTACGTTATCTCTTTTCTTAACTGACTCTCTCTTTCTTTTCAGCCTTCTCTAGTCAGCTTTAAGCAACTGCTGCGAGTTATTCATTCCCTCTTTAGCTTCGTGAGGGGCAGGTTTTCCAGATCGGGTCGCTATCGGGGTCCTCCGACTGATATTCACATGTATCATAGAGAATTTCGCTCTTCCGGATCTGATGAGTTTGAGCCGAGCTCCGGTGGTGGGAATAGCAATGGCGGAGGGAATGGTAGAACTCATAGCTCTACCTCAAGGTCGAGCTCGTATTGGGGCGCAGGAGGAGGTCAAGGGACGTCCCGACGTAACTCTGATGCTAGCCGTACTCAAACACGTCGTCGTCGCGAACCTCCTCGCCATTCGGTTGGTGACTTTCGATCCCCTCATTTTGAGCTTGGGGAACCCTCTTGTCATCACACTACTACAGGTATGTTAATGGGGCGTGCTAGTACTTCTGATGCTACGCCCTCGGGAGATCGATTTCTGCAAATATATCGACCTTTTTCTGGTACTCACGGAGATCATTTGGCCCGTGGTCAGTCTTTCGAAGGAGGTGGTGATGATGTTGAGATGACTTATGGCCATGGCGATCCTATGGGAGAAGGAGGAGGCGACACCGAGCCTCTTGAATATTCGGACCCCCATTCTGCACAACGCTCTGTGGGGCTATCTAGCCATCGATCAAGTCACCGCTCGGGGCGTCGCTCCAGTCGTCGTTTTGGAGAGGCATCTGATCGTCGGTCTAGACAGGCTGTAAGGGATCCCATGATGATCGATGCGGCTCCTGCCCCATCTCATGATGCTGAGATGCGTGATTCTTGGAGGAATTCAGGGACGGAGATTCTGGGAAGCTCCGGCCCTGGCGATACGGAGATACTTGGGAGTTTTGGCCCTGGTGGTACGGAGATACTTGGGAGTTTCGGCTCGGGTGGTACGGAAATACTTGGAAGTTTTGGTTCTTCCGAGGCCGTTTCTTCTTCATCTCGCTGGCCCCCTTTAGCTCCTCAAGGGGTCGACCCATATGCCACTGCTCCTACTGGCGATGCATTTGTGGATAACCTCTTCGAAGCTGCAGGTGGTCCATCATGGAGTGGGCAATATCCTGGTGCTGGCCAAGGTTCAGGGAATGCGGGCCCGAGTTCTAGCCATCATATCTCTCACAGTCCTTCTCACCGCTCTTGAAGCTAGAATGCAAATGAGGTCTATGCATGCTTTGAATGATGAATTATGTACTGGGATGCTTTATCTAGATGCTACCATATGTACTTAACTAGTAGACTATAATGTTTTATGTATGCATTAATCTAGCAGTATGCCATGAACATGTATGCATGAACTATTCTGAAAGCAATGATTATGTATGGACTATTTTATGTATGCATGCGGTGTGGATAACCACCGCTCTCCATAAATAAAAAAATATAAAATAAAACAAACTCTAAGTGTCGGAAGTTGACTTTTCATTAATTTCAGGACATGTCAAAAATATGACAAGTGAGTTCTATGTTATTTCCATGATATCGGGTTTCTTTGCATAAAATAATCCAGGCTAACAGAAACTTATCTTGGTTGAAACAAGCGAAGTGCTAGCCCGCTGGAGTCTTTATCTTTGGCTCGCTTTGCTGTCTTTGGGTCAGGCCTCGGATTTGATTGAAACTGATATTGGGCCGAGAGTTGTGCTGGCCCGCCTGACTATAAGGGTCACTATGCTGGCCCACCCGACTGTATTGGAGCTGATTGAAACTGATATTGGGCCGAGAGCTGTGCTGGCCCGCCTGACTGTAAGGGACGCTGTGGTGACCCACTTGACTGTACTGGAGCTGATTGAAACTGAGATTGGGCTGAGAGCTATGCTGGCCTGCCTGACTATTACTGCGTCTAGGGCTTCGTGCGAGATACTTTATTTGGCGCGTGCGGGTCTGCACAAGGATAACCCTATTTTGTCACTGTCGTCGTGTTCTGCTTTGGAAGACGTGTACGTTCCTCGAGGAGCGTGTCCGTGTTTTTTTTCATGGGGTTTGAGAAAAAACTATCGATATGGTTAAGCACTCTCTCGAAGGAAGAGAAACGTGAGCTTCAAAGGTACAATCTTTCCATTTTTTTAAGTCTGAAGCAAGTAGTGTTGTTCGTAGATTTTCTGCTTGCTTGTATGTTGTTCTGGGACTCAAAAATGCATGTGTTTCGTTTTGGGGACGTCGAGTTATGCCCTTTACTAGAGGAATGGAACGCACTCTTCGGTATGAATTCTTTAGTGATGCCCGCACTTCCACATCCCCTAAAAGATGCGTCTTCCAAATTCAAAAGTCTGCTTAGGTTGCCTGAAAGAGTCTGTAATAGGGTGTTGTTAGGAAAGGAAGTTGATCTCTTAGCCTTACTAGAATACTTTCAAGCACCTGAAACCCTAAATTTAGGACCCATGGTGAGAGCTCGGGCGGCGGCTTTTTGCATCATAGGGCAATTCTTGTTTCATTACGGGGAGATGGGGACGGTGCCGGTTAGCCTCACCAATGTTCTGGAAGGCATGAGAGGAGGTTTGAACCCGATTCCGCTGTCGTTGGGTGAGACTATCCTCGGTCTTGACACCCATGACGAGACCGGAGAATGGCGCGGGATCCCCCTATTCTTACAGGTACGCGTCCTCTTTCGTTTTTTTCTCATTAACTTAACCCGATGGCGAGCCCATGCGGCCGGCATGGCTCTGTCCCGCAATCTGGCGGTATCGTCTTTGGCTAGCACGAGGCTCAGTCTGATTTTTTATCTTTTTTTTACTTTGAAAAGTCACAGTAAAGATTCTGTATTTTCGTTTTTTTTAACATGACACGGCTTCCGAGAATACGGCGCAGTTCTGATCTTATTGTTGAGCAGGCGGATCCGTACAAAACTGGAATCGGGTTAACGGAGGCGTGCTGGCCGGCGCAGCTCTGGAGTCTGAACTAGATTTGGGCTGACGGAGGCGTCACCTCGCACGGCTACCGAATCGAACTAGATTTGGTGGCGATGGCGTGCGGGCCCACGGCGCTGGGGCCGGTCCGCAATGTACTGATCATCCCGGAGTCATTCTGGTCTGGCTGTTGTGCGGGCCAACATGTTGCCTCATATTATTGTTATCTTTTTTTTCCACCTGTTTGAAGAAGCTTATTCCTCTTTCAGGCTTGACTAAACTTTTTTTTTTGCAGATTTGGTTGATGGAGCATTTGAGACAAATTGCGCCACCTTTGACTGAAGTTGACAAGCGTGTTCACAGGGTGTTGCACCGAAAATTACATCTAGATGAGAAGGAGCCCATGATGTCCTAGGTCAAGCGTCTCGAGAAAGGTCCTCCAGTTAACTGGTGGATCGATTGGTGGGGTGTGAGTCACTACGCTTGTCCTCAACATGGAAAAGCCCATGTCCGATTGATCAGCCTTACCCACATAACCTATTACTTTCCTTTGAGGGTTATGAGACAGATAGGCCGGGAGCAGACTGTACTGACGCTAGATTGTATTCCGTTCGATCGCCTTCCCGTGTCTGAGAACATGATTCGCAGCTGGTATGAGTACTGGGAAAGACAACCTGTTATCGAGGCTCCTAAGAGTAAGAAAGAGGCCCACTCGACCTATGTGACCGAATGTTATATCAAGTGGTTGACTGAGAAAGATCCTGAGGAGCGTAGGAGATTGAGGAAAGTAGATGTTCAACATCAACTGTCGGTTTTTAGCAGGTTGGATTTTGGGAAATCAACAACTGAGAAGGCTAGAGATGCCCCGAGGAAACCCCCAGCAGAGCGTCTGAATAGGGAGCCTACTAGGCATGCTTTAAGGATTAGAGAGCCCAATTCTAACCCTAGGAGGACCGAACCCCAACCTGCTCCTAAGGGTAAAGGGAAACAACTTATGGTCTATAAAGAGAAATCCAAGAAGAGGAGTCGCCCACCACCTCTAGAGAAGGATGTCGGGTCTAGCAAGAGGCCCGAGAAGGAGAAGACAGATTGAATCTGCTTTAGCCAAAAAATTCTTTTTTTTTATTTTATGCTGAATAAAAAGTTGCAAGTGAATTCTTGCAATCTTCTTTAGGACTTTAATTATTATTTTTTTTCAATGTGTGCCTTTTATTTCTTTTGCATCTTTAATTAGGAGAAAACTAAAGCGATGTAATGAACTTTTTATATCTATTATCAATAATAGTAATTCTGTCGTTTTCAATATAACTGTTTGTCCTTCATAAAAAAGGAATAAATAACTGAATTTGTAAATATAAATGGGCCGGGCCCGAAATGGGCTTCCTACGTATCTACTAAGGTAGAATCAGGCTTTCGTAGTTCACCTCTCCTTATTCTAAACACTGCTAAGTTTCTGGGCCAGATCCAGTGTCTTAGCTGTGTCACTCATGCTTCAAGCATAAAACTTCTTTAACTGGTCCAAATTAGTGGGTTGAGACAACTCGTCGCCTTCTGAGTTAGTCAAAATTGCAGCTCCTGCAGGTAGTATAGTTTTAATAATGTAAGGGCCCTTCCAATTTGGTTTGAATTTCCCCCTGGGATCTTGGATAGGCGCCCTCATTTCCTTTAAAACCAAATCTCCTTCTTTAAGATTTCTAGGCTTTACTTTCTTATTGAAGGCCCTTGAAATCCTATTTTGGTACATTATGCATAGCCCTTAGTCTCCGTTCATCGATTAGGGTCAATTCTTCATAGCGTGTTTTGGCCCATTCGGCTTCAGGAATCTGACTCTCTGCCACAACCCTTAGGGAGGGTATTTCTATCTCTACAGGTAGTACTGCCTCCATCCCATAAACTTGAGAGTATGGGGTAGCGCCGGTGGCTGTGTGAATTGATGTTCGGTACCCCCATAGAGCAAAAGGTAACTTGTCAGGCCAGTCCTTATAAGTTACTGCCATCTTCTCAATGATGTTGGTCAGTGACTTATTGGCTGCCTCTACTGCCCCATTGGCTTGAGGTCTACCTACTGATGAGTGACGATGCTGAATTTTGTACTTTTCAAGCAATTCAGTGACCTCTTTCATGAAATGTCTCCCATTATCACTTACTATTTCATGTGGCACTCCGTATCTACAAATGATGTTCTGTTGGATGAACTTAGCCACATGTCTAGAAGTGATTTTAGCATAAGATGCTGCCTCCACCCATTTTGTGAAATAATCAATGGCCACCAATACGAATTCATGTCCCCCGGTACCAGTGGGTGAGATCTTTCCAATAATGCCTATTCCCCACATTGAGAATGGCCATGGGGATGTTAGAGTTGTGAGGTAGGTAGGTAGGTGGTTGGAGCTGTAAATTCGCATATATTTGGCATTTAGCACATTTTCTTACGAAAGCATGACAATTGGCCTCCATTGTGGTCCAGTAATAGCCCGCTCTCTGAATCCTCTTGTTCAAGATCCTTCCATTCATGTGTGGTCCACATTCTCCGTTGTATACGGACTCCATGAGTTTTTCATCTTCTTCTTGATCGACACATAGTAGGTTTATCCCCATGCTTGTCTTCTTGTAGAGTCTGTCTTGAATTATGCAGTATTGTGCTGCCATAAGTCGGATAGCTCTTTGGGCCCTAGGTTCGAGCCCGTTCGGATACTCTCCTTTTGTCAGATACATGTAAAGGTCATAATACCAGCAGTCCGAGTTAATTTCGTGAGCCTCTAGAGAATGTACGTACGATGGCTCGCCTTTTCTTTGAATTTCAATGGGCATCGCTTTTGTCCCTGCGGGGATTGTGATTAATGACGAAAGTTTAGCTAAGGAATCAGCCAACTCATTGTCTTCTCTTTTGTGGTGTGTAAAGGTGACGTAGTCGAACTTCTTAGATAGTCCAGTGAGATAAGTCTGATATGCGGCCATGTCCTGATCCTTCATTTTCCAATTATAGTTTGCCTGATTGATGACAAGGTTAGAGTCTCCCGAAACTCTCAGCCTCTTGATGTTCATTTCTAATGCTGCTTGAAGGCCAAGAATGCAGGCCTCATACTCAGCTGCATTGTTTGTCACCCCAAAATCAAGCTTTATGGATATGGGTGTGTGTGCTCCTTCCGGTGATATTAAAATAATGTCGGCCCCGCATCCAGCTTGGTTAGATGCACCATCAAAATGCATTTCCCATGTTTCGTCATCAGTGTTGAAGACTTGTTCATCGGGAAATTCTAGATCAGCTATAAGAGGCTCATTCGAAGGTGAATTGGCTAGGAAATCTGACACGGCTCTCCCTTTGATGGATTTCTGTGGCACATATTTGAGGCTAAATTCTGAGAGCATTACCATCCATCGGGCTACTCTAATGTTGACTATAGGTTGGTCCAAGACATATTTAATTGGGTTCTTTTCAGCAATGATGTGAACAGTGTGAGAAAGCATGTAATGCCGAAGTTTCTTGGTGGCCCACACAAGGGCTAATGCCATCTTCTCTATATCTGCATAGCGCGCCTCATACTCGAGAAACTTCTTACTCATGTAATAGATGGCTCTTTCCTGTCCTCCTACTTTTTGAGCTAACATTGCCCCCATAGCCGAGTCCGTAACAGTGAGGTAAAGAAGTAATGGTTCATTTGGTATAGGCGCCATCAACACTGGTGGGTGTGTCAAGTACTCTTTGATCTTGTCAAAGGCTTCTTGACATTTGTCATCCCATTCTGGTTTCGTCCCTTTTTTCAACTTCTTAAATAGAGGTTCGCATATCATGGTCAATTTTGAGATGAACCGACTTATGTATTGAACTTTCCCTAAGAAGCCTCGTATCTCCTTTTCCGTCTTTGGGGGTTTGAGGTCTTGGATTGCCTTAATCTTGGTAGGGTCTACCTCTATGCCTCTTGAGCTGACCACAAAACCTAGTAGTTTGCCCGAAGTGACACCGAAGGCGCACTTTTGAGGGTTCAGTCTCATGTTGTACTTCCTAAGCCGAAGGAAGAACTTCTTTAAACTAGCAGGGTGTTCTGCTCGTTCTTTTGATTTGATTATCATGTCGTCGACATACACTTCTGCCTCCTTATGCATCATATCATATAGTAATGTTGTGGCCGTTCGTTGGTAAGTAGCCCCGGCATTCTTTAACCCGAACTGCATTACTACATAACAAAAGGTCCCCCACGGTGTAGTGAAGGAATTTTTCTCCATATCTTCTTTAGCCATCTTTATTTGATTATACCCGGAATATCCATCCATAAAGGAAAGTAGTTCATGACCGCATGTATTGTCAACTAGGATATCAATGTGAGGTAAGGGAAAGTCGTCTTTAGGACTTGCTTTGTTCAAGTCTCTAAAGTCAACACACATTCTTACTCGTCCATCTTTCTTAGGTACTGGAACAACATTGGCTAACCACTCTGGATATTCAACCACCTTAATGAAACCTACTTTCTCCTGTTTTATCACCTCGTCCCTTATCTTGAGAGACCAATCTAGTTTCATCTTCCTGAGCTTTTGTTTTACTGGCTTAGCATCTGGGTAGAGGGGAATGGAATGTTCAGCAATCTCTCGATCTATCCCCGGCATATCCTCATAGGACCAAGCGAAAACATCTATGAACTCTCTAAGGAGCTCAGTGTATTTGGACTGTTCTTCTAGGCTTAAGGACTTCCTAATTTTTAACTCTCGAGGGTTTTCTAAACTTCCTACATTAATGCTTATTGTTTCCTCCATTATGGTTGTGTGGTTTTCATGTTCTTCAACAGCTTTTATTAATTCTTTTGAGTCCATATTTTCAGCACTGTCATTGGCAAAGCAGTTCAAGGAATGGGGGGAAGAAACAGGATAAGCAAAGTTGTTCATCTTATTGAAACCAGAAGCAAATACATTGAAAGCAGACTCAGGGACTTTCCCGACAGACGCAGACTCAGACTCAGCAAAAGGAAAACTAGGACCAGACTTGACAGACTTAAAAGACTCCTCTAAAGCTATGGTGAACTCCTTTCCAGCTTCAACAACGACCCATGAGACTTCACGGCAGCTTCCGTCTTCAGTTATCAGCTTACTCGGGTCGAATCCTGGGTTGGAGAGAGCAGCAATGAGATCGTTAGCAGGATCCTTCTTGTTGTGGGCTTCCTGGCCGAACAGCAAGCCGAAGATACCCCTCCCAGCGAGATGAGTCCATTCGAGAGGTGGTTTCTTTTCCCGGCTCGGGACAAAGTATCCACCCTCTATGACCATGCAATCACTAAAAATTTCTAGACCAGCTACTGTGGTCCTCTTATCCTTCAAGTAATAGGGTTCCGGGAAACCGTAATAGGGGAAATCGTCTCCTTCTCTTATCCATTGCCCGTTGAGGGTCAAAGGATAGGGTTTGGTTTCAGAAAGTGGTGAAGGGTCATCAACTTTCCTCTTCCTAGTCGTTGTCCATTTAGCAAGCTTAATCTCTTCCTCAGTCGGAATGTACCCAAGGCCGAAAGGATAGTGGTTCTTCGGTATTAGTAGTGGGAAGTTCGGCTTCCTGTTTGGATCCCCTAAAGATTGGCCAGGGAAATACCCCATGTCCCTTAACATCGCGTTGATCTTGAGATTAGAGTAGGGGTCGAAATCGAAATGAGCTTCATCTAAACTCAGCGTGGCTACATATTCGAAGTTGTGAAACTCTTCATCCATAGAGTTTTGTTCAACTTCTAAGACAGGTGTTGCGGGAGTAACAACAGCAGAGATTTCCTCACCTCCTATGGTAATGATCTGTCCTTGAACTACCATTTTCACCTTTTGGTGCAGAGTTGAGGCCACCGCCCTGCTCTCGTGCAACCATGGTCGGCCTAACAGCAAGTTGAAAGAGGTTGGGATGTCAATAACCAAAAATTCAATGTTCCTTGTCATGTGCCCCATGGTGATTGGCAAGATCACAGAACTCAGGGTTTTTCTAGGGGAGTTATCATAGGCCCTCAGCTGAACAGTCTGTTGGGTCAAGTGTTGACGTTGTACACCCAGCTTCTGCGCGGTTCTCCAAGGGCATATGTTGACTACTGACCCGTTGTCGACTAGTACTAACGGAACAACTTTGTTAGCACACATAATAGTCAGGTACAAAGCCTTGTTATGAGCAGGTCCGTCTTGAGGTAGGTCCTCATCACCGAAGGTGATGCTATGACTTCGGGTAGTCACAAAGGCAACTATATCCTCGGGTGGAGTGTCCGAGGAGACCTCAATTCGGTTTAAGGCGTTAAGAAGTGCTTGGCGATGTGACTGGGATGTGTTTAGCAATTGCCATATGGTGAGGTCTACCTTTGTTTTCTTGAACTGCCTAAGGAATGCGTCCTCAGTAGGGGTTACCTCAGTGGTAGGCGGGTTCTAAGGTACAGGAACAGGCTGGAACAGGCTGGGATACAGGGACAGGAGCAGGAGCAGCTGGTGCAGGGGGAGTAGGGTTCCTCTGGTTGGTTCTCCCCGACCTAGTGAGAAACACAGTATCAGCTTGTTTAACTTTGGGAGTGACATCGGGTTGATGCTTCTCCTGGTTAGGAACAATCTTGTGTTGATTGCTTTCTGGGGTAGGGGTCCTTCTCGGTCGCTTGGCTTCACGAGGAAAATCTTTTCCTTGGTTGATTTTGAGGGACGCAACTTTAGGGATGACCTTCTCAATGTCAACTTTGAGGTCAGCATCCCAAAAGTCAGCCTGGTACACATCTTCTTCATCACCTTGGTACACATCCTCCTCTTCACTATCCCAAACTCCGTTGATGTTTAGCCAGGTTAGTATATAAGACTTGGGTTTTGGAGTCCCTACATCAGTGATGAAGTTAGTAGGGTCCCAGTCGACCTCGTCGACAGTGGTCATGGCGACCCCGAATGGGTTGTTCTTGTTATTAGGCTTCTGTTGGGCCGCCTTGGGTAAGGGTAGTGTCCTGTTTCGGATCATTTCCTCTATGGCGTTCTTGAGGGTGAAGCACCTCTCGGTGTCATGCCCGCGCATGCGGTGATAATTACAAAACTTGCTAGCATCCCAAGTTCTGCTTTTTACTTCAGGCTCAGCTCGAATAGGGGGCAACTCGATCTTCCCCTTCTTAAGTAGTCGATCTAGAGCTTCAGCATAAGTAGTATCGATGGGAGTGTAGGTGGTAAACTTTTGAATTGCATGAGCCTCGATGGCTTTTGGTGGGTTACTTGATGCCCCGCCGACCCTCTTGGTAGAAGTGGGATTCTTCCAACCAGATGAGATCGGGGTCTTCTCTATCTTAGCCTCCACCATCAACCCCAGCTTCTTTAGAGCTGAAAAGTCTGGGATTAACTGGCATTCCATCAAGTTAGCATATCTTGGCCTAAGCCCTTGTATGAATATTTGTATCAGGTAGTCCATAGTTACCTTGTCAGTCATCAAGACCTTTTGAGCGCTCCAACGATTGAAATAACTCATGAATGACTCTCCCTCACCTTGTTTAATTGTCGCCATGTCACTCATGGTCACATCAGCATCCTGACTAGCTGCATATTGTTGAATAAAGGCCTTATAAGTGGCCTCCCAATTCTCCTGGGTATCTACTGGCAGGGTGTAGTACCATTTCAAGACTTCATCACTCAAAGTCCACGGGAAGACATGAGCATACAGACTAGGGTCTACTTCTTTCAAGACCATCATACGCGCAAAGCTACGCACATGATGAGTGGGATTCTCCATGGGCCTAAATTTCTTTTCGGGCAAGGAGAATTTGTCAGGAAGCTTGGCCCGTGGAGCAATTGGTAAGCCAATGTCCAAAAAGTGTTCCCTGAATTGAGGGATTTGCCTTAGCATGTTTTGTAGATTATCGACCCTAGTGTCTCGAAATGGCATAAGCTGCTCATCCCGAGGTTCTATCTTTTCAGTGTGCACACTTCCATCATCATCCTCCATATCTTGTCCTATGCCTATTTTTTCATTGATTGTTTGGATAGCCTGGATGACTCCTTCTATCCTACGATCTTGTTGGTTAGACCGTGTTTCTATTAAAGTACGAATGTCCCGCACCACATCAGAAAGGTTTGCAACAGTAATGGGTTGGCCCTGAACTTCTTGATCATTAGGTTCAGCCATGAAGTTGGAAGGAATGGACACAGTATCACTTGTTGTCGATGAAGTTTGGGAAGAAGTATCGGAATCCGTATCCATGACGACAGATAGGCCTGTACTTGGTGGTGTGCACGAGATTGGTGAGAAGCTTGACAATCTTTGAGATCCAACTCTAGCCCAAGACTTGACTTTTTGTTGTTTGGGTCCTATTTTGCCTGTATGGAAATGAAAATTAGAAAAGGACAACTTCCGACACGGACCTACCCAATGCATGCCATGACCTAATGACTTATATGGGACTGCCTAATGCAAATAGTGCCTAGATGATGAATGTCCCCTTTTTTATGGACTCGCCCATTATCGGGCTTGTATGAAGACTCCTAACCTAGAATGATGTTATGAACACGAATAGGGGAGGTATTCATCAAGTCATCATAAAATTGAATCAACATTAAAATTTTAATGGACTCAGATTTAGTTAATGACCTGATAGACACCTTAGGGGTCAAAGATTACTTAGGGTTGAGTAAAGTCAAACTTGAATCTCAGACCTAGTCAAACCTCTCTAACTTGGGCTTAAGAGAGACCTTTTGGGCCTATTTTAATCTTGTTTGAATATTACTCAAATTAAAGTAATATTTGAGGGAGATGCAAATACGGACCAACTCATTCTACGATGAAATGCACAATTAGCACATAACTGGCACATTTTTTTTTTGAAAAAAAAAATGAAGAAGAAGAAGGAAATGCACATAGCATACAAATGACAGATGCGCTTGAGCCATGGTTCTACATTCAATGGTTTAAGGTTAGGTTTGTAGAGGACAAGCATACTCATGTCTCTCACGTGCCACAAATTCTATGGAGTTCATAGTAATGTGACCCGTGTGTTTCTCGCAAAATTAAGGGGAAATGTAAATTCATAATCCCAAAAAATTTGGAGTGCTTCATGAGTGGGAAAGTTACTTGCAATCTTCTTGAAATGTGGAGTTCATTTCTTTATGAAGTCGGAAGTAAACTTTTCCCAAAAGGGAAAATTGGGATGATCCTAAACGATGCCTTTGAGTTCATCGCGATTTATCAAAGAAATCGTGATGTAGGCCCGTATGCTTGATGCCTAATTAAATAACAACAATTAAAAGAACTAATTTCTCCCTTCTAGTAAAATATTTAAGAAACCGATTTTTCAAGTTTTACTCCCTTAAAGTAAGTTCCCAGTGGAGTCGCCATTTGTAGGACCCGGGAAAAAAACTTCCAACCGTGCCCTACGCGATATATGGCGAGTCGAAAGAGGTGTCTAGTCTTTAAGGGATTTAATTGAATTTTTATAAATTAAAAATGCTCACATGAAATGTTTGAACTTTATTATGAACATTAAAATTTACAATTTTCCCGAAATAAATAAGGAAACCGAAAAAAGATCAGAAATAATTTGCATGAAAATCAAGGCAGCCGGGGAATGACCCGGTCATCATCCCAGCGCCATCTTTGATCCGCTCAAGGCGTCGAAATGTGATCCCGGGCTTTTCCCGAGCGCTTGGATTGAGTGGGCTCGGGCCAACAATGCAGTTCGCATGTGGTGCTCGCTATTGGACCGAGGCCACCAGTCTTTTTCATTTGCGATTTCCGGTATTCGAACCATTTCGGGAAATAAATAAATTTTAAAATTCGAATAAACACCACATTCCAAATGAATCAGATTTAATCAAATTTAATTTTTTAGGAGTCGCCAATTAATTTTTAAGAGAATTAATAAACTCGAATTTTCCATGACTCCGCGTAACCGCGAACCATGAGATTTGGATCCGGGGGTAAGGTTACGAATTCGAAAGTAAAAACCTTCGAATCCGCCCGTTCAAAGAACGGACTCTACTAGATCGGTTTATTAGAGAAAAGAGTAGAAGAGGATAATTAATTAGATTGATTGATGTTATTTAAATGCATGCGGAAAATAAATGCGATAATAAAAAAAAGAAAGCGATAAAATGAAAGCGATAAACAAAAGAATGCATATGAACAAAGAAAGAATTAAAATTATTCTTTCAAGTAATCAGATTCAGATTAATCATGACCAAAGTTAATGTCAGCATTACGATATTATGGGTGATTACAAGAAAATAATAACGAGAAAATGAAAATGCCAGAATGAAAATGCCAGAATGCATGTATGCAAATGAGAGAGGGAGAGAAGAAGAGAAATCCACCTAGTGTCAATACTCCCAGGTGGTTTCGGTGTGAGAAATGAAATGAGAGATGTGGGTATTTATAGGGTTGGTGAGTGAGGAAAAAAAATGAAAATTTGCTGAATATAGCTAGGAGCTAAATACAGCTAGGGGCTAAACATAGCTAGGAGCTAAAAATAGCCTAGAGGCAGACCAGCCTGGCGTGAATTCCAAGGCCAGCTTGCGTTGCACGCGACCCGAGGACGCAGATCCGGGTGAATGGGCTGCTCATGGGCGCACCCGCATGATGCCGGCTGGGCAAATGGGCAGCGTGCAGACCCGCCCAATGCCGTGGTCCACACGCTACCGGCCGCCACCTTCTCCTCTTGGGCCTGTTCTGATTTTGGGCCTATTTTGTGGGTTGTTTTTTTGTGGTGTTTTCTTCTCTCATTTTTGCATTTCAAGCATAATTGGCATTTTATCTAAAATAAAAATAAAATAAAGAGAAATACTAGGAAATAAAAATTACAAAATTACAAAGACACTTTTTGGGTGTCTACAATTTGTTTACGTTGGAACATAATATCGGATTTAAAAATGATATTATATACTTAATACATAAGATTATATAGTCGTTAGCATTAAAAACATATTCTTAGTTTCAACGCAGTTCGTGGTGTCCGTGCCACGGTCCGTGTTGCCTCAATACGACCTGTGTTGAGCCCATAATTGTTACTATGCTATTCTGGAGACCAGCACGACCCGTGCTTGTCTCATGAGCACCCGTGTTGATCATATTCTTATTGTTTATTTTATATATGATCATCATGCTTGTACCACATGATTTCTCATGATATATAATCTTCTTATACTCTTCAAATAATTCCAACAACACACTGTAGACACCGAATTTTGTACCGAGACAAGCGCACAAATCAGGAGTAACAAGAAAAGAGGCTAGAAGAAAAGCCAAGCCACTGGGCTTCTATTAATCAAGAGTTACTGAGCCAACCCACCACAAAAAGCCTTCATTTTCCACCCTTTCCACATACATATGCCCACCATTTCGAATCCCATTTTTTCCACAAGTCATGTTAGCCGTATTTCTTTTGATGAGAGTAAAGTACACATCATAAGCTTTCCAACGCCTTTTGAATTGCCTCAATCGGAGTCCGGATGAAAGAGTTATGGCCGTTTGAAGATCCGGCCCACTAGCTGAAACAAAACCCGCACGGGTTTTAATCAACAGAGATGGCCTAGAACCAGAGCCAGCCCAAGGCGCGCCCCAGCCCAGTCACTTCAAAACCCGCACGGGTTTTCTACCATCTGAAGTGCGTCGTTTTGCCTCGTCCACGTCAGCGATCCGTGTGTGGGTATTTTAAAACCCGCGCGGGTTTTATCTTCCAGAAGCTGGCGCCAATGTCTTGATCATCCCCCTGATTTTAGCTCATGTGCCTTGACTATTCTGCCTTTGACTTGGATAGCCCGCACGGGTTTTATGCTTGCATGAATGGAGGGCATGATCCAAGCGATGTGTCCCCTCCATTTCCCTCCTAAACTTGACCTCCTCCAACTATAAATATCCCTTCATTCTTCCACTCATTTCACCAACAACTCTCATAATCCACCACCATTATTCTCATTTCATCCATTATGACTCCCACCAACTATCATCATAATCCTACCTACACTCTCCTAAACTCTCTCTATTATCAAGCATTCTCATCAACTAACACCATTATTCTACCCTCATCTCATCAACAATCATCCCTTATTCTACCGAATTTCCATCACTCCCTTAAAATTCCCTCATCCATAATCACTCTCTAAACCTCTCCTAATCACTTTTGTCACATCCATATCATCACCCTAATACCATTTCCTAAACCACTTCTATCTTTCCATCAAAGTCCAAAGGCAAGGCAAAGTCAAGGATTTCAAACCGGCACATTCGGGCTCCTAAATCAAAAGAGGTTCGATTCATTGCTTTCTTATTGTCATTGTTTAAATCATGTAATTCGTACTTTAATTCCATTACTTATGCATATTTTGTAAACTAAAAACCTCATTTTATATTGCATGATGATGAATATAATTTCGTGAAATTAATTAAACTTCTCCCGCTCTTTTTCATTTTAATGTCAATTTTAGTAGAGTCTGTTTTCTAACAGGCGAATTCGAGAGTTCTTATAATTCTCGAATTCGTAACCTTACCCCCGAACTTAGAATCGGGTTTCGCAGACCGGAGTTATTTTTATTGTTTTTACGGTTTGTTGGTTTCCTTAAATCGGCTGGCGACTCTTAATTCTTTTATAACCCGTTTAATTATTTTAAACATCCGAATTTACACCAAAATATTTAAAAATGGTTTAATATTTTCCACACACTTATCCAAGGTTAAAACCGAGAGAAAATGGGAAAGAAGTTGATAAAATCCCCCGCGGGTTTTATCCATTTTAACCCATCTTCTCTGGCCCACAAAAGCGCACGGTCCGGCTCATGGAGTATTAAAACCCGCGGGGGTTTTAATCCTCTATGGCGGCCCGTTTGCCTTCTGTTGGGCTTGGATCTGGTATTTGGGCCAATATTGAATTATTTTTAAAGTATTTCGGTGTAATTTCGAATGGTTAAATAATAAAAATGAATTTATAAATAAATAAAGTTTCATCACCTCGAAAATGAATTTCATAAAGTAAAAATATCCTTATTTAAGGATTAAGTAACCTTAGTCGACTCCCGATCACTTAAGTATCGCATCCGAGAACAATTTCCCCGAACGGGAATTTTCCGGGTCCTACAGATTGGCGACTCCACTGGGGAGTTAAACTTAAAAAGAGGGTAAGACTTGAAAAAAACGAATTAATTTGAAATTGTAAAAGGGAGAGGTTGATTTATTTCGCGATTTTATAATTCTTTTTAGGCATCCTTTGCATACCGGGCCACTAATCGCGTCTTTTGACACGTTAGCACAAAGGTGACGGTTAAGTTATACCTAGGTGATTCCCTCGAGAGCGGGTATGCCACTACTTGTGTGATGCACTCTACATCGCCAAGCATTTGGTCTCTCCTCTCCCCACGTTACACTCAAAGGGCTTCATTGAAGTTCTTTGAGCAATATCTCGCACACCTTACCTAACGGTATGGGGTACGGAGAGGAAAACGTGCGGTAGGCCATGTAATCCAACCATAGAAAAATCTATGAACATAGAACCTTGGTTTAGGGTATCCCCTCATGTTGTATGCTATGTGCTATGTGCTACCCCTTCCCTTTCTTTCTTCTTTTGTTTTAGAGTCGACCCTAGTTTAGAGGTTTTGTTTTAGTCCATATAAAATTCATTGGGTTGAGGAAATGATTATTTATTAATTAGAATAAGTGACTCCAAAAGCATCATGGTTAGCCCAAGTGGAAGGGCTCATTTATGCTTGAAGGGTAATTATTTTAATTAATAAATAAAAATCGACTCACCTTTGATGATATTATATGGCCCTTTACAAAATTCTCCTAACAAAGGTTCAAAAAATTAATTAAAAAGTCCAACAAAGTTAATGGATATTGTTTTAGACTGTATAATAGTCACTAGGCTTGAGTAAATTAATTTATCGATTTAATTAATATCCATCATATTTATGGTCGGCCCGTTGTTAGGCCCAACCATATTGGATTTGTCAATTAAGCCCATGAATTAATTATAACTCGCTTATTGTTGGTTTTATCCAATCCTTTACAATATCCGTTTTCCTTGAATAAATAAATAAAGCTTGTTGTATGCTATTTGTAAATGTGTGTCTGTATGTTGGGTCTTCATTAGAGTCGGACCTAAGTTTGAGATATTGTTTTAGTCTGCGTAATAATCGTTGGGTTTGAGAAGAAATAAGTTTATAAACTCGATTAATTAACCTTAAATTTTACGGTCGGCCCGGTGGCGAGGCCCATCCATTTTAAAGGTTAGTTATCCTTGTTTATCGATTCATTTTAACTCACCTTTGATGATTTTATTCGGCCCTTCTCAATATTCTCTTACTCATGGTCCAAAGAAAATTGATTAATAGTCAAACAAAGTCAGTGTGTGTTCTAGCCCGCATAATAGTCTCAAGGTTAAAGAAAATAAATTTATAAACTTGATCATTAAGTCTAACAAATCCATGGTCGGCCCGTTGTTAAGCCCATCCATGGTGGAATTAATAATTGAGTTTATAAGTCTGTTTTGACTCGCCTTTTGACGGCTTTATTCGGTCCTTTACAACATCCACTTTCCATGAGTTAAATAAATAAATGTGTTGCGTCACAAAAAAAAAATAAAAAAACGGGTCGTCAGTTTTGTCGAGCATTATTATAGTCCGCATAATAGCCAATAAAGCTCGAGTTGTCTGAGTTGTTGGGCCAAGTTACGGATTCTCCTTAAAACGGTCGGCATGTGGATTAGGCCCATCCGAATTGAGAAACACTGACTTGTGCTTTCCAACTTTTGTCGACTCGCTATATTTGACTTTATCCGGCCCTTTATAATGCTCTTGTTGTAAAAAATTGTTGTTGAGTTGCTTCATGGGTCAGTGTATAGGTGTCTTACATGTTAGGAGATAT
This sequence comes from Portulaca oleracea, assembly GCA_029582165.1. NCBI lineage: Eukaryota > Viridiplantae > Streptophyta > Magnoliopsida > Caryophyllales > Portulacaceae > Portulaca > Portulaca oleracea. Next base: position 14,510,786 of record CM055870.1, read on the forward strand.
CATATATGGTCTAGTAAACCCAGTTCATAGACGAGTCTTTGTTTCAGAGTCTACATTTAAATGTCTTTCAGTCCTTAGAAAGTCTCATACAAGGTCGTGTCATATGTGAATCTTTTCTTAAGTCAATATGTGTGTTTTGTTTTTGTGAAAGTCTAAACCTTTGTCATGGGTGAGTCTTTAGTCTAAGTCATAAGTGGGTCTTTTCCTGGGTTAATGCGTGTTTGTCTCTTTTAGAAAGTCTAGTGTAAACCCGAGTCATGGGTGAGTCTTTGGTCTAGGTGATCATAAGTGAGTCTTTTCCTGGGTTAATGCGTGTTTGTCTCTTTTAGAAAGTCCAGTCTAAACCCAGGTCATGGGTGAATCTTTGTTTTAGAGTCAGGATATAAGTCTCTTGCATTCTTTAGAAAGCATCATGTAATGTTTAGGATGAATCTTTGTGTTAGCGTCTGCATGTAAGTGTCTTGCATTCATTAGAAAGCATCATATAAGGTCAGGATGGGTCTTTGTGCTAGTGTCTGCATGTAAGTGTCTTGCATCCTAGAAAGTCTCATATAGAATCATAAGTCATGTAAACCCATGTCATGGGTGAGTCATTTTCCAGAGTCAACATATGAATGTCCTGCATTATAGAAGTCTCCTATAGGGTCTACGTCATGCAAATCCATGTCCTGGGTGGGTCGTTAAGTCTTTTTTTTAGCATGTAAGCGTTCGTCGTTTTTTAGAAAGTCCCATATAGGTTCATAGGTCATGAATACCTATGTCGTAGGCGAGTCTGTGTCTAAAGTCATCATGTAAATATCTGTCTTTTTTAGAAGTCTAGGAAACCCATGTCGTGGGTTAGTCTTTCCGGGTCAGCATATAGACATTTGCACTTTAGGAGGTCTCATGTAGACTCATGTCATTGGTCAATCTTTTCCCTGAGCCGGCATATAGAGGTCTTGCATCCTAGGAAGTCTCATCTATATCAGTTAGCACTTTCAAACCCATGTCCTGGGTGAGTCTCTCCCGCGTCAGCATATAGGCGATTTTTATTTTCATTTCAGGAAGTCCATGTAGGTTATTTAGGTCATGCATGCTCTGGGATGGGTTTTTCTTCATTTGTCTAGTGTCATGGTCAAGGCCTGAGCTAACCCTAAAGGGAATATTTGGATGATGAGAAATTCTGCAGCTACCATAGATCCCGAGGGAACAACATAGAGCATTGTTAGACTTTGGAGCACATGATCCATTCAGGGAAACTGCCCCCACCGAAAGCAGCACAGAGGACCAAACATAACATGGATTCCCCATACGAGGACAAGGAGGGCACATCATCAAAGGAGCTTTAGAAGTAGCTACAGTCTTGGTTGTCAAGCATTTCATGCTTAGAGTCTGTTAGAGTCAGTTCTTCATTCATTTATTTGCTCTTGTTGCTATGTGATCAAACAGAATTTCGTGCTTGTGCTTTTGACTTGAGATGAGAAGTTCTCTCATCTATCCATCATCCATGCAAACCAAGTCTGAGAAATTCATCTTCTCTTATCCTTCCATCTTTGTCATTTACCTCGTTTTAATCCTTCAGTTTTCTTGAATCCAGGGTTAGTGAGATGAAGAGAGAAATTCAAAAAAAAATTGATTAAAAAAAAAGAGTGAAAAACTATAGAATGGCTGGTTTGAAAACCTCATTGAGGGAACCCGGGCAAAAGGAGAGAGTAAAAATTGATTGAGAGAAGTCAGCCTGCACTTTCCATCCAACAGGCTGAGCAAAAGGAGAGAATGTCATCAAGAAAGACCAAATCTAAAAGTGAACGCTCCCCATTGGAAATGTCGCAGCTTAACCAAATGTGCCGAGGACAGGGGGCTACCGCCTCATCACCCACATCACCATCTATGTCACCTGTTACCTTCCCATTTTCCCACAACATCTATCATCTACATCTCTATCCCAAGTTCCCATTCATCCCTCTTTGCGTCACTCATAAAAGGCATCGTTCAAAAAAACCTTAGCCTTGTTCAACCCAATCATTCTCCTCATGACCAATCCATATCTACTCAAAGCCAAAAGGTGTGTTGTGACTAATGTCATCAAAAGGAGAATAGGAGTCAACCCTTGAAGAAAGAGTTTGAAAAAAGAAAAAGGTTTGTTGTGACCAATCTCATCAAAAGGAGAATAAGAGTCAACCCATGAAGACAGGGTTTGAAAAAAGAAAAAAGTGAAAAAAGTGAAAGCAAAAGAAAAAAGGTGAAAAAACAGTGAAAAAAAAAGCTGAGATAGATAGCAAAAAAAAAACAAAAAAGTTGAGAAAAAGAAAAAAAAAAGGAGGAAATGGAGGAAAGCAAAGAGAAATGAAAGATGAAAAGAGGATTAGAAAAGAATAAAGAAAAGAGAAGGCGAAAATAAGAGTCACGCACACCTCAGCCTTCTATAACCTTCACAAACCTTTCATAACCTACATCATCCACACACTTCAGCCTTCTATAACCTTCACAAACCTTTCATCCATCCATAACCTACATATGAACCCTCAAACCTTCATAACCATCTTTTCGAACCGTTAAGCCTTCCTCGAGGCACTATCCATTAAAGTTGCGCTTAAAGAACTACGACTGGCCTGATTCCACCTTGGATACGTAGGAAAACCTCTTTGAGGCCCGGCCGCTACAAGGAGCATCCTTTGTCCTCAAAATGTTGGTCTTTGAGAGAAAAAAAAAAGAAAAAAAAGAGGCTAGCCTGCAAACCCGTCAGGGCAGGTTAGGCAAAAGGAGAGTGAGAGAATAAGAGAGGCTAGCCTGAAGACCCGTCAGGGCAGGTTAGGCAAAAGGAGAGGAAACCCTGGATTTTATCTTTCATCATCATCAACCCTCTATCTTCCTTCTGTCAGACTTGGACATCATTCCATAACCATGTTCCAACCTTTTCTCAAGAGATGATGTCTGTTCCATTTGACTATCTCTTCAAGACACGATCATTCTTGAGTGTCTCCCTATCTCATTCGTCAATAACGTCTCATCTACCATCCCTTTCAACCCTTTCTTAAGAGATGTTGTCTGTCCCATTTGACCATCTCTTCAAGACACGATCATTCTTGAATGTCTCCCTATATCATTCATCAATAAAGTCTCATCTACCATCCCTTTCTCTAGAGATGATGTCTATCCCATTTGACCATCTCTTCCCCCTTTCAAGATACGATCATTCTTAAGTGTCTCCACATCCCATTCACCATCGTCCACCATCTCTTTCCCCAAACACTTCATAACCGACCCTTTCAACCCATCTCACCCTCTGAGGACTTTTCAGCTCATTCATTAATGCAAGTATGAGGCTCTGTGTGGCTTATTGCTCAACAAGAGCAAACGTCGTCTACATCAGATCAACGGCTAACTGGCAACCACATGATCATGAATAGACTCAAAAAAAAGCTACTCCAGACTGGGGGCTCGCGCTACCTTTGTGGCATCAGCTTCAAAGAGGGACACTTACTCCCTATCCTACAAGGTTTCGTATCTTCATTCTCATAGACATCCTAATAGTGGTCTCATCAAGAAAAAAAAAGAGAGAGAAAAAAAAAGAAAGAAAAAAGAAAGAAAAAAGAAAAAAAAAAAGAAAAGAGGGGCTAACTTGAAAACCCTTTGGGCAAGTTAGGCAAAAGGAGAGATTGAGACTCACTACTAAGGACTATGCCTCTTCCTATTCTATGGTCCCCATGCATCATCTCGCCAATCCACTAAGGGCTTACAAATCTCCAAGGTGCTCTCCAAAGCAGGACAGTGTCATCGAGAGTCTACGCCAAACCGGGGGCTTGTCATACATCATCATACATTTGCAAGCAATCAAGGTCATCTACATGATCATTCAAGAAACACATCCTTCAGGCATGTTTCCTCCATTATTGTTCCCTATCCCGTGGATCGAAACATTACTCGTCCTAAATTTTCCTGAAGTTCCCCACGAGTGGCCTTAATCCTTAGAAAGTATTATCTTAGGGAGTCATGGTTTTAGGAAAGCATTGTCTTAGAAAATCATTGTCCTAGAGAGTCTTTGTCAGGGGGGTTGTCTGCATGTAAAGTTGCATGTATAGGAGCATAAAAGCATCATGTGTCTATCTTGTCTAGGCATAATAGGTTTGCATTGCATCCATATGTCATGTCATAGTCACATAGAGTCAGTTTTTCTTGCATAGAGTCAGTTTGTCTTGCATAGAATCGGTCTGTCATGCATAAAGTCAATAGTCATGCATTGCATGTATAAAGGCATGAAGCATCATGTGTGAGTCTTGTCCATGAGTCATGTCAAAGTCATAAATAGTTAGTCAATGGTCATTCATTGCATAAAAGCATCATGTGTGTGTCCTGTCTAAGCATAATAGGTTTGCATTGCATCTATAAGTCGTGTCAGGGCCTCATTTAGTCAATCTGTCATGCATCAGGTCAGTCTGTCATGCATTGAGTCAGTCTATCATGCGCATTGAGTCAGTCTGCATTGAGTCGATGCATCGTATCAGGTATGGTAGTCATGCATCAAGTCAGTCTATTATGTATCAAGTTAGTCTGTTGTATATCGAGTCAATTTGTCATACATACAGTCAATGCATGAGTGCATAAATGCTTGTGTCAAAAAAAAAGAAAAAAAAAAGAAATGCATTGTTTGTGCAAAAGTTTAGTAGACTAGTTGCATGCATACCTGCACCTCTGAAAATAAAAATAAAAAAAGAGAAAGAAGAAGAAGCAAGGAAGTGCTACATCGTTGCTCCAAAACGCAACACAGGGGGGCTGTTCAAGCCCATATGCTATCTCAATTAGACCGGTCAACATGGTTTCCAGTCACTAAGAGCAAGATTAGAGCAATCTTTAATCCAACTCTTGTTGGACAAGTTAGCATCCAGTCAAGTCATGCATCGTCAACCAGACACGAATGGCGCATGTCCGACATGAAGGACAGAATCTTCACTTGACTAGTACGAATCAACGACCGGGCAAATTCAAGAATCCATTCCCCATAGTGAAATTTTGGCACCTATGCGCCTGAAGCAAAATTTAAGGAAAATAGACAAAGTTTCGGTGAAGTTCCTCATCATTAAATTGCCATTATCCAGAGCCGCCGGCAGAGCTCGCACTAATAAGAGTCACCAACATCGGAAAATCCGACCGCCTCGAAAATCCGTGGGCACCACCAATCGCCGGGAAAATCCAACACCTCGGAAAATCCGTTGGGCATCGTCATCAATCTGCTAAACAGGTAATTCTCTATATCTCCAGCCATTGTTCAAAATGATCTGACATTCTGCTTTGGTTTCTGTGCAGGGAGCCATCACTGACACCAGGTCGCCGCTAAAAGGTGTCGTCATCATCCATCATCCGGGCGCCACATAAAAGAGCGCCGACAGCATCCATCTTCCGATCGCCACATAAAAGAGCACCGACGTCATCCATCCACACAACCCAAAACCGATGGCCCTAAGACTGCGGCCCCGAGATTTCCCTAACATTCAGGTTGCCACATAAAAGAGCACCATCACCCAGTCGCCGCTGAAAGGGACCATCCATCTTCAGCTTGCCGTATAAAAGAGCACCATCATCGGGTCGCCGCTAAAAAGGGACCATCTGTCATCCGGTTGCCGCGTAAAAGAGCACCATCAGTGACAGTCGTCAAACGGTCGCCACCTAAAGGCCTCCAACGATGTCGTCAACGACAGTCGTCCAACGGTCGCCACCTAAAGGCCTCCAACGATGTCGTCAGCAGCAGTCGTCCAAACGGGTTCCACATAAAGGGCTCCAACGACATTCTCAGCATCAGTCGTCCAATGGTTACCACCTAAAGGGTACCGACGATCTCATCATCAGCATCTCCAGTCGTCCAATGGTTGCCACCTAAAGGTTTCCGACGATCTCATCATCATCAACATCTTCAATCGTCCAACGGTTGCCACCTAAAGGCCTCCAACGACATCACCAACATCTTCAGTCGTCCAATGGTTGCCACCTAAAGGCCTCCAACGACATCACCAACATCTTCAGTCGTCCAACGGTTGCCACCTAAAGGCCTCCGGCGACACCATCATCAGCATCAGTCATCTAACGGTTGCCACCTAAAGGCTTCTGACGACATGAAAGCGACCATCTTCATTCAGGACGCCGTTTAATGGCATCATCTTCGCAGAAGACCACCGACAGCACCCATCTTCAAGTCAGACGTCAAGCAGTCACCATCTCAGGCTACTTTGACCTTCGTCCTCTTCAGACTGGATCAAAGTGGGGGCTCTCTGTAGACACCGAATTTTGTACCGAGACAAGCGCACAAATCAGGAGTAACAAGAAAAGAGGCTAGAAGGAAAGCCAAGCCACTAGGCCTCCATCAATCAAGAGTTACTGGGCCAACCCACCACAAAAAGTCTTCATTTTCCACCCTTTCCACATACATATGCCCACCATTTCGAATCACATTTTTTCCACAAGTCATGTTAGCCGTATTTCTTTTGATGAGAGTAAAGTACACATCATAAGCTTTCCAACGCCTATTGAATTGCCTCAATCGGAGTCTGGATGAAAGAGTTATGGTCGTTTGAAGATCCGGCCCACTAGCTGAAACAAAACCCGCACGGGTTTTAATCAACAGAGATGGCCAAGAACCAGAGCCAGCCCAAGGCGCGCCCCAGCCCAGTCACTTCAAAACCCGCACGGGTTTTCTACCATCTGAAGCGCGTCGTTTTGCCTCGTCTACGTCAGCGATCCGTGTGTGGGTATTTTAAAACCCGCACGGGCTTTATCTTCCAAAAGCTAGCGCCAATATCTTGATCATCCCACTGATTTTAGCTCATGTGCCTTGACAATTCTGCCTTTGACTTGGATAGCCCGCACGGGTTTTATGCTTGCATGAATGGAGGGCATGATCCAAGGGATGTGTCCCCTCCATTTCCCTCCTAAACCTCACCTCCTCCAACTCATTTCACCAACAACTCTCATTTCATTCTCTAAACCTCTCATAATCCACCACCATTATTCTCATTTCATCCATTATGACTCCCACCAACTATCATCATAATCCTACCTACCCTCTCCTAAACTCTCTCTATTATCAAGCATTCTCATTAACTAACACCATTATTCTACCCTCATCTCATCAACAATCATCCCTTATTCTACCGAATTTCCATCACTCCCTTAAAATTCCCTCATCCATAATCACTCTCTAAACCTCTCCTAATCACTTTTGTCACATCCATATCATCACCCTAATACCATTTCCTAAACCACTTCTATCTTTCCATCAAAGTCCAAAGGCAAGGCAAAGTCAAGGATTTCAAACCGGCACATTCGGGCTCCTAAATCAAAAGAGGTTCGATTCATTGCTTTCTTATTGTCATTGTTTAAATCATGTAATTCGTACTTTAATTCCATTACTTATGCATATTTTGTGAACTAAAAACCTCATTTTATATTGCATGATGATGAATATAATTTCGTGAAATTAATTAAACTTCTCCCCGCTCTTTTTCATTTTAATGTCGATTTTAGTAGAGTCTGTTTTCTAACAGGCGAATTCGAGAGTTCTTATAATTCTCGAATTCGTAACCTTACCCCCGAACTTAGAATCGGGTTTCGTAGACCGGAGTTATTTTTATTGTTTTTACGGTTTGTCGGTTTCCTTAAATCGGCTGGCGACTCTTAATTCTTTTATAACCCGTTTAATTATTTTAAACATCCAAATTTACACCAAAATATTTAAAAATGGTTTAATATTTTCCACACACTTATCCAAGGTTAAAACCGAGAGAAAATGGGCAAGAAGTTGATAAAAACCCCGCGGGTTTTATCAATTTTAACCCATCTTCTCTGGCCCACAAAAGCGCACGGTCCGGCCCATCGAGTATTAAAACCCGCGCGGGTTTTAATCCTCTATGGCGGCCCGTTTGCCTTCTGTTGGGCCTGGATCTGGTATTTGGGCCAATATTGAATTATTTTTAAAGTATTTCGGTGTAATTTCGAATGGTTAAATAATAAAAATGGACTTATAAATAAATAAAGTTTCATCACCCCAAAAATGAATTTCATAAAGTAAAAATATCCTTATTTAAGGATTAAGCAACCTTAGTCGGCTCCCGATCACTTAAGTATCTCATCTGAGAACAATTTCCCCGAACGGGAATTTTCCGGGTCCTACACACACACATATATACTCCCTCCGTTTCATTTTAACTACCATCTTTGGAAATTATGCGGTCAATTATTGAAAATTTTGACCATAAATTTTTCATTATATACAATAATTTGTTATGTAAAAATACTACCATTAGATTGGTTAAGAAAAATTCTTTCTTAAAAGTATAATATTGTAATTGTTAATAAAATATTATGTGAAAAATTATTAATTAAAGAATAATATTGAAGAACATGTCAGTCAACGAAGTGACAAGTAATACGGAACATAGTGATTTTGAGGCTTTCGAGCTTTGACAAATGCTATAAGGGATTTCCAAAGTTATTGAATTCGTCAATACGGTTTGTGCTTCTTTCTCTATTTGTCTTGGCTTCTTCCTTTTCAGTTTTTCATCCTCTACGTTAATGATGATCCAAGTTAAAAGATACTAGTCATGTGATAAATCTGCAGGTTAACTCTCCCCAATACAAAAAAAAAAAAATAGATTTTGAGGAATTTTGCGTTGTACCCTTAAGTGTTCATCAGTTAGAAGCAATATATACTTGGGAGTAAGTTTATAACCGAACCGACCCGACTTGTAAGTCGCTCAGGTTTGACTCGGTCAAAGCTTGGCTCGAGCTTGGTTTGACGAAAGCTACCGAGTTGAGCCCGAGCCTAGGGGGCTCCACTCGATTAGGCACGCTTAGTATTTTAAGTAAGAAGTAGACGACGCTCTATGAATATTGGTAAATTTAATATTAGAGTATACATTTAATATTAGAGTATACATTTGGATGTCTAACATTTAATATTAGAGTATACATTTGTTGTTTTTGGTTATTTTTTAGTTAAGCTCCGCAATTTCAAGTGTTAATGATTAAAATTTTCTTGATTATCCTCTTATTGTAAAAAAAATGTTATTTTCTAGTTAAATTCAATAAATATTTAGAACTTTATTTGATTTTTTATTTTAATTTGGAAAGTTTTAAACTTAAAAAATAAAACACAACCGAGCCAAGCCCGAGTCTAAATTTTCAAGGCGAGCTTCAATCCTTGACTTTAAAAGTTCGCACTTAAGAAATAAAACACAACCGAGCCAAGCCCGAGTCTAAATTTTCAAGGCGAGCTTCAATCCTTGACTTTAAAAGCTCTGTGAACTTCGCATTGAGTTTTCCTAACCTAGCCGAGCATGAGCCTAGGGGGCTCGGCTCGAGCTCGGCTCCTTTGCACCCGTACTTGGGAGCGACTTGCACAGCGTGCTTACGAGCTCTTTGATCGAGAAGGATAGCAACAGACCAATAATGAATTAAGAATTAGCCTCGATAATATTCCTAACTCTTTTTATTGATTTGCACAACCTAACAAAAATCCAGATTGATGCATAAAGATGTTGTTCAACTGATTTGGCAAAGGGACGTCCCTGTTTTGGAAGTCATGTAGAAGGAACACAAGGCTATCTAGTGTTAGGATCAAAGAGCACTCAAGCAACCACAAACAATAGGAAATAATAGTGGAAAAGAAATAAAAAATTGACACCAGAGGTTTAACGTGGAAAAAACCCAAAGCGGGAAAAAAACCACGGAATCAATGCACTAGTAATAGGAGGATTACAATTACACATGTGTTTCTCTCTATATCACTTGATGATTTAGGGGGAAGATTTGACCCCTACATACATATATATATATATATATATATATATATATATATATATATTAGTGGTACAAGGGAAACTAGCTAGGTTATAATAATAAAGAAAGTTGTCGCAGAAAGAAAAAATATGCAAAAAGAAAACATCTTCAAAAAAGAATGCTTTCCTTCTTTCTCTTTATTTTTCACTTGGTCTCCATACACAACAGCTAAGTCTAGATTTTGGGGTGGCTCCCAGGTTATTATTGCAAAAATTGATATAGAAACACCTAGTAAGTGATAATACCTTGTAAGTGATATATAGTACGCCATAAATTTTATGTTTCTTTCTTATATGGAGAAGTTATGTTCTATTTTATGGATATATTAACTTTGTTTATATATGAACATGTGATAATACTCTATAGAAGTTACGATGATGGGTAATAATTTTATGATTTGTAGTCTTGCTTAGTTTACTTTCTTAATGAATATGTGACTAATTTGGTAATTCTTTTATGGACGTCAATTAATGTATGAAAATTTTTTGTGTATAAATTTAATTTAGGGAAATTCCATATGGTAGGCATCAGTTATTGTATATTTCAAGTTGTCGACACTTTTTTTTATATTCCAAATGGTAGGCTTAATTGACAAGCAATTCCATCTCGTAGGCATTGAATTAACATCCGTTAAAAATTTAAAAAAAAAAAAAAGAAAACGAAAATACAAAGAATGAGGAAACAGAATGCACAGAGAACCTCCTAGAAGAGGGCTGAAGACGACGCCCAGAAAGTCGAGGTTCGACTCACCGGTCGTCGGTCGCCGTCATCGCTCGGGCTCCGTCGTCACTGAAGGGTGTTTAGTCCCATTTTAGGGGCTAAATACCACTCGTTTACGCCCAAGTCTATTCCCGTTCCCTAATAAAATGGTTATTTATTACGTGTTTTGTGATTTTTAGGTATTTAGTTCGGAGAATAATAAAAGGGGGGCGAAGTTGCGAAAAAGGGCGATAACTCGGTCATCCCGAGACCTTTGGAGCTGATTTGTTGCCGTGGTGAAGACCCGGGATGCATGGGAGACCAATCATGCCTAAAAGAGAGGGAGTTCGGGCCAAAAGGCTAAGTATGGGGGCATCCATGTTCGTAGCATTCGCTACAACGATTTGCGACCGCCACGCCTTTACTTGGTGGAAGATCAATTGAAGACCGTGGCGTTAGCGCTACGAGCCCGTGAAGGTTCGCCCAAGACCGTAGCGGTCGCCGCTACGAAGGTGTAGCGAACGCCACGATAAAGCCAATTTCCCGATTTTCACCGACGGTCATAGCGTTGCTCGCACGCTTCGTAGCGTTCGCTACGGATCATTGACTAGGTCGCGACGCTGGGCATAGCGGACGCCTTGGAGCTGCCGAGAGTTAGAGTTTTCGCCTGTCTTGGGTCGTAGCGAACGCTACGATGCCCGTAGCGGTCGCGACGACCCTTTTTCCAGCATAATTTTAGGCCAAAACGACTGTGTTTTGGCCCTTCTTCCCCTTTTGTTTAAATAGCCCGTCTTGGTGCATGAATGGGGGATGGATTATCTAATCTAGGGAGATATCTAGGACTAGCTAGGGCATCTAGGTTTAGACTTAGATTTTATTTTCAGTTTGTAATTAGTAGATTTTAGAGGGAAATTAGTGAGAGATTAATCTAGGGTTTTGGAGATTTGAGTTTATTATTGAAGATTTGGGGATTCAATCAATTGAGAGATTGTTGGATCATCTTTTTATTGCTTTCCATTGTTCATCTACAACATTTTGATAAGTATTCTCTTCCCTTAACTCTTTATTTAATTACTTTGCTAATTACTTTGCTTGTTCTTAATTTCCTTACTTGCTATTTCATTGTTCTTGTTTGTCTATGGTTGTTGATTTCTCCATCATGTCTAGAGGCTAATCTTTCTTGAGATGAGGGGGTGATTAAGGCTTTAATGAATTTTGGCTAAGGTGTTTATTGATTAAAGTGTGTTTTAGTTGGAGGAGTCTATTTCCACTTAGTGTCTTCTCATTGGGGGTGGCGGTTCAAGGTCCGAGAGCTCTTTGAATCGTTATACACTCAATGGGAAGTCTAGAGTGGGATAGTTAAGCCCACACTTACGAGGGTAAGTGTAGGCTTAACTAGGAATTAACGCGATTTTCAACCCCGATGGTCCATGGTGGACATATGGTAGTTAATTTGAATCTTCCTCGAGGGAGGGGATTCATCGTGGCCTTTTTCCCGTGTTGTTCCATAGATGAATCTAACTTTATGCATTTTAATCAGGAAAACTTCTTGATCAAAAGTTCCGTTGAGTGTCTAAAACCCCCGAACCTTTTCCATTCCTTGACCGACCTTAGTTTTATTTCTTGCTTTGTGATCTTTCAGACCAATATCCTTACCTTAGCAATCTCAACCCAACCATTGACCTAGTTCCTTTGACTAAGGCCGCCAGCTCCCTGAGAGAGAACGACAAAACCGAGGTCTTACAAGCCGCTGGTACAAAGAGGACGCCCAGACAACCTTCTTATTTTCTACTACCAATCACAAGATTTGAAGACTAATCTTTCTACTGCTAAAAATGAATGCTTACCTCTCTTATTTTCTATATTCCTCTTATCATCCTTCTCAAATTTCTTCATCTTATTCTTCTCTGATATCAATCCACCATAGGTAAATTCATGCCTCAATCTCTCTCATATGTTCTTATTCATTATATCTTTCTGGGTTTTCTTTCATTCCATGTTTTCATCATCATTGTGCATAATTTCCCTATGAAATCCTGTAAATTCTTCTGGGTTACGCTTAATTTTTTATTTGTGTTATCTATATATGATGCTTGATGCTTGTAAACATGCGAAAGTTGCTACCTAGCTATAGAACAATCTACTAACAGTAGGTAAACCTTTTTTTTAAGGCGAACTTCGGGGGAGATACGAACATCACAAAACAGGTAGCTAAATATCGATTTGTTCTTCCCTCTTTTTCGCGGGAATCAGATTCATTCCGTGACGCAAGTTAACATAATAGCGTCACATACTTTCATCCGGGATCTACTCCCCGGCGCTACGGCGCTGAAATAACCCACGTCATACTCCCATATCCGTGTTAAGGAGTAATTGCACCATTCGTCGGAAAAATAGAAATAATTGGCTGAACAGGCTTGTCTCGGATGAGCATAGTTCGAATAGCTCCTATCGCACCTCTCCTTTCAGTCGAGCAGCTTCCACCAAACCTACTTAAACAACAACAAGGCTTGGCCCTGTCCCGTTCAAACAAGTAGGAAAAAAATTCTATTGGACTCGAAGAAATCAGTAAAAAAGTTCGCAGTCTTTCCTGGCCAAATCAAGGATTTGGGGAAGTGTGAAATTAGCCAGTTGTTCCTCTCCCGCTGGTCAAGTGACTTCGTACCTTGGGATTGGCTATAAGGAAAGATGCGGCTGCCCAGCTATGAGCTTTTAAGCCCCTTTCTTCCTGTTATGAGGATTCTTTTTAATGTTGATTAAGTTTCTTTCATAAAAAAGAGTGGACTTGGTCATCGCTATTGGTTTTCTTTAAAGATCCATCAACTTGCTTAAACACCTCAAGGTGATCAAGCTATCAATCTCCTCTTCCCCCATCTTTTTTATCCTTCTCGCATTGGTTCTGCATCAGCGCTAGCACGTGTACTCTTCCTCCATGAGCGAGCCCTCTCCTTTCAGTCGACTGGCTATCGCACCTCTCCTTTACAGTCGAGTCACTTCGTACCTCGTAGAGCACTAGAAGTAGAAGACCGTTGTACCCCGCCCACCCCCCTTCTCGTGTTGTGCGAGCAAGGTTCAAAACACTCTTTATAATCCGTCTTTCTATCAGTCGAGAAAAGAACCAGATCTAGAAGCTCTCCAACGTGTTTTGGAGCGCCAGGGAAAGCCTCACGGCCCGGTGGTTCCATAGCGTCTGTTTCAATTTTATGGAAAACTCAATTTCGAGCAAAGCTGACAAGGCAAGGCCTTAGAAAAGCGCCAGAAAAACTTGGTGAACTTCCCGCACCTAATTGATAAAAAAGTCTTTACTGGATAAAATACCTTCTTTAGGTTATGAGCAGAGGCGGCCGAATCTAGAGTAAAAGTTTCGGCTAACACTTTTTTTTAATTTCCAAAACTTCTCTTTCCCCGAGCAAATATTAATAAACAAGCAAGGGACGAGCGCGCTAGCGCGAAAGCCCCCGTCACACCCTGGGAATTGGTTTCGCCCGAAGCGAAGACTTTCCATTTTTTCAAATGAACGATTTGGCTGACGACTACGATTCGATAGAGAACAATTTGGCACATCTTCGATTTCCTGTTGCTACTTTGATTCAAAAGGTAATCGACGGTTCCCGACTTTCTCCGGTTTTCGCAATCTTACCCGGAAGCTACTGGATTAGATAAAACAGAGTACTTTGAAACTCGTACAAACACACATTTCCTGTTTACTGGTTAGCCCGCTTGCAGGCGGGCTTGGTAGTCATCCTATATCTGAAGAGGAAAGAGAAAGTACTCTTACAGAGCTTGAGTTGAAAACAAAGAACGGGCCTTGACTTAATGATTAATAATAATATACCTGACTTGCTTGCATCCTTTTCCTGTTTTGCTCATCCCCTTCGTCAACTGTTTGACCGGGAGACTCTTACCTAGGTTCCTAAACTTTGAATGAAGGGTAGAGCGTGCCTTTGAAAGGGCGCCCCCGCGATGAGACAAGAACCCCTAAACAAATGGAAATCCCCGCGTCCTAACTTGCTCAGCTGAGCCATCAGAATATAATAGAAAGTAGAAGCTTTTGAGCTACCGATGATGCCCTTTGCCTATAACGCGGGATTTTTCGCCTTATGGGCATTAGCGCCAGAACCTCTGCTCGAGAAACCCGAAGTACTGGGCTGCTTTCATCCTTTGGGATTTTTATCCGATCTCCACTTTCCTAACCCTCGGAGAATTCTATCCTTAGTCAGCAGAGAAAGATTGGGAACTGGAAATGAGTTGGCATACTTAGAAGCTATATTTCCTTTGTTTTATGTTTATCTATCGAACCAATTCAACCAAAGTTTAATGCTTTGATGGAACAATTTCTGATCAACAGATTCACCATATATCAAAGTTGGGTGTTAGCAAAGAAATGAAGAATTAGTTGTATGCATCTTTTAATAATTTGAATAAACCAATTGTTTTGAGAGATAATTGTACATTTGGTTTCATAATATATACAATTCCTCCAAATTCTTGAGGAAGGTGTGACCAATTACAGATCCAGACTTAACAAAAATTGCTGGATAACCTAATGGAGCTTCTACCCTTGCTTCAACCCCCAAACTTGGGTACTGTTTCCCTATCCAAATAGAAGATGGAGCTCGAGCGACGACGGCCGGCGAACGACGACGACGACCATCGATGGTGACCGACTACTGGTGAGCAGAACCTCGACTTTCTAGGCGTTGTCTTCAGCTCTCTTCCAGGAGGTTCTCTGGGCATTATGTTTCCTCATTCATTGTAATTTCGTTTTCTTTTTTTTTCCTATTTTTAACGGAAGTTAATTCAATGCCTACAGGATGGAATTGTTTGTCAATTAAACCTACCATTTGGAATATGAAAAAAAAGTGTTGACAACTTGGAATACACAATAACTAGTGCCTACCATTTGGAATTCCCCTTTAATTTATGAATATTTATATGAATGTCATCATCAAATTAGGTTTTCGAACAAAATTAGATTTTTATTTAATTTAAAATAAAACATCAATGATTTTTTTAGATTTCCAACCATTTGATAAATGGTTGGAAATTTTCAACTATTTTTCAAAATGATTGGAAAAAGTGGTGGATGAAATAGTTGGTGAAATGGTTGGAAGTCCAATCATTTTTGAATGGTCAGAACTCCAACCACAATTTTAGATGGGTAAAATGGTCAGAAATTAACAATCATCTTTGCTAAAATGAAGTGAAATATTTTCCTAGCCACATTTTATTACTGCTGAAAGTGATTGGAAAAATGGTCGACAATCTGCTTTCCCGCCGTTTTTTAATGAAAAATGGATGGAAAAACTATCGGTATGGGAGGGAGTTTTCAGTAGTGGTTCTTTTGCAAGATAAGTAAAATTTTATCTTTTGTTCTTTGCTTTGCCTTACTTTACCTTATCATCGAAAAGAATACGGTTATACTTTTAGGTAATTAGATTAAGGTCATGTTCTTTTGTGCGGTTGGTAAGATGTGAAAATGGTGCAGCGTGATGAAATTGTGGAAAGTGCTGAAAAGTGTGGAATGATATGGTAAAATTTGTGAAAAGTGTTGTTGATGTGGTAAAAATTTGTGGAAAGTGTGGTTGATGTGGTGAGTGATCAGAGAGAACGTGAACAGTAGAGGAGAAAAGCGATGACTGATGAGAGAAAAAAATGAGGAGATATATTGGTAATGATTATTGTAAAGTGTGATATGGTATGGTAAAGTGTGAAAGAATACTGAGTAGTATGATGAATTGTGGTATCGCACTACACCATACCGTACAAAGAACATGGCCTAAAAGTTCTTTATTTCAACTCACAAAATTTATTTTTTTTAAAAAAAAGTAGGCAATGTGACCTTACCTAGACTCCTTAACAAGAAAAACAGAAATAGCTACAAATTTAAAATTTTTAGAGCTGCAAAAAAAATTGTTGTGGCATTAGTTAAAGAAGGGGCAACCAAATTATTTTTTGCACGACACTGCATAGAACAACAGAAATTACAGTTGGTCACACTCATGACATAATATTAGGCTTCAATACAATTTTTTGTTGCCAATAGAAGTAAAACTAAATAGGCCCATAAGTAATCTTTGGTCAATAGCCCGAAAAGAAATGTGTTGCTTGATTCAATTCTATTTTTGTTTCCTTACGTACTAATAAATTAAAAGAAATCAACTGTATTTCTCACTCTCTCTCCTCTCTCTTTGCTCATTCATGCTTAGTTTCGCCCAACGTTTTCTCTCACTTTCTCAATCCAATAAATATCAATGGCGATATAGAGGTTTATGCAACAGACAACAGTCTTTTAGTCGAGAATCAATGGCGATCCAACGGTAAACATTCATCGTCTCTTTCTCACACTCGATCAGTCTCAATCTCAACCTTATTTTCAATCTCAATCTCTCTCTCTCTCTTCCTTGATGAAAAAATGATATGAACGTTAAATCGATTCATCTTTTTTAATAGAATTTCCAATTTACTTTGTTGAATGTTCATTGTTAAACTCAATTTCGTCCTAAGAATTCATCTAGCCCGACAATTATTGTTCCTTGGATTGAGACTTGCTAGGATTTGTTGATTTGGTTTTTGATCTTGGAGCTCGAATTGAATTTAGCCCTAAGAATTCATCCAGAAGCCTAAACTTCCTTATTGACTATTACAAGCAGCAACTGGTAAAAGTTACAAGTATATATATACATTGTGTTTGTGCTCCTGTCTGTTGATTATATTGATTGTTGCATTTTTCCGTTGAATGCCACATGTACCTTTTCGAAATCAAAACTGTGATCTCCTGGCGTCCTCTATAGTACATTTCATTGTAATCTTTCATACCTAGGTTGCCAGAAAGCATCTCAAAGGCGGTGAGGAATCAAAGATGGATATTTTGGTTATGGTGAATCTTAATTGCACTTCCATTTTATCACATCGACTGCACTTGCCTGCACATACTCAGCATTGCCTTACAACCTGCACATTTCCAAATGCTCTAAAGAACAAGTGTTTTGCCAGTATTGGGTCATATAGGTTGCTAATGTACGTCTAGCATTTGACTGGTACGTTTGGTTGATTGTGTACGTATTGGCTTAAACATGAGCGTGATTGTGAAGTGTTGGGTGTGTTTACAGAACATCCAGAGTTATACAAGGATGGAGGAATAGAGGACAACGGGATGACGTCAAAACCAGGTGACAATAATAGTTTTTTGTACATATTACAAGTTTATTAAATGTTCTATAAGTTGG
This sequence comes from Portulaca oleracea, assembly GCA_029582165.1. Taxonomy (NCBI): domain Eukaryota; kingdom Viridiplantae; phylum Streptophyta; class Magnoliopsida; order Caryophyllales; family Portulacaceae; genus Portulaca; species Portulaca oleracea. The sequence goes on from CM055870.1 coordinate 14,528,521, forward strand.
TTGGGGTGACAACTTAAGGTTGCTAATCCTTGCTAGATTTTTATCACTAATTTCTGCTTTGATATTTTCTGCTCAACCGACTAGTTAAAATCTGACAATGAACATGAATATCAACTCCAAAAGAGTGTAAAAATGGCTAATCATAAAGCTTATCCTGACCTCTTAGTTGAGAGATGTCCAAGTGATCCTTATAGGAGATATTCAATGCTAGGTTTTTTTTTATTACAACACGAGTTGAACATTCCTAGCATGTTGTAGCCATAATTTAATAATAATTCTAGCCAATTCTAATTCTTAGATTGAAACAATTATATGTACAAATTCTGGTATAATTTTAGCTAGGTAGCTTACACACTGGAACAATGCTTACAATAGGAGATATTCACTACTTTACTTACCTTAATTTAACTTATCTCACCATATCTTACCTTACCTTATTTATTTACATACTTACCTACACCCCAAAAAGATAGAGCCCGATTTTCACCGGCCCAAATTTGCCGGATATAAAAGCGATAGTCTTATACTCCCTCTATTGCATATTATTTGTCATTTTGTTGATTGTCACGGTTTTCAATGTCACTTTTTGATTAATAATTTCTTATATAACATTTTATTATTAATTGTAATATCATACTTTGGGATATTGGATGCTAATATACCAATCTTTGGGGATATTGGACTATAATATACCGACTTTTATTATTGAACAATAATATCTCTTTCCTTTATACATAGGTGATATTATTATAACCAATAGCCGCTAAGGGGGTGGTGAACTAGTCTCATTGTTGATGTGGCAAGCGAAGGAAAAAAATCGGCGTCAACTTAGTGACACTGTTAACCCCTCCATTTTTCTCACTAACCCACTTTAAAAATCCGGCCCCAGCCCAGTGATTAAGAGGGTGGTGAACCAGTCTATGTGCTGATGTGGTACACAACTAATCAATGTCTTGTAACCTGGGTCAATAAGAAAAACAAAGGGGTTAACGGGGTTACTGGGATAAGGCCAATTTTTTTTTTCTTTTCGCCTATCATGTCAGCACAGAGACCGATTCACCACCTCATTAGTCATTGTTAATATATAATGTCACATATGTATAAAGGTAAAAGATATTGTTGTCCAATAGTAAAAGTTGGTATATTGCAATCCAATACCCCCAAAAGTCGGTATATTACCATCCAAAAATCCTTATACTTTTGTGATAGTATTTTTCATCATGAATCTAATGGTATTAATTTTATTTAACAAATCATTGTAAATTTTGAGAAATTTATGGTCAAAATCATTTAAATTTGACTATATACTCCCTCCGTTCCATATTAACTGTCATAATTTTGACTTTCACGGTCTTCAATGTCACTATTTGATTAATAATTTCTCATATAATATGTCGTTAACAATTGTAATACTATACCTTTATGATAATATTTTTCATTATGAATCTAATGGTGGTAATTTTATATAATAACTCATTGTATATATTAAGAAATTTATGGTCAAAATTTTTGAAATTTGACTGTACGATTTCCAAAGACGACAGTTAATATGGAACAGAGTGAGTAATTTTCAACGATGACATATAATATGGAACCAAGGTAGTACGTTACCAGTACGTCTCTGCATGCCAAGTTGCTAACTTAGCAACTTCATAATTGACTTGCTTCTTCCCTAGCCAACCCCGTGAGCGTGAGGTATTGTAGCAGCTACTAAACAATTAATACAGTTTGAAAGAATTTCTCATTAATGAATGGATAACACAGAGGAGTAAAGGATGACAAAGCAAAGTTTAATTTATTAGACTTTCAAATGCTAATCCTCCATTAAAATTATTCTCCATTACTTCTTCAACTCGTTCTCCGGCCATATTGGAAGAACCAGGCCAGCTGGTAGCTGGCAAAGGCACACATTCTGTTTACCAAAAGCCAATTGGATTAGACAGACAATTAATTCCTCTTTTGCAAAAGAAATGAAATGGTTGTTTAGGAGAATAAGGGGTGGTAAAATCCGGATTCAAAATAAGGGTTAATTACTTAGACAAAATTTAACAAAAAAAAAAGACAAACTCAGTTTAAGTTTTTATAACTAACTATGGTGAATAACAAAGAACTCTGAGGATCATATTTATTAAGAAAGTACAATTTACATATTCATGTACTGATGTGTTTGGTTCTATCCCAAGAAAATTTTTCCTGTGAAATTTTCATCAGAAAAGAAAATATTAGATATGGGAAAGTTTGTAAAAAAGTTTATTTAAAATGTCCAAAATATCCTTATGTATAAAATTTAATTTTAAAGCAGTTTTCATGGGCATTTTTGGAAAATATACCATAATAGTTACTTCCCCGTGTGGAAAACTTTCCCAATACTTCCATGACAAAATGTTTCCCATGGGAAAATATTGGGTCCCACTTGCAAACTTCCTCATATTTAGACCATGTTCTTTGGTTAGGTTATTTTCAAGTTTAGATAGATAAGTTAAGATAAGTTTGGATAAGTTGGGATAAAATAGGATAAGTTATGATGTTTTTTGGGGGAATTTTGTTTTTAGAGTGTATGATTTTTTTGGGGACTTGTGTTAGGTTTGGATAAGTTTGAATAAATTAGGATAAGTTGGGAGAGTTATATCCAACCTAACCAAAGAACAGGGCCTTATTTTATAACCAAACATAAGAAACTTTGATCAACTTGGGAAAGTTGATAAACTTTCCAAGAAAACTTCTTCGTCCAAACACTCCCGTAGAGATTTTATTTGTAGGTTATTTGTCATTTTTCTAATGAATCAAAATAATATTTTTACTAGTTATAAATAATTATAATGATGTGCAACTTTTAGCTTATATGTTAAGGTAAGAGACCGTACTTTAGGAGGCTATTTATCTAGTGCCAAAGCCACTTGCTGCACTTCACCTTAGTTAAGGTTTTTGTTAGGGCTTTATCATGAAGGTTTTGGGCCGCCTTTTGGATGACAGTTGATTTATTTCATTTTGAACTTATGTAAAATTGGTAGCGCCCGCAAAAAAAAATCCAAGTTTGGGTAAATTTGGACAATGTCAAAAATCGGGAAAAAATTATGTTCTAATCCGATTTTATTTCGGGCCGAACCGAGTCGGACAATTCGGACGAAGCTAAAATTGGGTTCGATCAATAGAAAAAAGAGAAATTTTATGTCCGAACATTCGGTCAATTCAGTCAATATCAAAATTCGGACGAAAAAACAATGTCCAGACCCGTTTTTCCCGGGTCGGACAAATCGGGTAATCTGGGTCGGACAAATTTTTGCCTGCTCTAACAATTGGCGTAAAAAAAAAAAAAAACTTATGTACAATTGTACATTACTTGGATTGAAATACTGTTAAATTAGTTTGATGAGTGATTGTTATCATTTTTCCAAGATATAAAATAAATTTTATAACTACAAATATAACCCATCCATGCATTGCAGACTGCAAACTTAAAAAGTTAGTATTTTTTTTTCAATAGGATAAATTTAGCTTGTCATATCTTATGGGTAAACTACCAACGAATCTAAAATAATAAGAAATAAGGATAAGTATCAAATCACTCATAACAAACATGACTCATCTATTGTTTATATGTCAATCACGGTGGTATGTTAGAGCCAACTAGTTTCACTATATCACACAAGGCTCTGTTCTTTTATGTGGTTGATAAGATGCGGAAATGATGCGATGTGGTGAAATTGTGGAAAGTATGGTAAGGTGTAGAATGATATGGTAAAATGTGTGGAAAATGTACATATTTGATGTGGTAGGTGAAGAGAGAAATGTGAAAAGTATAGGAGAAAAGTGAGGAGATATATTGTTAGTGATTGTAGTAAAATGTGGTGTAGTGTGAAAAAATATTGAGTAGTATAGTAACTTAAGATACCACACCGCACCGCAGCGTATAAAAAAACAGTCTAAGAAATGTGATACAAAGGGTAAAACGGCTGGATTAAAGTCATGTTCTTTAGCTAGGTTCGATATAACTCTCCCAACTTATCTTTAACGTATCCTAACTTATCCATACTTATCCAAATCTAACAATTAATTCTCAAAAAAAGGCATACACTTTAAAAACACAATTCCAAAAAAAAAAAAATCACATAACTTATCCTAATTTATCCCAACTTGTCCTAACTTATTCTAACTTACCCTAACTTATCCATTTAAATCTGAAAATAACCTAATAAAAGAACATAGCCCAAGAGGCTAAGACAATGAAACAGCGACCGCACCACTTGCTGGGATCCACTATCCAACCACCTAAACTGATCTTTGTCGATAATATTCATTACGGGATAATCTACCCACATATACATACAATATGTCAAACTTCAAAATCGAACGACGTACACTGCACGACCAAAGGCCGTATTAATGGTTGTCTTTCTATCTTTTGATTTTGGATAAGGAAATAATTAAGGAACCAAATGTATACAGTCATATTCTATCTTTTCAAATACGTGTATGGATTTTTTATTTGATAATAATGGCACGTTGGAGTGCCTTGTCATTATGTTTTTCAACATACGTAAAACCTTTATGATGAGATGACTAGTAATACATTTACCATTTTTGGGTGACCAAAACTTATTAGTAGCAGTATATAATACCCAAACGGCCAAAACACTTATCTCACTTTTTCTTATGCATGTTCCACCCCAACAAACTCCTTTTCCATCAACTACCCTCATAATCAACTACCAAGCTAGATTTTCATATTTTCCATTTCAGAAAACAGTCTACATCTTTATCTTTTTTTTTTAGGAAAAAAAACTCCAACACTTTATTCATCATTCATTGAAAGAAAATACATATCATCTCGGGCCAAGGCTAGAGACGCCTCCGGACCTTCCTCCAACCAAATTCGCTCCGTCTATATCTTTATTAGAAACACATATAGGTATGCAACATTAAGTATATGACGGTTTTATTTACAACTATTGCACGCTGACATTTTATCACCAACATTAGTATATAATTATAGCCATACTGATCAAGTGTGGGCCCTATTCTTTGGTGTGGTTCGTATTAGGCCACGTTCTTTGGATTGGTTCAACTGTCCAATCCAATTCAATCCAAACATATCCAAACTTTTCACAATTCTCCAAAAAAGTATTCTCTCTAAAAACGCAATTCCAAAAAAAAAACATCATAACTTATCCAAACTCATCCAATCAAATCTAATCTAATCCATCCAAACCTGATTTTAACCAATCCAAAGAACAGAAAATTACTCACAGTACCTTATTTAAAATCATATATATTTTTCTAGCTTTATCTACTCTCCACACTTTACCAAAACTATCAACTTTTATCCACGCCGTCCACACTTTATCAACTTATCTGTAACCGTGTTTTACCGACCGCAAAAAAAGAACGACGCTAGATAATTGAGAGAACAAATTCTCAAATGTGCATGGTATACTGCTTCAATTCATGTACTGTAGTTACCATAGAGTATATGTATGCAAGCATGACAACTAAGCTAAGATTCCATGTTTAATTTCCAGTGTCCACCAATGACTAGATGCACATTACATATACGTCGATGATTCTAGCTAGTTTAGTAAAATTCACTTTTCTTCAACGCAACAGAAGTGGGGAACAACTAGGACAGAGATCTTCTCCTTTCTACTATATTGATTCTTATATTACCAATAATGCACAATATTTTATTAGTCTTCAGTAAATGCTCAAACCACAAGCAACACGAAGAAAATGGCACATCTTGCTAACTAATTCCTACCTGTATCAATAATGTTTCATTCTATCTTTTCTTCACATCATTTGCTGAAATATGTGTTTATTTAGCAGGTAAACTGCAAATTGTCAAGATTTCTGACTTGGGTTCGTAAAGATTTCTGAGATCAGAGTATGATTTTGCATATCTTTTGGTTGCTGATAATTTAAGCCACTTGTGTAGCGCAGTCAATATTAATGCTCATCTGGGGTTGTTGGATTGGATAGATATTGATTGGTAGTATATGGAACTGTGGATGACAATGATATATATATAGTTTATGCATATAAAAATCTGCAATAGTAGTTGAGGGGGTCCTCTTAGTTTATTTCCTAATGACAATTTATCCTTTTCCAGATTGAGCAGAGAAGCAACCAACAATGGCTTGTCAGAAAATTGCCTGGTTACGGTTTTTCTTCGCGTTCATTTGGGGGGTGGCGATGGCAGAAGCATATCTGAAGTATAAGGATCCGAAACTACCCGTTGAAGTTCGGGTTAAAGACCTGCTGAGCAGGATGACTCTCGAAGAGAAGATCGGTCAGATGACCCAGATTGATCGTGAGGTTGCCTCTTTTGATGTGGTGAACAAGTATTACATTGGTAATTTTTCAGTTCATCTATTTTTTACATGGATAGAGGAAACTAATTGTGATGATTTTTTTGGTCCCTCCATGATCATACAAGTATTTGATATGCTTGTGTAGGAAGTGTGTTGAGTGGAGGTGATAGTCCTCCTTTTCATGGGGCAACAGCTCATGATTGGATTAAGGTTATCAATGAGTTTCAGAAAGGAGCATTGTCGACACGATTGGGGATACCGATGATTTATGGGATTGATGCAGTTCATGGACATGGCAATGTCTGTAATGCAACTGTTTTCCCCCATAACATTGGCCTCGGAGCTGCCAGGCAAGTAGCTATATATTTCTCTTCACATTCAAACGTTTTCAGTGACACCGTCTCATCTAAGAGAGTGTTTGGTAAGAACCCCATGAAAATTTTTCCTGGGGTAAATTTGTCCTACCTCCCCTGCATGTCGCGCAAATTTTATGTGTCAACTGAAACCATGTTATATTTTCGTCAATACTTAACTCGCACAATCTGCATAAATTTTCAACTTTTTTTTTTAATTTAGGGGGGTGTTTGGTAATTAATGAAATGCAGCATATCTGAGGAAGCATATTGCTGAAATTAGTCAGTAGGCACTGCATTCAAACTAACTTTGAAACATTTGTTTACACTTTACAGAGATCCTGACCTTATGAGACGGATTGGTATCGCCACAGCCCTTGAAGTCAGAGCGACAGGGATTCAGTATACTTTTGCTCCTTGCATCGCAGTCAGTATCTGTCAGCAAGATTTTAACTCATGTCAGCTTGTCTGAATTAGAATATCCTTTTCTTGATGCTAATTGGTAAAATTATCAATCAGGTTTGTCGAGATCCCAGATGGGGCCGATGTTATGAAAGTTACAGCGAGGACCCTGGGATTGTCCAGGAAATGACCGACATCATTTATGGTCTACAAGGAGAAGATCCCAGAGGTCCAAACACTGGACTGCCTTATGTTGCTGGAAAGTATGCATCTCATATGCTTAGATGTACTAGTATATTACTATCTCTATAGTACTTGACCATAACAATATGCTGCTGTTTACACACTCAAATTTTGACATCAATTTGCTAAGTTAAAACTTGCACTAACTTGTTAATTTTATGACATGTACACAAAGGAACAAGGTTGCAGCTTGTGCTAAGCATTATGTTGGGGATGGGGGTACTGTGAAAGGCATAGATGAGAACAACACAGTGATTGATGCAATAGGATTGTTCAGAATCCATATGCCTGCCTATATTGACGCCGTCAGCAAGGGGGTGTCCACAATCATGGTCTCCTATTCGAGCTGGAACGGAATGAAAATGCATGCCAACCAAGATCTAATCACCGGCTTTCTTAAAAACACTCTCCAATTCAAGGTACATTAACTTACAATATCATTCACCACAAATCTATCTTCCTTTGTGTTTAAACTTGTTCGACATTTAACTGTTATTACCATGACTTTCCAGGGTTTTCTTATCTCGGACTGGGAGGCACTTGATAGGATAACTGATCCACCTCATGCCAATTACACATACTCAATCTTGGTTTCGATTCAAGCTGGCGTAGACATGGTTAGTTGATTTGTCTTCAAAATATATTTTCTAGCATCAGTGTTGTGTATACAACATCATATCTGTTCCTGGTAAACAGAAATCCTGTTTATTATCATTCTCTTTAATCTCAAGCTATTAACTATAATTTCAATGAGCAAGTCTTGACCTTGGGATATTGTAACATGGGTTTTACTTTTCGATGATAGGTAATGGTTCCTCACAAGTATATCGAGTTCATCAACATTCTTACGGACCTGGTCAAGAAGAACTATATTGGGATGGACCGCATAGACGATGCAGTGGAGAGGATCCTGCGCGTCAAGTTTGCAATGGGTCTCTTTGAAAACCCTCTTCCAGATCTTGGTCTAGTTAATATGCTCGGGAACCAGGTGAGGCACTTCAGCTAACTGTTGCCATAGTTTCCTGAACAGCTAAATCGTCGTTTTGAGTTCTGAATTGTGTCTTGGCAATTGCAGAAACACAGAGAGTTGGCAAGAGAAGCAGTAAGAAAAACTCTCGTTCTTCTAAAGAATGGCAAGAAAAGGGACAATCTGTTACTTCCCCTTCCCAAAAAAGCATCAAAGATACTAGTAGCAGGCACACATGCTCACAATCTGGGCTACCAATGTGGCGGATGGAGCATTAACTGGCAAGGATTTTCCGGCAACTCTGACACAACAGGTACATCAGAATCTTCAGCGCGCTTAAAACATGAATCTGAAAATCTGCTCTGACTGCTTAAAATTTGTTTACGTACCAGGAACTACGATCCTTGATGCTGTAAAATCTACTGTCGATCAAAGCACAGAAGTCGTGTATGAAGAAACCCCAAATGAAGACTTTGTCAGGTCCAACAACTTCAGCCATGCCATCGTTGTCATTGGCGAGACCCCATATGCCGAGATGGATGGAGATAGCGAAACACTGACTATGTTGGAACCAGGCCCATCTACAATCAATACCATCTGTGGTGCTGTCAAGTGTGTTGTTATCGTCATCTCAGGCCGACCCCTAGTCATGGAGCCCTACATGGCCTCCATCGACGCGTTAGTTGCAGCTTGGTTGCCTGGTACTGAAGGAAATGGTGTTACTGATGTGCTGTTTGGTGACTATCCCTTCACTGGAAAGCTACCAAGGACATGGTTTAGAACTGTCGATCAGCTTCCCATGAACGTAGGAGACAAGCACTATGACCCTCTTTTCCCCTTTGGATTCGGTCTCAATACCCAACAAGAACGCGTGTGTCTACCAACAACAAATATGGGAAAAGCTGCATACAAGTGAAACAACAGGAGTGTCCTAGCAAGAAAGCATCAGCACATATATATCTTTGAAAAAGCTTTAACAAGATTAAATTTTCAGTAAAAAGTACAATCAGGATTATGTATAGCCCGTTCTTCTTGATTCTTATTAATATATATAGTTTAGTGGAACAACAGGCCTGCTGAAGATCCTGTGAAAACAAGAACCAAGGAAGTAAAGGATCTCAGGCGTTACAATTATTATTACTTTTTTTTTTATACTGAATAGACTTGTCTTTGCCCCTGAATTTACTTAGTCAGCCCATTAATTATTTTCTATAGTAGCATAAGTTTCCAAAACATTACTCTGAGCTACCCTAACTTTTGGTGAAATGTTTTTCTGGTGCCTCAACTTTTCAAAACTAATTTTGAGGTACCCTTACTTTTTTTGGTTAGTAATTATTTGGTGCTTTTCCGGTCATTAATTTTATTAAGTGACCAAAATGACCCTTGTTCTTCCCTTATTGAAGAAATACATTTGAAGAAAAAGAATGAGTGTATTTCGATCACTTAATAAAATTAATGGCCGGAAAAGCACCAAATAATTACTAACCCAAAAAGTAAGGGTACCTGAAAATTAGTTTTGAAAAGTTGGAGTACCGAAAGATAGTTTCCCCAAATATTGGGGTACCTCCAAGTAATTTTTTGATAAGTTTCATCGGGTGAACAATGAGACTGTAAATATGTGCATTGCCTTAAATTGAATTAGCAACTTGCTTTGTAGAAATTGTAAGCCAAAATAAAGTAATCATGACAAAATTATACATATTCAAGAACTCTAAAAATCTTTCGGAGAAGTTATACCTAAATAAAACAAAATATATATTACTCCAAAATATCTGCAATTGAACTATCACATTAGTAAAGAGAACAACCTAATATCTGCAAGTGAACAATCACATTATTTGGAGCACTAACTCCAAAAGTATGTGTTCCTGAGTCTGTGCTCAAAATAGTATGAATGTACACTTGTAGATATTAGGTGAGTCGCTATCAATAAAGTGATAGTTAACTTGCAGATATTTTGGAATGTAAACTCGAGGTGCATGTAACATGTATAGGAAAAAGACTAGTTTACAATTACCTAATGCACAAAGTGTTGAGTTGAATGTAGCGACCAATTTTGGATTAGTCTTTGTGGCTTGAAAAGCGAGGTGGAAGAATTTGAGTGGGAATCAAGTTATTGATTGTTAGTAGTCTCTTTTTGTAATTCTTTGACTGCCAAGGACTCTATTAACCCTAATTAATTGTGTAAGCCTTGTACTGTCAATAGAGGTGTTAGACTTTGTATCGCAATTGAGGTGTTTCATCTAACTACAAGTAGGGCTGTCAAAATTTCGAGTCCGGATCAATTCTGGTTCGGACGAAAACTTTGATGTCCGATACCCAGTTTTTGGGACATTTTCCTGGTAGGGCTCGTGTCAGGCAAATCGCGCAAGCATGAATTTGGGTCTAAACCAGGTTCGGACAATAGAAAATTAGATATTATTGTGTTCGAATTTTCGGTCAAATTGGTCAATGTAAAAATTCGGACGAAAATTCTATGACCATACCCGCTTTCTTCCGGGTCGGACCGATGGGTTTTCGGGTCAGACACTTCTTTGACAGCCCTAATTACAAGAGATTGACATGTAATCTCTGTGTCCCTGAGGGAATTGTGTTAGGCTCATCTATGATTGTTGAGTTCTCAGGTTGTAATTCTAGGGAGGTTGTGCGAGATTGTGGAGGTCTGGAAATCTCTGAAACATTGTTATAATCCTCTCATAAAGCATCGTTCGTGGTTTTTTTCCGGTTTGAATTTTTCCACGTGAATTCCTTGTGTTGAATCTTTATTATTTTTTGCGCTTTATTATTATTTGTCTGCTAACAATGCCCTGAGTATCCTAACAACTGGTATCAAAGCTTTGGTTAGACCATAGTTGATCTGTAGACTGAGAAGCAATGGCGATTGCAATTGTGAAGACTTTGGAGTTCAATAGGGAAGACTATGCATGGTGGAGAATGTGCTCTACCAGCAAAAGTTGCATCTTGCGATGGGTGAAAAGCTAAAACAGATGGAACCAAAGGATTTGGAAGAGCTTGATGATCAGAAATTTAGTACGGTGAGGCTGACCTTAACTCGGAATATGGCTTTTAACGTCAAATATCAGAAAACGACGAAAGGTCTGTTGGAGGCCTTGCAAAACACGTATGATGAACAACCGCCTTAGCTGCCTTACACCGCAGGCTATGCCTAAGGAGGATCATAAACCACCACCATCGGTTCAACCACCGTCAGTTCTACCACCACCACCAACACAACCACCACCAACACCCACTCCTCAACTGTCACCGCCACCAGCACCAGCACAACCACCACCATCGCCCACTCCTTCTCAACCGCCACCGACACCAGCACAGCCACCACCAACGTCGGTTTCCTCTCCACCGCCACCAACACCGATGGTTTCTCCACCAGTTGTTCCGTCACCACCATCGCCCGTCCAATCTCCTCCACCGCCCATTCCGTCACCACCGCCACCTATCCAATCTCCACCACCACTGAGCCCGGTTTATCCTCCGCCACCCCCTAAGCAATCGTCGCCTCCAACCGCGGTTCTTTCACCTCTACCACCGGTTTTCTCTCCACCTCCTCCGATTTAGTCTCCTCCTCCTCATAAAACTGAAGATGTGAAGCTCCCACCCAACCTAGGTTTCCAATATTAATCACCATCACCACCGCAATTTCCCGGTTACTAAGGTAGTATACATATGAAATTGTATACTAAGCAACGCACTTTTAATTATTGGCATGGATATAATTACTTTGATGCTTTAACTTTCAATGTGGAGGATTAGCATTGGCAAGAATTTGGGTCCAAGTTAAATTTAGGTCGGTCAAATTCGATCACTGTTAAAATTCGAACAATAAATTTGATGTCCAGTGAATTAGCATTGACAAAAAAAATTAGGTCCAAGTTAAATTGGATCGATCAAACTCGGTCAACGTCAAAATTCGGAGGATAAACTGATGTCCGGACACAGTTTTATTCATGTTGGACAATTCGAACAAAAATAAATCTAAGTCAAAATCAGATTCGAACAATAGAAAAACAAAAATATTGTGTCCAAATATTTGGTTATTTCGAACAATGTCAAAATCAGGTTCAGACTAAACCAAATTTGTTTTCCGGGTCAAACAAATTCAAATTGTCGGATCAGACAAAATTTTGCCAACACCATATAGATTGGAGGACAAAAAAAGGGTTCTTCCTCCTTAGGCATTAAATGAGCCAACCATGACCCGTCCCCGATGACCCACATAGCTAATGACTCAGCCCATGCCCAACCCCTAATGGCAAGAAAAGCAGAATTTGCGTGAGACGATGGTACCTATAATCAATCATTGCTCAATGTTTGGGGAAAAAAACACTTTGAAGCTGCATTCCCCCAATCATGGTGGAATCAACACTTGTATCATAAACAATCAAACTACAGTGTCTTGTAATTAAGGCGCCTAAAGCAGTAGCTCAGAATTGTATCAACTTTATCATTATATGTAAAACAGCTTCACATAAGTTGCCACCTTGGAAGCAATAAAAACAGCAGCAGCAAGAGATCTTCAGAATGCATTAAACAAATAAGACGCAATCAACTAGAGATCATACACATAAGTTAAGACCTAATTACAGTTAGTTGCAGATAACATTACATTGTGATTTTGTGACCATATAAGATAACAAACCAAACCCCATGTCAGAAAAATGGAGATCATAATTCACTGTTATGGCCATATAAGAATTTCTTAGTGTGGGGTCTTGCTGCATGTATAATGTACATAGCACAAAGATTCCATCAAAGAATGCATCAGAACCATTGTCAAATTATTAGAGGCACCAGCTAAAAGCATACGAACCAGAGACCAAGACCGCAGCAGAAGTTTGCATACTAATACTGGCTGCAGCATTTTCCGGTTTCATTGGAGCTTGCAATGGACAAATCCGGTTCTCCAAACTCCCCCGAACTCTGACAATTACTACTACATCAGGAAAGGGTATCCAGAAAACTGTTCCTCAACTTCATCAGAACCATTGTCAACTAAACCAAACCCCATGTCAGAAAGTAGATATCCTAATCCACTTCAAAGAAACTTATGAGAAACTAACTAGACAATTGAAAACATCCCATTATGGAGTTATCAATCTCATCATAAAGTACAAGGATTCAATAGATACTGACTCAACCACTCACTGTAACTTGCATGTAACAGCGGATCTTACAGCTGGGGTTAGCAAGATGACAGCGACATGGGGGCATAACCAGAGCTTCACAAAATCACCGAAACTTCAAGCTACAAGACTCTGAATGTCAAGCTATGCCATCTCCCAGAAAACCAAAAGGACAGACCACGGAGGAAAACTGAGGATTACTTAAACAGGGAAAAGACCTGCCAACAGACAACTGCTTCAAACCCTTACAGCTCAACAAACGACTGTCACTTACAGTGTTCTTAGGAATGTGCCTATACCAGATTTCTTCAGTAGGGCGGCCTATGTTTCCAATGCTGCAAGTTGCCTATGGACAGACTGCGGCTGACAATTTTAGCTATCACTACGAGGCAAGTGTCCTTAGACATTGCCTCAGCCGTGTTCTTTGCCTTCTCCACAGTGTCCCTTGCATTCTTCTTCTATCTGAAGTAGTCCCACAAGGCAACCTAAAGGACTGCTACCAAGTAGGGATGTGCATAGTCCAATCCGGACCGAAAAAGGGATTGGACCGAAAAAGTCTGGTCGGTCCATTGTTGGAACGAACTTTTTCCAATCTAGTCTTTGGTACAGCTCAGTCCCCAAGTTCGGTCCTTGGCCCTTTCGGTCCAGTCCGGAACCGATGATCAACCATTCAACCCTACTACCAAGACAAAGTTTGTGGACAATGCTCCAGCAAAGTTTGATTATTTATTCCGCTTGATTTGTGTGAAATGTCTTAAGCTAGAATTTTTCAAGCATTTACAGTGCAAAGGATCCATCATATGTTGAATAAAAAACACAGCACTTACCAAAAGTTGGAAAGTTTCACAAGATGCATGGGCAATAGCAACAAGGCCATAGAACTTGTTTAGAATTCACACACAAAAGGAGGGAAAAGATGAAAAATGAAAAGCAACACTAGAAACTTTAATTTTTCTGTAGTTTTAGCTAAATTCATGCAATGATCATGCATCAACTGGCAAAGTACAAGTTTCAAATAATCAAGTCATGCACAACTAGCATGTTTCTTTATTGCTCTAAAGAAGATACAAACTACATAAGGCTATCTTGTCAACAGAAATTCATGTACATTGAAGTAATCCACAATTACCAGAGTACTACATGTATGCTGGAAGTGTCTATTATATGGTATGGAAAGAGGGGATGAGGGAGAGGAAACAATTTGCGCACAAAGAATACCTTGCACTCTTTCAATCACCAAGAATCGAACGCTATATCCGTACTCTTCATCCTATCAGTTCCAACAAGTGATATCCGATCCTCATAAACATCTACGTATCCGAATGCATCTGTGTCTGGAGGGCACTCGAGTGCTGCTTCTAAAACTCTATGGTGCACGCCATGGGAATCAACAGAATAACCGCCTTTGTGGTCATGACCGCCAAAGCAAACCTTCACACACTTGTATCTGTGTATCACATCCATCACTTCATCATAATTCCATAAAAGAGCTGCCGTTGTTGATGCACCGGGATCTAAAGGCAGATGACAACCTATTATCACAATTTGCTTCAGGTTGGTCGCATCTTGAAGGACATTATCTAACCATTGCAGTTGCTCTTTCCCAACAGCACCATTGAACATCAGAAATCTTCTTTCAAGCCCCTCCAATCCAGCAGGGCTGTTCTTGTCAATGTTAGGATTATTTTCACTAAGAACTCTCATGGCTTCCATTGCTTTTGGATGGTCTTTTGGCCAACCAATTGCACTAATGTCATAAGCATCGAGAACCACAAATCTGTAACCTGGGATCGGTGAAAAATCGTAGTAAGCAGAGCCATTGTTACTTGGAATATTCAGCAGTGGAAGTAGCTCTTCACGGGGAAGATTATAGAGGCAGTGGTTTCCAATCATGTGGTATATGGGACCGTTGAATTTCTCAAACTCAGAAGCAACTTTCTTTACAGCACTCAGAGACTGGTCTTTTGGGCAGAATCCATCGACAATGTCGCCAAAATTGACAGCAAAACTAAGTTTTTGGAGGTCATTCCATTTCTTAACTGCCCTTTGCAACACAAGTATGCTGTGTCTATAATATCTGGGCACACCAAGGAAGGAGCGGCCATCAGGGATATCAGCATACTGAACATCAGAAATAACCCCAAACGAAAAAAGGGGCTGTTTACCCTGAGCAGTGATAAGCCCCATTTAGCTATTAATTCTCCTACCCTGAGAAGAATAATTATATGAAAATTAAATAACCGCTCGGCAGGTAACAAACAGAAAAGGGGGAGGGGAAGATACAAAGAATATAACATCTGCAATGACAAGTGATCATGTCGATTGTCAAAGGAATCAACAGACACATTTGTTTTGAGAGGTACACTTCAAAGTTGCATGAGGAAAAGAAAGTAATAGTTGATTATAAGTTTCAGTTCACAGTAACTACAAACAACAGAACGAACATATCATTACTTAGATTAGGCATGATATTGTCCATCCATAGCAGCTAGATCATTAGATGGAGAGAATGAGCAAAAGTTATACCGCATGAAAATGTTTGCGTACACCGATACGGACCCAATTGTTAAACTTGATCATTTTCAAACCTCAAATATTTCACATAACCACCTAGATGCAAATGTTAGGGTGGAAATGACGGGTCAAAGTAATACAACCATGAAATTGCCTCTACTTTGTCAAAATCATGTTTTACTCGCAAAAACTTGTACTTTGGCATTTCAGTTCAGAGTTAGTGAGCATCTTAATATTAATCTTCACACATGATAATCTCATGAATCCCTGTCAAAGACAATCACCTCGACACTTTTTCCCGTAATTTGATACAAAATATGACTGAAGAAGAGTAACCTCCTATGATAAAGCTAAAAATAATGTAAACCTCCCTTAACAACTCTGATCTGGAAATTCCTAATAAATTCTCAATTTCTCATTAGTTCCAACTGACTAGAACCACCTCAAAGACCTTAGCATTCACTCTATGTTTGAATGTTTGTCCAGTCTTAGCTCTCCAATCACAATTATGAGGAATCAAGCAAACTAGTAACTTTAGCACCATCTGTTGTCATAAGCAAATTAGACAGCAAGAGGATAGAGTTAAACATCAAAGTAAGCAAGCAAGTACATCAGGAAGTACCCAAACCCTCGCAGAATATAAAATGAGCAAAATCCTCAGCCTTACTAAAAGCTAACATCTTGACTAATGTACAATTGAACTCCAAAACGCAAAAATTCTCTCTTTGTTGAACAAAAATACATTGCATAACAATCAGCTACATTTGCCAAGCCCCCCCCCCCCCCCCCCCCCACCCCAAAAAAAAAAAAAAAAAAAAAAAAACTTCATAGGTGTTTGAGCCAAGTTCCATCTTTGTTAGAGGATTTGATTTCAGCAGTAAGAGCAAGCTCAAGGAATTACCTTCTACATATCATTGAAACCCAAACCGATTTCTGATGATTGTTCAACAACCCACAAAATTTAATACACAAAGTACCAACATCACAATTGGTTTACGATTTAAGACCAATAATCATCTGGGTATTGCGAGAAACACCAAAAAAAACAACTTTCGGAAAAATCATGGTGAATAGCAGGCAATTTATTGATGATTGAGCTAAAGGGGAAGAGAATCAAGGAGAAGAAGGACAAGAAAACAATATACCTGTTGCTTCAAATAATAATATGTTATTAAAATATAAAACAAAATTATGGCGATGCTCGAACTTCGACCTCTGTCTTGCCCAGAAGAAATCGGGAGAAGAAAGAGGAATCGCCGCTGGCAAAGACGTCGGAGAGAGAAACCGGCTATGGCGCCCCGTATGTATGGCGTAGGGAACACTTTTTTTCCTCTTTTTTTTTCTTTTGGTTTCCCCCTCTGGTGATTGGTCAATCTGCCTGAGTGGAATAACTTTTCTCAAGATTTGAGCCCAGACTCGTGAGGCCGTGACCGTCATTAAAAACTACATCTGTCAATTCGGTCGGCGGGCAATTTCGGGTCGATCATATATCGGGTTCGGGTAAATATGGGTCGGGTATATTTCGGGTTTGAGGAAATATGGGCGATGTATTTCAGTTTCGTGTCACCCAATAGGTTATGATTGCGACTTTTTTTCGCTTTTTCTTTTTAAAATATGGTCTCTAAATACTACTTTTTGTACAATATACATAACAAAATATGATTATCTTCTGGCAATGATAGATTATTGTAACTATTTTAACTTAAATAAGAGAAATAACAAATAAATAAGTTGCGTTTATAGTTTAATAGTTAAAAATTTGAATGCAAAGTCATAAATTTTAATAAAATTTAACTCAAAAAGTTAAATTTTCGGGTCAAATGGGCGTGTCGGGTTTGACCCGCTAATTTTCGGGTTCGATATACTTCGGGTTTAGTTGAAAACATCGTGTTCAAAACCCAGAAATTTCGGGCGGGTTCGGGTCGTGTTGTCGGGTCAGAAATTGTCAGGTCTATTAAAAACTCATAGTACCGCCAAGGTTTTATATTATTTATTTTCTTAGAAAATCATGTTTTTAAAATTTTAATTAAAAATTTTGAAATAATATAATGATTTGTTAAATAAAATTATTAGTATTAGATGAATAATGAAAAATTCTATCATAAAAAATATTAAGAAAATTCCATTTGGTAGGTTTAACTTTTGCATATTTCAAGTTGTCAACCAATTTTTAAATTATTCCAAGTGATAGGCTTATTTTGAAATTATTTCATCTCGTAAGTTTTTTATTGTATAGTTGTTAAAATATTGCTCGCAAAACTTTCTTCCCCTCTCAATTTCATTTAGTTGTTCTATAATTCTCATATTCGATTCACTTGGAATAATATCTAAAGTGTTTGATAACTATGATAGTTTTTAAAGTGTTTGACAACTTGAAATAATTTTTAAAGTTTTCAAAATAAGCCCACCACTTGAAATAATTTTCAAAATAATTCTACCACTTGAAATAATTTTTAAAATAAACCTGCCACTGTGAATAATTTAAATAGTGGTTGACAACTTGGGATAGGCAAAAGTTGAAGTCTACCAAATCGAATTTCCTAAAATATAATATTACAATTATTAATAAATAATATATAAAAAATTACTCATAAAATAAACCTGCCTCTGTTGTTAAATATTATTTTTCTCTTTATTTATTATCACAATTTTTAATAATATTCTTTAATTGATGAATTATATAATATTTTATTAATAATTATATTTTTATGATATTATTTTTGTTACTAATTTAATGACAATAATTTTAATTGTAATATAGATTGAAAAATTTATGTTAAAGATATTTAAAATTTGAAAGTGTTTCGTATTAATTTTGAAAAGGACAAATAATATAAAAGGAACAAGTGCTTTTTTTTTTCTGCGAAGAAACCAATGAAACATTTAATTAAAATCACCGTAATTCGTCCTGATTTACTGGTCATGATTTCGTGCCTGCACCAAACAAGCCCCAATTATGCCCATGCTCAACCGGTGCAGGCAGTTCTTATATAGTACTCCAACCAACCTATATTTTTGGTATAGTTAAATATTGAAAATATACTAACATAAATATTAAATATTTGGAGATTATTAAACATGATATCTATCTATATCTATACAGTAACGTAGGTTTGACTCTCATGAGAGTGATTTTAGGAAGTCAAATCAATTATAGCCATTGATTACGTTTGATCACAAATTAATCTCAACCGTTAAATTTATATTTGATAGAATTTTTTCAAGCCCATGTACATCATCCCCATGCTTCTCTCTCTTCCTCCAACTATCATATTAGTTATTCATTCATTCATCCATTTTTTTTAAATCCATTATTGTAATGGAATACTCATTCATCCATTAATTTGATTGATAACTATAATAAATAGTTTACCTTACTACACATGCATGGCATATATTTAAAAGGTTACGGTGATGGTATTCACATAATAATCATGTACAACATGACCTCCCTTCGATTATTTTTCATCGTCAAAATTTTTGATTGTAATTTTTAAATATATATAATGATTCATATACATCAAATTAATATCACTAGATTCGTAATAAAAATTAATATTAAAAAATTATAAAACTAGAATTATTTAACAAATAAAATTTTATGTGATAAACTATTATTTTTCGTCTTCAAAAACTTTAATCGTAATTTTTTAATATATATTGATGGTCTATTAATCGAAATCAATCATTTTTTTCCAGTAATGATTCATATGACATCAAATTAATATCACTCTGTTCGTAATAAAAACTAAGATTAAAATGTATAAAATTCATCCATTAATTTGATTGATAATTATAATAAATAATTTACCTTACTACACATGTACGTGTGGCATATATTTAAAAGGTTATGGTGATAGTATTTACATAATAATCATGTACAACATGACCTCTCTTCGATTATTTTTCATCGTCAAAATCTTTGATTGTAATTTTTAAATATATATAATGATTCATATATATCCACTAGTAGAATTGGGATCATTAAGCGTCTGTGATAGCATCTGTTTGAGTGTAACAGACGCCCAAATTAGTCAAATATTATTTATCACTTTCCATTTTATACTAACGACACTTCCCAAATTCTTTTTTTTATTATACTGTACCGGTCGGCGTCTGTTCCAAGAATAGACAGACGCGTTTTTGAAAACGGCGTCTATTTATTCATGCAACAGACGCCGATTGGTACAGTTTAAATAAATAAAAAAAACAAGCGCTGACACGCCTGCTACGCCTCGACTGTCGGAGCAGTTAATGTGGTAGGTGGCCGTCTGTTGTTTCCCAAGACAGACGCCTAATTTGTTTAAATTGGGAAAAAAAATCGGCAAATCTCATACTCCGCCATTGTTGTCGTCGAAGAAGAAAGAGAGCAGCCGAGGCAGATTGAAGAAGTGCTCTGTCCACGCCACTTGTTCGACGAAAATCAGGTAATTTTATGAGTTGTTTTTGTTTCAGATCTGTTGTATTATGATTAATATTATGAAAAGTGATTAAATTATAAATAAAATTTGATGAAAAATGAATAATTTGAATATTTGTATGTTTGTTTCGTTTTTGTTGGGTTTAATTTTAGTTGAGTGCATATAAGTTGAAAAATTGAGTTTTCATAGTTAATTTTTATGAATTGTAATATATTTTGGATGTTGAATTAGAATTTTAAGTGTGCAAATAGGGTTTGTAATGTAGAATTATTGAATTTAAATATTGTTTGTATGTTTTATATTGGTTTAATTAGTTGCATGTATGTTTTAGTTTAGGTTTTAGTTTTCAATTAGGGTTTAGTTTTAATTTATAATGTTGAGAAGTATAATTATGTTTATATAGGTTGAGCACAATGTTGAATATTATATGTTTTGTGATAAATTTAAATATGTATATTTATGTTTTGTGATAAAAAATATATGTAATAATGCATGTAAAATATGTTTAAGTTGAGCATTATCTTAAATATTAATATGTAATATGAATTTTTTATGTTAATTTGTATGTCTTAAATTTGTGGGAAATTATAATGTGTTTCGATTGAGTGTAAATACGTTATAGCTAGTTTAAGATGATTTTTAGGAATTGTATTAATGATTTAATTAATTAGTTAATAACATGTGTACGTATTAATGATTTTTTTAGTTTAATTTGTATGTTTTGTTTTTATAATTTAATTTGTTTAGTTAATAAGTTAATACTATAAAAAATTATCATATATAAATTATTATTTAATTTGTACGTACGTACGTAGCGAATAATTATAAATTATTTATTGTTATGTTAGTGTAGATCGAGGATTAAGTCGGTATACTATATATTCCGAGTAGTTTAGATGTATTAGTTGTCATAAAAGAAGGTTGAGTTTGGATGATATGATTTTGGTTGTTATTAGTAAGTGAGTTAGCCTATAAAGTTGGTCGCGTGTGGAAATTTGCTGCTAATCCAACCTAAGTGCTAACTTAATTACTCATACCTCCAAACGAAGACATAAATTATGTAAATAATTATGTCACGTACATCCATATTTGCTTACGTAAGTACTCAACAACCAGTAGCTATATACTTAGTGAATATGTTATTTATGATGGTAATTTAGAATAGTAAGTAGGGAAATTTATATTTATAGTATCTTAATGAGGATATATATATATATATATATATATATATATATATATATATATATATATATATATATACATATATATATATATGTCATAAAAAGAGGTTGAGTTTGGATCCTGTTAGTGTCCAACGAGTGTGTGTTTCGTGATCTGATAATCTATGGTTGAAAGGGACTTGCATGAGGCGTGTTGACTCTCCTTTATTATCTGTTCCTAAAAGCAATTTTCCTAAGTGAAGTTGCACGAGGTCTATCTGATCTTTGGGAGTTAGAAGCGTCTCAGATTCGATACAATGGAGTGTTTCTATTGCGCAGATTGAGGGGTAGCAAGACAAGGTGGGTTTGAAAGAGAAGCTCACAGTAAAAGGTCTAATATATAGAAATCCAACCTATATATATAATAATACGTACGTACACATGAGAATAATTGTAATTAACAACATAATCGACAATGAAACATATATATATATAAATTAAATTTACCTAGAAAAAATTACAATATAATTAACAATAATAATAATTAATAATTAACTATACCTAAAAAATATATACATATATACATCAATCATAATTAGTTATAACTAAAATTAAGAATATATAATAGTAATAGTATCAATAATAATAATAGCATCAATAATAATAATAATAATATTATTAATTATATATAATATATATATTAGCGCGCACCATAGAAAATTTTCAAAATTTTTTTAGCCAATTTGGGCGTCTGTTTTGCCACCAAACAGACGCCCTTTTCAATGGGCGTCTGTTTGGTGGCAAAACAGACGCCCAAATTGACCAACCTATATAAACCACAACCCTCAAACTTCCCTCCGAATTTTTTCCCTCCCATCTCCATTTCATTTATCTCATCTTCTCTCATGAATTCTCTCAATTCCCCTAACCTTCAAAACACCTCAAATCCATCCAAGATTGATGAATTGAAAATTTTGCAATTGAAGATTGAACATTGGAGAGTGAAGATTGAAGATACAAGATTGAAGATTGAAAAATCAAGATTGAAAAATATTGAAGTCATATATTAATTGTAATTTAGGTTTTTATTTTGTTTGTATCATTTAAGTTAGTAAAAATCATCATTAATAAAGTTGTATTATATATTTTTTTATTTGTTAAAATATATACTCATTATCATTTTGTTGTTGTTATTTCTATAAAATGTACATATATATATATATATGTATATATGAAATTGTACATACATGAATTGGAAATATATATCATTTATTATTATATAAAATGTATTTATTTTCATTATTTTCATTATTGATGTCTCCACAATTCTTATTAAATAATTTAATTACAAATACAAAAATTTAATTTTTACGCTTTATTTTATAATTAGAACCTTCAAAATATACTATTTATTCTAATTATTAAAAAGAAATTCACGTTTTTTTTTAGGATTTTTGGAACGTAACGAACTGTACTTTACCATTTGTTTGAAATAACGAACCAAACAAATTTTGTTGTAATTAACGAACCATACTCGTATTATTGTAATTTCCAGCAAACCACCACCGAGTCCAACTCGTCGGAGTTGTGACGTGACGGTGGCGGATGCTGACATGTCATTTTTTCGCAAAAAAAAAAAAAAAAGAAAAATGTCAGAGTGTGTTTCCCATGCCAGCTAAGCTCTCCTCTCTCCTCTCTCCTCTCTCCTGCCTAATACCTCCCTCTTTTAATTTTCACCCTCTTTTAATTTTCACCCAACCCCCCTCTTTTAAGCCCTAAATCTTATTCCCCTGTTATCTCCTTTAGCCCGACCCTCCATTCCCTAACCACTTCTTACATGCCCATCACCTTCAAATCCCCAATTGTTTACACAGAAGCTTCCACCCTTTCAAACCCACCATAACTACACTCCCCACTACCACCATCACCTTCAATTCCATCACCACCGTCATCGCCACCACCATCAAATCCATCAAATCCATCGTCACCATCAAGCCCCCTCTCCATTTTTCCTCCCTATCTCATACCTGCCCACCTTCCTCACCCCCATCTCTCTCTCTCTATTTCTCTATAAAGAAATCTCAGTTTCTCAATTCTAGGCATGCTCAATTCTCTGCCAAGAGGATATTTTGAGCAAATGGGTACTAAATAGAAAAATCAAAGGAACATGAAAATCAAATCTTTACCCAATTTCCACTATCCAGATAGCAAAATGGAGGAGCAAAGCGGAACAATTGGATTTGTACCAAATAAAAAGCATATAAATAGGAGGATTTTTCTGGGTTTCAATCTCAGTTCAATGTGTTTGATTTTCTGGGTGTTGATTTTTCATGATTCTAGGTTCGATTAGTGACTCGTTATTTACAATTTTTGGATTTAATCTTTGTCTGCTCTGTTCATGCTTTTTGGGTAGTGATTATGGGTTTCGGATAGAATTTTTCTGGGTTACAGATCTACTATGGGCTGAATTTTGATGGAATCTGAAGTGTGTAGAGAAAGGTGAAATGGGGGGATTCGTGGCTTTTGTTAGGTGTGGGTGCCGACGGCGGTGGAGGTGACGGTGGCAGCGTGAAGTGTGAAAAAGACAGTGAGAGTAGTGAGGTTGGGGGAAAGGGTCGGTCTGAGTGAGACAGAAAGAAAGAAAGAGGTGAGGTGAGGTTGAGGTTGTGTAGGTCACTGGAGTTGGTGGTGGAATGGGTGGTTGTGGGTGGTGAGTTAGGCGGTTCGAAGATGAGGTGTTGGCTGGGCGTGGTTCTGGGCGAGAACGAAGGTGGGGCCGATTGGTTGAGTCGGGCAGTGGGTGAATTGAGAGGGTCGAGGGTCTGCGCAGGTGAGTGTGAGGAGTTCGGTTGTGGACCTTGTGGTGGCGTGGAGATTGGTTGATTTGAGTGGGTGGTGGAATGGGTGGTGCGTGGAGGAGAGGCTGGAGGTTAGAAATGAGGATGAAGGAGGGAGGATGAAGGGAAAGAAAAATTGATGAGGTGGCAATAAAAAAAATAAAGGGAAATGACGATGAAAAGCCAATTACACTCCTCAGCATTTTTCTTTTTTTTTGGTTAAAAAAAATGACATGTCAGCATCCGCCACCGCCACGTCACAACTCCGACGAGTTGGACTCGGTGGCAGTTTGCTGGAAATTACAATATTACGAGTATGGTTCGTTAATTACAACAAAATTTGTTTGGTTCGTTATTTCAAACAAATGGTAAAGTACAGCTCGTTACGTTCCAAAAATCCTTTTTTTTATTTCTGTAAACCAAAATCGGCGTCTGTCAGGGATAAAACAGACGCCGTTTCTGTAGCAGAAACGGCGTCTGTTTTATGCCAGACAGACGCCGATTTTGGTGTGACACAACCCCTCGTAGTCTGCAATAATTTTGGCGTCTGATTCAAACAGACGCCAATTACAGACGCTTTTTTTAAAATGGCGTACTAGGTTTTGGCGTCCGTTTTAATCAAACGCCAAAACCATTTCGGCTTCTGTTTACAACCATATCAGACGCCAATTCCAGACGCTTATGGGTATGTATTATACTAGTGATCAAATTAATATTAAAAATTAATATTAACAAATAAAATATTATGTGATAAACTATTATTTTTTGTTGCCAAAAACTTTGATCGCAAGTTTTTAATATATATAATGATTCATATGACATCAAATTAATATCACTCTCTATTCGTAATAAAAACTAATATAAAAAGTATAAAATTAAATTTTTTTAACAAATAGAATATTATGTGATAAACTGTTGAGTAAAGATCGATGGACCTTCAAAAGCATGGTAACCAATTATTTTTGGACGGAGGGAGTATTTACGTTATGCATACACTTTATTTCCATTACTTAATTTATGCACGCATTTTCCACTTTTTTTTTTTAATTATAGAAATCTGCAATGTGTTGGTTGTATTAAAAACTACAAATGACACTCTAATTGAGTGAATATCTTTCATGTTCGCATGGAAGTCAGTTACTTTTGGATGGAGTTTACATTATGCATACACTTTTATCCCTCATTGCTTAATTTGTGCACCCATTTTC
Source organism: Portulaca oleracea (assembly GCA_029582165.1). Taxonomy (NCBI): domain Eukaryota; kingdom Viridiplantae; phylum Streptophyta; class Magnoliopsida; order Caryophyllales; family Portulacaceae; genus Portulaca; species Portulaca oleracea. The sequence goes on from CM055870.1 coordinate 14,554,075, forward strand.
CACTTTTGTCAATTATTATATAATAAGTCTATAATGTGTTGGTAATACCCTATTCGACGAATAAAGCGGATAGGAAGGAACAGTGTTTTGGCTAAGCTTGAAGACAATTAAAAAAGAAACTAAAAGAACAAATTATATATCATTCGATATGTTTGAACCTAGAACCTAGAACCTAGAACCTGTTCAATAGGTTCAACTTATACCTGGAACCTGGACCCTGTCAATGTGTTTAGTACCAATGAGTTTGCATCATATTTTAATTACTAAGCATTTGGTATAAATGTCATGTCAGTTTGTTTGCGACCGGAATTTAGTGCTGGATTAGTCTAGCGAAATATGGTATAACTTCAGTTCATTGGTGGTCAAAAAGTCAATTTAGAATTTTTTTTCTACAACCATAAACCCTATAGTACCGGTTATTTATCTCAAAAAAAAATCTATTTTGTATAACAAATATGTATTATTAATTCAAAATCATATCAAGCAACACTTAAGTATTTGTTAATTGATTACGGCGCAACGCGCGAGTATTTGCTAGTAATATATATGGAGATGTCAGTAAAATCTAACCCACAAATACTTGTCTTTATCCAACCCGAAACAACGGGAGTGGATAATGAAATTTTGGGGAAATCCGGTTAAGAGTTGAGTGAGGCATTGCTATACGTCACCCCCATTTTACTAATGTCGCCCACTTTTTCACAATAATTTTCAGTAACGCCCTTGACCCTCATAATTTCACTCTCTAACTTCTCTTAGTTTCTCTCTCTAATAATAATAATAATAATAATAATAATAATAATAATAATAATAAAGATAATTATTATGATAATGATAATAATAACAATAATTACAAAATTTTAATTTTAAAAAATAAATGAAAAAAACCCAAAAAAACACGGTTGCGGCGTGAAATTTGCGGCGGCACCGCGGTTGAATCGCACGTAGATCACGACACCGCCGCGGCTGAGCCGCGACCTTCGTGCGGCAATACCGCGGTGCCGCCGCAAATTTCACACCGCAACCGTGTTTTTCTGGGTTTTTTTCGATTTCTTTTTTTTAAAATAAAATTTTGTAATTATTATTATTATTATTATTATTATCATTTTTATTATTATTGTTATTATCATTATTATTATTATTGTTATTATCATCATTATTATTATCGTTATTAATATTTTGTAAATTCGACGAAAACAACATTGCAATTTAATATTAATAACGATAATAATAATGATGATAATAATAATAATAATAATAATAATAATGATGATGATGATGATAATAATAATAATAATATTGACAATATTTTATTTTAAAAAAGTAAATCGAAAAAACTCAAAAAAACACGGTTGCGGCGTGAAATTTGTGGCGGCACCGCGGTGTTGTCGCCCGTAGATCGTGGTGGCACCGCCTCGGCTGAGACGTAATCTTCATGCGACAACACCGCGGTGCCGCCGCAACCGTGTTTTTGTGGGTTTTTTCGATTTATTTTTTTAAAATAAAATTTCATAATTATTATTATTATTATTTATTATCATTATCATTATCATTATTATTATTATTATTATTGTTATTATCATCATTATTATTATCGTTATTAATATTAAAATTTTATAAATTCGACGAAAATAACATTGCAATTTAATATTAATAACGATAATAATAATGATGACGATGATAGTAATAATAATAGTAATAATAATAATGATAATAACAATGATAATAATAATAACAATATTGAAAAAATTCTATTTTTAAAAAATAAATCGAAAAAACTCAGAAAAACACGATTGCGGCGTGAAATTTGCGGCAACACTGCGGTGTTGTCGCACGTAGATCGCGGCTCAGCTGCGGCGGTGTCGCAATCTACGTGCGGCAACACCGCAGTGTCGCCGCAAATTTAACGCTGCAACCGTGTTTTTCTGGGTTTTTTTCGATTAATTTTTTTAAAATAAAATTTTGTCAATATTATTATTATTATTATCATTATTATTATCATTATTATTATTATTATAATTATTATTATTAGAGAGAGAAACTAGAGAGAAGTTGGAGAGTGAAATTGTGAGAGTCAAGGGCGTTACTGGAAGTTATTGTGAAAAAGTGGGCGATATTAGTAAAATGGGGGGCAACATTAGCAAATACCCACGTGTTGCGCCGTGGTTAGTTAAAAAAAATATTTAAGTGTAGCTTGATATGATTTTAAATTAATAACATATCCCGGTGATATGAAATAGTGTTTTTGGAGATAAATAATCTGTACTATGGGGTTTATGGTTGAAAATATTCCAAATTGATTTTTTGACCACCAATAAACTTAAGTTTTACCATATTTTTCCAGACTAAGCCAACACCAAATTCTGGTCACAAAAAACTGACATGACATCGATACCACATGCTTAGTAATCAAAATATGATGCAAGTTCATTGGTACTAAGCACATTAACAGGTTCCAGGTATAAGTCGGGCCTATTGGACACGTTCCATGTGTTCTAGGTTCAAACCTACCGAATGACATATAATTTGTTCTTTTGGTTTCCTTTTTAATTGAGCTTAACCAAAACAGTGCTCCCTCATGTCCGCTTTATCCATCGAATAATAGGGTGATTGCCAACACATTATAGACTTCTTATAATTGAAAAAAAGGGGGAAATGGGTGCACAAATTAAGCAATGGGGGATAAAAGTGTATGCATAACGTAAATATTCATTCCGTCCAAAAATAACTGACTTCCCAACACAGATGAGATTCAGGCTATGTTCTTTAGTTAGGTTAAACCTAACTTAACCTAACCTAACCCAACTCCCTAAAAACATAAAAAAAAAACATTTTAAATTAAAATAAATTAAATAATGTTATTTTAATCTCAAATTAATCCACTTTTTTCAACACCTATAACTTTTTCATTTATTTTCCCCAAAATATTCAAATTTTATTAATAAAATATTTCCATCCAACAACTAACTTAACTCAAACCTATCATATCATATCATATCATTTCCTATCCTATCATATCTTAAGTTATCCTAACTTGAAACTAACTCAACTAGAATGTCATTTGTAATTTTTGGACAGAGAGCACTTTTGTCCCCATTACTTAATTTGCGCAACCATTTTCCACCTTTTTTTAATTATCAGAAATCTAGAATGTTTGGGTTATATTAAAATTATCGGAATGTATGTTTATTCATACTTCAAAAAGGAAATTTCCGGTCGCCACGTCAGCATTCTGGTGCCGGAAATTGATGCTGGACTGCTATGAGAAAATAGTGAAAAGTACAGACTACCAGTGGCCGAAAAGTCACTTTGGATTATTCTCAATCACAAGCCTCTCAGTACGGATTATTTGTGGCCAAAATCCCTTTTTAATATAACCCAAATATTTTAGATTTCTGATAATTAAAAAATGTGGAAAATGGGTGCACAAATTAAGTAATGGAGACAAAAGTGCCCTCTGTCCAATAATTGACTTCCATGCTTTTGAAGGTCCACATTTACTCAATAATTTATCACATAATATTTTATTTGTTAAAATATTCTAATTTTATACTTTTATAATATTAATTTTTATTACGAATATAGTGATATTAATTCGATATCATGACTCATTATATATATTAAAAAATTATCGTAAAAGTTTTTTACGACGAAAAATAATCTAAGGGAGGTCATACCGTACGTGATTATTATGTGAATTACATACTATCACTATAACCTTGTAAATATATGTCACGCATGTGTAGTAATGTGAATTATGTATTATAATTGCCAATCAAATCAATGGATAAATGAGTATTCTTTAAAAAGATAGATTTACGAAAAAAAGAAGAAGAGATGAATGGACAAATGATAACTAATTGACGGTTGAAAGAAGAGAGAGAAGTATAGGGGCTGATGTATGTGAGTTTGGGAAAGAATTATCAAACATAAATCTAACAGTTGAGATTAATATGTGGTGAAATGTAATAAACGGATATAATTGATTTGACTTCCTAAAATCACTCCTATGAGAGTCAATTCAACATTATTTTAATACTATCTCCGTCCCAAATTATTCGTCCACTATTCCATTTTTGGATGTCCCAAAATTATGTCCACTTTCTTAAAATGGAAACTTTTATTTTCTTGAAATTACTAAAATACCCTTAATTTGAATTTTAAAAGAATTTAGATATGAGAGGGAAAGTATAAATAATAGTTTTGAATTTAAAACTAAGGATATTATTAATATTTTATTGCTAATGGAGACTAATTTGTTGATTTTCCTAAAAATGCGCGCTAATCAAAGGGGACAAATATTTTGGGACGGAGGGAGTATATAGTATAGATAACGATGATGATAATAATAATAATAATAATAATAATAATAATAATAATATTGACAAAATTTTATTTTTAAAAAATAAATCGAAAAAAGCAGAAAAACACAGTTGCGGCGTGAAATTTGTGGCGACACCGCGGTGTTGCTGCACGTAAATCGCGGCTCAGGTGTGGTGGTGCCGCGATCTACATGCGGCAACACCGCGGTGCCACCACAAATTTAATGCCGCAACCGTGTTTTTATGGGTTTTTTCGATTTATTTTTTAAAAATAAAATTGTCAATATTATTATTATTATTATCACTATTATTATCATTATTATTATAATTATTATTATTAGAGAGAGAAACTAAAGAGAAGTTGGAGAGTGAAATTGTGAGGGTCAAGGACGTTACTAGAAGTTATTGTGAAAAAGTGGGCGACATTAGTAAAATGGGGGGCGACGAATAGTAAACGAGAATTGATATAGATATAGGCAGGGATAGGGGTACCTAACTATATCCGACCTAAACACAAAAAATGAATAAAAAAACAAAAAACTAAGGTTGAGGCCAATGAGTTTGACATGTAAATAACAAAACCCTAATTGCACACAACGGTCTCTATGACCTTTATTTTGGCATAATCTATTTAATTTTATGAAAATTGTCGTTGCTTCAATGTTTTAGGGTTTACTAATTTGTTGAGTCTTGTGATCTGGATATTTATAACTTTTATTTTGGCATGATTCATCACACAATTTTAATTTTTTAATAAGAATCTTCATCTATAACTTTCTTTTGATTACAACCTTTATAACACCGAAAATGGAGCGTGGCACGGTGGGAGTATTGATGATTTTTAGCTTGAGTTTGAATTCTTGAAACAACAATCGATCAAAGCTTGAATAGTAGAGGAAGGATATGACCTTGAGCTAGGTAATCCACAACTCTAGGCCTCACACCCCACCATGACTATCATAGGTAATCCACTAGATAATCAATAAATGAATGATTTGCTAACACCACCATTAACAAATGGATAAAGTAAGAACAAGATTTTGGGAGAGAAAATGGAGAAACCCTAACATTGCATTAGCAAATTATTCATAAACATAGTCTACCTGGAAAAACGAGCTAAACAAGCTGTTTATACTAAACATGAAATTAGGTTAAAAACATAACAAAAATACGAAACAGCGCGTCCGTCACAGAAAGTTGGCTCGAGCGAGCCAAAACTGACTCGGGCGAGTCAGTCGCCTGTTCGCTATGTCCAGTCACTGGCCAGGAGGGTTTCGCGGGCGCGACAGAAAGCTGGCTCGGGCGAGTCAGTCTTCTAGGCAGTTTTTCCTTGCCGACTTCCAACGCGCATAACTTCTTCATCCGAACTCCGTTTTAGGCCTTTAAGATATCGTTGGAAAGCTCTTAGTGTTTACTACAAGCTCCCAAAATTTTGAGACCCATCGAAGTTGTATTGAAGGATTTATGACCCAAATACTGAAGGCGCGCGTATTTCGAACCTTTGAACGCCATTATTAGCTTGTGTTTATTCACCCGGCTCACAACCGAACCACGATGCCAAATATTCATGACATCTCGGGATGACCCAACATCCCATAGGTCCTCGTGGTTATCGGCAAGTCTCGAATCTCTTCCCGGCCGTTCGAAACATCCGTGGAGAAGTTTGGACCCCGACTATGGACGTCTCGCCTTAGCCAAGCTAAATTGACGCTCACCACCCCGCTCTTCTTGAAGGTATAACGATTCTTGAGAACAAGTGGGTGAACGTACTTAGCATGGTGTTGTCGGTAGCTCCTCTATCCATGTTCTCGTCGAAATCCCCGATATAAGCATCACAAGAGAGTGCAACTACCGATGCTTGCTGAACCGTTGTCTTAACCTCGAACGTGAAAGTTGGCTCGGGCGAGTCACCAGCTGGCTCGGGCGAGTCAGTCTTCTGGGCAGCTTTTCCCTGCCGACTTCCAACGCGTATAACTTCTTCATCCGAACTCCGTTTTAGGCCCGTAAGATATCGTTGGAAAGCTCTCAGTGTGTACCATAAGCTCCCAAAATTTGAGACCCATCGAAGTTGTATTGAAGGAGTTATGACCCAAATAGTGAAGGCACGCGTATTTCGAACCTTTGATCGCCTTCCCCCTTGCATGTTATTAACTTGGGTTACTTCCGAGACTTGATACCACCTTGCCCTTCATTCCCGGGACGACCCAATCCGGTCTCGAGACCTCCGAGGTTGTTGACAAGTCCCGAGCCTCTCCTTACTCCAACAAGGATGGCTCGCCGAGGCCACGATAGTGTGATGCTCACCACCCCGCCTTTTGTGAAGGTGTAACGATTCTTGAAAACGAGTGGGTGAGCGGTTTTAGTCCAGTGATGACGGGTCGGGATTTCATCCACCTTATCTTTAACCGCAATCCCGGCTATGAAAGCTTGGCACCGAACCCGATACTGAACCCGATACGGTTCAGAAAATAACCTCTCAATTTGCACATATCGGTAAAACAGGATGTATAATTTAATATTCAATTACACATGTTAAACCCGCAATACCCGATAGGTAAGAGTAAGGGTACTCATATTAGTTTCCACTAAACATGAGTAAGGGTAAGATTAATGATTCGAAAATGGGTTTTGGATGCTAATATACTAAATTTTTGGGGTATTAGACAATAATACACTGAACTTTAACCTTGGATAATAATACATTGTACTTTGGGGGGTGTTGAACAATAATGCATCTATAACGATTCCGACAGTGGCTAACTCGGTGACAATCTTACTTAGCAGGTGGAGGAGATGAATTAGCTCAAAAATATTTAAATTTATGGCATGTCAACTAATCCACACATAAGCAAAGCGAATCAACTTTGAAATGAGTAAAAAAAAAAAAACATTAAATCACATTTGTTTAAATGTGTTTTCGCTGAGAGATTGTTGTTGTAGTTGTATAAAACCACCTTTGCTTGTGTAGATTAGCTGACATGTCATAAACTTAAATATTATTTAGCCAATTTATCTTCTCGGCCTACCCCGTAAGACTGTCACCAAGTCAGCCGACATCGAAATTGTTTCGGGTGCATTATTGTCCTACGCTCCTCAAAGTGCAGTGCATTATTGTCCAAGGTCAAAGTTCAGTGCATTATTGTCCAATACCCCAAAAGTTCAGTATATTAGCATCTAAAAATCCTTCGAAAATGATATGGATAAGGATATGACTCTATCCACCCTTATTCCTATTCCTTTTTCTTTTTTTCTTTTTTTTTTTATAACCCATTACCATTCCTACTTAATCACTAGAATTGGTGATATATTCCTGACAAAAGAAAGTATGAGTCAAAAAATGTTGTGACTTTCTCTCACACACACAGGGGGGATGGACCAGCAGATTGTAACACCCTTATAATCGCCAGATTAGTATTAAGTTCACCCATATCCAAGTGATTAGCACAGCGGAATATAACATCCAAGGATATTGTCGTTGTCTATGACCATAGACAAGGCTAACAACCCATCACAAGACTACAATACACAAAGATCCCAAAGAACACAAGGCTTGAACATTATGTATAATCTATAAGTATGCCTAGAGCTGGCAAACATTTGTCCAACCCGGATTACCCGAATTGTCCGGCCCGGGAAAAGGGGGTTTGGACATAGATTTTTCGTCCGAATTTTGATACTGTCCGAATTGACCGAATATTCGGACATAAATTTTCTCTCTTTTCTATTGTCCGAACCCGATTTTAACTTCCTCCGAATTGTTCGACCCGGTCTGACCCGAAATAAAACCGGGTCCGGACATAAATTTCTCGTTTGAATTTTGATATTGTCCGAATTTGTCCGACCCGAATTTACCCGAACCCAAATTTTTGTAGCGCTAAGTATGCCACACTAAACCTTAAGTTAACTTCATACATAGCAAAAACAATGAAATACAACTAAGATCAGCAATTCATGAATAGAGTGTTCCATAATAAATCAACATCAAAAGTATAGGACACGACTTTATTGCACAAGACACTGAAAGCTTCTTTGCTTCAAGATAGACCCGACTTTTTACCGATGTTCGGCTTGCTACCACTAGCACCACTATTTAAAACAAAACATAAAACATATTTACAAATGAGATGAAACTTAATATGCATACCCCTTGGACAGTTAACTCTATTTAGGTAGTTCTTTTTATTTCATGCATTTTAATTTATTTTGCAAACAAAGAGAACAGAAAGTATATGAATTCATGTTGTCTGATTATTATTATTACGAGTGGTTCCCTTTTTGCAATCATCAGAAGACCCTTCATATGCGTATATACTCGAATTGATCGGGTAGTTTGGACGGAGTTAACCGATTGACTAGCCAAATTATGAAATGAAAAATGCACTTTGACATAACATGATATGGGCATGACCAAATTAGTACGAGGAAAACATGCTAAAACATATAATTATCCAATTTGAGTAATACATGTATTTTGGTTGAACTTAGACATGTGAGTTTAGGCAAGGTACAAGCATTATGCGTACTTGGCAACTTTAAAGTGGACACTAAAAACCTACATGAAGCATTTGATGACTCGAGCATATAAGGGTGACAACCTCGGAGACCATGTTTGAAGGAAAGAAAGCAAAGCAAAATTAATTTTGCTTCCCACATCGGCAGGGAGATTCAATTTTCCTTTGACTTAGATCCCACCAAGTTCATCCCAGTCGTCCTTTGAATTGGCCTAGAGCCCCTCTAAGAAGCTAGGGAGCCTTCACCACCCCAACTAGTCTGTCCCAAGGGCATTTTGGTCTTTCACCCATGTCAGATCAACCTAGGGGTATGGTGTTCTTTTGTGTCCAGGGGCATCAGGGTCATTTACTCCATATAAAGAATATGTTAAGAGATTTCACAAAAGGTCGAAAGAATAAGAAGGGAGGAAGGCAGGGTACACGACCGTATCACCTATGAGCACGACTGTGTCCTTCATTGGCGGGGCCTCCTTGGGAAGATCATGGAGGACACGATCTCGTCGACATGTGACATAATTGTGACCCCCTTTCTTGAGAGGGAGTCATGCTCGTGTCCCTGCCTAACATGCTCATGTTCCTGGACAAGCTACAAGCACACGGGTATAGTTTTTTTTTTTTTTAATAAGAAAGAGAGATTAATTTACATTTTTTATCGTAATGTTAACAAATTTTTCCTTTTTACAATTATTATAAAGAAAATATAGAACAATAATATAGATTTTTTATGGGAGTTTTAGAATTTGATAACTCTTAGACTTTAATATATTTTTTTATATTGGGATTGATAAATTATAATAGTAAATTTGGTAGAAGAAAGACTAACTAATGAATAATTATTTAATTGTGTATTGATAATATAATGATATTTGTGTATTATTTGTTTTGTGTAATTAACTTATGAGATAAATCAAAAATTTTGGGGTCTAATATTTTATGAACTTATAATATATTTATTTGGTGGTGATTATATTTGTAATTTATTCACCATTTTTTCTAAAGCGAAATATGATTATTGGATGATAATACATTGAACTTTAGGAGTATTGGACAATAATGCACTCAAATCAATTCAGTTGATGGTTGACACGGTGGTTGTCCTACTTTGAGGTATCGTTTTTTCTATTTTTTCCCAAAAAATATATTAGTCATCTTGCTTATGTGTATTTTCTTACACGACAAAAGTTTTTCTGAAAAAAAAAATAGAAAAATGACACCTCAAAGAAGGACAGTCACCGCGTCAACCATCAGCTGAATTGGCATAAGCGCGTTATTGTCCAATACCCTCAAAGTTCAGTATATTAGGGTCCAAGAAAATAGTTCAGTGCATTATTGTCCAATACCCTTAAAGTTCAGTGTATTATCTTCAAATAAAATAATCCTAAGAAATAATATTTACTTGTTGTAAATGGCCATAATGATTTCAAATTCTTAATCTTTTATCTTATACTTTGAGACAAATTTTGATACTTGGTATTTTATGTTAGTTTAATTTCATATGATGTCTATATCATTATTAATTTACTTTTTTTTATCCTATTGTTAATTACAATTTTGTTTTCTTTTTACAATTGTTAAAGGAAATGTAGAATAATAATTTTTTATGGGAATGTTGCACATTAATATCTATTAAATTTAGTTTAACCTATTTTTTTTATATTGAGAATGATATACTATAATAGTTAATTTGATAAAGAAAGACTAATTAATGATTTTTTTATATAAAAAGGTAATGAATATTATTTCAATTGTGTATTAACATTTGTTACCTATATATATGAGTTTGTTATTCCTTAAGTTGACATTTATACCAACCAATAAGTGGTAGCTGAGTGGTAATCACTCTCAACCAAGGTTCAAGTCTTGGTGAAAGTAAAATATTTTCTAAAACATTTATTTATAGGTTTGGAGTTGGGTATGTAAAATTATTTTCTATATATATATATATATATATATATATATATATATATATATATATATATATATATATATATATATATATATATATATATAAGAAAATTGGATTCTAATAATCCCATGTTTTGCATATTGGATGATAGTGGTCCCTACTTTCACTTTGTATTCTGGTGGTTCAAAAAAAAAAAATTGGATTGTAGTGGTACCAAATCCACCTTCACATTCTTCTTATTTTTTTCATTCATATCCTATATTGTTTTTGTTTTTTTCGTTCCTGCCCCTAGAAAGTTAATGAATTGTAGTTTCTAAACCATTTTTAAAATTATTTTTTTGAGACCCCGAGTAAAAATTATTATGATTTTTTAAAAATAATAAAAGTGAAAAAATAGTTAAAAAATAGTAAAAAATATGAAAAAATTGGGAGAAACGCTGCAAATTCATTAAAAATCATGATAAAGTGTTATAATAAATTTTGAATCAATTGCAACACAAAAGCTTGAAACTACTTTGTAAATATTAATGTACAAAGATAAAATTTGGAATACTATATTGATTTTTGTATCTTGAAACTACCTTTAATGATAAAAGTAGAGCTAGTATATATAGTTATTATATCACAAATACAACATAAAGGGTTATTGACCTTAAGGGATAGCTCCAATTATAAAATATGTGAGAAAATAGGTTAAGGCGGCATGATTTCTTTTAATTTAATTTTTTTATTTTTTCCAATCACTTGCCCAAGCTGAAACAATTAAAAAATTAAATTAGAACATTATACCGCCTCAGTATTTTTAATCCCCACATATTTTACAACCCAAATTTTCTTTGTCGCCTCCTTTTGTCCATAATTTTTCCACTGATACCCCAACCCTCCCCATTCTCTCTGACACTCACACTCTCTCTCGCTCTCTCTCTACAATCTCTCCTCTCTCCTTCTAGCCGAGTTGCTGCCTTGGACCACTGCTGTCGTACACCGCCTTGCAAAACACCAGTCGTTGCTCTCCCGCCGCCGTGCACCGGAGCAGGAAAAAACTTGCCGAAAAAAGGTATGTTTTTGTGTTTGATGTTTTTGAATGATTTTGTAGTGTTTAGGGTATTAAAATGTTAATTTTTGATGCTAGATTGTTAAATTTGAAATTGAGATTCAAGCTAGGGGTTTAAATTGTCGAAAAGGGGCGAAAATTTCGATGAAATGAGCCGGAATGCCACCAGATGGTATTATGGCCAAGGCCAGAACACCATCTAGTGGCGTTCCAGCAAAAGTTTTTTAAAAATATGTTTTTATTTTTAATAATACTGAAAATATTTATATTAATAATAATAAATAAAAATATTATTATTAGAATAATTTTAATATCAATATAAAAATAATAATATTAATAATAATATTTATTTAATTAATAATAATATTAGTGTTAGTTATAATACATTATTATTATTAATGTTATTTAGTCAATCAATGTTATTATCAATATTGTTATTAATATTAATATCATTATTATTGTTATTACTATATCATCATTATTGTTGTTGTTTAGTGTTTATTGTTAAGTTAATTATTATTATCAATATTGTTATTATTATTTTTATTATTACGGTTTATGGTTTAGTGAGTGATTGTTGTTCAATTAATGAATGTTATTATTAATATTGTTATTATATTATTATTGTTACTATCATATATGTTTAACTTATTATTGTTGTTCATCTAAAAAAAAAATTAGTATTATTGTTATTATTAATATCATTAATATTGTTGTTATTGTTTAATGGTTTCGGGGTCTTAGGTCTTGTGTTATTGTGTATGAAATTTTAGGACTTAGGGTTTACGGTTTAGCCTACTACCATAACATCATGGCAAAAGTATTTAAAAATAAATTTGCATGCTTTTCTCATAATTTATCCCTAACTTTTCTCATAACAAAATTCAAAAAAATTTGGGTTAAGTTATGAGAAAAGCATGCAAGTATATTTTTGTGTATGGTTTTTAGGATTTAGGGTTTAAGGGTTTAGGATCTAGAGTTATCTGATAACATCACGGTAAAAAAAAAAAAAAAAAGAATTTGCATGCTTTTCTTATAGGTTAACCCAAATGTTTCTCATAACATCGCATAACTAAAAATATAGAAAAGTTTAGGGTTAACTTATGAGAAAAGCAAACAAATATAATTTTGTATTTGAAATTTAATTTTAGGGTTTAGGGTTTAGTGTTCAAGGTTTAGGGTTTAGAAGTAAATTAGGTAGGTTTGTTGTGATTATGTTGTTTACATTCGAGTTTACATTCTTTAATATGGAAAACTTTCTAATCATGAGTATCTTTTCCATATTCTATTGACTGTGAACTTGAAAATAAACATAATTTTCTTTTTTGAGTTAATATAGACTTAAGTTAGTGTGTGATCTGAGGGTAAGTAATTAGTAACTGAATTGGTTAATTTAATTAAACGCATGTGCCTAAAAGGAAATTCGTCGTTGTTGTTAAGAATGAAGTGCAAAAGGTCTATATATAGGTCATCAGATACTTGCGAAATAAGAACACAGGCGGTGATGCATTCTTGATATCAACCACATATAGAACGAACACTGAGGAAATCAAGAATTGAGCTTCTTGTTGGTTGTCGTATAAGCGGCTGGTATCTAGAATGCATCTACATCTGCAATTCTAATTTCGTAAGCATCTGATGACCTATATATAGACCTTCTGCACTTCGTTCTTAACAATAGCGATGAATTTCCTTTTAGGCACATACGTTTAATTTCGTTAACCAATTCAGTTCCTATCAACTTACCCTCAAATCATGTAATTACTTAAGGGTGTGCTAATTCAAAAGAGGAAAAAAGATATGCAAATCACAACAATTCAAGTGGGTTTAGGGTTTGGGATTCAAATGATTTTATATTATTATTATTATTATTATTATTAGGGTGTATTATTATTATTATTATTATTATTATTATTATTATTTTATTTTATTTTTATTGTTTAGCCTTAGCAAAATGTCTGGAGTAGAACACGAGGGTAAGGGTAAGGTAGGGATTAAAATAAAAAAATCTGGGTGGAGAACAGAAGCGGAAGGAGACCCATATCGCCGAGGGACGAAGCCATCTGCACGTCGGGCTGAGGCAGCTGCCCGTGGCGATGTACGTCCCAAGCAGCCACTACTAGCGGCTTCATCAAAAGCATATCGTCGATCCACTTTGCGTGCAATGCAATGACAGGAGACGTCCGACACCTTGACGCCCAACAATTTTGATACGAAGCTAGGTAGCTTTGCGCATGAGTCGGGTAGTCAGGGGGCATCTGGAAACGAACAAACCGAGCAGATCGAGCAGGTTGTGGATGTACTGTGTCACTCTTCTCATGCCTCCCTCATATTCTTACGCAGCCACGTATTTTGCCTGATTCACCTGAATTTCATTGACCATAGATTTTATGACCATTACCCAATGTTTCTCGCCCCCAAAACCAACCTCGACGATCGATCAGAACCAACAGTTGCCATCAGATTCCATATCCGTCCGACCAATGATATATGGAAGAATGAAATCAATGATGTCATCAGGCTAAGGAAATGAACTTGTATTTATCTGTTGGTTCCTGTAGACCCCGAAAAAATCCTGAAGGGGATCTTCCCGCGGCGCTACTCGAAAGAGTGAATTTTTCCTCTTTCTTTGAATTGGGAGCCGACATGGATTGCTTATCCTTAATTAAAGGTTTAACTTTTAAGGACACTTTTAAGTTGACAAATTAGTTTAACTCGAAAACTCGATTTTAAGAAAAAGGACGAGAGAAGAAAGAAAAAAAAAAAGAAAACAAAACACTGAGAACCCGTCTGGGTTCTCAGACGAAACCAAAAGAAAAGAAGAAAAAGAAAACAAGAACCCGTCTGGGTTCTACTGAAAAGAGCCGAAAAAAAAGAAAAGAAAAGCAAGAACTCGGCTGAGTTCTTTAAACAAAACCAAGGAAAGAGACAGGGAACCCGTCTGGGTTCCTGTCTTCAATTTGGGGCGAAAACAAAGAAAAGAAGGAAGTTTTCGGGAAAAGAAAAGAAAAAGTTAGAGTCGCCAGTTGAATTTTAGGGATAAAACAACAAACCCAAAAGAAAATTGACTCTGGCCTGCGAACCCAAAGGTGGATTCGGGGGTAAGGTTACGGATTTGACGATAAAAATCAACAAACCCGCCCGTTCAACTGAACGGACTCTACTAGGATTAAATTAAAGTAATGAGAAAGAAGAAGAGAAGGGAGGAATTAAATAAACTTCATAAAATTGTCATTAATGTCACGCGATAACAAATAAAATAAAGAAAACACACAAAACAACTGTACAAAATTACATTATGTACAAAAAAGGAGCTACGCTAACCTCAAAGTAAACACGCAATGGGGGAGAAGAGAAGAGAAATATACTAGTGTCAATACTCCCAGTATATTTCGGTGTCTTTTTAGGTGATGGATGGGGGGTATTTATAGTGGAATTTAGGTGTAGGGTTAGGGTTTTTGGAGCGTTTTGGCGTCGGGGTGCCGCGGAAGACGAACCCAGACGGGTCCCTGGGTGGAGGCCGGGCCTCTGGCCCAAGAACCCAGACGGGTTCCATGGGCAGAGGCTGGGCCTCTGGCCCAGGAACCCAGACGGGTTCTTTGGGGCAGAGATCGAGCCTCTGGCCCATCGAACCCAAATGGTTTCCGGCTTATTTGGGCTTGGTATTTTGGGTTTTGACGGAAAAGGGGCTTTGCGTGTTACTTATCGGTCAACTTATTTCCTAAAATTAATACTAAAAAAGAAAGAAAATAAAGCCGAAAAATTTAGCGTCTACAGATAGCCCCCACTTTGATCGAGTTTGAGTAAAACGACGATCAAAGTAGTCTTGATGATCTTGGATATGAATCAGAAGCCTGTTCTGAAGCTGGTTGACGCTTGGAAGCTGGGTCCTGCGTCGATGTCGAGATGTCGTTCATCGCATTGTGAAGGCCCGATGACGGCCCTTGTCGCATTGTGAAGGCCCGATGGCATTGTTGGCGCTTGGAAGGTGGGTCGCGCCGATGTAGATATGATTTTCATCGCATTGTGAAGGCGATGATGGCCCTTGTCGCATTGTTAAGGCCCGACAATGGCTATTGGCAACTGGAAGCCGGGTCTTGCGCCTTTGTAGATGTAATGTTCGTCGCATTGTTAGGCCCGACGACGGCCCTCGTTGCATTGCGGCCCAACGATAGCCTTTGATGTTGTCACGTATTGTTAGGCCCGGTGACGGCCCTCATTGCATTGCGGCCCAATGATAGCCTTCGATGTCACGTATTGTTAGGCCCGGTGACGGCCCTCATTGCATTGCGGCCCAATGATAGCCTTTGTTGTCGTCACGTATTGTTAGGCCCGGTGACGGCCCTCATTGCATTGCGGCCCAATGATAGCCTTCGATGTCACGTATTGTTAGGCGGTGGCGGCCTCATCGTTGCATTGCGGCCCAATGATAGCCTTTGATGTTGTCACGTATTGTTAGGCCCGGTGACGGCCCTCATTGCGTGCGCCCACTGATAGCCTTTGTTGTCGTCACGTATTGTTAGGCCCGGTGACGGCCCTCATTGCATTGCGGCCCAATGATAGCCTTTGTTGACGCTTGGAAGCTGGGTCTTGCGTCGGTGTAGATATGGTGTTCATCGTATTGTTAGGCCCGACGGCCCTCATGCGTGCGACCCAACGATAGCCTTCTGTCACGTATTGTTAGGCGGTGGCGGCCCTCGTTGCATGCGCCCAATGATAGCCTTTGTTGTCGTCACGTATTGTTAGGCCCGGTGACGGCCCTCATTGCATTGCGGCCCAATGATAGCCTTTGTTGTTGTCACGTATTGTTAGGCCCGATGACGGCCCTCATTGCATTGCGGCCCAATGATAGCCTTCGATGTCACGTATTGTTAGGCCCGGTGACGGCCCTCATTGCATTGCGGCCCAATGATAGCCTTTGTTGATGTGAAAGACGTGCCGGGCTCAGAAACCACCTTGATCTCATATTTCGGCCCAGAAAATCATTTGGGCTTGCGAGATTTGGGTGTGTTTTTGGCCCGGACAACTCGTTTGGGGTTGACAGCGTTTTGAGCTTGTCTTGGTCCAAGGAAACCTGTCTGGGCTCCCGCCTGTTTTGGACCGAAGAAATCGTCCGAGTTCGGCTCCTTTTTGCTTTTGGCTTTAGCTTAAATTTGCAAATAGAAATGTCTGATTCCCACTTGTTGATTTAGCTAAGAATTGGGTCGAAGTAGAAAATCCGGCACGTGGGCCGAGTAGAACCCGTCTGGGTTCGGCTGGAACTGGGCTCGGTCGAGCTGGGCCGACAAAAATGGGGCCAGGAACCCGTCTGGGTTCTCCTGGTCATGGCTCTCTTTTTTTGTGTTTGCACGTGGGCCGAGAAGACGGAGGCCCACTGAAAAGTGTAGAACCCGTCTGGGTTGATCATGAAGTAGGCCAAGCAATCTTCGTGTATGGGCCGAAAAAGGTGGAAAAAGGGCCTTGAAAATGAGCAGGAACCCGTCTGGGTTCCTTGTAGAAATGGCTCCTCCTTTCATTTTGTGCGTGGGCCGAATAGATGGAAGAAGGCCCACTGGACAAGAATAAGAACCCGTCTGGGTTCTTTGACTCTCTTTTTGTGTTTGCACGCGTGGGCCGAAGGATGGAGGCCCACTGAAAGACGTAGAATCCGTCTGGGTCGCTTGTGAGATGGGCTAGGTAATCTTTGTGCGTGGAAGGAACGGGCTTCCCTTTTTCGTCTTTTATGGGCTGAGGGAGATGGAAGGAAGCCCACTGGAAATGGAGGTAAAACCCATCTGGGTTCTTTCATGAAATGGGCCGAACATTTTTTGTGGCGGAAGCAAAGCCCAAAGGTTAAAACACTGTCAGCGTCGGGCTCTTCTTTTATTTTGCGTGGGTCGAAAAGCACGCCCAAATGGAATAGAAGAAGACCCAAACCCGTCTTTTGTGCCCTGGCGCTTAGGCTGATTTGACTCGTTGCTGGTGCCGCATAGCCCCCAGTTTAGTGGGAGTTTGATCTGACTCTTGCTAAACCGGGGATTAGACGATGGTTGCCGTAGTGACTTGCCCCTTTTGAATTCTTCCATGGCGGATTTTGTGGACCTAGGCGAGCTACCGGTGATTTGTCCGCCGCATTTGCATAGCCGATTTAGTGGCAGTTTGATTTAACTCTTGCTAAACTGGGAGTCAATTGATAGTTGCCGTGGTGACATGCTTCCTTTTGGATTCAAACAGCCCCCCGGCTTAGTGGTAACTCGATTGAATTTAAGCCGGCGTCACTCGAAAATGCAGGCGGTGCCGAAGTGTTGCACCTATTTGGCTCAGTAGCGTCTGAGGTGGTAGACCCCTCTTACTACCAGTGGGACACTTACTTCAGTTCGGGCGGCAATGGAGCTCATGGAGTTGATAGTGCTAGCGGCGGCGGTGGCACGTGATGACTGCTGAAGATGATGTGCCTGCAGAATTCCGACACTATGATATGCACGACTCTTTTACCATGCACTTAGGACCATGCTATGTAATGATGTACTAGATGCACTTATGTACTAATGCAGACTGATGCAATGTTTATGCAAAGATGATGTTATGTAATGTGACTATGACTTTCTATATACTACTGAAACAAACTGGGGCAAAGAAATTTTCTTATTAACACGAAGCCAAGGCTAACAAGCAAACACAAAGATTAATCTGGACAAGATCAAAACTCAGTTCGAAAGAGATAGGAAGAAGTTTTCGAAACTTTAGGGAGAAAACAAGTAATTCAGAGGCATAAGCCCGCCAACAGTTCGAAGAATGATGCAAATATGCGCGGTTGGTTATGGACGTAAGCTAGCCGAAAGAGCAAACCTCATATAGGAAAGAATGAACACTCAAACACTCGATTTTGAATATGTATGTGAGTTTCTCTCATACTCAAACCAATAGAAACAAACTACCATAAGCTTGGTAAGAACCTCGCTCTCCACTACTGGTATGCAATGCACCAGTGACAATCAAAAGGACTTTTTCGGGTTGTAACGGGGCTTAGGCTAGGGTAAGGAGCGGTAAAATTTTGGGAATGAGGAGTTAAAAGCCATGCTTGGATTGATTTTCAATGAAATCCTCTAAACTCTTCTTCTCACTTAATGTATGCAAAGCGTTTCACCTTCCACCCTAAAACATTTCAATCGAATACAACTAGGTCAAAGTTTTCTGGACTTTAAGCCGTATCTTCCACAATCACCCTCTTTTTCTTTTTTTTTGATTTTTCTTCTTTTTTTTGTTTTTTTTTTGATTTTTTTTTTTGGGTAATCAGGGAGAAGAAATTTCTATTACGACTTTGACTTTGAATAGCATAACCACATTGGCTCAAGATATGGGACTTTCAGATTCTCCCAAGCTTCATATTTCGCTCACACGAAAGCAGTTGTTCCTTCCAAAAATGACAGACTTTCTTCCAACCCAGTGTTCTTTCCAGAAATGACAGACTCTCTTCCAACCAAGCAAGGCTCAAGGGGTATTGGATATCATAGGCTAAGGCTTGTACTGTCAGGGTTCAATGATTAAAAAGGGATGAACAAAGGCTAGGCGGGGCAAAAAGAACGGTAAATACAATGCAGGGAAGGCTATTTGGCTATGTAGCTTAAGAAAATCGAATGCCTTAATCACATTGTCACTGCGTGCTATGCAAACATGTAGTCTCAAGCAAGATGCAAAACAAGTTCTAGAGATGCAACTAATGGGTGAGTCGCTCAAGGGATCATGGAATTGATGAAAGTAATCAATTCAAGTTTTAGGCAATGTGGACTCACGGGACGGGCTCAATCAACTAAGCTTAGCCCAAAGATTTGCGGCACGCACATTTATACCTTCTAAGATAGTCAAAGCGACGGATCGTCTTCTATAACTTGTCTCAAAATCAGAAGGCTTGAAGAAAAGGTTTTTGAAAACTTTTGAGATCTCATCTAGATTTTCCTAAGTGAAGCAAGTCAAGCCGGGAAAAAGGTCGATTTTTTTAAAAAAAAAAGGTATGGACTCTTCTTTTTTATTTTTTTTTTAACCTATGACTAAAACGGATATGATGCTCATGCAATGCAGTATGCGACCTATATGATGAGAGACACGGGACTTATGCAATGCAAAATGCAACCTTCATGGTGGGATCATTCCCACTTCCCCAAACGAAAAGAAAATTAAGTATTATAAGTAAATTCGAGCTACAATTTCAGGGCTAGCGAATACACATAGTTAGCTCGCGTGCCCGCATCGCGACCACACTCGGGCCGAAGGAAAACCGACTGAATTGAGGGCCCAAAGGGAGCTTTGGGCTTACAGCAAATGGGCCAAAATGGTGAGCACAGAGGGCCAGAAACCCGTCTGGATTCCTAGGCCTGGAGTGGTGTGGCGAGGACCGGGAACCGTCTGGGTTACGGCCAGAGAGCCGGACTTCGGCGGCGAGGTGTCTTCTCGGTGGTGCAAGTCGGTGGAGCAATGTCGGTGGTGCGATAGGTCGGTGGAACCCATATGGCGGTGCGATGGCGGTGGAACCACTGGGTTTCTCAACACTCTTAAGCGTCGCTCTTTTTCTTCACCCATATTCCACATTAAACTCGTGCAGGTTAAAGCCAGTGGCTAGAGAGGCATTCTAGTTGCTTGGCCTAACTAGACGAGGCTGGCTCGGTTTGAGTTATGACCAAGTGGCTAGGAGTGGATACTCTAGTTGCTTGGTTAAATCGCCCTAATTTTCTATGCATAAAACTTCTTCAACTGCGTGAGGAAAGGATTTTCCGGTGGAGGTGTTGGGGTTTCCGCCGCCTCGGGACTAGGAGTCACTGTAGTAGCACTCCTATTATAGCAGTGATCTGGCATGAGGAGTTGTTGTCTTTTCCTCATCTTCTTCCTTATCGGAAGAGTCGTACAGTGGATGCCCTTCATTTTCATGGTTAGTGAAATCTTTCTCATCATCACTATGCCAAATGCCATTAATAGTGAAGTCCTTTGTAAATGAAGGAATGACTGGGACTGGTTGGCCCACTTTAGTGATGAAGGTGGATGGATCAAAGTGATCTTTTTCCAGAAAGATGGCATTGCTGTGATTAGGCATTGGGTTATCCTTGTTATTGGGCCTTTGCGATGAGTTCGGTGGAGGGATAACACCGTTTCGAACCAGTCCTTCGATCTTGTTTTTCAAGGTCCAGCAAACCTCGGTGTCGTGACCTCGACTGCGATGGAAACTGCAGTATTTATTTTCATCCCATCTTGGAGGCTTGATTTCAGGCTCGGGTGCTGGCAAGGGCAGTTGGATAATCCCCTTTTTCACAAGCCTTTCCAATGCCTTAGCGTAAGACATGTCTAGCGGATGATAGGAGTCATACTTCGGGGGGTAAGACTTTCGTTGGATAGAATTAGTCTCAACAGCTTTCTGAGGGAGGCTAGGCGTGCTAGTAGCCCTCCTGTTGGAGCTAGATCCTTTCCAACCAGAGTTTTGCGTTTCCCTCTCATTGTTAGCAGCTTGACTTGAATGCACAAGTCTTTTAGGGTTTGAAGTCTTTGATGGTGGGCGAAATGTCGCGTGATGCGAGGTGAATGCTTTGCTGAAAGTGCTCGATTGCATCCTAAAGGGGATAGCTTCATCGATTTGAGATAGCATGGTGTACCATCTCTCGTAGTAGGAAAGAAATGGCTCGTTCTCCCTTGTTTCATGGAAGTCGGATCATCGCGGTAACCTCCTTACATTGTAGACGACTAAAGTGGTGATGAAGGCTTTGAACAATTAAATGCATCGGTCTTAACTTGTGAGGGTAGATTTTGGTACCATACATTGGCCTTACCTTCTAGAGTGGAAGGGAAGGCGTGGTATAGAGACCTTCATCTACCTTATGGAGAGGCGACCTCATGAATTCCTCCCGGATGATGAGAGGGATTTTGGTGGGCTTGAACTTTATGGCGGGCACCTCGACCTTGTCTCTTACCCTCGATACATGGTGCTTAGGAATGGCTAAATCCATGCATGCGTCGGTGAAGGTCGGATCGGTTTTCATCATCCTCTGGTGAGCATGTCAACCTTCTCTTCAAGCTTTCGACATAAGGGTCCTCAGTTTTGGAGCCCTTTGGTGTAAGTTTGGACTGACCTCACGGATGATTTAATTTGTGGGCCTCGGTTTTGGTTTTGAGGCGTTCCTTTCTATCCCCGTCATCAGCCTCGACCTCGGACTCGGACTCATAATAATTTTCCTCTTCTTGGCTTGACACCTAGCTTTTATTGAGGCTGCCTAATGGCCTCCACATGCCATTCATGGTGCATTGGCTTTTGAACCTTTTTCCAACTTTTCATTAGTCCTATCCTCCAAATCGATATATAAAGGCTATTGCTTCTGTATCCTCTCATATAGCCCATCGGTAGCTTGTCACGACTTTCCCGGAAGGTTGTTGTTAGGAGATCGACATGATGGATTCTTTGGATGTCTTGGATTGGGTTGGTGATGGTAACTTGGATTGTGGATGAGCCTGCCGGTGTGCGGGTCGCGGATGCGGGCTCGAAGATGGTATGCTATTTTGCCTGCATGGAAATTGATTTAGTACTCGAAAGAACTTTTAAACTACCCACCCAATGCATGTATGACTTAGTGGACCTATATGGGCCTAAGACTCAGACACGATGCCTACATGCTGACGTAAGGATGACTCACCCACTTCGCGGGAGTGCATGTCTTAACTCTATATGGACCTAACATGTGGACTGACAACATTAATCGCCTATTGGGCCCTTACCTGGATCGAGTCACGATTGCTTTCGGTTTCGGGCTCAGATTCAAGTAACAGACGCAATAGGGATTGGACTTAGGGAAAATCATAAAGGGCCGAATAGGATCATCAACAAGGCATTGGGCCATCTGCGGGGTGAAGCGATCAGGCCCGAAGAGAGAAGACTGGGTTAGGAACCCGTCTGGGTTCTCCTTTCTCTGACGAGGCCTGCACCGTCAATTTTCAGCAAGTGGGCCAGTCCAGATGGGCCAGGAACCCGTCTGGGATTCTGATACACTGGACTCCCGCTTACCGAAAATTGATGCGGATGGGCGATTCGGCGGACAGAAGCCGTGCGGGTTTACGATAAGTCAGAACCCACCTCGAATTTCCCTACGCGGACTAGAATGACTCCGACTCATGAAAGGTTTGACAACTTGGACTCAAAGACTCCTTAAGATCGGACTCTAAAACTCTTTACAAAATGAAACTACATGATGAACTTGAAATCCTTTACAGGTGGAATTTTACAATATGTACATCAGCTCTTTACAAACTAATAAAATTCTACAACTCGTACAAAAATACATCTTTACAACTTTGTACATGAATGGAACTTTACAAAGATACAAACTTTACAACCTATACATTGATTCTAAAAAATAAAAATAAATAAAAAACACATAGCATACAGATGCGGGATTAGCCTAACCATGACTCTAGGTATTAGGGTTTTCTAGGTATAGGAGATGATCGTACCGCATGTTCTCGCCCCGGTGCATCCCCCCTACATAGGTAGAGAGTGATGTGTGGGGTGTTGCTCTTCGGGGTTTCAGGGAAACCCTTAGAGTGTAACACGGGGAGAGGGCGAGTCAAAGGCTTGGCGATGTAAGTGCATCCCACAAGTAGTGACAGACCGCTCTCGGAGGGTAACCCTAGTTTTATAACCTACCAACGCTTTTGTGCTCCCCAGCCATAAGGCCCAAGAGTAGCCTGGATGCAATATGCCTAAAATAATGATAAAGTTGTGAAGTAAACTAATTCCTCCCAAAAAAAACACTAAAATTTAATCCTTTCAAGTTTTACCCTCTTATTAAGTTTAAGTCCCCAGTGGAGTCGCCAATCTGTAGACCCCGAAAAAATCCCGAAGGGGATCTTCCCGCGGCGCTACTCGAAAGAGTGAATTTTTCCTCTTTCTTTGAATTGGGAGCCGACATGGATTGCTTATCCTTAATTAAAGGTTTAACTTTTAAGGACACTTTTAAGTTGACAAATTAGTTTAACTCGAAAACTCGATTTTAAGAAAAAGGACGAGAGAAGAAAGAAAAAAAAAAGAAAACAAAACACTGAGAACCCGTCTGGGTTCTCAGACGAAACCAATAGAAAGAAGAAAAGAAACAAGAACCGTGCAGGTTCTACTGAAAAGAGCCGAAAAAAAAGAAAAGAAAAGCAAGAACTCGGCTGAGTTCTTTAAACAAAACCAAGGAAAGAGACAGGGAACCCGTCTGGGTTCCTGTCTTCAATTTGGGGCGAAAACAAAGAAAAGAAGGAAGTTTTCGGGAAAAGAAAAGAAAAAGTTAGAGTCGCCAGTTGAATTTTAGGGATAAAACAACAAACCCAAAAGAAAATTGACTCTGGCCTGCGAACCCAAAGGTGGATTCGGGGGTAAGGTTACGGATTTGTGATAAAAATCATCAAACCCGCCCGTTCAACTGAACGGACTCTACTAGGATTAAATTAAAGTAATGAGAAAGAAGAAGAGAAGGGAGGAATTAAATAAACTTCATAAAATTGTCATTAATGTCACGCGATAACAAATAAAATAAAGAAAACACACAAAACAACTGTACAAAATTACATTATGTACAAAAAAGGAGCTACGCTAACCTCAAAGTAAACACGATGGGGAGAAGAGAAGAGAAATATACTAGTGTCAATACTCCCAGTATATTTCGGTGTCTTTTTAGGTGATGGATGGGGGGTATTTATAGTGGAATTTAGGTGTAGGGTTAGGGTTTTTGGAGCGTTTTGGCGTCGGGGTGCCGCGGAAGACGAACCCAGACGGGTTCCTGGGTGGAGGCCGGGCCTCTGGCCCAAGAACCCAGACGGGTTCCATGGGCAGAGGCTGGGCCTCTGGCCCAGGAACCCAGACGGGTTCTTTGGGGCAGAGATCGAGCCTCTGGCCCATCGAACCCAAATGGTTTCCGGCTTATTTGGGCTTGGTATTTTGGGTTTTGACGGAAAAGGGGCTTTGCGTGTTACTTATCGGTCAACTTATTTCCTAAAATTAATACTAAAAAAGAAAGAAAATAAAGCCGAAAAATTTAGCGTCTACAGTTCCCTACGGAAAAGTAATACTTTGGTGTCAATTAAATTTTTACTATGATAAATTATGATAACACATATAGAAAACCATACCATTTGTGCTGAAGCCGCTGCCTATTCCTACAGAAGAAGAGCTCAATTTTTTCTGTTGCTGCTAGTACAGGACTTGCTCCCACGGCTCCTTCCACTGCCGTACTCAAAGTCTGAAACGCGCTAGGGATAGGTCAAGTTGACTTCCCTATGCTGGGTCTCCCTCTACGAGGGGGGCTACTCTCGGGATCCGATATGTAGTATGTACCGAGATGCAACTCATCGTTTATAACTCGAGACAAACGACGTATGACGGCGGGATCACTTTCCCTGACCGTCTTCATAAGGGAATCAAAGTAAGACATGTCATAGGATAATGGATCAACAACTATATCTGGTTGATCAGTATCGCCTATGACTTTAAGTTGCCTCCAGAACTTGTGAATACTTGCCGCGTACAATTCGGATTCGTGCAAAAGGAGGTTTTTCAGCGTACAAGCACATGGAAGCCGATGTGTTTTCCACATCAAGTGATCACATGAGTCCTCCGCATCTCCACCCATACCCGCCATCTTAGTGTTCTCCTCGCTTATCAGGTTCATCGCATAGTGAGATACACAACGATGGAGATGCTTGAATAGTCCAACTTTCTTCAAGACTAAGTGTCCACTTCTGGACTGCTCAAGTGCCTTCTTAATCTCAGTTTGCTGGTTTTCGATCTGATGATGACCCCTCCTCCACAACCAATCAAACGACCCTCTACCACTACCGAGATAGTACGTGATCGTCAAATGTTGACTCTCCACTCAAGAAGTCACGGTGTTTCCCATGTGAGCGACTTTATCTGTGTATCTGTGAACAAACTTCTCCTTGTACTTCATCCAAGTACTATTCAGGTAATCGACTACCCTTGAGTTTCTCCCAACCCAATGTGACACCAAATGCGTCCAGTTCATGTCCAACTCCAGAATTGTCCTTGCATGCACGATGCGATGCCACCATGTCTTTCTGAAAAACAACCGTTGTCCATTTTTATTCCCTCCAGTTAGATCATTCTCTTTATTCTCAACATCGTTCCCTATATACTAGACACATAATAAGTGAGGAACACCGGGAAATACTCGGCCTATAGCCAATAGCAAGGCTTCCTCCCGATCAGTAATGAATATGTTCGATGTCATATCGAAGCCCATGAGATCATGCAATCTTTGAAGCACCCATTCGTATGACTCCTTCCGCTCATCTCTCATTATTGAGTACGCAACAAGGAAGTTCTGATTTGTAGAAATCACCCCAACTATCTCACAAAAAGGTCACTTCTGCTTGTTGGTCTTGTATGTGCTATCGATGAGGAGATCTTCTGGATATGTGCGGAGCAACTTCAAAGGGAAGGGGTGACACATAAAGATCTGTCGTAGATTGCCTTCATCATCAATGTCGATCCAGGAAAAATACCTATGCTCATTGGCCAAGTACAAACAATGTTGCATGTGTGTCCTACCCTCCATCTCCTCTGATCGCACTTTGAATCTATCATCGTAAATCTGCCCAACGTTGACATTACAGTCTGGGAAATTCTGCTTCGATGATGTGAGTATCGTTGCAGGAGTCCACCCGGTGTCAGTCATTTCCCGTATGTGCGCTTTAATGTTGGATGTCAAAGGATGTCCCCTTCAGTGTCTCTCCTCATAAAGAACGAACCGATGATTGTGTACCATGTTGTCTCTCACATACGATCCGACGCCTTCCCTCTGTCCCGGTCGAGAGTACGCTACAGTGACAAACGAACATTGGCACGACTTCATCTTCATATCTAACTGGCTGTCGCAGTTTATCGTACCCACTTTCCCACGGTATCTCCCATAACGCTAGCATCTAAAATATAACTACACCGGGTCGTCGTTAGTCTTCTTCTTATAAGATGCTTTCACAAATCTAAATCTGATTCCCGTTCCAATGTTGTCAGCCCATTCGTGGAGATCATCGAAGGAATCAAACCACTAATCCGTAGAAAAATAATCTGAATAATCGACACCATCTCCGCCAAAATCCTCAAGCGGAACCTACAGTCAAATTAAAAAATAATTATTATTTACTGTCATAACATAATACTAATCACAAAAACAACATTACGTAACAATATTAATAACCATAATAATAACAATAATCATGATAATAACAATAAATAATAATTGATTTAATGTTATTAACAATATGAATAATCGAATTTATATTTAATAATAATTAAAAAAGAAAAAAGAAAAAATCGAAAAGAAAAACCCATAAACACCCCAAATAGGCGTCCAATCTAGCGTACATCATGGGCGTTTCGTCCTTGGCCGAAACACACCCAGATGGCGTCTCAACCAAGGGCGAAACGCCCTAGGATGACGTTCCAACCTTGGCAGAGACGCCACCTGGGGTCATCTCTGCCGCGGTTAGAACGCCTATTTGGGCGTTTCGGTTCAACCGTTCGTTTTTTTGAGTTGGATTTTTAATGAACGAATTTACAAGAAAATTTAGAGAGAGTTATAGAGAATGTAGAGAGAGAAAGTGATGGAAGTTGAGAGAAAGAGTGAGAGGAGTGGGGGGCAATTTCGAAAGTTTTATGACAAAAGGGGACGATGCCAGTGAAAAGGAGGGCGACAAAGAATAATATTTTTTGACAATTTGGGACCTCATTGTCCTCCTAATCCCTCATTGTCAATGTACTTCTTGGACCATCCCTTAAGGCCAATAACCCTAATATAAATTGGAGTTCATAGGAAAAAAATTTAGATCCACCATTGAAATAAATAAGGATTTTTGGACGCTAATATACTGAACTTTTGGGGTATTGAACAATAATACACTGAATTTTGACCTTGGACAATAATGCACTGAACTTTGAGGGGTATTGGACAATAATGCACCCAAAACAATTTCGACGGTGGCAGACATAGTGACGATCTTAAATGGCAGACCGAGAAGATGAATAGGCTAAATTATATCTAAATTTATCACATGTCAGCTAATCTACATAAGCAAATGTGATTTTATACAACTACAACAATAATCTCCCAACAGAAAGACGTTTAAACAAATGTGATTTTTTTTTTGTCACTATGTTTGAAGTTGATTCTCTTTACTTATGCGTAAATTAGCTGAAATATTATAAATTTAAATATTTTTGGACCAATCATCTCCTCCACCTTCTACGTAGGATTGCCACCAAGTTAGTCACTGTCGAAATCATACCGAATGCATTATTGTTCAACACTCCCCAAAAGTACAATATATTATTTTCCAATATCAAAGTTCAGTGCATTATTATCCAATACCCCAAAAGCTCAATATATTAGCATTAAAATAGCCAATAAATAAAAGTAGTATTCATTGAACTTATGAAGGGCATGGAATTAAATATGGGACCATGAGCACCACCTAAGGCCTAGGGGTCGTTGGCTCTTCCACTTTTATAGTAGCTTTTGGGGATGAATAAAGCTCTACCATATGCCTAAAATTAAACCACTAGAAGTAGACCTGGCAATTCTCGACTCGACCTGGAAATCCGACCCAAATCGACCCGTTAAAAACGGGTTTTGAACACGAAATTCTGACCCGGGACCCGAAAATGACCCAACCCAAAGAACCCGGTAAAAAGCAGGTCAGGTCGGGTTTGGGTCGACCCGTTGGGTCAGCCACTTTAATTTTAAGTGTTTTGTCTACTTTGGCCTTGTACAAAAAAATGGGTTCATTTCATGAAAATTAAGGCCCAAAAGTAAAATATTGGGTGGCTTTGGAAAACTATGCGTAGAGAGAGGCATACAAATGAAATAGTCAAATAATAAATGACCAAAACAAAACCCTAACACTCTCACTCACTCACTCTTTCATTGAACCCTAAAACTCCTGCAGTCCCGCCTCTCTCCTCTCTTTCAGTAAAATAGTGTATTATTGTCCAAGGTCAAAGTTCAGTGCATTATTGTCCAATACCCTAAAAGTTCAGTATATTAGCATGGCAAAACCCTATATATTTCATAAGTACTGTTATTCGTAGATTGTTGACGTAAACCGCATAATACTTGTAGACTTGAAGATTGCCAAATTTTGTCCCTTAGGTGTATAGTAATATGTTTATACAACTATGACATATCGTGGTGGTCGAACTTGGAAGGGAATGGTACATTACACAGGTGTCTTTGACTAATTATAATCCATTTTATTAGTTGTAAGTGACTGAGAAAAAGGGCGGTCATGACCCGTAAACTCGACTCAAACTGCCCGAAACCGGAATACACCCGATCCGTAGTTACCCGAACCCGAAACACACCCGACCCGCATTTACCCAAATCTGATATACGACCGACCCGTAACCCACCTACCCGTATTGACGGGTCTAACTAGAAGTATAGGACCTTTTTTTTTCTTTTCTTTTATTTTTCAGAGGATTGGGCCACTGGATAAACTCTGGAAAAGTTGGTTCCACTTTAACTCCAGAAAAATATTTTCCCATGCATTATATAACATAGA
Organism: Portulaca oleracea; assembly: GCA_029582165.1. Lineage (NCBI taxonomy): Eukaryota > Viridiplantae > Streptophyta > Magnoliopsida > Caryophyllales > Portulacaceae > Portulaca > Portulaca oleracea. The sequence continues at coordinate 14,583,439 of CM055870.1, forward strand.
AAACTTTGGAAAAGTACCAAATATAGTCAACTTTGTCAACGTTTCCAAGAAAAGTTTACAATCAAATATTATTATAGGTTAAGCACTCCCATTAATTGTGACTTGATATTAAACATCAAGGCCAAGGTTTGATTATACACAGACATCACAGCCATACACACCACAAACTAAATCAATCTGTTTCTATTGCCTATAAACCTAAAGACTGATAAAGAGAGACAACGCCAACAAATACAACTCCATTGAGAAAAAAGAATTACGAAAACAAAGAAGAATGCTACAATGAGGCATTATATGAATATCCCAAGTATAGTGCATTACTGCAGATGGAACATTTCTCTTCCTTTTTGTTGGTCATTTCCTTTTTTCGCCCCCATTCCTTCTCATTTCTTTTCGAGCTATGTAGTCTTTAGATCCTTAAAAGGGATAAGTTATTGTCTGAACAAAACTGCATATTCAGCTCTGCTGCAAATGGCTCTCACGACAAGCACATTTCATCGACTTCTACGAGGAAGATTTCCCATTTACGGAGGAACGAAGGATGTGATTAACCAGCTTCTCAGGTAACTCTCGCTTAGCCTACAGAGACAATAGCATCGGGATATGTTAAGTTTGCATAGTTTTAAGAAATATGCAACTGCCCTTACGAAACTCAGAATGCCCTCACCTGGAAGTGTCTCATGTGCAGAATTGGCTCACATCCAACATCGGCCACTGATCTTCCGTTCACCGTCTGCGAACTAAATCTTCCAGCCTCGTACGCAGAGAGGATATGCTTGTTGCCCGGCAGGTTTTGGCAGACTTTTAGAAGAGCACTGAGGGAATTCATCTGCAACAACAGCCAAGATTTACAGTCATTTCTTATGTAAACCCAACTTAAACTTGAATTTTGTCCAACAGGTCCTGTTGTTAGACAGTTTAAAAACTGACCTTCATGTACGGGCAGGATGCACAACCCCCGTGAATGGAGCATCCTTCACCACTAGAAACTCCAGGTACAATTGCAAGGTTTGCAGAGTCTTCAGCTCCTGTTGAGTTTGAGCTGCCACATGAATTCTTCTTTGTCTTTGTCACAGAATCAGATGACACGGGAAAGACAATCTCAACATTGATATTTGCTCTCTTCGAAGTGGGATTCACTGAACTCAACATTCTACGGACTGTGGCAACTATTGATGTAACCATCCCTGATTCTGTCCCCAAGACAAATTGAAGGTGGTCGTCAATATTTCTTTCCAATGCTTCTTGTAATCTCTGCTTTATGAAATCTAGTATGTTTTGGGTGGAGCCAACTACACCCATTCCTCGTCTCTTTGCTTCCATCGCCAAAGAGAACATTTCTCCAGGGACCTCGAAATGAGCAGTAAGGAATGCATCGCAATACATCTCATTTATCTTCTCCACTACTTCATGACCGAAAAGGTCATGTACAATGCATGTACCATCCTGGTGCAAGAAATCAACCATTAATCAGAAGTTGGCAGAGCACTTGTAGAACATTCATGAAGAAACCGCGGGGGTGGGGGTGTTACAGATGTGCTTTTATGGACATGATGAAGAGATGCTACTTGTGCTTTAATAGCATCTCTTACAGGATCACATCCCTTGGATTGGTTTCCCCATATAGATTTGCCAACTAATAAGGGAGATCATTTTTACATATTACCTCCAACTCCAAGCCTTGGGCGAGTAATTTCTCGAATGGCACAAAAATAAATGGTCAGGTTGGGCTTTAGGCCAAACACAGATCCCTCTCCCTAGCTTGAGTAGCTTCTACATATGGGTCAGTATGCTCAACCTCAACTTACCCTCACTACAGCTGCAATCCCTTCTTTTTGATTATTTTGGTTAGGGTTGGGTGGGTAGGGGTTCCATAGCTTGTTAAGTAGTGGACTCATAAGCTGGTAGAATAATAGTGAAAATATGAAAGATACAAAGAAAGAAGATATAATAGCTAGTAAGATTATCAGCAAGTATGTCGAATGTTAGTTCCCAGAACCCATGAGACACACCTGGAAGTAGTGCAATCGAGGAAGCAAAGATCTAATCGAGTCTCGGTTATGTTGCGGATGTATGGCAGATATTTCTTCATCAGTCATCATAGTCATCTGCTGAAACAACTCTGCAATATTGGCACCCATGTAGGAATCTGGCCCATAGTAGAGGGTCAGATCTGGAACCTGTGCAAATGCCTGGATAGGAGAAGAAAGACGAGAACAAACACAAACAATTATCAACGGAGACCAGCGCCAGGACAATTGCAACAAACGGAAGACAAAGCTAGAGGCAAGCGAACATAGGAAAGCAAAAAAATACAATAAAATGTGGCATTATAATGGGAATCAAAGAAGAATACAGAAGAAAAACATTAATGAACAATGGAATGTCGTCCCAACCTGCAAAATGGTTTGCACAACATTAGAAGAGGTACATGTGATTGTTGGGACAAGTTCATGAGCATGAGCTTTCGTCTCAAGTGAAGTGTTTATATAGATCACATGCAGGGAAGGTGGAGACAAAGAGGCGCTCTCAAGATACTTCATATATTCTGGTGCAGCTGCAGCATCAGCCAATGAACAACCAATTCGTTCCTCCGACATCCTGTAAACACCAACCTGAAAATAGAATTTGCCACAAAGTTGCTAAGAGTTAAAATACGTTTTCCTCAGACAGCTTCAATACAATACATTTAACTTGCCACTGCTACTCGTCCATGCTATGTTTCATATGAACAAGTGTGTTTTCTCTTCTCTCTCGTAAGATTACATACATGGCAGCAAAAAACATAACATTAGCCACAATTACCTGATTATAACCAGCCTGATCAAGGATAGCGCGGACATTCTCTGACATAAAATCAACACCAAGGACAGCAACAAATTCGCATCCAGCCTCAGCCATTTTGACTGCACTATCAGCCATAACCAAGGAGTCTGATATATGGATGTGCGGCCACTGTTTCTGAGCAGCAGTTAGCACACCTTGGACCTCCGGATCCATGTAAAAGTGGGCAACTACACCAATCTTCTTTTCTTTAAGAAGTTTGACAAGTTCATTAACTTGTGACTCATCTGGAAACAAATACCTTGCCTGTAGGAAAATTCATCACAATTATCCCGTGAAAACCCGCGGAAGGAGGAAAGAACTGTATGCTAACAGCCAAAGATTAAGCCTAAGATATGGCTCCATTTTAAGGAGCAAAAACTGCTAATCATTCATCTTGCATTTGTGAACAGATCTTCGTATTTTGCACGATACATCCAATACACAATGACAACAAATCAAGGTCTGTGTGTATGTTTCGTCTTGCTTTGGTCAATCAAGCTGCTGAAGAACATACTCTATTCTTTCAACTCCTCATAAACAACTTTCATGACATGATCACAAATCTAAGATGAAGGACCAACCTAAACGAATATCCTATGCATGATGTCTTAATTGAGTGCACAGTATATAAAATCAGGGGATTATGGACAAATACGACATCTTTAGAATTTCATACACTACGTGCCCGTTGCCCGATACCCAAATGAATACCTCATTACTAGCATCTGCCATCTAAAGACAAAATAACGGGGCGCTGTTTTTCTAACATCTTACTTGCAATGGAACATCTCTAGAATTTCGAATCAATTCCCTCTACGTATGATGCAAGCAAATGTTGCAAAAGTACGCAACCCAACCCCCCCCCCCCCCCCCCACACACACACAAAAAGGACAAAATTTCAGATCAGAGACGTACACTAAAACCTTGACTCAGAGCAATCTCAATCGACATGACCCAACTAAGCTTAAAGACGGAAGATTCAAGTTCTACTCATAGTAATAGCAGTTAGAAAGAAATAACAGAATAGAGATAGGATATCTAGAAAGCAAGAGATCAAATCAAACCTGAGCTTGAGCATAGCTACCCTTAGCAGTGATCCCATCAGCAGCAATAACCAGTGATGGAAATTCCTCTGAAGTAGCCTTCCCTTCCTTTTCAGCAAGCAAGGCCTTGGTCTTTTTCTGCATACTAATCAACACATTATACCAAGTATTGGCCCTGGACATGGCTGCCCCAACTCCACCAACATTCAACGCCGCCAAATCCTCCGTCGTCAACTCCAGAACCTCCTCCGGCGAGGCACCATCCAATACCCAAACCAAGCACCCGCAGAACCCCCGAGTCACCTCCGAGTCACTGTCCGCGTCGAACCTCATCCTGCCAACCTCATCCATCCTCGCGTCCACCCACACCTGCGCCGTGCACCCCATCACTCGGTTCTTCACCGTCCGCTTTGACTCCTCCAACGGTCGCAACACCTCCGAAAATCGTATCAGTTGCTTCACCCGGTCAACGGGATCAGTCAACGCCCGGAATTGTGAAACCAACCGCTCCAACCTCGACGCTGCGAGATCGGAGGCTTCCGGCAATGGCGGCGGCGGCGACGTAATCGCCGCCGCGCATGAGAATTCCGCTGTAGAATTAAGGTTAGGGTTTATGCTGCTGGCCTTCAATGGAGAATTGTGATCGGATTTCGAGCAGACGATGGATTTGGAGGGCCTACTGTGATGGAGGAGAGAGAAGGCGAGGTTGCGAGTAGTGTGGAGCTTCAAGAAGGTCGAATTTCGGATTCTAGGGTTGGAGGCAGAGTCATTGTTGGAAGAAATGGAAAAGGAAAAAGAAGACGAAGGTCTGAGAGAAATCGCCGGAGAATCCATCGGAAGAATGGCCGGCGGCGACGAGGGAGGAGAGAGAGAGAGAGAGAGTTACAGAGAGAGGAAACGAAGATCTTGAATTGTGAGCCGCAGAGCAGAGGAAAGAGGGATTCAGAATGAGAATTCAGAAATAAGGAGGGAGGGAGAAAACAGAGGAAGGTGGATGATAATTAAGAAAAGGGTATGTGTGTCTGTGCCTGTGTGTGAAGCGGAAAAACTGAATAAGTGCATATATATGAAGCAGAGAGGAGAGCGCCAAGGCAGAGGGAAAAAAGGGGGAAAGAGATTTTAGAGTGAGAGAGAGATTTTAAAGGGCCCCATGACAATGGAACTTTTTCTAAAAAGAAAAGTTATTAAAATGAAAATTGAAATATGTAAAGTTGAAAGTGGCAAAATTGGGTCCAAGTATAGAAAATACGAACAAAAAAAAAGAATAATCCAACAAATTTTAGGAGTATTGGATAATAATTTATTGAACCATTTTTGGATATTAAGTAAAATTGGGTTCAAGATCAGATAAGGTAAGGTAAAATGACATTAAGTACGGAAATGTAAGTAAAATAGTAGAGGTAGATAAATGTCACCTTGTATATTTCTTTTTTATTTTTAAATAAACTATGTCAGTTGAATAAAGAATTTTAAATATAAATTATCTAAAAGTATATTCATATTCTTTTGGATGGTAAGTGTCATGTTTGATAGCAACTTATTCAACAATCTATTGGAAAAGTACTTGTCTTATTGGGATGTCAAATAGGTTGTTTGTATATTTGGTAAATAGTCTATTTTGTTGGCTGTTTGGTCACAATAAGTCAATTTCCAACAGGCTGGTTAGAGTAGTCCATTGAAATTGACTTATTGTAGAGAAGACCCTTGGTCCAAAAATTATTTGAATTAAGCATATGTCATCCTAAAAATATTAATTTTATAGGGTTATAGATAGAATTTCAACAAATATTTTTTCAAAACAGCTAATTTTACAAAACACAATTTTTTCAAACAGTCACTACAAACAAACAACCAAAACACTCAATGCAAACAGTTAACAGCCAACAAGTGTTTATCAAACAGAGCCAAGGTAATGTAAGACAAAATAAAATTTTACTTAACTTGCAAAAGAGACAGGTAAATATTTTTTCTATAGCCCTTATTTTAAGCAAATTTCTTATGAATTAAATTTATTCAGAATTTATCTTTCCAAAAAAGTTGTTCAAAATAAATTTTATGAATTTATTCTGAATTTTTATATATTTTTTTTGCATAATTTTTTCTTAACTTCACTTAATTTATTCTAAATGTATTTTCTAAATTTATTTTAAATTAAACTACTTATAAGAAATGAGGCGAAGATAACATTCCTCAAGCATAGAGTTTTGGTTGAAATTTTTACATGCATAATAATCTACTTATTTTTTAAGGATAAGATAGAACATGGTAAAGTTTGGCTTAACATAAAAAAAAATGATCAGGTTGAAGAATATGAAGGTGGGAAGAGACAAATTGTCAATAACATAGATAAAAATATTTTTGATTTAATTATTCAAATTTCTTATACGAAAATTTGATTTCCTTATCAATTTCATTTTTTTTTTTGAAGAGAAAATTTCCATCCCAACTTTGCATGAATGGAATTATTTGTTTTTTTTTTTTTGGGGGGGGGGGGGATGTGGCAAAATTGAGTCCAACCATCGAAAAGGGAAAAGAATATGAAGGTGGAATTCATGCAAAAAGTGGCCCATTTTTTCGTTGCAATAAAGATGGGTCAGTAGAGGGAAAAAGGAGATATGCAACTATGTAAATGCAAGCCACTTTCTTCATGATTCTATATTACTATTCCGTTTCACTTTCATCAAATGTTTCATTACAAATATATATATATATATATATATATATATATATATATATATATATAGAACGTATCTATTGAGAACTGGACTTTCAATGAGAACTTAAAAACTATCAATCTAAGCCTTCTATTTTTAGTCCAACGGTCTTGATTTTGCCACGTCAACAAATTATCAGCATATGTTTTGTACGTATAAGTCGTCTCCCTCAACCTATCAATCTAAGTCGCTTCCTTCACATGAACCCTTACCTCCTGCAGCTTCAACCAAGGTCACCAGTCAGAAAATAAATTAGACTGAATAATATGATCATCACGGGACCTTATCAATTTCATCGAATATTCATATGCTTGCCTTAACGTGAACCCTAACATCCTCATGTGAATTAATATCAGGTAAATGGATCTTCAAGCAATAATTTAATAGTTAATCGTAAATTTACAACCATGAAGCATTAACACCATATTTAAGCAATAATTCATTGACGGCCATGTTATGCAAGTGATATCCACTTTTATAGAGTCCACTTAATAGATTCTTGTTAAATTGATATTCATTCATTCAATTATTCATAGATTAAGGGTAAATTGGCATCAGTGTACACTAACACCATAATCAAGCGTTGCATTGGTCCATTAGTTGACGGGAATATTAACAGTGGGACAAACAATTTCACCAACGGGCATGGTGCTTTCCGGCGATCTAGGTAAATAGTTCCGGTGAGGGGGACAGCTTAATTAATTAGGTTTGCGCACAATGTTTTGGGTGAAGGACATTCATAGTTTATTCACATGATAAAATCAAGTCCGTTGGATTAAAAATAGAAGGCTTAGATTGATAGTTCTTAAGTTCTCATTGAAAGTCCAGTTCTAATAGATACGTTCTCTATATATATATATATATATACATATAATCTATTTTTATAAATTTTAACTATTAATTATGGAATATATAATTATTTAAAATGTAAAATAAATATCATTAAATTTATTGTAAAAAACAATGATATAATCTTTTCTTTTTTTAATCATTCAAAATCTAAAAAAATTGGGAAATTTACATAATTTGCACAACAATAACTCAACCACTATGCCAAAACTATCTGTCTCGCCAACTCATCAATCTACAATATCAAAGTAACAGGGTCAGAGACTGATAAAATTAAAAGTGACAATTTTATGGTTGACAATTTTGTGAAACAGAGGTATGAGGTATCTGTAAAACTATTTGACTTGCTTTTAAGGTTCAGTCAAAAAGCTAATTATTATGCTTTGACTCAATTCCCCTTTTGACTTTTCTCTTGTTTGAATCAAGGTTAGGTGGGTCATTTAGGGGGTGCTATAATAGATTAATAGTGTATGTTCCGAATGTTTGTTTTCTTCCAAGAAGCCGCCAAAAAACAAAGACAATCAAATAATTCTAGAGCCCGCACAAATTTGGGTTTGGATTATTTTGGATTTCGGACAGATCGGATATCGAGTGAAAATTTGATGTTCGCTATCTAATTTTTTTGCATATTTTTGGGTCGGATTCGAGTCGAATAAATCAGACAAATATAAATTTGGCTCTAAATCGGATTCGAACAACAGAAATTTGGAAAAAATTGTGTTTGAATTTCGGTCAAATCGATCAATGTCAAAATTCGAACGAAAATTTTATTCAAATCAATTAAGTGCTTATAAAAGTCGCGTTTTTTTCTTTAAGTTAATTAGACCCTAATGTCGATCAATAGCCCAGTGTTAATTAGATCCTAATGTCATTTAATTAAGTTAAGTAATCAAAGTCACACTTTTTCTTTTTGTTTAACTGTGTGTTTTGCAGAACTTGAACAATGCAACGACCCTTGTTTCTCCAGTGTAGTACACTCAGTAGATACTCTTCAAGCAGCATTCCCGATCTTTCTTGGTAATAATATTCAGATCCTTTGTTTGACAAGTTCCCATTCGAGTTTATTCGAATTTATTATTATTAGAGATATGAGTATTCATGGAATTTATTATTGAAGTTTCTCATCGTTTAGTCTCGAGAAATTTGATTCGGGAACCCAAGTAAATAGTATTGGATTAAGGGAAAAATAGTTATAAGAGGAGTTGGAGTAAGTGATAAATAGGTTGGGCCTTATAAATAACTAAGGCCATAACCACTCCCTTGTGATAACAATTACGTTGATAATATTCTTCACCTCCCTTTCTCTTTTATTATTTCACTAAAGAAGAACAAATTCTATTTTCTTCCTCACTCCCACTCTCTGCCTGGCTCTGTCCCTCTCTTCCGTCTCTGGACGAAAGCCAAGCACCAGACATCGGCACATACACTGGAAGGTGGCTGGCATTCTCCCATCAGCAGGCATCATCCCTCAGTTTCTCTTATTTTCTCTTGTCTCCTCTTTCTTGAGGTAATCTCTAAACCCTAATTTCTCCATTCAAAATCTTTGAGGTAGATGACACAAATTGTGAAATTCTTGGTATAATTATTGATTTTAGAAGTTAACAATAGTGCAAGTTTTATCTTGGGTTTTTATTAATAATTAGAGGTGAATTTCTTTTAGTGTCTTGTTAGTCTTGTTCATGATCTTGGACGGCGATAATGCCTTCGGATTATAAATTCCGCTGCTCTAATCCTTGGGTTGTGAAATGTTCAGTCTTTATACAATGATTATGAATCTGAGGGCGTTACAGTTGTGGTATAAGAGCAAAAGGTTCTTACCTTAGGGGAAACTTGGGAGTTATAGTAAGATACTAGGAGTTGGAAATGAAGAAAGCATTGGAAGTTAGGATCACATGTTGTTGAATGCAAAGATTGAGTCTTTCGTGACTTGTATGGTGAAAGATGAGTTGGTTTTAATTAGAGTTTGCATGATTTGAGATTTTACGAAGGAGGATGAATAAGGATCGAGAGTCCAGTTAGAATTAAAGTTCTTAAGGTATCTACAAGTTTAGTCACTCGATAAGTTGAGTTGCGACGGGTACCATAAGCTGAATCTCTTGTGATGTGTTTTGAAATTAAAGAGGTCATTATCGGTAGTGTAGGTCTGACTTGTGTTTTTATGAAGAAATGTTGTGCTTGTTTTAAAGGTCCTTACAAGATTGATTGTTTGATTAATTGGGTTAAGTTAGTACTATGATTTTAGTCAAGGGTCTATGTCATTATGATGAATGTCAATATGAACGATGATGGTCCTTTGAGAGGAAACCCACCAATTTGAAATGATAATAGTTAGTTAGCATAATGTTGGAATCAATTACTAGGTTGTACTGATAGAAGATCCTATTTCACCTTTTCATTTATTTGGCTAGATGGCATTCCCGGGAGTACCAAACCTCTACACTATTGATGCACCCTACACTGGGGTAGAGTTCTCTTCATACCTAGGCCTTGAGAGCTTGGTAAGTGATAATTGAATTTTTAGTACTAGAGTGAGTGTTTCTTCTAGTCTCTATACATAATTGATTTTAAGGTTTGAGATTTATGCTGTAAACAAAACTATTAGGTTGTTGTTGATTGTGGTTATATGGGCGTGTGGTCCTTATTGTATCCAATTGAAGTTAAAATGTCTGTGCAGGTTGGTAATAAGTGCTTATAAAACTGGGATAGCCTATATTCCAAAACAGGTTTATAAGGGGATTCTTGGAGAAATTAGAAACTTTGAAGTAAATTGTGATAGGATTTGGGATTATGGCATGGATTGAATTAGAAATTGTTCTTATGCAGGTAAATTTGTATAGTCAATAACTTGGGATAGTCCAATTTACAGAGGAAACTCTGCCGAAATTTACCTAGGAATCCAAAGGTTTTAAGGTGATTGATATACACTAAATGCTTAGATATTTGGTGTTAGAGCGTGTGCTACTTGCCATTTTAGGTGTCTTACTTTAGAGGAGGTTTGAATGAGGGATGATATGGCTTAGAATCAAAGTAGTTTGAGATATTTATCTTCGTACCTAAAGACTTCGACCACGGGACCGAATTCGAAGTTTCCCTTATGCATCTTGGAGAGAAAACTGTGCATGAAGATTAGTGAAGTCTCTCAAACATATTTAGCAATCGGTGTTCGTATGCTTACGAAGGTTGAAATTTATTTGATTAGTTGATGGAAATTATGGAGAATGAATATTATGAGATGAAATAAGGAGGTTGTGTTTCGAAGAGAGTGAAATGTAGACAAACCCCTTTGGAATGAGATGAAGTACATGGGGAAATGAGTGTACTAAGAGTAAGTTCAATGAAATTGTGGGAGTAAAATACATAGCACTTTATAAGGGGTTTTGTGATTTGTTGAAGCCACTTGGGAAACTGAAGTGGATGTGACAAACAAGTATCCTCATCTATTTTGAGGTAATTTCCAGTGCTTAAAGCTAGCATTTCCAAGTTTCAAGAACGAAACTTCTTTAAAGGGGGTAGACTGTAATAGCCCAGTGTTAATTAGACCCTAATGTCGTTTAATTAAGTTAAGTAATCAAAGTTGCGCCTTTTCTTTTTGTTTAACTATGTGTTTTGCAGGACTTGAACAATGCAACGACCCTCGTTTCTCCAGTGTAGTACACTCAGTAGATACTCTTCAAGCAGCATTCTCGATCCTTCTTGGTAAACCATAATATTCAGATCCTTTGTTTGACAAGTTCCCATTCGGGTTTATTCGAATTTATTATTATCAGAAACGTGAGTATTCATGGAATTTATTATTGAAGTTTCTCATCGTTTAGTCTCGAGAAATTTGATTCGGGAACCCAAGTAAATAGTATTGGATTAAGGGAAAAATAGTTATAAGAGAAGGAGTTGGAGTAAGTTAGGTTGGGCCTTACAAATAACTAAGCCCATAACCACTCCCTTGTGATAACAATTACGTTGATAATATTCTTCACCTCCATTTCTCTTTTATTATTTCACTAAAGAAGAACATATTCTATTTTCTTCCTTCACTCCCACTCTCTGCCTGGCTCTGTCCCTCTCTGCCGTTCCTCTTTTGTCTCCGCCGGACGAAGGCTGCCGGTACCAGGACACCGACGGCGCCACCTGGAAGGTGGCCGGCGTTCCCCCATCAGCAGACATCATCCCTCAGTTTCTCTTATTTTCTCTTGTCTCCTCTTCTTTCTTGAGGTAATCTCTAAACTCTAATTTCTCCATTCAAATTCCTTGAGGTAGATGATACAAATTGTGAAATTCTTGGTATAATTATTGGTTTAAGAAGTTAATAATAGTGCAAGTTTTATCTTGGGGTTTTATTGATAATTAGAGGTGGATTTCTTTTAGTGTCATGTTAGCCTTATCCATGATCTTGGACGGCGTTAATGCCTTCGGATTATAAATTCCGCTGCACAAATCCTTGGGTTATGAAATGTTTTGTCTTTATACGATGATTATGAATCTGGGGGCGTTACAACGGACGATGAGCCAAATTGATTGAAAACTACTCCAACTTTATACATAAATACATGTACAAAAATTATAAGATATAATTAGTAAATAAGTGTATTAAAATAATAATTAGTAGAATAATTTGGAGTAATTTAGTAGGAAATTATTAAAATAAAATGAGGTATGAGCTGAGTATAATCGGGCTTGAAATAAAAGGGAATAAATAGTTAGGGGTGTTATTTGGACTTTTTCTCTCCTCCCCTTTTTGCTCTTTAAAAAGGAAAAACCGAACCAGAGGGAGAGACAGGGGACGACGCTGGAATAGGGGCAAAATAGGGCCACGAATGTTGGTTTCCGGAGGGAAAAAATGGCGGCAAGTGAGGGCTATAACGCAAAGACAACTAAGATTCGCGGTGGTGGTCTAAAGTCGGTGGCTCGGGATTCGGTTGACGTGCGACAGTGTCGAGGAAGACATGTGTTTTGGGTGGCGGAATCAGTGTTTTTTGGCAAGTCCTCGGCTAATTCGGTATGTATTAACTTAGATTAGATGGATTAAAGTTGTGGTTATGGATAGTTTGGTTTGACTTAATAGTATTTCGGATGGGTTTGGTTTTATTTTTAGCTTGCGTTGGTGGTGGTCTGAGTGTCGAGGGGTAGTGGTAATTGTTCGGTCTCGTTCCGAGCCAAATTTCTTCTCTTTTATAGGGTATATTTGCTTGTTTTAACCCCTATTTATATATTAGATATAATGATTTAGTGTTTTGTAGGAAAATAAGGAGTTAGAAGAAGTTTGGGCTTAATTGAAGGTTTTTAGGGAATCCCGAGCTATTTCCCGAGTCAAACCAAGTCAACCCGAGCCGAGATCCGAGTCAAACCAAGTCAACCCGAGCCGAGCCGAGGCGGAAATTCCATATCAAGATTGGCGCAAAACAGGGGAACGGTACAAACTCAAAAGTTTGAAATACGTGTGCCTTCACTCTTTGGGTCATAACTCCTTCGTTACAACTCCGATTAGTCTGAAATTTTGGGAGCTTAAAGTACACACCGAGAGCTTTCCATCGATATCTTACCGGCCTAAAACAGAGTTTGGATGAAGAAGTTATGCGCATTTGAAGTCGGCAGGGAAAAGCTGCCCAGAACAGTGGCTCGCCCGAGCCAGGCTTCTGGGGCAACAAAAACACAAGCCAGGAGAGCCGGACAGTAGGCTTGCTCGCCCGAGCCACCCCAATGGCTCGCCCGAGCCACTCTGTCTGCAGAAAAACTGACGCGCGTGCTGCAATTTGTTTCTAGGGTTTTGGGTTGTATTTTTCCTTCTTCTATAAATACCCACTTGTATTAATCCAAGTTTAATCAATTAGCCTAGGTAGTTTAAGAGGAGAATTAGATTTATTGCTTTCCTTTATTTGCTTTAATCTCTCTTTAATTGTTCTTCAAGTTTTCTTTGATTCTTCAAGCTTTCTTTGATTTCTAGCATTTGTATTCAAACTTTCTCAAGCTTTCTCAATTCAAGCAAGTTTTCGTTGAAGTTTTACAAGCTTTCTCTCTCTTCTCTCTCTCTCTCTCTAATTTCCATTGTTGACTTGATTTCAAAGCTTTCTAGGGTTAGCCTCATCAAATCCATCTTTTAGTGGGGAGGAGGGTCAAGGAATTCCAATTCTACTTCCTAGTGAGAATTTGGGAGATCCTTGGTAATCCAATCCACATTTTCTTGTTTGTTCGGGGGAAATTGCAAAGGTAGATTGAAGGTTAGAAGATTTTGGTCATCAAACGTATAATTTCTTGTCTCTAATTTCATTGTTCATTCTAGATTTCCATTCCTTGCTTTAATTGCTTTATTTGATTTCATGTTTTTAATTGCTTTCTTTGATTCATGCCTAGGTTAGATTTAATTGCTTTTTTTACATAACTTATTGCTTTCCACATTGTGAGAAAAACCCCTTCCACAAACCGATTACCCTTAATCAAGCCTCACACCCATCCCTGTGGTCTGAGTGTCGAGGGGTAGTGGTAATAGTATTAGGTGGGTTGGTTTGGCGATAGGTAGTGTCAGTGGTGGTGATTGGAGAGGTGCTAGCGGCGTAGGTGGTGATTGATGGTGCTTTTTTTTCGGTTTTGCTATACATCACCCTTAGGCGACATGTAAGAGTAATCCATTTATGATTTAGAATTTTTACTCATATTTATTTTGTATTCAATGTCAGTTTCCTAAAACAGAATCCTAATCAATTATGTTTTGTTTTTCTAAAATCAATCAATAAATAATTCTATTTCCTAATTTCTACTTATCATATTTTAGTGACTAAGTTAAATCTTATATATATCAATATATGATGATTCCATTTCCTAAAATTTCAATTTTTTTAAAAAAAAATTAAGATCAGTCATTATTACAAAATAATACTAAAATTTAAATTTGATTTCTTTATAAATAGATGATGGACTGACCAAGCAATGGTACAACCGCCTTAAACCATATGCGTTAATCTTGTCTTACATGCTTGAATGTTTACTATAAAGTGTAGTGTTTATTTACTTTCACTGTTTTAGAATTTATCGCAACAGTTATTGTAACGCCGCGACCCCTCCCGGGCCGCGGACATTACCGATAACTGCTTTAAGGATCGGTGACTAGCCCCACAAATCACCACGAGTCTTTCCAGCGTGCTTCGTCCTCGCTCACACACTGCTTGGGAAAACTTCCCAGGAGGTCACCCATCCTGATACTACTCCCAATCAAGCACGCTTAACTGAGAAGTTCCCAACGGATGAGCTACCATAAAAAAAGGTGCACCTTGGTGATATAAGTAGTCATTTCAATCTTTTTAAGCCACACTTTAACCGTATACCTGGGGTGTTACAATCATCCCCACTTAAACACACAACATCCTCGTCGTGCCTCAATCCACTCCAGAATCTTTGCCCTGCTAGGTGGTTGCCCATGGATATCCCGTCCACCCCCAGCCCCTCCTGGGCCGCGAACATTACCGATAACTGCGTTAAGGATCGCTGATTGGTTTCACAAATCACCACCAGTCTTTCCAGAGTGCTTCGTCTTCGCTCACAATATTCTAGAACAATCTTACATATTTTTTGTACTGCTAATTCTCTTTGGTTATTTATCGTTGTTTGTTAAAGAGAGCTAGTTAAAATGGGTCCACGACTTTACAATATATATGGAGGTATATGATAATTTGAAAGTTTATAAGTAAAGAGAAAACACGATGAGAGAGAGAAACATTATCATTAGAAGCTCAACTTGCTATATATAGAAATAACATATATGTAAAGAATTAATTTAACCACTTAAATAGGATAAGAAATTTTGTCAAATTAGAAAATATAATTTATTATTGCTTGATTCTAGAAGAGAAGAGTTAACATTGATTAAGGCTCTATTTTAGGGATTTGATATTAAATATAAAATAAATATGAGGAAATATTTTGAATTGTAAATGGATAATATTTTGTCAAATTAGCAAAATCTTTTTTTGTTTTTTTGGTGAAATGGTGATGAATCTGGTCTATTCCATTGGGTTTCTATAGTAACCTCACAAAATATATATCATGGTAACCCACTTTGGGTCAGGTTTACATATACCCTTATGTGGATTAACCAAATTGTTATCAATATAACCTTAAAAAAAAGTAATAATAATAATAATTTCAAATAGGGCAGACCTACCACTGAGAATCTATTTCATTGCCAAAAAAAAAAAAAGAAAATTCTACTTGGTTGATGGGAACACCTTATTGAAAGAAAAACACCTCTATGATAGTTTCTTTTTTTAGCAACACTATAAATTAATTTTCCCTTTTTTATTGGGTAGTTAGGGGGGGGGGGGGATAATTATCTAAATACCTTAGCTAAAATTAGTTATTGGTGTCATGAATCTTATGGGTAAATTAAAAAAAATAGTACTTATATGTTAATTAAATTATAAAGTGACAAATAATATGACATAATAACATTTAATTAAAAAGTCATATAAACAAGAAGAGATGTAGTATTTCTCTAAATTGAAGCGATTACATATAGTAATTCTTTTTTCCCTCAAATTTATATTTTGCCTTGATATCTCCACGTAACACCCCATATATATCGTTAAGTGTGATTTAAAGGGATTGAAATGACTACATATAATGTCAATGTGCGCCTTTCTTTTAGGAAATTTATCCTTTGGGGATCTCCTTAGTTAAACTTATTTGGTTGGGAATAATCTCATGATGGGTGATCTCGTGGGAAATTTTCTCAGATAACGTGTGAGTAAGGACAAGACACGCTAAAAGGATTTGTGGTGATGGAGCGTTACCGTCGTGGTGGGATGATGAGATTAGCTTGAGTAGTTGAATGGATTCGATAATCACCAAGAACAATGACCTTGAACACCCAAAGGTTGGATATGACCTTGAGCAAGGAGAACCACAACTCTAGGCCTAACACCCCACCATGATTATCTAGGATAATCAACCAATAATCACTAAAGGAATGACTTGAAACATCACCAAATCACTTGGATAAAGTTAACAAGATTTTTGAGGAAGTTGGGAAAAACCCACAATGCGAAAGCATCAAATATACAATGTCCAAAAGCTACTAAACAATGCCAAGGGACGGGGTATATATAGGAATGGGGGGGGGGGAACAACACACAGCAGCAGCAGCAGGTCTGGGCAGAAGGAGGTCGCGGGCACGACCTTAGGAGTCGCGGGCGCGACGTCCCTGGGCAGCAGGGTGACTCAGGCGAGTCACGAGACGACTCGGGCGAGTCGGTGTTCTTGGCAGCTTTTCCCTGCCGACTTCAAACGCCCATAACTTCTTCATCCAGACTCTGTTTTAGACGCGCAAGATATCGATGGAAAGCACTCGGTGTGTACTTTAAGCTTCCAAAATTTGAGACCCATCGGAGTTAAATTGAAGGAGTTATGACCCAAAGCGTGAAGGCGTGTCGATTCCGACAACCCACGTTGACCCTTTTCCGCTTATTCTTTCCGAAGGACTCCGAACCCTTTTAAAGGCCCGAAGTAGGTCCCGATAAGGACCCGTAGCTCCACTCCCATGGTCCGGGGTCCCATTTGAAGTGGATGCCACACCCGATGCCGATCAGCTCATGACTCCAGGGTCCCGGGTCCACCTTGAAATGCACTCCACACCCGACCTTGGAGTTGTTTTTCTCGTGTACGTCCTATTGAGGGGGTGTGGAAAGACTTAGAAACCATGGATCCCGAGGCTCAGGCCCCAAACCGGTACGCTCTAGGTGATTTGTGGGTTAGTTGTCAATCCCTATAACAGTACTTATCAGTAATGTTCGTGGCTTAGGAGGGGTCAAGGCGTTACACCAAATGTGTCACACTGTGACATCTAAGGCACAGAACTAGAATCTTGTACAGAAACTTGTCACAAGTATTTGGTGTCGTTTCTCTCCTGTTAGAGAAAAGTGAGTAGCAAGGTAACAGCGGACGCGAATAATAGAATCGAAAACGAGATGACAGATATTACGACAAAATTTAGGAACGAAAAATAAGCGATAAAATCAAACACCAGAATTACGTGGGAAACCGAAGAACTCGGAAAAAAACCCACGGACGGCAACAGCCAGAAAAATAATTCACTATGAGAAAGGAGGAGTACAACCTGATCACTATCACAGGGTGTGCTACGATCCACAAAGGAGATTACAATAACAATCTCTCAACACTCAACTCACAATCTCTCATGATACTCTGGGGAAAATATTGATGAGACCCCTTTCTCTTTCAATATTTTCTTTCTCTCTAGCTCTCTGTGTTTACCGATGTGTTTTGGTGGAGAAACTGGTACCAAATATATAATAGTGGAGAGGGAAGGAAACTAGGTTAACATTAAATAACCTAAAATACAAAACCGCCGCTGCCGCTGAAGGATGGAGTCAGGCGTTGGTAGCGCCCGACAGACGCTGCCAGCGTCTCGTATCACAATGCTACTGGGAGTGGCGCTGGCAGCGTCCCAGGCAGCGCCTAGTCTTGACTCGTCGATATGAAGCGCTGGTAGCGCCTGCTTCTCGGCTCCGTAATCAGGCGCTGGTAGCGCCGTTTTTCACGCTGGTAGCGCCCGGGACTTTACGTCCCTCAACCAATCTGAACCCGAGGATCCAATGGGCCACACAAACCCAACATCTCCCTATGTATACTCCTTTTTAGTTGCAAGCCATAGAAAATCATGGTTTTTTTTAGATTGAATCTCATGAGTTAGGTTATGTTTTACAGTTTTTAATTTCTCTCTCTTCCTCTTCTTTATGTTCTTTAGTTTCTCTCGGTATGTTTTAGGTTGCTTAATGCTTATTTATCGTTGAAGTTAATCCAATTTTAGTTTTTTCATGCAAATTTGTCTTCTATTTCACACTTTCATGCTTAGTTATTGCTTTCTTTTCATCTTTTTAAGCGTGTTTTATGATTTTTCTCACATCCACACAATCGTAGTTGCTTATAACCAATAGACCATTTATATTTTAGCCATGGTGCTTTTGTTTTGTCAAGTTATTGAAGTTGTGAGATATGTACTGACAACTTATAACCTACATAATTCATATTTCATATATGATTATAATGTATAATCATTCTTGCAAATAAATGCCAACAATTTTAAAATATGAGAAATATTATTGTATTACATTCTTCATTGCCATTTGCCTATACAAGAAAAATGTTAAAAAATATGACATTGTTTTTTTTATTTATGTCTTTTACATATTGTATTTTATGTATTTTGGGTAACTCTCTATTAATCAAATGAAAGGGATATACAAATTATAGTTATAATTATAATTAGTACTTTTTTTATCCAGTTTATAGATTAAAAAATTAACCAAATGTTAGGGTGCTGACCAGTGCTAAATAGTGTTGATTAGTGTTGAATAGTACTTATTCGTGCTGAATAGTGCTGATTAGTGATGAATGCTGATGATAAGTATTTATCATAAGATGAAAAGAATAGACCCTAAATAGTTTATCTAATTACTAAATTATTATGTTGGTAATTTACGAATTTTGTTGCTGATTTATTTATCTGCAAGTAGGTTTTTTAGATTTACTTTTTAAATAATCTTCATTTAAATAGAGTATATTTCTAAGTAAAATTGTTGTTCTTTTATGAATTTTCTTAGACTTTTTGGGATATTTTGGGTTGGTTTGGCCTATTTGGAAATTGTAAGGTTTAAGAGTGTGTGTTTTTAATTTTTCTTAAGTTAAGCGAATTATTAATTAGAACTGTTTGTTGTTAGGTTCGAGTTTAGACTAGTCCAGTAGTAGAGCTCAAGTTAGGGATCATCATGCTATCCAAGTAATGTCTATGTCTTAAATTTCCTTTGGGTGTCTTTTTACTACTTTTGATGTGTTTGATTATATGAAACATGCACACCACGGGGGACTTTCTATGAAATTGAACTGTTCGTATTTTCAAGTGTGTGCGTACTATTGAGATTCGTGTTTTTGCATGATAAGAATAATGGTTTATGTCCAAGTACTTGTTATTTCAACTACTGGGATGAGAATTGAGTTTGGGAATGACTATGTTGAATTTCACAAGATACTAAATATTAAAGTGAAAGATTAAAGGGGGTTCGAGTGTCAATCCATGAGACTAGAATATGCTCCTGTAGGGTTAACAACCCAAAGATTGGGCCATTATGCTTGATGGTTGATAATGAATACTTCGTCGATGTAAGATGTGCACATTCGATTGCCTATTGCGAGGTGGAGAGGTTATGAGTAAAGTTCGGTCGCATTATTGTGATGGGTTTGTAGGCCCGTTTGAAATGATGTGGACCTTTGACAGGTCAAACCTTTGATAGGTCGCCCACTAAATAATAAATGTGTGTTCTCTAATGGCAGATGTTCAAAATATCTTAAATTACTATGGGTTGGGAATCTCTTGTTCGAAACTGTTGACTATTCCTCCATCCCCTCCCCCCCTCTCCCTAAATGTTTGAAATGAATTTTCAAATGTGTTTCATGGTTAGGGGTAGACGTTATTATTTTGTTTTCAGGTATTGAGCATATTGAGGAGTATGAGGCATAGAGTGAGGCCGACTTGGTTTTGAATTCAGTTATAGTCATAAGTACATGTGTTCCTGAGTTTTTATTAAAGATTGTCTAGTTTTGAATAAGTTAGATTTCTTTAGTGGTGATGAGTCAGTTATGTTTCATGTTAGAACCCCTCAAGGACGTTGATAAACTCAGGCTCAAGGACCTTGGTACTGAATCAGTTTTGAATGAAAGTCAAAATTCGAATAGCTAGAAAAGATATGATGCGCATGGAAAGATTCACACCTTATTCTATGATTGTAGAATCCTCCTCTGTGCAAAGGACATTGGTCTATGCAGGATCAAGGAAGTTTGCCTTACCAGCAGCAAGGACATTCGGCAAAGACAGGAAGGACGAATATCACCAACAACAAGGAATAAGTTCTGATGTGAAAGACTAAAAGGAGCAAAAAAAACAAACAGGGAAGTTATAAGGAATATATTCTGGAAAGATTTGGATTTTATTCCTTTCCTGATTAGATTAATTAATTGTTATCTTCTTATTTCAGGAAAGAACAAATCAACAGCCTTGGAGAGAGATATGATTTCCAGAATCAAACATCAATATGGTGTTGGGTGTGAAGACCAAACCGAGGAACGAAGAAGGAAGAAAACGCAGGCAGCGTTTTCAAAACGCCACCAGCGCCCAGAAACGCTACCCGCGTCGTCAGAACACTGGCAGCGTCTCATCCAGAAGCCTCACCATCGAAAACGCAGCCAGCGCCACAGAAACGCAGCCTGCGTCCCAGAAACGCAGCCAGCGTTTTGGTTTTCTGCGTACGACTCTTTGATGGGCTTCGTCCAAAGGCCCACATGTGTGTCTTATTTTTGGGCTAGTTTTTTTAGGGTTTTCAGTTATTGTTAACCTAGTTCCTCTTATGTTTCTCTAGTATATATAGGGGTTCAGGTTCTCCCTATTAAGTATCCCTGAGATCAAGCGAGATAGAGAGAAACACAACATTGTATTGTAATCCTCATATTACTAGTGCATCGATTCTGTGGTTTTTTTCCCGCTTTGGGTTTTTTCCACGTTAAAATCCTAGTGTCAAATTTCTTATTTCTTTTCCGCTATGATTTCCTATTGTTTGTGGTTTGCTTGAGTACTCTTCGATCCTAACAACTGGTATCAGAGCTTTCAGGGGTGGTGAAAGAGAACTCGCTTTCAAACAATGGCAGGAGATAAGTATGAAATAGAGAAGTTTGATGGTTCTGACTTCACTTACTGGAGGTTGCAGATTGAAGATCTGCTGTATGCGAAGTCGCTGCATGTTCCGCTGCTGGACAAGCCAGATGAGGTAAAGCAGGCTGAATACGATCTGCTGGATCGACAGGAGATGTCCCTATTCAGGATGTTATTGGCTCGTAACGTCAGGTTCAACATCATGGAGAAAAAGACAACGAAGGAATTGCTGAAGGCACTGGAGAATATGTATGAGAAGCCTAGTGCAGCAAATCAGGTATATTTGTTCACTAAATTAACCAGCTGTAAGATGGCTGAAGGTGGGGAAGTGGCTGATCATATTAATGAGATTACTAAAATTTTATCACAACTTGCTTCAGTAAATATGGTTTTTGCTGAGAATTTTAGAGCTTGCGTATTATTGTCTTCTATGCGTGAGTCTTGGAGAACCCTTGTAACTGCTGTCAGTAGTGCTAAGGATACTGACGAGTTGAAGTTTGATGATGTCAAGTCTATATTGCTTAATGAGGGTCTTCGCAGGAAGAATTCTGGTGAGGAATCTTCGGGAATTGCGTTAAGTGTCAGGGGTAGGAAGAACAATAGGAATTCGAATAATTCCAGGGGAGGCAGGCCTAGGGACATGAGCAATGTTGTGTGTTATGGTTGTGGGGATAAGGGTCACTTTAAGAGGGATTGCCCTAGACCTGGGAAAGGGAAGGGTAATGATGACCGGGACTCTGTCAACTCTGCGGAAGATCTTTGTGAAGCCCTGGTTTTGAGTGTGTCTAGTCCTGAAGAGTCTTGGATAGTTAATAGTGGCGCATCCTTTCATGTTTCTTCAAACAGGGAGTTATTTCATAATTTCAGGAGTGGGAATTTTAGCAAGGTGTATCTTGCCAATGACAAGTATTATGAGATAACAGGTACAGGAGATGTGACGATTAAGACTGCTAATGGTAGTCTTTGGAAGTTGGAGGATGTGAGGTATATTCCTGGACTTAGGAGGAATTTAACTTTAGTGAATCAACTCGATGAGATGGGCTACACTGCAGGCATCGGGAAAGGGATGTGGAAGATCATGAAGGGTGCTATGGTAGCGGCGAAGGGATTGAGATCCGGTACGTTGTACTCTACCAGGGAAAACACTAACATGATTTCTTATGCTTCTTGTTCTAGTTTATGGCTTTGCAGGAATGAGAAGAGGGTAAGTTTCGCCAAAACTGACAGGGAACCTGAGACGGTATGGAGTGACTCAGGTGACAAGAAGCCAGTGGGAGCTGTGGCAGTCAAGGTTTCTGGTAGGCTGGGCGTGCCTAGGGAGGAAACGGAGGAACCACAGGAAGCTCCACGGAGTTGCGGTCGATCTTGAAAAACCTTAACCACAGGAGTTAGGTGAAAGCTCCAGCGCACCATCCACTGTGAGGAGATCCAGAAGGGCTACCAGAGATGCTGGGGAGCCAAGGACCTATAGTAAGGCTATGCAGGCGGAGGCTCGGTTCAAGTGGGAGCACGCAATGGTTGATAAGATTGCATCACTTGAGAGAACTTGGAAGCCGGTGAGATTGTCTGCAGGGAAGAAGGCCGGGAAGAAGTGGGTCTACAGGGTCAAGGGTAAGACAGTGGATGTTGGGAAATTGAGGCCCGGTATGGTCTCAGGAGGCCTCTCAAACTGATGAAGGGGCCGGTCGATGCACTAGGGGAGCTTGTGGTGAAAGTTGAGGACGGTTGTGGTTTGGTCTCCAAGTGGGAGATTGTTGGGTGTGAAGACCAAACCGAGGAACGAAGAAGGAAGAAAACGCAGGCAGCGTTTTCAAAACGCCACCAGCGCCCAGAAACGCTACCCGCGTCGTCAGAACACTGGCAGCGTCTCATCCAGAAGCCTCCGTCGTGAAACGCGGCCGGCGCCACGAAGCGCGGCTGCATCCCGAACGCAGCGTACGAAGCGGCTAAGCGTTTTGGTTTTCTGCGTACGACTCTTTGATGGGCTTCGTCCAAAGGCCCACGTGTGTGTCTTATTTTTGGACGGCTAGTTTTTTTAGGGTTTTCAGTTATTGTTAACCTAGCTCCTCTTATGTTTCTCTAGTATATATAGGGGTTCAGGTTCTCCCTATTAAGTATCCCTGAGATCAAGCAAGATAGAGAGAAACACAACATTGTATTGTAATCCTCATATTACTAGTGCATCGATTCCGTGGTTTTTTTCCCGCTTTGGGTTTTTTCCACGTTAAAATCCTGGTGTCAAATTTCTTATTTCTTTTCCGCTATTATTTCCTATTGTTTGTGGTTTGCTTGAGTACTCTTCGATCCTAACATATGGGAACTGTCATCTAAGGAAGTTATCAAGGATGGAAGGAAGAAAAGCATCTGATTTGGACGATTCTTCAACGGCTCCTTGCGACCAAACAACAACATAAATAGAAGACTTGGAAGATGAAAGAGATCAACGATTCCATGGAAGAAATCGGGTGTTCAAAACAAGAAGAGTGTTCTTCGTTTTGATTGAGTTTTCTTTTGAGTGAGAAAATCGAGAATTGGTGATTGTGAGAAGTTGAGTGTAATCAATCCTTAACGGATTTAGGGTTGATTGATGCTTGTGTAATCGATTCCTAGACGGACTTAGGATCTATTGAGATTAAACACCAAAGGTCGAATTTGGTGTGTGTTGTTATTCATAAAATAAGAAGCGTCCTCTGCAAGGCGCTCAGTTCTGTGTACAATCTAAGGACATTTATCTCAGGTTGTATTACTTCATTTTGTTTCAATATAATAAAGGAAGTTGTTCAGTATATGCTTATTGTCCTTTATCTTATTCCTGCATTATATTGAATCTTAATCTAGCAATCTAGCTAGATTAAGAACCTAACGTCCTTAAGAGTGATTATTTGTGCAGAAATTTTCAGAACCCTATTCACCCCCCCTCTAGGGTTCTTTCATATCATTTTGCCTTGTATTTCTTCGGAGATAAGGAAACGACGCTCGTTAGTCGGTTTTTCGCTGTAAACTTTATTATTGAGTAATTTTAATTTCTAGGGTGTTACGGGTGAAGACTGTAATTGGTCTCCAACTAAGAGATTGTTGGTTTAGTGTGGAAGCCAATTAGAGATTGTACTCGAGAGGATAGCTTGGTTGACTTGCAAACAAGATCGAAAAAAGAATTTGGGAGGAGACATGCAAATTGAAATCCTGCAAAGTAATCATGAGCAACAGTTAGCCAAAGGCCACTGCATGTAACCCTAAGTAGGGGTGGAAGAAAAATTCCGGCACATCGAATCGGAAACCGGATTAAAAAAACCGGGAACGGGAAACATCGAACCGGTTTAAAAATCCGATGCATCGCACCGGAAAAACCGGATACTAAACGGGGCGGTTCCGGTTTGGGATATTCACACCGACGGGGATCCGACACCGCACCGTTAATATAATTAAATACATGTATATATAAATTTTAGTTAAAAAAAAATTCTACCAAAAATTAATACAAAAATAATATAAATTAACTAGTTAAAAAAAAAAAACATCAGGTGTTAGTGTGTTATTGGGTTGGGCTTATGGGCTATAGGGCTAGTAAATTTGGTTCTCACTTTTTTTTTTATTAAATAAAGAATTTTTTTTATTAAATAGAGATTTTTTTATGTTTGATAGAAATATATGCGGTTCCGGTTCACCGGTGAAACCGCACCGTTAAAGCCGGTGCACCGATTTTTAAAAACCGGGTGATTCGGTTCCAGTTCCAGTTTATGGTTTTCGCGTACTGTTTCATCCGGTGCACCGCTTCGACACACCGAAACCGCACCGCACCGTTTCCACCCCTAACCCTAAGTGGGGCATGAGGGCCATGATGGGTTGTTTCTTTAGGCGGTTTATTTTCTCATAGGTTAATTATTCTCAGTTTTTGCCCTAATTTGTTTATTAGTCGTTATTTTGTGTATCTTAACTGTCAAGGTTAAGTTATAAGACATAGTTGACATTCTAGTCTTCCATTGTTTAAAACCATTGGGTGTCAATGCTTTTATATTTCATCTATCACACAATAGAAATACGAGAGCATATCTAAAACTAATCCTCTGATAGTGCATAGTTTGTGAGATTTTTTTTTTCAGTTTGGACTTTTTCACATTTAAAATCCTTGTGTTCAAAACTCTGTTTCCCTTTTTAATTTCCTTTATTTTGTTTGTGCTGCAACACCCATATCTCTAACACTAACTTATTGGATTTCCCACAATAGACAATAAGTTGACCAAAAAAATCTCACAATAAAATCTCAAAAAGTCTGATCTTTAATACTAACCCAACTCCTTAATTTTTGTCTTAAAATCAAAACCCAATAGAGTGACCCAACCCCCCCAACCCACAATCAAAATCACAAAAGCACTAGGGAACAAAGGTCAACTACATACCTAGATGCATCCCTATCCAAATTGATTTGATGCGTTTTGGTTTCTTTTTTTTTTTTTGAAGAAAACAATAATAATAATAATAATAATAATAATAATAATAATAATAATAATAATAATAATTTGTCTTTAATAATAATAATAATAATAATAATAAAAGTTGATTTTGGAATCTCATCCTTGTTATCTTTTTTTGCCCTTTTGATCAAGGTATATATTTGGTTGTTGAATGGACAAGGGAGGCTAACTAGTCATTGTATTGCTGCTTGTGTTGTTTGTTCACTTTATATCCCTAGCCGCCCTTTTGGTCCACTTCCTTTATTCAATGCACAAATTTAGGCCGATGCTCCTTCTAGCTTTTTTTTTCCCCTTTTCCATTTATTTTTAATTTAAAAAAAGCTGAAAGGAAAAGAGCAAAAATACTATTCTTACAGTCCAGAAGGACTAATTCACATTCTAAAAAAACAAAAATTATTGTGCAAGATCTCTCTCTCACACACACATGTAGTACCTCCGTCCCAAAATATTTGTCCTTTTACCTAACTTCTTTGTCCTAAAATATTTTTCTCATTTACAATTTCAACAACTACTTTTCTACCCTCAATTAATAAATTCATTTTTCAATTTTTACAATTTCAACAACTATTATCTTCAATTAAAGTAAGGGTATTTTGGATAAATTACAAACTTTTCACCTCAATTTCCAATATGCATTGGTCTTTTCAAGTTAGGTAAATGGACAAATATAATGAGACGGAGGTAGTATATATATATATATATATATATATATATATATATATATATATATATATATATATATAGGATAATTGGATTCTAATAATCCCTACTTTCACCAATTAGACAATAGTGGACCGTACTTTCACTTTGTATTCTGGTGGTCCAAAAATAAATGAAATTGGATTGTAGTGGGATATTTTCAAGGGAATCATAGATTTTGTGTTTCATTTGATTCAAAACTTAGTATAACACTTTACAATAATTTTTAATGAATTTACAGCGTTTCTACCAATTTTTTTTCATTTTTTTACTATTTTTTACGATTTTTTCACTTTTATTATTTTTAAAAAAAATCATAATAATTATTCGGAGTCTCAAAAAAATAATTTAAAAAATGTTTTAGAAACTACAATTCATTAACTTTCTAGGGGCAGGAACAAAAAAATGAAAACAATATAGTGTAGGAATGAAAAAAATAAGAAGAATGTGGAGGTGGATTTGGATTTGGTACCACTACAATCCAATTTTTTTTTTTACCACCAGAATACAAAGTGAAAGTACGGTCCACCATTGTCCAATTGGTGAAAGTAGGGATTATTAGAATCCAATTATCCTATATATATATATATATATATATATATATATATATATATATATAGGAAAATTGGATTATAATAATCCCTACCTTTGCAAATTAGATGATGGTAGTCCCTACTTTCACTTTGTATTCTGGTGGTCCAAAAAAAAATATAATTAGATTTGAGTGGGACGTCGCCGAGTTGAGTGGTGGTGACTCGGTGGTTTTCTGACATGGCACATTAAAGTCAACCCAGTCAAACACATGGTCAATGTGCCATGTCAGACCGAGTCACCACCATTCAACTCGGCGGTGTTCCACTCAAATCCATTTTTTTTTTTACCTCCATAATACAAAGTGAAAGTTGGGACCACCGTCATCCAATTTGCAAAAGTAGGGATTATTATATATATATACAAGCACAATACTGTAAACCCCAAAAATTCTCGATTAGGAAATTGTTTTGTACTGCTACTTAAATCAGGAATTAAATGAGATTGTTTAATCCTTAAATAAAGATATTAATTTAAATACCAACAATTCTTATGGATTAAAAATTTGTAAATAATTGAATTCAAAAATTTCACCAATAAATAATTAGAATCGACAATAAAAAATTTTAATACAAAATACTAAGGGGCCGTTTGTTTTATGGGAATAGCCATTTGGGAATGGGAATAGAGGGTTGGGATTACAATTACCATGTTTGTTTCATGGTAATAAAAAAAAATAGGGGAGTGGGAATGGGAATAAAAGGGGTGAATTCCCAACAATCTATTACCATGGAGGGGGTGTGGTAATAGACATTGGAATTCATTAGTCACTCTTAAATACCGAAATTACCCCTATTAAAAAAATAAAAACTCATATTTATTCAGACATTCATAAATTTAAAAAGGGGTATTTTTGTCAATGTGTGTTTATTCTCAATCCTATTGCCAATTCAATTACCACAAAACAAACAAGAAGGTTGGTAATTCATAAAATCATGTTCATTCTCATTCCCATTATGAATTCTCATTCCAATTCCCATTATGAATTCTCATTTCCATTCCCATTGCATGCCAAACAGCCCCTAAAAGGCTCGAACTAAAGCAACCCATTAGGCCGACATTGAAGATCGGGCGGTCTTGACAGTGTCAGACTAGTGGTATGACAGTGACCAAGCCAAAAATGGAGCCATGAACAATGGCAAGGCCAGGCAACATTGGCTACAATTCTGGTTTGTATCGTGTATTAAACCCAAGTCCCAATTTAATTACAAATTCAAATTAGTAAAATAATCACGAATTAAATTATGCAAATCTAAGTAATATATTAAAAATTGAGTACGCGCAATGTATGAGCGATACATGGCATGTCTATGTGGCATCTTAGATGGATTCATTTCGCTTTTGTGGAGTTGACATATCACAAATAATCCAAAAAGTAATTAAAGTATAATTCATAATTAAATATTAACAAATGAAACTCATTATAAATTATATTTATTTCTTCACACCCAACAATAATGCAAACTTAATTTTGATTAATCCAAAAGAAAAGACTCTAAATGAACTCAGCATATATTTTTATGAAATTTCACCAGTGCAAACTTAACATGCACGTTGGAGTTCAGGGTTATGTGCAATGATATTCAGGATTATGAGCATAGTAGTTTATGAGTATAATACTTGTAGAGTTGTAGGTAATGAATATACAATTACTAGATTATGAGCAAACCTGTAGTAGGGTACTAGCATTGGTATTCGGACTTATGAGCACAATAATTGTAGGTTAAGAGCATAATAGTTGTAGATTATGAACATTGGTTGTCATGATTATGAGTAATGAAATTTAGATTTATGATGAGCATACTACTTGTAGGTAATAAGCAAACAAATTCTAGATTATGAACAAATCTGTTGTAGGTTATGCAGGGGTAGATCCTAGGGGGGCTATGACCCAGTCTATGTTTGAAATTTTTATTAAATCTTGCAAGTGATTTCAATGAAATTAGTGTAGCTAAATGGCATGGAGTATTTTTGTCTCTTCATCTCTTGGTGAGGCTTGGGTTTGAATCCTCTTACAGACAATACATGTTATTTTTTTACAACAAGCCATGCCCATATCTGCTCACTACCATCTTTTTATTGTTTCTTTCTAGTTTTTTTTCATTTATATATTATTAAATAAATTTTTGTTATTGCTATTTTTTTACTTCTATATTTTATCATGTTATGTATTTACCACTCTTTTATAAAATTCAACATCACATCTTATTTTTCAGATTTTAGATATTCTTTTAAAACAAATTTTATTTACCTACATGTTTTGCAATAAAGCAATACAATTTAATTATAAACATTCTCTTATTTATCAATAAATGAATAATTTCTCTTAAAAATAATTTCAATTCTATGAACTAGTCTCATAATGATTACAAATAAGAGTAGTTTGCTTGTTTTGACTCTTTGATAAGTTAATATTTCCCTTATATATTTTACGTATCAAATGACGTTGTAAAAAGATAAAAATTGTCGTTATATTATGGTCTATCCTAATAAAATATTCTGGCTCCACCCCTGAGGGTATGAGTGTATGAGTATTGGTATTCAGGCTTATATGAGTAATGACAATAAGGATTATGAGCATAATGGTTATACGGTATGAGCATACCATTTTTTTCCAGATTTACGCGTGAGCCCCCTTTGTTGGGTCACCGATCTTGGTCACGAACGACGCAGGGTGCACCCAGAATTAATGACGTCTGATGACATCACCTACCCGGAGCTCACTATGCTATGTGCACCCCGTTCATGATCGACTCACTAGACAAAATCCATCCATATGGCCCTCGTTCCTGGCTTTTTAAATTTCCATTTTTGGTATGATAAGTAATTAGTAACAATGATATATAACTTTTTTTTTTGCTCTAGTCGCTTTCGTGGAGGCAACACACGTTGCATGAGAGGACATATGAAATTTGACATTAACATTATGAATGGATTGTATTTTGAGTTTAGGCAGATGAGATTATATATATTTTGAGTTCAGGTAAATATGAGTTGAATGTTAATTTACAATAAAAGTCTCTTTGAGAAGGGCAAATAAAATTAGTTTTAATGAAAATATTTTTTGGTACAATTATAATATTTGTACACTGAAAACTCTAAGAGTCTTATACGATACTTTTTAAAGCATCATATGTTATATGAAAATTAAATGAATTGTTGTGTGCATTATATTTGGAAATGAATGTAAGGCTACATATAAATTATATAAAATTAACTATTATTTGTAATTTTTCATATTTGTTAAAATTCAAGGCAAAATATAATTAATATATATAATAAACTTAACGTAGATTACAATACCAAACTTATATAACAAAACTGTAATTTCTAGCTCGTACGTGCCTCGCGCGAACATTCTTTCCTGTTTTTTGTGCTGGGTAAAGTTGACCTAGTCCATGGGCCCCTATCTGAAAAGTAATTACCAATAATAAGCCTCAATATAATACTCCATCCGTCCCATATTAATTGACATTTTGACTAACTTATTTTGTCCCAAAATAATTGTTACTTTCATATTCCCAATACCTAATTTAATTATTTTATATTATTTATTAGAGAGAGAAAAGTCAAATACAATTGAGGTTTGGTAGTTATTATAGTTATATATTGATATATGTAAAAATTCCAATTCCGTCAATTAATTTGTGACGGAGGGAGTAACAATGACTAAATGTAACTATTGACAAATGTATGACTTACATTGACGTAATCACCATAATTTTGTGATTTCCATTTTATGAAACTCGTAATACATGCTATAGGTTGAAACAGTTACCATACTACTTAGAACACAAGTATATAAACATGAAAGAAAAGAAAAACAACCAAAACTAAAGAAGTAACTTAGTTGAACGAAAACAAGCAACAGCCTAGAGAATGCAGAAAAAAAAAGGGAGGCAGCGAAGCAGTAAAAAGGTTCTACCGAGATTTGAACTCGGGCTATTGGATTCAGAGTCCAATGTCCTAACCACTAGACCATAGAACCAACTTGTTGTTAGACAAGTTCGTGTATGCTATTTTGTTCGTTTTTCAATTACGCAGGTTTACGCATGGTGTTCTTCCTTTTTAAATTCAACTTCATCAAGACAAGTAGCTAAGGGCTAGGGTGATCTGGGTGCCTTAAATTCACCTTGTTAGTATGGTGAGACTTGTAAAAAGGACTAATTTGCTTTTTATGAATTTAGTATTTAGCATCTATATATAATATTTTTTTCTCATGTCTGCAGCTAGTTTTATGAACTAACATAAACGTGGATTTTAAGATCAACTTTAAAAGAAATTTTTAATGGATCACTCGCATGCGTGATATGTAATCCATGAGAATTAAAGGTAATCCTAGATGATTGTCATTTATTTATTAATTTTCTGTCTACCCTATTTAATAATATTCTGGTTCTTCTTTTCTTTTTCGGTTTTCTCTCTAATTGATGTTATTTCCTAATTATTGTAATATAATTTTCAATGTAAAATAATAAACATCTTGACGTAAGATGGTTGATAATTATCTTGCATTTCACCTAAATCAACCTATATGTGTCCTTTGATCTAACGAACCAACCTTTAACTTTTGTTCTTGACAAACTGAGCTTTACACCTCAAACTTCAACCAAGTCCAACTCGTCGGAAGTATGATGTGACGGCGACGCTTGCTTACGTGGAGGATGTTTTAGCAAAAAAGGAAAAAAAATGGATCGGTGTTTTTTTTACCTATTCAGCATTTTCCATTTTCTTTAATTACCGCCTCACCTCTCTTTCTTTCTCTCTCTCAAACAACGACCCCCATCACCAACCTCTTCTCCCTCATTCCTCACACCACCAGTCCACCATTCTCACATTACCGCCCCAGCCTAAGTAGCACCACCTGACGACCGCCGAGGTCACCGAACCAGTTGTCGTCTCCGGAGACCACCGCCGGCCCCCCTCCTTGTCTCTGTTTGAGTATCAATCCCCCCCTATTTGATTCGGCGCAACAACCAACACCAATCACCACCACAATCGCTCCGGCCCCAAATGTCGTTGCAATCGTCGCTGCCCAGGTTAGCCGAAAAACCTAAGCCAATTGGGGATTTTGAGTTTGATGTTGAATTTCTAGGGTTTTGGAGGGGTTTGGGAATGGTAGTGGTGAGGAGCGTGGTGGTGTTGGCGGCGTTGGTGGTTGCGCGCCTAGGAGACGATAGGGGGACAACCTACTATGGGTCACGGTGGCCAATCTCGGCCCTGTTTTGACAAATGGTTATGAGTTCCACGGGTTAATGTTTAAGAAGTGCATCTAATCAAGTGCAAGGAAATATGACCCTAATAGATGTTACATGATATGGGAATAGATCACGTAACCATAAGATGATCATTCATGATCATGAAGATTCATCCTCACTAGCCAATGTTAAGATATGTAACAGTTTCATCACATATGGTATTCAAGTTTGTCGCAAATGGTAAAAAATGTAACGGTTTAAGAGACGCACAAGATCGAATTCTAATTTCCATGAGACTCATGTAATTCTTCAAGTTTAACTTGGAAGAGACTTCTTCCATAGGAAATAAAATGGTACTTTAATTTTGACAAAGGTTATAATTATGAAATCCAAAAGTTGTTTGGATATAGTTACGCAAAGAACATGGAAAATCAAATGTTAGCTTGATTTATAAGATTGTTTTAAGGTATAAGTTGTGATTGTGTAACAAGTACTTGGATAAAGATATAGTCGTAATGGAAAAGAATGCGTAAAATTGAAAGAAATTTTGATTTAGTAAGCATTTCCTTGAAGATAACTATACAAGTAGTCTAAAGTTTTGGAACAAGGTTATAGTTATGTTATTAAAATGTCTTTGTAAGCATTATGAGAATTATCCATACTATTTGGATAAGGAATAATCAAGGTTATGAGTTCATGAGATTTGTAATTAAGCATAATAAAAGAATGTATAGTTTAAAGGCTCGCCTTCTATAGCATTCGATTTGTAAGTTAAGTAACTCATATGAAGACAATATTTAAACCTTTACCAAAGCTTATAATGCAATGCTTTAGTGGTATTATGATAAAGGGGTAAAATATTTCTTACATAACCTTATAGTGTGGTGATGTAATCACAACTATGATAAGGGAAGAAATGCCAAGTTTACGATATGATCATGATAAGGAAGGTCATGGTAAGATATGTATATATCTAATAATCTTAGGTAAAGGGGGCGCCCAAAAGTATCATGATCAAATTCTTGCAAGGTTATAAGGTTATCTAGTGATTCTTGATAACCAAGATGAGAGTAAAGCTCACTCATAAATTGTCAACAACAAACCTCCAACTCACACTTGACATATGCGGGCAAGTCTTGAGTTCAATGGTCAACGACATTGTATGACAATTGGAGCATCAATTCTATGATTTATCTCAAGGTCAAGTGATGCTCAAGGACCGTAATGATTTGGAGGTTTCTGTCTACGACTCATTAACAAACTGTGCAATCTTGACGTTGGGGAGCTCTTTTACGGGAGTGTATAAGTCTACCTATACAAAGACCTGAAGTGGGCCGCTTCGGATAGCCTAGGGCTGGGCTTGGTTGTTAGAGGGTAATGGACACGATGTCATCATCGATGGAGGAAATTGTAGCAATGTCGCTTCTACTCTCATGGCTGAGAAATTGGGCCTACCTTTGTTGCCTCATCCAAAGCCATACTTACTCAAGTGGCTCAACACTCAAGGCGACATTAAGGTAACTAAACAAGTTCTTATTAATTTGTCTTTTGATCCAACTTACGATGATTCTATTGTATGTGATGTGGTCCCCATGAGTGCTTGTCATATCCTATTGGGACGATCTTGGCAATTCGACAAGCATACTATGCATGATGGGTTGAAAAATACCTACACTTTTGCTCATGGGGACGAGAGGGTCAAGATACTTCCATTAGCTCCACACAAAATATTACGTCCAAAACCTGGGGTGGGAAGTGAGAAGCCCAAACACATGAGTGAAACACAAGTAGAGAGAGCCCTAATTTAGCAAGGGGAAGGTTGTTCTTACCTTACTCCTCTAGAGACAAACAAATGTGAGGAAGAGATATCCTTAAACCCTCTCATGGTTCCCCTCTTCGCCGAATTCAATGACGTCTTTCCCATGGATTAGCCACCCGACCTCCCTCCCATTCGTGGCATTGAGCACCAGATCAATCTTATGTCCAGGGCTCCTCTTCCCAACAAAGCAGCGAATCAATGCAATCCACAAGAGACTAAGGAGCATCAACGACAAGTGGATGAGCTCATTTCTAGGGGCTTCGTTTAGGAGAGTATGAGTCCTTGTTCCATGCTCGCTCTTTTGGTTCCCAATAAGGATGAGACCTACCAGATGTGTGTCGATAGTCGAGTTATCAACAACATTACCATCAAGCACCGGTATCCTATACCGAGGCTCAACAACATGCTCAATGAGTTGCACGACTCTCACATCTTCTCCAAAATCGACCTCCGCAGTCGGTCATTAAATCCGAATGAGGGAAGGCGATGAATGGAAGACAACCTTCAAGACCAAGGGTGGATTGTATGAGTGGCTCGTTATGCCTTTCGGCCTCTCTAACGTACCTAGCACCTTCATGCGCCTTATGAAGAAGGTTTTAAGCCCCTACATCGATAAGTTCGTGGGTGTGTACTTTGACGACATCCTCGTCTACTCTAAGTGTGAGGGTGATCATCTCATGCACTTGGAGTTTGTCTTCAAGATTCTTTGCTATCAGAAGTTGTTTGGTAAGTTTGAGAATTGCGAGTTCTGCACACCTCAAGTTACCTTTCTCGGTTACATTGTGTCGGATTGAGGGATCTCAATGGATCCCTCGAAGGTGGAAGCTATTCGTTCATAGCCTATTCCCTCCACCCTTATGGAGGTGAGAAGCTTCTACAGCCTTGCTTCATTCTACCACCGGTTCATAAAAGGCTTTAGCATCCTCACGCTCTCATCGCCGAATGCATGAAAAATGGTACCTTTGAGTGGACCAAGTCTACTCATGAATCGTTTGAGAAGCTTAAGGCCAAGCTTTGTGAAACTTCGGTGCTCGTCCTCCTAGACTTCTCATAAGTTTTCGAGGTTGATTGTGACACGAGCGGAGTGGGCATTGGGGCCATCCTTATGTAAAACCGATGCCACGTAGCCTACTTCAAAGAAAAGCTTGATGGTTCGAGGAAGAATTACTCCACCTACGACAAGGAATTCCATGCCCTTGTCCGTGCTCTCGACCATTGGTCTCACTACTTGAGGCCCAACCAATTAGTCAGTCACTCCGATCATAAGACACTGAAGTACTTGAATGGATAATATAAGCACAACACTTGACATGCCAAGTAGATGGAATACCCCCAAAGCTTCAATTTTGTGGCCAGACACAAGAAGGGGAGCGTCAATGTGGTGGCTGACGCCTTCTCGACGGCATGCTCTACTTTTGGTTGTGAAAGCTCGGGTTCTTGGCTTCCAAGATATGTAGGAGTTCTACAAGGAGGATACGGATTTCAAACCTCGTCTCGAATGAGACAGTGGTCCTTTTGTGCTACATAATGGGTTCCTTTTCAAGGGGAATGAGTTGTGCGTTCCTAAGTGCCCGTTGAGGAAATTTCTCGTGAGGGAGGTCCGAGGTGGTCTGGTGGATCATTTCGGCATCAACAAGACCATTGACATGCTCAAGGAGCATTTCTACTGGCCGAAGATGGGTGGCGATGTGCACGGTGTCATCTCGAAGTGCGTCACTTGCCACCATGCGAAGAGCCAATTCCACCAAGGACTCTACACTCTACTCCCAATTCCTAGTGGCCCTGGACCTCTGCATGGACTTCATCGTGGCTCCTCCTCGGACCGCTCGTGGTAAGGACGCGGTGATGGTAGTGGTGGATTGGTTTTCCAAAATGGTACACTTTATTGCCTGTGAGAAAACTGATAGCGCTACCTATATCGCCAATCTCTTCTTCCAGGAGATTGTGAGGTTGCATGACATCCCGAGGACCATCTTCTCAGATAGGGACACCAAATTCATCCGTCTTTTTTGGCGGTCTCTATTGAAGCTCCTAGGCACAAAGCTCCTTTTCATTACTTCCCACCATCCCCAAACCGATGGGCAAACGAAAATCAACCAACATGACCCTCTCCACCTTGCTTTGCAGTCTAATGAGTAAGAATTTGCGGGATTGGGACGTTAAGTTATCCCATGCTGAGTTCGCCAATAATGGAGTTCCCTCCAAAGCCATCGGCCATTCACCTTTTAAAGTTTACTACGAGGTGAATCCCTTCCACTACCCTTGAATCCCTTCTACTACCCTTGGAGTCGATGGTGAGTTTCGAGGCTAGTGAGAAGGCTAAAGAGATCCAAAAGCTCCACCAACAAATTTGGGCCTGAATTGAGAGGGCCAACGAGGTCTATAAAGTGCAGGTCAACAAGAACCGACGGGACATCACCTTCAAGCCCAAGGACTTGGTTTAGCTCCATATGAGGAAGGAACAGTTTCGATCGAGGAGGAAGAACAAGCTCATGCCACGGAGCGATGGGTTGTTCATGATCGCGGAGAAGATCAATGATAATTCCTATAATCTCGATCTTCAGAGAGACATGGGGTCTCCTCCACCTTCAACATTTGCGATCTTTCTCCTTACTTTGAGGGTGATGAGCCCAATGAGGATTTGAGAAAAAACCTTTGTAAGAAGGGGAGGATGAAGTATCTCGGGGTCCATACTCCTCTCTGGTAGCTCATGCCAAAAGGGTAGTGTCCACTCGCACTCGGATGGAAGTTCAATTCCTTCGTGACTCGGGAACTCCTAAGCTCGTTTCGGTCGTCTTTTGGATCGGCCTCGAGCTTCTTTGAGTGGCTTGAGAGAGTTCACCACCCTCGATGACTTCTTGGACCTCTTGGCTCGTCCCGAGGGGGTGTTGGTTTCAAGCCGGGAGATAACTTGAAGAAGAAAAGAAGGCAAGAAGGGATCGTATTATCATGCCCTTGAACTACACGATCGTGCCAGCGCCTTGCTCATGTGCCTTGGGGGCACGATCGTGCACCCCTTCCAGGAGGTTTGGCACGATCATGTCATCCAACTTGCACAATCGTACCACCCAAGCCCGTCTTGGGTTATCCGGTGCACAATCGTGCCAATCACGCGCACAATTGTGCGACCATCAATCAACTCCAGCAAATTCCGGGGCTCAACAAGAAGCGCACGATCGTGCGCCATGCCTGGCACAATCGTGCGGGTCGTGGATTCCAACAACTCTCGGCAACTCTGTCCCCTCTTTTATGTGTTGTTTTCCCCTTTTTCCCCCACCCTTATGTTGATGTAAAACCCCAATGAGAGTATTAATTGTAAAGAACATGGGTCTTTTTGTAATTGCCCAAAATCCTCTTCCACTCCAATATATATATATGCATTTACATTGTGGAGGAAGAGGCATTAAATGCCTTTAAATGAAGCTGAGTTTTCTCTCAAACACTCTTATCTCTCAAGTCTTGATTTCTCTATCCTCAATTGCATTGTGTTGGTGATTCAAGGAAGCTCCTTATATAATTGTGGTGGTGTAACATTTATCAATTATTGGTGAGTTTACTAGCTCTTGGGTGGTGGTCGTCCTTTACTCCAAGCTCATATCCTTGTAAATTGCTAGCCTAGGGTGTGGTTTGTTGATGTTTCTCCACCACTTCCATCTCCAACAACTCAAACATTGAATTCCCACCACGGTATCCTTCAATAACCCTACTCCCTAATATGCAAATCACAATAGAGAATCTACACCTTATTATGTAATAGCTTGACATTAATAATTGCAAGATTAGAGAAGAATATGCCCCTTATTATGTATTAAGTTGAAACTACGATGCATTTGGTAGTTTTTCGGGAAAGATTTTCCCTAGCCCCCCTCCCCCAGAAACATTTTACTGAGGTTGTGAGGAAAATAATGGACCTCATATCAAAACTTTCTTATATATTATACAGAACCATACATGAGGAAAAGTTTTCAACTTAGAAATATTGACCAACTTTCCCGAAAAAGTTTCTCAACTAAACGCTCATTGGTATTGCAAGGTTAGAGAAATTTTTGAGCCTCTCTTCTTGCTCTTCTCTCCTCTCCCTTTACCTCTCAATCTTCAGCTCGCTTCTCCCCTTATCTCTCAATCTTTCGCTCTATGCTATAGAGTACTACATATTCATGTTTGGAAAACACAAGCAGTAGAATGACTAAAATCATGGTACTGTCCTCTCCTCTCTCTACGTTAAAAGCTCAATGACCTGAAGCTTGAGGGTACTCGACAATGGAGAAAAGGAATCATTGAGCTAGGTCACAGATTTTGTACAGTGCTTTTCAACCGTCTAAAATTGATTCAGCAGCGGGTTAGCCAGTTCATTACAGTCGGCAACGGTCATACCAATTGGATGAGTCAACTCCTGACCGATCCAATCTGGTCACAGGACTCAACCAACTGGATAAGTCAAACCCCTGACTGACACGATCTGGTCACTAGATCAATCAAACCAGCTAGTTTGGTCTGGGTTCAACAACACACTACACAGCAGATGAAGATGAATATTCAAGGAACTCAATTGATCGAAAATCAGAAATTTTTTACACAGGATTCAGTTGCAAGATTAATTATTCTCAAGGACCACAGGCAGACAATCTCAATCATTGCTATCAACCAATATCAGCATATACTAAAATACAATATACTGTGTTAACCAAAAAATATTTACACTCATGATGAAAACCCCGACAACCCCTTCTTGGCCAGATCTTGCTCCATTCATGGATATATAAGCTCCGGGCATGTGAACAAGGCTGGTGAGAGTGACATGCACGGCAACAATCATTTTCACAGCACCTTGGGCTGATAAACTTTGGTTGAATCAAACTAAACACCAAGCAAGCTGTTGCATATTTATCTCCGCAGATGATCACGGGTAAAGAAAGGGTGTCTCAGAGCTTCACGAGCTGTAAGTCGCTCTGTTGGATCATATCTAAGAAGCCCTTGCAAAAGGTGGATAAGGTCGCCTCCTGAGTGATCCACATGCTGCATTACAAGGTTCTGAAAACCCACCACATTGTAAGATTTTGGGCATTAACATGAAATTGACAAGGCACCTAAAAGGTAGGAGGTGGTGATCGGAAGGATGCAAATCGGTACCTGTAGACGGAGTAGCTTTTGAACGGCTCTGATGCTCTCCCGAGAAGTGGCCCCTTCTGGCCAATCCAATCTACCTCTTCTCACGTACTTTTCCGCATGTCGACTACAAACACAGAGGAAACAAAATGTTATCAAACAGCACTACAACATTCATTCCTATCACGGTGTTAGGCTTCACTGAGATGCTCACTCTACTCTCTTCAGCATGTGCTGGGGCAATGGACCAAGCACCCTCTCCATCATTGCAAGATGTTCCAAGTTCTCATGTGTTTGGAACAAAGCTTCTCCCTATACAAAAGGACCACAAATAATGTTACCCTTTGACGAAAATTGTACAAGGTCATCAATCCTTTTTGAAGCACCGTAAAGTGAGCACTTTGTTAGATTAAGAACAGCAAACTTACAGAGCAAAGTTCCACAATGATACAGCCAACACTCCATACATCACATGGGTAGCTCCAACCAAGGCCTGCATGAAGTCAAAGAGCAAGAAATGTCATTCGGAGTTCTATGTGCTAAGAAATTGAAACCGGCTCGTGAATGCAGCTTTATTGTACCTAGAATAACCTCAGGTGCTCGATAATGCCGTGTTGATACTATGTAATTCTGATCAGGCCGTTCATAAGTGGTGCTACCAAAATCAATGACCTTTATAGCACTTGACTTGGGAACTCTTTTATAGTAGGAACTGTCATTCAGTGACCGAGAAGACCCCTGCAGATGGAGAATACGAGAGAAGGATAAGCTCCTAGGTTGATTGGTTTTGGGGGAGGGGGCACATCAACAGCGGTATGACTGAATTACTCAGAACACAAACCCAAAATGATTATCATAAGATTAAAAGAAGAAATATAAAGCAATTTATTGCCTCTCATCCAAAAATCAGACCTTGTAATCAGGGATCTTAACATAGTCTGGTGTGACTAAGAGCACATTCTCAGGCTTCAAATCAGTGTGTATAAGATGAAGGTCATGCATAACTGCAACATTTTTCACAAAGCTCAATGTCATGAAGTATGCCAAAGTATAAACCCAAACTTGACAACAAAATGCTCCATGGCACACTCTCAAATGTTACCAAATAACTGAGCTGGGGAGCAGAACTATTAAAAGATGATTGTTTGCCTATAAAACTAGAAGATAAAATAAGGGAAGATATATTTTACTACACACATGCTACACATTCCAACAGTTGCCTTCCAATCTCACGGACAAGATCAATGGGAAATGGGCGGTAATTGTTTTTGCGTAGGAAATCGTATAAGCTTGGTCCAAGCTTCTCAAAGACCTGTTAAGACCATTTCAATTCACCATGATTCTTAACCCCAATACTTGGTGTAATTGGGGAATATCCATTCCAAATCAATTATCATATACTTACAATACAGATATGGTTACGATAATCAAACCAGTTCCGTATTTGCACACAACTGCAAGGAACAAAACCATTCAAACACCAAAGTAAAGCATGAAAACCTCCATGAAAAATGCCTACATTGGCACCAATCATAGAGTCACCCTTCAATATAGAGAGAAGAACTCACCGGCTGCCCCCTTTGTCATGTTTACCGAGTTGTTGCAGCACATCAATTTCAATCATGGCGGCCTCCCGATATTTTTTTATGCCACGAACAATCTTTATAGCCACCATTTCCTTCCGCTCACGATCCCAGCATTCCAGTACCTGCCCAAAGGTACCTGCACCACATGCCATAATTTAGGGGGAAAAACATTCAATATAACCAAGCATACTTGAAGGCTTTTCTCTAGCAATTCCTACCTTCACCCATTTTGCTGTGGATCTTATCTGCATCAATCAAAGCCAAGCAACAAAAAAGAAACAATTAGATGCCAAAAAACAGGTAAAATAAAGAACTCAAACTAAGAAGACACCTGTCTCACAATCTTCCGATCTTCAATAGTTTCAGAAACACTAAAGTCCCAACTTACTAATTTTTACCAAGTCAGAACACCAGAAAACTATTCAAAGACTGAACACAACCCAAAAGGATCAGGACACTAATTGAATACTTGAGCTAGACTGCATATAAGCGGTTAAAATAAGCTTTCAAATAACCCAATAAATATCTTCCCCGAAGGATAGAACAATTGAATTCAATTACAAGCGGTCAATCCACAACACCAATTAAACAATAAAAGGAATAAGTAATATGATGCATAGTGAGAGTGTAATTACAGCGAGAAGTTAAATTTTCTCCAAGCTCAAACATGTAATGTCCATCTTTGTCATCTTTCCTCCATGGGGGGGAACCATTTCGTGCAACTCCCTTGGAAAACAAGGAGCTAGGAGTATTGTGTTCTGAAGGTGCAGCGGGTGTATAGCTTGCAACATTTCCAACCTCTTGTCCATAAAAATAACCTATTGGAGCCTACACACAGCCATTCATCCATGTTTCGCTAAAGTTAACAGAAAAGCAAA
This sequence comes from Portulaca oleracea, assembly GCA_029582165.1. Lineage (NCBI taxonomy): Eukaryota > Viridiplantae > Streptophyta > Magnoliopsida > Caryophyllales > Portulacaceae > Portulaca > Portulaca oleracea. Next base: position 14,624,926 of record CM055870.1, read on the forward strand.
CACTTTTCCAACTCATTCTTCTTTGACACATACTTTCCACAGTCCTTCAACTTGTTATCAAATATCACACAACTAGATCAGGTTGCACACATAACAACTTCAACGAAGTTATCATGACTATATTCATATTCCCTCCATTCAAGGGAGCAGCAATCGTTTCAAATGGGAAAAAAACATTCATTCATCTTTACAGAAGGGTGCCAATGCAGAAATTAATCGGGCATACAACTATTTTTCCTTCAAAATTCTTTCTAAGCGGTGAAACGAGTACACACAAACAAAATAATTGTCCTTTGCCATATAGTCAAAGCAAAATTACGAGAAAACAGTTTCAAAGCAATTAAATTCCTCAAAAAAAAAAAAAAAAAAACTCAACAGATCGAGCAGAAACAACATATGATGTAAAGTAACAACGCAGATGACAAGATTTTGTCATCAAATTATAAGTTCAAGCAATAAGACATCAATATACCAGTATAAACATCAAGCTGATTATCAGGAAAAAATATGAACAAACAGCGAAACCAATCCCCAAACTATGAGTAACTAATCTAACGAAATCGAACGAGATCTAGCAAAAAAACCAATTTCTTTTACCCAAAAACCTATTCTTACAATAATCAAATCACGAAAACGATGTCATATCGACCGAAATCCCATAGGAAAGCAGACAAATCATACCGGATAACAACAAAAACAAATCTAATCATATCGAACCAGATCTAGCCAGAAATTAAAACAAAACTAAATACTTTTACAAGAAATACATGATCGAGAACGATAGAATACCTTAGGGATCTGAGGAGCAACATCCCATCCCAAACGGGGACGCTTCCTGGGTCGGCGATCCAGGGGGAACTCGGTGACTCGCTCCATCTCCATAGCAGGCCGATGAGAGAAAATCGAAATCGGAAGAGAGAGAGGTGAAGAGGGAGAATATTAGGGTTTGGTGGTGCGCAGAAATTGCGATAGAAGAGAGAGAGAGAGAAAGAGAGAGAGATGAGATGATGATGAAGACAACTTAATTAACCCAACAAAACCAGGAAAAGAAAACAGAATCGCAGAAGAGGAGAGAGAGATCTGGCCGTACAGGTGTGCGGATCGCAACCGTTGGAGTTTTGTTTGACGGATCCTTATTGCTTTTCACGTTGGGTTAGTTGATGACCAGGGTAGAGAGTTATGTCAACTGTGGTTGGCATATTCTGGACTTTATCCTAACCATGGTTAAGTTGTGCGTTTCTGGCTTCCAGCGGTAACTATGCGAATCTGAGCTTGTCCACATGAAGTTGTGCGGCCAATTGGCCCACCGTCCTTTTAGGATATTAAATTTTTTTCAATTTGACTTTTTTTTATTATTCAATGACACCAGGATTAATGATACTCCCTCCGATTTTTTTTATATACCACTGACGTTTTTCAACATTAATGTTTAATCAATAACTAGTTTTTTACCAATTATTTCAAATGGGAGTTAGGTAAATGAATACAAATACCAATAATATAGAGAATAAATGATAAAAATATAAAAGAATACGACTAAAGCATGACGATGAAATGTGAATTACAAATATGTAAGTTAAATAGTAATAGAATGCAAAGTATAGTGAAATATTAGGTATATTAAATAAAGTATTTTTTAGATTAACGGTTAGAGATTTAAAATCAAAATAAATCTAGTGAAATATAAGGTATATTAAATAAAATATTTTTTACATGTTCTTTCGAACAGATGTCAATTTAGATAAACAAATGTAAAAAATATAAAATAATAATATAGTGAAATGATGACAAGTGCATCAAAAAATATGACAAAATAATTATCAAATATGAATCCAAACAATAATGTATAATTTGGAAAGAAAATAACCTAACGTGCCAAAAGGTATCTCTGTATCAAGCTACAATGGAAAACAACAATGTTAAAGTCATAGTTTAACTTAGAGAAGACAAAATATAAGTAACGTAGAAAATATCAAAATAAAAGATGTAATGAACTGTCAAGTACAAATTAATAATAGGAAAATATTAGAAAACTATATATTATACTGAAATATGTAATATGCATATATATTAAAAATTACGGTCAAGTTCTTTTGTAAGATAATTAAAATTTTACCGTATATTTAAATTTTTTTCAACTCGTAGAGTTTATTTAAAAATAAAAAAGAAAAAGATAGGTAATGCGACATTTACCTACCTATTTTTTCCACTATTTTATTTACCTTTCCTTACATAATTTTACCTTATAGACATATACAATTAGTATTCTGCATGAAGAAGATAAAATTTTATTATTAGTCGCTACTAAGTGAATGACCATTGTTAGTACTGCCTCTACTTCGTATTAATGACCGTCTTTATGAATTGTGTAATCAAATTATAAAAATTTTGAATATAACACACACACACACACACACACATATATATATATATGGATATGATAATATGAGCATGGTGTTATTGTGAGCATTACTAATATGGACCATTAGATCTTGGATCAAGGGATGAGGAAAAAGGAAGGGCTTAACTTATTTTTTCAGCCTTTTTTAACTGATGGCACATGATGTTGGGAGGGAAAAAAAGAAAACCATCAAATTAACAGCAAAGAACGGCGCATGCTATTCGATTCCCAAAACCCAAATTTTGAAACTTTCAATTTGTTTCCATTGCTCTCCCTCAGTCATCCATAGCCGACAATTGACGATTGCTATCCCTCAATCACCCATAGTCGACGACAACTGAAGAACGAGATGGGAGGATCGATGGCAATTACAGGTAGGAGAATTAGGGTTGTAGATTATATTACTTTCCAATGTGGTGTTCGCCGGTTTTAAGCAGAGAATTGTGGTCCCGGGACCCGAAATTGGTTATGTGCGTTTTTGTAAAGCTTAATTCATTGAAGGGAGTTTGTGTGGACTCAGAAACACAAAATTTCGAGGGCAATGGCTGATGAAGGAAGGGTGAAGGATGCATGCATTGGAGAAGGAAGCAAAAGGTTAGCATATGTGGGTGTATTGTTCAATTGTCAAACGTTTTCTGGGGGTCCGTTGGTTTCCATGCTTGTATCAATAGTTACGATGATGTGTTATCCACAATGGCATCCCTTAATGTCCACAGTGACAGTATTCGATGTCCACAGATGGGAAGTGGGGATAAATGGTGTTTGTTAAATTAATGATCAATAATTGACAGTGATATTATTTAATGTTCACGGATGAAAAGTTTGATGTTCGCAGTTATTGTTTTGCTTATATTGAATAAAATGCAAGTGGTGTCCACACTGGCATTGATTAATGTTCACTGTGAAAAATGGTGTTGTCCACACTGACATTATTTAGCAGGTGGTTGTTCAAATAATGATTAATGTTCACTGTCAATTAGTATTGGGGGGTTATCCTATATAAATGTGTATTATTATGTGATGTCTACATATTCATCAAGTAATGACCACATATTGATCACTTTGTGTCCATTGACACATTTTGTTTCGCTTTTACATATTATTGCCCCACTCTATTACGATGAGCACTAATTCATCTTCTGCTTTGACAAATGGACTCCATCCAGCGAAGCCGTGTTCATCATTGACAACAGGAAAATTCGTAACATATCGAAGAAGCAATTATATGGTCATGTACCCGAGGAAGTGGTAAGTAATGTTATGGATATGATTTTCACGTTGCAATATATTTTGTCAGTTTTTTGTGTAATGTGACATGTTTTGTGTGAAGGCACGTATGATATCTTTCTATCAAGAGTCGCATGGTTGCGATAGGCATACCATAGTAGCATCGTTGCCTCATCAATGCTTGAGAATGCATTGGCGTTCGACCCCAAACTCATACGACAGTGGTGTATATTGCATGAGACAGATGAAGACGTTCTTCGGTCCACATTGTTGGGAGTGCGGGCTAACAGAGGACGATGTGAGTGACCCGCCACTTGTGGCACCCTTTGTTTTCTTTTCCCCCAATATGGATTCAATCTGGATTCAATATGCGTGATGAGTATCAACTTATTTTTTTCCACTATCATTGTAGGCAGACTGATTGGAGGCATTGAGGAAACGCTACTGTCACGACATAATTATTCATGCAGATAACAAGTTGAAAGACCAAGTGTTCAGCAAAGCATCCCATTGGGATGAAATTAAAACACTTGTGGATGATTAAGTGCCAGATTTGAATTAAGTAGTAGTTTGTGTACCATGAACTTATGGATGGTTGACTTATGAGTGTAATGAACAAAAGTTTGATTGGTGTTGAGGGCTTTTTCTTGCACTTTGTATTTGAGGAACAACCTTTAGCGATGTATGATACTATGTTAGTACTTGACACATTAATGATGGATGATGTCTGCAATATTAGTTGAATATGTCTACAACAACATTAGTGGAAATGTCCACAATATATAAACATGTAAACCCTCACTGTTTCCATTAGGAATGTATGCATGTCCACGCTCTAAATGCGTATTGTCTACAGTGTCACGAACTGATGTCCACAACATATACTTATATCATCCTTCTAGAAAACTCTAACAAATGTCATATAGAACTGCCAATAACATGAGTGGTGACAATGAAATTATGCAATAAAATTAAACCCCATAATAATCACATATCCCATAATGAATGCATGTCCACAGTCTAAACACCTAATGTACACGGTGTCACAAATAAATGTCCACACATATACTTATATCGTCCTACTTGATAGAACTGCCAATAAAATTAGTGTTGACAATAAAATTACCCTCTATGACAATTTTAATGCTTTCGTCTTCTATGACAATCAAACATACCAAATTAATGAATCACGTTCTACCATAACCATTTTAATGATTTCGTCTTGCTACGACAATTAAACCACATGCCAATCGCACATCCATAATGTATACATGTCCACACTCTAAGTGCGTCATGTCCACAGTGTCACAGGTAGATGTCCACAACTTATACTTCTGTCATCCTTCTTGATAATTCTAAAATATGCCATATCAAGTCCATGATAAAACTACCAATATCATTAATTGAGCACATCCATAATGAATCTTAAAAAAAGGCACACATTATACATGCCATCACTTTTGAGGAGTTAATTAACATATATCAGGTGCATGCCACTGAATATGATTTTAGAATAATATATATACAGGTATATAATGTCCACATTCAATACGCACCTTGTTCTTTTACAAGATACTGTATGTCCACAGTCCAAATACTATAAATGTTCATACTTAAGAATATGTAATAGAGTACTAATATGTCATCCAAAACGATCAGGGCAGTTCTTGCTGTTGTGCGTTGCAACTTTGTCACACCAGTTACACCGTTGTGCACTTGCTTTTTTCGTTGTGGCAACCTCCATGGGCGTCTTAATTCTCTTGCCTCTCCCTTTAGTCGCTGATGCCTCCGGTGGGTGAATAGTAGCCTCCTTAGGCACCATATTGCCAAAATACGTCTCAAAGTCGGACGATATGCTAGATGAAGGCTTGCCAACACTCAACTCCTTCAATTTCTTAATCAAGCTGGTTGTTTGGTTAACTACCAATTGTAGTTTTGGTTCATCATCGTCCACCACGTCCATGCACTTGTAGAAAGTTGTCCAAGCATCGTTCGTCATGCGCATCTTCCTGGATAACTTGTCGCAACCATCGCTAATAATCGGTGCGACTTCAAATCGTCGACGTTTTGACGCGTCCCATGTCCACCATTATCATTCAGTTGGTAGTTCGTCGGGACAGACGGGGGCAAAACTGTAGGTGTAACTTCGTCAACCATAACGTCAGGGACATCACTGCATCAATGGAGACACAAAAATATTAAAAATGACTACATATTATACACCACTACAATGTGTCAGTGTGGACATCAAATACTATACATTACTTGACATCGTTTATATATTACACGTAATCATTTAAATTGCATCACACACCATCATTCACATTGTGGACATCCCCACTGTTTGCAGTTGACAATCAAATATGGCTATACCAAATATGCATGTCACGCCATCACATTGTGAACATTCATCAATCACACTATGAACAATGTCTTTACAATGTGAACATTCATCAATCACATTGGGGGTTACAGTCATATTTGATTGTCCAATGTAAGTAGTAGGGATGTCCACAATTCTAATATATTTGGACAATCAAAGTATGATTTTTCTATCATTAATCCCTTTGATGAATGTCCACATTGTAAGCATGTGATCATTTGTTATATGCATGTCTACAATCAATAATGATCAACCATCACACCACAAATCACACTGTGGACATTCTTTAATCACATTGTGGACATTCATCAATCACACTGTGAACCACACATTTATTGTCTGTGAACATCGATCACCACATATATGTATAACTATCATGATAACTCATCACACCATAAAAATCAAGAAAAAACAAGAACCACAATTACTCCATTTGTTATATGCATGTCTACAACCAATAATGATCAATCATCGCGCCATAAAACACACTATGGACATTCATGAATCATACTGTGGACATTCATCAATCACATTGTGGATCACACATTTATTGTCTGTGAACACCGATCATCACATATATGTATAACTATTATCAATCATGACCAATCATCACGGCATAAAATCAACTGTGAACATTCATGAATCACAATGTGGACATTCATCAATCACACTGTGGACCACACTTTTAATGTCTGTGAACATCGATCACCACATATATGTATAATCACATATGATCAATCATCACGCCATACATCACACTATGGACATTCATTAATCACACTGTGGACATGCATCAATCACACTGTGGACCACACCTTTAATGTCTGTCAACATCGATCACAGCATATATGTATATCTATAATCAATCATGATCAATCATCATCCCAAAAAATCAAGAAAAACCGTAGCTCCAATTCAACACTGCCTTAATGGACCCATCACGACATAAAATCAAGATTGATTATGATCAATCATGATCGATCATCACCCAATTCGTCACTAACTATCATCACACATCACGCCAAACTCAACATTGACTATAATCAATCATGATCAATCATCACGCCATAAACAAGGATCAACCAACCATTCACATACCTCAATTCTCCTTCTGTTTGTTGCACGGTCGTCATAGTTTCATCAGCCATATTGAAAAATTAGAATCGCAATAGGAATGAATATGTGTTCTACGTTAACACACATATAACCAATTAATCGCAATAGGATTGAAAAATTAGAATCGAAATTTTGTGTTTCTGAGACCACACAAACTCCTTTCAATGAATTAATCTTTACAAAAACACACATAACAAATTTCGGGTTCCTGGGACTACAATTCTCTGCTTAAAACCGGTGAACACCACATTGGAAAGTAATATAATCTGCAACCCTAATTCTCCTACTTGTAATCGCCGTCGATCCTCCCGTCTCGTTCTTCGGTTGTCGTCGACTATGGGTGATTGAGGGATATCAATCGCCAATCGTCGGCTATGGGTGACTGAGGGAGAGCAATGGAGACAAATTAAAAATTTCAAATTTAAGTAAAGCTGATAAATTTTGGTAAATTGGACTTACCCATCAATTTGACAGGCCCAAGTGTTTAACGTTATTAATGTTTCAGAAAACAATACTTTAAAAGATTAACACCACTTAAAACCTTAGCTTACCAAACTTTAATATTTGTCCAATTCAAGTTTTAACTTGGTCAAAACGTTAAATGCTACCCCAAACACCACTATCGAAAAAGTCCTTCAAAATTTTATCTTAGGAAATTGTTTATATCCTTTTGGCCCTATTAACTGAAATCAACAATCTAGATAGCGATTGGTGTTTCATGTAATGGATAGCGGTTTATGTGACAAAAAATTACTTAGGAAGCGGACAACGGATAGTCGTTCAAATGAAAATTTTGTTTGATAAATTTAGCGATTGAGTTAATTAATTAATGCAAATTGGCATAAAAGGATATGAATAATTTTCAAAGATAAAAATTTCATCGAGTAATTTTTTGATCAAAAAAATGAAACGCTACTCTAACCGCTAAATGTTAACTTTATTAACATTTCACGATCACTATTTAAAATGCTAAAAGCCACCTAAAACACTATCTTATCAAACTCTAGTATTTGTTCAATTAGAGTTTTGACTAAGTCAAAATGTTAAATGCTACCCTACTTTCATTTCAATTACATTAATCAGCTAACTAAACCACTAAATTTACCGAAAACGATTTTTATTTGAACAGTATTTGTTATCCAGTACTTGGAACCACTATCTGCTACTTGAACAACTATATAATACATAAACCGTTGTCGACTATTTAAAACGTTGATTTTGTTGAACGTGGTAAAGAGATAATTATTATGTCACTTACTTTTATTATTAATAATAATTAATAAAATATTGCTATTATTACCACCACCACCACCAATAATAATAATAATAATAATAATAATAATAATAATAAAAGAAATCGGATTCTAATTAATAATCCAAAGCTTGACAACTGGACGATAATAAACTCTACTTTGTTTTTGTACATCGACGGTCCCAAGCAAAATAAAATTGTATTTTTCTGAACCACCATTGAGTTCGTAGGTGATGACTCAATGGTTTGCTGACATGAACTACCGGAAGTGTGTTTGACGAAAGCACTTTCACATACATTTTACCTCTACCCTCTATCTCTCTCCTCGGTAAAAGTAACTCTATCTCTGTCATTTGTAAGTTATTGTATACTAATGACTGTACAAAGGACGGAATGAACGCCTACCGATGGAGTCACGTGCTTGAATGAGTCACGTGCTTGAATTTTATATCATGTTTTTGAAAATAATAGAGACTATTAAATTTTAACTCCTACCCCCCCCCCCAAAAAAAACTAGTGTCAACCAAAACCACCGTTTCTTACTGTCATCCCCGTCATTTCTCTAGTCATATATCTAGTGATTTCATCCATCTCAACTAAAACTCTCTAAACTCTATAACATATATTTTCATGTATAAGTCTCAAGCAACAATTACACAAGGGTAATATATATGAATTTGACATAGATCTCGGACGATTCTGGTTGGTACTAGACAAGATGCTGGTAATTTGATTGTTATAGTATATACGTATCAATTAGGAACACTAAGTGTTTGATGAAATGTTTGAAAGAAGTTACTAATGGATTTTGCTTGTTCAACTATATCTTTTCTCGTACCAAACGTATTTTAAGTGAGTTTCGTCGTTAACATTATTAATGCAACATTCTTAATAGTTTAATGTATCGTTTTTATGTCAAAGTGTATCTTTTACTATTCATAACGCATATTTGTTAAAGTATATATTTCATATCCATAGTGTATATAATCCCATTATGGTCTGTTGGGTTAATGGCGTTTCCTCGGAAAGTTAGTCAAATTTTCTTAATTGACTTAACTTTCTCATGTTTGGAAGCAAAATAGAAATTGGAAAATTTTTCAATGAGGCTCACAATTTTCCTAAGGCTATCAATGAAAACTTTTGAGAGATGGCAAGGTTGAAGGAAGAGGAAGAAGAAGAAGAAGAAGGAGAAGAATGGAGTAATTCAAACTTTCATTAGAGAGGGAAATACAAACTGATTTCCTTGAAAACAAAAACAAGAGCCAGGGCCGGTTATATATAAGCAACACGCCCAAAAACAAAACGGCCCAGAAACAAAAGAAAGAAAGAAAAACTAAAAGAGACTAAAACCAAAACAAGGCTATTTACATAGTTAATAAATAAGAACTAATCACCATCATCAATCCTAACACCCCCCTCAAATTGATGGATGGTAGACATCCCAATTTGTTCAAATTGTGATGGTGCTTGGATCTGGGAGAGGCTTAGTCATGATGTCAGCAAGCTGCAGATTCGAAGGAACATGCTTGAGGGAAATCAAACCTTCTGCAAGTTTCTCTCTAACAAAGTGAATCAATTTCGATGTGTTTAGTTCTTTCATGATAAACAGGGTTGTGTGCGATGTATATGGCAGCTTGACTATCACTTTTGACTGGTATAGGAGTAATTGAATCAATCTGGAATTCATACAGTAGACGGCTCAGCCAAGCTAGCTCAGCAACTAAACGCCTTAAGCTTCTATACTCTGCTTCTGCAGAAGACAGGAGGACAACCTGCTGTTTCTTTGATTTCTAGGAAATCAAAGTGCTCCCAAGAAAAATAACATATCCACTAATAAATCTCCTACTATGCTTGCACGCACCCCAATCGGCATCACTAAATCCCTAAAGATTGAAGTTATCCTTTCGATGCATTATCACACCTAAATCTGGATTTCCTTTTAGATATTTCAAAACATGAATGCCAGCCTTCCAATGTAGGTCTGTAGGAGCTTTCAGGTATTGGCTTAGGTGTTGTACAGCAAAGGCTAAGTCTAGCCTAGTGTTGACCAAAAAGTTTAACTTACCCACCAATCTTCTGTACAGAGATGGTTCAGGTAATGGTGTGCCTGAGTCTGGAGTTAGCTTGATGTTGATATCCATTGGAGAAACAACAGTCTTCATGTCTTGAGTCCCAAATTCTTGAAGAAGCTCCCTTGTAAATTTCTTTTGTAAAAGAACTAGACCTTCTGGAATATTGATGATTTCCATGCCAAGAAAGAACTTTGCAACTCCAAGGTCTTTGATCTTAAAAACTCTGTCCAGGTGCTGTTTCAAAGAATTTACCTCAGTAATGTCGTTTCCAATAACAAGTATATCGTCTACATAAACTGCTAAAAATATTGATTTTTCCTCAGTTCTCCTATAGAACAATGAATAGTCGTTCTCTGAATGTCTGTAGCCCCTCTTATATAAGACTTCGGTTAGTTTGGCATACCATTGTCTTGAAGCCTGATTCAAACCATACAAAGACTTCTTAAGTTTGCAAACTGTATTTGATTCTGTGTTGGACACCCCATCAGGAACCTTCATGTAGATATCTTCATGTAGATCACCATGAATGAAAGCATTATTTATATCAAGCTGATAAAGTGGCCAATCTCTTTTTACTGCTACAACAATCATGGTTCTAATGGTAGTCATCTTCACAACTGGAGAAAAGGTCTCATTGTAATCGATTCCTGCTTTCTGGGAGAACCCTCTTACAACCAGCCTTGCTTTCAATCTCTCTACACTCCCATCTGGTTTGTGCTTTACTTTGTAGACCCACTTGCTATCTATGGCCTTCCTTCCTTTTGGTAGAGTCACCATTTCCCAGGTTTCATTGTCTTGCAAAGCTTCTAATTCAACTTTCATTGCTTGCATTCACCCTGGATGCTTGCTTGCTTCTTCAAAGGTGCTAGGCTCACGTGTATCCAAGTATGTGCTTAAATCTGCATCATTGTTAGTGGCACCACAGAAAGAAATAGTTCTAGGGCTATAATGTCAGTTAGTGATACAAGACAAGCAAGTTTCATAATCATCTAGGTAACTTGGTGGTTTATGAACCCTTTCAGACCTTCTAAGAGGTTGTAGAGTAATGTCAATATTGGCAGTAGATTCTTCAGTAGTTTCTCGTTGAGGATTAGCATTTTCAATATTTTCTCTGTCAGTAAGGTCCTCAAAAACATAATCATCAGAAACTTCATGTTCTGTGATGGTTTGTTGTTTAGACAGATCTTGCCTTTTGAAGGGAAAAGTAGATTCATGAAATATGACATCCCTAGAAACAATAAACTTGTTAGTTTCTAAGGAGTATAGTTTATAAGCTTTTCTACCCTTAGGATATCCAATAAAAACACATTTCTCTGCTCTTTGTTGAAACTTATCCCTTCCCTGTTTTAAAGTGCTAGCAAAACATTGACATCCAAAAACTCTTAGGTGGTCAAAAGAAGGTTCTTTTCCAAACAATCTTTCAAAGGGAGTTTTATTACTTAGTAAGGGAGTGGGCATCCTATTTATAAGGTAGGTGGCTGTGAGTATACTTTCTTCCCAGAATTTTAAAGGCAAATTAGACTGAAACATGAGGGCTCTAGCTACCTCTAGCAAGTGTCTGTGTTTCCTCTCAACAATTCCATTTTGTTGAGGTTTTTGTGTGCAACTGGTTTCATGGAGGATTCCTTTTTCCCTCAAATATTGAACAACCTGATTGCTTTTTCCTATCTCAAGAGCATTATCAGATCTTACTCTCTTGACATTTATATCAAATTGGTTGGTTGCCATGGAAATAAAAGATTGTAAAAAACTAAAAGCTTCTTGTTTTGTAGTCATGAGGTAGGTCCAAGTGCACCTTGTATAATCATCGACAATGGTGAGAAAGTATTTGTGCCCAAAATGACTGGCTGTGTGAAAGGGGCCCCAAGTATCAACGTGTATCAATTCAAAACATCTAGTAGTTGAAATTTTGCTAGTATGAAAAGGCAAACATTTCTGTTTTGCTCTATGACAAACATCACAATTCTCAATATAAGAATCTTGGTTTCTTTCAAGACTACAAACTGGTAACAACTTTATTCTAGCATTTGATATATGTCCTAGTCGTTGGTGCCAAAGACTACATTTAACACTAGCAACAAATTCAGTCTGCCTCACTGTCTGATCAGTGGTAAGGTCATTTGTAGTACAAGCTGAGTCTTGAAGCAGCCTTCTATCGAAGAAATATAGACCTTGTGCCTCTTTACCAAGAACCATTAGCCTCTTCAATGAAGGGGCCTGCATGGTACAATCGTTTTTGCTAAATGTGATAGTACATTGTAATTGTTTACACATAGTCTTGATTGATATTAGATTAAATCTAAAATGTGGAACATACAAAACATCATGCAATACAATGTTCTCTTTCAAAGTCACAATTCCAGATTGTTTAACAATAACCATACTCCCATTAGGAAGGGATATTTTTATAGGTTGACTTAAATCTTTCATAGAATGCATAATGTCCTTATTTCCACACATGTGGTCAGTGGCCCCAGAGTCTAATATCCAGTCTTTTTGAGTTACATTAAAGAAACATGCAACTGTATTTGAAATGTGCTTGTAAGAGAAAGTTTGAATGTTACCAGATGCATTGTCAGTTTCTGCTCCATGAGTGGAAGAGGTTGCTTCATCGGTGAGAGTCTGCAACAGTTGGTGAAGGAGGAGTTTTGCTTGATCTTTATTGAGAGAAAAAGGTGGTGATGCATTAGACTGACTTTCCCTTGAATTGGTCACATCAATCTCTTGCTGAGCAGCATTTGCTTGTCTCCTGTTGTTTTGTTGGTTGGTAGGTCTATTTTGAGTCTTACTCTGGTTCTTGGGAGGATATCCATGTATCTTGTAGTACTTGTCAATTGTATGTCCCGGCCTTTTACAATGATCACAAAATAGATTTGCTTTCTTCAATTCTTGATTCCTTTCAGCAGGACCTTGGTTTCTTGGTGGGTTTTTATTTGCATAGAAAGAGGTCGAATCATTCAGGGTTCCAACTTGATCTCTTACTTGCCTTTGCTTCTCTGCTTGAGACAAAATGGCATAAACCTGTCTCAAAGAAGGCAAAGAGGTCATCATCAAAATGTTCCCTCTTACATTTGTATAGCTGTCATTCAAACCCATCATAAATTGTAAAAGCTTTTGTTCCTCAAAATGCAGCTCAAATTGTCGATTGATTTGAGGCTTGCAAGTACATTTTTGCACACTGACATGATGGAAAATTCGTGACTGCCCCCAATTCTTCCCATAAATTCTTCGCCATTGTGTAGTAGGTCGAAATATCCATCGATTCTTGACACAATTTTGACACCTTCTGTTGAATGGAATAAAGCTTAGCTTTATTTGCTTGCCCGAATCTCTCCATTAATTCCTTCCATAAATCTTGAGCGATAGTGGAATATAGGACACTGTCCCGGATATTCTTCTGTAAGGAATTCAAGATCCATGATAGGATCATGTCGTTCCCTCTCTTCCAGTAAGGAAGTCGGGGATCATCGGCAGCTGGTTTAGATAGGGTTCCATCGACGAAGGCGATTTTGTTCTTTGCAGATAGAACGACTGTTGCCGACCTCCTCCAGCTATCGAAATCGTCGCTTGAAAACGCCTCGGCTACCAATGACATCCCTGGTTGGTCAGAGGGATGAATGAAAAGAGGATCACAAGGATCCAGAACGAACGTTTTTGGTGTTTCAGACATGGCGAGAAAGAAGGAAGAAGAATTTTAGGCCGAACTTGGCTCTGATACCATGAAAACTTTTGAGAGATGGCAAGGTTGAAGGAAGAGGAAGCAGAAGAAGGAGAAGAATGGAGTAATTCAAACTTTCATTAGAGAGGGAAATACAAACTGATTTCCTTGAAAACAAAAACAAGAGCTAGGGCCGGTTATATACAAGCAACAGGCCCAAAAACAAAACGGCCCAGAAACAAAAGAAAGAAAGAAAAACTAAAAGAGACTAAAACCAAAACAAGGCTATTTACATAGTTAATAAATAAGAACTAATCACCATCATCAATCCTAACAATCAGCAATGACATACTTTTGGGGTGAGAATGGAGGAGAGAGAGTATAAATAAAAAGGAGAAATAAAAAACAGAGCATTCTAAGAACGCTGCAGCGTTCTCGGACGTAGGAGAGAGAAAATGTGGGAAAGGAAAGAGAAAAACTGGAGAAAATTTGGAACGTGTGGCCCAATCTGGAGAAAATAAAAAGCGCGTGGGATTCAAACGCTCAAAAATATGTCCGCACAACTTTCCCCCACCTAACAACTCCCCACTTGCATTTATTAATTATTTTGTTTGTGTTTTCTTTTTCCTTTTTTCCCTTTCTTTTTTATTTGTTTTTCTTTCTTTTTCTATTCTTCCGTTTTCTTTATTGTTGTTCCAACTTTTTTTGTTTGTTTTGTTTTATTTTTTTTGCTTTCTTTTATTTTTCTAAATGGATGAAATACTGTTGATAATTGATTTTGTAAAATATTTATTTTTTAGTAAAAAATAAATATTACTACTATTTATAAAAAATATTTATTAGTAAATGCTTTTCAGTAATTTATTTATTTATTTATATTTTATCTATTATAATTTATTACATTTTGTCAATTATTGAAAATAAGTAAATATTACAAGTGGATCCTACAATACAATAAAATATTAACCCCTACCCCACTTGTTCTTTACCTCATTCTTCTACCCATTCTCCACCATTAACAATACCCATTCTCCACTACCCATTAAAATAATACTAAACCTACTATTCATGTACTTGCATTTTCCATTTTGAAGAATGCTATTGTGGATAACCTAAGCTTCATGGTAAAAACTTTCCATTGGGGAGGGGGGCTTGGGAAAGTTTTTTTTCCCATGGGAAAGGGAAAGTTTTTTTTAACTTTGTTTCCAAAAATACCCCTAAAACTATTTTATAAATTTAACATATGTAGGGTAGTTTGGACATTTTTCAAATGAGTTTTCTCACAATCTTTCCCATGTTTTTAATGTAAGCCAAACACTGTAAATTATATTTTCCCAGAGAAAACTTTCCTAGGAAAAACTTCCCAGGGGAAAATTTTCCTAGGAAACATTTTCCAAATTGATTCTTTTCTTTGTCAAAGAATATCTTTTCTTATTGTATATTTGTAAATTACCTAATTATTAATAATGGAGCATTGATAATATTTTAATGATCTTTTCTTTGTCAAAGTGTATTTGTTATCAATGCAACAATGGTAAGATTCTAGTGTATATAGTGTAACTTGTAATAGTCTTGCCTTGATTTGTGTTATTTATGAGTAATAATGGATTGATTAATTAAATTGAATTAGTAAACCATTTTTGTATTTGCAGGACTCGAGCAGTGCATGGATCGCCACATGTCATTTCATTTATTTACATACATTAGCCATATCTTATTTATTTACGTTGTTCCAGACTCAAAACTTCTTTTTGTTATTTCTCATCAACGTTAGTAATTTGAGTGAGTCATCTTTATTTTCTCTTTATTTTAGAACTTTAATTTCATTCATACATTACTTTTATTATTCTTCCAATTTTCAAGTCTTACTCATAAAGTTTTGGGACTTGTTTTACTCATTAAGTTTTGGGACATTTGGTTTAGCAATTAGAATTACAAGGAGGAGCTTTTTTTTAAATTTTTTTTAAAGGGACGAAAAAGAAGAAGAGTGTAAAATGGGGTAATCTTTTGCCTAAGCAAAATTCAAGTAGCAAATTCATTCTTCATTTCACCAAACAAAACACAAGAATCAAACCCCCACCACACTCCCCCCCCTCTCTCTTCCCTTTGCATCGACCCATGACTAGCGGATGTTGGACCACCGTTGCGTTGCCGCGCCAATCCACCGTCGATCACCCTGCATGCCACTAGCAGCCCCCCTCCTTGTACTGTTTTCTCTTATTTGCAACCCCTCCTCTCTTGAAGGTAATTTCATTTTCACTCTTTTTAAATATGATTTTCATGTTTTAAATCTACTTACCTTGGGTTGATGAATTTGGTTATGGAGATATGTATTTGGGTGTTAATGTTGTAAGTATACTAGATGATGATGGATGATGTTTTGATTAGCTTGCATGTCAAAACCTAGCCCAAAACCCAAAGGATTTTGAGAGTTGTTTGTTGTCCTGTGTTTGCATGTGGATTAATTTGAGTTGAAAACTAATAAAATTAAGAGCTTATTGTGCTAGAGGGGAGTAATCACTAGAATCAAGCTTTAGGTACTTTGTTTGTGTCTTCAAAGGGCTTACATGTCATTTGGAGAATTTAAAACAAATGTTTAGTAGTGAAATGTTGGGTTAATACATTAAAAAGGTGTTTTGTTGGTGAATTCCAAAAATCCGTCTTTGAATCGCAAAAAAGCTTAAGTGTAGTTGCAATTTGGGACAATTGGGAAGTCCTATGACGAAAACGTTGGGTGGATTAGTAGCCTTTTGCATTGGCTTTCATGTGGCTTTGAAATATTTAGGTTTCAATGTGTATAACTCAAGTTATGACCATTTTGTTAACCTCGCACTACTTATATACGAGTTTAGGTCAGTGGGTTTAAGGGCAATTTAAGGCCAAAAGGACACCTTAACAACTTACGTGGTTTAAATGACAGTTTTAGCTGCAAGATTTCCAAATTGGGGTTTTGGGTATCCATTGGAGATTGGAGCTGAGAGTTATGAATTTTCAATGTTAGCCATGTGGTTGTGTTATAATTGTTGCTACTAGTTTGTCATGTTCTGTTTAGACCACTTTTTGAGGAGGTTCCAAGTCTTTTATGAGGACATAATTTTAATAAGAGTTGTATCGTACGTTTCAAACTTCCCACAGAGTGGTCTTATGGGTTGAGTTGATGTCTAGAGTGAAAGTTACGAATTTTTAAAGTCACGCCCTGAATACTGGCTCAAATCAGACCAACCCAGTTCAAGATATTTTTTTTTTCAATATGTTGCCTTAGTTTTTAGCTTTAGTCTTCAACTGGAAAGTTGTAGGCTGTTCTTTAAGCTTTCCATAATGGTGTTTGAGTGTCATTTTTACCACCGTAGAGGAAGTCATGAGTTTTACAAAACGTCGCAAAAATCTGTAATTTCAAAGAATTTGTTCTTGTAAAATTTTGTAATGTGCATAAAGTTTAAAGAACTCGTTTATTTCGAAAGCTCCAAAAATAATTTGCCTCGTTGTGTTCCCTTCAAGAGTGGCCACCAAGGTCGCCACCATCACTTGCTCGAGTCACCAAGTCCTCAAAATAGCTTTTCAGCAATCATTTCATTATTTATAGGTCAAAATGGTTAATGTTCAAACTTATAGTTTTGAGTTCAAATAGAGTATAATTATTGCTCAATATGGTTAATATTGGGCAGTGTCCCAATTTCATTCAGACTTAAGTTTTGGAAATACACAATTGTTTCCTTTTGGTGATTGATATTGTTTGGTCTCCAAGCATTTGATCGCGGCTATAAGACCATTCTAGGAAGGGTATTCAACCTAATTTAGTGCGGCCAAATTAAGCGTCGGCACCCTTATGAGATCTCTCTCTCTCTCTCTCTCTCTCTTTTTTTTTTTTGCCTATTCCACAATGAGAGTTTTATCATGAGATTGTAATCTCCCTTGTATCTCGTTACTCTTCCTTGAGATATGTCTACTCTCTTTGTGCTAGAACCGTTTGAGATCTCTCATTCTTGATCTCGTTGTGTTATACAACCGTTTGGGATACTTTTTGTAATCTCTTCATTATAGTGAGTTTTATCTTACCTCCCGTGGTTTTTTCCCGCTTTGAGTTTCCATGTAAAAATTGTCTTCATCACCCCTACATTGATCTTGTTTATTTTTCTCAATACCTACATCCCTAAATTAATTATCTTATTTGCTTCCACTACAATACTAAATCTGTTCAATCTGGATTTGATCTCTGCCAAGTGATTTCATATTCGAATCTTATTTCTCAATAGTTAATGTGTGTTTTAAGCATGTTTTCTTATATAAATATGGTCCCACTCGTATCATATGATTCATATCATGCAAAAGTCCAATATATATACATAATCTAGCCATTCAACCGGTTAACTTCGTCTAGAGTTTCCGATTGGTCTAAGTATGCGAATATGAAGGATCTTCCGATGATAGCAAAAGGAACCACCCAGATAACAAATAGGTATCATTATTTGTGTCCTCTTTATTGGTCTAACCTGTGGCTATGAGGCATGATTAGTCACGTGACGGAAATGTTGCTCGTCTTTTGGCTTGATTATGTATTATGATAGATTATGGTTGGGTGTAAATACTTCTGAAATTATGTGTGGTGTTTGAACAAGTTTAATAGGATTGCTATGTTATGTTTGGAGTCTTCTGGTTTGTTGAGAGCCTTGTCATTGGTCGAGGATGGAAAGTGATATCCCTAGATCTTAATTCTATTATGCTAATCACTGATATTATGTTATCTTAGTCCTAATCTGACAATTAAAGATTTGAGGGTGTTACATGTTTATTTTTGTGTCGAAGTGTATCTTTTCTTTGTTGAAATATAACTTTTCTTATTGTATATTTTCAAAGTACCTAAGTATTCTTAACATGGTAATATTCTAGTGTATCTTTTCTTTGTCAAAGTGTATGTTGTACTACTATTATTGCAACTTTACTAATTGTCTAGTGTATCTTTTTAGGATTCATAATATAGCATAGTACCTTTATTATTGCATCATTTACCATTTATAACATATATTTTCTCAGTACTATTATTACTCTTTATTGTATTGTGACTTACACCATTTGTGCAACAGACAAAACTTGACTGATATAGTGACACCTATTAAGGGTTTTACACCAACTAAATGGCTATCTATGATGTCACCAAGTCATATATATAAGTTTTTCTCTCAAACTTCCAAGGAGAAAAAGAGGGACATAACAGCATGTGGGTTTGGGTCATTGCTCTCACTGAAGGTGGATGAAATACTGGGAGATCTAGCCCTATGTCTTCTAAGAAACTTCAAATGCAGTAGATCCTCGATTATGCTACAAGGGATAAAATAGTGTCACATCACAAAAGAAGATGCCTACTTGACCATGAACTTTCTATGAGGGGCAATGACAGTCGAAAAAACGAATCAGAAAACGAGGTCTTGGCCAAGTGACAACAGTAGTGGTCTAACTTGGGCGATAACTTCCCACTCTTTCTTCTTCTTGTTACACAGATGAAAGAACAAAATGATGGAGGTGACGATCTCATCAAGAACTTTGTGGTACTTCTACTGTCTACACTTATAAAGGTAGCTAAGACGTGAAGGTCAATCATTTGATTGTGATCAACCTTGGTGATGTGAGGAACATGAAGAAGTATGAATGGTGCTAATTCACATTATCTGCTTTGGTTAATTGTACCAAAATGGCAAAATAAAGGAGGTCAACGCAGAGGCCCTATCTTGTTCCTGTCAGTATGTTTGTTTTTTATTTCTTATATTTCTTATACTCGTATTTATTAGGGTTTGCTCGCTAACATGCTTTTGTGTTTAACTTTGTTATGTTGATAGGATCCGTTTTAGAGTAAGGGACATCGAATGAACCTTCCTTGTCATTGAGAGTTGACTGCATATGATTTGCGAGATAGTGCCATGTTGGAGATTGAGAAAGGCTTCGAAATTGGTAAAGTGGAGGAAAAAATCACTTTTGAGTGTTGACGACAAATTATGGATGATGAACCAGATGATCAGATTTGGAAAAAGAAGGTACTGTTATCAATTGTATCTTTGAGATAAAATTTGTTACAAATGCTATTGTATTTTGGTATGCCTTTCTACTACCTTTCTTCTTGGTATCTTAAGTGAGTTATGTCATTGATACATCATTGGTATTATTAATGCAACATTCGTAATGGTCCAGTTTATCTTTTCTATGTCAGAGTATCTTCTACCATTGAAAATGTATATTTATTAAAGTATATCTTTCATATTTAGAGTGTATGTAATAACATTAGTGATGTATCTTTTTTTATTTTTTTTTATGTCAAAGTGTATCTTTTATCAATGCAATAGTGGTAATATTCTAGTGTGTCTTTTTTTGTGTCAAATTGTGTATTTTCATTGTCAAAGTGTATATGTTCTTGTTGTATGTTTTCAACTTACCTAATTATTATTAATGCAACATTCCTTACACATGCTTTATGCATGACCTACAGACATGTGTCCATAGGGAAAGATTTTCATAGTGTGTTGTGGAACTTTTCAAGGGATCCAATGAGGCCCAACAACTTTTTCTGTCAAATGCTAAGTTGGATAGGCATCAAGGGGCTCTGATGGATGTGCTGAGCAACTGCCTACGATTAGACGCTATCAATGAAGTAGGAGGTCTTTCATAAAGGGGGACTAATGACTCCAGTGAAGCTATTTTAACGGGAATTTCATGGTTACAAAAGCCGAAATTAGTACCCTTGGAGGTGGAAGCAATGGTTCATTTCATTTCAGTTAGATAAACATGCGATTGATCATTATTATTACTTGTTGAACTGCGCCGGGGGGAGGGGGTGGGAAGAAGGATGGCGGATCACCATCAAGGTTCTTCTATTCGTGTGCTCCAAACATAGGTATTCAATTATTTTTTGATTGATTATTCTTGATGTTTAATTTTATACCATTTTCCCCTGAAGACTATGCCTTGTTATGGATGACATAGAACCTTGCAATTTCTCCAATTGGCTTCTGTTTACAGACTCGAAATTGGTAACTATTGATTATAAGGTCTAAATGACCAATTGGCTTCTGTTTACAGACTCGAAATTGGTAAGTTTAATGGGTAAGGTGTTTGTTTGAATACGCTGAAACTTCAAATAAATGACACATGTCCGTACGCATTGTCATGTTTAGATTTTTTTACCTATATTCGATGATGGTCACTTCTTTGTGCGTGCTTTAATTTTGAGCGACAGAAAGTAAATGTATTGATTATGTGTCTCACTCTAATGGCGGAAAGATTGCAACATATGATACTCATGTTTTAATATATTGACAATATTTTCTTTTCACATTCTTTTGGGTATATTTTCCAAAAAAACCATTCTTTATGTTTGTTTTTGCATACTCCTAATACTCCTTAAATAGCTACTGCTTAGGGGAATCTTTGAAGAAACTAAGTGATTGACATGTACTAATATGTTGATTGTGGGCACTCACAGAATTTTGGGTTATATTTCCTCTCTTTTCACCACCATTAAATGTGTGATTGGTTATACTATGTTCCATCCTTTCACCACTTAGTAATGTATCTTTTCTATGTCAAAGTGTGTCTCTTATTAATGAAGCATTGATAATATTCCAGTGCATTATGATATAGCTTTTCTATGTTTAAGTGTATCTTTTTTGACTTAGTGTGTATCTTCCCTTGGTGTATATCTTCAAAGCACCTAAGTTTTATTAATGCAACATTGGTAATATTCTTGTGTATATTTTCTTGTTGTACGTTGTCAAAGTACTTAAGTTTTACTAATGCAACATTAGTAATATTCTAGTTTATCTTTTTTTTTTTGTCAAAATGTATCTTTAATTGTTCAGATTGTAGCTTGAATACATTATGTTTTATTTGTCTAAGTGTATTTTTACTTTGTCAAAGTGTATTTGTTCTTTGTGAAAGAACATGTTTTATTGTCACTGCATCTATTCATACCTGTAATTTATGTTGCTAAAATTATTGATGTATCTTTTCTTATTCTCCATTTATCTATTCAGAGTACCATTATTGTTGCATATTTTGCATATTCATATGGCATAAAGTATCTTTTTATGAGCCTTGTCTATTTTCCTTGTAATCTAATTAAGATGGGATAATTGTGAACGTTATAGTTGTGTTGCTTTGCACAGTACTTTATAACAAAAATACTCAGAGCAACAAAGACAAAATCTATTTTAATTGAACATTTTCAGGTGGAAGTGTTAAAACTTTCTTGGTCTGCTATTTCAACTAGTCAAGCACTCTTGGATTCAGGAGTGGTAGCTATATGACACTTGGATGCTTATATGGGTGATCCTTGTAACTTTGACATTGGCTTCAAGAAGTGCAATGTGGGTGTTTTTTTGGTTTAGTATTTGTTTACCTGATTAACCTTACAATGTTTTGGTTGTTTCTACTTTTGGCATAAAATGTACGAATGTTGTGTTTTTTTTATTTTTTGAAATTATGTACAACTCGTTGTTGAAGAGGCTTAGGGCTCAACATTCTTACAAACTCATCATAAAGGGTGAAAACTCCCTTACTTCTAAAGTTGCTGACATATGCAAAGCATACCAGGATAACACTGTTGGGCAGTAGCAAGATGAAGATCATGTAGGGCACAAACATAACAATGGGTGAATGATAGTGTTAAACTATTACTATCAAGCTCATACTTATGTATAATTATACCTTGTATGCTGGGAGCATATACTTATGCTAGGATGGGGAATAACTGTTGGCATGCTTTTGATAGATACTTTGAATAACATAAAAGATACACTGAAACGTAATAAATTTTACATTACATGTTGTATGGTTGCTATCCTCGTGTTGTGTAAAATTATATTTATGATTTTTGTATCATGAACAGGTTGACATGAATATGTTGTAAATCCAATCAAGAAGTTATTCTTTTTGATGCTTTAATTGGATGCACTATGGTACCCTTCTTGGTGTATGTTTCTCATATTCCTAATGTAGCTTCCACACACAAGGCGGCAAAACAAGCGGCCAGAACCAGGGGTCATGTTGATTAGATAGTGCTCCTTAGCTGTTATTTTCTTTTCTCATGACTAATGTTTGTGTGTTTCATGTATTGTTGTTTTAGAAAAAAAGGTAGCTTCCACACTTTCCAATGTATCTTACTTGTTCAACTATATCCCACCTTATTAATGCAACTTTGACAATTTTCTAGTGTATCGTTTTTTTTTGTCCAAGTGTATCTTTTAGAATTGATGATGTAACTTTTATTATTCAATTAGGCTCATGCCTCATGGTTGTGTCACAATGTAGCTTATAGCCCTAACAAAGTAATCGTAGTTCCCTTCAGATTCCAAGAAAAGAATCTTTACTTAGTCGCTATTAATCCAATATCATTAACAAACACATTTTCAAACAAATCAATCAATCTTTACTTAGTCGTTATTCCAGCAAAAGAATATATTATTCCGGTATCATTATAGTAATGAGTGAATTAAGTACATAGTTGAGAATGTATTACTATAGTATTCAATGTATCTTTTCAATTTCAGAATGTATCTTTTAAAGTACTCAATGTATGCTTATAGTACTCAGTATATGCTTACATAATTGAGAATGTATCAATTATAATATTCAATGTATATTTTCAATTTGAGAAAATGTATCAATCATAGTATTAAATACCATTGGAAAAAAATTAATGTAATTGTGGTATTGTAAATGATAATATAAAAGCTCCAAAATCTATACGTGAAGGACTCAATAATTCCAACTTTGTGTTGCACCTTGAATCAATGCTATCTACGATGATAAACCTAAATCAATAATGTCTACGACATTTAATTACCTTATCGTATCTTCTAAATAATATATATGAACTGCTCATAATTTGAATGACGACCAAATCTAATGACCTATGTACGCGATACTTTGGTGCACCGACTAGAATATTAGAATCCCCTAAAATCCTTGTGTTCGTTTCGCATTTTAGGGGTTTTTAGGAATAAAAATATTCCTAAGGGTTGTCGTATCCGCCGGGATGGGTTTTTAGGTTATCAGGATATTGGTTTGCGTAAGAGTGTTTTACATGTGCGGAAAGCGATAAATAATTTAAATAAACTAAACTAAGATGAGTTGAAAGCAATAAAAGAAAGCATTAAATCAAAAGAGATGAACTAAACTGACTTTGACAAAAAATAATTCTAAACTAAGAATGCGATTAAAAAGCAATAAATAAGAAAGCAATAAAACTAAATTCTAATAATGAAATTGAGAACTAGAAAATATACCTTTGAAGAATTGAATTTCCCTTTAACAAACTAGAAAGCTTGTGATTTAGATTACTAAGAATCCCCAAATCCTCACCGTTAAGGAGAATTTGTGAACCCTTAATCCTCCTCTTCACTAAATTGATTGTGTTTGGAAATTTTGTGACTTATACTAATAAAAACTTTTATAGAATTTAACTTAAACACACTTTAAACAAACCCTAATAAAACTATAACTGCAATTAACATAGTGAACTAATTAAAACCAAACACTCAACTTGACTAAATTAATAAAGATTATCCACTAATCGAAACCATTACTAATTCAAGCTTATATTTAATAAAACCAAAATTACTCTACATTACTACTGGACTAGACCAAAACAAAAGAACAAAAATTGATCAAAAACAGGAAAGTGAGACGGCATCATAAGTACAAAGGATAAAAACAGAGGAAACAAATCAAACCTTCAACTCATGAATTCAACCTAGAATAATTCACCAACAATTCATCAGATTAATTTCAAATGAAGACTCAGATTCGCACAGTCAACAAAATAAGAATCAAGCCGATTAAGATCAAAACTCAAACATTCAAGAACAAACTCGGGATCCATTAAAATTACATAAATTCAGAATCAAAGCATGAAAGTCCGATTAATAATAACCATGAAAACAGAGTTTAAAGCATGAATAACAATATGATTTACCTAAATTCTAACATCAACAACCCAAAAAAATCGAAGATTGCAAAGATTCAAAATAAATCTGGAAATGAAATTTATGAAACTACAATAAACCTAATTCTGAACCCTAGAACCGATTATGGGTTGTCACCCCCAAATCGACCTTCGGTTCGTCCCCCCTCTTCGATCTTCTTCTTCTCTTTTTATACTTGAACTTCGATCTTTGATCTACATCCGGACAACCTTGAATGAGTTGGAATCGCACTTAGGAAAATGATGATGGAGATGGTGGATCGAGCATGTTTCCTGCAAAAAGAAAAGAAAGTGAGTGAGGGATATAATAAGAAATTGAGAAAAGAAAAAGATGAGATGATAAGAATGATTGATGATGGTGGTGTGGTTGGTGGATGTCGGGGATTGCATGTGAATGTTGTCTGCGAATCTGAGAGAAATGGAGAAAAAGGAATGACGAAGAAGAAGAAGAAGAAAAGAAAAAGGAAAGGGGAATCGGGACAGAGAAGGAAGAAGAAAGAATAAAGAAAGAAGGGGGAAGAAGATGGTGCAGATCACACCGAAGAAGAAGGAAGAAGAAGAAAAGGAAAGAGAATCTGAGATTAGAGAGAGAAAGAGGCGAGGAAGAGAGAGAGAAGATGAAATTGGGAGAATGAATTAGAAAGTAGGGTTTAGGGGGGAGATATGTCGGCAGGGGAAAAGAAAAAGGAAAACGGGTCGGGTCGTCGGGTTTGGGTAGATGGAAGTGGGTATTAGGGTCACGGGTCAGAGCTGGGTTGATGGGTTTAGATGGGCTGGTCTGGGGCGTTTGGGCTTGTTGTCTGGGCCGAGGGAAAGAGAAGGAGGAAGAGGGTTTGGGCTGGGCTGGATTTCAGTTTAGGTTTTTATTTTATTTGTTTTCTAATTTTTATTTGTTTTTCTTATTTTTATTTATAATTATCAATAATAATATCAAAAAATAGTAAAATTACATAAAATCTAATAAAATTACAAAATTAGTAAAAACATAATAAAAATCCTAAATTAATTATTAAAGACAAGCAAAAATCTCTTATAAAAGATATTAATTTGGCTCGAAATGAGGCCGAACAACACTCCCACACAAGCGTTTGCTCGCCCCGAGCAAACTAAAACAAGTAATAAAAAGTAACTAACTACCCTAACTCACTTTCGTAGGAATCACGATTGCATTTAGCATATGCAACAAGCCATTTAAACCCCTAGGTTTCCCCTAGTGGACGAGTAGGTCTCGTGAGGGTTTGCAGAAGATATACCCACAAAATCTAAAGAAAAAGTAGACTGAGACTAAAAAGGAAAAGACTCAAGAAAGAAAAAGGAAAAAGAAGAAAAAGAGCTAAAAAGAAAAATGTTACAAATACAATTAAACATCCCTTCAAGCTAACCAATCAACACATCAATTCATCGAGCAAATACCCAGATCACTTTGGAAGAGAACAAAATCAGTGTAAAATAGATGGAATGAAGTTTTTGAAATTAAGTAGAGAGAACAAGTACTTTATATGCGAAAAACCGCCAACAGACTTAAGATGAATGCAAATATACGCGGTTGGTTATGGACGTAGGCCAGTCAAAAGAGTAAACCTCACTTTAGGATACAAAAATTGAACGCTCAAACACTCAAATTTGAATGTGTATGTGAGTTTTTCTCATACTCAGACCAAAAGAAACAACCTACCATAGGCTTGGTAAGCATCTCGCTCTCTACTACTAGTATGCAAATACACAAGTGACAATCAAGAGGACTTTTTAGGGTTGTAACGAGGCTTAGGTTAAGGGGAAAAAAATGGTAAAATTTGGATGTGAGGAGTTAAAAAGCCATGCTTGGATTGATTTTCAACAAAGACTTGCTCTCAACTCACCTTCTTGCTTAATGTACGCAAGGAATTCACTTTTCTCTCTCATTAAGAACAAAACACCTTATCAAACTTTACAACCTGGTCAAAAGCTAAGAACTCTTAATTGAGTCACCCTTAATCATTTTTTTCTTCTTTTTTTTTCGTATATATATATATATATTTTTTTTCTTTTTGGTGGGTGATCAAAGGAGAAGAAACACGAATCTGTATATAAACTTAGCTTCGACATCAATACATCAAAAGAACATCATAACCAATTAGCTAACTCATAGTAATTGGGAATATAATTTGTCCCAATTCAATTAAAAAATCCACACCCCAACACCTCACTCCATCCGTAGCAACACCAAACCAATTGTCACTCCCGGATTAATGAACTTTCACAATATCCAAGCAGAGAGATAATCAAAGGTTAGGCGAGGCTAAAGAATGGTAATAATATTGTTAGGGAGGTTGTTTGGCTATGTAGTTTAATGAATAAAGAATTGCCTCAATCAAATTGTCACAATGTGTAATGCAAAAATGCAGTATTAAACAAGATACAAAACAAGTTCTAGAGGTGCAACTAGTGGTGGAGTCACTCAGAAAATAAAAGAATTGATAAAAGTGATCAATTCATACTTTTAGGCTTGTGGACTCACGGAATAGGGCTCATTCAACTCAACCTAGCCCAAAGATTTGCAGCACACATATTTACACTTATTAAGATAGTCAAAGTAGTTAAACACACTATTCAGTACTTGACTCAAAAATCAGAAGATTTGTAAATTCAGTTTCAAAAACTTTTAAGTTCTCAACCAAAATTTTTAAGGTGAAGCAAGATAAACTGAAAGTCTAATTAGTCTACCAGATCACAATAATAAAAAAAAAATTAGGGGGGGAGAAACAAAAAAAGGAAAAAGGAAAAATTAAAAAGGCACACGTGCCACCCCACTCCCACACAAAAACTCTACAATGTCCTCATTGTGACTAAGGTGACACCACACACAAAAGAAAACAAAGATCACACAAAATGAAAACTCACAAAAGAAAAGAAAAACACAAACCGGCATGCATGCTACCCCTACTCCCACACAAAAAGGTTGCAATATCCTCAATGGAAACAGAGATGAGCAAGCATACGAAAGAAAATAAATACACAAAAAGAAAACAAAATAAGAAAAGAAAGATAACTTACTAAATGAAAAAAGAAGGATAAGGAAGGATATTACCTGGTTGGGTACTGAGTATACCCAAACAATGAAATTTCAGAATAAAACCATCTATGGAGCATCAGACACTCCATCTCACCTCAAGACGTCGGGCATCGTATCAGAACCATTCAACACCCGTAGTAACAAATCATGCATTCTTAAATGCATCTTAGAATGGTGAACATAAGAGCACAATTTCAATGGCACATCAGCAAATGTTAGTGCTCTTAACAGTTTATCAAATGTCTTAGAAAAGTTATAGGAATGACGGACTGCAGGAATGCACACAGCTTTCCTAGGCATTTCAAATGGAGACAAGACAATTGGTTCCTCCCATTGACTTGTAAATGGAGTATGAAAATCAACAGGAGGGGGCAATACAACACATTCCTGAACTGACTCATGCACAGACTTGGATGCGAACAACGAATCATAAAGCGTATCACCATCAAAAATATCATTGTCACAAACCAAGTTCAAACTCTTAGGATCAATCCCCAAAGACTCAAGTTCATCCTCACAAGATTTCACATTATTCTCAATGAACTTGCAAGGAAGGGTAGCTAATGCCTCATTAATACAATGGTTCTTAATGAAAGTGAATAGTTCAGTATCAAGTACACATTCAATCACAAAAGATTCTATTTCACTCTCAACAAGACCATGTTCAGTTAAATCACAGACATCATGGCATTCAGTAAACTCAACTTTTTCTTCACATGAAAGCATGGATAAAGGTGTGGGCAATGATTCATCATCAAGCATGTTATCATCAAGTGCTTCATCATCACACACAAAATCAATAGTTTTCTCATGCTCTTTAGATGTGGCTAGAGCTAAGGACTTGCTAAGCTCTATACATGCAAAACTAGGTCTGTTAAAGTCGTCATCATCCTCATCAGAGTCATACACACAAGAATCAACATGCATTTCAGGACTTAATGATGAGAAATGATCTACTTCAGCTATCGACTTAACCACTTGTGAAGAAGAAGTTTCTACCCTAGAGTCAATCATATGTAAAAAATTTTGCGTGCACTCGTTCATTTTTGCACAGAATTCATCCATTTTAGGTTGTAAACATGAATCAGAATCATGGTATGGAGAATCACAATATGAGCACACAGGAGTTGACTCAACAACATCACATTGGGGAAGACCAAAAGAATTTTCAACATAACCCCTACCAGAAGAGTGATCATCAAAATACTGGGGGTATTCACATGATTGTTCAGGCAAGGTCTCACTAAAATTTTCTATGTACTCCCCACTACTAGATTGATCATAAAAATTTTGGGAGTACTCATGAGTTGGTATGGCTAAAGTCTCAGAGGGTGGTGCATAATAAGGAGATTGGTCGCTAGGAATAACATTTTGTTGCTCAAATTCATAAGAATCCCTAGACAACCATTCAACAAATTCCCATGCAGCATCTTCACCTAAATTAGAAAACCCATAAAAATTGAAGAGATTACGAGTTTCATAATTTATTCCCTCATACACAATTCCCAACATATCTAATGTATCATAAAAGATACCATACAATTCACATTGAGCACGATAATTATGTAATCTAGCAAAATATTTCCAAAATGCTTCGTGCTCAAATTGAGGGAATCTAGGACTAGCCATGATTTTTTTATTTTTTTATTGTTTTTTTATTGTTTTTTTATTTATATATATTTTTTTAATTTTTTCAATTTTTTTTTGCTACATTTTTTATTTATTGAAAGAAACTAAAAAGCAATAAATTATTTACACACAAACCAATAACCTAATATACCAAATAACGCCATCCCCGGCAACGGTGCCATTTTGTTCGTTTCGCATTTTAGGGGTTTTTAGGAATAAAAATATTCCTAAGGGTTGTCGTATCCGTCGGGATGAGTTTTTAGGTTATCAGGATATTGGTTTGCGTAAAAGTGTTTTACATGTGCGGAAAGCGATAAATAATTTAAATAAACTAAACTAAGATGAGCTGAAAGCAATAAAAGAAAGCATTAAATCAAAAGAGATGAACTAAACTGACTTTGACAAAAAATAATTCTAAACTAAGAATGCGATTAAAAAGCAATAAATAAGAAAGCAATAAAACTAAATTCTAATAATGAAATTGAGAACTAGAAATTATACCTTTGAAGAATTGAATTTCCCTTTAACAAACTAGAAAGCTTGTGATTTAGATTACTAAGAATCCCCAAATCCTCACCGTTAAGGAGAATTTGTGAACCCTTAATCCTCCCCTTCACTAAATTGATTGTGTTTGGAAATTTTGTGACTTATACTAATAAAAACTTTTATAGAATTTAACTTAAACACACTTTAAACAAACCCTAATAAAACTATAACTGCAATTAACATAGTGAACTAATTAAAACCAAACTCTCAACTTGACTAAATTAATAAAGATTATCCACTAATCGAAACTATTACTAATTCAAGCTTATATTTAATAAAACCAAAATTACTCTACATTACTACTGGACTAGACCAAAACAAAAGAACAGAAATTGATCAAAAACAGGAAAGTGAGACGACATCATAAGTACAAAGGATAAAAACAGAGGAAACAAATCAAACCTTCAATTCATGAATTCAACCTAGAATAATTCACCAACAATTCATCAGATTAATTTCAAATGAAGACTCAAATTCGCACAGTCAACAAAATAAGAATCAAGCCGATTAAGATCAAAACTCAAACATTCAAGAACAAACTCGGGATCCATTAAAATTACATAAATTCAGAATCAAAGCATGAAAGTCCGATTAATAATAACCATGAAAACAGAGTTTAAAGCATGAATAACAATATGATTTACCTAAATTCTAACATCAACAACCCAAAAAAATCGAAGATTGCAAAGATTCAAAATAAATCTGGAAATGAAATTTATGAAACTACAATAAACCTAGTTACGAACCCTAGAAACCGATTATGGGTTGTCACCCCCCAAATCGACCTTCCAGTTCTCGTCCCCCCTCTTCGATCTTCTTCTTCTCTTTTTATACTTGAACTTCGATCTTTGATCTACATCCGGACAGCCTTGAATGAGTTGGAATCACACTTAGGAAAATGATGATGGAGATGGTGGATCGAGCATGTTTCCTGCAAAAAGAAAAGAAAGTGAGTGAGGGATATAATAAGAAATTGAGAAAAGAAAAAGATGAGATGATAAGAATGATTGATGATGGTGGTGTGGTTGGTGGATGTCGGGGATTGCATGTGAATGTTGTCTGCGAATCTGAGAGAAATGGAGAAAAAGGAATGACGAAGAAGAAGAAGAAGAAAAGAAAAAGGAAAGGGGAATCGGGACAGAGAAGGAAGAAGAAAGAATAAAGAAGGGGGAAGAAGATGGTGCAGATCACACCGAAGAAGAAGGAAGAAGAAGAAAGGGAAAGAGAATCTGAGATTAGAGAGAGAAAGAGGCGAGGAAGAGAGAGAAGATGAAATTGGGAGAATGAATTAGAAAGTAGGGTTTAGTGGGGAGATATGTCGGTAGGGGAAAAGAAAAAGGAAAACGGGTCGGGTCGTCGGGTTTGGGTAGATGGAAGTGGGTATTAGGGTCACGGGTCAGAGCTGGGTTGATGGGTTTAGATGGGCTGGTCTGGGGTGTTTGGGCTTGTTGTCTGGGCCGAGGGAAAGAGAAGGAGGAAGAGGGTTTGGGCTGGGCTGGATTTCAGTTTAGGTTTTTATTTTATTTGTTTTCTAATTTTTATTTGTTTTTCTTATTTTTATTTATAATTATCAATAATAATATCAAAAAATAGTAAAATTACATAAAATCTAATAAAATTACAAAATTAGTAAAAACATAATAAAAATCATAAATTAATTATTAAAGACAAGCAAAAATCTCTTATAAAAGATATTAATTCGGTTCGAAATGAGGCCGAACACCTTGCATTCATTGTTTCCTTTTCATTTGACAGGATTGGAAACCATGAAACATAATAACTTATTTCCAACAATCCATTTTGACCCTTCAATACTCAAGTCACTCACACACACACACACACACACACACACACACACACACACACACACACACACACACACACACACACACACACACACACACACACACACACACACACACACACACACACACACACACCTATATATATAACTTGGCCTCACTTCAGGCTTGTCGAGAGAATGTCAACCTCATTAAAGTAACACTTTTTGAGAAGTTTGTGAGCCAAGGAATAAGGATTTTTCACGAGTCTCCATGCTTGGTTAGCTGACAAGGCATATCATTGAATGCCTCTAAGTCATGAAACACTAGCCCGCCATATGTCACCTAGCTTGTCTTTCTTCACCTAATGTATTTTCCTTTTGTCCGAGTCATGAATCCACTAGAATCTGTTAATGATAGCTTGAGTGGCTTGACACAGGCTCTTGGGTAATTGAAAAACACTCACAACATAGGTGGGGGTCGCTTGCATCATAAATTTTATAACCACCTCTCTTCCGGTTTTCCCGTCGAAGAGACAAATTCATCCACCCATTCTGAAAGTCTTGAACCATCTCTATCTTTGAGTGACACTATAACTCTCTTTTTGAAGTGATCCACATAAAATGGCAAGACTAAGGCCCTGTTCGGTAAAATTAGCATTTAAGACAGCGGATAACGGTTCTAGTTTAGCGATTTGCGGATAACTGTTCACAGGAGCGCTTTGAGAAAATTTGTTCAGTAAATTTAGAGATTGGATTAGCTTATAGACATAAAATGGCTAAAAAGGACAGGATTATAATTTCAATACAAATTATTATTATTATTATTATTATTATTATTATTATTTCCTACAAAATCGTTGTTAATTACACATTGCTCCGTTGTCAAAATAAATTTTTTTTTTAATGGATCATAAAATTAAATTATATAGAAGATGCAAATAATATATAAATCTATATCTACATTGATTTTTAAAAAAAATCACAGTTCATCATCTTATTTTTATTGGCTACCATGAATTATAATCACATGATCAAAGAGGTAACTTTTGTCTTTTATTTGAGTCAAAGAGGTAATTAATTTTTGTCAGCAAAGAGAAGAAATCAGTCAAAAATTTCACATGCAACATATATATGTAATTGAAGGGTACTTTAGCCATCAAAATTATGAAACGCTCCTCCTGGTTCTAGACCTTACAACAGGTAACGCTTAGAAAAACTTAGTCCAGATGCTATAAGCTATTATAAAACGTTAATTCACTGAATGGTAAAATTTAAAATAATAGAATTTTAAATCAGTTAAAACGCTAAAAGCTCATGTAAACACTATAGCCAAACAGTATTTGTTTATAGCGATAACTTATTTAATATCAAGGGTTAAGAAAACCTCATTATTCTCTCTAGGACCCCTTTGGCAAAGGTTACATTATATTTTGGGAGGTTTACCTTTTTTCCCGAGGCTTTTTCTTATAATTCTCCAAAAGCTGCTTAAACAAATATTCCTCTTCCATAAAAGTTGTGCAATGAAAATAAATTCATGAGTAGAGAAAATATGTGAAACACTTAGGGCTTCTCAACTGGTGGCCATGTATCCTACCTTAAGATTCAACATATCTTTGGGCTCACCTTTACCAAGAAAAGAAAATGAGATAGACTACACACAAGAAGCAACCACATCAATCCCATAAGGTTTGAACCCTAGTTTAAGATAATGTTTTTTTTTTTACAAAACTCAACTCAACTATATCATAGGCCTTGGCCATATCAGGTTTGATAGCCATAGATCCATTTTGACAATAATTGTTAAACATAGAGTGAAAAATCTCACAGGACTCCAACATATTGTCAGTGATGAGTCTACTTGGAGTGAAGCCACTATAGCCTTCCAAAATAATCCAGGAAAGAAGAGGCTTGAATTTGTTGGTGATCATCTTGGTGGCCAACTTATATCTATTACGTTGCAAAGGTTAATAGGCCGAAACTCTTTTATGCTTAAAAGGTTTAGAGACTTTCAAAATCAAGACTACGTTAGGTATGATTAAACCCTTGCGGCATAAGCTTTACTTGAAGAACCTCCATCACCTCCCTACATATATCCTTCCCACGATCTCCCACTACCTTAGGAAGAAAAATGGACTCAACCATATGGCCCCCGAGCCTTATTTGGGTGCATCATCTTCAAGGTTACGAAGATATCTTCCTCTTTATAAGGCATTAAGGCTCACAAAGGGTATTGTACATATCTTCCATAACTGTACATTGCACTATGTTGAGCATGCCTTCTACCCCTTGGTACATTTCGTGGTAAAATGTTCTGTGAAATACTCATCACTACATCTTCAAGTTGGCTTTCATCCTCATTGCAAGTATCATCATCTTGCTTGAGTTTGTTAATGTGGTTAATAGATCTCCTCATTGAGGCCCTTGAGTGAGTGTCTCAGGAAAACCACATTGGCCCTCTAAGACTAAAAGATTTCTTCCTTTCTATAAAACTAACTCACTTCTTGAAGCTACTGCATGCCTACTATGTTCAATACTTTTCTTGGTCTGAAGTTGCTTCCTTGGCTTGCTTATGCTCTAGCTCAATGAACTTAGTGTCTCGTCACTCCAACTTCTTGAAGCTAGTGATATAGTTACAATATTCTTTCTTAAGTTGGGTAAAGGGCTTCCAGGCCCAAACCATAACCTCTTTACAACCTTCCTTATAAACCACAAGTTTTTGAATTGAAAATGCATCTTCTTTCTTTTAGTTTTAAAATCTCGCTTGGCTAGATGTAAAACAACACGTAAATGGTCCTAGATATTCTCAAATAGGTGAGTAGCTATAGTATGTAGGAATAAGAGAATCCACTCCAAAGTAGCCAACATTTTCTCTACTATCTCTGCATCTTGTCGTTTATTTTCCTAAATAAACTCATAGGCCGTGAAGTTCGAATCATGGGAGACCATAGGCTTCAAATGTGGCACAAAATTCAAGTATATGCCAATTTTTCATGGCTCATACTTTAATTTATTATAAATTAAAAAATTTCTTTTATGTCCCTCCCAATAACTTAAGGAATATCACTATGAGTCTGTAAATCCCAAACATTTTGCAAATCTTAAGTTTGTTGATAGCTTCAAGCCACCCATAGATGCTGATGAATTTACACATAGAATTAATCACATAGTCTTAAATAGGAACATCTACGTGATGTAGAGAGTAAGATAGTAGTATTACTTTCATTTTTTCTCTAAAGCATCGCAAAACCCCGTTGACCTTCTAGTGATGTAGCCTACCACTCCCTTCCCCTTCAAGATTTGTCTAATTCCTTCCATCTCACGACTTAGGTGCTTGATCTCTACAAGAAGACCACTTTGGGTGATTGCCTCTTAATCAAGGATAGGAGGTTATTGACTGTTGAGGGGTCACTCAACCGTTAGTAGTTGAGACTTAGGATATGCATTGGCCTCGAACCTCAACACTTTTGAGTTATGCCTTGGCGTATCTTATCTCATATGCTACTTCTCTAACCTTCTCCATAGGTTTCTTAGTATGTTGGTGCATTATATTCTTTTTGAAAGCCTCATTACTTGCAATCACGGAGTCTCCCTTATCTAGCACCATAGATGCGCCTCCTTTGTTGTATTCCTCTATGAAGGTATTGTCGTACGGTCTATAGGACCTTCCCTAATTGATAATGAATGTCAAATTTTATAATCAATTGCTCGGAAGGCCATAAACAACATTTTCTCGTCTAGTAATTCCACTTGCACATTCATTGTCCTTGCCTTCAAGGGCAAGGCTTGGAGCCATACCCCATATTGACGTTTCTTTAGGGGAGATTGGCGTTCACACTAATGCATTTTTTTAGCACACGTCCTAGTTTTTTCACATTTGTAGCAGAAATTTGGTAGCTTTAGCTACTTGAAATGTACCTACATGGACTTCCCATCGATCTGAACCATGATTCCCTTTCGCAGTGGTTTTGTCACTTCCACACCCACCTTGAAGCACAAAAATTTACCGACTTCATACATGTTATCCTCTCTGCACCCCACAATGACTCCTACTTTGTTCCCTAAGATCTTGGCAAAGGGATTTACTTGACGCACTGTCGAGACCTCATATATCTTTTCCCAAAAACTTGCAATAATAAATTCAATCTCTGAATATTGTTGATGCCCCGTCAATTCTTTTAATAACAAGAGTTGTTTATCAAAAGCCCGTGGACCCACATTCACCACAAACTTCTTGATTTTTCAGAGAAGAATTCAAAATAAATTGTCTGTTAATTCTCATGCCACCACTCTTTTAGTTGTTTTACGTATGTTTTTTTAATACTTCACAGCCCTTACATTAAAATTTATCCTTATCATCAGGATTCTTAGTAGGCTGATAGCAATCTTCTCATTCTTCTTGGTAGGGACTTCATCATCGAACTTAAGCACCTCTTCCTCCAAATATGTTAATTTCCATTCCCATCCTAGAGTATTTGTCATAATTGCTAAAGTTTTCTTACTTCCCAAGCAAATTGAGAAGCCCTGACAGTGTTAGCCTGGATGAGAGTTTTGGGCCACCAAGGGATAACAATTGGTAATATGGCTTCCATTAGGCAACTGTCAAGACCTTTTCGATCATGTACCGCCCCAATAAAAGGCAATAGCTCTCACAACATTATGGATTACAGTTTTGCTATCACGGTCGGTTAGGGTTTTATTGGAGAGAAAAAGTTTATATCTATGACGTAAAGTTGAGATTATTCAAATACAAAAATCCAGTATTAAAACATTGGGTTGATAAAAAAAAAACCCACATTCATATAAAAAGTAATGTAAAATTTAGTGACATTTAAGGTGAAAAAAGAAATCTAAACTGTATTTGTAAAAGAATATTGTTATTGGCAGCTAAATTCACCTTCAAATTAAAAAAGATACTCCCTCCGTTCCATATTAATTGACACTTAAACTAACTTTTTTTGTTTTAAAATAATTGTCACTTTCCATTTCCCAATACAAAACACACCTTGAAAAGTAGTGCTATTTAATTATATGGGTAGTTTTTTAGTTAAGCCTTGGTATATGAAATTTTTTGAAATATGTCAATTAATATGGAACGGAGGGAGTATGAATTTTAACACAATAAAATAAAGGATGAAAACCTAATGGCTAGTACATTTTTTGAGTCTCTAACACCTTATCTTACCATTAGGTTAAGATTTCATTGGTGATTCATGACAAAAATTATACCTTCGATCTATTTAAAGATAACTACGGTTAAAATATGAGTAAACATATAATAATTCGTTACACATTATTTACATTACTTTTGTGAAATCTACATAAGATTACATAAACTATGAAACTAAGAGTACTTGAAATAGCAAGTAGCCAATAGTACTTATCTAACCTAGCTTTGGTCATATCATCCGAAAACCAACTCTGTTTTCCTCCCTTGGTCGAGAAGTATTCAACCAAAGATATCATAACAGCACTCAGGAAACTCCCTACCCCAAACACACTGGTATACAATGCTATTCCCATTGTCTTCATTTTCACAGGAACTTCTCCATAGAAAAACTCTTGCATCCCTACAACAGTGAAAATGTCTGAAATACCAAGCAAGATGTATTGGGGTAGCAACCAAAGTATACTCATTGATGGAGAATCGAGTCTTTTCTCTTCAACTAATGCTGCAATTATCATGGCGATGATGGAAAGGACCATTCCCACCCCCATCCTCTGCATGACTGTGATGCCCCTTTC
Source organism: Portulaca oleracea (assembly GCA_029582165.1). Classification (NCBI taxonomy): domain Eukaryota; kingdom Viridiplantae; phylum Streptophyta; class Magnoliopsida; order Caryophyllales; family Portulacaceae; genus Portulaca; species Portulaca oleracea. The sequence continues at coordinate 14,662,756 of CM055870.1, forward strand.
GTCCCCTGTGATGATCCTGGTGAAGGGCACGAGAAGCTTGTCGTATAGGGGCATTAGTAGGATGATAGAAATGGTAATCGCGCCTTGGAGAGTTGCCGGGGGGATTTTGAATTTGGTGCCTATGTTTCTCCTCATTGTCATGCCTTGTTTGGTGAAGAACGTGGATGGTTGTTGGAAAATGACAGCAAACATTAGGAGCATAGTCCATATGGGTAAGAGTCTTAGTATCACCTTCATATGTTCCAGAAGGGTCATCCTGATACTAGAGTTTTCTCCATTGTAATCCTTGACACCTACAAGTTTTTCGTTTGAAAGTTGATTCTCCTGCAACCTTGAAGACAGAAGGAAGTAAGCCACAACAACAAGAATATGCCATTTTGGTCAGACATTTTTTTCTGCTCGAATGTGAAACCAGATCTTGTGAAGAAATCATCAAAGTGATATTCCATAGAAACTATGAAAGGTAATTTGATATCCCCAAATCCCGCCACAGGTGAGGTATGGAAGAAAGTCAATTTAGAGACCCCTAAATTTAACAATTCAAAGAGACTATTTTCAATTGACCCAACATTTCAAATCTCCTCTACCCACTACTACTTGTAAAAGAAGTAGAAAGTGACCAAGTGTTTGTCCTTTTCAGAGGTTAATGCCCCCTTTGCTCAACCCAACCCAACCCAACCTTATCCATTCTTTCCATATTTTCAACACTCAACTTGTCACCTTTTACTTAAATTTACTAATCTTTATTTTACCCAACTTTTTGATACCCATGAAAAAAACACTCTTCATGAATGTATAAGCTATGAATATGATTTCTGCTTTTGCTTGAACCGAAAGAGGAAGAAAGAACTTACTCTAACTCAGGAAGACTGATCTTATCGTTTGATCCACGAATGGCACAATAAACCCTTGAAAGTGCGACTTTAAGGCAATGAATCATGCCCTCCAAGGGCTTGGGATTGTCAAGGATGACCTTGGCTGGATTATATGCATAAAACTTGGTGCCGCAAGTGAACAACACGATTGAGGCGATCATGACGAGGGCAGGGACACCAAAGCCCAGAGACCAGCCTAAGGTGTCTTGGATGTAGGACATGATAGAGACACCCAAGAGGCTACCACTGCAAACACCAAAGTACCACCAAGTGAAGAAAAGGGTCCTCTTAGTCTTGGATCTCTTCTTCTGATCTTCTGTTTGGTTGCACGGCAAGTCTTCTACCTCGCCTAGTTGATCTGCCCCAAAGGCTTGCAAGGAAGGGTTGTAACCTCCTAGCCCCAAAGAAATTAAGCAAAGTGACCAAAACATGAAGAATGTGGAAGCACTCTTGCTTAGATGAACTGGCCATGCCCAGCTAAATGTAGTGAATGTCAATGTTGTTAGGCCCTACACAATGCAGGAAATAGAGGTAATTAGCCTAAGCATACTCAATTGATGCAAAATTTGCAGTGCAGTGTGAATCATACTAGATTAGAGGACAAGTGCCAAGGTGAAACTAATACTATGGATGATAGTTTCAGAATGCAAAGAAGTAAAGAACCATTGCACCAGAGCATGCACGTTCCTGTAGTGTATGTACTTTCACACATTTTATGTCGAGACCATCTAACTTTATAATTACTCAGTTAGGGGTGACTTTTAGAGGTTCTATATATGACTGCCGAATAATTCCATAACGACTTTTTCATTTAAATGCAAATGTGTAAATATTTATTGAAAAATGCTTCTATTAGAATTACTGCAAGGTAACTAAATTGTTAAGTCACTTTTATGTTCGTAATAAGCCATCACAAAAGTGAATATGGAATGATAAACATAGGAAAAAACGATCCCGCATGGCACCTAAGACAAACTGATATACTTTTGGAATCAATGCATTGAAGATTGGATATATCTGTTGAGATGTCGATTTGGAGCTTTAAAAAGATTCAGAAGGCCAAAACTAAAGGCACAAGTAAAACCAATAATGTTTTATGCCTTGAAGATTTAGGTTACTTAATAAAGTGGGAATCAAATAGGATACTAAAATAAAAAAAAGTGTTCTTTGAGGCAATAGATAGTTCACGATTTATAGTGGATTTCCCCGTGGACACCATTAATTAGTGGAAAACTATGCATGGAATTCATGCAGGAAGGTACACTGCTTTCTCTGGTCAAGCACTTAAACTTTGTCCACCCCACCACTGATTAATATTTATTTTTCTGGAGACTTGTAGTAATAGTAAATTATATAATTGGATAATTTGAACAAGTTAAACCATTGCTTTATCGTCACTGACCAACTGATATAAGGTTAGCAGCATAATGCTCTTAGGATAATCAAGATTTTATTAATTATGTTGGTAGAAAACAAACAATGGTGGAGTGGAAAAGGTAAAAAACTTCAGGTTCAAGTATGTTATTAAAGAACTAAACATAACAGTGACAAATGTCAATTAGTATCATATGACTTTTTATTTTATTTTGTATTTTTATAGTCACGGTATTAATGACTTATTCCTTTTAATCAACCTCCATAATCTATGAATTTTGACAATAGTTTTAGTTAAGTACGTTAAAGGCTCTTAACATTATGCACACAATATTATCAAAATTAGGTACTATATAGTCTATATCTATATATATATGTTAGCTGCTTCATGCATATCTTAAAGTGAATATATATTTTTTGTATTCTTAGATTAGAGTCATATTGTCTAGAGTCATATAGTCTATATATGTTTTGCACTTCATGATTAACTTTGAATTAGATATGATTTTATATGCTCCTATATTAAAGATAACCACTAGCGGGTTTTATAGGCCATGGGCAAAAGGAAAGTACCAAATAATTCATAACAAAGATGCGCATCAACCCTACAGTTTCTACACTGTTAAACTATTAAAATAATTTTTGCATCTCTGATCCCAAGTAATTGAACCTTGGAGGAAAGCTTGGAAGGTAAGGATGGTTGATGACAACTTAGATACCACGGCTTTCATGCCAGGACATACATAGGATGAAGCTCAAACATATGATGAAATTACAATAGTATTTTCTTACATTAGTTTCCAAAGAAATAGTGATAGTAAAGAAAGAAGCAAAACTAAAAAGAGGAAAAGGTAACTGACCAGAATATAGAAGAAAGAGGAGGCCATTATAGTGGAGTAGTGATCCCACAATGAATCAGCAATAGGAGCCACAAAGAGGGGCATAATTGATGTTAACCCACACCAACTATTTACTGTTTTGGCTGCTGCTGAATTGCTCATATTCACCACATCAGTCAGGTATGTCACCAGGTTTGATGCCACCCCTTTGAATGCAAACCTTTCCATTCCAGCTATAACTGCATTTGTAAACCATAACACATGTACTTATTTCAATGTTTTTACTTTCTCCCAAAGAAGAGCTACTGATCATGACCCTATACAACGAGTAAAAACAGGCATCTGGTGCTTTTTCCTTTTTTTCTTTCCGTCGGTAAGTTGGCTTATCTGCTGGGCTCTTCTACAAAATGTAAACTCAGCAAGCTAGCAGGTAGGGGAAGGGGTACTACAGCACAGGTACCTGGTACTTGCGACAAATAATGTATACAAGTCCAACCCTTACGACCATAATCTATATATATGATGATGAGAATTGATGGAGCATACATACCTATGAGCAGGATACATGGTCTGTTGAGGCCATCAGATTTCTGTAGTCCAGCCATAGTAAAAGCCCAGGACAAACAGAGAGAAGGAGGAATCAATCAATGGAGAATATGAAGTGATGAGATTAACACCAGAGATCCTCAAATTAATAGCCAAAAGTTTGCTGAAACTAGGTAGAGTTTGGAGAAACCATATATGTATATATATCTATCATGCATTGAGCACTGCCCAGGCTTTGTTATCGCATTTGGGCTACGTCTCTTTGATTATAACATAATAAAGCAAAGTTTGGTGACACCCATCATATATATATATATATGAAGCTGCACGATGTTGGAGATGGGCATAAAGGCATCTCATCAAAGAGATTTTTCACTAATAATGGGACATTAGATTTTGCACTAACTGCTCCCTTTAACACTCTTCTTCTCCCTCTAATTTTTTTGTTCTTTTTTTAAACGAAAATCTCTTCTGGGTATGATGGGATGGCATAAAGTATGGGGGAAAAGCAAAGCAAAGAAAAGATGGAGATTTGTAGTTAATTTGTTTTCTAATTGTCATGGCCAAATTTACCAGATAAAGGAAAACGTGATTTAAGGAGATATGCAACAAAACAAGGCTAAGTAAGTAGCTTCATGTTTGATGGGTTTGTTTTAGTAAAAAAAGCATTGTACACGCAGCTTCCACTCATTACTCGTGGGGTTAATAGACCCAACTGTCAATTTCTTGCAAACTATATATCCTACTGTCAAACTCCCAGCAGGTACAATCTTTTGGTCTGTAAACTTTTGATTTTGTTATAACAGTTGTGTATTTCATTGTATATCTACCTTTTTCCCCCCAAATATTCTGTCCAAGTTTACATCCCTTACATAAAAAGTAACTAAATCAATCCAAAAACATGAATTCTCATACTGATGTAATACCACATAATTATATAAAATATAACTACTCAATCAAATTCTCTTCACAAGTTGAAATTCTGTCTTACATACAACAATTTAAATACGAGACAGTGACACTATCAATCAGACAAAATGTGTTGGAGGAATATTTTTAGGCATGGATTCTTATCTCCTACAGAGTTTTGGTGCCTAACTGTTCTCTTCTTTGTAGGGAAATTCTTAATATTTTTGTGTAACTCGGTATTATTAAGAATTAATCACTACCGAATCTTGAAACTTTCAAGATTCCTATAATTATATATGTGTATAAGTTAGTATGTAACATTTTTTTGTAATGAATATGTGTCAAAAAGATAGACTACTAACGATATAGATGAGAAAAATATAAACGATGAGTGTATTCTCGAATACGAATTGCAACAATAACAAAGAACAGGTGCTCTTAAGGGAATATGCTTTATAAATTGTTCAGAATCACATGGCCGATTATTAATGTTTAAAAAATGGTGTCCTATAAGTTTTACTATGCCTAAATTACTATAAACACACTCTTTCTCAAAGTTTAATTTATTTCCCTTTGGAGTTAAAACGAATGTATAGTATATATGTGCATTCACATCCTTATCATACTGTTTGGATTCATCTGAAGCAGGGAAAAACTGACCCAACACGATTACTGACATGAAGTTAAGTGGGTTTGGGTATGAATTTTCAACCCGTTTAGTTAACACAGTAAACCCATTTAAATACTTGGGTTACGTTTGGGTTCAAAATCATGACACGAAAAAAGACACATTTAACTCGTATAATAATTGGTTAAATGGGTAACATGTTCGTCATTTATCATTCAATATTTGAGTAAGGTAAAAAAAAAAAATGTCTTGGCCTTTTCAAACGAAAATGAGTGTTTGATAAAAACCGAATAGTGGGAAATTAGTTGCATTTTTTCGTTCTCAAGTAGAATATATGTATATAATATATGGCCTAAGAGGTAAATGGGTAATCTGAACCTGATCCGTTTAACCCATTTAACTAAATGGGCAAGGTTAAGGTCAACCCATTTATTTTTAATAAGCGGTTCAAGTCAAGGAATTTCAACCAGTTTATTAAATGGGTAGGTTTTAGATTTAGGATTTATCAACCCGTTTAACTTTGACACGAACACAAACACGACAGGACCTATTACCGAGCTCTAGATTCATCCATGGGTAAGATGCCCCACATTGAAAAAATAAAGGGGATATGCATGGTATAAAAGTTAAATGGGCTATTCATTTTAACACCAGTTGGTTTTAGGATGAATTCCTAACACCTATAACTTAAAAAAAATTAGTTTTTTGTAAAATTGAAAAGTTATTTTGAACAAGCAGTAGCTTGGTCAAACACACCCTAAAACAAGTGAACTACTCCTCTTAACACCAATCAGTTTTAGGGTAGAACACATAAATTGTTAACATGAACTTTGATTGAACTAAGCTCCCGCCTTGTATCTTCCCAACATTTACCATATACAAATATTCCCTCCTAAAAAAAACAAATAAAGACGATAAACAAGAGTTTAATTGCAATGACTTTGATTACATTATCTTTGCATGGTACACTATTAATACCAAGTCAATGATGACCAAATCCAACCATACTCTGATTTGATAATGTGCTACTTTATGCAAGGTAAGATTTTAAAAAGAAAAAACTAGTTCCTTTATGAAGTGGCATAGAAATTAAAGCCAAGCAAAGTGGGATAGAGCCAAAAAAAAAAAAAAGAAAAAAAAAAGAGGGAAGATAGGTATGCAAGAAAAGAGGAAATTACTTGCTTTGGTAATAAGATAACAAAACAAGAAAACTCAATATGTAACTCTTAAAATGTCGTCACAGAGAAACCAACATTTTTATTGCCTGTTGGTCATGCAGAACATAACTAGAAGTAACCTAGTCACACACCATAATCTAATAATTCCAATACCACTTAAAGAAACTTTTGAAAACCAGGACACCATATGCAAAAACATAATTTAGATGTTGATGGTCACCATATATGTCGACATGTGATGACACTATGGAACTTAGTCACTTATGGATACTGGCTGTTGCAGAGGGCCAGCCTAACCAAATGAGTTTAGGGTAAAGACTATTTTCATTATTTGTGTTCAATTAGGTAAGCTATCTTTCGATTATGCTAGACTGGTCAAATTTATATATTGACCTGAAAATTAGATAATGTTTGTCACTTGTCAACCAGTTTTCATTAACGGGCTACTCCATGAAAAATCATTTCAGACCAGAGATCATATCCAAAGATGATTATTTGGGAAAATCAGGCCTACCTGTTTGGGTAAGGTTGGATAGGGTAAACATTTTTTTTTAACAGGTAAGTAGCTCAACTCATTGGGCCCTATCTCATGGTTACAACCCAACAGACCTGTAGCGGACGGGGTACGGGGTTGTCAATGGCCCAAAGATGGGCCCCACTCGAACCTGCAACACTCTCTGAATTGGTAAGGGAGAGATGCCGTCCCCATGATTTGAACCTTGGATACCTGGGGTAGAAGGTGAACCTCTTGTCACTCAGGCAAGAAGTGATTGGCGGATAGGGTAAGTATTGGTAAACTTAGTAAGTTTGGGTATGCTAGTATGTTAGAATTTTACTATTTCAAACTTATCTGAACTTGCCTAACTTTAGTCATGCTTATAATACCCTACCCAACCTCATTGGCATGGCAAAAAAACATGTGGTAAATGGACAATCTCTTGCTCAGGCCCTTTCTTGAAGGGTGAAAGAACATACAAAAGCAATCATAAACTTTCTAACTTTCCAATGGCCAACATTTAAACTCGAATATTCAAGGAGAAATCTAAATCGTTTGATCAGTCAAACCAAGTAATACCTACTTGCTTATTGCCTTTTCTTTCTGGCAATAATTATCCCCAAAATGCAGGAAGAGAGTAGGAGGTGGATAGCCACATATTTACTAAGAAAGCAGGAGGAACTGGCGATGCGTGAAAAAGATGTCAACTTTAAGAAATGGGGCACTAGCTAGCTAGCTACTACGACTGATCAACTTTATATCGTTAAACTTTGGCACTGTAAGGCATCGATTGCCCACAAAAACAAGTTTATGAAACGATCCACACAAGTAGCCTGATATCTTTATTTTGCTCTTTGCGTAACGTACCCAGATTCATTCAAGGCAAAGGCAAATGCTTTTCTGTTCTTTTGTGCATTATATGTGGTGAGACAGACAATAATTTGGTTTTCTAACATCATCACTTTTGGGAGAGAAAAGAACCCTTGCGGCTGATGTTTGTACTTTGTAACATAGAAAAAAGTGTAATTGTTTGGGATGAAAAACGACTTAGCAATGAATAATAGTCTCCCGCTCTTTTCAACCTTAAATGAGTCCGAAGAGAAAAGGAATAACAGAATAAGGAAAGGAGTTGGAAATAATCGTGAAAAACTGAATGGTTAAAGTTGGACGGGCTGTGAAAAAACTTGTTCGAAATCTGAAAAAAAATATTGAAAGTTGATAAGAGATGGTAAAACCTAAAATATGTTAAAAATAGAAACCTTAAAGCCGAAGAGAATAGCCATAACAAAGCACTAAATCTTCGTCGTCATTTGTAGCAAACAAAAGCATATAATGCATAAGCAAAGTGAAAATGGATAGATCACGGAAAAGCCCTTGTTAAAGTATCATTGGATTATATAAATTGTTAACTATTTAAGATCCTATTCTGATATGGTCCCATTGAGTAAAATAAGTCACCCCCATTCAGTGTTTTTTGATTGCCTAATCTACAATAAAATTTTAACAGAATGATATATCCCTACATGGTACATACTTTAGCATTAACCAATTCATGAATCATACATTAATGTAATTAGACATACATTAGCAATCGTTATATCTCAATTTCAAAAGTTGCACATTATCTGCCTCCCCAGATATTGGTCACTATGCAAACTAAACTTCATGATGTCTCCAACAAAATATTATCTTGCAAGGCTACTTTCCAATTCTCATCATGCAAGATGTCCACCTAGAGGCCTACTATACAAAATTTTTGAATTTTCCAATAACACCCCCTACCTCTAATGATAGGACCAAGACAAATGTTCCTATGAGAGTTGAAAATTGAAGTCATACAAAGAGGACAATATGGGAGTAGTAAGGAACCACAAAACAGCAAAAAGATTTCAGAAAGTGTTACCAAAGCACCTCATACTAGAGAAGCACAGCATCAATGTCTCCACAGCATTATATATAGCAAAAGATTTCAATCTATCTTGACTGTTATTCAATCACTCAAAAGTGTGTCTGTAATCACATAAGTATGTCAAACAACTGTTTCCATTAACCTGTTACCTGTTCACCATTGATTGACTGAGCATCGATAACAAGTGGAACACCAATAAGGCAATCCTTGTTTTTTGGATGAGTTCATTTCAAGTTAGGATAGTTAGGTTTGGATAAGTTAGGATGCTTTTTTGGGAATTGTGTTTTTAGAGTGAATGCTTTTTTTGGGAAATTGTGTTAGGTTGGGATAAGTTAGGATAAGTTAGGAGAGTTAGAACCAATCTGACAAAAGAACATGGATGTCCCATTGGTCTGAGAATTTTTACAAATGATCTTATGCCTGAAGTCCACTAGCCTCAAAACCAATATTATCTAGCGCTATACAAATGTATTAATATTTAACCTTGGTAGAAACTTAACTATAACCCTCTCATCCCATAACTCACATTGTCTTCCATCTCCCTTCTCCTCGACCCGCACGTCCTTTTTATAGGAAACTAAAGTCGATACGATGTAGCATGGGAAACTATTTTGAATGCAAGGTGATAGAGAACAACCTCTGACACCAAGTTGATAGAGAATTGCAAAATAGATAAAAGCTAAAGATATGAATTCAACATCCCCGTGTTGGATTCAAGAGAAGAATTCAACATCCATGTGCTGGATTCAGGAAAACATTAGCATCCCATGCATAATCAATAAGAATTCATATATTCAATAATCAATGTCAAGTCTCATAAGGCTAGCAAAGCCCTTATTATAGGTAAATAACCTACCTAATACTAAACCTAATTGAAATAGGAAACTAGAATAATATTTCTAAACAATTAGGAAACTATAATATTTCTAATAAGAATAAGAAACTATATAAAATCATTAAATATACTAAATATTATTATTTCTAAATATATTAATAGGTACTTCTATCTCAAGGATATAGGAGATTAGAAATGAATCAAGGGCAGCCTGGTGCACAAAGCGTCCCCACAACCGGGGGTCCGGGAAGGGAACCACCACAAAGAGAAGGAGATTAGAAATGAATCAAACAATTATTACACAGGAGCTAAAAGAACAAATAGACCAAAAGAAAAAAAAAAAATTAGAGGTTGCTGGAAATGATTGGCCTTTCTCAACCTCTCCAACAAGATAAGCTCTTGATAAGGGTCTATAGCATTCCAAAATCTGTGTGATTAGTCCTGTGCAGGAACTACTCTCCTCTTCCCCTTTTCTCCATGTAAGTTTTCATTCAAATGCATCAAATCCTACATCAGACTCATTGATACTAATCTAACTCACACTTGCAACTCAGACTCATTGATGAGATTAATCTTACACTCACTGCATAAGTTCTAGCTCAAATGATCATAGGCAGTGAACAGAAAAATTAACTCCACATGATAAGGTGCTTGCCTCTGTTTTGTTTGTTCTCTTTTCTGCAAACTCTTTTGCTTGGTGAAATCTACATGTATAGCACACATGTTCACCCTCAGTTGATATTAGCGTTTTGGGAAATTAGTTTCATCTCTTTATTCTCATGCTAGTCTATAATTGTTAGTGAAAATACAACGTATAGTCTCAAAATCTGTAGCCATAGGTACTAGGTTACAGAGTATTATGGTTAGAAAATGCACTTGTCAAAGCTGAATGTTTGACACTGGATTAGCTGAAAATTTAGTTGCTATAGTTAACCACTGAGATTCCCAAATCACGATTTGCAAGTCCTTGACACTTGCCCTGGAAGACCACTCAAGTTTCATGTTTTTCATACAATACAAGGTAATAACAGCACAGTAACAGATCCCTCATCCCCCCCCCCCCCTACAACAGAAAAGACAAAAAAACTGAAATTTTTTTCTTTGTAGACCAGTTCTTTGTTTCAATAAGAAAATATGGATTGCCGGAGCTAGAAAGTGCTAAACTTCTTAGAGATTCATGTTTGGCCAGCCAGGGGATTCTAATCATGTGTTGCACTGTGGTTCACCTTCCTGAACTTCGGTTAGAAATAAGTAATAAGTGGAAGTTGTCATATGAGATCTATAGAAATAGCCCTTGAAAACTCCAAAAATCAGTTTTTCCCATTCATTATTTCTGCCTTTCCTAACCTTTTTACCCGAACAATCTGTTTGTTTTGGAGGGTAAAGAGGGGGAGGGGAGGGGAGATTATTATTCACTTTTTTCATGATTGGGAATTTAAAAAAAAAAAGGGCGTGAAGGATCCCCTTCATTTTTTGGCCCTCAAAATGAGGGGTAAAGAAGGGAAATGGAAGAATTTTAATACTTCCCCTTCCTTCCCCTCATGAATATATCCAAACGAGGTTAACGTTAATCACCTCCCTTCCCTTTCCCTCCCCTTCTTTCCCTTCCTCTTCATTTCCCTCCCCTCCCCCCTCTAAATTGAATCCAAACAGACTGTAAAAGCTACGCAAGGTGAATACACTGGAGCCCAGGATATAACTCCTGAAGAAACTTATGTTGAGCAAGGAGCTTTGGGATTCATTCTCATAGTCTAGAATCTAAAACCTTTATTCATTTCGTGCTGTAGTGTTGATTGAGATAAGATCTGGACAATGAATTAATAAACTCTGGGAAGCAAACAAGATATTTATGCTAGTTGGACTTAGGGTAGTGTGGCCAGAAGCCCAGAATATATACGAGTCCAATTGTCCAAATGTCTTTTTCTGCTATTTTCAAGAAAAATTGTGATTTCAATGTAGTCTGCAATGCCAACTGCCATACCCTTCGTTCAGCGTGGAGAGTCACTATGACATAAACATAGGTGAGTACATAATGAAGTTATGATACCATACTTTTTAAAACTATGATCCTATTTTTCTCAAGCAGTAGAAACACTTAAAATGATACCAAAAACCTGGTTGAAAATTAAACTCTACACCAATAAGGTTAATTTCAAAAGTATCTCTAATAAGCTAATTTTTTACCATTATGACCTTTTTTTTTTTTTTATCATCAAGCATAGCTTGAGGTCGCGGCCTGTCGCAGTTCCACCTGGGTTCATCCTTGGATGACAACAAATACTCCTACAAGGAGTACTCATTGGATAAATATGCGTTGCGTTGGTCTAGCACTAAGCCCAGGTGACAACCAAGATTAATCTACTACCTGAATAGAAAACAATTCTTAGAGTAATCCATCACAGGTGTCCTACCTGATTATGTCACTTTTTCATTCTTTAAGATGCGTCGGCTTAGAAAAATTGAACGCGCCCCCACCCCCCAATGCAAACAACATTTATGCCCCAATCACAACATATTTAAATGTGTGTAAGGACAAATAAGTCAGCAAAACAGACTTAATATTAAATAATGGCAAAGAATTCAACCAGTCATCCGATAAAATCCTGATGAATTAAGGCAACTAGCAATAGTAAATTAGTAATGCTGAAAAATCTCACTTACATTTCAGAGATGGTGTTCAGTATTCAGCAGTTGAAGCTGATCTGCTTCCAGTTCTTGCCTGTACTTCTTCCTTTGATCCCTTTCTTGTTCTTCGTCAACAAATGGGTTCAACCCAAATCCGCTTCCAACAAGAAACTACCTCCTTCCCCACCAAGGCTGCCAATCTTAGGCAACCTCCATCAGTTTGGGATGTACCCGCACCGCTCTTTCAGATCCCTGTCTGAGAAATATGGCGAGCTAATGCTGGTTTACATTGGCAAGTCCCCGCTCCTCATAGTTTCATCTGCAAAGGCAGTTAGAGAGATCATGAAAACCCATGATGTAATATTTTCAGACAGACCATCAACAAAGACGGGCAATAAACTTATGTACAATGGGAAGAATGTAGGGGCAGCAAGGTATGGGGAGTATTGGAGGCAAATGAAGAGCATATTGGTTCTCCAGCTTTTGAGCAACACAAGGGTTCGGTCTTTCCGCAGTGTACGGGAAGAAGAGATGGTTCTTATGATGGAGAAGATTGAGAAGTCAACATCATTGCCACTGGATCTGAGTGAGATGTTCATGAGTTTCACCAACAGTGTGATATGCAGGCTAGCCTTTGGACGGAAGTATAGTAGAAAGGAAGGAGGGACTGATTTTAAGAGGCTCTTGAGGGAGCTTTTAGAGTTGTTAGGAGGATTTAGGATTGGAGATTTCATTCCTTGGTTGAGTTGGACTAATTGGCTTGATGGGTGGGATGCAAAGGTCCAAAGAGTTGCTAATGAGCTTGATCAGTTCCTAGAACAGGTAGTTAGAGAACATGAGGATCGTCTTCGTTTATGTGGGCATGGAAAGGGTGAACCAGGGGAGGAGGATGAGAAATTTCATGACGTTGTAGATGTCTTGCTTGATGTTCAGAAGGGGGCGGTTGAATATCCATTTGACAGAGACTCCATCAAGGCTACCATACTGGTACTTTTCAGTTCATACTTCATATTATAGGCACTTCGATTTGCTCTATCCAATAAATCAGGCTAAGATAGGAATGAATCTCCTATTATCAATTAGATCTTTCTCCATATTAAAAGGTTATAAATATCCCAACAGTAGTGATATGGAGTAATTGTCTGATGCAGGATCTGTTTGCTGGCGGGACTGATACAAGTTACACAGTGCTCGAATGGGGAATGACTGAATTAATAAGGCATCCTACAGTAATGCAACAATTACAAAAAGAAATCAGAGCAGTTACTGGATCAAGATCATATGTAAATGAAGATGACATCGAGAAGATGAAGTACTTGAAAGCAGTGATCAAGGAGACTGCCAGGCTACATCCTCCACTTGCCTTGCTGGTGCCACGATTATCAACCCAAGATGCCAATATAAACGGTTACGATATTCCAGCAAGAACAGCAATCATTATCAATGCCTGGGCAATCCATAGAGATGCTGCTTTCTGGGAGGAACCCGAGAAGTTCAATCCAGACAGGTTTTTGAATTCTACAACAGACTTTACAGGGCAAGACTTTCAGTTGATTCCTTTTGGAGGAGGCAGAAGGATATGCCCTGGTAAATCATTTGCCATTGCAAATATTGAGCTAGTATTGGCAAATATGCTGCATAAGTTTGATTGGACATTGCCTGGTGGAGCTAACCCTGAGACTTTAGACACCGATGAATTTGCTGGGTTCACTATCCATAGGAAGACTCCTCTTTGTGCTGTCGCAACAGCACATACTTGCTAAATCAATAGGCAACAGCAGCCTAATAGGATATGTAATTATAACTCCAGTTTGTGTCCCATTAATGTTCCAAGTAGCTTCAAACACATAGTCGGAATGATCCTGGAATGTAAGGCAAGTTCAAACATAGTACAGGGGTGCTCAAGAGCTAGACATTCAGCACTGTCTATTCTCTCAGAAATAAGTTGTAACTGAAGGTAGTGCAGAAATTAAAAATCTCCTCTACTCTACTCAGTGTCCTCAACCATCAAATTCCATGCATCATATGCCTGCGATGTGCCCAGCTTCTTTTTTTTTTTTTTTTAAATAGGAAAAAGATATGTATTAAATCATAGGGTAAAAGAAGAGATGCTCAGCTAGCATCATACAAAGTTATACACATCCAAAAACCAAATTATCCACAAAATGTATCACCTCAAAAGAGGAAGAGTAAACTTCCCATTTACCCAAAAGAAGAGAGACTTAACAAAATTATCTCTCAATCTCTGAAGAGGGATTGCGGCATGTGCTCAGTTTGCCAAATGCAAACATCAAAATTTTGAGCTTGATTTCATGTTGTACCTTATGAGGAAAGGGTATATCAAAGTTAAGAGTTAAGATTGCTTTAAATATTTTCGAGTATGTAATTGGAGGTAAAGAAAACAAAATAATTAATAGAAAAAAGCATCAGAAACTGTGAACAGACAACACAAGTCCTAAGTTTTCAGTTTACACGAATCAATATGAAATCAAATCCTTTTTGGAGTTGCTTAAAAGTAGGAAGTACAAGAAGGCCAAGTGAAAGGTCTGCCTTCAGAATCAATGGACCGAGACAGGAAAATTCATCTAATGAAGGAGACTACAATATTTAATATGTTGGAAATTGGGTTTGTTATTTTTGTGGTGGGTTAGGATTAATATATACAATTGATTATGGAAGGAATTGATATTGATAGTGAGATAAGTAATGAGGGAGAGGAAGAGTATGTATGAATTTTTCTTTAATTGATCTTGGATTGGTTTTTTTGATTGATTGGATTGATACACAAATGAATACATGTAAGGGTTTATATACTAATGCTCATGCACCAATTTCTACTCATCTATCACCTACCTCTTTTGTTCTTTTTCTTATTTTTCTACTTAGGGTAGGTAGTTGTTGACATTTGCTAGGTTAGGTGGTAATTTGAGGTAGATGAAAATTAGGTGGTGATTAGGTAGGTGTAATAGATTTTTCTAATTAATTTTCAACACTCCCCCTAATTTGAAAAATCTTGAATACCAAGTTGTCTAAATTGGAGAAATTTTTCTTTTGAAACTGGTTTTGTGAAGATGTCTGCTAGTTGCTCGCCAGTCTTGCAGAATTGCAACTCAATTTCGCCTTTTTCGACTAGCTCCCGAATAAAGTGATGTCGTATCTCAATATGCTTGGTGCGGGCGTGGAAGACTGGATTTTTTGTCATTGCTATTGCTGACATGTTGTCGCAATATATTGTTGTTGGTTCTTCCCTTGTAACTTGCAAATCAGACAAAATTCTTCTAAGCCAAACTGCTTCACATGCTGCTCCAGTTGCTGCGATGTATTCCACCTCTGCTGATGATAATGCCACAGTCGCCTGTTTCTTCGAACACCATGAAATAGTCTTTGATCCAAGCTGAAAAACATAGCCGCTTGTGCTCTTCCTGTCATCCACACTGCCTGCCCAATCGCCTCAGAAACCCTGTAAGATTATAATCATGTTCTGTCTCATAAAGAATACCAAGACTTTTAGTGCCTTTGATGTATCGTAGTATCCTCTTTGCTGCTGCAAAATGATTTTTGCCGGGTTCACTCATGAATCTTGAGACAATGCTGACTGCATGCACTATGTCGGGCTGAGTGTGGGTGAGGTAGATCAGTGATCCGACGAGGCTCCGATAAATTGATGGATCAACTTTCTCCATGCCATCATTCTTTGAGAGCTTTTCATTTACTGCCATTGGCGTGACCATTTCCTTGCAGTTGGTCATGTTGAATTTTTTCTGTAGATCTTCTGCATATTTTTCTTGTGATAGGAAAATCTGTCCCGGACTTTGCTTCACTTGCATGCCAAGAAAATATTTCATAAGTCCGAGGTCTGTCATCTCATATTCTGACATCATCGCCTTCTTGAATTCTTGAATCATCTTGGAGTTGGTGCCTGCGTATATAAGATCATCAACATAGAGGCACAAAATTAAAAAATCTTTACCTTGGGTCTTGACATATAGGGATGGCTCGCTTGGACTCTTTTTGAATCCATTATGAAGTAGGTAACTGTCTATCTTGCTGTTCCATGTTCGGGGTGCTTGTTTCAAGCCATATAATGCTTTGCGCAGCCGATACACTTTATCTTCTTGTCCTTGAATGATGTAGCCTTGCGGTTGCTCGACGTACACTTCTTCTTCGAGTTCTCCATTGAGAAAGGCCGACTTGACATCGAGTTGAAAAACTTGAAGCTTAAGTTGTGCAACGATAGCAAGAACTGTCCGGATAGTCTCCATGCGAACTACCGGGGCAAACGTCTCGTTGAAATCAACTCCTGGCTGTTGTGAATATCCCTTGGCAACAAGTCGAGCCTTGTATTTTTGAATTGAGCCATCTTCGTTGTACTTGATCTTATAAACCCATTTGAGACCGATGATGTCCTTGTCACTTGGCTTGTCCACTAGCTCCCAAGTATCATTCTTCTCAATCATCTTGATTTCTTCATTCATGGCCTCGACCCATTGTTCTTCTCGAGCGGCTTCCTGAAAACTTTGTGGTTCACTTGCAAAGTATGCTGCAATTGTGTTTCCACATTGATAGTCTTGCAGTCGAACTGGTGGCTTGCGTTCTCTTTGTGTTCGCCTTGCAGATTGAGGGGGACTTGTGGAACTTGTCTCTGGAGCTGGAGCTTGCACTGGAGATCTTGGTGGACTTCTTGGAGATGCTTCTTCCTCTGGTGGCTCTCGGATCAATGGAGTGGAATGACTCCCATCTTCTTCCTGTGATGGAGTGTATGCTGGTGCTGGATGTGTAAAATTATCTTGTTGGTACCAGGAAGCAGCTTCATCAAATATGACATCCCTTGAAATAATCAACTTCTTTGATTCAGGCTGGTACAGGCGGTAGCCTTTTGATTCTTCACTGTATCCAACAAAGATACATTTTTCTCCTTTTTCATCCAGCTTTTCCCTGTTTTCTTTTGGGATGTGGGCATAGGCTATGGAGCCAAATATTCGAAAATGTTCAACTTTTGGCTTCCTTTTATACCAGGCCTCATATGGCGTTTTGCTCGTCATAGCCTTTGTGGGAGATCGGTTAAGAATATATATCTTGTTGATTGGCTCACAAAAATGTTTGGGCATATTTTTTTCTTGCAACATACTCCGGGCCATTTCAACAACTGTTCTATTTTTTCTTTCCACGACACCATTTTGTTGTGGTGTGCGACTCACTGTTAATTCTCTTTTTATGCCATGCCTTTTACAAAAGTTGTTGAATTCATGCCCGGTAAATTCTCCCCCACGATCTGTTCGAAGAATTTTTAAATGATGCCCACATTGTTTTTCTACGAGGGCTTTAAATTGTTTGAAACAATTGAATGCCTCAGATTTTTGCTGCAAGAAATAAACCCACATCATGCGGGTATAATCATCGACAAATAATAGAAAATATCTTTTTCCACCCATAGTTAGATTTATGGATGGGCCCCAAATATCAGCATGCACCAATTGAAGTGGGGCATTGGCCCTCCACGAGGCCTCAGTAAAAGGCATTCTATGCATTTTTCCAAAAATGCAGCCCTCGCATATTTTCTTTTCATTATTTATATTTGGCAAACCAACGACCATTTCTTTTTGTTTCATGATTTAAGATCATTGTAATTTAAATGCCGAATCGTAAATGCCATAATGTTGCATCATCAATGGAGCAACCGAGAGCAATTTTATGCTCTCCGGCATTTTCATGGAAAATATTCATTAGAGGCCATAACAATATTTGCAATTTGCTGCCTCTTTTTCTTGTCGAAAATAATGCACTTATCGTTGTCAAAGATTACTCTGTAGCTCCTTTGGAGCAGTTGGCCCACACTTAATAAATTTTGTGCTAGGCCAGGGACATATAAAACATCTTGAATAAATTTGGTTGAGCCGTTTTAGTTTTAATGACTATTGTCCCTTTGCCCAACTTCTTTTGTTCTCCCATCACCAAAAGTGATGTGGATTTAATATTCTCTTTTAGATTGACAAAGGAAGTTTTATCCCCTGTCATGTCGTGTGAACAACCACTATCCACATACCAAATATTGGTGGGCTCTTTTTGGGCATTCATGCAATAGTAAAATACATGGTCGTTGGAATCATTTTTCTCTGAAAAATTTGCCTCATTGTTTTGTCGGTTTCGGCAATCTTTGAAATGATGAGTATGCCAGGTGCATTTTCTGCACTTAAACCGACAATTTTCTGTTGTGTGATTATTTTTCTTGCAAATTTTGCAAGATGAGCCGAAATTATTACTTTCACGGCTCTCATAATTTTTATAATTTTCTCTCCCCCTGCCACGATTATTTGATGCCCCTCCTTTTTTAGAGGAACTTGGACTGTGGCTATTTTGATTTTTTCTTTCTCCATTATAGGAGAATTTTAATTTGGCCTGAAAGGCCTGCTCTAGTGGCTGCTCGGAAAATCTACGCAGTCTTTCTTCATGGGCCTGAAGTGAGCCCATTAATTCATTTATTGAAAGCGTAGATAAATCTTTAGATTCTTCAATTGCAGCCACTATATGATCATATTTAGGAGGAAGACATCTCAAAACCTTTTGAACAATTTTAATGTCTTCAATCATGTCCCCACATATTTTAATTTGATTGACTATGTTAGAGACACGAGTGAAGAACATTTGTATGTTTTCTTCCTCCTTCATGAGTAATGTATCAAATTCCTTCCATAAGGATTGGAGTTTGATGGTAATCACCTTCTCATTGCCTTTGTAGGCTTCTTTGAGAATTTTCCAAGCCTCATGTGAGGTTATGGATGCCATGATTCGGGGAAATATGGTTGGAGAAACTCCCCGGTGAATTAAAGAGAGGGCAATATTATCCCTTCTTTGATTTTCTTCAAATTGTTTTTGTTTAGAATCATCCCAAGATTTTGGTCTTCTTGTGTCACCTTTTTTGTTATCATCTTGGGGTGGTGGCATCTCATATCCTTTCTCAACCAAATCCCATACCCCATTAGAAATTAAGAGGGTTTTCATTTGGATGCTCCATACTTGATAATTTTCGCCATCAAATATGGGCACCCAATTGCTTGGGGCATAGTTGAATGTTGTGTTTGATGGAATGATGGAGGCCATTATATTTTTGTTGGGTTGTAAGGTTGGGACTTGGATTTTGGAGATGGACAATATAATTTGGGTAAATAATTAGGCTTGGATTAACCAGCTCATCGGCTGTTGGAAATTGGGTTTGTTATTTTTGTGGTGGGTTAGGATTAATATATACAATTGATTATGGAAGGAATTGATATTGATAGTGAGATAAGTAATGAGGGAGAGGAAGAGTATGTATGAATTTTTCTTTAATTGATCTTGGATTGGTTTTTTTGATTGATTGGATTGATACACAAATGAATACATGTAAGGGTTTATATACTAATGCTCATGCACCAATTTCTACTCATCTATCACCTACCTCTTTTGTTCTTTTTCTTATTTTTCTACTTAGGGTAGGTAGTTGTTGACATTTGCTAGGTTAGGTGGTAATTTGAGGTAGATGAAAATTAGGTGGTGATTAGGTAGGTGTAATAGATTTTTCTAATTAATTTTCAACATAATATTCAAGTTTCAGTTAAGAAAAAAAAAACATTGTGTCATACCTTTGACAAAAGATAGACCACAATTGGCTACTTCTGCCTCCCATTTCCATGAAACTTCAGTGAAACCGATGTCTGCTTCGGACCAGTCAAATATAAACAATGTCTCAAACTTGAAGAACAGGGGAACTTGATATTTAGGAGGAAAAAAAAAACCCATGTGGAACCGTAGAGAAGGAAGAAATCAGTCACAGCAAAAGTACTGAACCAAATAAAGGAAAAAGCATGGCAATCCAACAATGGGTGGAGAAAGCAGCAAATTCTATAAAACTTGATGCCTTCACTTTCCTCTCACTATTTCTGTTCTTATTCTTTCTCTACAAATGGATTCAAACACGATCTGCTCCAAGGAACAACTTCCCTCCATCTCCACCAAAGCTCCCAGTTTTAGGCAATCTCCATCAACTAGGCACATATCCCCACCGTGCTCTTCACTCTCTCTCAGAACAATATGGTGACCTAATGTTGATTTACTTGGGGAAGTCACCAGTCCTTGTTGTATCCTCTGCAAAATTTGCTCGTGAGATTTTGAAAACACATGATGCAATATTTTCTGATAGAGCAAGATCAAAGAATGGCATAAAACTTTTCTATAATTGTAAGACTGTGGCAACTGCACCATATGGGGAATACTGGAGGCAAATCAAGAGCATATGTGTGCTACAGCTATTGAGCAACAAGAGGGTTCGATCTTTTCGTAGTGTTAGGGAGGAGGAAACTGCTCTTCTGATGGAAAAGATTGGGAAATCAGAAAGATCAACAGTGAATTTGAGTGACATGGTCATGACATTCACAAATGATGTGATATGCAGAGTGGCCTTGGGGAGAAAATATAGTGAACAGCAAGATGGCAACCACTTTAACAGGTTGTTGAAGGAGTTTGTACAATTGCTAGCACGTTTCAAAGTAGGGGATTTCATCCCTTGGCTATCTTGGATTAACAAGCTCAATGGATGGGATGCTAAGGTCAACAAGGTTGCCAAAAGCATGGATTGCTTTCTTGAGGACGTGGTTAGGGAGCATCAGATTCAATCGGATTTGCAAAGTGCTTGCATGAATAAAAAGAATGGCGAGAAAGTGAGTGATTTTGTGGATGTTTTACTGGAAGTTCAGAGGAATAACACAGTTGGCTTGCCCATTGAAAGAGAAAGCATCAAAGCCATCATACTGGTAATACCTTCTTTTTGTTGTCGCTTTCGGTATTGAGCTAATTTCTTCCCTAACCATAGCTAACCTTCCCAATATAGCTATTTCTATTTTATCTTTTTAAGAAAATCAAGGTGCACACACTGACCTTTGGAAAACAACCAACTTCTGTTCGTTGTACAGGAGCAAGGAACCAACCAAAGGCCACCATGTTCATCTGGATTTGGTGTCAACCAATCCAAAAGGAAAATATGACCCCTTTTTCAGCAATTTTATATGGACATAATTTTACTTTCACGATAGATTGCATGAATTCTAGGTTCCAAACTGAATGTTGTAAAGCTTCCTTGCTTTTGGATACTGTTAACCAATCTGTGGTGTATCAAAATGAAATTTGCTGATGCTGTGTACTTGCGTATGTACACAGCTTATTTTTTTCACTTCTGAAATTTGGCTCAAATAAACATGTCTATATTCTGTTACCAATGGCACGAAAGCCAGAGCAAAACATCTCCCCAGACATGGCTTCTCCAGACTATGTGAGTCATCTTCCCAGGCTTTGCTTCAACATCATCAACAGACCATAGTTGGTCCAGTTGCTGCTGGATAACTAGATAATGACTTTAGTTCAGCATACCTTTACTTATTCCTTTCTTCTTTATCACTCATATAGCCATTCTAATTGATTTAATCCTACGTGCTTGTCACAAGGCAAAAGTACTGAGCATGGATAGGGACGCTGCATCCAGATTGCAGAATATAGTTTGCTTTCCACTGAGCACAAGCAATGATGCGTTCTAGTCATCATAAACATAAAACATTTGTTTTTATCCCACATCAGCTAAAAAGGCCATTAGACCCCATGACTTTATTGTTGTAAAACTGAAAATAGAGGTGAGTCTAGATTCGGCCTCTAGACAGTTCATATATTCTGCCAGCTAGATAAACCAAATGTCTACTAACAACAATGCATTAGTAATGTAGAGAGTTGGTCACCAGAAATGGTCTACATTCTGCATGTGTCTAAATTCAATGCTATAGCTTATTTATCATTTCTTTAGATCTAGAAGACACGATTATCAGACTTAAAACATAATCCAGACCTGAAATATGGCTACTCGATTTTGATTCAAGCACAAAATGGCCATCCTGAAACTTTACTTCATTGACAATCTGACATTGAATGTATTTTCTAGATGACCTTAAGTACCAACAGTACACCAGAATATAAGCTTGAAACCAAAATAGCTGACTGCAACTAATTGTTTATTAACAACGCATGAAGTGACCCAACACCTGGATTGTCAATTCAAATCATTTAACTGCCTAACACTCAAACTGATAAGTGCAGGACATGTTTTCTGCTGGTACTGATACAACTTCCACAGTCCTAGAATGGGCAATGACAGAGCTACTAAGGCATCCTAGGACTATGCAAGAAATGCAAAAAGAGGTGAGAGAAATTACCAGGGGGAAAACCCAAGTAGATGAAAATGATCTGGACCAGATGAAGTACTTGAAAGCAGTGATCAAGGAGACTCTGAGGCTACATCCACCTCTTCCCATATTGGTGCCTCGAAAATCAACTCAAGATGCTAAAATAGACGGCTACGAGATCCCTGCTGGAATTCCCGTAATTATCAATGCTTGGGCAATTCACAGAGATCCAGCATTATGGGAGGAACCTGAGAAGTTTCAGCCAGAGAGATTCTTAGAGTCTCCAATAGACTTCAGAGGGCAAGACTTCCAGTTTATTCCATTTGGATCAGGCAGAAGAATATGCCCAGGGATATCATTCGCCATTGCAAATGATGAGCTTGTATTAGCAAATCTCATGCATAAGTTTGATTGGACATTGCCGGATGGGGAAAAGCCAGAGCATTTGGACATGACTGAACAGATTGGGGTCACCATTCACAGAAAGACTCCTCTTCTTGCTGTTGCAACAGCCCACAGCTAAGGTCCTGGCTCCTGACCGAGTTTCAGTGTAAGAGGTTACCAGAATGAGATATGAAAACAGGCAAAAATGTAATATAAAATAATTCAGATTAGACTAAGCAAACAATGTTCTGCGTCTTGTCTATTCCTCTTTTAATGGGGGAGGGGGTATTTACAGCTATGCGGTAGCCGGTTGATATACTGATAGAAGTGTTAAAGCTAGTAGAAAGTTGTTCTAGTTCTATCAGGAATAAAGTGAAGTATGGGCAATAAGATAATGAGCTGGTTAAGCTGGGCCAAGGACTAGAACACCATTTCAATCTGGGTTACCCAGAGGATAAAAGTTCTTCTACTTACCATTGGCTGAGCTCTTGAGAGTGGCTTCAATTACTAAGACACTGCAATTTTTCTATGTTTAGCTAGATTTCCTTAAACTGTGTCTTTTACTTGAGAACAATGTCAACTAAACTAACTAGAACAACCCAAATTATCACCTTTCTCCAATCAAGTGGGAGTACAAAGGTGGGGGATAGCAGAGATAGCAAACAATTGTACGTGTCCATCTCACTAAACAACATATGTTGGTTCGTAGAAATCATACTATCTATGCATTGAGTCTAATGTTGTGTCCACATAGTTTGATGAAATTTGGAACCAAACAAACGAAATTAGATGCTGGGATTCTTGGTTAGGTGTAACAGAAACAAGCAAGCAGCTATTGAACTGAACTAAAAACTCAGTATTAATGCTTGCTTTGTATCCTAGACTAGGTGTCTTGGCAGAGAAGGAATTAACAATTGATAGCAGTACCAAGTGCAGAAACTTTCTGGCCATGTTTTGTCAAGCATTATTCTTATAACCAAGTTAAATTCCCGGATTTGCAAAGACTTTGCTATAGCACAAGGAACCAGCAAACTTTCAAGAATAATCATGAAAAATACATGGGAGATGTGCTGAAAACAATGGACAATCATACTGGAGTTGGAATATGCTCCAGAATGCCTATAACATCTTCCTTCCACAACCCAATCACCCAAGTTTTGATGAAGGTAGTTGGGATGTACACAATCACCCACATCATTCATGGCAGTCCTTTCTGTTTTACTTTTTCTTCTTTCTTTTTTGTTGTATTCTGTTGGATTGAATAGATAAAAAAAGAATTTCAATGTTCTAGGCCTCTTCTCTTTTCTTCTCTCTGCTACCCCATTCATATAGTCCTTCCTGTTCTGTCATGCCCCTATTCCCCCTCTATTTAATTAATCAAACACTTGAAAATGACACCCAAAACCTGGTTTAAACTTAATAGGGCTAATTCCAAAAGTATCTCTAACAGCTACATTTGACCTTTTTCAATAAGGTTCAAAGATCATCAAGCATAGCTTGCTCGTCTCACCATGCCACCGGGGTTCAATCTTGGACGATAACAAATACTCCTTCAATGAGTGTTTATTGGATGACAAGCATGTCGTGGGTCTATCACTAAGCTGATGTGACAACCAAACTAACCTACTCAAATAAAAAACAATTCTTTATGATGTGACAGCTTAAAAAATTGAACAGTCCACCGAATACAAACAGTAATCACATTATGTTTAAGCGTGTGAGAAGACAAAAAGGCAGCAATCAGTTCACAGAAACTTAACATAATATAATGGTGCATAATTAATTAAATCTTCGTATATTAAAATCCTGATGAATAAGACAACTACCAATGGTAATTCGGTTCCAAAAAGTCTCACTTATGTTTCTGAGATGGTGTTCAGTATTCAGCAGTTGATCAGCTTCCGATTCTTGCCCATGCTTCTTTCTTTCATCCTTCGATTCTTCCCCATCAAGGCAGCCTTAGGCAACCTCCAGAAGTTGACCACTAAATTTGAATACAGTTTTTCTTTTTGACAAAAGAAAAATTATTAATTCACCTATATATATTACATTGTTTTACATTTGCATTAATGGGTCATTTGTATAAATAATTACAATTGTACACAATAGAATATCACAAAACATGGAATTTCATGGTATTTCTCTTTAGATATTAATTTATTTCCTATTTTTTACATATTTATGACTACAATAGTTAATTCATCTTTGCTTTCCTTGTTTGTTTCATCTAATTTTTCTCTCCTTATTGTCTTAACCTTCCTCTATAACCATTGTTTTTCAATGAAAAATGTGAGCCATAAATGTATTTTATGTTCCTTTTGTTAGCATTACAAGCATATAAAATTTTTGTTTAGGGGTTATAATTAATGAGGACAAACATGTTAGATATTACTTGAATATGTTAGAAACATATTGAAATGAATGATTGTATTAAATTGAAGGTACATTGTTTAACTTGATCGTTTGTAATTGACCCTAACAAATTTTTATCTAATTTATTTAACTAACATAATTTAAAATTAATTTCCGAACCTTAATAAATTAATAAGAATCCAAGAGATGCCTAACTAATCATGTAATTATCAAAGATACATCATAAATATGCTAGGAAGTGTCGAGTAGTGCTGATGAGTGTTGATCACTGTTGATTTTTGTGAAAAGAGCAAGCTCTAAGTCAATATCAAGGTTGTTGAGTCAGATGTTCATGACCTTCACCACTGGTGTGATATGCAAGCTAGCCTTTGGAATGAAGTATGGTGGAAAGGAAGGAGGGACTGATTTTAAGAGGCTCTTGAGGGAGGTTTTAGACTTTTTAGGAGGATTTAGGATCGGAGACTTCATTCCTTGGTTGAGTTGGACTAATTGGTTTGATGGGTGGGATGCAAAGGTCCAAAAAGTTGCTAAAGAGCTTGATAAGTTCCTAGAACAGGTAGTCAGAGCGTCTTCGTTTAGATGGGCATGGAAAGGGTGAAGCAGAGGATGACAAGAAATTTTAAAACATTGTAGATGTTGTGCTTGGAGTTCAGAAGGAAGCGGTTGAACTTCCATTAGACAGAGACTCCATCTAGACTACTATATGCATTTGTCATTTCAAACTTCCTATTATAGCCACTTAAATTAGTTTCGACCCAAATGAGTTAGGCTAACACAGGACTGATTAAAATTTGTTAGGGTTTAGTCTATGGTCAGACACATTTCTCTGTATGACATTATGATGTGTATTGTAACTTAAGGAAGGGCGCACAGAAATGGAATAACCAATCCCTCTCATCATTGGCTTTCAACCATCAAATTCTATCCCTCTCATCAGTCAGTTTGGCTCCGCAAGCCTGGGCTGAACCCGATTTTCAATATTTTTTCTTCTGTGTCTGGGTTAATTGTCCTTGGGCTTGTTTTGTGGATCCATCTGCTGACTCTGAGATTTTAATCGTTTGATTTAATAGTTATTCAAATAAATTTGCATTAAGTTTGATCGCGACAGCTTTAAACATGTACAACTTCATGCTGTACCTTCTGAAGGGAGGGTAGTACATTTTAAGAGTTAAAGTCTTCCATGAAAAATTTTCGAGTATAAGACAACTCCATTTGGACAATTAGAGCCCACAAGTTATTTGTCATATTACTGACAATATTACTGACAAAAGGTGGCCCCTTGAAACTGATCTTGCAAACCATTTCCACAATAATTCAGTGTTGTCTACCCAGAGAAAAAAGAAAAATAGAAGAAAAACAAATTGTGAAACTTGAAGAACAGGGCAACTTGGCACACGAAAGGTGGCCACGTGGAACTGTAGAGAAGGATCCAAATTCTAGAACCAAATAAAGGCAAAAGCATGACAATCCAAGAAAGGGTGCAAAAACCCAAGTCTAATCATCAGTTCATCACCTAATATCCCACTCATCTTATTGTCAACCCAACTTTGCTTTCAGTGAATTAATTAATGTTAGCCAAACTGATACTATATTTGAAAATGATAAGTAGTCTTATGGAGTGGAGTGGATGAGGTTGCAGGCACCATGTGAGTCACGGTTGTTGAATTCTTAATTTACGAGTGTGTGTTCTTTAAGCTTCCTGGACTTTTGCAATTGGACTGTTTTCCTTAGCTGTCACAGAGAGGGACATTGCAGGTTTGTTGCTGGTTTTGTCCAGTTGGACAAGTCTGTTGTAGGATATGAACAATCTAAAAAAAAAAAGTTTTGATCATTTCTAAAGTTTTCTACCCAATCTCCCCAGACTATTAGAAAAACATAGAAAAGAGAAAAACCAATATTACAAAAATCATGAGGTAGTTTGTAAGAAAATTACTTAAATTCTGTGAAATAAAATTAGCATATAGTAATATATTTAATCAATGTTAAGGGAAAAAAGTAGTAATTAGTATGTCATTGAAATTGTGAAGTAACAGATAAATATGAAACGAAAGGCGTTAGTTAAAAAGTCATATTAAAAAAAAATAAAGATACTATTAGAAAAACATTATATCATATTATGAACAGAAGATAGAACCCATTTGCCTTCTTCCGTATAACATTTCCCCAAAACTTCAGATGTGCTTTTCTCCACTAAGACATAAAAACAACTAATTTGTTACAACCTGTACAATACACAGAAAAATTGTTAGTTATTAATTTAAATTATAAGTGAGAATTATGTCCAACAAAATTATTTAAATTGAGTTACTAGTTTGCAAAATATTTAACAAATATATTAAAAATTTGATTACATTTTTTACCTTTAGAACTATAGACATGGGATTCTTCCATTCTTTTTATTAATCCCATCTTTACAATACATTAAAAGAAAATTGAATCATAAAGCACCATAATTTAGGCCTTGAGATTGTGGTAAGATGAACTTTAAAATAGTATCACGATAAGCCAAATTATAAACTATTGAACTACAGTGCACCGCAACCGAGTTGGGTTTGGGATTAGCTTAGGAGGAACCAAACCTATCCAAATTCATCATTTAGTTACCACGTGTTTTACACTTCAGATTAGAAGGGAAGACAATGACAAACTTGAAGAACAAGGGTATTGTATTTAGATAAAAACCACTGGAACTGTAGTATATAAGAAACCAGCCACATTCAAATTTCAGAACCAGATAAGGGAAAATTCATGGCAATCAACTGTAGTATATAAGAAACCAGCCACATTCGAATTTCAGAACCAGATAAGGGAAAATTCATGGCAATCCAGGAATTGGGGGAGAAACCAGCAAATTTTATCAAATTTGATACCTCTACATTCCTTTCATTATTTCTGTTCTCATACTTTCTACACAAATGGCTTCAAATAAGATCTGCTCCAAAGAAGAACTTACCTCCATCTCCACCAAAGCTCCCAGTTTTAGGCAACCTCCATCAACTAGGCACATATCCCCACCGTGCTCTCCACTCTCTCTCAGAGCGATATGGCAAGCTCATGTTGGTTCACTTAGGGAAGGCACCACTCCTCATTGCATCCTCTGCAAAATTAGCTAGTGAGATTATGAAAACACAGGATGCAATATTTGCCAATAGGCCAAGGTCAAAGAACGGCATTAAACTCTTCTACAACTGCAGGACTGTGGCATCAGCACCATATGGGGAATACTGGAGGCAAGTCAAGAGTATATGTGTGCACCAATTACTGACCAACAAAAGGGTTCGGTCTTTTCGTAGTATTAGGGAGGAGGAAACTGCCCTTCTAATGGAAAAGATTGGGACATCAAAGAACTCAGCAGTGAATCTGAGTGACATGTTCAGGACATATACAAATGATGTCATGTGCAGGGTGGCCTTGGGGAGAAAATATAATGGACAACAAGATGAAAATAAATTTGCAAGGTTGTTAGAGGAGCTTGTACAGTTTCTTTCCCGTTTCAAAGTTGGGGATTTCATCCCTTGGCTAGCTTGGATTAACAAGCTCAACAGATGGGATGCTAAGGTCACCAATGTGGCAAAAGCCATAGATGAATTTCTTGAGGAGGTACTTAATAGCCACCAGGTTCAATCAGATGTTCAGAGCAACAGCATGGATAACGAGAATGGTGAGAAAGGGAGAGATTTAGTGGATGTTTTACTGGAAGCTCAGAGGAATAACATATCTGGCTTGCCCATTGAAAGAGAAAGCATCAAAGCCATCATATTGGTAATAACTTGTCTCTGTCGCCTTCAATAGTGAACTAACTTCTTCCCTAATTATATCAAACTTTCTGAAAATAGCTATTTCAATTTAATTTTTTTTAAAAATTTGAAGTTTACAGAGTCACACTGACCTTCACAAAACAATCAGCTTCTGTCTGCCGTACCTAAGAAAGGAGATAATGATCTGATTATCTGATGAACAAAGCTCAGTCAGAGGTCCAGATGCCACGTCAATTAATCAAATAAAGGTCACCAAATTCATCTAGATTTCATAAACCAAAACAAATGGCAAACATGTCCCTTTTTTCTGCAATTTTATATGGATACAGACTTTTGATGCTAGATTGCATGAATTTTAGGCTGCAAAACTAATGCTGAAAAGCTGCCTTGCTTTTAGAAGCTGTTAAGCAACATGTGATGCTTTCACATGGATTTTGCTGACATTGTGGAGTTGTGTGTATTTACACTGAATATACTTTTTTTATATGAATCTCGGCTCAATAGAACAATAGAAGTATATCTATATTTCGTCAATAATGCCGAGAAGACTGCAAACATCTCTCCAGACATTGTTTCTACAGCACTTTGTGAATCATCTCCACTGCAGTTGGTACATTTGCTGCTGCATAACTAGAGAATGTACTTCAGTACATCTGTATTTGTTCCTTTCTCCTACATTCAATCATCTAGCCTTTCTAGTTGATTTAAAATCCCATGTGCTTATCACAAGGCAAATACACTGACAGCATGAACAGGCATGCGGAATATAGTTTGCTTAGTGCTGAGTGCAAGCAATGATGTGCTCTGGTTGTAAACTCAAAACAACGTTTGTTTTGACCCACCTCAGCTGACAAAGCCTCCTGAACTAAGAAAACCTGTAGAATGTTCCCCAGCTATCCAATCCACAAAAAACAGCTCCTATTTAAACAGTTCATATTTTCTCACACCAAGAGAAACCAAATGCATGTGGACAGCAGTACATTAGCAACGTAGAGAGCTGGTCAACGGAGATGCTCTGCATTACGTATCTGCCAAAATGCAAAGCTAATCCTGATTTTTCATTTCATTAGATCTAGAAGAAGGTACTACCTAACCTAAATAACTCAAAACATAATCCAAACGTCAAATATAGCTAGCCGCATCTGATTCTAGCACAAACCAACCACCCCGAAACTTTACTTCACTGACAGTCTGAGATTGAGTGTATTTTCCCTGATAAATCTTAATTACCATCAACAGACCAGAATATAGGCCGGACACAAAATAGCTGACCTCAACTAGTTGTCCATTAACACAGCATGAAATGACCGAAATTGGTTGTCAATTCAAGTCCTTTTATTGCATCACACTCAGATTGATATGTGCAGGACATGTTTGCCGGTGGTATTGACACCAGTCACACAGTCCTAGAATGGGTAATGGCAGAGCTACTAAGGCATCCTAGGGCTATGGAAGAACTGCAAAAGGAGGTGAGAGAAATTACCAGTAAGAAAACCCAAGTAGATGAAACTGACTTGGTCCAGATGAAGTACTTGAAAGCAGTGATCAAGGAGACTCTGAGGCTACATCCACCAGCACCCATGTTAGTGCCTCGACAATCAATCCAAGATGCTAAAATAGATGGCTATGAGATCCCTGCTGGCACTAGAGTAATCATCAATGCTTGGGCAGTCCACAGAGATCCGGCTTTTTGGAAGGAACCTGAGAAGTTTCAGCCAGAAAGATTCTTAGAATCTCCAATAGACTTCAGAGGGCAAGACTTCCAGTTTATTCCATTTGGATCAGGCAGGAGGATATGCCCAGGGATATCATTAGCCCTTGCAAATGACGAGATTGTATTAGCAAATCTCATGCATAAGTTTGATTGGACATTGCCAGATGGAGAAACACCAGAGCATTTGGACATGGCAGAAAGGATCGGAGTAACCATTCACAGAAAGACCCCTCTTCTTGCTGTAGCAAAATCCCATAACTTCAATCTAAAAGGTTCTGACTGAGTTTCAGTCTAAGAGATTACTAGAATGGGGGATTAATAAGCAAAAAAGCAACATAAAGTACAAACAGCAATTTGTAATAAATTACACAATAAAAGTTCTGTGTCTTGTTTATTCCTCTTTTTTCTGGGGGAGGGGGATGTTGGTGGCAATGCAGTAGAGAGAGGCATCCAAGGCAGCAGAAAGTTGTTACAGTGCAATAAAAGACAGGACAACATCCCCTTAGTGTCCTTTAATACATCTTGTGATTTCCTTTACTTAACAAAACAATAGTTATAGTTCTATCAGGAATAAATTGCAACAAGGGAAAGATGGAAGAATATTAGCTGACACGCTTGAGCCACAGAGTCCACTACCATTCCAATTTAGGCTACCTAAAGGCCAAAGCTCCTGTGTTTCCCATTGGTTGAGCTGTTGAGGGCAGCTTCAATGACTATGATAGAGAGCAATGTTTTATGTTTTAGCCAGATTTCCTAAAACCCTGCCTTTCACTTGACAATAGTGTCAACTAAACCAATCACAACAAGCCAAATTGTCAGAGATTCATCTTGAAACAAGATTAAATGGAGAAACTATCACCATTCTCTGATCAAAGTGGTAGTACAAAGGTGGGGAATAGCTGAGAAACCAAACAAAATCACATTTGCATGTGTCTAGCTCACTCCACATCATCTGTGTGGTTCGTAGAAATAAAACTATCAATATGTTGATTCTATGCTTCTGTCCACTTAGTTTGATGCAAAAGGGAGCCAAACAAAAGAAATTATATGCCGGGATTCTTGGATAGGGATAACAGAAACAGCTATTGAACTGAACTAAAAACTCAGTATTATTGCTCGCTTTTATCCTAGACTAGGTGTCTTGGCAGAGAAAGGAATCTCAATTGGTAGTAGTCCCAAGCGTAGAAACTTTCAGATCATGTGTTGCCAAGCATTATCCTCAATTCCTCATAACCAAGTTATATTACCAGATGTGCAAAGACATTGCAATAACATAAGGAACCAGAAAACATTTAAGTATAATCATGAAACTCATTGAAGACGTCCTTCAACAACAGACCTTTAGTCGTAATATACAATCATCTTGGGGTAGGAAGAGTCTCCAGAATTCCCACATGAGTTTTGATAAGGGCGGTTAACATATATTGCAAAGCACGCATAACATTCACGCCAATCCATCTCTTATCATTTTTCCTTTTTCCTTTTGTTGGGGTCCTGTTTGGGATCCAATAGATCAGAAAGAACTCCAATGCTCTCATCCCCTTCTCTTTTTATCCTCTCCGCTACCCCTTTCATGTCCTATTAGAGTACTAGAGTTATATTAGCAACACAAACTGAATCAAGATTAATAGACCCTGGAGTGCTTTATCCCTCTTCTTTCCATCTTGGCCCAGTACCCCCACTTCTTTTTTTTTCCCTTTTTTTTTGTTGTGTGTGTGTGGGGGGGGGGGGGGGTTGCATCAAGTATACCAAATTTCAGTATGGTATAGCCAAAGTATTCCTCCTGCTGGCTATTAATGATGTTGGGTATAAGCTAAGGGTTTCTGTTGGAGTTAACTTCTACCAATTTATCCCAACAGTCTGATTTTGGACCTTTTTTTTATTTTAAGAATTGGGGGTGTTCAACCACTACGTTATTGACCATGAGGGCCTCTAGTAACTAGAGCTGTATCTTAATCACTGACAAGATCTTATCAATGGAATTTCCTTCATGTACAAACAGAAAAGCAACACACAAGAATCAATGGAAAGGGAGTTGGTAAAGGGAAAAGGAAGAAGTCTTCCTAGCTCATGAAGGAATAACATCGTAATTGAACAGTACATAACACCAGGGGCATTTTAACTTGACTTCCTGATATTCGTATCAAACTTGATTTGTGCTCATTGCTTAAAACCCTGGGGGCTGTTTCGTGGAATTGAACAGTGAACTAAGGCCAGCTGAAAACAGTTCAAATCCAGCATTCAAGCTAGCATAACCTTCCCGCATGGTAGATGCAGCAACTAAACCTTCACATAAGAAGAGTTAATTATTTAAATATGAATTTTTGTAATCAGCTATTATAAATCAGCAAGTCAATGGCTGTGGTGGAAAACAGAAATGTCATGCATGCACACCTGGTAGGAACATAGGATAACCGAATCAAAGTAGTCAAATTCTCTTGTTATTTTATTGCAGATGTAACGGGAAAGAGGACATGCTTGATAAGACAAAAAGGGTACAGCAATCACCCCTCATATGCCAAGCTGTTACCAGCCATTCAACAGGCAGTCTCAATCACAGCTGAGTGATAGAGACCTATCACCACTAATGACCATTTATGCATCCATTCATCAGAAGCATGACTCTTTCTTCCATTGATTTTTCAATTTTAGTAAATTAAAAATCAAATCCTCTCACTACTCTAGCTTAACAAACTGTACCATTCTGTTGTCACTGGTGAGCAAAACAGCAGAACATAATGACAACACTGACAAAAAATAAGAATAAATATGATAAAGATAGAATCAAAATTCAACCCATTATTCATATAGTGACCTATCACCACTAATGACCATTTCTGCATCCATTCATCAGAAGTATGGCTCTTTCTTCCATTGAATTTTCAATATTTAGTATTTCACAATCAAATCCTTCCACTACTCAAGCTTAACAAAATGCACCATTCTGTTGTCACTGGTGAGCAAAACAGCAGAACATAAAGATAACATCGACAAAAAATAAGAATAAATACAATAAAGATAGAATCAAAATTCAATCCATTACCCATATAGAAATTAATTTTCCTTATAAACCCCTTAGGCACACTAGACTATTACATTATGGACAACCGAAAATGGAATGTCATACATGACACATCTCTTGTTCAGAACCAATCAAACAAAGCAGACAAAACAAAGGAATGCACTAATTTCCTATGGCTGTTTTGTGTGGGAATGATCATATATTCCGAGTCTTACGCCTAAATTGCAGATAGCCAGCATAAGGAGGACCTAGATTTTATATTGGATAATATGCACTGAAAGTAGATCTATTACATAGTTTATATAAGGAAGTGGAAAAATCAACAAAAATAAGCAGCTGAAACTGTCACCAACTTGTTATTAAATCAAGGATTAGTGTGTATTTAAGCAATGTCAATTGCCAATCAATTGCAGACTCTCTGATAGAAACAAGGTAAAAGAAGGAAGCAAAACAGGAAAGTCATGGAGGACAAAAGAGCAGCATATGAGCATGCTGGAGGAACACATGAATTTGCTATTTTCAGCCCTTTCTCCATAATCACATTATTGGTTTTCTTATTCCTCTTCTATAAATGGCTACGTCTCAGTGCAACCAAAAGAAAGAATCTACCCCCATCTCCTCCAAAGGTTCCGATTTTTGGAAATCTTCACCAACTAGGGAAATACCCCCACCTCAAACTTCAGTCACTCTCTCGACAATACGGTGAGTTTATGTTGCTTCACCTTGGTAGGAAGCCAACCCTTGTAGTATCATCAGCAAAAGCAGCACAACAAATCATGAAAACAAATGACATCACTTTCTCCAACAGGCCTCAGTCAAAAATTAGCAAGAGATTAATCTACAACAGGAAAAACATAACAGGGGCTCCTTATGGGGAGTATTGGAGGCAGATGAAAAGCATATGTGTGCTCCACCTTCTGTCCAACAAGAGGGTTCAGTCTTTTCGCAAGGCTAGGGAAGAAGAAGCTGCCCTAGTGATGGGAAAGATCAGACAGTCATCTCCTGCAGTAAATCTGAGCGAAATGTTTATGATGTTCACGAATGACATAATATGCAGGGTAGCCTTTGGGAGGAAATACAGTCGAGAGGAAAGTGGAGCAAAACTGTTGAAAGAGTTTGTGGAGCTGTTAGGTACCTTTTCAGTGGGGAACTTTATACCCTGGCTAGCTTGGATTGATCAAATTAGTGGATTGGATCCCAAGGTGAACAAGGTTGCTGAAGAGCTCGACCAGTTCCTAGAGGGGATAGTAACGGAACATACGGAAAGACTAAATAGGGAAGCAAATGGTGATGCTGATGAGAAGGGGAGGAGAATGAAGGATTTTGTGGACGTTTTACTTGAGCTTCAAATGGATCGCTCAGCTGGATTTCCCATTGACAGAGATAGCATCAAAGCCCTCATAGTGGTATGTCTTACTAACTCCGAACAAAATTGTTGGGGTAAGATATATTGACACCATAATTGATAGTTGAATGAATTCAATTCATATTTTTTTTTGCCTCAATCCATCCGAATCACAATAGGTTATTCATAAGTTCAAACAATTGATCAATGCATAAAGCTAAAAAATGGTTTATTTATTTAAAACTCATGCTTTCAAGTTGATTCACAAGCTTGGCTACCTTAGTTTCATTAAAACTTCGCCCTCCCCCCCCCCCCCCCTCCACCCCCAAAAGAAAAAAAGGGAACAAGGGGGGAAAAAAGGAAATGCCAAAACAACAACCTTCAGTTTTAGCAACAAGATCAATGAACAAGCATAATATCAACAAATTTACATGAAGTTGACCCAAATAACATGTATAGGTCACTGCGTTCCTCCACTATGTATATGGACCATTAGAGTTGTATGCTTTTCAAGGCATACGTAAGAGGGAAGTGATTGAGGAGATAGGGAGGCTAGCTAGATCTCTTTAGTAATTATTCGATAATCAATATTTGCCAATGTATCTTTAACACTAGAAACAAGTGTAAGACCAAAAAAAAAAAAAAAAAAAAAAATCCCAACCCTACATAGCATCTCTTTACTCAGCTTTCTAGCCGACCAAACGGGGCCATAGAAAAGGTTATAAAAAAAAAAGGGTACATTTTGCTCATAACTAATGACACTGTAACTCTCACGAAATTGTCCCAACAAAGGCTGATGGGTGATAACTAGTCTTCTAACTCGCTCCTCTTTCTCTCTTATGGACTCTTTTCAACAAGTCCAAACTCGAGAACAAAGCCGATGGAAAAGTCTTAAAAACGATATATTTCCCCATCCCAATCACTCCATGTCAGCATACCAAATAGCAGCATCCAAGAAGTCAGCCATTAAGAACTATTACATAGCAGTTAGAGATGAAAGAAAGTAGGCAAACAAAGCATATTGCAAAATGACCAACATTGAAGAAACATGACAATGTACACTAGGGCTGGAGTCCTCATTCCTAATCCTGGCATTATGAAATTATATATTGTGTTTACATTGCCAAATCTATGTACGACCTTGTACATATTGATTATTTAGTCGGACAAGGAAAAATTACAGAAAAAAATCCAATCTTTCAATTTCACCAAACAAAAATTTCAGTGGTAGGACTAGGATGGCACACATCCTAAGTGGTCAGTCAAGTATAGACAGACTTTTACTATAGGTAGCACATAGTGAGGTATTTTCTTTCATTCTCTAAAGCATTGAACTTCTTCTCAGCCAAATATCCAGATTCCAGTTTAGGAATTTGACATGCCATTAAGCACAAGTCAGATGAAGGAACAGAAATAACAGTCCTGTTAATAAAAAAGTTTAGCCAAGTAGTTTTTGCCAACATCTTATAACAACCATTTCCACTATTATGTTTTACTTTTATTTATTTATTTACTTTTTTGCATGAAGGAAATGTTTGCTGGTGGAACTGACACAACATATACTGTCCTGGAATGGGCAATGACAGAGCTTTTAAGGCACCCTTCAGTTATGAAAGAATTGCAGGAGGAAGTCAGGGGCATCACCAATGGCCAAGCAGATGTAACTGAAGATGATCTGGACAACATGAACTACTTGAAGGCAGTGATAAAGGAGACACTTCGGCTACATCCTCCAATTCCACTGCTGGTGCCTCGTGAGTCAATCCAAGATGTTGAAATACATGGCTTCAATATTGCTGCAGGCACGCAGGTCATGATAAATGCTTGGGCAATTCACCGAGATCCTTCTACTTGGGAAGACCCTGATGAGTTCCGACCAGAAAGGTTCCTGAATTCATCAATCGACTTTAAAGGGCAGCACTTCCAACTGATTCCATTTGGTTCAGGAAGAAGGGCTTGCCCGGGAAGTTCATTTGCCATAGCCAACAATGAGCTTATGCTAGCAAATCTCATGAACGAGTTTGATTGGTCATTGCCTAGAGGAGAGAAAGGTGAGACTTTGGATATGAGCCAACAAACAGGGCTCACCATACACAGAAAAGTTCCTCTTCTTGCTGTTGCAATTCCTCACTCTTGACAATCAACAATCCAAGTAGCCTTCACAGTTTCAGATATTTTTGTCAGAAATTGGAATACAAACAGAGAATAATGAACAGATTCTTTGGCATTTATTGTATAAGAAGATATAACAACTATAGTGTTGACTTGTTGGAAATTAACAACCGTATTCTCTTTTCAAGTCTAAGTTACAGCATAAACTCGATTGCACACAAAATCAAATCTGTAAAAAGCACAAAGTAGCTGGAGACTGCACTATGTGACCAAATGTCACAGCAAGAAGAAACACTGTGGCATGAAGGCAAAGCTTTCTAACTAGAATCAAAACACACTCATTGGAAAAACTCAAGGTGGGTTTAACTGGATATAGAGTTAACAGTAACAAAAACATATGTACAGGTTGAATAGACATGGCTGGGGGAAAATGACATAAAATTTTGGGCATGGAAAAATTCCTTATCTGTTTTTCGGTTCAGGCAATGCAGAAAAGGACAGTAAGATATATTGGAAGGAAGGAACTAACTAGACCTCTTCGCTAAGCTTTAACTGGTTTGTTAGGAGTTAGTCACAAGATTTTACATTTTTCTATTTTTCCTTCTCCTCTGTACAAAGGAGATGAGCACCTCAGTACAAGACACTTTTTCATTCTCTGAAGTCACAATACACATATATACATTCTGTTCCTCTTTCTCTTTCTCGCTTATTCATTCAAGATTCGCGAACCAAGATCAAAGGATTTGACATGGTACCAAAGTTAGGCATCACCTTCTGTTGATCTCTGGAAATCTGGTGATATTCAATCTTGTTTTTCATCTTTATGTTTTCTTAGTATTTTGTTCCTGTCTTCTTTCGGTTCAGGCGATGCAGAAATGGTACTGTGTCTTTTTATGCTCTGGTATTAGACTCCAAAATGTTCTAGATGTGCCATCTTTTCAGTTCAATCCAATTTCTGCTAGTAATTAGCCAAACAGCTTAGATATAATGTGACCTTCACCCCTGAAACTTGCTATGGTCAGGACCCTATGAAGACCAGACCTCTAGTCCTTGGTAAAGAACAAGGGGGATTATACTTGGTTAATAATTTCACTAAACAAACAGAGCAAATTCTTTCTGTTCAAGACAATAGCATAGCTCTCTTTTCCACAGCAGAAACTTGGCACTGCAGATTAGGACATCCATCAGCAGACTACATGGCAACCAGGCATTTCAAGTTTGTCCAGCAATTCTATTTGCAAGATATGCCCTCAAGCAAAGCAACACAAGTCTCCTTTTCCTTCTAGTTCTAGTAGACCCGTTAATAAATTTGAGCTTCTTCATGTAAACATTGGGGGACCTTTTAGAGTTCCAACTTATAATCGATATCATGCTTTTCTTACTTACCACATTGGATGATTGTACTAGAAGTACTTGGGTCTACTTGCTATCCGGTAAAAGTAATGCTTTTCTTATGCTTGAGAGTTTTATTTGTTTTGTTTCTAGTTAAGATGTCATGTAGCATAAATGAGGACCACCACATTCTAAATCATATCAGTGACTATAGACATGCAATAACCCCTTATCATGCATATCTTGATGATCACTACACAATCACTTCATTTTCAAAGAAGGCCAAGATAGAGTACATTTTACATAATCATTGTTGTCAAATAGACAACAGCCAACCTAAATGACAACCCATTCGAAAAAAAGGCCATCCACTCTGAAACTAGATTATCATAGACATTGACAGGAGTACTTTTCATTCCTCACCAGAAGTTCTTTCCATTCTCATGACGCTTTTTTTTCCTCTCTCCCTCTGTATTTTTTTATGAGTACGAAAGACAAAAGTTGAAGCTCAAACCTTGAACAAAGCCAAATTCAGCCATACCTATATTGTATAGTGCTATAAATTACCTCTACCCTAAATTAATAGTGCTCTAACTATAACCTGTTCCTAAAAATCCAAATTTGATAGGAAATATGTCACACCCAACTTGATCACTCGAAGTCCAATCCAAATAAACCACCAAAATCAACATGGCACACAACAAACCCATTGGACCGTGAATGAGGCACAACTTTCAAATATATTGAAAACTTGCCTCGATCAACATCAATAAACAAATTTTGCTTGAACCACCAAACAAAATTTTCAAATTGAAAAAGAACAGGAGTCACAA
The DNA here is from genome assembly GCA_029582165.1 of Portulaca oleracea. NCBI lineage: Eukaryota > Viridiplantae > Streptophyta > Magnoliopsida > Caryophyllales > Portulacaceae > Portulaca > Portulaca oleracea. The sequence continues at coordinate 14,702,042 of CM055870.1, forward strand.
TTAGTAACACAATCGTCCAACTAACTGAAGAAAAGCTTTTGACACAAATTTGTTCACATCGAATAATTCAACACTTTCGTCATTCATTAATAACTTAACTAATCGTAACATACTAATAAACAATGAAGTGCACCTTCGCTTCGGATGAAGGAACCCTAGGAGAGAGAAGAAAAAGAAATTCCCAAATAGCAATTTTGCCGCGGAAATGCTCTTGCAGCACTTTTAGACCCTGTTCTTTTCGGGGCACCAAAGGTTGAAATAAGGTGAGGTAAGAGTAGGTAAATTAATTTTTTTTTTTGACCATATGTGGATGTGTTTGGTTAATAAAAAATTTCATGGAAATTATCAAATTTCTTGTTTTTAGTTATTTTTTTCATGTTTGAATGTAGGTTGATTATAAGAAAAATTTCACAATAGGACCACATTTTTCTAGGGATAATTTTCTTAATGGGAAACTTCCCATGAAAACATTTCAGTGACATTCCTACCACTAGCGCTGGCAAAATTTTGTCCGACCCGAATTACCCGAATTGTCCGACCCGGAAAAAACTGGGTTTAGTCATCAAATTTTTGTCCGAATTTTAAATTCGGACAATTCGGTCATGTCCGATTCTAAAATCGGGTCGGGTTCGGGTTTGGGGAAAGAAATTCGGGCGTCCGAATTTTGTGTCAAATTCGGGTTCGGACGCATTCGGACAGTGTCCGAATACTAAAATTCGGACAAAATATTGCAATTATGTATATATTTAGTGTAAATTCGGACAATTCGGGTTCAGGTTCAGACACTACAAAACGTCCGAATTTGAAATTCGGACAGGGTTTGAGTTTGGGTTTGGGGATTTTGTCCGAATGTCCAAATTGTCCGAACCCGGTTTGACCCGAACCCAATTTTTTGCCACCGCTACCCACCACAAGCTTCCTAAAAAATGGGGCCAAATATCATCCCTTTGTTCGTACAAACCTAGAACTGTTGCCCGGACAATAGTTCATTTGAACTATATAAATAGATATGAATCCAGAATGTATAAAATTCTGAAAGTTCTGTCATAGTTGATTTTTTTTTTCAATTATGCTATTTGAGTTTCGTTACTATTAATTTATTAAAAATAAATCATATCCATTAAAAATATTATTGTCTGCTTAAATACCATTAACTGTTGAAACAAGATACTTTTTTCTTATGGAAATTAAAACAAGATACTTCTATCAATATACTTTAGTTTTGATTTTTATAGTAGAATTAATGGTACTTATACTTATCAACTATACTAGTTGAAAAAGAAAAATTAATTATAATAAAATCTCATTAAAATATTAAATTTTGTAAAAGTTTATATTAACTTATAGTAACAAGTCCTTTCATCAATATATATTGATTTGGTTTTTTTATAGACATATTTTAGAGTAAATATACATTTCAACTATAATAAAATCTACTCTGTATACCATTTACGGCCTATAAAATTGAATAGTAAATGATAAAAGCGATAAATGTTACATTTTGGCAAGTTTTGATAAATTTTTCGTAAATTTAGGTAACTTTTCGTATTAGGTAAGTTTTTGAAAAAATGTTATGATCTAATATAATGTTAAATATAAGTGAATTATATTTCAGAACCTAAAACAATGAATAAAATTTACAGAAATTCAATCTATTTATTTATTTATTATTTATTATTTTTATATATTTTATTTTCCATTTTTTTATTTTTGTTTTTTATTTTTACTTTATTTCTTTTTTAGAATTGATTTATTAAATTTTTAATTTCTAATTTTTTTTACATTTAAATTTTTTTAAAAAATTATTTTTTAATATTTTTTGACTTTTTAATTTTAATTTTAAGAATGTACTTTCTAAGTTTTTTATTTTAGAAAAAATATAAATTAAAATATAAAATTTAAAAGTTAAAAAATAAAAAATATTAATATTAATGAATATATAAAAAGTTTGAATGTAAATATTTTTCAAACCGACAGTGGTTTTCGGTTTCCAAATTTTCTTTTTTGGTTTTTTTTTGTAATTTAAATTTTTAAATGTTAATTTTTCATATTTTTAGAAAAATTATTCCCAAATGAATGTGTTATAAATAACCATCATTTGATCAAATTTTTATAATTTTTATAACTTTTTGATAATTTTTGATAACTTTTGATTTTTTTTTAAAATTCATTACTTAAAAGTTTACAAAGCGAAGCTTAAACCCACCGAAAGTAAGATTAGAGCCTAACAAAATGGAAGAGCATCATATTAATTATTAGATACTTATAAACGTTGTAGATGATAATCAACAAACCCAAATTGCATATCCCAAACTAAGGTCAGAATCAAACTTGTGTGTAAAATTTATAGCCATATAAGGTAAAAAGCAGTTTCATAAAAGTTAAATTTTGATAATTATTAGTAATTTTTGATAATTTTTGGTAATTTTTGATAACTTTTGACAAATTTATGATAATATATTAAAATTATTTATTTATTTATTTTTTTACTTTAATAAATTTTAGTAAATTTATTCAAAAATTGATAAATTTAGGTAAATTAAATTTACCCTGCAATTTGACAGTCCCAAGCGGTTTGCAAGGCGTCTACAACCAAGGCAATCACCATCTATGGCAAAGTGGCGACTCCAAGACTGATTAAACTCAACCAGCTAATCACATTGAGCATCAGCCAAGTGAAAGAAGGATTAGTCTTGATCACACTCATGACGATGTTCTTGTCGAACTTGCAATTTCTTAGAACAACAATGTGTTTCTTCATCCAGCTGGACTTACTAAATCACATACTTTTAGTTGCTCAGGTGGTTTACTGTAAGGAATGTTGGGTTAATGCCCCAAAATTTCTTGACTCATTATTTGGCAAGTCTGCTAAATATGTTTGAACTCCAAGTTATTGGTTACTATTAGGAAATTATTTTATTTCCTAATTATATTTAGGTCAATTTCCTAACTGTAACAGCATTCTAAAACCTAATTGTATTTGGAGTGGAAATCTCGTCAGATCTATAGGATGTTTAACCCTATAAATAAAGGTCTTTATTCACCTTGTGATTAGTGGCAGACGTGGTTAATGTGAGAGCCTTCAAAACTCCCCGTGAGGAAGGTATGGTGTTATTTTCACATCTTCACCCTACTCATCCCTAGGTTGCGAGAGTGAATGAAAGATTATATTTTACCTCTTGTAATATCTCCTTTTCTACTAGTGGATACTTATTGTTGCCCGTGGCTTTTTCGCGATTTGGGTTTCCACGTAAAAATATTGTCTCACCCATGTATCTTTGTTTCTTGTCTCTCTATTATTATCCTCAATTCCATAATCATCCTATCTTTCCTTCCGTTGTATATATTGCTCTATTTTACACCTTAACATGGCAACATATCTGAATCCGATCCTAACAACGAATCAATAGTTGATACTCTATCGGTCACTGCGTATCGGTCGCCCGTTTCGATACGAGCAATCGATACGTATCAGTCGCTATAAGCGTTTCACGTTGTAGTGACAGCTAAGTATCATGTACACTCTCCAATCCTTATCCTACAAGATTATAAACCCCCAATGACAACCTCTTACGCATGGAAATGCCTCTGCATATCAATCAACTTAATCAGGGACAACTTACGATGGCAGATTGGCGATGGTCGCTCTATTCGGATAGGTGATCCAAGATGGTTGGGGAATTCAATTGCACTTAATCGAGGAAGTAGTGAAACGATCTTACAGAAAAAGGTTGTGGAGTAAGTAAATCTGACAATAAATGTTATGGGCTGGAATTGGTCTCTTATTTATGATAATTTTACGAGATAGACACCAAAACATATTCTTTTTCTTTTTGTTTCAACCAGGAGACAAGCTGTTACGTTATGTTGGAATCAGCAGTCAACAAGTTAGTATACAATTAAATCAGGATATGCAGTCCTGATAGAAAAAAGAGGAATGGTTACCGCAAACTTATTTGAGAATCAGAGGAAATTATGACGTTGACTCTGGCACAGTGAATTGCCTCCAAAATGGAAAATGTTTCTTTGGAAGTGTATCAACCAAGCTCTGTCATTGGGTATTAAGAGACAGGAATGGGGACTTACAGCTAGTAATACATGCTGGCATGATCCAGAGTTGGAAACCTTCCAGCACCTATTTAGAAATTGTAGTATTGCTTGACATTTTTGGCAAGTCGGCCCTTTGGATATTATGGATGTCGGAACGGATCTAGCCTCGAGAACTTGGCTGAAGGATTGGCTGAGGTATTTGATGATTACTAATAAGGATAGAAGCACAAGGTTGATTACTTTCACTGCAGTACTATGGGCAATATGGAGAAGTAGGAATATGGCCAAGATAGGAAATCTTGTTCTGGATCAAACCGTGCTTAGAGACAACTTGCAACTTGCTATTCGACAAGCTTACCGATGAAGATGACATTATGGAAAAACGGTAATGAGAAACCCAGTGAACTGCCAGGGCAGGTCACTTACAAGGAGTGGGAACCAGCTAGAGTGGTCGGAGAGTACATAGTAGATGGGGCATGGCGAACAATTGATCATAAAGGCGCAGTGGCATAATTGAAAGTATCTCGCTCTCCTACCCGGAAATAGCTTATGGAGGCATATGTACATGAGCTTGCTCAGCAGTTTAAATGGAACTCCAGGCTATATATCTAGCTCTACAAGATGTTGTTCTTAAGAATCTCTCATGTGTTGCTATAGCTACAGATTCAGAACTAGCGGTGCGATTTTTAAAGAACCCTACGCAAAGTTGGGTCACCAGTTTTTCGTTAGCCTGAAATGTTAAGCAGTTATGGGACAGGTATAGAGGAGTTTAGATAAGGAAATGATCTCATGAGTTTGTTTAACGAGCGCATTCTCCTGTGAAAAGACTGTTAAAAATTGGTCTATAAGTTTTTGCTTTCGTTAATAGATGGACAGTTCTGGCAAAAAAAAAAATGGCTTAGAAAACTTATTTTAAATTGGAGTGGGTTCTACATACTGACATACATGGTGGACTTTTACTTTGAAAAATTATTCACACTGTCAAATTTATAAGCCGAGATAAACTAAAAATGACGCAATGATATTTAACAAAAGCAGCTTTAACAATTATTCTCACGAAATTGAAAAACATTAGGGCAAATTGAACATACGGTCTTGTTCAAAACACTTTTTAAATTAAGCTCACCTTCGTTATAATTTCCGGAAAAAAAGCAACAAATTAATCTCACGAAATTGGAAAAGATTAGGGCAAATTGAACGTAAGGTCTCATACAAAATATTTTTAAGTTTAAGCTCACCTTTTTAATTTCGACGGTGACAAGTTTATATTTGATGAGATTGATCATAACTTTCAAGGGTTTCCCTACTAGTACATACGGGTGCTCTAACATACATCATTGACACAACTTGTATGATTAAAAAGGCGACAAAACATACAAATCTCGAAACATATCATATGATTATAATACTAATGGATAAATTTATGTTACAATACACGAAGATCACAGTGGCCTTAATTTAAAAAATATTTTGAACGACTCATTCAACTCAATTTTCCCAATATATTACCATTTGCTTTTAGGAGAGGGGCTTATACATGAAAATGACATGAGTCATAAAAATCTCACAGCAGAGAACAAACAAAGAGAAGGGCAGCAAGTCATGGATTCAGGGCCCCAGCCACCCACTTGCACATCTAGCCAACACAAATCTTTGTCTGCACTGGACCAACTTCAACAAAATTGCGCCAGGACATGGACTGTTCTTGTCTGTGACGGAGCGACTGTAATTTTCTAACATTATCACTCCGCCGATATTTCACACAATACCTCAGAACCTGGAATGTCGAAATGAGTGCAGAAGTTTTGAAAAAACCGACTTAGGGTACCTCATCTTTTGTGGAAATCATTCAAAGAGGCAATAGGCTTGGCATAAATCAAACCAACAAGCAAAAGGAGAAGTGAGGGAACATTGTACCTTCCACTGACAAAGGCATCACAAATGGAAGGTTTGTTCCCTTGCTTGGCCTGTGCTTTCCTCCTCATAGTTGCACTGCTCAAAACAAGTAAACTCCTCCAAAATCGAACAAGAACTAAAGGGAATCTCCCACCGAGCCCCCCAAAGCTTCCCATAATCGGGAACCTCCATCAACTAGGCAAAGAGCCCCATATCTCACTCAGCAAGTTGGCTCAGAAACTAGGACCGATAATGTTCTTGCAGCTGGGAGAGGTTCCAACCGTAGTAGTTTCGTCAGCTGAAATGGCAAAACAAGTTATGAAGACCCATGACCTCGAATTTTGCAGCCGGCCTCAGTTGTACTCTGCTAAATGGCTCTTTTATAACTGCACCAACATTGTCTTTTCCCCTTATGGTGCTTACTGGAGGCATGTGAGGAAGATTTGCATACTTGAACTGCTAAGCACGAAAAGGGTCCAATCGTACAGCTTCATAAGACACCAAGAGGTTGCCCGTTTAGTTGGAAGAATAACAGATGCTCGTTCCAAGCCGATCAATCTTACAAAGCTGATAGGACTATATGCAAATGATGTCCTCTGTCGGGTTGTTCTGGGAAGGAGCTTCTCTGAGGGAGGTGAGTATGACCGGCATGGCTTCCAAAGTATGCTCCAGGAGTACCAGGAGTTGCTAGGGGGATTTAGCATCGGAGATTTTTTCCCTTCCAAGGAATTTATACACTCACTCACAGGCCATAAACAGAGGCTTCAGAGTACATTTAAACGCTTCGACAACTTTTTTGACCAGGTGGTTCAAGAACACCTGGATCCTGAAAGGAAGGAACATGAGGCAGAGAAAGATCTCCTCGATGTTCTACTTGAAATACAGAGAGCTGGGGATAGTGAAATGCCACTTTCTCTTGATAATGTCAAGGCTATTCTTCTGGTAAGATGTTCCAAACTTCCTGCACTTCTATTACCCACTGTTGGTGTTTGATATGTCATATGTACTCCAAAGTCCAACACAGAAATGCTTGACATTCAAAATAAAAGGAAAAAAAACAAAGGATATATTAAGAGGAAAATACGAGTCCAACACCTGTGTGAAGACATATAGGCCCCATTTGGCAAACAATTGTTTGTCATTGGCTTGGTTGTTTGAATTGACTGTTCGGAAAAAGTGTTTGGTAACGTTAGGTGTTGCTGAAAACGATAATTGGTAAAATGCCATTTATACCCTTTGTCAATACTTCAACATAATTTCTATCGATTCTTTATTTATGGCATTTCACGCGATTTTGGTGAGGTCTTGGGGTGAAATATTCATTTCCGGAATAGACTCTTTCCAATAGGCTGCACTTTTCAGCCTAATAATAATTGGTTGTTAGGGTCTAAACAGCCATTTGAATATGCTATTTACCAAACACCCCCATAGCCAAGTTCAAGTTAATGGTTGTGCCAAAATGTACACAAGTGATTGCTAACTAATACTTTCATGTCAAGGACATGTTTGCTGCAGGGACAGATACAAGTTTCATAGTTCTTGATTGGGGAATGACAGAGCTCATCATGAACCCAAAAGTAATGAAGAAAGCTCAAGCAGAAATAAGAAGAGTAGTAGGCGAGAGACAACTTGTAACAGAAAATGACTTACCTCAGTTGGAGTACCTTAAGGCTGTTATCAAAGAAATCTTCCGGCTGCATCCCCCTGTACCAGTACTTGTACCAAGAGAGTCCATACAAGACGTTGTCATTGAAGGCTACAATATTCCTGCAAAAACACGGGTTTTTGTTAATGTCTGGGCTATAGGAAGAGACCCTGAGTCCTGGAAAGATCCAGAAGTTTTTGATCCCAAAAGGTTTGTGGGCAGCACAATTGACTTCAAGGGTCAGGATTTCGAGTTGTTACCTTTCGGGGCTGGAAGAAGAGGGTGTCCAGGAATCACTTTTGGAGCAGTGACTGTGGAGCTTGCTCTTGCCCAACTTCTCCATAGCTTTGACTGGGAGCTCCCACCAGGGATTGAAGCCAAAGATTTGGATCTGATGGAAGCTTTTGGCATATCCATGCCCAAGACATCTGATCTTGTTCTAGTTGCAAAACCATGTTTCGCCTGAATATGTCAAACTTATTTTCTGTATTTCCTATTTTAATACTTCTGGGAATTAAAATAAAACAATCATCCGTTTTTGGCGGGTATTTCACAAGTTCTCCAATACGCCATGTAAAGCGCAAAATAAAATCTTGATTTTCCTAGGCCCTGTTGAGGTGGCGGCCCATGTTACCCAATGTTCTCGACATCTAGATGATGCCATATCGTCTACTGTAGCATCCTAGGGGATTCGTCTTTTATCATCAGCCATACAAGTCAGAGATATCTCATGATAGACGTTGGGACAATGATGAATGAGAAGATTCTACATTAAACATTTCTATTTCCATCAAAACTTGAGAAAGAGAAGTCACATACATCAACATTGACAGAATCTCATTATCTGAACCCAGTATCCTACATTCAATGCTACAAAACTTCTGTAGGCCAACGACAATCACACATTACATGCAATGGGAGAGCTCAAAGTGGCATATAAACATTTCCTAGGCATGAAGTGAATGACTTCAGAAGCAGAGACATTCAGTGAGATCTTATCTCCTGTAGATAACGAACCACTTGCTGACCAGCAATAAACAACGCATCTGCGGCAAGGACTACTCCGACCTACAATGATGAGTAATAGGTTATGAATAAAACCATAAAGAATTACAGAGTGACGTTGAAAAGTAACGACCTTACCAGACGTGCAGTGAAAACCAATCGATATTGCCAACCTTCTCTTGCCGCGGCAGCTCTTTGCTGATCTGTCCAGCTGATGGAGAACATATATTTGAAATCAAGAATGAATGAGCTAAAACATCTTTTTCCTTTTTTTTTTCTTTTTGTTGGGGGGGGGGGGGGGGGTTTGTCAAAAGCTGTTATTACAACACTGATGGACCATTTTAGGACGAAAAGAATACTGACCCAAGGAACTCAGATAGACCACCAATACCGGCAAGCTTAAATGGTTGTGGACCTTCCCTTGGGAGATCCTGCGCACAGCAACATCATTCTCCAAAGAGTTAATTTTCGTTCTGAAACAAACGAAAACAAAACAAAAAATGACTAAATATCTATACTAAAGGCATACCTCTTCTTCAGCAGCTTCAAGCCCCCCTTGAACCCAGAACAGATTTTTGTAGCCTGCATTATACAGCAACTCACAAGCAGCCAAAGACCTGTGATGCAATGCATAAATGGTAAGAAAAAGTAAAATGAAAACACTGGCATTAGTTACCAAATAGAGCTCATTCTGTCTAGTAACCAACTCATTCAAAACCTTCACGTTAGTATACGAGTCCTTGACTTAAAACGTCACCTCTGATTCTTAAAATATCCCCAACTGCTCTACATTGGAACACAGGCTTTTCATGCAAGTCTTGAACCTTTTTTTTTTTTTTTGGGTGGGGGGGGGGGGTGTTAGATAGGAATCCAAGTCTTGAACATTAGATTTCATAGTCCTATTCCTTTAATTTAGTACTTCGTGAACCAAATAAACACCACAAAGTTAATCTGACGAGCAGCGACCCAGTTGTCTAATAAATACAGACAACAGGAGCTGGCCGCTCCGGATTATTTAACAGACCAATGATCCTTGCTAGTGACTCAATCCACATTTTACTAACAAATCTTTACTTTGTTTATGTTTATATGTTTCCACTTTGGTCTTTATCCATCTAATACTCACACCAATCCTGTTGTCCCTCCGGTATTTTTTTTTTTTTAAAAAAAAAAAACTATCCTCATTTGTTGCTTCTTTTCATCAGACGCTTGGGTGATTCTGAAGGGATCATCATTGAACTGAATTTTTGCAATGTAAACAGGTTTATATGAGTCAGAAACACTCCAAGTTTTCATAAACTCCAATAAACCAACCCACCATATTGGATAACAATATGAAATGGATTCTCGAGGAAAAGAGAACTAGAGAAGGCACAAGAATGTGATGTATGATGCAACAAGCCCACTGTGAAAATTGTATGGTTGCTATAGGGACACCCATTAATATTGCTGACGAAGTAAGAATATCAACCAAAAGAAAGTTTTCATGTGGAAAATTCACAAAAATCAAAGTCTTTGCTCATCTATTCTCTAATTTGAAGCAATCAGAAACTAAATGAATCACCTCAATCCCTTCTGGCACGCAACTATAATGTCTGTATCTTTTGGGAATTTCTCCTCAACTTTCTTCAAGAACTCACTGCAATAGATAAGGAGAACAATGAATATCATCAAAGGCTCCCAGTTTTACGAAAGGCAGGCAAGGATAAAGGTGAGAGGCGAGCTTGGCTAGCACATTACTTGTTAAAGGACAGTGTAGGCACACCACTCCACCATCCTCCTGGAAAATACAAAAGATTTTGAGAGAGAAGGCAACTTAGTTGAAATATTAGAAGTTCATAAATTCCTCACACACACAAACACACTAAAATGAAGGTAGGCATCCAGAATACCCATCACAAAATTTGTAGCCTTCTTTGAAAGTACTCCAACATCTGGTCTATTATCAACATCAAAGATAGGTATCCATGTTGAACCCTTAACCCATGCCTGCAGTATCAAAAGACAAAAACCAGTATCACAGATGAGATAACATCAGAGCATAAATATGCAAGTCGTTGGTTTCTTTCAAGTGGAGGATATAGACAGCAAAGTTCTCAGGGATCCCAGGGAGCTAATGAGCAATGGACACGAGATGAAATAAAGGGGAACAGTCTAAATGACTAGTTAAGTTGTGGTGAACTAAGAAAAGGACTTATATTTAGCCGTACAGTAGGTTTTGCCTTCTGAAAAAATCACAAACTCCAGGGAAAGGGAGATTTAAATATTTCAATCGTGATCACACACTTGCATTTGCCAGAAAGAGGGGAGGGGAACATCACATGTGCATATCCTCAGGCAGATCAGGAGAGGGAAAAGATTTTAAAATCACCTTCTTATACTCTGATTCATGACGAACATCAAGCAGAGTCTTCCCAGAAAGTCTGATTGCATAGCCCGCCTCTCTTGGTGTCAAAGGTTTAACCTTTCCCTCCCGCACCTATCCAAAAGAGGTTGAAAGCCTGAGGCACAAAATATGGAATTCTCACACTTGCAGCAACAACCTTCTACCTCAAGTTAATTCAGAAAGGGAAAAAGAGATTTCTAAGTCGAAAAACTTTTATGCACTTATGATTGCATGATCATATTTTAGGACAAAGTTTAGCCTCCATTTCAAAGCCATTGATAGGCTAATGCCCCACTAGACTACTCTAATTAACCAACCCTCTCAAAGTGCAACCTAGGTGTGGCATTAGACCTATCGAATGATTGAACTATAGAACAGTTACTTCCCTTCCAGACCGAAGACTTGAAAGGCATTTCACAGCCACTAGCTTCAGAACAGAAGAAAACATGGACCGTCCCATTGACGCAGTTTGTCCTTGTCCATGATGGTACAAAAGTACACAACTTCTACCCAATACACAAATTCTATCTGTAAGGAAAGTGAAGAGTATCTGAGTATGCCAGTATAGTAGACTACTACAAAACCCATATGATTCTCTATATTATTAGAACCCAAAGAATGTCAATACAGCAAACCTATTTCTGCCCATGCCCCGTTCATTAGTATCAAAGGGGCGGTAGAACCAATTAAACCTTTTTTTAAAAATTTTGTTCAACCTGTACAAGCAACTAGCTAATGCAAGAGAACCAGGATGAACCAAATTCACCCATAGTCTGAAAATTGTCCTCGATAGCATCCTCATTAGTTCTCCAGTAACACAAATCACATAATTTTGGTGACATAATGGACATACCATAGACCAACATCTGGCCAAGTTCTAAAAAATCCATTGCCCTGCAATCACATTGATAGGTTGTAGTTCCAAACATCTAAACATAACCCACACAAAGCTGCTAATTACCCGTCCAATTTTGCACCTCATAATGTGATAATGAAGAGCATAGAATAGATAAACTATGACAATGACTATACACTAAAGTTCTGATCAGAACAGATTCAGCATATAACATAGTTTTACCAAAATTGAGAAATTCAAGTGGAAAGCAAAGCTTTAAGCATATCATGAACAAGAAAATTTACCAAAGCTTCCCATCGTTTTCTTGCTGCAGCCATATCTTTCATTTGCTTCAACTCATATTCTTCTTCGACTACTTGCATTCTGGGAACTTTCCTATCCTGGGGACCAAAAATGAGAGCACAATACAAACCAATTCATAAGATGGTCAAAATGAAGCACAATATAAAAGCATCAGAAACATAAGCTAATCAAATTAGCACTGACAAGAGGTTTACGATGTGGGGTGAGTCGCCCATATGACAGGTCTCCGAATTTGAAGGTGTAGTGCACCCCTGAATGGTTTTTACTGCCTTTACAATTGGATTTTGAAGGGGAAATTCTGGGGGAGGAGAGAGACGGAATCGCAAGGGCCTCCATTGTTGCCTTTGTTGGTCACCTCTTGCAGTATCGAATTATCCTGTAACTGGAAGACTGGCAGGGCGGGTAGTGGGAGGGGATTATTATTATTATTATTACTGTCTCCACCTACACCTACACCTACGGAGCGAACTCAATTAGTTATTTTTGAAATTTTATAAAAGTCATGGATAAACCAAATGAAATATTAATAAAATTGTTACATGGAAAACATTATGATAAATTGTTCCGACAAAACATGTAATTCAGCAATAGAAAGTTTCCTAAAATGTGAATGAACGTCGATCATAGCGAGTTGCATGATACATCATCCTTCGTTACGTTGACCTGGAATTTTAAATTATCGTATAAGTAGTAGTAAATTTTATGAAACAAACTATAATTGAGTAGTTAAATACAGTGAATGCAATCAAAGTAGACTTAAACTGGTTTTTAAATCTATATAATAATGACATGTGACTTACCTTAAAGATGATAACTAGAGAGTATGAAGTGTGAATGGTAATCAATTATGTCAAATATGATAATGTAAACTGAATCTGCAAAATTCAAAGTTTTTGAATACGTCAACAACAATGAATGCAATCGAAGAAGACCTAAATAGGTCTGAAAATCTATATAAGACGTGTGACTTGCCTAATCGAAGATAACTTGAGTGTATGAACTGCGAATGGTACTCAATTAAGGCGAATATGTTGAAGTGCGGCAATTATGATGTTGATTGCTCGGAATAATAGATGAAAAGAGTTTAATCCCTAACAGGATTTATATGTTTTCAAAAAGTTATGAATGTAATTGACCTAGCTGATTCCGTTGGTAATGGAAGAGTTGTAAACTTAGTCGGAGTCCAAAGCAGTCAGGGATTAGTTATGTTGGTTATGGAAGAATTGTAAACTTAGTCGGAGTCCAAAGCAGTCAGGGATTAGTGATATTTTTTAATTTTAAAATAAAATACGGATTGTAAATAGAAAAAATAAAATAAAATTTTCTACGTTGTGATTGGCCAATTCCCTTACAGTCACTCCCGTGGCTCTATTTCAAGGGACCCACAATGATTTATGTCATAATATATAGAAGATTATTATTATTATTATTATTATTAATATAGGCAACACCAAAATAATTACTGTTATTTGCACCAAAATAATTTAATTCAAAGTCCAAAGCAGTCAAGGATTAGTAATACTTTCTGGTTTTTAAATTTTAAAATAAAATTCGGATTGAGAATAAAAAAATTGAAAATAGAAAAAATATAATTTTCTACGTTGTGATTGACCAATTCCCCTACAATCACTCACGTGGCTCTATTTCATGAGACCAACAATGATTTCAATTATAATATATAGAATATAGATTATTATTATTATTATTATTATTATAATTACTGTTATTTGCACCAAAATAATTTAATTCAGAGTCCAAAGCAGTTAGTGATACTTTCTGGTTTTTTTAATTTAAAATAAAATAAGGATTGAGAATAAAATAAAATTGAAAATAGAAAAAAAAAATTTCTACGTTGTGATTGGCCAATTTCCCTACAGTACTCCCGTGGCTCTATTTTGCGGGACCCACAATGATTTCTATTATAATATATATAGATATGAAACAGTTGGAAACATTATCAAAGTTCAAAGCCGTATGGGATTTGTAATAGTTTTTTTTTAATTCTAAAATAAAATTATATTTAAAACAGTTATGGAACAACTGTAATTGGTGTCAGAGTCCCAAGCAGCTTAGGTTTATAATAAAATCCGGTTGAAAATAAAATAAAAAATTATTAAAAATTAAGTCCTTTTTTTTCTTAATTGTGATTGGTTGAGACTCCTTGAAACGCTCCCGTTGCAGTATTTGCTGGGTCCCACATAGATTGTCATGATAAGTATATAGATTATTATTATTATTATTATTATTGTTATTATTATTATTATTATTATTATTATTATTATCTATTAATAATATTAAAACAAGTCTTTCGAAGAAAAATCCAAAGCTAATCTAATGAATTTGGGAGGTTCGGTTTTTGCAAACCAAACTCTAAACCTATTATTATTATTATTATTATTATTATTAATAAAAGGCAATCCAGTACATAAAGCGTGGTTGCAAGTGGGGATCCCAGGAGGGTGTCATTATATGAGAAACTCGCTAAGCAAGTGAACTTGTTGATTATCATTCGAAAAATCACATATATCATCACGGACCAATACCAAGCAAACCTCAAGTCCCTCTTCCAACGAAATTTGTTCACACAAATCATGGGGTTGAAAGTGAGTCAAAGAGCATGCTGCTGTATTACCGGCTCGAAACATGACTCCAAGTAATATAAGAAAAAGAACTCAACATTTTAAGAATTTCTCTGATAATAAGTCTCATGGCATTGCATCTACTAAAATTGCTCCGGAGCTTATTGATGATCGAGAGACAATTTCCCTCAACTATGACAAACTTGAGTTTCGAGTCCCACACTACTTGTAGGCTGAAAAAGGTAGGCCTTTGCCTCTAAAATATCTACCGATATGCAGCCCCTCGACATTGCTTCAAACCGGCTTCTTCCCCGATATTCCAACTTGGTAGCGTCGAAATTCAGTTTTCTCACGTGGTGCGGTGGTGGAGACAATGAGGTTGCAAGTCTCACAGATGGAGTATGTCTCATGGACTGAACCACCTGATTGTCCTTTAACAGTTGTTGGGTAGTATTAAGAGATGCATAACCCGAGGGTTGAATCCCTTTGAACAACAACTTATTCTTGGAGTTCCAAGATTGTCATGCTATCATGACATATTGACATCGTTGATCATCATTCAATTCAGTTCTAAGAATGCTTTTTGGAAGTAGCCTAGGGGTTTTGGATACAGTAGAGCCCAAATAGCTTCATCAAAATTACTCATTTCCCAAAGAGCAGCCGAAGGAGGGCAGTGGAAAATGCTATGGAGATTAGTTTTCGAGGGATAGCCGCAAATTTTGCACGAGACTTCAAATGCTTTTATGTAATTACTAATGGCTCCTACTGAAGGTAAGATCTCTTTGTAGAGACGCCAGCCGAACAGATTAGTGTGGGGTGGAATTTGGAGGTTCCACAACTTGTTCTAGAAATCATTATTTGACATACCTATAACCTACTTGAAGATAAATTGCTGCAGCATTTTGAATTCATCAGCGCATGGTAGCTAACCCATATACTGTACTCTCCATCTTGTGCTATGCGAGGTCAAAGTGTCTTTCGACCAAGTTCTACACAAGGAATTATTTGTAATAGCTTCCATGTCCCCTAGAAAGGAAAACACTTTTCAGCTTTTGTAGGTCCCAACCTCCTTGATTCATGTCTATCAACTCATTCATAGAGGAAACCTGATGGAAATCTATCGCTTGGGTGTAGACCTTAAGGATGGCTTTCTAGGAATCTCTTTTCCATTCCAGATATTAATCTTAGCCCCATTCCCAATAACCCACATCAGCCTCGCTTCAATAACTCTCGACAAGATAAGGGCAAAGAGGATGGGGGTAAGAAGCCAATCATATATAGTGAGTGGTAAGGGTAGTCCCGGAAAAGGGAATAAAGGAAAGTGCAAGTTGGAATTTTACAAGGATGAGAAGTTTCCTCTCACAAGAAACCCTTTTGGTGCCTTGACACTTGTTGGGCTTTTAAGGAGAGAATTAATAGATTCCCCCATGGAAACGAAGCAAATGGACACTTCTCCCTATTTCTACCCTGCAGTTAAATCGCCACTGTGCGGACGCCAGTGCTGCCCAACCTAGTGTCATGCAAAGTTTCTCAGACACTGTTTAGTCAATGAAAGTAAACAGAGAGTTAGATTTGGCAACTGACTCTGCCATGATTGAGGATTTAAAGCTATATGAGGATGGATTATTTAAAGCAAGCATAACTCCTAAACCAACCACATCAAGCATTGAACCCACTGACCTTCTATCTTCTTTTACTAGCCCTCGGTCTTCGACAACCCAAGCGCAACCTCCCTCCCAGGATATGTTGCTTAATGGCGTCCCAACAACCCCCAACCAACACCAACAATGCCCCACAACCATCCCCCAACCAAACTATACCTAGAGTGACCCACAAATTTGATCTCAACCTGCCCCCAACCCACCAGCTCAGCAATGATTACCTTAATAAGCACAGTGGCAGAAGTTCCAATACGAACAACATCTAGCCAACCTTCTACCTATGGATGATAAACCTTCATATTCCATGTCACTCAACCTTTCTGAACTCATCCCTCTTGTTTCAATCAATTCAACTTCACCACTCCCGGAACAGTGCCATCCACAACTTTTTCCTGGACTTCCTAACCCAAGCTTGTGGGAATTCTAGCAGTTCCACCTCAGAGATAAACTGCTAGATGAGAGAGGTGACATACAAACGCTTCAGAGCGGTGACCCGAGTTCAACACATCCATAGATCGACTGCATGGAGCCATCGACAACCCCATCCACCTCCTTTTAGTGTCCTCCAAAAAGATTAAGAGTGATAAAAGTGGACGTTCAAGGAGAGACGGTTGGTTTAACCCAAATTTCGAAAAAATATCCAAGTCTTCTAGCTACAAGCCCAAGTACTAAATCATTTCTACATGTTACTTGTAAACCTCATTTGGGATCTCAATCCTATTGTTGTACTTTTGTTAGAAGCCTCCCTAACCTCCCTCCCCCCTCCCCTTGGCGCGCACATCCAATCACACCGTTAACCCAATCTGTAACCAATTTGATTCTCTCTCATTTTGAATATATTTGCCTTGTCATCCGTAGGGGAGGCATGCGGTTTTTGTCGAAACCCCTAGTTCATTCGTTGAAGTTTTTTTAACAATGATCCTAGACTTTTCCATAGCCTCCTAACTTTTTGCCCATTTGAGCCAGAAGTTCTCCTGACAACCATGCGTGCTTCGAGTAACCTAGGTGTAACGTGGTTTGTAGGACCTCGGTTTTGTCGTTCTCTCTCATGGAGCTGGAGACCTTGGTCAAAGAAACTAGGTCAATGGTCATGTCGAGCTTGCTAAGGTAAGGATATCGGTTTGAAAAGGTCACAACGCAACAAATAAATCTAAGGTCGGTCAAGGAATGGAAAATGGGCTTCAGAGGCTTTTCGGGATGCAAACGGGGATAAGAAAATGGGTTTTGCAACAAGGGAGTAACAAGAAGGGGAAATCAAATGGTAACTCCGTTAGAAAATACCCACCGGGCTTCCTCTTTCAAGGATAGTCCGGATTGACTTCCCCAAAGTCCATAGACAGACCCAGGGAGTCGATGAAACGGAATTTCCTAGTTAGTTTCTATTCGCGTTCACGAACTAGAACACTAACTATCCCAATTCCTACCTTCCAACAAGCATTGGATGTATTCGGGATGTTTTCGCACCCAATTACATCCCACTTGAGGGAAGGATAGGGTTGGGAAATTGATTTCCTAACTAGTTACTCACTAATATTACTAACCCAAACCTAATCACCCATTCACACCCTTAATTACCCCCTAACCCATAGGGTTTCTAACCACTAATCAAGATACCAACTAAGCTAACAACATCCAAACCAAACCTAAACATGATTTTTAACATTAAACAACCATAAACAAGCAAGAACAATGAAATAGCAAGCAAAGCAATTAAGAGCAAGCAAAGTAATTAGCAAGATAATTAATAAAAGAGTTAAGGGAAGAGAATACTTATCAAAATGCTGTAGATGAACAATAGAAAGCAATAAGAAGATGATCCAACAATCTTTCAATTGATTGAATCCCCAAATCTTCAATAACCACAAACCCTAGAATAAATCTCTCTCTAATCTCCCTCTAATCTCTCTCTAAAATCCCTAATTACAAGCTGGAAAAATTGCCTAAGTCTATCCCTAGATGCCCCCTAAAATCGCAGCAAAAGAGTCTATTTATACATGGGGTAAAAATGCCCAAAACGCAGCGCTGAAGGCCGAAAAGTCGCAGCCCAACAGGGGGCTCGCGGGCGCGACGAGCGAAAACTCACGGGCGATTCTTCTCTTCGAGGCGTCGTGGCTACGGTGTCCAAAGACCGTGGGCACGGTCTTTCCCTGTCGTCCTGATCCCAGCACACGCCCACCGTGGCTACGATGGCCATGACCGTGGCCACGGTCACTTTCGGCTTCCAGTGCACTCTGGGCGTAGCAGGTGCTACGCCGTTCGTGGCGGGGGCTACGCTCCGGCTTCCCTTCCCTTTGTTCTTCCTTCCTTCCGAAGCATGTAAGTATGTAACGCTCGATCCGAAGGTCGTAGCATGCGTTACTTCACTAATCGGCACCAAAGGTCGGGAGTGTGGTCCCGGGTCGACTCCGTCTCGGTTTCCGGTCCGGCTCGGCTCGGGAAAATCGCCAAGAATGCTATAAAAAGGCTCGTTTTGCTACGTTTTTGGTGAAAACTCCAAAATCTACAAAATAACCAAAAACACATTAAAAGCTATGAAATTAAACCACGAAACGAGTTAAAAGCCTAAGGATTTAGGCGGTATTTAGACACGAAATCGGGTCTAAACACCCCCCACACTTAAACTTTTGCTCGTCCCGAGTAAAACAAAACAAAACAAATAAGAAAACTAAACACCAACTCCTCTATCGTGGGAGAGAAACGGGTGCATTTAGCGTATGCACCAAGCCCTTTGAACCCCCCGGCAGCCCGGGTGGACGAGATGGACTCGTGAGGGTTTGTAGCGGCTGTACCCACAAAAGCCAAAGAAAAAGGAGAGAGGGAAAGTGAAAACAAAACCGAAGAGAACAAAAGGAAAGAAAAACAAAGGCTTTGATTCACAAGAGCTCGCAATCCAAACTAAGAAAACGCGATTAAATCTCCCAAAGTAACCGTTAGGAGCACCTCACAACACCTAACTCAGATAAAAGCCAATCTTAAAGGTTTTTCAACTCCCTTCACCTTATACCAGGCGAAACCCCACATGAAAAGGTTTTAACGGGAACCAAAAGACTCTAAAAACTCGCGTCCGAATTTGAAAACAACGAAACAACTAAGAGAAGCGTTTCCATTCCTCGCATTTGGTCGCCCTTGGCTTGGTGAGGGCCGTAGGTGATGCAAGGGGAGGCGCCACTCTTTTAAGAAGCAAAAACTTTTTCTTTTCTTTCTTTTTGAGTTGGAATTACCAACGAAATTTGATTTTCTTTTCTCTCTTTTTTTTTCTTTTTGGTTTTTAAAAGTCGGTATTAGCCTTACTTTCGGGAATTGGACGGCCCATATAAGGGGTATACCCTCCCAACACGGTCTTTTCCATTCGCCTCTCCGTCGCAAAGCGATATGGGAGGAGGGTTAAGGGGTATCCATGCCGTACCACGAATACCGGGCCCGTGTAGGTTGGCTAAGTGTGGGTGGTTAATGTCTATAGCGACACGCTCCACTTATTCAGGTTATTGTATCTAAAGAGAGCTTTTCTTTCTTTTCTTTTCTTTTTGCACTTTTTTGCTTTTGCTAAATGAAAACAAAACAAACTCGGACACAAGCTCCTAAAACCTCCCGGTTCCAGCAAAAAGAGAAGAGAACGGGGGTCTCGCTAGACACTTAATGAAAGGAGTTTATTAAGGGCAAGTCTCGACTAGAACCCGAATTAGGGTCGAAAATGCTCCAACCGGTTACTTTTAAAGAAGTTTAAGAACGACTTCTCAACTCCGAAAACGAGATCCAGGAAACAAAACCAAACAAAGACAAAACGAAATGAAAAACGAAAAGGTTTTCACTCCTTTTTTTCTCCTTTTTCACACGAAAAAAATTCAAATTTTAGCAAAAACTAGGAAAACAAGGAACAAAATGACTAGGTGATCTACCCTTGAAGCAGAATATCTCCCCCCCCCCCCCACACACACACACTTAAAACTCCACAATGTCCTCATTGTGGGAAGGTGTCACATGAAAAGGGCAGAGAACCTACAAAACAAACAAACAAAAAACAACTAGCAAGTAAAAATGGTGGCGACCCGAGCCCACATGGCTCCAATAGCAATATATCCCAACACAAACACTCAAAGGGATTCGCCACCCAAAAGAAAAATCAAGCATGCAACATGGATCAATATATATACACAACAAAGAGTGCGGAAAGAGGTTACCTCGAGGTCTTCAATTTATTAACGAACCAATCCGTGATCCAGGGGAAACATCACACTTGGGTCAGGAATAAACGAGAAAAGCATAACAAGTGTGAATGTCGCATGCATAAAAGAAAAAGAACAGAAACAGAAATAATAAACAAGACACTAGAGACTAAAAACTAAAGAAAAGACAAACTATTCACAACATGTACATTGACGCTAGCTAACCTCAACCCCGAATCTCACTAGTTTGAGGCGGGAATTGAGGGTGAAACAACTCTCGTAACTGGCCGAACCAATGATGAAGCAATGAATGCTAAATAACTCAAACCATGGGGACAACAAACTCAACAAAACCGACTAACCAACATACTTTCCCTCCAACTTCCCAATAAAGCACCCCCCACACTTATCTAACACTAACAGTGTAAATAAAATCAATAGAGTAAAGTGGGAGTGGAGACACTTACAAATTATTGCTCGGATCCTCCCGGGGGAGGATATGGGTGATATGGGAAGTAGGTGGGATAATAGCTGTTGATGTACTCCGGTGGTGTTGGGGGGTGGTTTGCAATGGAATAGTGATAATACCCCCAGTCACGCCAATACTGGTTCTGCTGTTGAAAATACCCCTCGTGCCTCTGAAGTGTAGACTGCTGGGCACGTATCAGATCTTGTTGGGTTTCCAACAAGTCATTTTGACGCTGGAGTATCGCTCGTTGCTCTCGAAGGTCAACTCTCAATTGTTCAAATTGAGAGTTGAGATGCTCAAATGAAGCTTCCCATGGGTGACTCTGACTTCCACTAGCTTCATCGTGGCCGGCATACTCCTCTTCTTCCTCCTCATTTTCTTCTTCTTCCCCTCCTTCCTCAATGTCCTCTTCTTCTTCTCCAATGTTCTCCTCTTCTTCCTCACCACTGGACCCATCCGGACCACCAACCTTGCGGTCACTAGGAACTTGACCACAAAACCAATTACGTTTCTTCGTGATATCCAACCACTCCTCGGCATGGTCCGGATCTAGAAGAATCTTCGTGTTGTTGTCGTGTCTGTGGCAATAAATCGTGGCAGTTGGGTGCTTGGCGAGGATGTTCATTTTCTGCAACCGCACCTTGTCGATAGGATCCGGATCATAGCGCGGTTTCCACTTCTTCAAGTAATTCCCAAAACCTTCCTGAACTAGGAAGTGGCAAATGATATGCCCTATCCCGATAGTAGTGGGTCGGGATTCCGTGCTAATCTCCCGGAGACAGTGTAGAAGGCAAGATTCGGTGTTGACCCGCTTACCCCTTATGGCATTGTAGATCACAAAAAGATCATCCTTTCGAACCTTGGGGCGTCCATCATCTCTCCCGAACACCGAACTAGTCACAAGTCTGTGGAAGATTCGAACAACTAGGTTGCAGAAGTCACGCCCCTTAGAGTTTCGGGGGCAATGATATCGGGGATATTCGCCCCTCATACCAAGGTTCATTCTCCTCCAACAGGTTAACTCCATCATTGCCTGCTGCTCATCAAAATTCACGCATCGCTCATAGAGTCTCCCATCCTCGGGCAACCCCAACCGTCGGCAAAAACGCTTCAAGTTACATGATTTTTCTTTGTTGGCGACCCGGTATTCAAAATACGCATCTTTCGTGCCATCATTGTGAACCTTCAAGGAGCTTAAAAATTCGAGGACGGGTTGATCCACAACTGACTCGTCAATCATAATAAATACCTCCCAGCCAAGAACACCAATGAGGTAATCGAAGCTCGGCTTGCAATGGATGCTCTTCAGAAGACCTCCAGCTACCAAGCGCCAAGGACCAACGCCGACTAGTTCAACAATTTTTGTTCTTCACTTCAAAGACTACAGTCGTCTTCTTTGTCTAGTTCATCGATCGAGATCAAGTACTCAAGCCCTCACATCCAAGAATCAGGAGAACTACAATCAACAGTCAACCTTCAGACAGTTAAACTCTGAGCAGTCTCCAGCCACCAAGCACTAATGGGATCAACGCTCAAGACCTTCAGCCTAAGAAAAATAAAAAGAATCTTCAGCTTGACCTGCATTCGAGATCGAGAGTAAACGTTCGCGCCCTTGGCTTACCCAAATTTCAGGAGATCGAATCAGAGGATTATTTTATTGTATTTAATACAGAGATTATACCCGCATACCTTCAAATATTAATACAAATTAATTTGTTTCTCAATTTTCTTGTCTTTATTTATTTTAGACTCGAAATATGTGTTTACAGTCACCATTGTGGTTTAAATTGGTCAGAAATTGGCCATATTCATATGACAGTGTGGACACATACATTCACGCCTATTGATGGCTTTTAACAATTTTTTATACCACATCTACATGTAGAACAGAGCTTTGTAAGAAAAAAAAACCCCAAGTTGATAGGATCATATACAATGTCAGACCATATGTGCATTGATACATGTCACCAATTGGCCACGCTCATATGACAGTGTGACCACATACATTAACAAGGTTGATAGGTGTTCACGACTTCACGTTTGACATTTTTTGGACATGTGCTCACAAAGACTAGTGTGTTATCAGAAAAAACCTTAAAGTTGATAATATCATATGCAAATTCATATCACACGCCCACTGACCATGTGAAAATAATTGAGGGCCACACTAGTAGCTGCGTGTGGTCAATATATTTGACACTTTCCACACACAAAATCAAAAATAACATCTCATAGGTAGCACCATATCTCAACCTGGTCCATCGTGTTTGACAATAAAAAATCACAACAAAAAAAAAGGCAAAACACAATAACTATGGCCCTGTTCGGCAACAACGTTCATGTTAGCGTTTAGCGTTTTAATCAGTCAAAATGCTATTTTATCAAATTTTAACTGTTCGGTAATGTAACATTTTGTATCAGCTTGTACCGTTAGTGGGAGCGTTTGCCGCTATTTTTTCAGACGTTACTCCTAGCAACATCAAGGCTATAAGCAACGTTTAGAATGCCATTTTCCAAATATGTCCTGATAAATGCCTCCAAATCCCTTTGGCCTTTTCTCTTTCCCTGTCCAATTCCTTTGCCTATTTTGCCAGCTGGCCATCCCCTTATCTGACATGTTGACTTGCTTTTCCATGTATTTCTAGCAATTTATGATATCTCCCTTTTCCTTTAGTTCTATTTTTTTAAAATGTATGATTTGTGCTTGATGTGAAATTTTTTTTTGGAGGATGAAGGAAATCCACTTCTTATTGATGACGATTTTGGATAAATAATAATAATAATAATATTTAAAATAATAATAATAACAATAATAATAAGTCATGTCCTTTTCTGTCATTTAACATTCATCAGCTACTCCAACTCTTAATTTACCGAACACATTATTTACAAACGACTATTTTAACCGCTATATGCTATCAGCTATTGTGTAATAGCTATCTGCTACCCCAACAACTATCCGCTATACAAACAGTTATCAGCTCCTCAATCTGCTCTTTTTGCCGAACAGGGCGTATAACCAATGTTAGCCCTGTTGAACTAGTTGACCATATCTTTCTCAATGAGGTGACTTTTTGGGCGGTCTTGTTAAAGTGCATCCGACCAGGGGTCATCAGTACGTGCTTATGCGATAAGACAAGCCTGTGAATTGTGAACCTATTCCTATCATCGAAGGTCCGCACCCCCATCATAGCTTCACAATGAACCCTGGTTTCAGCAACCTTGCGCCTACAAGGGGTGGCTTCGGTGCATGTTCGTCGCTGTTGTTCGCTTGAAGTTTTCCTTTACCACCGAGGCTGTCCACATCATTGCGGCCGACTGTTTCATAATGGTTGGGCTTCTTACGGTGATGTACCTCCCGTGTGCAAAAAAATATTTCCACTGCCTGCCTCGTTTATTCTTCTCAATTGTGTGGGTGCCACTCCGTATCTTGAAACCTACACAAGTGCGTACCTTTCGTAAAATGAATTCACTTCCCCCAACGTACTGAACAACATACCCATCCGAGGAATGATCGTCTCATCTTCACACTTTGGCCAATAGATGGTCACACTCAATTCGTCATTGAATGCAACAGGGGGTTGCACTACGTACAGTGATTCGGTGATGCCTGCATCACTACAATTAATCTAATTGATAAAATGTATCATTCGGGATTTGGACATCAATGAACTACAGTAGTCTTACCAACCTCAGAAAACATGAAACAACATAACGTCACAACAATGATATGTCATGATATTGACCGTAAAACGTGATTATTTTTGATAAAAATGTCGCTCATATTTTGGACATCAAAGTACTACAGTAAACTTGATAGGATTTTATTAAATTTGCATCCATGTTTGCCCACATTCAACTACACAACCATGTAGCGGACATATTTCAAAGTGTTGACACTGACCACGTTGTACATGTGTTGTCGTCATGGTGTTGGGTTCATCTGTTTTACAGACAACCCATTTTACATAGCGTGACCACTCATATTTCAATCTGTGTCCATACTTTATTATATATGTCAAGTGATGCGTTGCATACCTAGATCATGGGTCAATTATAAATGCAGTCACTTATTTACCAATGTTGGGACACAGTGTGGTCATATCAGTGGTGCATTCCATTTTGATTAAATGACTAACAACAAACCCCTTCACCCATCAATTTATACGTAACCCCTTTGACCCGTTGCATATCAAACTATTTGATCATCTACAAGTGTAGTTATTTTAATGACCACTGTCGGGCCACAGTGTGGTCATGTTGGTGTCGTGTTTATGTTTTACTTTTATGACCCCCAACAAACTCCTGCATCCACAACCACCCCCTTTCCGATGATTGCATGCCCTAAACCTACTGCATAGAACTCCTGTTGTCGCACGATGTGTGAGTGTGGTCATGAGTATTCATGAAGATAACTCAAATTCACAAAACTAACCGATCTCATAACCCCTAATAATTGAATGCGAATACAACTTGACTGTGTCAAAAATCCCAATTCAGTTGGATGGGAAAGAAAAAAAAATCATTGACGAACCTACTTGTCTCCATTGTTACGCACGCGTACGAACGACTTTGTTGTTGAATCTGTTTTTCAAATGCTTCAATCTCACACACCCTAATCGTGGGACTTCCAGTTGATTACGATAAATCTGATTTGATAAAAGTCAATCAATTACTCCTCACATACTGTACAAATCCAGCGGATGTTATTTTTGGCAATGAAATCAAATGATTGATTTAATGCCCCAGAATCACGTTAATTATCATAACAAATATAATTATATTTTTTCTTTTTTTATTCATTAATTGGAAACCACTAGTTGTTTTGACTGTTGTATAGTGGTTTTCCACTCAAAATCCCACATGTGCCAATGAATTAATATCATCCGTCATATCTAGATCTAACGCATGAGATTGTTCCTTCCTACCAATTCCTACTAGATCCGTTCCCTGATAGGTTTATTTTGAATACTTTAGCCATTATTTCAAGTTGTCAACTTCTTTAGAAATTATTCTAAATAAGTCAAGTGTGAGATTAAGAGGGTGAGTTGAGGGAGATTGAGAGATGATAAGAGCTTTGTGAATATAAGTTTAATGGTAGTAAAAAGAAGATCTCACAAGATGGAAATATTTTTAAAATAGGGTTTTTGGATGCTAATATACTGAACTTTTGGGGTATTGGACAATAATACATTGAACTTTGACCTTAGACAATAATATACTTTACTTTGGGGATGTTGAACAATAATGCACTCAGAACGATTTTGACAATAACTGACTTGGTGACAATCATATGTAGCACTTGGAGGACATGAATTGATACAAAAATATTTAAATTTATGACATGTCAGCTAATCCACACATAAGCAAAGAGAATCAACTTTGAAAAAAGTAAAAATAAAACATAAATTCTCATTTGTTTAAAGTTTAAACGTGTTTCCGTCGAGAGATTGTTGTTGTAGTTGTATAAAATCACCTTCGCTTGTGTAAATTAGCTGACATGTCGTAGACTTAGATGTTATTTAACCTATTCATCTGTTAGAACCCCTCAAGGATGCTACCTTAGTGACTGGATCGGTTTTGAATAAAAGCCAAAATTCATCTAGCTAGAAAAGTTGTGATACGAAAGAGGCTGAAGGACATTTACGTCAAGAGGCTGAAGGACATTTACGTCAAGCATCTCAAGGACGTTCATGTCAAGCACGAAAGACAAAAAGAGCAAAGAAACAGGGAAGTTAATTCTGGAAACTGAGTCATCTGATTCTCTTTGTCCATTCTCTAACCAGACTAATTCGATTGCTCTATATGCATTGCAAGAAACAATCGAGCAAGAGCTTGGAAAGAAAAACAAGATCTTTGAATCCGAAAATCTCGCACAAAATGAAGCAAATCTGGAAAACTCAAAAAGGAAGGAAGATTTCGTCCAGAGGAAAGTACGTAGAAGCAAATAAGAGCAAGAAGGATCCTTTCTTCAACGGACACAAGCAACAACAATCACACATAAATAGGAAAGACCAAGCACGAATTGAATTAACGGTTCCAAGTGAAGAAATCGGGTGTTACAAAACAGAGGGTGCTATGTTTTGAGTTATTTTCTTCGTGTAGAAAAGTTGTGTTCGGTGAGAAATTAGTGGTTGAGTGTAATCAATCCTTAACGGAATTAGGTTTGATTGATACTTGTGTAATCGATTCCTAGACGGACTTAGGATCGATCGAGCTAAAATACCAAAGGTTGAATTTGGTGTGTGTTGTTTTCCAGAAAATAAGAAGCGTCCTTGAAAGGCGCTTGGTTCTCAGCTGTAAACCTAAGGTCCTTCACTTAGGTTATTGTGCGTATCTGACAACCTAAGGACATTCACCTTAGGTTGCTCTGCTTCATTCTGTTTCAATATAATAAAGGAAGTTAGTCAGTTTATGCTTATTGTCCTTTATCATACTTCTGCATTATATTTAATCTTAATCTAACTAGATTAAGAACCTAACGTCATTTACAAGTTTATTATTTGTGCAGAAAATTTTCATAACCCTATTCACTACCCCCCTCTAGGGTTATTTCATCATCTACTCGGTCTGTCATGTAAAATCGTCACTAAGTTAGCCACCATTGAAATTGTTTCAGGTGCATTATTGTCCAACACCTGTCAAAGTTTAGTCCATTATTATCCAATGTCAAAGTTCGAGGTATTATTGTCCACTATCTCAAAAGTTCAGTATATTAAATCCAAAAATCCTTTAAAATAAGTCTGTCACTTAAAATATTTTATAAAATAATAAAAAAATTGAAATAAGTAAAAATTGGATATAATCAAATCAAATTTCCCAAAAGAAATTGTATCACTGTCCGATAAAACAGATATGAGATGGCATTCGCGACACGATTCAGTGTCCCAATATGTCTACAATTAAAATTTTTCTAAAACTTGACCCATTTTTGTACACCACTAGTTCGGCGGATATAAATAAAAGTTTTGGAAAAACTTACAAAATAGATGACGTGCAAGTTGGTATTCCTTTGGTACACGTATTATCTGTGGAGCTTGCAAATAGTTTTCTTCAATATAATATATCATTAAATACATTATTATATTTATATATCCATATTCATAATAATTGAATGTCGAGATAACCAGAACTCTTGTGATCTTAGTTGAACCACTAAAACAAGTAAATTGAAAAACTCTAGAACCTGGAGTTTTCTCAATGGATAGAGAAGCTTACTCAGCTGCAAATTTGATCAGAGTTAATGGCAAGGAAGAAGATCATCAATCAACTAATAAATCTCAAATTCCCACCATCGATTTCTCTCTAATAAGCTCAACATCTTCAAACCCAGAATCAGCAGCAGAACTTGACAAGTTCTACTCTGCTCTCTGCTCATGGGGTTGCTTCCAGGTTTGTCATTCACTTCAGCTCAATCTTATCTTTCTCGTCTTTGCATTGAAATTTGCTCGAAACAAATCAAGTTTTGGTCAAAAAATGATTTAATTTTTTGGGTTTTTTTTTGGGGTTAATTAGCTTATAAACCATGGAATTTCAAGGGAACTCATTGATGAATTGAAAAAAGAAGCGAGGGAATTTTTGGAGCTTCCAATGGAGGAGAAGAAAAGTTATGCGATTTTACCAGGTGGCTTCAATGGCTATGATTGTAGCATTGTTGATAATTTTACTTCCGAAGGAAGCGTCCCCGATTGGAATGAAGGTCTCGCTCTTACTGTTTACCCTGAAGATCGACGTCTTCCTGAATTCTGGCCTGTCAAACCTCCTGGATTAAGGTACTATTTAATTTTGGATAATTTTACATTTATATGATGTAATTTACAGCTTGCTTTTCATAGTCCACCTCCAGTCGGGTTGGGATTATTTTGGGTCCAGATGAATTGGACATTGGACGAAAGGTTAATGTTCATTACCAATCTTTTAAGGTGTTTTTTCCGAATGGATAATTCAAATAAGCCTAAATTTATAGCCATATGGGGTTTAGTTTATAAAAAAGTAGAAAATATTATGATCAAATTTTTGGTCAAATGGTCAAAATCAAAATTCAAATGAATATTCTTTGATTATGCCCCAAATTTTTTTTTGGATCCAACTAAACCAAAATTTTGGGTCACACGTCTTTACCGTCCTGCCTCCACCCTACCTATACCTTTGCTGTTGCCTCTTTCTTTCATGTGGCTGACACGCTGCGGTGGCACACCACACCGTATTATATATTCCATCACAATCTGTCACAATCCACCGCAATTTACTTTTTCTAATTTAATTTATCTTTTTAATTAAAATTTAAATTTTTCATAATCCACCGTAACTTTCCCCAACTCACTAACTTTTCCCAACCAACCACAATTCACCACAATTTCTCGACACCAGACCGCATCGCAATCAACCGTATAAAAGAAAATACCTAAATACCTTTTCATCCATGATTGTGAAATTTGAACGAATGAATCAATATATTGGTGGCGAACATGTTTTAAGGGAACCTTTGTTCACTTTTTTTTGAGTGAACTTCTATGTACTTTTTTTGCTGATCTCGTGTATTTTATAAATACGATATTTTTGGAATATAATTAATAATATCAACATACAACAAAGAGGTTGGTGAATTAGGCCCTGTTATTTTTTGCGGTTGTCAAACTGCGGTATTACAGTATACCACAGTTTGCCACAACTCACCATACTTTACCACAAATCATTACTTTTCTTTCTCCTCACTTTTCTCTCTCTTCACTTTTCTCTTCTACTTTTTACATTCTTTCTCCTCACCTACCCCACATACCAATAACCTACCACAATTCCATCACACCTCACCACACCATACCGCAAAATACCGCAGAAAATAACAGGGCCTTATAAAACCAAGGAAAATAATATACTAATGCCATGGAATTTTCTGTAGGAAAATGTTGCATGAATATTCCATCCTGTCAGTAGCTCTATTTGAAACCATGTTCAAGGTGATGCTACGGTGTTTGAAGGTGGACGAGAATAAAGTTGTAGAGAAATATATGATAAACGAAGAGATTAATGTAAGGTTTAATTTCTACCCAAAGTGCCCTAATCCTCCGGAGAAAGTTCTTGGATTAAAGGCCCACTCAGATTTCTCGGGAATTACAATGGTGTCTCAAGACGAGGAAGGGCTTCAGGTGCTGAAAGATGGAGAATGGTTCATGGTCCCTGTCGTTCCTGATGCTCTTTTTGTCAACGCTGGTGACTCTGTTGAGGTAATTTTACATCAATTTATTTCTTTTTATTTTTGAATAAATCTTGTGAGTTGAATAAAATATTTTAAATATAAATTATTTAAAAGTATAATCTTATTCTTTTGGATGATAAGGTAAGACAAGGTAAGGTAAGGTAAGACAAATTAATTTTATTTATCTTGCAAAAGCCATAGCCTAAGGAATTTCATAATGCGGTTTCATATTCATGTTTTTCAGTTGAAGAATAAATGTAGAATGATACTAGTATTGCGGCAGCCATTTCTTAGATATCTTTTCTTATTCTAAAAATAATATATTGATACATTAAATTGGAAAAAAAAATGATATGATTGACTTCTATAACTGTAGTATCATATATAAATTGTATAAAATATTATTTTTAACCTTAATTTTTCAAATTTACAAAAAAATAGTGTATGCCTTGTCTAACGGACGAGGTTCATTTGATTAGAATATCATTTGTAATTTTTGGTGTAGCCAACTCATTTTAAGTTTCTTATAATCTTTAATCCTTTAGGTCCTGTTATTTGAGATGGTAAAGTGTTATCTTACTTTATCTTACTTTATCTTAGCTTAGCTTAGCTAATTACCTTACTTATCATGACCCTATATTACAACCAGCTGTTAGTTGGTAGCTTTTAGTTAATAACTATTTGAACTAGGTGTTCGACTCTGGTTGTTTGAGTCAACTGATTGCAGGAAATATGTTTGGTAAAGTAACTCTTTATGAAAAGTTATCTTAAAAAACTATGCTAATATGTTATGTGGAAGAGAGCGTGCACTGAGTCTTGTTGGCTCATGTCTAGCTAGGCATGCACAACAGACAAAGAAAATCAGGTTCGTGTGTATGAGAGCCACATGCATGTATGTGAATTTGATTTTGAAATAACTATGACAAAAATGCAGATACTGAGTAATGGTGTATACAAGAGTGCTGTCCACAGAGTGGTGACAAACCCAGAAAAATCAAGGCTGTCGGTTGGTTTATTCTGGGACTTCAATAGAAACGGCGAAATTGGACCATTGGATGAACTTGTTACAGCTGATAGTCCTCCGCTATATCAGAGGGTTAATCTCAAGGATTATACCACCCGTTTTTTCGAGGTTTACCGAAATGAACAAAGGATGATTGACATTGTAAGAATATGACATCTTCAATTTGCAATGGCTGAAATACTGGACTTCTGGCATTTTTCTTATGTTGGATGTTGGCATGTTGCCATATGATATTTTTTAATGAAACTAGTGAATGGGTCTATCTCCTTCGGATGGGATTCATATAAGAATATGTATAAATTCTAAAAGCTCTAAACAACTGAGTATCCAATCAGTTCTACAACTTCATTTACAACTTGCTCGTGCTTAACCTTAACAACGTGGAACCCGATATGAGTATCATCAACTAAGGTGGCCACATTATTCAACTTGACATTATTATTATTATTATTATTATTATTATTATTTTCAATAATTAGGGGCTTAAGCCCAAAATTTTATTCATTAAAAGGGAAGTGCATTAATAAGCACTTCACCAGTGCCCTATGACACTACCAAAACACATACATCCGTCTAAATTCTTATACAAAGATGGACTCCCCTGCATCAAGGGAATCAAGATGCAATTAAAACATTAAGAAAGAGCCTTGTTGTTGTCGTACTTTTGGGAGTACGGTTGTCGTATCCACAGGGAGTTGTGTTCTAGGCAATCAAAGCTGACTCAAGCGTTTCACGTTAGGTAGATTAACCAAGGATGGTGGTGGTGATGACCAAACTGCAAACTACAAAAGCAATAAAAGATGTTTAGGCTGCAAAAACAATATTTAACAACTAATCAATCCGAACGACCTAATCTACCAATTCTATACAAGCAAAAGAGGGGTAGATTGCACTATTAAATTACGCCAAAACCCACTCTCGAGGGTCAGTGACTCTCCAAAGCCCTCTCTCGAGGATCAGAGACTTCGCTCAAGCCTTCTCTCGAAGGTCAGGGACTAGCTTAACTATTCTAACTACTTATTCTCATTGAGTTAGTCTAATTAAACTATAGAATTGACAACCCTAAACCTAGTCAGAATTCGACTATTCTCATGTCAAAAACCCCAACTATTTTCTCTACCCACGCTAGAAAATTGACCTCACTTTTCAGCATACCTTGAGTGCTTTTTCTACATTGGAGGAAGGACTTGAGATTGTTGTCTATGATATGAACAATTTGTACGTATCCATGATGGATTCTCCATTCTTCATTTTGATGGATTCGTAATGCTTGACATAATTGTCAATCCTTATTTCTTGAACTTGGCTCGTTGCTTCACATGTGGTCACTAAGGTATCCCACACCTGCTTGGTCGTATCACAGACAGAGACATATGCAAACTCATTAGAATCAAGTCTACAATAGAGTGTATATAAGGATTTAACATTTTTAATTGCCTTTTCCACCTCCTTGGCAATATATTTAGATCTAATTTTGGGTTTAGTAATTTCTCCCTCTGTGTTCATGGGGACAAAGTCTCAATTCTTAATTCTGTCCCATAGATCATAGTCTTGATCCATAATGAATGCTTGCATTATCTTCTTCCGATGAGCAAAGTTTGATCCTCGAAATAATGGGGGTGTACGTGCTCAAGCAACGTCCATGTCGTATATCACCATTGTTGATCCTGACCATGATCTCTTCCACAGAGCGGTTAGTCTCTTCTTGAGTGGACCTGCTTTGATACCACTTAAAAGAACCCTAAGGGAGGGGGTGAATAGGGTTATTGAAATCCTGCACACTCAACTGAGGACGTTAGCGACAAACCTTAACTTAATGTTAAGGCTTTACACAAAGTATAACAAAAATACTTATATCATTGAATGCAAACCAGAAAGCGTCACACTGAAATGGTTACAAATAGTCTCAAGAGCTGATGTCCTTAGGATAGTTATAGTGGAGCTAGTGTCCCAACTAAGTTGCCTGGTGTCCCAATTAAGTTGCCCTAACAACGATTTTAGAGGAAAGATTTCACCAACCACGTTGGTAATTATCACTCACCCAAGCCACAATACTTAGTTTCTGTTACACTAACAGATCACTCGCCGAGGTCCTCGACTACAATATACCAGAGGTCCTTTACTAGTTTCACACTCGCCAACATCAATTGGTTACACACTCAGAAATCAGTCAAATCACTCACTAATTTCCTACAACTTTTCTCTCGATTGTTGCACATGGAATCGAATACCCTTTCAGTTTGTGGCCGAGGATGACTTTATAGTCTCCAGTATTGATTTCCTTCCTTTTGAGAGAAATGACAATCTGCTCAACAACGATTTCCTTGCTTAACAACTTCACAATACCTTCCATATATGGTCTTCTGACTTCCTTTGAAGTTTAGTGCATGAAGATCTTTGATTCCTTTAATCTTCGTATTTCTTTGATAATTGCTTCCTACATGGTTCATATCCAAAGTTAGTGTTCAATAACATAATGGGAAGTCTTGGATAGAATGAAATATAAGATACTTTCCTTTCTTACTTTTGTAATTTTGACTTTCATATTAAAACTTCGTCTGAGGTCCTTGTCAAAGCTTTGTTTGAGGTTCTTGGTGAAGGCAGAGGTAATTTCCTTGAACCTTATTCTAACACTGTCATTATGTGTTTATCATATGGTTAGCGTGTTTTGTAGTTATAAAAATCAATTTGTAAAATTTAGGATTTAGTTGTTATTAGTTTTGCATAAAAAGATTTGGGTCTATGTGTTGTATTATGGGTAGTACTAAACTTATTTTATCATATAGAGGTTGTATTCGGCTCGAAACAAGACCGAACAACACTCCCACACAAGGGTTTGCTCGCCCCGGGCAAATTAAAACAAAAAAATAAAAAGAAACTAACTACCCTAACTCACTTTCGTAGGAATCACGGTTGCATTTAGCAAATGCAACAAGCCCTTTAAACCCCTTGGTAGCCCAAGTGGACGAGGAAGGTCTCGTGAGGGTTTATAGCAACTATACCCACAAAATGCCTGGAAGGAAAAACCCTAGCTAAACCCTAACCCTAGCCTAATCTCTTCCACCCTTCTCTTTCTGCTATTGTCGCCCCTGCGATCGCCATCGCGTGTGCGCCACCTGACGTCGCCGGAAACTAGCCCCAACATCATCGTCGGCGCAACCGCCCTCCCGTTCCGATCCCTTTCGTTTCCTTTCTCTCTCACTCTCTTTCTCTCCCTCTGTTTCGACTTCCTCCCCCCCACTAGTGACCGACGCTTCGCCACTGTAATAACCCAACTTTAATTAGACCCTAATGTTGTTTAGTTACGTTAATTTATTAAGATAACTAACCAAAGTCGCGCTTTTCTTTTCGTCTAAATGTGTGTTTTGCAGGATTTGAACACTGCAACGACCATCGATCCTCCGGTGTAATAATTTCAGTTGATACTCCTCAAATAGTATTCCCGATTCTTCCTAGTAAATATGATATTCGATTATTGGTCTGGCGATTTCCCATTTGGGAATTTATTATTATTCGAGAAGTGAGGACTCATGAAATTGTTTATTATTGAAATTTCTAATAGTCTAGTCCCGTAAAATTTTATTCGGGAACCCAAGTTAACGGTACCGGGTTA
Organism: Portulaca oleracea; assembly: GCA_029582165.1. Lineage (NCBI taxonomy): Eukaryota > Viridiplantae > Streptophyta > Magnoliopsida > Caryophyllales > Portulacaceae > Portulaca > Portulaca oleracea. The sequence continues at coordinate 14,736,888 of CM055870.1, forward strand.
CAAATGAAGAATTTTTGGGTGATTGGGCTTGTGTTTTTCTTTTATCTTTTAGAAGGCCCAATATATTTGAAGGAAGCAAGGTCTCATTAGTTTAAGTAAGAGATGTATTAGTGTTATAATTCCCATTCTCTTTCTTTCAACAAAAAGAATCAGATTCATTAAACTCTCAAACTCCAACTCCCTCACACCTCACTGCCTGTCTTCGTGCCTCTCTATTCTCTCGGCCCCCTCTGCCCCGCCTTCCCCTCCTCTCTGCCAGGCGTCGACTGCCGACACCGGTCACCGGCGACGGTTGCGGTGGTGGCCAGCCGTCGGCCGTCTCTCTCTCCCTCTCTGTTGTTCTCTTTCTTCCCCAATTGAAGGTAATTTCTAACCCTAACCTCTTAATTCAAGTTCTTTGAGGTAGATGATACAAATTACGAGTTTCTTAGTATAATTGGTTGTTTTAGAGAATAGTAAGAGTAGAATTTTAAATCTTGAGGTGTTATAGTAATTGGAGAGTCAATTGTGTTAGTAATTGGGTGTTTCAAATATGAGATGGTAAGGTTGTAATTTGATTGTGCATGTTAATTTCTAAGTAAAGTACTACCCTAGATTAGTAATTGGGTTATTTTGGTTGATGAATTAGAGATGGATTGTTAGTGTATTATGATGCACATCAAGTGTTCGATGAAATGTCTCATATAAGAAGGGATTATGGTTGATGTTTGATTGTTGAGATTTGTACATGCATGATATTTTGGTGGTTTATTTCACTATGAAAAGTTGAATTCTTGATTCAAGTTTAGTTGCATGTGGGTAGATTAGGGTTGAACTATCAATTTGGTGAGTTTCATAACTTTTGATGTGGATGGATGATGGTTTATGAATAGGGAATTCAATTATGAGATGTTTTTTCTTTGCATGACTTCAAGGTGGACTCAAATGAAGGTTTCCTTTATGTTATCAATTCTGGAAATTTACATTTATGGTTGGAGAGTATGTTTTAAGAAGTGATTAAAGTGGATTATAGAGTTTAAACATGCATGCAAGCAATTCTTTGAGTAGTTATGCAATCTGATTGGATTCTGAAAATTACAGTGGATGTGAAGTGTGAATTTAGCCTATTTTATGACATGAATAGGTAGCCTAAGATGTTAGCTAAACCCCGGTTTTTGAATCGTAGAATTTCGTTAAGTATAGCAAAAGTTATGCCCAAAACCGTGAGGCCTCATATCTTAACATGAATTTTGGAGGCAGTCTGGAAATTCATGTTTTTCATCTATTTAGAAACCTTTTTGGGTAAAGTGTTCAACATGAAAGCTTTAGAAGATTCATTGAGATTTCCGGAAAGGTAAATTGTGTAGCCAGACGTTGTTGGGAGTGAGAGTTATAAGTTCCCGATTATGAGGTAGTAATCTGAGATTACCCAGAAACTTATTTTGACTGCTCTGCATTCTTGGCCGAAATCCGACCATTTCTCATGCTCAAATCAATTTGTGGTTAAAACGAAAGTTGTTGTACGTTCCACAAGCTTTCTGAAATGGGGTCTTAGGCATTCATTGGACATAGGGAGAGGAAGTTATGGCCCATTCTTTTTAGCTATGCAATTAAATTCTGTCCAGAAATAATGGTAACCATAGCATATTCTAGACACTTTTAGGACCTTTTCTGAGGCTTGTATGAGTTTGAGGTCAACATAAAAGTTGTAGTATGCATTTCAATCTTCCCATAGACTACTCTTGTGCACTCAAACGATACTTGGAGATTGATTTATAGGCTTCCGAAACACCACTCCCATACATGTTTTCCTCAAGAAAGTTCGCTTGTTTATCTTATTTCATTTTCATCTTTTCATGTGTTCTTAGTTTAAGCTTTAACTAGGAAGTTGTGAGGCGTAATCTGAACCTTCCAAAGAGTCCTCGTGCAAGGTCTTTCAAGATGTGTAAAAAGAGTTATACCTTGTAAGTGTTATGGAAATTCCTGGAAACTTCTAACTCATTGAGTTTTGATTTATTAGTTCTTCAAGGAAATCATCCCTTCTAAGAGCTCAATCTAAGTCTTATCTTTATTCTTATCTCAAGTTAACTCCAAGGGGTCATTGCCGCTACATGTTCAAGTCCGTTCAAGTGCTGATGGTCCTTCAAGCGGTCCAGTTCAAGGTACGCATATTGCCTACCTTTCCCAAGCTTGTTTTACACTGATGTTTTATGTTGATGTTTTATGCTGATGTTTTCATGATGTTTAACGCAAGGAAAGTTTATGGTTTTGTTCTTGCAGTGATGAGGTCTCTTATTATATGGTGCTAATCGCACTGAGGTACTTTCGATGTCGACGGGCATTTGTCATGCGACCTGGCTCGTGTCTATGATGAGGTCTATAACGATGTCTACAACAAGGTCTATTTATGGTGAGGTCTTTGATGATGATGATGATGAAGATGACGATGTCTATGATGTTAATGTTTATTTTCTTTTTCTTTGGCTGTTCAAGAGTTTTTGTGACTTATTTGTGTTTTCCATTTTCAGAAGAATTTAGCAAGGCGCGAACTAAAATGAACTGTGAAAGTTTACATTGTAGGGGTATGTGTACTGAGTTTAGCCAACTCATTTGCGAAGTTTTCAGTTTTTGTTTTAGGTGATGCTCCTAGTGCGGATAAGCCAAGAATCGGTAAGAAGTCGAGTCAAATTGAAGAGCAGAAGGTTCATTTGTCTTAAGGAAATTATCTTTCACTTCTGGTGTATACGCTTGATAGCTTGATGTATTAGAGTCTTGAAGATAGATGATTTTTGGGTGTTGGGTGTAATATATTGTCTTGGAAAGGTGATATGTTGATCCTAGGTGTAAAACCCCGAAAATTTCTATTAAAGTCTACCATTAAATTTCCTGACGTGTGTTATGTTTTTTCCGTTTAATTATATACTATTAACACGTGGAGCTTTTAGGACCGCGACTGAGTTCGTTGAAATTTTTAGAGCCTGAAAATTATCAGTTAAGAAAGTTTCGGCTACCAACTGATTTTATTGGGATCAGTTGTGGGATCAATTTTAGAAGAAACAATGTTATTTCTAGGAGAAATTTTTTTATGAGAGGTGTTGGGAATTTTTAGTGACTGAATAATATCAGTTAGAAAATTTTTGGAGACCAGTTAAATTTATTTGGATCTAGACTGGGTTTTATTTTGTCAGATGTCTCTAGGATTCCCCCACTGTCTTGAACCCCTCAACGCACTTCCTCTCTTTTTCCCTCGGGTTCTCTTTTTTCCTCCCTCTCTCTCTTCTTTCCTCATTATTTTCCTTTCTTTTTCCCCTCATTGGCCAGCAGCCCAACCCCCGCTGCATGATAACCCCCCTCCCCATGCAAACGTACCCCCTCTATATATACTCCCCTCTCTGCTCCTCCTCGCTGCAACCCGACCACCGAAAATCACCACACCTTCCACCTCACCCCCTCTTCCCTCTGCTCCGGCCACCACTAAAGCCCCGCGCCGACCAACGACCACCACCTCGCCACCCACAAATTACCATATACACCCCCTCCTTCTATTCTCTTTCTTCTTCTACGATCACCTTCACCGCTACCACCACTCGACCGCCACCTACACCACCTCACTGCTGCCGCCGACCACCGTAACGCCACCGCACCACCGCCGCTCTGCTCCGCAGCCCAGAAGCGCCCCCAGAACACCACCAAAACCCCTTCTCCTCCTGGTCCGAGCTGCTGCCGTGAGCTATGTACTGCTGCCCCGACGACCCCCGGCCACCCTCAGACCACCCCTGGACGTCCGTTCTCCACCGTAGCACCACTGCAAGCGCCGACGCACTTGGTTGCTTCCCTTTTGTCTAGTATAAGCTCTCTCTCTCTCTCTCTCTCTCTCTCTCTCTCTCTCTCTCTCTCTCTCTCTCTCTCTCTCTCTCTCTCTCTCTCCATCCTTCATGACCTAATGTTTGTGTGTGTAAACTGTGTGTATGTGTTAGTACTGTGTATGTATGCATGGGTCAGTAGGGTTGTTGTGGGTTGTGGGTTGTTGGGTAAAGTGTTGTGTGCGTGTGTTACTGTGGGTGGGTACTAGTTAGGGTTGTGTACGTGTGCATGGTTTTGGGTGTTGGTGCATGCATGGGTATGGGTTTGAGGTCAGGGGTTCGAGGGTTGATGGGTAGGCTAGTATGTATTGTGTGCAAGTAGTGGTGAACCGTGGTGTGTATGAGTTGGGTTGTTAGAATATTATTAGGGTTTATTATAATTAAATGATGTTTAAATATCTTGATTTTCATGTTAGTACTATTATTAAGTCCATATTATAAGTTATTATTAAGTTCATAATTTTATTATTTAGTTTTGAAATTTTATTATGTAGTTTTCATAAATTATTAATGTTCGGAAGTTCGTATTATTATTATTAAGTTCGTAGTATTTTTATTATTAAGTTTCGTAATTTTATTGTAAGGTTTTGTGTTATTACTATTATTATTATTATTATTATTATTATTATTGTAACGCCCCGAAAATTCAATTATAGAAAAGTCAAAGTCAAACTAACGTTAACAGACAAAACTTAGCGGAAGACTTCAAATTTAGTTTGGGCGTGACTGCCGTATCTCCGAAGGAACACAAGGCGAGAAAGGAAAACACAACTGTTCGCTAGCAGAACTACTAACAACTCAAAACAAAACTTTAAGACATCATAACGAAAACAAAATAAAAAGATTCAAGGACTTCTAGACACGTCGTCCTCACTTCTAATTCCCGTCCCCAGCATTTAGATCTTCACCTGGAAACAAAACATTTCAAAAATGAGGGGGAAATCTCAATAATGTCTACCCCTAACGTTTAAAACAGTTTAAGTTCATTTCAATTCATTTTAGGGAGAGGGAACAAGTCAAACCATTTCTCAAACCTTTAACCCTTAACTGTTTTCCTCAACCCATCCAATCCATATTTTAATTTGCGGGCGGGATATCAAATCCCAAAAAGAACATCGCCTACCAAAGGCATCATAACAACTATCCTATATCAGGGATGAAACTCTGATCTCCTGGCACATAACCCATACAGGCATCAAATCCTGGTCTCAGGGTTATCACCCGCATGAATATTAGCCTTTCAAAGGCTTCAAACAGTCGCCCACCAAAGGCTTCATAACATCTATGCTATATCAGGGATGAAACCCTGATCTCCTGGCACATAACCCGTACAGGCATTGAATCCTGGTCTCAGGGGTATCACCCGCAAAAACATTAGCCTGTCAAAGGCATCAAATCAACAACCCGCTTAATGTTTCCACTTTGAATTACTAATTCATTATTCAACTCATCTCACAACTCTCAAGTCAAACCCAACCCAGATTCAAAACAATAATAAAACCACTTATAAAAGACCATCTCAATTTCTCCACTCATAAAACAAGGTACAACAATTACAAACAGTTATTCAAAACAGATGGTGATAATTCCACAAAAGTCCCCTTTCGGGATGCAATTATCAAAACAGATTAGAAAACATTAAAACACATTTAAAGGGCATCCCGGTGGGGATTAGAGCATAGACAATTACCTGATATACTTCACAGCACAGCAAATAGACGAACACACTTGAGCTCACTAACGTCACGCACTAACTCAGGCCTAGAATAAGAATAATTATCTAATCAAAACGCGTTCTAACGAAGTTAGTATTAACTATCAACTACCTAACCCATCCCCTAGGAACACTTAGGTTCCTATCATTTATGAAGTTACACTTAACACATCCAAGAAAACACATAACAGGACCACGCATTATTTTCACTCAACAATTTTCATAAATAAAAACAAACAGAGGACAGATTATAACGTTCACATAAAACGGGTCACAACTCAACTTCCCGATATCCTACGGGTCTGGTTCTGGACTTTTCGGAAACCTCGGGATGTCTACTAAAACTTCTATGTTGATGACCAAGCCCATATCAGTCCCAAAGGACTCTAAAAATATCCATCTTCCCAATTGGTCCAGTTCTGACAGGTTCTGGTAAAACGGTTATAACTCGGGCTATACAAAACCAACGTTCGATCCGTAAAATTCCTATGGTTCCTAACATCCAAGGGAACCTTCAGTTAAAAGGGCTCAGTCAAAAGACAACTATACTACTCGTGGCAACCCGATCTTTAGACACTAACAAAACTGTCCTGTTACCGGTTCTTAATTAATTTGTTATTTCGGTTCTAACTTTTACCAATCGGTCTCGGGGTTCTAATTTGGACTCGGAACAGTAGCTAGGGTCTAAGATATGAAGTCCAACTTAACTTAGGTCCAACAATTAAACTTGTAGTATTAAACCTAATTTAGAAAACATGAATGACACTTTAATAAATTTTAATCAAACCTAAAGTCATAAAAGAAATAAAATTACTTAAAACATAAATTACTTGACCAAGATTTTAAAGATTAAAACATGGATTATTTACAAGTAAGTTATAACAAAAAGAAACAAGAATGTCAAGAAACATTGAAGGTGGTTAAACATGTGGGTTTCTTAATTCAAGATTCAAGAAAGACTTAAAGAACATGTAAAATAAAGTACAATATACATGTAACTACTAATCAAGAATTCAAGATTTTATTAATAAGAAATCAACTTGTAGTAGGTTAACTAATTTATTTAACAAACTAATAAGATTTACTTTTAAAGAACAATAAAGAACATAACGATTTTTATAACTAAAATTCAAGAATTAACCTAGGTAATAAATTTCCAATTTCGTACATACAATAATAAAGTTATCTAACCCTAACATGATTTACAAGGACAAGTACAATACCAATTGAACCCTAACAATTTAACTATTACAACCCTAATAACAAAAACACAATAATAATAATTAAACAAATTATATGTAAATAAAAACAATACAAGAACAATTAATTACACATAACAACTTATTACAAATTACACATAATTACAATTAAGAACAAGATTACATGTAATTTTCCTAATTACAAAACTAACAATACAATTTAATAATTATAAAAACAGAATAAAATTTTTGAAAATAAAAACAGAAAAGAAAAAGGAAAAAGAAAAGGAAAAAGAAGGAAAATATAAAAACAGGTTATCAGATGGTTAGGGTTAGGGTTAGGGTTAAGGTTTTACGTAGGTTAGGGCACGGTGGCTTTCTCCGGCGAGCAAGGCGGCGACGGGCGAGGCGGCGACGGCGAGAGCGGTGGTGGTGATGGGTGGCGGTGTGCGCGACTGGAGAGACAGAGAGAACGAGAAGGGGAAACGAGGGAGAGAAGATGAGAGAGAACAAGGGCTGGCGGTTGCGGTGGCTGCCGGCGATTTCCGGTGGTCGTCTGGGTGGCGAGGCGACTGCAACGGTGGGATTAGTACTGTGTATGTATGCATGGGTCAGTAGGGTTGTTGTGGGTTGTGGGGTAAAGTGTTGTGTGCGTGTGTTACTGTGGGTGGGTACTAGTTAGGGTTGTGTACGTGTGCATGGATTTGGGTGTTGGTGCATGCATGGGTATGGGTTTGAGGTCAGGGGTTCGAGGGTTGATGGGTAGGCTAGTATGTATTGTGTGTAAGTAGTGGTGAACCGTGGTGTGTATGAGTTGGGTTGTTAGAATGTTATTAGGGTTTATAATAATTAAATGATGTTTAAATATCTTGATTTTCATGTTTGTACTATTATTAAGTCCATATTATAAGTTATTATTAAGTTCATAATTTTATTATTTAGTTTTGAAATTTTATTATGTAGTTTTCATAAATTATTAATGTTCGTAAGTTCGTATTATTATTATTAAGTTCGTACTATTTTTATTATTAAGTTTCGTAATTTTATTGTAAGGTTTTGTGTTATTACTATTATTATTATTATTATTATTATTATTATTATTATTATAAAGTTTCAAAAAATTACTTAGAGATACCCTAACTTTTGAAGAAACAATTTTTTGGTACCCTAACTTTTCAAAACTAATTTTGGGGTACCCTTACTTTTAGGATAAGAAATTACTAGGTGAATTTCCGGCGAAACTTCGATTGATTCAAATCATTTTCGTCCACGAAAACAAAGGGAATTTTCATCCACAAAAACACTTAATCAATTTTCCGCCTAAAACTCACCGGTGAATTGAAATCATTGGCCGGAAATTCACCTAATTATTTCTAATTCTAAAAGTTAGGGTACCCTAAAATTAGTTTTTAAAAGTTGGGGTACCAGAAAAACATTTCACCAAAAGTTAGGGTACCCCTAAGTAATTTTTTGATAAAGTTTCGTATTTATTATTATTATTATTATAAAGTTCATGGAAGTTTCATATTATTAGTATTAAAAGTTTTACATTATTAGTATCAAAGTTTCATATATTTTGGTATTAAAGGTTTCATACTTTTGTTTTAAAGTTTTATAAAGCTTTCATGTTGTTATGTGGTAATATGAATATTATGTTCAAAAACCGTACGTAATATTATTATTAAAGTATTAGTACCGAGTTATGGTTTTAAATGTGTTGTCTCGATTTTATTATTTTACCTTTTGTGTTGGGATAGTTATGTTTGTTACATGGCTAACTAAAGGCTAAGGTTGGGTTATGGTAGGATTCGTGCGTAACTAATTTTTGTAGAAGTTGAGTATTAATTTTAGAAGTTTATATTCGAATTCTAGGTCCGAGCGAGACGACGCGATAGTTAGCTCCCGTGTGTAAGTGTTGCAGTAAAGAAAAGCTGTTCAGGTAATGTCTATGTCCTAATCCCCACTGGGATGCTCTTTTATTCGTTTTGTGGTTTTAATCTGTTTTATGAAGATTGCATCCCGTAAGGGATTTTCTGTAAAATTAGACTGTCTGATTTGGATGTCTGAGAGTTCTTTTCTGAGTTGAGTAAAACGTGACAGTCTTTTAAACTCTGAGATTTTATTATGTCGATTTTGGAAATTGGGTTGGGTTTTGTTGAAAAGTCTGACGTCTGAACTTCATAAGATACTAATAATCCAAGTGAAACCATAAGCGGGTTGCGGGTAACGACCCGAAGACCAGGATCTGTTCCTGCAGGGGAGTTATCAAGAGATAAGGGGAGGCCCTGATATATTTACTGCGGGTAACAACCCGAAGACCAGGATCTGTTCCTGCAGGGGAGTTATCAAGAGATCGGGGAGGCACGATATGTTTCAGAGATTTATTCTGGTTCTGGACTGGCCATCCAGGTTCTATTTCTGAGTTATGATATTCTAGGGATAGGCAAATCCCGCCCGCATAATAAAATTCTGATTGTTTTATGAGGAAATGATTACTCTGTTTCTGATTTCTGATGTCTGTTTCTAAATTGTTGAAATATTAGTTGAGAATTCTGGAATGTGTTTTCTGAGTTGAAGGTTTGTACTGTTGGTTTTAAAGTTCTGTTATTTCTGAACTCTAGTTATTTCTGGGTTGGGATTCAAATGAGTTGCGAAAAGGTTTGACTCTCAAATGAATTGAAATGAACTTAAAACTGTTTTGACAGTTAGGGGTAGACATTATTGAGATTTCCCCTTATTTTTCTAAATGTTTTGTTTTCAGGTGAAGATCAGCTATGTGATGGGGACGGGAATTAGCAGTGAGGATGTTTAGAGTTTTAGTTTTGGAATTGTGTTAAAAGTTTGACAGTCCTGAAGTTAAGGATATTTATTCCGAATTCTAAGGTTGTTTAATTGTTATTTTCGTTGTTAAATAGTTGTAGTTTTCCTTCTCGCCTTGTATTCCTTCGGGGATACGGCAGTGACGCCCGAATAAAAGTTAAGTCTTCCGTTGAATTTCTGTCAACGTTAGTTTGACTCTACCGTTTTCATACTCGAATTTCCGGGGCGTTACACTAGGTTAGTATGTTGTATGGCATGTATATTGTGGTATATTAATATGCATATCAACTTTGAGAATGTCAGGGTGAAAACAGTGTCTTGTTAGCCTTGTTCATGATCATGGACGGCGGTAATGCCTTCGGATTATGAATTCCGCTGCGCTAATCTTTGGGTTATGAAATGTTTAATATTAGTATGATGTATATAAATCTGGGGGCGTTACAACCGCGGCACCACCGACGACCCCACTGTCATCGACGCCATCATTCGACCAACGCGCAATGCTCGCGACCATCGCGCAAGAACCAGACATGAGGCCAGGTCTGCTGCTGCTGCTGCCGCCTCCAACTCCGACTACCGCCTCTACCACTCCGACCATCGTCGCCGCCGCCGCCTGACACGCCCTCAAGCACCGCCGCCACCGGACTACGGCCAGACCACCGTCTCCAGCCCTAATGCCACTCTTGTAAACCCTACTCTCATATTCAATTTTCTCTGTTTATTCTTTGTAATTTCTGATTTGTCTTATCATTATTATTGTTATTATTAATTTTGTAAACTTATATAAATTGTGTAATTATCAAATTATAATTCTTGATGGTTAGTTTAGATGATTATATATTCTTTTATTTATTCATGTGCTAATATGTGATTTATATTATGTATCATATGTAAATCATGTTAGGTTGTTGATTAGAATTATTGGTTGCAAATTAAATTAAGTTTGTTGCAAATATAATATGTTTATTTTCCTGAAATTGCATTAAGGTTAGTATTGTTCTAGTTTATTTATTAAGTTGTTCATATATGAATAATATAGAGTATTATTGCTAGAATATATATAGGGTTGGTGTTCATGTTAGTATATGTTATTTTTAATGCATGTTTTAGCGTTAGGTTAAAATATTAAATTTGATTTCACATGTTCAATTGAGTTACGATGGATATTGTTAAATTAGTAATTGAGTTTGTTCACTAATTTCACGTTCTTAAATAAATTTGGAAGTATAGGTGTTTTGTGATTTTCTTTTGGTTAAAGTACGAGTTTATAATTCATATTATGTTCTAATGTTTGAAACATGTTTTCCAACTTTTCCTTATTGCTTTACGAGTTTAATTTATGTTATGTTAGTAAAGATTTGAACTTTACATGGTAATCTTGTTATTATGTTATTATTATATACTATTTTATTATTACGAATTTTATAGTTTTACCTTTACTTAAAGTGTTTAAGTTTGTTTCTAATTAGTGGTTTTGGGTTCCTTGCTGTGTCATGATATTTTGTGTATCCTTAGATGACCAAGATTAGTGATACGTTGATTATTAGTTAAAAGGTTTAATTAAAAAATTCTAGCATTAGTAAACAATGAAAGTTAGGCCTTGGTTGGGTTAGGAGGTTTAGGAGGAGTCCTTAACCTTAGCCCACTATTTTGGGGCTCAAGTTAAAGTCTCGGGATCGGTTGGTTAGAAATTGGATCGGAATTCGGAAATACCAACTAAAAGTTAACCGGTGATGGGACAAATTTGTAGGGTCATAATGGAGAGACCACCATAAATTGTGTAGTTAGGTTTTGATCGAACCGTTCGGTTTGGAAGTCCCATAAGATATCTCAGGTAATATAATAATAGCAGCGGCCGATAATTCATATATACAGTGACCAATACACTGTGATTATAAACTACACAACCCAAAAATTGAATATTTTTAAAAAAAATAAAACAAAATTAGCGACCGATATAATATCAGTTGCCATGTATTGGTCAAAAATAGCGACTGGTAGTTTACGACCGATACACTATCAGTCGCTATGTCAGCGACCGATATGCAGCGACCGAGCGTATCGGTCGCTGCTACCGTTATAAGTCGCAAACTTAGCGATTGATAGCTATCGCATGCCTAGGAGGACATGCGACTAATATGCAGCGATCGATAGCTATCGATCGCTGCTATTGGTCTCCTGCCCTCTCCAGTGACCGATAGCAGCCTCCAGCGACCGGTACCAACGGTCGCCACAAGCCGTTTCTGTTGAAGTGCATAAATCGGGTTATGACCCAATGTAATGCCCCGAATCCTCTCGGGCCGCGGGCATTATCGATAACTGCTTCAAGGATCGTTGACTGACCCCACAAATCACCACGAGTCTTTCCAATGTGCTTCGTCCTCACTCACATGCCGCCTGGGATAACTTCGTAGGAGGCCATCCATCCTAAGACTACTCCTAGCCAAACACGCTTAACTGGGGAGTTCCCAACGAATAAGCTACCTTAAAAGAAGGTGCACCTTTGTGATATAAGTAGTCATTTCAATCCTTTTAAGCCATATTTAACCATATACCCGGGGTGTTACACCCAATTACCAGACCTAGGTCAGAATTGGACCAGTTTGAATGTGAGCTGTATTTGGCAATCTTGGGGTGTGTCTTAGGTCTCATGGTCAACATGAAAGTTTTAGTAGACATCCCAAGATTTCCAGGAAGTCCATAATCAGGTTCGTAGGGTGTTGAGAAGTCACGTTATGGCCTTTGGAATGCATGTGATGTAATTTGTCCAGTTTTAATTATGCTAAAAGTATTGATGTGTAAAATATGTTGTGTAAAATGTTAATGTGTGTTTAATCAAAATATGTTGAATAGTTTCAAGATGTTAATCATGAATCATGGGAACCCTATAGTGTTCCTAGGGGAGGGTTAGGTAGACGGTAGTTAATACTAACTCTGAAGGGCGCGTTTTAATTATAGAAATTATGCTATTTTTAGGCACGATCTAAATCTCGTCGTTTTCGAAAGCTCAAGTGTGTTCGTGGAAGTGAAGTGAAGAAATATAGGTAATGTCTATACCCTAATCTCCATTGGGATGCACTTTTAGCGTTTTTGTTGATTTCTAATCTGTTTTGGAATTTGCATCCCGAAGGGGACTTTCTGTGGAAAATTTGGACCTTCTGGTTTGATTATTGTTTGTGGTTGTTGATTTATGAGTTGAGGAAAACGAGATGGTCATTTGTAAGTGGTTTTTGTTATTGGTTTTGGGAACCTGGGTTGGTTTGTGTTGAGAACTGTGAACTGAGAATTCATAAGATATTAATAATTCAAAATGGAACATTAAGTGGGTTTCGGGGGATAACCTAGAGACCAGGATGTGGTATCCTGTAGGGTTATGGACCAAGAGATCAGGGGATGCCCTGATATAGTTTTGATATTGATTACTTCCCCGGGGTAAGGTGTGCCCACGATTTTGGTCGTAGCCTGTGGTAGGCGGAGAAGTGGTAGGCAAAGGATCTAGGATCCGGTTTGTTGTGTTACTTTAAGGGATGTCGTATCCCGCCCGCATAATAAAATTTGACTTGGTGTCGTTGAAGAAAGCTGTTTTATTCTTCTGAGAAGGGTCAATGGTTTGTGAAATGGTTTGACTTGTTCACTTCTCCCCCTAAATGATTTGAAATGAATTTTAACTTGTTTTGACGGTTAGAGGTAGACATTATTGAGTCCTCCTCATCAAGCCCGATCCTGACATTTATGGGGCCCTAGACAACGTGGTAGACTACTATATATGTAGATTGGGCCTTTAATTTTTTTAAAAAATGCGTCAATATCCATGCTAAACTTAACAACGATACTAAGAATTTAGCTAAAATGCATACATGCGAAAGACAATTTTTTTTTTTCCATTTATAAAATGTCGCTCTTCTATGAAAATTTAGTAAGAGATTTATCATTACTGTTGTCCCTATCAAGATCGACACTTCTAAAAAGCTTTTCTTTTTTGTTATTACAAAGTGACGTATGAGTCCGATCCCTTCTTTCTCTACTAATTTATTTACATAGCATGTTGAGCCTTATAATACGAACTAATAACATATACCTCCCTCAAAGTATTGTGAAATGAGAATTTTACCCTCCATATTTAAAAAAATCTTAATTATCTAACCTAACAAACATCAAATGTAATAAATGTCATACCTAACTATTCCAAAAAATTACTTAGAGGTACCCTAACTTTTGAAGAAACAATTTTTTGGTACCCTAACTTTTCAAAACTAATTTTGGGGTACCCTTACTTTTAGAATTAGAAATTATTAGGTGAATTTCCGGCGAAACTCCGATTGATTCAAATAATTTTCGTCCACGAAAACAAAGGGCATTTTCATCCACAAAAACACTTAATCAATTTCCCGCCTAAAACTCACCGGTGAATTCAAATCATTGGCCGAAAATTCACCTAATTATTTCTAATTCTAAAAGTTAGGGTACCCAAAAATTAGTTTTTAAAAGTTGGGGTACCAGAAAAACATTTCACCAAAAATTAGGGTACCCCTAAGTAATTTTTTGTAACTATTCTTAATATAATTTATGCCTACTTTTCCAAATTAGGGTTGGTCAATTTAAATAGTGAAATTTCTAATTTACCCTTCATTTTAAAAACTCTTCCTTCCCTTTATCAAATCAAAATATAAATAAATAAAAACTAAAAACGTCATATCCCTATGTGTTGGGATTTCAATTTTGCCCTAATTTTGTTCAATTTATGATGAATTAGGGTTCTTTTATTGTTCGATGATCTAATTGAAGTCTGAAAATCGATGTCCATGTATTAAATTTCAATCGTTGGTCGATGCTTCATAATTCATATGTTTCATGCTTCCAGCTGGTTGTAGCGAAACTGTTTGGTTTATGCAGTGGGATGTAACTCATCTTGTATCTCGATGCTATGCCATTGACAGAGTTTTGTTCTAGGTTCTTCCTCTTTATTTGTTAATTTTTAATCCTTTTCCTCATTGTTTATTTGTAACTCGTTGATCATTCTCTTTGAGTGTCTTTGACAAATTTTTACTAAAAAATTCCATATTCTATACACTACTATAAAAGAGCATAAGAATCAATTGTCCCAAAGTTGAATTACCATTATACCCTCTATTATGTTAATCTTTTACTTAAATAATATTTAATTTCCTAAACAACTCTTATGATGTCATTATTGTTTTCATTATTTTATTTATTTTTTTTCCAACCTTATATAATGACTAGAAACTTTAAAATTATTATTATTATTATTATTATTATTATTATTATTATTATTATTACTACTACTACTACTCTTAGTTGTATTATTACTATTCCTTTTTCATTGTTTAATATATTTTTGTCAAGTTTTCTATAATGACCATAAACCTTAAAAATTATTGTCATTATTATCGTTATTATTACTATTATTTTTTATGGAAGATTTATTATTTAGTTAGATATTAAATTTTCATAATAATCTATTGTAAAAGATAATAATATTTAATTATGTGGATTGTACAAAATATTTATAATACTTACAATTCTTTCCAAAGAAAATACGAGAAAAGGTCATGGTCATAACCCATTAGATTGACCCAAAATCGAAATACACCACCCTTATTTACCTAAACCTGAAATACACATGACCTGTATTAAACATGTCCGTTTCGAATGGACAAGTCTATCTACCATCCTATCAAAAGAAACTAACTCTAACTATATCAAGAATATTGATTTCTTTTT
Source organism: Portulaca oleracea (assembly GCA_029582165.1). NCBI lineage: Eukaryota > Viridiplantae > Streptophyta > Magnoliopsida > Caryophyllales > Portulacaceae > Portulaca > Portulaca oleracea. The sequence goes on from CM055870.1 coordinate 14,752,205, forward strand.
GTGCTCTCTTATGATGTACTCCCTCCATTCCATATTAATTGTCATAATTTTGATTTTTACAGTCTCCAATATCACTCTTTGATTGATAATTTCTTACATAATATGTTATTAATGATTGCAATATTATACTTTTATGATAGTATTTTTCGATACGAATCTAATGGTGGTAATTTTATATAACAATGCATTGTATATATTGAGAAATTTATGGTCAAAATTTTTGAAATTTGACTGCACAACTTTCAAAGATGACAATTAATATGTAACAGAGGGAGTAATTATGTATTAATCTCTTTTAATAAATCAAGTCTTACCTTCTTGAAAGTTAATTAGCCTATTCCGCTATCAATTTTTAACTTACCCTTATGATATCATACTTTGACGATCTTATTATTATTATTATTATTATTATTATTATTATTATTATTATTATCATCATCATTATTATTATTATTATTATTATTATTATTAAATCATGTTTACAAGCCTAACCTGAATATATTCTCTTAGCTCTTTCATATTTATTTTAGGGTTTTTGGACGCTAATATACTGAACTTTTGAGGTATTGGACAATAATACACTGAACTTTGACATTGGACAACAATGCACTGAACTTTGAGGGGTGTTGGACCATAATGCACCCGAGACAATTTTGATGGTGGCGAACTTGGTGACAATCTTACGTGGCAGACCGAGAAGATGAATAGGCAAAATAATATCTAAATTTGTGACAAGCTACATAGGATTGCCACCAAGTTAGCCATCAAAATCATAGTGAGTGCGTTATTGTTCAACACCCCTCAAAGTTTTGTGCATTATTGTCCAAGGTCAAAGTTCAGTGCATTATTGTCCAATGCCTCAAAAGTTCAGTATATTAGCGTCCAATAATCCTTTATTTCAAGTGTCTTTTATATTTTCTTTATATTCATTATTGTGGAGTAGTTTACCGCCTCATAAATCGTAAGATCGTTTATAAACTTAATTAAGTCATATTCATTTATAGTAATTAAATTTAATTATACTTTTAGATGAGTAGGTTTTCTTATTGTATAATCAAAATGTAATTGAATTTTTAATAGTCCTAATTATATTGTACTAATGTCTTTTATTCTCAACTACCTATTAAGTAATATTATAAATAAGTTATGTGAATCATTTGAAAGTTTATCAGAATTAGTTATGTAATTGTAGTTTAACTTAGAGCTTTGAGGTGTCGTGAAAAAGATAGGAATGAAGGTATAATATAAACATGATTTAATTGAAATTAATGTATTGAGCAAACTCTTTTTGCGATTTTATTGCATAATGAATTTTTGTGATGAAGATATAATAAATGACGATAAATGTCACAATAGCTTCAAATGGTAATATTTGAAATTGCTAATATGAGCATATTATTATATGCTAGACAATGTGAATAATCGAGGTGAATTATATACGAGGCTTACATGTAGATATTGTTAATCTATTCACAAGTCAATACTTGTGTTTATGATTTAATTTGATTACATTTGCTCTTTAGCAATACTTATGTCTATATATAAACATTATAAACAAGTAATTGTTGGGTGTGAAGACCAAACCGAGGAACGAAGAAGAAAGAAAACGCAGGCAGCGTTTTTCAAAACGCCACCCGCGGGCCGTAACGCGCTGCTCGCCCAGATGCCTCACCGATTTAAAAACGCAGCCAGCGTTTTTGGGTTCTGCGTACGACTCCTTGATGGGCTTCGTCCAAAGGCCCACGCGTGTGTTATATCTTTGAGCGGCAAGTTTTTAGGGTTTTCAGTTATTGTTAACCTAGTTCCTCTTATGTTTCTCTAGTATATATAGGGGTTCAGGTTCTCCCTATTATGTATCCCAGTATTCCAAGAGTGGATCCCTGAGATCAAGCGAGATAGAGAGAAACACATCATTGTATTGTAATCCTCATATTAATAGTGCATCGATTCCGTGGTTTTTTTTCCCGTTTTGGGTATTCCCACGTTAAAATCCTGGTGTCAAATTTCTTATTTCTTTTCCGCTATCATTTCCTATTGTTTGTGGTTTGCTTGAGTGCTCTTCGATCCTAACAATTGGTATCAGAGCTTTCAGGGTTGGTGAAAGAGAACTCGCTTTCAAACAATGGGAGATAAGTATGAATAGAGAAATTTGATGGATCTGACTTCACCTACTAGAAGTTGCAGATTGAGGATCTGCGTATCTTGAAAGTCGCATGTTCCATTTTTGGAGAAGCCAGATGAGATGAAGCAGGCTGAATACGATCTGCTGGATCGACAGGCGATGTCCCTGATTAGAATGTCATTGGCTCGGAACGCCATGTTTAACGTCATGGAGAAAAAGACAAAGAAGGAATTGCTGAAGGCACTAGAGAATTTGTATGAGAAGCCAAGTGCAGCAAATCAGGTATATTTGTTTACCAAATTAACCAGCTGTAAGATGGCTGAAGGTGGAGATGTGGCTGATCATATTAATAAGATTACTAAAATTTTATCACAACTTGCTTCAGTAAAGATGGTTTTTGCTGAGAATGTTAGAGCTTGCGTATTATTGTCTTCTATGCCTGAGTCTTGGAGAACCCTTGTAAATGCTGTTAGTAGTGCTAAGGATATTGACGAGATAAAATTTGATGATGTCAAGTCTGTATTGCTTAATGAGGGTCTTCGTAGGAAGAATTCTGGTGAGGAATCTTCGGGAATTGCGTTAAGTGTCAGGGGTAGGAAGAACAATAGGAATTCGAATAATTCCAGAGGAGGCAAGCCTAGGGACATGAGCAATGTTTTGTGTTATGGTTGTGGGGATAAGGGTCACTTTAAGAGGGATTGCCCTAGACTTGGGAAAGGGAAGGGTAATGATGACCGGGACTCTGTCAACTCTGCGGAAGATCTTTGTGAAGCCTTGGTTTTGAGTGTGTCTAGCCCTGAAGAGTCTTGGATAGTTGATACTGGTGCACCCTTTCATGTTTCTTCAAACAGGGAGTTATTTCATAATTTCAGAAGTGGGAATTTTGGCAAGGTGTATCTTGCCAATGACAAGTGTTGTGAGATAACAGGTACAGGAGACGTGATGATTAAGACTGCTAATGGTAGTCTTTGGAAGTTGGAGGATGTAAGGTATATTCCTGGAATTAAGAGGAATTTAATTTCAGTGAATCAACTCGATGAGATGGGATACACTGCAGGCTTCGGGAAAGGGATGTGGAAGATCATGAAGGGTGCTATGGTAGTGGCGAAGGGATTGAGATCCTGTACGTTGTACTCTACCGGAGAAAGCACTAACATGATTTCCTATGCTTCTTGTTCTAGTTTATGGCTTTGCAGGAATGAGAAGAGTGTCAGTTTCGCCAAAACTGACAGGGAACCTGAGGAGGTATGGAGTGACTCAGGTGACAAGAAGGCAGTGGGAGCTGTGGCGGTCAAAGTTTCTGGTAGGCTGGGTGTGCCTAGGGAGGAAACATAGGAACCACAGGAAGCTCCATAGGTTGCAGATCAGGCTACTGAAGGACCTGAACTACAGGAGCTAGGTGAAAGCTCCAGCGCACTATCTACTGTGAGGAGATCCAAGAGGGCTACCAGGGATGCTGGTGAGCCAAAGTCCCATACTAAGGCTGTGCAGGCGGATGCTCGGTTCAAATGGGAGCACGCAATGGTTGATGAGATTGCGTCACTTGAGGGAACCTGGAAGCCGGTGAGATTGTCTGCAGGAAAGAAGGCCGGGAAGAAGTGGGTCTACAGAATCAAGGGTAAGTCAGTGGATGTTGGGAAATTGAGGCCCGGTGTGGTCTCAGGAGGCCTCTCGGACTGATGAAGAGGCCGGTCAATGCTCTAGGGGAACTTGTGGTGAAAGTTGAGGATGGTTGTGGTTTGGTCTCCAAGTGGGAGATTGTTGGGTGTGAAGACCAAACCGAGGAACAAAGAAGAAAGAAAACGCATGCAACGTTTTTCAAAATGCCACCTGTGCCGTCAGAACGCTGGCAGCGTCTCGTCCAGAAGCCTCACCGACAAAAACGCAGCTAGCGCCCCAGAAACGCAGCCAGCGTTTTTGGGTTATGCGTACGACTCCTTGATGGGCTTCGTCCCAAGGCCCACGCGTGTGTTATATCTTTGAGCGGCAAGTTTTTAGGGTTTTCAGTTATTGTTAACCTAGTTCCTCTTATGTTTCTCTAGTATATATAGGGGTTCAGGTTCTCCCTATTATGTATCCCAGTATTCCTAGAGTGGATCCCTGAGATCAAGCGAGATAGAGAGAAATACAACATTGTATTGTAATCCTCATATTACTAGTGCATCGATTCTGTGGTTTTTTTCCCGTTTTGGGTTTTTTCACGTTAAAATCCTGGTGTCAAATTTCTTATTTCTTTTCCGCTATTATTTCCTATTGTTTGTGGCTTGCTTGAGTGCTCTTCGATCATAACAGTAATGACATTCAACAGTTTTCTGAACTCATTATATACTAATTATTAATACTATTGCATTATATATACGTTGGTGATAACATTTTTTATTTTCTCGCATAATACTTGAGAAACATCTATAGCTAATAATTATGTTTCAATTCATTTTAAACTTGTGTTTATATGAAACATTATGTTAAAAAAAGTCCAAATAAAATTAAATCAAACTAAAATTAAATCAAATTTTTAGTTTATGTAGAAAAATTTATTTAACATAAATTTTTACATTTTACATTCATAATTGTCATTGATAAAAGAGGGGAAAAAACCAGAAAAGATTCTATGAGAAAACGAAGCAAAATTTGATTTGTGTTTGGCAATAAAATATCAAGAAAAAAAATGTCAAATCAAGTTATTAATGAGGGTTGTTTCGTCTTTTTGATTTAAATTTCGATGGCAGTTTCATCAAAGTACATAAACTATCAGGGGCAAATATGTTCAAAATGTTGACTAATCGCAAAAAGTAGGTATTTAGTTACATAGTAAATATTAGGTTGGGTAATTAAGATTTTTCAAATATGGAAGGTAAAATCCTCATTCCACAATACTTTGGGGGAGGTATCTATTATTAGTTTCTTTTAATACTACTAGCTATATTCTCGTATTGGACCTTAAACTAAGACAATTTTTTTCAAATTGTAGGGCAGAAGCAAACCAGAACATTCTGTTAAAGGGAACCATTCATGACGTGATACATATACTAAAATAGTTAAACATTCAAATTTTCAAGTTGGAAAACATTACACACAAATTCAATATTTAAAACTTCTCGGATAATATCCTAAGTTGTATTTTTTACTAATTCAAGTTTTAAGTAGATACTCTCTCCGTCCCAAATTAATTGACACTTTGACAAAATTTTGACCGTTAATTACTCACACATCACAATGAGTTATAACATGAAATTACTGTCGTTAGAAAGATATTTTACTAAATTTTACAGTGAAGGTAATTTTATATTGTAACTCATTATAATTTGTGAATAACTAACGGTCAAGTTTTAGTCAAAATGTCAATTAATTTGAGACGGAGGGAGTAACTACTAAAATGTTTTGGATCTATGATTTATTTAACCATTGATATTCTTAAGAACCTAATTTTTCCTAAAAAAAAAGTAAAACTATTAGTAATTGCATGATATATATATTTTATGTTTAGTTATGAACACGCATTAACAAAAATTGAAAAAATAATTTTGCATATAATATAACAAATAAAGGAAATAGTGAAGTTGCAACTCCAGTTGATATTATTTATGATTTGCAACAAAAGAAATAAGTAAAAAAAAAGAGATAATAATTACCTAGCTAAATGATAATAAAAGAAAATGAAAAAAATATCTAGTAAATAAATTAAGAAAGGGGCACCAGAAAGAAAATAATTTTTGGAGGAAAATAAACTTTAGGAGTAAAATTTGGGATAAACAAAAATAAATTAGATGATGGATAAGCATTAATAGTATGAGTTTGATATTAAAAAATTGGCATGCATAGCCCAAAAGGATAAAATAGAAGTTTTGAAAAATTTCAAGCAAAGAGAATCTAACCCTTAACATCAACAATGTGATTAGAACTAAATACCCATATAACCACTGGGATAAATTATGTGATACTATAAAATTTGCATTACAATAATTTTATAATAGATAGGGGTGGTCGAGGTCCCTTTTTGACTCCATGTAATTCTGTCACTGTCGTGGGCCATAGGCAGTCACCCTTTGGGCCTATCCCCAGGAACGACTCGCCTCACAAGCCAGTAAACGTTTGCTTTCGTTGAATATCTTTAATTATCTTTGGGGAATTAAAAGTCTGGATAACGTGCTTAGTTTTCATTAATTATATTATATTTCAATCAGAAGGACTTGGAGTTAGCTAAGTTGAGTTGTTTAATTTCAGGATTGGAAGTTGTTTTGTTTTGTTTTAATTTGAAGATCAGTTGTTAGTTTTCCATATTGCCTTGTATTCTATCGGGATACGCCAGTGACGGTCAATTGAGAATGAAACTTCCGTTGTTAATGTTAGTCAACATTAGATTTTGATCATTAATTTTATAATTGAATTTCTAGGGCGTTAAACAATTATAAATTATAAAAGTTAAAAATTAAAATTAAAAAAATAAAAATAGAAATAAAAAAGTTAAAAAAATTATAATTTAGAAATTTAGAAATTTAGAAATTTTAAAAAATAAAAAAAGGAAAAAATAAATGAATTGAACTATAAATTTCTTTTCAATTTTTATTTTTGAAATATAAATCACATATATTGAACATTATATAAAACATAACATGATGATATACATCTTGCTGCAAGAACCATCTTGTATGATATGACAAATCCACATAATCACTTTTTTTATTGTAAAAAAAATCATGTGCCACATCACTACTACGATTAAGAAAATAAAAAATCCATAGGGACCTTTCAATAATTTAAAAATATTTTAAGGACCTTTATGAAAAAAATTAATTTTTTGATAAATCTAAATTTATAAAATCAAGAAAAATAATAAAGTAATAAAAGGTTAATTTTTACAACTATTTGAAATTCATTTTTGATGGAAAATTTAAAAATCATTATTATTAGGAAAAATAATTTTAAAATTTTAAAATAGTCAAAATTTTTATTAATAATTACTTTCACGTATTTCAAAATTTTCAAAAATAATTTTCAATTTTTTTTAAAAACTATGTCTTTTTTATGACATAAAAACTATGATTTTAAGAAATAAAATGAAAACACACCAATTGAAAATCATAATATATTAGTTATTTTTAGAAATATATATAATATTAAATATTAAATATAGATAATAAAATAATTAAAAAAGACCTTAAAATTTTATTTATTCATTTGAAACTCCTTATGATGTAGAAAAAATAATTTTAATACAAAATAAAAAAAAGGTGATGTGGACTGTGCCACGTCATGCAAGATGGATATTTCCACCTTGCAAAAAGATATTTGTCATTTTCATTTGCAAAAACATATCTAAACTTATATAAACTTATCAAAAATTAAAAAATTATCAAAACTTATTAAAACAACATTTTCCATATCTACCATTTGTCTTTGAATTTTACACGCTCAAAAAACTTAAGAAATACCTTATTCAAGACTCGTATAACATTTTGAAGGGAACTACTCCTGTATATAAGCCTTTATTTTTTACTACATCCGTCCCAAATTATTTGTCCTTTTACATGACTTCTTTGTCTCAAAATATTTGTCATGTTTACAATGACAACAAGTGCAATTCCTTTTCTACCTCTAATTAATAAATTCAGGGGAAATTCGATTTGGTAGGTTTCAAGTTTTTGCCTATTTCAAGTTGTCAACCACTTTTTAAACTATTCCAAGTGGTAGACTTATTTCGAAAATTATTCCAAATGGTAGACTTATTTTGAAAACTCTAAAATTATTCCAAGTTTTCAAGCATTTTAAACTACTCATAGTTGTCAAACACTTTAGATATTATTCCAAGTGAGTCGAGTGTGAAATTGTTAGTGAGAGTTAAATGAAATTGAAAGAAAAGAAAAGTTTTACGAGTAATATTTTAACAATGATACAATAAGAAACTCACGAGAAGGAATAATTTTCAAAATAAGCCTACCATTTGGAATAGTTTAAAAAGTGGTTGACAACTTGAAATAGGCAAAAGTTGAAGCTTACCAAGTGAAATTTCCCTAAATTCATTTATCACCTTTTACAATTTCAACAAATATTATCTTTAATTAAAGTAGGAGTTATTTGAAAAATTTACAAACTTTTTACCTCAATTCTTAATATATATTGGTCGTCTCAAATTAAGCAAATGAAAAAAATAATGGAATGGACGTAATATAAATTAGCTAATTAAGCCCCACATTCCAGAACCTTGATCTCTCGGATTAGACGTCCCCTTTCCAACTCTCTATGATTGGAACCCTATATTAAATGCACCCCACAAATACTTCAAAATTAGTATACGCCTATATAAAATTCACCGCACAACTCCTTACGATTGCAACTAACCCTATATAAATGCACCCCACTAATAAGTTCTTATCTTTATCAAATCTTCCCCCTTTCCTTGCATGCCGACTGTCAAACTGTCAATGTTTTTGTAGGGTATATATATAATCATTTGTTGTGCTGCAGGAGAGCGATGCCTTAGAAAACACGTGCTTAATATTCTTTCTAACTGTTAATTAGCAAGGATTATGGAGGCAATCACAATATGAGGTAACTCTTCATCATGTATGATACACTTTGATAGAGCATGTACCTTTACTATGCAAATATAGTCAAGAGACAAATTAAATCATAATATTCAAAGAATCTTATTACCATATCAATTTATATCATATTAGAAGGAATATTGTCAAGCTATTATTAATTGTGGTAGTCAATTTTTTTTTATTACCGTAGTTAAATATAATAATAGTCATTGATTATAAATAGAGTAATCTTAACCGTTGATTTGATTTCTATTAATCTTAAATAAATGATATTATTTTTTTATTATTATTAAGTTAATATTATTTTATTGTGTAATTTGGTATATCATATTCTAATTTCAGTAAAACCTTTTGTGATCTTCTCACAGATAATATTTGACTAGCCGACGACATAATATGCAATACTACCTCCGTCCCAAATTGTTTGTCCATTTACCTAACTCCCTTGTCCTAAAATGTTTGTCCATTTTATAATTCCAATGATTGTAATTTCTATTATACCCCTAATAAATACTCTTTTGTTTCTTTTTTATTTTTCTTCACATGAGAAAAGTAAGGGCAATTCTGATACATTACACAATTTTTCACCCCATTTCCCATGACCATTAGACTTTTAAATATAATTGGATGGACAAACAATATGGGACGGAGGTAGTACTAAGTTTTGATTAGTATAAACACTGATATTATAGGATCACAAAGCAATTACCCATCAAATGGTGGGCTAGGGAGTTTGTATTAGCTTTAATCGCCGGTTCTCGAGGCATGGTGGTCATAATTTTAGGTTTCAATATTTACACTTTTCACTAATTCTTATGCGCTACATAAATACTCCATCTCTTCCATATTAACTGACGTCTTTGGAAATTGTGCAGTCAAACGTTAAAAATTTTGACTACAAATTTCTCAATATATACAATGAACTGTTATATAAAATTACTACCATTAGATTCGTAACGAAAAATACTATCGTAAAAAGTATAATATTGTAGTTGTTCATAAAATATTGTATAAGAAATTATCAATCAAAGAGTGACATCGGAGACTGTGATAGTCAACAAAATGACAATTAATATGGAACAGAGGGAGTATATATCTTTATTGATGAATTTGATGTGATTAACTTATAATAAAGCAAGTTATGATACATTTTATAAATTCCGGAGTATTATTTATTTCGTTATAAAAAGAGTATGTTTTTATATTTGATGTGAATGGCGGATTCAATATCTATTAAATTCATTTATGTTGCTCTTTATCTTTTACAAAACTCTGTCAATAAAAGTTAAAAAAAATTGTTTCATACACTACTCAATGATATACAACTATACATATATTTGAGTTTTGTTACAAAATATTTTGCGTTTCATAAACCTTGCAACTCTTTTAAATATTTTCCTATATATCCTTTGGGGATTCCTTCCTTGAACCACCATTGTTGTAAGCTTGAAACATGTGATAATATAAAGAGCAAAAGTTAAATATTTTCCTATCATATTGCTTTGTTATACTAGGACCATGTTCTTTTCTACGGTCGGTTAAGTGATTGTACGGATAAGTTGCTAAATTTTGGATATATAAGGTGGACAAGGGTAGATAAATTGGTGAGAGGGTTAGTGGGTCGGATAAGGTATAAAAATTTATACAATTTTTAATAATTTTTAATAAGGTATTGTGAGTGAGCATCCCTTATTTTTAAGATCAACCTATTGACTTTAGTTTCCAACATAAACGACGAGGTGCTCCTAGCCGTGTATGGAACTCTCTATATTACAATAATAGTCATAGATAAAAGAGTATACGAAGTCACATGAAGACAGATATTTAAAGCGTCAATAAAATACCTAATACCATTTTACTTTAATTTTTAAGATAACAACAATTCTATAAAAATGTATAGTCAACTATTAAAATTTAAAGTGTTCCAAAAAATTAATCTATAACCAAAAAATTATAAATTTAATATATCCTCAAATTTATATGAAACAAATATACACTGTTACACTTGACCTTAATTTTTGATAAAAAGAACATAATATTTATACTCCTCAAATCATAAGCCCACAAATTAAGATAAATTTAATATGAAACTTTTTTATTGGGGAGATCAAAAGTGGACGCTCACTTCAACCAAGGCCTATGATATATAAGTTAAGTGGGATTCCATCTTAAAACTAATTGGTATTAAGAGGAGTAACCTACTTGACTTATATACCATGTCCTTTCTTTTTGCTTTTCCGATGCTGGACATTTTTACTCATTGGATGAATCTTAATATTTTTGATGAAAAGAATAATATAATATTTATGATAAAAAATAATTTAATAGTTCTGACAAAAAAGAAAAAACCAACCAATACATGAACAGGGAAGCAATAAACACAACAAACAAGAATCAAACACATAACCCTGAAGTTAAGATTTTCATACTAACATTGCCGGATGAACCATATCACATTTGCATTATTATCTTGCATTTTCTTCGTAATCAAACTTCAATGACATCATTTACTATTCTATTACCATTTTTGTTATTATGTATTCATTATTCATTATTAGTAGACCGGAAAGTACTTTCCTTGCTCAGGTGGCATTTTATGCATCACATATGTTTGGACGATGGTGATCAACAGAGGCGATTGGAGTTCGTCAATGGTGTGATGAACTGGAAAACATGCATGTGATGGAAAGTTCTTTCAAAAAAGAAATTTTAATTTGATGGAAAATATATGTAATAGGAAAGATTAATATTTGAGAAATCTTAAGAAGATTTTGGTGAAAAAAAATGAAAAAGATTTCAATGGCTCAGATCTATTCTTAATATATCAACGGTTGATATTGATCGACTACCGTAGTTGAAAAAAAAGTTGACTACCTTAGAATTTTTCATCATGAATACATATCATATCATCCAAATTTATGCAATCTCCTTTTCCAAGTTAATTATAATCTTGAAATATGATAACAATCAAATCAATTAATATTTTGTCTCTCTAAACACAATCGAAAATGATAAACATCTTGACTCAAGGTGGTTCTTAAACTTCTTGCATTTTTTCTAAATCACTAATAAAGTAAAATGTAAGTGTATTTAAATCATTCTAAATGTATGTTTCATTATTTTAAGGGTTATTACAACTTATAAATAATTTAAAAATAATTATTTATTTATATTTATTTCATAAATATAAAACTATGTATAATTGTGCATTTTCTACTACGATTGATAAAATTAGGCTATTATTATATATTTTGACCTAGATAATAAGTATTATATCATTATGATTGATTAATATATATAACTATTACAGAAACTAATAATGAAAGTTAAAAAATGTGAAATATGAACAATTTAAGATGGTTAAGAACCATCTTGAGTCAAGATGATTATCATGGTCTTTGGAGAATATAAAGGTAAATAAATATGGAAGTTCTTATTATTTAATTAGATTAAGTTATGAAAGATTTAACTGAAGTATGAATAGGAAATTATATAATATAATAAATCTAAAATATATTATATATATAAAAGATAAATTAATATAGAAATTGTTTATCCGTCGCCACTAGGGCGACATTTAGCAAAACCAATAAACTTATCTTTTCTGTCTTACATCAAAATAATATCAATTATATACTAAAAATAACTCAACACTATACAATTACCAAAGTACTCATGCTTCATTTTACAGATACCAATATATATAGATTTCCTTGAGTATGGGGGTGTCATGTCCGCCCCCCCTAGCTTCGCCACTGGCCAAATACTTACTGTAATCACGTTTACCGAACATGATGCTGCATTTTGCCATTTGCAATAGAGCTTCATTTGTCTGCAAACAGGTGGTATTGCCTGACATTTTTTATGATGGATATGACTGCAGAGAGTGTAGTCAAAACGGAAAGCAAGGAAAAACCTATAATGATGCCCCAATGCCATGCTTTATTGCCTGCTCCAGCTGTTTTCCCCTTAACCTGTGGAATAATGCCATTTAGGACTTATTTAACATTCAATATGCCTGCATGATACTAGACTATTAGCAGAAATCCAAGTAAGTTTAAATACCTTAATGAAGATCATGCTAGGAAATACGAAGGTAAGTACAGTGAGTGTGAATGATCCCAAAAGGCCAATGAAGTCCCCTATAAAAGGTATGGCTGCTGCTATAAGTGTGTTTGCAGCGTAAAGTAGTGCTCTTAGGACGAATCTACGCCTCAGATTTTCTTTCGAGTATACTCCCTTGTCAAGCTTGAGGAACCTGGTGTCTAGTGCTTCATAAACTGGTTGGATGAACATCTGAAATCATCATATGAATTCTCAATAAGGTTAATTAGCTTCTCACAGGGAACTAGTTCTTCGAATTCCAGAAAAGTACGTAGGAACTAAAATAATAGGTTGCTTTTATGGTTAACAGAAGGGAGAATTTTGAAAAAAGAAAAAAAGATACACACATGTTGGGAGACAACGTTTTGAAGAAAGACTGCTAAGTTGATTAGGATCTTTGCCCATTTGGGTCCGGTGAGGTCCTTCGGGAGGTAATCTGACACTTTTGAACCGTAAGCCCAGTAGCCCGCGATTATAACACCATAGTACACGATCAAGCCAGCAGTAAATTGTACAAAATTGGCTCTTCTCATGTTTTTGACAGCTGGGTCTCTGAGAGTCGACTGCATTTTCAAAGAGATGCATATGTTTTGGTTCAGATTTCATTCTTTAATTTACGTGGCTTCTTTTATCTGTTTGCAATAGATATGTTTTTGTCCCCTAAGGTTATATATCCAAGTTTGTTTTTACCTGTATTTCCGGTACCATGCCTGAAGTGTTGCATGCCATGAGGGCCGATATTGCACCCATAGCATTGAACAACTTATCAGCGGTGCTTCCTCTAACTGTGTAGTCTCCGTGTTCGTTGGATTTGCCTAAGGAAATTGTTAGTAAATAATTAACCACTTCATCTACATCGAGTTCTGGGTTAAATGGATGTGAAAAGAATTCAAAAGCATCAATGAACTCATGCAGTTCACTTTTGAAGATCCTTAGACTGTTGAAGGATTCAGGCGGAGAGTACCGTACTTACCATCATTTACCAACCCTATTAGGAGGACAGTAATGAAGGTGAAAGTAAAAAACGTCGATACTCCAAGCCACACCTTCATGGCGGATATGTTGGGGACAACAAAAGAAAAGATGCAGTATGCTACTCCTGTGATGATAATCAAGTATTGAAGCCTCAAGGTAAACCCGCCAAATGCCAAATTCATTTCCTTCACAATAGAAACATCACGTTCCTCAGGTTGCATGAAATATATAATCTTTGTTTGGCGCTACGTATTAATTCAGAGCTTAGCAACATCAAGGTCAAAAAATTAAGTTTGAGCTATATAGTTAACCTTGAGTGCGTGTCCTCCAAGTAGGATGAAACCCATATTCCCTATAAACATGGTCAAGAACTGTAAAATCCATGTCAGGTGGTACATCTCCCTCCCTGAGGAGAGAAAACAATACAGTTATAAATAAAGAGGAATAGTCACTAGCAATCCTTATTATAGTTAGGTACATATATAGTTGGTAACAGAAAAAGGGAAGCTAGCTAACCAAACAAAAATCCCATGATGTCTCTAAATCTAATAAATCTGCTGCCGTCGATGAAGTGAAAGCCTGCCATTAGCCACTGCGCATAAGCGATGAAAAGTCCGAAGATAAGCATGACAGGGATGCCCCATGCCCATCCGAGGGGCACCAAAATTTGGCGTGAAAAGCTTAATACCCATCCACCGCAGAAGGCTGTCACCAGCAGCAGACTAACCTGCTGCCATCCATCTACATTTTTGCAAGTTTAATATTTTGTCACAACAATACACAATTATGTCTGTTTGTAGATGTGGGTAAGATTTAACCATTGCTGGTAATATGGAAGTATATATATATATATATATATATATAGACTTAATTAGGTCAGAAGTGATGAAACTAACCAGTGCCTGTAACGTGAGCTGAAATTGGAGTTTCCTTCGGAATTCGCCCCTCTGATGATCTCACAAACCCTGACTCTTTGTTCATAGCTGCTTCTGAATGGCTCTGTTGCTCTTTCGTTTTTTTTGATGTGCTTGCAAGCTAAACTGTAATTAATTAATGGATTATGCATGTGTTTTATACGGGTAAGAGTACTATTGTTTATATGGGGTCCTAAGAACCCTCAACCACCTACCTACTTTTAGGTCCATTTTGAATTACTGTTTAACCTAACACTGTAATACTGTCATTTATGTTTAAACTTCCTAGTCCCTAATTCTTCATGCCAAAAAAAAAAATTAAATTAGCTTACTTATTGCAGAAAAAGGTTAGTTACTTCAAAGGCGAATCTATGAGCCAAATTTAGAGAGATCAAAATTTAAAGATTACTAATTGAAAACTCTATATCTAATTAGTAAAATTTAAAATTTAAATATTAAAAATTAAAGACAAATAAATCATAAATATCATATAATATAAATATATTGTATATAAAACATACGCACTTTTTTCTTCAATTTTTACATTTTAACTTAAATCTATATCTATCTATAATCAATAACCTATTAAAAGCGGAAATGACCTCTTCATATCTACTGTAGATTGCCACAGTGCCTTAAGGGTGTTATTGTCCATTTGCTTTTGATGTTACAGTTCCAATCTCCTCCTTTGATAGACTCCACGAGGACACCAACCTCTCCATTATGTTTGCTCCACTCCCCTTTCCAAATTCATAGTATATTCTTTTCTCTCTTTTTTTTTGTAATTTTTTTCTTCAATTTACTATAAACACATATAGCTCCAATGTTTTTAATTCTTTTTCCCTTTTCTATTTTTCTATTCCGTTTGTTTATATCTAAAGAGCACGTACATTGGGTCTTTTGATTCTTTTTTCTATTTCTTATTTCCTTTATTTATGAATCTATTTTTAAAATTTCCTTTTTTGGAAATTTTGGTGGGAAATCAAATGTAGTGAACATAAAATATACTAAGGCACCGTTCTTTTGTGCGTTAACGCAACCAAACGCAGTGCAAAATCAATAAAACCTAGCGCATGGCAAACGCAAGATAACGCAACTTATCACAATCTACTATTCACCTCTATTCACCTTTTTATTATTTCCTACCACAACCCAACGCAATCTAACGCAACCCAAACGCAACTTATCGAAGCGCAACCGCAACGCAACGCAAACGCAACGCACAAAAGAACGGTGCCTAAGTAAATATATTTCATTATAAGTTTTAAAAAGAACATTGAAAATAAATAATCTAATTTTTGGAGTTATTACGGGAATTATGCCATCATTTTGACTATTTTTTATTTTTTCTACGTCCTTAGTTGGACATTTTGAAGGAAAAATAAAATATAACAAATATAATACATTAAAAATATATTATATTACAAATCAAAAAAAAAAATGGAATCTATAACCTATAATATATATGTATAACTTATATAATAACCTATTAAAAGTACGGATGTAATGTTATAGCATTCTACAGTAAATAGGTGCACTATAGCTTTTCATTCTTTTCTTCTCACTTTATTTTTTTTTCTTTTGGCTTTTGAAGAGCACATGGGTATTCAATAATGAAGTATTTGTCTTTTGATAAATAGATCCTCGAAAAGAAATTTAAATTGAACTAAAGCTCAGTGAATATGATCGTTAAGCACGATGAGCCTATATCAATAGATCTACCGTCCACGTAATTTTACTCAATTAATTTCACTCAATTAATTTTATTTTAAATGAAAATACCCTTTTATTATTTCAAAGCAAATGTAAAATTGTCTTTTTCTTTTTTTTAAAAGAAAAAAACACCCTATTATATGTTATTTTTGAAAGGAGTAAAAAAATATATGGGTACTAAACAATGAGGATATATATTTTTCTAATTTCATTTGTTGCCAAATTTGTATGGAAATGAAATGTAGTAAAAACAAAATACGTTTAGTAAAATATATCATTGAATGTAAGTCAACTATTTTTTTTAGAGCTATTAGATGAAATTATACCATTATTTAATTCATCTTTTTATTTTTTTATTTCCTTTATTGGAAGTTTTGGATGGAAAATTGATGTAAGAAATAACATACATTAAACACGCACACGCACATGCGCGCTCTCACACACACATATAGATAGATATATGGTAATATAAATTAAAAAAGAAAATTGGCAATATAACCTAATTCTCAGAGCTATTAAATGAAAATACAACACTATTGTTTTGGTATATAAATGATGTATAGATTGTTAATTTTAAAAAATCTTTACTTATTTATTTTAGATTTTTAATCAATGAAAAGCTAGGTTGAACAATAATTTATGTATAACAATACTAATGGTGAGTCCACATTCAAAAAAAAAAAAATTCATTATCCTTGCTGGCTTTTCATTGAATAATTTAACAAAATCAATTAAAGATTCTAAAATGCTATTTTTGAATACTTTTATAAGAAAATGTTTCAAGTGCAGTGAATCATGGACTATAGTGTAATATGACCATTATTACATTGATACATGAATAAATATTCTTCATATATAACCGAATTAAGTACAATGCTTTGTACAAGTTTAGTAAACTATTTTTAGAACAAAACATTCAGAGTATCACTAAACTACCGTAAATACCGATAAAAAAAAACTACTGTAACTAAAGAAACTTGACCTCATATATATTTACACTACACTAGTATACTTAATCGTGTATACCTCGAAGTCTACTGCACGCAACGCGTGCGTATTATAGCTACTAACAAATAAAAAATTGCTATCTACTTATTTAAGATGATTCAACAGTTACACCTAACTAACAAAAAATTCAAGTAATTAGCATCACATTCGCATATGATCAAATTTTCAAAATATTTGCACTGTATAAGCATAAAATATTATTCATAGACACAAAAGTCAATAACATTAACCACAAATCAACACAAACACAACTAACAAATGCAATAGAAGTCGACTAGATATTGATACAAACAATCAAATTAATCTAAGTTTAGTAAATACTCAAGAATGCTTGTAAATTTGACAAATAAAAATAAAAATAGATCTATGAACAAAAATTGTATTTTCTTAGAAATAAAACTATCGTTAGTAATATTTAACACTCAACAAAATTAAAATTAAGTGAACATAATAAAGTCTTAGATAATAAAAATACTGAACAATTGAAATTTCATGACTTTTTATGAATTATAACAAATATTATATAAATTTACACAAAAACATCAATATATATTTTCTTTTTTCCAAAAAACGGGGTTGCCTGACCCCACGTGAACCAAACTTAACTCCGCCCCTAGTTACTTCTCACTCTTGATGAAAATTTTCAACCTGTTCCTCCTTGTTGCTCCCACTAATCTTGCAACATATGTTGAGCGTGGAGCTCAATGATTTTTTTTGAGATTAAAGCATGTGACACAAAAGTCTTCAAGAGCAACATGGGTCGAGTTGCTGACCAAAAGCTGATATTAGAGTCTGCCGTGTAACATGGTCTGGGTCGACTGTCGAGGTCGACACGGTTCATGGGGTGACGTGGGTCGTGTCGACCTGGACACGGTCTGTGTCACTTATGTTAGCTAATTTTCTACGGTTTCGTTTTGTATTATTGCCTCATTTGTTTCCTTCGCCGTCAAGGAGTATTCCTAAACCCTAATTGTTGTAAATAAGACCTGATGTTATACTTATTTTGAAATCAGTGCAATTGAGTGTTTCATTTATATATACCACAAGGGATTGATATGTAATCACTGCGTTTATGAGGGACACAACAAGAACAAAAAATTACTCGGAGATACCCTAACTTTTGGTGAAATCCTTTTCATATACCCCAACGTTTCAAAACTAATTTTGGGGTATCCTTACTTTTTGGGTTAGAAATTATTAGGTACTTTTTCGGTCATCAATTGAGTTAAATAACCGAAATACCCTTGTTCTTCCCTTTTTTTTAAGAAATACCTCTAAAGAAGAAGAATAAGGGTATTTCGGTCATTAAAATAAAATTGATAAAATTGATTGCCGGAAAAGCACCAAATAATTACTAACCCAAAAAGTAAGGGTATCTCAAAATGAGTTTTGAAAAGTTGGGTACCAAAAAATAGTTTTCCCAAATATTGGGGTACCTTCGAGTATTTTTTGCAACAAGAAATATGGTTATTTGTGGCATCAAGTTTTGCCACAAAATATAAAAAATTGCTACAATAGGCTCTTGTAGCATTTTTTGGAAATGCCACAAAGATGCCACAAATGTCTTATTACAAAACACTTTCATCTGGGGTAATTTTAAAATTGCCACAAATTATAAAATGCTACATTATCATACAATTTGTGGCAATTTCACTTTGCCACAAATTTATAGTATTTGTAGTATATATGATTTTCTACAAATAATATTTTAATTCTAAAAGACCATTTGTGGCAATTTACATTTGCCATAATATGTATCTTTAGTTATTAAATAATTGTAATATAATTCATAATGTTGCTTGTAATGATGCATGTAGGACATAATCATGATTTTTTTTTTTGGAAAATGGTGAGACTTTCCATTACTAAAACCAAAGTATACAAAAATACTCCAGGCATACTCGGAGGGGCAACAAAGAAAAAGCCCAAAACTAACAAACTCAAGAAAATGAGTATAAACTAACAGAAGAAAAACAAGCTTAATCACTAAGCCTAAACTTTACATCATTCATTATGAAACCACAAATGCACTCAAAACTCCTTTCCAAATTCTGGAAAATACGATAATTTCGCTCAAACCAAGTATGATATATGATGGCCGTCACACCCAAGCAAATCTTGTATCTTGTACTCTTCGGAAAATCAAGACAAATTTTCAACCAATTACTTCAATCCAAATCAAACTCAAAAAGATTGAATAAAGCAAAAGAACTAACATTTTTGGTATACTCACATTTGAAGAACAAGTGGTCCACCGCTTCTTCTTCCTTCTTACATAAAGGACATTTATTCGCCAAAGCATAACCAAATTTCTTCAATCTTTCTTGCGTTACAATTCTACCACGGATTGTCAACCAAGCAATAAAAGAGAATTTCTGCACTTTAAGACCATTCCAAATAAAAGAGAACCATTCAACCTTCGCACCATGCTCTTTGAGGAACACATAGCCATCAAAAATTGTACAAGATTTGTGCTTCTCAACAAAATCACGAAACAGAGGAGAAAGTTTGTCCCGAATTTGGATTAGTCTTCTCCAATACGAACTATTATTTTGCTTGATCGAACAATCCCAAATATTCTGACATTTGAGATACAAATGGTGAACCCATTGTACCCACAAAGATTCCTTATCCACAATGAGTTGCCAAACTAGTTTTCCAAGAGCCGCAGAATTCCATGCATGGGGATCTCTCAGATTTAGACCACCCTCTGACTTTGAGAGATAACAAGTTGACCAAGCAATGGGGGAAGCTTTCCTATATTGTTGGCCCCATAGAAAAGATCGACAAAGTTTCACAATATTTTCAATCACACTTTGAGGGATGATGAAAATTTGTGACCAATAACATGATATATATATATATATATAGGATAATTGGATTCCAATAATCCCTACTTTCACCAATTGGACAATGGTGGACCGTACTTTCACTTTGTATTCTGGTGGTCCAAAAAAAAAAAAATTGGATTTGAGTGGGACGCCGGCGAGTTGAGTGGCGGTGACTCGGTGGTTTTCTGACATGGCAATATAGGCATGTGTTTGACCGCGTTGACTTCGTATTTGGGTGCCACATCAGCTAAAAAACACATGCCAATTTCATTTTCCTTTTTTCAGTTTCCAGGTTGGAAACCAATTTTAAACCCCCTCCCTTTCTTTCTCTCTCTACTTTTCCCTTTCACCTTTTTTTTTCTCTGCAACCCTATCTTCCTCCCCTTTTCCCCAATTCTCAGAAGGTTGGGACGGGGAGGCTACCTGCTGAACGGGTGAGTTCTCGTCGGAATCCACCGTCTCATACGCTTTCCGAGAGGAGGAGGAGGATTTTGAATCGGAAACGAGGAGGCTTTGACTTTCGTCTGCTTCTTCATGGTATTGATACGGGTTTTGCTCATCCTCTGCTGCTACTTCTGATGATGAAACTGATTGTGGATTTTGAGTCTGATCGTCATCTTCTCCTCGCACTGCACTTGCGAACGAATTCGATTTTAGTTAGGTTACGAATTGGATTAAAATGAAGCAATTAGTAGAGATGTTTCTCAGGTGAAAGCTTCGAAAGAAGATGATGAAGTAGGTAGGTTAAGAATTGAATCAAAATAAAGAAATCAGTGGAGATTTTTGTCAGGTGAAAGCTTCAAAAGAAGACAAATTTTACTCTTTTTTTAAAGACTTGCTGCTGGAGGGATCTAACTTTTTTTAAAGACAAATTCAATTGGATTGTGGTGTAGTTCAATTTTACTCTTCTTTCTGGAGTTTAATTATATAATTTAGATATTCAATTATCACCATCTATTGTTATGTTTCCTTCAAATTCTTTTCTAGGTATTAAGAGATGGGATACTGCTACTCTGAATTGTGGTCTCTATTTATGGTATGGGTGTTGATTGTAGAATTAAGGAAGAACTACAATAGAGAAAACTCTCTTTGTTTCCTGGGTTCCTGAATTCCCTGCTATTGCTTGGTCATATTTGTATGAGACATGGCAAATTTCATGTTCAAGACCAACATCAACACAATTCGCAACGGTTCAAGACCCACTTTGTTTGCTTTGCGAATCAAACAATGTCAATGACCCTTCTTCTATCTCTCCCAGTCTACGCAGAAAATCAAGTGACTTGTTTCAGAACGGTTGCAATTTGTGCTATTATGTTTGTTTCTGGTTGGAGTTGTGCATAAATTGAAGGGTGCTTTCGATGAATTTGGGTTTCGATTTTGTGGGTTTGTTCAAGTATGACCTGCAACTGGTAGTATAGAGGGAAAAAAAAAATGGGTTAGGGATGTTTTTTTTACAGCAAGGCCAAACATAAAGGGAAGGGTAAAAAGAATAGAGAGAGAAAGAAGGGGGAAAATGGGGATAAATAAAAATCCATGTTGGACACAAAAAAAAAGGAAAAGGAATGGACATGTGTTTTTTAGTGACGTGGCAAAGTCAATGCGGTCAACCACATGGTCAATGTGCCATGTCAGAAAACCACCGAGTCACCGCCACTCAACTCGCCGGCGTCCCACTCAAATCCAATTTTGGACCACCAGAATACAAAGTGAAAGTACGGTCCACCATTGTCCAATTGGTGAAAGTAGGGATTATTAGAATCCAATTATCCTATATATATATATATATATATATATATATATATATATATATATATATATATATATATATATATATATATGTATATATATTGCACAAGCAAACAGATTATATATAACAATCATCAATGTAGCTTACAAATAGTGAGGGCAGGATCCCTCAGCAATCACATACAGAGTACTGTGTCAACTAGACTTATGTATTTTTTCCTAGATTTTGCTGCCAGAAGGATCTTGTTCATTACATCATTTTTCACCAAATTTACTATCACCTGAGGGGTAACATTACGCTTATTGTGGACTCGATTGTTTCTTTCTGTCCAGATGTGGTAGACATATGCTGTGAGGATAGCACAATTCATATGGTTTTCTTTGCTTCTTTTTCTGAGTTCGCTTAAATGGTGTTTCCATTCTTGGGTGGTTGAAAGTTTGCCCAGCTCCCAATGTCTCATAGCTTGCCTCACCTCCTTCCCAAACTCGCAACCAAGAAAAAGGTGGTCGATTGTTTCAGTCTCCAAATCGCAGTAGGGGCAAAGCGGAGTACCTGTAGGTTGCCAACGCATTGTTCTAGCTCGTACATGTAGCTTACCATGCAACAGGACCCAAGTGATGAAGGAATGGCGTGGGATTGAAAGAGGATTCCAAATGATTGAAGCCCAACCTTCCTCATTCATAGTCCCAAGGCTCCATATGTACCCCGATGTCGTATCGTAGTCCCCATTAGCTGTAGCCTCTCTCCCATTCCAGTGCCACCGGTACCCAGGGTCACAACCCCATTTGAAGTATTCTTTAATAAGGCAAAGATGCTTGAAGTAGGTTCAGACATCATAAAGGGGTAGATAGTCCTACCAGGATGACCCTCGAATGTATTTGGCATGAATCCATTTGACCCATAAATTATCCTCTTTTCTCTGAATCGCCCAAACCAGTCGGGCAATGTTGGCATTGTTCCAGGATACAAGGTCTCGGAGACCTAGTCCTCCCGAATGCTATGGTCTGCAAACAATTTCCCAGGCCACCATAGGGGCTTTTTTATATTGGGAGGAAGAGCCCCACAGAAAATTACGACAAAATCGAGTAATTTCCTTGACGGCGTGCTTAGGGATGACTATAATTCTAGCCCAGAAACTGTATATCCCCATCAAGACAGAGTTAATCAGTGTGACCCTACCAGCATAAGAGATGTGCCTGCTTTCCCAAGTTTTGATTCTCGAAAGAATCTTCTCCACAAGAACATTGGCATCGTTTTTTGTGAGATTATTGGAGGAGATAGGAATTCCTAGATATTTGAAAGGAAGCGTACCTTCTCGGAATCCTGTTTCTTCAATAAGAGCAGTTGCAATATCATTGGGAACACCCCCTATGACCACTTCAGATTTCCCATTATTAGCAATTAGTCCTGTGGCTGCTGAGAAGTGGTCGAAAGCCTTCTTAACGGTTTGAATAGAGAGTCTATTAGTTGAGGAGAACAAGATCAGGTCATCTGCAAAAACAAGATGAGTGAGTTGCAGTCGTCTGCAGAGTGGATGGTACTTGAATCCCTCCTGCTTGCTGACATAATACTGAATAGATCTGGACAGGTATTCCATTGTCAGAACAAAGAGGAGTGGCGACATCGGGTCACCTTGCCTTAGTCCTCTCTTCCCGTTGAAGGTGGGAGAGGTGATGCCATTCGAACAAATGGCGAATGTTGGTGATGTGACACAAGCCATTATGCAGTTGACAAGCCATCCCGGGAATCGATAAGCCTGAAGAGCTTCTTCAATGAAAGTCCAATGCACCGAGTCAAAGACTTTTTGAAGATCTATTTTCATTAAGCATCTAGGTGCTATGGTCGACTGAGTGTAACCCCTTACTATCTCTTGGCAAAGTAGAACATTGTGAAGGAGCTGTCGACCAGGTACAAAAGCCCCTTGGCTTGGGTTGATTAGGTCAGGGAGGACCTCTCGAATCCTTGATGCAATGATTTTGGTGATTCCCTTATAAAAGGTGTTACAACAGGCAATTGGCCGAAACTCAGTGACTTTGCTGGGGTTTGGCACCTTTGGGATAAGTACCAAATTAGTTGCATTTATTTGTCGTAGGAGCTTCCCTGTGAGGAAAAATTCTTGAGCTGCAGATGAGACAAGCACTCCTATTTGATTCCAGCAACTTTTATAAAAACCACTGGAATACCCATCTGGTCCGGGCGTTTTGTCATTGGGGATGGAGAAGATGGCATCTTTGATGTCCTTGTCTGTGATTGGCCTACTGATCTTGATTTGTTGAGTACATGTAAGCCTGGGGCCCATATTGATTATGTCTTCCTGCAAGTCTGTTTGCTGATGGTCTGTGTTGCCAAGCAGATTTTTATAGAACAAACTGAGTTGATCGTTGACCTCCTGAAGACCGGTGAATTTAGTTCCATCAATGGTTTCGATTTCACGAATGTAAATATCATGGAACCGATCTTTATGTAGAGCTCGCAGCTTCGGGCGTAGCTGATGGAGATATTGTGTTAATTGGAACATTTTGTGACCATCCGGAATTTCCATTAGCGTCTCCGTTATCAGTTTGTTGAACCGATCGTCTTTAGTCCACATGTCGCAGAACTTAAAGGGTTGTTTCTGCATCTTCATCTCCATGAAGTTGATCGTGATGACTGAATGGTCTGACAGTCCACATGCCCTGAAGTTAACTTGCATCAAGTCTGTAATTAGGTACCATTGAGTATTCACGAGAAGTCGGTCTATCCTGGAGCGAACATGGCCTTTGTCCAGGTGTAGTACGTTCCTGAATATGGTGGCTCGTGGAGGCAACATTGTTGAATACAATGTGTCATCGGTTGGGTCATGAAAGATTCGACTTTGGCTCCTCCAATTCTGTCTTCTTCCGAAATTATCGCATTAAAATCACCTAACACCGCCCAAGGACCTTCCATTTCTTCTGCAATCTCCCGAAGTGCTTCCCAGAGAGGCTCTCTTGCATTGATGTCATTGTGTCCATAGACCCAAGTTATGTGAAAGGTGGTATTGTTTTGAACAACCGTAATTTGGGTATGAATGTGCTGAGCGGAACTCTCCAAAATTTCTACTTCATATTCCCGAGGGTTCCATGCAATCCAAATGCGTACTTTCTGACAATGCTGAATGTTTGTGATCGAGTTCCAGTGATTGAACACATTGTTGTGGAACTTATTTATATTTCTCTAGGGGATTTTTGTTTCGTATAGTCCAATAAGACCCGCCCCCTGTTGTTGCAAGAAGACTCGTAGGTCTTCTTGCTTCTCCAGGCTGTTAAGCCCCTGATGTTCCAACTGATGATGTTCTTCATCAGGACTTTGTGTAGGAGTTTAGGCATTGCCATCTGATTTCGATGTCGGCATTGTTTTTTCTCCTTCGATCTGCAGTACCTCAAATTTGTTTGAGTTTGTCGTTTTGTTGGGTTGTGTTGCTGGTCTCCATATTAGAGATTTCTTTGGCCTGCTGAACCCTTCTGCATCAGATTTTTGCTTGGCTTGACTTGCCATAGGCTCTGCTTTTTTACTGTTCTCGATTTTCTTCTTGCATTGATGCTCTTCATGTCCTGACTTGTGACAGTATTTGCACTGAAGCTTCTTCTTACAATTAGCTTCTTCATGGCCGAACATTTTACAATGTGTACACCGTATCGGTTTCCAGTCATATTGAATGCGTTGCCTCTTTAGTGTGTCATTGTGGTCCATGTAGTCCACATATTCAGGGAATGCTTCTGTGAGTTGCATTTCTATGAGGATTCTCGCATATCCCAACTTGACCCGTTCTTTGGTTTGTCTATCCGTCTTAATAGGGACCCCGAGGACACTTGCTATTTTGCTTAGGCCTTCATTGCTCCAGTATTTGAAGGGAAGATCAGGCATGGTTACCCAGATAGGTAATGAAGCAATCGAGTCAATGTCCATGTCGAGATTTTCGTTCCATTCCCTGACGATGAAAGGCTTGCTATCAAAGGAGTGAAATCCTTGAGTGAGAGCCTTGTCTTTGTCTTCATTTGACTTAAATCGCACCATGTACATTCCCTTTTTGACGTTTGATATTTGTTCAATATCCAATTGTCGCCAAATTCTACGAAGAAAGCCATTCATGACTTCATGTGGCGGGTTTGCACCAAGAACACAACAGATGACAGAGTTGTTCCAGTACTCAATGGATTCCATCACATCTTCTCTGTCTAGTTTGGCGCATGTCGTTCCTTCAACTTTAATGGGTTCTACATATTTCAATTGCATCCCATCATCCTGATTAAATAGAGAAGCAAAAGAGCTCCTCTTTGGTTCCTTGTGAAAGGATTCTAGGATAAGTTCTTCGGCTGATTTTTCCCGATTCTTTGTTTGAGCAACGATGAGTGTGATTCTCATGCTCCTTTTTGTCTCCATTCCTTGGAGTTCCTTTTGGTTTGTTCGTTTTTACCACCGGAGTAGGATTCCGGCCAGCAGTTTGTGTGTGTCTGGTCATGACCATAATGGATCAGTCTACTGAATTAATCCCAGCAAGCTACCCTCGGCTGCTTATTCAAATCTGGCTTAGGAATTGGCTCTGTTGTCACCTAGAACTTTTCCCCCAGATTGTTAGAGCAGGATCCCTGTATAGCAAATCAGGGGTTCATTCCATTCAAACCCAGAAAATGCCTAGACCAGAGTACCAGTTCTATGATTTGGCTTCAATGACCGAGCCCAGAATTGCAGATCAATGACTTCAATGACACAAGTTGTAGATCAAGAAACAAACAACCCAATCTATAATTTTCTGATCGAGATCACGAGCCCCCTTTCCAGTCAAGGCAACACTTTTCTACTCGAGTAAATCAATTCAAGAACTTAGAATTGCAAACCCAGCCCCAAATTTCAACTGATTTAACTCGGTTCCAGCATCAAGTTCTAAATCCAGAGTAGTAAGCAAAGAAATTCCCAGTTTTTGAGTGATAGCAACAGCAGATCAGCTCTCTCAACTCCAAATCATACAATCAATTCCTATCTAACCAGATCGATTTTCACTGACCTGTAGATCGGTATCGATTTGGGTGACGGAATTGATTTGGAGTTCGCCGCCGTATCTGGCGGGTGTAGGCCGGAGTCGAGCGCCGTGCCCTGAATTCGCCCAATCTGCTATCTCTCTCCCTTCGAATCTCAATCTTCAATCCCGATCTGGAATCATGGAGTAGTTCAATTTGGATGGACGATGCCTGATAGCATCTGATTTCCGGTGTCCGGCAGTAGGATCCGGCTGGGGCGCAGGCGGGGATGGACCAGTAGCCCTGTTCCTTCGTTCGCCGATCGTCTCACCTACTCTCTCTCTCTCTAAGGCTGTATTTATATATATATATATATATATATATATATATATATATATATATATATATATATATATATATATATATATATATGGAATTGATCTAGTAGGAAGAGAGTTTAGGTAGGAATGCGTGAAGAGTAACTCTCAGCCATTGATTTTACATCTGATGGTGTGTGGTCATGGATATTAGGGGCCGGGGTGTGGTTAAGAATTCCATGACAACACTTCCTAATATCTATGACCACACTCAATGAAATGTGTGATCACATTCCCTAATATCCATGACTACACACCGTCAGATGTTAAATCAATGGTTGAGATTTACTCTTCTCACCTTGCTACCTAAACTCCCTAATATTTATAACCTCGCTCACAAAAATATAATTCATAACTTTACTCATTTTTGTATAAGGAGACTTGCAAGTAATAAGAATCAATATTGCAATCTCCAACATGGATTGCCACCATGATATCATTGAGTTACTACCTCATTGGTGAATATCCTAATATATAATATATAATTAGAAAATAATAATTTTGGGTCGAATAACTAGTTTATTTTAGGATACTTCGCCAGTATGTTACATGGAAGAGAGCTTGCATTGAGTTTTGTGGGCTCATGTCTAGCTAGGCACGCACAACAAACAAAGAACGTCGGGTGCATGTGTATGAGAACCACATTCATGCATGTGAATTTGATTTTGAAATAACTATGACAAAATTGCATATACTGAGTAATGGTGTATACAAGAGTAGTGTTGTCCACAAAGTGGTGACAAACTCCGAAAAATCAAGGCTGTCAGTTGGTTTATTATGGGGACGGCAATAGAAACGGTGAAACTGGACAATTGGATGAACTTGTTGCTACTAATAATCCTCCGCTATATCATAGGGTTAATCTCAAGGATTATGCCACCCATTTTTTTTGAGGTCTTCCGAAAGAACAAACGATGATTGACATTTTAAGAATATGACATTTTCAATTTGCAATGGTTAAATTACTAGACTTCTGGCATTTTTTTTATGTTGGATGTTGACATGTTGCCATCTGATGTTTTTTAATGCAACTAGTGAATGGGTTCGTCTCCTTCAGACGGGCTTCATATGAGAATATGTATAAATTATTAAAGCTCTAAGAAACTGAGTAACCAATAAGTTCTACAAATTTATTTAGAACTTACTCGTGCTTAACCTTGGCCAAGTGTAACCCAATATGTATATCATCAACTAAGGTGACCGCATTATCCACCATGACAT
The DNA here is from genome assembly GCA_029582165.1 of Portulaca oleracea. Lineage (NCBI taxonomy): Eukaryota > Viridiplantae > Streptophyta > Magnoliopsida > Caryophyllales > Portulacaceae > Portulaca > Portulaca oleracea. The sequence goes on from CM055870.1 coordinate 14,780,738, forward strand.
TATTGTCGTCGTTGTTGTTGTCTCAAGCCCAACATTTTATTCAATAAAAGGGAGGTGCCTTAATAAGCACTTCATCAGTGCCCTACAACACTACCAAAACACATCCATCCGTCTAAATCCTTATGAAAAGATGGACTCTATTACACCCAAGGGAATCAAAATACAATTAAAATAGTAAGAAAGAGCCTTGTACAACTTATCATTTAGTACATATGTTTGTCTTACTCATTATATAATGCCCCCAGATTCATGATCATCGGATTACTACTAACAATTCATAACTCAAGGATTAGCGCAACGGAAAACCAAATCTAGAGGCATTACCACCTTCCCCATGACAAGGGACAAGACTTCAGAAACCAACACAAACACCATACATAACCGTACCTACAACTTAATTCAATTCATACTGCACTTTTAATCTTTAACATCATAATACACAACCCCAAAATAAAACACTACTCAAGGTTTACATCCATTCAACAAAACAGTTAAAACCATCCCCGTTTTCCAAAAGGGAGAGATTCATCATCACCATCCAAATGGGAGAGTCCTCTTTCTTTTTACTGAATGCTTACCTTAACTAAAAAGGACACCTCAATTACTTCTTCGGACTTGGGAGCTTGTAGCCCTTGGGGAAGCACTTCCTAAAACAAAAATAGAAAACATCGTAAATGAGTTGGCTAAATTCAGTACACAAACCCCTACAATGTAAACTTTTATAGTTCATTTTAGTTTGCGCATTTTTAAATCAAGACATGAAAACTTGTGTAACCAAGAAACAAAATAAATAAATAATATAAACATTAACATTATAAACATGGTCATCATCATCATCATCATCATCATCATCATCATCATCATAGACCTCAATATATACCTCATCATAGACACTGGTCAGGTCACATGAAAGATGTCCGTCGACATCATAAGTACCTCAAGTGCGGTTAGCACAATATAACAATAGACCTCATCATAGAAAGAATGAATAATCATAAACTTTCCAAGAGTTAGACATCATAAAATCATCAGCATAAATCATCATCATTAAAATATGCTTGTTGAAGGGTAGACAATATGCGTACTTGAACAGTTGAACACACACTCACTTAAACCAGCAGAGACTTGAACAGTTGCCCACAACGACCTCTTGGGAATACTCAAGAAAGAAGATGAAAGGAGAGGAACAGAGGGAGCGGTGCTGCTGGGGAGGAACCGACGGTGGCGGCGTCAACAGGGTTGGTCGCCGGTGGTCGGTGGTCGCAGCAACACCACGGCAGAAAGGGGCAGGGAGGAGGAGGATAGTGAAGAGGGGTTGAAGAATATTAACAACATAATTGTTGTGACAAGGGAATGGTTATGGGCTTAATTATTTATAAGGCCCCAATCCATTTTTCACTCAATCTATCTTTCTTCCTCCTAATTCTTGTCCTCTTAGCCCGATATCATTAACTTGGGTTCCCGAATAACCTCCTACGAGACTAATTTATGGAAAACTTTGGAAATGAAAATTTCAACGTACTTATGTCTTCTCATAATAACAACTTGAATAAACCTGAATGAGAAAGTGTCAAACAAAAGATTTGAATATGAAGGATCGGTAATACTATTTGAGAGGTATCTATAACAATTACTATACTGGAGAATCGGTGGTCGTTACACTATTCAAGTTCTGCAAAACACAAAGTTAGGTAAACTGAAATGCGCGACTTTAGTTAAACCTGATTAATTAACTTAATTAAACGACTTTAGGGTCTAATTAACACTGGTCTATTACACATTATATTGTTGGTGGTATTTGTATTTTGCAGTTTTCCATTGGATAATGACCATGATTACCTCTATGTTTCGTCTTTATCAGGCTGCCTTAGACTTGCCCTGTTATATTTTTAAATTGCAAAATAATGGGAATTCGGTTAAAATTTATAGTAAGCTACTCTAGAACACACAACAACTCCTCTTTTCTCATTGCACACCAATTGGAAACCCTCCAATGAATTGCTCTTAATACCTCCAATGCATCCCATTCTCGTCCCTCAAAAATAATTTTGTTCCTTTGCATGACCATACTATTGCAAAACATACGGCTACACACAACCTTCTCCTTACCTTGTTCCTCCATGAAACATTCAACCAATTTCATACATTAACCTGTCCAACTTGACATTATAAAAGACAACATCCTTTGCATAGTGTCTGAATGTTAGGGGTCAGATATTGCTAAACCTGCAAATAAAATTGCTAATTCAATTGTCTTCATTGGTTCAACCAAGTACTTCATTGATGCCTTTTACCAATAATCTAGACTCATAGTAAAAGTTATTAAACTCGAACTTATCTGAATAAAATAAAGAGGTCAATTGAAATAGAAAATTTAATTCATATATTTTACATGAATAAAATTATAGCAAGTGTTAAGTAGACTGGCTAGTAATAGTTGAGTCTTATTGGGGTTTGATTTCAAAATTGTTCTATTTAAGGGATATTTATCTCTCGCCTCATTTGTTGGCTTTTTTCCCATGCTTCAATTTTAAGGTAATCATAGACACTTAAAATTCAAATTCAACATCCAAAATATTTACAATTCATACAAATTAACTAAAACAACTCAATTTTTCAACTTATATCCACTCAACTAAAATCAAACTCAACAAAAACGAAAAAAACATACAAATATTCAAATTATTTGTTTTTTATCATATTTAATTTTGAAAGAACCCTAGAGGGCGGGTGAATAAGGTTATAAAAACTTTCTGCACAAATGCTCAAATGATAAAGGACGTTAGGGTTTCTTAATCTTTGTAGATTAAGAATCGACTTAAAGCAAAGTAAACAAAAATAAAGGACAATAGAAATGATAACAGAATAACATCCTTTATTTCATTATACCAGTTTACTGACTGAATGTGAAAATCACCTAAGGTAAACGTCCTTAGGTTTACAGCAGAACAGAGGCGCTTCGAAACAAATTTCTGGGTAAGCACGCACAGCAAACTCTATTTTGGTGTAAGCTCTAATCGAACCTAAGTCCGTCTAGGATTCGATTACAAACACTCAAATCAAGACCTAAATCCGTTAAGGAATTGATTCACACAAACTCTCACAAAGAACACAACTTTCTACTCGAAGAAAGAACAAAAACAGAGCACCCTCTGTTTTTCACACACACCCGATTTCTTCCGTGGAATCGTTGATTATCTTCAACCTCTAGGTCTTCTATTTATAGGTGTGTTTGTAACAACAAGATAAAGACGTTGGGGGCTGATTCTTCATGATTCTTTCCATCTTCATGTTTTGCCTTGCCTTCCATTTTGCGCAGATCTTCTTTCCTTCTTATGAGATTTTCGGAAATTCACAATATTGTCTTCCTTCCAATTTCTTGATTGATTGTTTCCTACAAATCAATTAGGTGCAATCAATTAGTCTGGTTAGAAAAGGATAGAGAAAACAGATATTAGGGCCTGTTTGGAGAGAAAAGTGGAATGGATTAAGTATGGAATTAGAATCCTAGAGGGTTGGGTATGGAATTAGAACCCCAAATTGAAAGTGTTTGGTGAGCACAAGAATGGAATCAAAGTTATAGTTATTATTGTTGTTATTATTATTATTATTATTATTATTATTATTATTATGATAATAATTACTATTAATAATTAATTATAATTTAATAATTAATAATTATCAATTATTAGTTATCTTATGCATTATTGTTTATTATTTATTTTTTAATAATTATAAATTATGAATCATTCATTAATAATAATTTATTTATTGTGATTTATTATTTATTTTTCATTAATTTATAATTATAATCAATTATTAATAACTAATTTAAATAATTATTAATTAATTGATAATTATTAATGTTTATATTTTTTAATTATTAATAATATTGTTACTATTATTAATTAGTATTAATCATAAATTATTTAATAATATTTTTTATTTTCTATATATTATTTATTATATTTTTTATTAATTATTATTTATAATTATCAATTATTATTAAGTAATTATAATAATTAGTAATTAATATTTAATTATTAATTACTAATATTGATTATTAATTATTAATATTAATATTAATATTTATTATTATTAATTATTAAATTTTATTAATATTAATTATTATTAATTATTATTGTTAATTATTAATTATTAATATTTTTATTAATGAACAATTTTTTATTAATTATTAGTTATGAAATTATTCATTATTATCATTTATTATTGATTGAATGTAATAATTAATAAATAATTATTAATATTAATATTAATATTTATTATTATTATTATTATTATTATTATTATTATTATTATTATTATTATTATTATTATTATTATTATTGAAGAAAAGGGATAGCCTATTCCCCCCACATTTTGGAGGTTTTTTATCCCCCTCTTTGGGAGGGATAGCAAATCCCCAGGGATTGTTATTCCATTCCAGAAACAGTTCTCCAAACAGTAAAAATAGGAACTAGAACCCATTCCTGACCTATTCCATTCCTTTTTTGCTCACCAAACATGCCTTTAATCTTTCCAGAAAACTTCCCCGTTTTGACTCTCATCGAAACTTCTCGCCTGGGTGAACGTCCTTATGATGCATTGGGTGAACGTTCTTAATGAAGCCTTGGGTGAAGGTCCTTCTGCCTTCTTGAGATTTGTTTCCTTGCGCACTATATCTTTTCTAGATATTCGAATTTTCACATTCATTCAAAACTGATTCAGTGCCAATGTCCTTGAGCCTGAGTCTATCAATGTCCTTGAAGGGTTCTAACATTCTCCCCCTTTTTGATGAAAGGCAAAATTCTTTTGTAGCACTTCTCCCCCTTTTTGACTTTTATCAAAAAGTCTATAGAGAGCTCCCCCTTAATATTGTAACCATTTACAATAAACTGCAAAACTCAATGAACTTGTTAGTCCTAAGAGAGGGTGCTCCCCCTTAATATGTGCCATAAAAATAATCAATAATACTGCTATTTGAGTAGATCCATTTGTCAAGGTCCTTGATCCTAGGTCTGACAAGGTCCTTGAGAGGTTCTTATTGATGATGTAAGTAATGTCCTTGAGTGCTCCAAGCTCCCTTAAGCATCCACTCTACTGGATGCTGAATATACTTGCAAAACTTTAGACACCGTTCCTCAAACCATAATTGACATTAAATTTAGGTTCTTGATTACTAGTAACAACCATGTTAGGAGGTCTTGTTCCTTTTGGAACCCAAACTTGTACAATTTTAGAACGATAATGGTTGAAGTAGTGAGATTTACCATATCTGCTTTTGGGAAGAGATGAATGACCTTGATATCTTGTCCCAAGATAGTTGTGTCGTTCTTGGTGCCATGAGTGAAATCTGTGGCCTTGGTACTGCTCATTAAGGTCCTTGTGTCCGCCTTGGTGCCTGGTTCTGATAGCTTGTCCTTGCGAGACAGAATGTCCTTGACGACAGTTTCGCTCCTTAATAGGGATGAATTTTCATGCCATTTTCCAAGGTTTTCTTGTTGCTTGGTTGCCTCAGCCAGAGACTTGTGACAATCATCAAGGTTGGCCTTGAGATCTAGTATTTCGGCTTTGAGAATGTCGAACCTGGAGGTAAGCCCTTCACATAATATCTCCAATTTCTCATTGGACTCTTTTAGGCCTTTGTTGGTTTCTTTTAGTGACCTAATCTCATTTAAATGCTTGGTCTCCCGTCCTGCAAACTTTAAAAGGCATTTTCCCAAGTACGTTTTAGGATAAGTGAGGAGATCATCAAATGTTACCTCCCTTGATTCATCCTTGTCACTGTCCGGGTAGTCATCATTGGCTGCACCAACTTCCTCTGTATCGTTGGTGTCTTTTCTCATGATGCAATGATCAGTAGTTTCCTCATCATCACTCCAACTGGCCATCAAGGCCATGTGATTTCTCTTGTCTTTGTTCTTTTTATGGTAGGGACAGTCCTTGATCAAGTGATCTGGGTTACCACAAAAAAAACAAGAGAGTGAGTTATTACTATTATTTGATGAGTCATTACCTCTTCGGTTGATTCGTTTGGATGAAGGTCCTCTTGAGGTATGACTTTTCTTGTATGATTTCTTGAGTTCCTTGGTCATCAAGGCTAAGAACCGGTCCTTATCATTGTTGTTAGGACCATGGATGTCCTCACGGGCTACTTCTTCCTTTTCATTTTGCTCTTCCTGGAGACGCATTTCGTGAGCAAGAAGCTTTCCAATGAGGTCATCTAATTGGAGGGTTACAACATCGTGAACTTCCTCTATTACAATGACCTTTGATTCCCATTTCTTTTTTGGAAGACATCTGAGGACCTTGTGAACTTTTTCTTCATTGGAGTAGGTTTTCCCCAAGGACTTGAGATTATTGACTATGACATTGAATCATTTGTACATGTCCTTGATGGATTCTCCATTCTTCATTTTGAAGGATTTACAGTGCTTGACATAATTGTCAAGCCTTATCTTTTGAACTTGGCTCGTTCCTTCGTATGTTGTCACTAAGGTATCCCACACCTGTTTAGCTGTATCATAGCCAGAGACAAATTCAAACTCATTAGAATCAAGTCCACAATAAAGGATATGTAAAGCTTTAACATTTTTATCACCTTTTCTGCTTCTCTGGCAGTATATTTGGATCTAATTTTGGGTTTCTTGATCCCTTCCTCTGTGACCATCGGGACAAAGTCTCCATTTTCAATTCTATCCCAAAGGTCATAGTCTTGATCCATGATGAATGCTTTCATACGCTTCTTCCATTGGGAAAAGTTTGATCCTCTGAATAGTGGGGGACTGTTTAAGCAACGTCCTGCCCTATATCACCATCTTCGATCCCAGCCATGATCTTTTCCATAGAGCGGTTAGTCTCTTCTTGAGTGGACCTGCTCTGATACCAATTGAAAGAACCCTAGAGGGGGGTGAATAGGGTTATAGAAAGTTTCTGCACAAATGCTCAAATGATAAAGGACGTTAGGGTTTCTTAATCTTTTTAGATTAAGAATCGACTTAAAGCAACGTAAACTGTAATAAAGGACAATAGAAATGATAACAAAATAACGTCCTTTATTTCGTTATACCAGTTTACTGACGGTGGGACCCGGAAAAATCCCCGTGGTATCCCTCGCGGTAAACGGCGAGTCGAAAGGGGTGTCTTTTCCTTGAGAAGATTTGCTTGAATCTCCGTTTAAAATAAATTAAACTCATGTAATTCTTTTGATTTTACTAAGATTTACGGATTTTAGTTAACCAGAAAATAAATAAAAAACAGCGAAAAGAAAAAAAGAAAGGAAAAGAAGACGATAAACAGAGAGTCTCGGGACTGGGCTCGGGATGGTTCACTGTAGCAATACCTGCAGGTATTGGGAGCCAGTGGCCCGGAAAAAGGGTATTAAAACAAAATAAATTAAAGTTAAAATTTAAATAAACTCTTTTTTTGTGAAAATATAAAATACACTTTTTTAGTTGGAAATTTTATTTACACTATGAAACAAACGGGAAGCAGAAAAAAAGAAACAGAAGAAATAAAAGGAAAACAACAAACAGGAGGATTCGAAACTGAAGCCGGGGTCACTGTTCACGATGATACCTGCAGGTATCATGGGCCGGTAACTCAAAAAGTGGGGTCCCGATTGGGAAGTCAGGTCCGGGCCGTGGGTCGGGCCAGAATACCGCCAGGTATTCTGGCCGTCCCGACCTCGGAACCTACTTCCGGACTTAGGGATTCGGACCCAAAAAGAAAAAAAGAAAACTTTTATTTTCGTGATTAATTTTCTGAAATCCGAACGATAAAATCCGAGAAAGAGAAATAAAAGAAAAAAAGAGGAGAGAGTCGCTAATTAATTTTTGAATGAGAATTAATAAACTCAAAAAAAAGAGACTCCACAAACCACGAACCACGAGATTCGGATCCGGGGGTAAGGTTACGGATTCGAGAATATAATTCCCGAATCCGCCCGTTTAACGAACGCACTTTTCTAAACCGGTTAAAAATAAAAATAGGGGAAGGGAGAAGAAGAGAGTAGAATGGAGTATTAATTAGCGTGATTAATGTTATTTAGTTACATACAAAATGCGATAATAAAGCGAGAAATGAATATGAGAAATAAAAGAATTAAATACAAGCGTACCTTTATTCACGAACAATCCATATTATTTAGGTCGAGTTTAGGATTAACTCAAGTTACAAGATAATATGAACGGAGAAGAGATAGAGATAAATAAAATAAAATGGCAATTAAAGTGTATGCAAAATGAAGGAAATAAAGAGGGAGAAGAGAAGATGAAATCACCAAGTGTCAATACGCTAGGGTGATTTCGATGTAGGGTTGAAGTGAGGGCTGAAGGGGGTTTTTATAGGAGAAATTAGGGTTGAAAATTTAGGTCAAAATGAGGAGGGTAAACTGCTGTGATACCGCCAAGTATCTCGGCCTAGCTGCGCGGATCAAATTAGGGCACGCTTCCCGAGGTGAGCTGAGGCGCGCTGGGTCGGGCAGAATCCGCCCACGATACTTGGCGGTATGTAGGCCGGATCCTGCCCCGCCCAGCCCGTTGTCGCCTCGGGCTGCGTGCCATAGGGAATTGGCTTGATTTTTTTTTTGTGGTTTATTTTTTTCTTTTTGCATTTCACTTTCCTTCACATTTTTTCTAAAATAAAATAAAGACAAAATAAAAATAATTACAATAATTACGAGACACTTTTTGGGTGTCTACAGTTAGCCACCACTTTGATCGAGTCTGAGTAAGACGATGATCAAAGTATAGTCCGGAGGCTCTGTTCGTTTCCTTTTGTTTAGTTAGGACAGGTTCAGGCTTGGACAAGCTACCATGCCTGCAGGTATCGCCGTCTGTCCAGGATTTTTCTGTCCAGTCTGGACAGATCCGGGTCTGGACAGGCTACCATGCTTGCAGGTATTACAGTCTGTCCAGGGATTTTCTGTCCAGTCTGGACAGATCCAGGTTTGGACAGACTACCATGCCTGCAGGTATTACAGTCTGTCCGAGATTTTTCTGTTCGGCATAAAAAAACTTTTAGACTGATGTGTTTTTTTTTTTTTTGGTTTTATGCAGATTTGGCGCTGATGGAACACCTTAGGCAAATTGCTCCTCCATTGACTACGGTGGATCGAAAGGTTCATAGAATTCTACACCACAAGCTCTTCTTGGATGAAAAGGAGTCCATGGGCTCTTGGATTAAGCGCCTCAAGAAGAGTCCTCCTGTTGATTTGTGGATAGAGTGGTGGGGTGTTCATCATTATGTTTGCCCACAGTATGGAACTTCCCACGTGAGATTGATCAGCCTTACCCACTGCACTTATTTCTTCCCTTTGAGAGTGATGCGCCAGATGGGAAGAAAACAACTCATTCCCTTACTCGATTGTACTCCTCAGAAGCCTCATGAAGTTACTGATGTGGTTGCGAAGGGTTGGGCCACCTATTGGAGCATCATTCCTGCTATTCAAGCCCCCAAGGATAAGACACAGGTTGGCACTACCTACGTGACCAAAGCCTTCATCAAATGGTTGACTGAGAAAGATTCTGAAGAACAGATGAAGTTAAGGGAAGAAGATGAGAAAGGGAAACTTTCAGTCTTCAACAGGCTTGGTTTTGAATACAAGAGGTGGAATGCCATGCAAAAGAAGAAGAAGGAAGAGATCATTGTGAGGAAACCCCCAGCTCGGCGTGTTACCCGGGAACCTGCTTTGCCTTCCTTGGTTATTAGAGAGCCTAAGTCTCCTCCTAAAAGAGTTGAACCCAAGCCTTCCAGGAAGGGAAAGGGGAAAGAGCCTCGAGTCTACAAAGAGAAGCCTAAGAAGAGAGAACGCCCGCCTCCAAAAGATAAGGATGCTGGTATTAGCAAGAGGCCCGAGAAAGAGAAGAAAGGTTGAATCTGCTTAAGCCAATAGTTAATTTTAATTTGATGCTGAATAAAGTTACAAGTGTGTTCTTGTAATGTTTTAGGACTATTATCATTATATTTGAATTTCGTTAGTAATTTACTTCTTTGGAGGAAACTAAAGCAAAATGTAATGAACTTTATTATTATTAATATGAAATATCAATTAACATATATGGATTTTATTACATCTATTGCCTTCCAACGAAGAAAAAGAGAAAAAAAATATATGGGCCGAACCCTCGCGGGTTTCCTACGTATCTACAAGAGTAGAATCAGGCCTTCATAGTTCACCTCTCCTTTTTCTAAACATTGCTAAGTTTCTGGGCCGAATCCAGTGTCTTAGCTATGCCGCTCCAACTCTCAAGCATAGAACTTTTTTAATTGATCTAAATTGGTTGGTTGAGACAATTCCTCGCCCTCGGGAGTGATCAAGATTGCAGCTCCCGCCGGTAGTAAAGTCTTGATGATGTAAGGCCCCTTCCAATTCGGCTTGAATTTCCCTCGCGGATCTTGAACTGGTGCTCTCATCTCCTTTAAGACCAAGTCTCCTTCTTTAAGATTTCTAGGCTTCACTTTCTTGTTAAAAGCCCTTGAAATTCTATTCTGATAAACCTGGACATTATGCATGGCTCTCAACCTTCGTGCGTCAATCAGGGTCAATTCTTCATATCGAGTTCTAACCCACTCTGCCTTGGGAATTTGGCTTTCTGCCACTATCCTCAAGGAAGGTATTGCTATCTCTATGGGTAATACAACCTCCATCCTGTATACCAATGAGTAGGGGGTTGCCCCGGTAGCAGTGTGAATTGACGTTCGATATCCCCATAAAGCAAAGGGTAACTTATCAGGCCAGTCTTTATAAGTTACCGCCATCTTTTCAATAATTTTTTTTAAAGACTTGTTGGCTGCTTCCACGGCGCCACTGGCTTGTGGCCTATAAACTGACAAATGGTGATGCCGGATCTTGTATTTCTCGAGCAATTCGGTGACTTCTTTCATGAAATGTCTTCCATTATCACTTATTATTTCATGCGGCACTCCGTATCTACAGATGATGTTCTGCTGAATAAACTTAGCCACATGTTTAGAAGTGATTTTGGCATAAGATGCCGCTTCAACCCATTTTGTGAAATAGTCAATCCACTAACACAAATTCATGGCCCCCGGTGCCAGTAGGAGATATTTTACCGATGATGTCTATTCCCCACATTGAGAAAGGCCACGGGGAAGTCAATGTAGTGAGATAGGTTGGAGGTTGATGCTATAAACTCGCATAAATTTGGCATTTGAGGCATTTCCTAACAAAGGCATGACAGTCAGCCTCCATAGTGGTCCAGTAATAACCAGCTCTCTGAATCTTTTTGTTTAAGATTTTTCCATTCATGTGTGGACCACATTCTCTACTGTGTATAGCCTCCATAATCTTCTCGGCTTCTTCTTTATCGACACACAGTAAGGTTAAACCCGTGCTAGTCTTCTTGTAGAGTCTATCCTGAATTATGCAGTACTGAGCTGCCATAAGTCGAATAGGCCTTTGCGCTCTTGGTTCCAGTCCATCTGGGTATTCCCCTTTTGTCAGGTATATGTAAAGGTCATAATACCAACAATCTGGGCTAACCTCACATATATCTAAAGAGCATACATATGCTGGTTCTCTCTTCCTTTGAACCATTACAGGCATTTCTGTTATCCCCGCCGGGATGGCCACTAATGATGAGAGCTTGGCCAAGGAATCGGCTAGTTCATTGTCTTCTCGTTTGTGATACGTGAAGGTGATGTAATCGAATTCCTCGGAAAGTTTGGTTAAGTATGCTTGGTAGGTGGCCATATCTTCGTCCCTCACTTTCCAATGATGATTGGCCTGATTGCTCACAAGGTTGGAGTCTCCTGAGACCCTCAACTTCTTGATGTTCATTTCCACTGCAGCTTGCATGCCTAGACTGCAAGCTTCATATTCGGACGCGTTATTGGTAACCTCGAAGTCAAGTTTCACGGATATTGGTGTATGCGCTCCTTCGGGTGAGATTAGGATAATACTGGCTCAACATCTTGTTTGGTTGGATGCACCGTCGAAGTGCATTTCCCATGTTTCGTCATCTGTATTAAAGACTTGTTAATCGAGAAACTCTAAATCCGTAGGGTGAGGTTCACTTGAGGGTGAATCAGCTAAAAAGTCTGACACAACTCTTCCCTTGATGGATTTTTGTTGTACGTACTTGAGATTAAACTCGGAGAGCATCACCATCCATCGAGCCACGCTACTGTTGACTATTTGTTGTTCTAAGACATATTTGACCGGGTTCTTTTCTGCTATGATGTGCACTGTATGTGCAAGCATGTAGTGGCGAAGCTTCTTGGTTGCCCAAACGAGAGCCAGGGCCATTTTCTCTATCTCCGTGTAGCAAACCTCATACTCTAGGAACTTCTTACTCAAATAATAGATAGACCTTTCTTGACAAAAATTTGCTGGGAGGTGTCATACATTCTTAACAACTGACTTCTAGGGGACCAAATTTTTTTAATGCACTCAAAGGGGACCAAGTTTTCAAACAAATGGCTCCCAGGTGCCTTTCCGGTCATTCTTCACCGGAAATCATGAAAAGACTAAAATGACTTTGGGGATGTTTGTGAAAAGACCAAGCTGCCCTTATATTTGCCCGCTCAAATAAAAATGAAGGCCTGTCGATTACCTTCTTCTAGGTTTGTTATGCCTGATGTCATGTTTTCATAATCTCATGTTTTCTGGGTTTGTTATGCCTTTCCTCCTGTTTAATTGAGTGTCTTTGGTTGTTTTCATGAGTTTTGCTTTTATTTTCATGACAATGGACCAAACCTGATACTTGTTAACAATTTATGACCTTTGGAATTACCAAACTGTTCCTCAACTTGCTGAAAATTGGGCTTGATTTTAAATTTCTACAATCGGAAAATATGGTTGTGAATTGTGAAATGCTTTGTATTGTCCCATCTGACAATCGGAAAGATCCTTTTGTTGGAAGTTGTAAGAGGCTGTCAAGGATGTGAATGGCTGATGCTTTTCCTAGCAGATGGCATCTTCAGGCAACTGTATCATGAGTAGCTGCACTAGACCTTTAATTGAAGGAAACACAACCTCGGATGTTCTTTTCCATGGTTTCGATAGGTGAAACCAAGCTCTATCATAATGAGATTGTCATATGAAGCTTATTGATTAGTAATACTCTTAATCACTACATAGTTTTCAGTTCTTGTTTAGAATGGCGATGCACATACCCATTACTCAAGAAAGGTGGTGCTGAATGCTTGGCCCTCAACATTCTTGGTCGGGGCTTTTCTAACTTGGGTATGCTCCTCTTTCGCTCCAATGATATGTTTGATGTTTAAAGCTTCATGATTTCTAATTTTTTTTTCAGTTGCACTATTCTTATTATAATGAGCTATACATTCTTGATGATTTACTAGAAAAGCTTCCACCATGGACGTTAAATCCAAACGCGATCATCTGTATCAGGTACCTAGACGGGAGAAGCAGAACACAGATGAAGATGGGAGTTGAGAGGGAGAAGATTGGTTCTGTTATATAAGAATAGATTTGGAGGCAATGGAGGGTAGTCTTGGAAATTCACAAAGCCATTTCAAAAAAAATCCAACTTTACTCAACGGTCACCGGTTTCCGGTGAAGAATGGCCGGAAAGGCACCTGGGAGCCATTTGTTTGAAAACTTGGTCCCCTTTGAGTGCTTTAAAAAAAAGTAGTCCCCCAGGAGTCAGTTGTTAAGAATGTATGGCACCTCCTAGCAAATTTTTGCCTTTCTTGACCATCAACTTTCTGAGCCAACATTGCCCCCATAGTTGTATCGATAATGGTGAGGTATAGAAGTAGTGGTTCATTGGGTACGGGTGACATTAGCACGGGTGGATGTGTCAAGTACTCTTTGATCTTGTCAAAGGCATCTTGGCATTTTTCATCCCATTGTGGTTTTGTCCCCTTCTTCAACTTTTTGAACAAAGGCTCGCATGTCATTGTTAATTTCGAGATGAAACGGCTTATGTATTGAACCTCTTCCAAGGAACCCTCGAATTTCCTTTTCAGTCTTAGGTGGTTTGAGATCTTGAATAGCCTTAATCTTGGCTAGATCTACTTCAATGCCTCGCGAGCTGACTACAAAGTCGAGCAACTTACCGGAGGTGACTCCAAAGGTACATTTTTTTTGATTCAACCTCATATTGTACTTCCTTAGTCGAAGGAAAAACTTTCTCAAACTGGTAGTATGTTCTGCCCGTTTCTTTGATTTAACAATCATATCGTAGACATATACTTCTACTTCATTGTGCATCATGTCATACAGCAAGGTTGTGGCCGTTCTTTGGTAAGTAGCCCCGACATTCTTTAACCCGAACGACATTACTACATAGTGGAAGCTTCCCCATGGCGTGGTAAAGGCGGTCTTCTCCATGTCCTCTTCCGCCATCTTGATCTGATTATACCTTGAATACCCGTCCATAAAGGATAGTAACTCATGCCCACATGTGTTGTCTACCAGAATATCGATGTGAGGTAGTGGAAAGTCGTCCTTAGGACTTGCTTTGTTCAAGTCTCTATAGTCAACGCACATTCTCACCCTTCCATCTTTCTTGGGTACAGGTACAATGTTAGCTAACCAGTCTGCATACTCGATTACTTTGATAAAACCCGCTTGTTGCTGTTTTACTACCTCCGATAAAATTTTATGTGACCACTCGGGTTTCATCCTTCTAGGTCTTTACTTGATTGGTTTTGCATCAGGATATAAGGGGAGAGAATGTTCGGCTATCTCTCGATCCATCCCTGGCATGTCCTCGTAGGACCATGCAAACACATCAAGGAACTCTCTGAGCAATTCTGTGTACTCCTCTTGTTCTTCCAATGTTAAGGATTTCCCGAGCTTCAACTCCCGAGGGTTTTCTAAGGTTCCTACGTTAATGCTTATTGTTTCCTCCATTATGGTTGTGTGATTTTCATGTTCTTCGACAACTTTTATTAATTCTTTTGAGTCCATTAATTCAGCATCACTATTGGCAAAAACAGTTCAGGGAAGAGGGAGAAAGAAATCAGGATAAGCAAACAAACATTCATTTTATTGAATTAGGGAAAACGGGTACATCAAAGATAAATTCTAGGACTTACTCAACGGACTTTGACTCAACAGAAGGGAAACTAGGACCAGACTTGAAGGACTCAGAAGACTCTCCTAAGGCTACAGTGAACTCTTTTCTAGCATCGACGTCCACCCACGATATCTCACGGCAGCTTCCATCTTCAGTTATCAGCTTGCTTGGATCAAATCCTGGGTTAGAAAGGGCCGCAACAAGGATGTTGCCCGGGTCGTCATTATGATGAGCCTCTTAGCCGAACAGGAGACCAAAGATGCTACTTCCAGCTATTCGAGAGGAGGTTTCTTTTCCCGACTTGGGATGAAGTGTCATTCCTCTAAGATCATGCAGTCATTAAAAATTTCCAATCCAGCTACTTGGATACCTTTCTCCTTCAGATAATAAGGCTCCGGGAACCTATAGTAGGGAAAGTCATCTCCTTCATTGATCTGTTGCCCGTTAAGGGTCAAAGGATAAGGCCTAGTCTCAGAGAGCAGTGGTGGGTCGTCGGCCTTCCTTTTCCTGGCAGTTTCCCACTTAGCAAGTCTAATTTCTTCTTCGGTCGGGGTATACCCGAGACCAAAAGAGTAATAGCTTCCAGGCATTAGGTGTGGGAAGTTGGACTTCTTACTTGGATTCCCTAGAGATTGCCCCGGAGAATATCCCATGTTCCTTAAGATCGCGTTGATCTTGCGATTGGAATGTGGGTCTAAATCGAAAGGGGCCTCGTTCAGACTCAACATGGCCACAAACTCGAAGTTATGAAACTCTTCATCCAAGGAGTTGTGTTCGACTTCCAACACAGGCGTTGTTGAGGTGACGATAGCAGAAATTTCCTCGCCTTCTATAGTGATGACTTGGCCCTGAATTATCATCTTCACCTTTTGGTGCAGAGTGGAGGCAATCGCCCTATTCTCATGCAGCCATGGTCGGCCTAGTAGTAGATTGAAAGAAGCCGGGATGTCGATAACCAGAAATTCGGCATTTCGGGTGACATGTTCCATGGTTATGGGTAAGATTATCGAACCCAAAGTCCTTCTTGGAGAATTATCATAAGCCCGGAGTTGAACAGTTTGTTGTGCCAGATGGTGCCGCTGAATACCTAACTTCTGGGTAGTTCTCCATGGACATATGTTGACCGCCGATCCGTTGTCCACTAGCACAAGTGGGACAACCTTGTTGGAACACATGATGGTTAAGTATAGAGCCTTATTGTGAGCGTACCCTTCCCTTGGCAAGTCTGTCTCATCGAAAGTGATACCCGAATTCGGCGTAGTCACAAATGCAACGAGGTCCTCAGGTGGAGTGTCCGAGGGAACTTGGATTCGGTTCAGTGCATTCAAGAGTGCTTGACGATGTGTCTAGGAAGTATTCAACAATTGCCAGATTGTGAGGTCAACTTTAGTCCTCTTGAATTGCTTAAGGAACGCATCCTCTACAGGGATTGCCTCAGTCGGCTGTGCGTTCACAGGTGTAGGAGTAACTGGTGGTGGAGGAGCTGGGTCTTTGTGGTTGGTCCTCCCCGACCTGGTAAGAAAAGCAGTATCAGCATAGTCATCCAGCTGATGATCCTCGTGAGTGACTTTGAGGACCATCTTTGACTGTTCGGTCTCCTTGGTTAGGTTTTCTCCTTCATCTCCAGGGTTTATCTTGAGTGATTCAACCTTAGGAGTGATCTCCTTGCATGTATCCTCGGGGTCAGAATCCCAGGAAGTCATGTCAGTTTGATACACGTCCTCTTCATCGCTATCCCATACTCCATTGATATGCATGAAGCCCGGGGCGTAAACATCGAATTTTGGAGCCCCTATGTCAGTGATGTAGATGGTGGGGTCCCAACTTCCTGAAGCGTTGGATATCATGGCGACCCCGAATGGATTATTCTTGTTGTTAGGCTTTTGTTGGGCCGCTTTGGGTAGGGGTAAAGTCTGGTCAGGGATCATCCCTTCTATGACATTTTTGAGAGTAAAGCATCTCTCGGTATCATGACCTCGCATGCGGTGGTAATTACAGAATTTTCCCGTGTCCCAATTCTTTCCTTTTACTTCAGGTTCAGCTTTGATAGGGGAAAGTTCAATCTTTCCCTTCTTCACAAGACGATCTAAGGCTTCGGCGTACGAAGTGTCGAGAGGTGTATAAGAGTTAAACCTTTGAATGACATGTGCTTCGACAGCTTTTGGTTGTTGATTGGAAGTTCCACCAACCCTTTTGGTGGAAGTGGAGTTCTTCCATCCAGATGATGTTGCAGATTTTTCTAGTTTGGCTTCTACCATTAACCCCAGTTTCTTTAGAGCTGAGAAATCTGGAATCAGCTGGCATTCCATCATGTTAGCATATCTTGGCTTCAGCCCTTGTATGAAAATTTGGATTTGGTAGTCCAAAGTCACCTTATCAATCATCAAGGCCTTTTGTGCATTCCAGCGATGAAAATAGTTCATGAATGATTCTCCTTCGCCTTGCTTGATTGCTGCCATGTCACTCATGGTTATATCAACGTCTTGGCTAGCTGTATATTGTTGGATGAAAGCCTTATAGGTAGCTTCCCAGTTCTCTTGGACATCCACTGGTAAGGTGTAGTACCATTTTACGACTTCATCGCTTAAAGTCCACGGGAAAACATGAGCATATAAGCTAGGGTCCACTTCCTTTAAGACCATCATGCGTGCAAAGCTGCGCACATGGTGAGTAGGATTCTCCATGGCCTTAAATTTCTTCTCTGGTAGCGAGAACTTGTCAGGGAGTTTTGCTTGAGGAGTGCTTGGTAAGCCGATATCCAGAAAATGCTCTCTAAATTGAGGGATTTGTCTAAGCAGGTTTTGAAGATTATCGACCCTATTGTCCCTGAATGGCATGAATTGCTCATCCCGGGGCATAGTCTTTTCAGTGTGCACGCTTCTGTCATCTTCATCAGGGACATCTTGCCCTATGCCTATCTTTTCATTGATCGTTTGAATGGCTTGGACGACACCTTCCATTCAACGATCTTGTTGGTTGGCCCTTGTATCAATTAGGCTACGGATATCTCGCACTAAGGCTGAGAGTCTGCTGCCGTAACAGGTTGGCCATGGGTTTCTTGATCTTGATCGTTATTTTCAACCATGAAGTCGGATGGAATGGACACAATATCACTGTCTATGAGCGAAGTTTGGGATGAGGTATCCGGGTCAGTGCCGGCGGACAGACTCCTGTTCGATATTGCAGTCGGGTTCGGTGAGAAACTTATCAACCTTCGAGATCCAACCCTAGCCCAGGACTTGACTCTTGACTCTTTAGGTCCTATTTTGCCTGTATGGAAATTTCACATTAGAAGAACATCAACTCCCGACACGTGCCTACCCGATGCATGCCATGACTTAATGACCTATATGAACAACTTAATGCAGACCATGCGTATATGTTGAATTTTTTTTCTTTTGACTTGACTCACCAACATTGGGCTTGCATGATGACCTCTAGCCTAAAATGAGACTATGTACGGGGAAGGTCCATCGGGCCATCATAAGATCGAGTCAACATTAAAGTCTTAATGAACTCAGATTCGGATAATAACCGGATTCACACTTTACGGGCGCAAATACAACCAAAGGTTGTGTTAGAACCCCTCAAGGACATTGTTAGACTCAGGCTCAAGGACCTTGGCGACTGGATCAGTTTTGAATGAAAGTCAAAATTCGAATATCCAGAAAAGATATAATGCGCAAGGAAAGAAATCTCAAGAAGGAAGAAGGACATTCACCCAAGGTAGCATAAGGACGTTCACCGTTGGCAGCATAAGGACGTTCACCCTATGCGAGGAGTTTTGAAAAGCGCAGTTGAAATAGGGAAGTTTTCTGGAAAATTAATATCCAATCTTTCTATCCATATTTCTAATCAGACTAATTGATTGCATATACTTTTATTTGTAGGAAATAATCAATCAAGAAATTGGAAGGAAGATAAGATTACAATTTCCGGAAATCTCATAATAAGGAAAGAAGATCGGAGCAAGATTGGAAGGAAAGGCAAACACAAAAAAGGAAAAGATCAAGGAAGAATTAGCCCCCAACGTCTATATTCTGCTGCTATCAATACACTTATAAATAGAGGAATTGAAGATTGAAGAAGTTAACGATTCCATGGAAGAAATCGGGTGTTCGAAATAGAAATAGCGTTTTCTATTTTGTGTTCTTGCGAGATTTGGTGATTGTGAGAAGTTGAGTGTAATCAATCCTTAACGGATTTAGGATTGATTGATGCTTGTGAAACTGATTCCTAGACGGACTTAGGATCGATTGAGAGTAAACACCAAAGGGTGAATTTGGTGTGTGTTGTTATTCATAAAATAAGAAGCGTCCTCTGCAAGGCGCTCAATTCTGTGTACAACCTAAGGACATTCATCTCAGGTTGTGTTACTTCATTCTGTTTCAATATAATAAAGGAAGTTGTTCAGTATACGCTTATTGTCCTTTATCTTTTTCCTGCATTATATTGAATCTTAATCTAGTTAGATTAAGAACCTAACGTCCTTTACAAGTGATTATTTGTGCAGAAATTTTCATAACCCTATTCACCCCCTCTAGGGTTCTTTCAATTGGTATCAGAGCTTGGTCCACTGAAGATTCAGAGACTAACCGCTCTGTGGTAAAGATCATGGCTGGGATCGAAGATGGTGATATAGGGCAAGGACGTTGCTTAAACAATCCTCCTTTATTCAGAGGATCAAACTTTGGGCACTGGAAGAAACGTATGAGGACATTCATCATGGATCAAGACTATGACCTTTGGGATAGAATTGAGAATTGAGACTTTGTCCCCATGATCACTGTTAGAGAAATCACGAAACCCAAAGATAGATCCAAGTATTCGGTCAAAGAAGCAGAAAAGGCGGATAAAAATGTTAAAGCATTAGATATCCTTACTGTGGACTTGATTCTAATGAGTTTGAATTTATCTCTGGTTGTGATACAGCTAAACAGGTGTGGGATACCTTAGTGACCACATATGAAGGAACGAGCCAAGTTCAAAGAATAAGGCGTAACAATTATGTCAAGCACTATGAATCCTTCAAAATGAAGAATGGAGAATCCATCAAGGACATGTACAAACGATTCACTATCATAGTCAATAATCTCAAGTCCTTGGGGAAAACCTACTCCAATGAAGAAAAAGTTCACAAGGTCCTCAGATGTCTTACAAAAAAGAAATGGGAATCAAAGGTCACTATAATAGAGGAAGTTCACGATGTTGAAACCCTCCAATTAGATGACCTCATTGGAAAGCTTCTTGCTCACGAAATGCGTCTCTAGGAAGAGCAAAATGAAAAAGAAGAAGTAGCCCGTAAGGACATCTATGGTCCTAACAATGATAAGGACCAGATCTTGGCCTTGATGGCCAAGGAACTCAAGGAATCGTGCAAGAAAAGTCATACCTCCAGAGGACCTTCATCCAAACGAATCAACCAAAGAGGTAATGACTCATCAAATAATATAACTAACTAACTCACTCTCTTGTTTTTTTTGTGGTAATCCAGATCACTTGATCAAGGAATGTCCCCACCATAAAAAGAACAAAGAACAAAGAAAAGAGAAATCACATGGCCTTGATGGCCACTTGAAGTGATGATGAGGAAACTACTAGTCATTGCATCATGAGAAAAAACATGAACGACACAAAGGAAGTTGGTGCAACCAATGATGACTATCCGGACAGTGACAAGGATGAATCAAGGGAGGTAACATTTGATGATCTCCTCACTTATCCTAAAAAGTACTTGGGAAAATGCCTTTTAAAGTTTGCAGGACGGGAGACCAAGCATTTAAATGAGATTAGGTCACTCAAAGAAACCAACAAAGGCATGAAAGAGTCCAATGAGAAATTGGAGAATTTATGTGAAGGGCTTACCTCCAGGGTCGACATTCTCAAAGCTGAAATACTAGAACTCAAGGCCAACCTTAATGATTGTCACAAGTCTCTAGCTAAGGCAACCAAGCAACAAGAAAGCCTTGGAAAGTGGCATAATAATTCATCCCCTGTTAAGGAGCGAAACTGTCGTCAAGGACATTTTGTCTCGCAAGGACCAGCCATTAGAACCAGGCACCAAGGACGACACAAGGACCTTAATGAGCAGTACCAAGGCCACAGATTTCACGCGTGGCACCAAGAACGACACAACTATCTTGGGACAAGATATCAAGGTCATTCATCTCTTCCCAAAAGCAAATATTGTAAATCTCACTACTTCAACCACTATCGTTCTAAAATTGTACAAGTTTGGGTTCTAAAAGGAACAAGACCTCCTAACATGGTTGTTACCAGTAGTCAAGAACCTAAATTTAATGTCAATTATGTCTTGAGGAAAGGTGTCAGAAATTTTTGCAGGTATATTCAACATCCAGGAGATTGAATGCTTAAGGGAGCTTCGAGCACTCAAGGACATTACTTACATCAGCAACAAGAACTCCTCAAGGACCTTGTCAGACCTATGATCAAGGACCTTGACAAATGGATCTCCTCAAATAGCAATGATTATTTTATGGCACATATTGAGGGGAGCACTCTATTAGGACTAACAAGTTTATTGAGTCTTGCAGGTTTTTGGAAATGGTTACGATATTAAGGGTGAGCTCTCTATAAACTTTTTGATAAAAGCCAAAAAGGGGGAGAAGTGCTACAAATGAATTTTGCCTTTCCTCAAAAAGGGGGAGATTGTTAGAACCCCTTAAGGACATTGATAGACTCAGGCTCAAGGACCTTAGCGACTGGATCAGTTTTGAATGAAAGTCAAAATTCGAATATCCAGAAAAGATATAATGCGCAAGGAAAGAAATCTCAAGAAGGCAGAAGGACATTCACCCAAGGCATCAAAAGGACGTTCACCCCTGGCAGCATAAGGACAATCACCCTTGGCAGCATAAGGACGTTCACCCTATGCGAGGAGTTTTGAAAAGCGCAGTTGAAATAGGGAAGTTTTCAGGAAAATTAATATCCAATCTTTCTATCCATATTTCTAATCAGACTAATTGATTGCATATACTTTTATTTGTAGGAAATAATCAATCAAGAAATTGGAAGGAAGATAAGATTACAATTTCCGGAAATCTCATAATAAGGAAAGAAGATCGGAGCAAGATTGGAAGGAAAGGCAAACACAAAAAAGGAAAAGATCATGGAAGAATTAGCCCCCAACGTCTATATTCTGCTGCTATCAATACACTGATAAATAGAGGAATTGAAGATTGAAGAAGTTAACGATTCCATGGAAGAAATCGGGTGTTCGAAATAGAAATAGCGTTTTCTATTTTGTGTTCTTGCGAGATTTGGTGATTGTGAGAAGTTGAGTGTAATCAATCCTTAACGGATTTAGGATTGATTGATGCTTGTGAAACTGATTCCTAGACGGACTTAGGATCGATTGAGAGTAAACACCAAAGGGTGAATTTGGTGTGTGTTATTCATAAAATAAGAAGCGTCCTCTGCAAGGCGCTCAATTCTGTGTACAACCTAAGGACATTCATCTCAGGTTGTGTTACTTCATTCTGTTTCAATATAATAAAGGAAGTTGTTCAGTATACGCTTATTGTCCTTTATCTTTTTCCTGCATTATATTGAATCTTAATCTAGTTAGATTAAGAACCTAACGTCCTTTACAAGTGATTATTTGTGCAGAAATTTTCATAACCCTATTCACCCCCTCTAGGGTTCTTTCAATTGGTATCAGAGCTTGGTCCACTGAAGATTCAGAGACTAACCGCTCTGTGGTAAAGATCATGGCTGGGATCGAAGATGGTGATATAGGGCAAGGACGTTGCTTAAACAATCCTCCTTTATTCAGAGGATCAAACTTTGGGCACTGGAAGAAACGTATGAGGACATTCATCATGGATCAAGACTATGACCTTTGGGATAGAATTGAGAATTGAGACTTTGTCCCCATGATCACTGTTAGAGAAATCACGAAACCCAAAGATAGATCCAAGTATTCGGTCAAAGAAGCAGAAAAGGCGGATAAAAATGTTAAAGCATTAGATATCCTTCTTGTGGACTTGATTCTAATGAGTTTGAATTTATCTCTGGTTGTGATCTGACTAAGCAGTGTGGGATACCTTAGTGACCACATATGAAGGAACGAGCCAAGTTCAAAGAATAAGGCGTAACAATTATGTCAAGCACTATGAATCCTTCAAAATGAAGAATGGAGAATCCATCAAGGACATGTACAAACGATTCACTATCATAGTCAATAATCTCAAGTCCTTGGGGAAAACCTACTCCAATGAAGAAAAAGTTCACAAGGTCCTCAGATGTCTTACAAAAAAGAAATGGGAATCAAAGGTCACTATAATAGAGGAAGTTCACGATGTTGAAACCCTCCAATTAGATGACCTCATTGGAAAGCTTCTTGCTCACGAAATGCGTCTCTAGGAAGAGCAAAATGAAAAAGAAGAAGTAGCCCGTAAGGACATCTATGGTCCTAACAATGATAAGGACGGATCTTGGCCTTGATGGCCAAGGAACTCAAGGAATCGTGCAAGAAAAGTCATACCTCCAGAGGACCTTCATCCAAACGAATCAACCAAAGAGGTAATGACTCATCAAATAATATAACTAACTAACTCACTCTCTTGTTTTTTTTGTGGTAATCCAGATCACTTGATCAAGGAATGTCCCCACCATAAAAAGAACAAAGAACAAAGAAAAGAGAAATCACATGGCCTTGATGGCCACTTGAAGTGATGATGAGGAAACTACTAGTCATTGCATCATGAGAAAAAACATGAACGACACAAAGGAAGTTGGTGCAACCAATGATGACTATCCGGACAGTGACAAGGATGAATCAAGGGAGGTAACATTTGATGATCTCCTCACTTATCCTAAAAAGTACTTGGGAAAATGCCTTTTAAAGTTTGCAGGACGGGAGACCAAGCATTTAAATGAGATTAGGTCACTCAAAGAAACCAACAAAGGCATGAAAGAGTCCAATGAGAAATTGGAGAAATTATGTGAAGGGCTTACCTCCAGGGTCGACATTCTCAAAGCTGAAATACTAGAACTCAAGGCCAACCTTAATGATTGTCACAAGTCTCTGGCTAAGGCAACCAAGCAACAAGAAAGCCTTGGAAAGTGGCATAACAGTTCATCCCCTGTTAAGGAGCGAAACTGTCGTCAAGGACATTCTGTCTCGCAAGGACCAGCCATCAGAACCAGGCACCAAGGACGACACAAGGACCTTAATGAGCAGTACCAAGGCCACAGATTTCACGCGTGGCACCAAGAACGACACAACTATCTTGGGACAAGATATCAAGGTCATTCATCTCTTCCCAAAAGCAAATATTGTAAATCTCACTACTTCAACCACTATCGTTCTAAAATTGTACAAGTTTGGGTTCTAAAAGGAACAAGACCTCCTAACATGGTTGTTACCAGTAGTCAAGAACCTAAATTTAATGTCAATTATGTCTTGAGGAAAGGTGTCAGAAATTTTTGCAGGTATATTCAACATCCAGGAGATTGAATGCTTAAGGGAGCTTCGAGCACTCAAGGACATTACTTACATCAGCAACAAGAACTCCTCAAGGACCTTGTCAGACCTATGATCAAGGACCTTGACAAATGGATCTCCTCAAATAGCAATGATTATTTTATGGCACATATTGAGGGGGAGCACCCTCTATTAGGACTAACAAGTTTATTGAGTCTTGCAGGTTTTTGGAAATGGTTACGATATTAAGGGTGAGCTCTCTATAAACTTTTTGATAAAAGCCAAAAAGGGGGAGAAGTGCTACAAATGAATTTTGCCTTTCCTCAAAAAGGGGGAGATTGTTAGAACCCCTCAAGGACATTGATAGACTCAGGCTCAAGGACCTTAGCGACTGGATCAGTTTTGAATGAAAGTCAAAATTCGAATATCCAGAAAAGATATAATGCGCAAGGAAAGAAATCTCAAGAAGGCAGAAGGACATTCACCCAAGGCATCAAAAGGACGTTCACCCCTGGCAGCATAAGGACAATCACCCTTGGCAGCATAAGGACGTTCACCCTATGCGAGGAGTTTTGAAAAGCGCAGTTGAAATAGGGAAGTTTTCTGGAAAATTAATATCCAATCTTTCTATCCATATTTCTAATCAGACTAATTGATTGCATATACTTTTATTTGTAGGAAATAATCAATCAAGAAATTGGAAGGAAGATAAGATTACAATTTCCGGAAATCTCATAATAAGGAAAGAAGATCGGAGCAAGATTGGAAGGAAAGGCAAACACAAAAAAGGAAAAGATCATGGAAGAATTAGCCCCCAACGTCTATATTCTGCTGCTATCAATACACTGATAAATAGAGGAATTGAAGATTGAAGAAGTTAACGATTCCATGGAAGAAATCGGGTGTTCGAAATAGAAATAGCGTTTTCTATTTTGTGTTCTTGCGAGATTTGGTGATTGTGAGAAGTTGAGTGTAATCAATCCTTAACGGATTTAGGATTGATTGATGCTTGTGAAACTGATTCCTAGACGGACTTAGGATCGATTGAGAGTAAACACCAAAGGGTGAATTTGGTGTGTGTTGTTATTCATAAAATAAGAAGCGTCCTCTGCAAGGCGCTCAATTCTGTGTACAACCTAAGGACATTCATCTCAGGTTGTGTTACTTCATTCTGTTTCAATATAATAAAGGAAGTTGTTCAGTATACGCTTATTGTCCTTTATCTTTTTCCTGCATTATATTGAATCTTAATCTAGTTAGATTAAGAACCTAACGTCCTTTACAAGTGATTATTTGTGCAGAAATTTTCATAACCCTATTCACCCCCTCTAGGGTTCTTTCAATTGGTATCAGAGCTTGGTCCACTGAAGATTCAGAGACTAACCGCTCTGTGGTAAAGATCATGGCTGGGATCGAAGATGGTGATATAGGGCAAGGACGTTGCTTAAACAATCCTCCTTTATTCAGAGGATCAAACTTTGGGCACTGGAAGAAACGTATGAGGACATTCATCATGGATCAAGACTATGACCTTTGGGATAGAATTGAGAATTGAGACTTTGTCCCCATGATCACTGTTAGAGAAATCACGAAACCCAAAGATAGATCCAAGTATTCGGTCAAAGAAGCAGAAAAGGCGGATAAAAATGTTAAAGCATTAGATATCCTTACTGTGGACTTGATTCTAATGAGTTTGAATTTATCTCTGGTTGTGATACAGCTAAACAGGTGTGGGATACCTTAGTGACCACATATGAAGGAACGAGCCAAGTTCAAAGAATAAGGCGTAACAATTATGTCAAGCACTATGAATCCTTCAAAATGAAGAATGGAGAATCCATCAAGGACATGTACAAACGATTCACTATCATAGTCAATAATCTCAAGTCCTTGGGGAAAACCTACTCCAATGAAGAAAAAGTTCACAAGGTCCTCAGATGTCTTACAAAAAAGAAATGGGAATCAAAGGTCAATACGCCATGATGATTTCGGTGTAGGGTTGAAGTGAGGGATGAAGGAGATTTTTATAGGAGAAATTAGGGTTGGAAATTTAGGTCAAAATGGGGAGGGTAAACGGCTGTGATACCGCCATGTATCTCGGCCCAGCTGCGCGGATCAAATTATGGCACGCTTCCCGAGGTGAGCTGAGGCGCGCTGGGTCGGGCAGAATTCTCCCATGATACCTGGCGGTATGTGGGCCGGATCCTGCCCCGCCCAGCCAGTTGTCGCCTCGGGCTGCGTGCCATAGGGAATTGGCCTGATTTTTTGTTGTTTATTTTTTTCTTTTTGCATTTCACTTTCCTTGGCATTTTTTCTAAAATAAAATAAAGACAAAATAAAAATAATTATAATAATTACAAGACACTTTTTGGGTGTCTACACTCACTGAATGTTAAAATCACCTAAGGTAAACGTCCTTAGGTTTACAGTAGAACAGAGGCGCTTCGAAACAAATTTCTAGGTAAGCACGTACAGCAAACTCTGTTTTGGTGTAAGCTCTAATCGAACCTAAGTCCGTCTAGGATTCCATTACAAACACTCAAATCAAGACCTAAATCCGTTAAGGAATTGATTCACCCAAACTCTCACAAAGAACACAACTTTCTACTCGAAGAAAGAACAAAAACAGAGCACCCTCTGTTTTTCACACACACCCGATTTCTTCCGTGGAATCGTTGATTATCTTCAACCTCTAGGTCTTCTATTTATAGGTGTGTTTGTAACAACAAGATAAAGACGTTGGGAGCTGATTCTTCATGATTCTTTCCATCTTCATGTTTTTCCTTGCCTTCCATTTTGCGCAGACCTTCTTTCCTTCTTATGAGATTTCCGGAAATTCACAATATTGTCTTCCTTCCAATTTCTTGATTGATTGTTTCCTACAAAACAATTAGATACAATCAATTAGTCTGGTTAGAAAAGGATAGAGAAAACATATATTAATCTTTCCAGAAAACTTCCCCGTTTTGACTCTCATCGAAACTTCTCGCCTAGGGTGAACGTCCTCATGATGCCTTGGGTGAACGTCCTTATGAAGCCTTGGGTGAAGGTCTTTCTGCCTTCTTGAGATTTATTTCCTTGCGCATTATATCTTTTCTAGATATTCGAATTTTGACTTTCATTCAAAACTGATCCACTGCCACGGTCCTTGAGCCTGAGTCTATCAACGTCCTTGAGGGGTTCTAACAAATTTATTATTTAATCACTTTTCATAATATTAATCATAATATAACAGATCTGAAACAAAAACAACTGATAAAATTACCTGATTTTTTGTTGAACTAGCGGCGTGCACCGAGCTTCTTCTTCAAATCTCTCTCACTTACTCTTCTCTTCGTCGACGAAAATGGCTGCCAAAAATATGCAACCCTATTTTTTCCGGTTTTAGTCAAAATTGGCGTCTCTTTTATAGTGTAACAGACGCCTATGGTCTATGCACAGCAGTCGAGGACTGCAGAAAACCAGGCGAACTTTTTTTATTTATTATCAAAAGGGGCGTCTGTTACACCATAAAAGAGACGCCATTTTGAAATTGGCGTCTGCTTTTTGTGGAAACAGACGTCGCCTTTGACCATAAATAAAAAAAAATCAAATTTTCATGCGTTGAATATAACAAAACCGGGTAATTATATAACTGACATATTGACGTCTGTTGTAAACCAGCAAACAACAATTTGTAAACAGACGTAAATTTTCAGACGTTCTTTGGCATGTATTCTACTAGTGTATGTGGTAAAATCTATGAGTCATTAATTTACTATGCATGAAAGCAATGTTACTTTATACATATTCTTTGTTTACTAGCTAGTATTGTATGTCCTTGGCAGTATATTTAGATCTAATTTTGGGTTTAAAGATTTCTCCCTCTGTGATCATGGAGACAAAGTCTTCATTCTCAATTCTGTCCCATCCATCATAATCTTGATCAATGATGAATTCTTGCATAAGCTTCTTCCAGTGCGAAAAATTTGATCCTCGGAATAATGGGGGTGTGCTGAAGCAACGTCCTTGTCCTATATCAGCATTGTTGATCCCAACCATGATCTTTTCCACAGAGTGGTTATTCTCTTATTGAGTGGACCTTCTCTGATACCACTTGAAAGAACCATGGAGGGGGGGGGGGAAGGAGGTGAATAGGGTTATTGAAATTCTGCACACACAACTGAGGACGTTAATGATAAACCTTAACTTACCGTTAAGGCTTTAAACACAATGTCACAAAAATACTTATATTATAAATGCAAACCAGAAAATATTACACTGACGTGTTCACAAATAGTCTCATTGTCATAGAGATGATGTCCTTAGGACAGTTATAGTGGAGCTAGTGTCCCAATAAAATTGCCTAGTGTCCCAACTAAGTTGTCTTTGCAACGATTTTAGAGGAAAGATTCCACTAACCACGTTGGTGATTATCGCTCACAGAAATTACAATATTTAGTTTCTGTTACACTAACTTATCACTCGCTGAGGTCCTCAACTACAATCTACTTGAGGTCCTTCACTGGTTACACACTCACCAATATCAATTGGTTACACACTCAGAAATCACTTACTGATATCCTACGACTTTTCCCTCAATTTTTTCACATGGATTCGAATACCCTTTCAGTTTGGGCCGAGGATGACTTTGTAGTCTCCAGTATTGATTTCCTTTCTTTTAAGAGGAGTGACAGCCTGCTCAATGGCTACTTCCTTGCTTAACAACTTCACGATACCTTCCAGATGTGGTTTTCTGATCTCCTTCTAGGTTTGGTGCATGAAGATCTTTGATTCCTTCAATCTCCAGATTTCTTTGATAGTTGTTTCCTACATGATTCATATCCAAAGTTAGTGTTGAATAACATCGAGGCAAGTTTTGGATAGAATGGAATATAAGATACTTTCTTTTCTTGCTGTTGAAATTTTGTCTTACATATCAAAACTCTGTCTGTGTTCTTTATCAAAGTTCCGTTTGAGGTCCTTGGTGAATGTAGTGGCAATGTCATTGACCCAAGTCCCAACACTATTATTACGTGTTTATATACGATTAGCATGTTTTGTATTTATAAAAATCAGTTTATAAAATTTAGGGTTGAGTTGTTATTGGTTTTGCATAAAAAGATTAGGGTCTATGTGATACATTATGGGTAGAACTAGACTTGTTTTATTGAGGTTATGGTTAATTGTTTAAAGACCCTAATGATGTGTTCGGATGGGTTACGTCCTAAAATAAGCTTTTAAACCCTAGAGTAGTATTGTATGTGGTTAATAATTATTTCATGTAAGAGAATTGTTTTAGGGTGTATTTTATGACTAAATTGGGGTTATAAGTGTATTTATTTAAACTAAGATTAAGATTATGTCGGAGTGATCCAAGTAGAGTTTTAAAATTACTGGTTTCTTAAAGTTATAATGTCGATTGGTTGTTGAAGTTTTAAACTTTGCATTATTAGTTTATTAATACGTTAATTACTGGGTGTATTTGGTTTACTGTGGTTAATTTGGGGAGTTTGTGTTAGTGTTGGAATTATTTCAAGAGTATAAGAAGATTATATAGCATGAGGAATCATGTGGAACAAGTATAAGGATCATATATAAGATAAAAATTGATAATATGATCAACACGAGTGTATAAGAGACCAGCACGGGTCGTGCTGGTCTCTAGAGAGCAAGAAAAACCATTATGGGCTCAACACGGATCATGTTGAGGCAACACGGACCGTGTTGCCCCCAACACGGACCGTGTTGAATGCTAAAATATGTTTTTAATGCTAACAGCTATATAATCTTGAGTATTAAGTTTATAATATCAATATTAAGCTCGGTATTAAGATCCAACAGCTATATTATCATGACCAAGTCAAGGTCTTGATTCTCCATTAAGGACCTTAATTACACCTTTGACTAAGAGGTGTGATTAGGGTTAGATTAGGTGTGCAAGTCTCCTATAAATAGGAGACTTTCCCAAGCCATTTGAGAGCATCACAAGGATCAATTATTCCATTTTATAATCACATCCTTTCAAGTATAGACTGCAGCTATACTTGAGAGAATCAAGTGAGAAACCTATGTCTTGAGTGCAACAAGAGCTAAGTTTTATCCCTCGGAACATTTACGGTATAGTAAATAGTTCTTAAGGAAAATGTATTTGTCCATGAATCTTAGCAATATCCAAACAAGATAACCATTTGGTTATTAAGTCTCCATCTTGTCATACATACCGCAAGAAGATCAAGAAAGTCAAGCCAAGTGAAGATGATGAAGATTCAAGCCGGTCAAACATCATTTTCCTAACAATCTTAAGAACTATTTTACGAGACAAGACTGGAGGAGGCTAAGAGTTGGACATCCAAGATTCAAGAGGGATTACAAAGATAAGTTTATATTTTATAAGTTTATTAGTATCAGTTTTTCATACAAGTTTATTAAGTTTTATTGAACAAGTTTAATGATTAAAAGTTTATTAATCATTTGTTTATCTATATGTGTTCTGTATAGATGAGAAATTGATACATAAGTATGGCAATACAAGTACAAGATCTTGATGTTCATAATGGGAATTGTTGCTTGATTATGCAATGATGTTTACATGGATTAAGGGCAAGGTAACAACAAGGCATTTACAAGGAGGTCAAAGGTAATTAAGTTGTTTATTTGGGGGTTATATGCATGTGCATTGACCATGTTTAAGTTGCCTCTTAATATTATCAAGTTAATACCAATGAATATGTTCTATTACCTTTGACATGTTTAATTGGTTTATAAGAATTGGCATTAAGGATAAGTGTATTGAAATTCCATGATAAAGTAGTTGTTGTAGGATGGTGCAAAGGAAAATTCAAAATAAATATTTCATTATTTATTTAAATATTATTAAGTGCACCATTGAACACCTACATAAGTTACAAGTTTATTTTAGCCATATGTTTTAAGTTGGCTATGATATTAAGTTACATGGAAGTTTCATACTAGTAATAAGGATGATGTTATTGTCATTAAAATATTTCTTGGTTGGATGTTTTAAGTTACAAGTTTTTTAAGGTGTTTAATGTGGAAATTCATTGTAGCAAGATTATATTTTGCTTCTTATAATCTGAATTTTTCCATGTTTATTCACATGTTCAAGTATCATCAAGTTTATTCCGTCTATTGTTTTGATATTAATATGAAGGATGAGTACAAGTTGATTAGACCCTTTATTAATATCATGATTGGAATTTTGTTCCATGTTTATAAGTGATAGGTATGAGTGATTTCATGCTTATTGGTTTGCCTATTGTTATTCAAGTATTATTTAATAGCATGATTAACAAGTTAATTTTATGTTTAAGTTTGAAGCATGAAAATAGAATTTAAGTATTGGCAAAAGTATTATGTTTCTAATTTATAAGTTATAAGTTGCCATAAAATTCTATTTAGTTATCTCAAGTTTATGATTTTATTCTTGATTATTACAATGAGTTTATGCAATTGAATGTCAAATATGAATTTGTTATTAAGATAAGCTTTGCATATGAGTATA
The DNA here is from genome assembly GCA_029582165.1 of Portulaca oleracea. NCBI lineage: Eukaryota > Viridiplantae > Streptophyta > Magnoliopsida > Caryophyllales > Portulacaceae > Portulaca > Portulaca oleracea. Next base: position 14,812,704 of record CM055870.1, read on the forward strand.
ATTTTTATGAGAATTATTTGAATGCATACAAGTGGCTTGCTTATTGATTCAAGAAATCCACTATAAGTTATGTGTGCATTAAGGTTCAAAAATTTCTAATTATTATCGTGAGTATATTCTTATTATGCTTATAAGTATTGTAATAAGACAAGCATAATAAGTTATTGTTATTTTACAAGTACATATATATGTGATTATATATGTTGATAAAGTATTGACAACATTATATGGTTATTGAGACGAAATAGCAAGTTAGTGTACAAGAAGCCATATAAGAAATTATATATGAGCAATCATATGCAATTTATTTTGTACAAGTTTGTAAATGGCTAATATAATTTCCTAGCTATTGGAAATATAAGAGTACACAAGTTAATAAGAAAGGCAAAGGATTAATCATGTTTATATGATTAATGATATGTATAAATATAAGGTACATATACACAAGTTGTCTAGGCTATTTCAAAATATTTATTAAGTATACATAATATGGATTCAAGTATGTGAATTCATGATATGTATAAATTTGATAAGAAAGCTTTCTGTGCTTATAAGATGTTGTATAAGATGTTGCATAAGTAAAGACTCATGATTATTTTTAACAAGTTGAACCTACAAGATTATTTGGCTAATTTTCTTAGCTAATTATGCAAAGGAAATTTCATATGTTTTGTTAAGTCATTGTACTAAGTTTAAGTCAAGTATGAAATTTATTTAAGTATTGACTTTCATGCATATTTACAAGTATCTTGCCATGTGATTCATGTTTATGAATGTTTATAGAGTTTATATGATTTATTCAAGCATGCCAAAAGGACTTAAGGTTTGGTTTGTTTGATTAAAATAAGTAGTTGACTCTATGTTGTTTATGGCATGACAAGTTTAAGAATAATCATTTGATCCTATAAGTGCTTAAGGCAAATTTGCTTGTTTTTCCTAAGTGCAAAATTGATTCATGTGATTATATGAGTGTGTAGAATCATAAGTTGTTAATTTCCTTTTATTCATGGAAATATAAGTAGACAAGAACATGCTTTATTCTTGACATGGAAATATGAGAGGAGTTTTATTCTCTAATAATGTGTCTACAAGTTTGATCATGCTAGTAAGCTTAAGTATTGTCTATTTTACTACATGCTAATTTAAGTAGTTGTAAGTCATGTACTTGCAACTATGTTCTTAGGCAATGCAAGTTATTCATAAGAGACATGGACATAAGTTTATCTACATGTTTGATTGATGTTTGTTTCTCATGTTATTCAATCATATTTTAATATGATAAGAGTGTATTAAGATTTTGTGCAAGTTCACTATAAGATGAATTTCTTTATGAAATAAGTGAATGGATTGTATAAGATATATGAGAAGATTTCATACTTTTGTATGGTTTATGTGTCAATATGTATATGTTGACATATATGTATTTATTAAGTAATGACATATAAAGCATCAAACATGATTAGAAAAGTATAAGATTGATCATGATTACTCATGTGTTTTAGTGTATTCATAAATGTAAGTTGAATACATGTTTGTCCTTGTTAACTTTTCAAGTTTATAAGAGCATGTAGTAGGATATAAGGAAGTTTTTCATAAGGAATTTTGCATACTTGTGATAGACTACAATTCATGATTATGGAAATTGTTATTCTTAGAGGTTTTACAAGTTCATAAACTTTAATTTATGATCAAGGTTTCCGGATAATCATGATTGAGAATGGTCTATGTTGTTTGCATAAGTTGAGTAAACATATATTAAGTTTATTTGCTACATAAGAAATGTATAACTTTTTGTACATTTGGTTATTCTAAATTCATGATGATATATATATTTATCAATGGATTTGGAAATGATAAAGTTTTTATGTTTAAGTCTTCATAGTTATATGCTTTGAAGGGTGGACTTAAACATAAAAGGAGAGCATACAACTATGATAATGTGATGGTTTAATCATATACTTGGTAGTATACTCTACAACTCTACAATTCTACAAGATAATCATTCATGATTATGAACCATTGTTGATTCAATGAGTTAAAGTTATAAGTTCAAGTATGTAGCAAAGGATTGAGATGTAATGGTTTAATTACATATAAGTTGGGAATTCAATTTACACACACACACACACACACACACACACACACATATATATATATATATATATATATATATAAATCAAAGGTTAAGTGATTTATCAAGTGCGAGGTTATTTTATTCACAAGTTAGAGTTTTACATCCATGGGTTTTTGGAAGATAAGCATATAAGAGGATCCATATCAAGTATACACATGGTATAGTGTGATTATATCCAAAAATAATATGACGGTTTATTCATATTATGGTGAAGATATTCTTATTAAGGCCATGGTAAGGATATAATTATATATCTAGCGGACCTTGTTATTAGAGATGGGTTAAGTAGCCTAAATATCTACTACTTCACAACAATGATTCAACTTTACGAATTGGAATACCACCAATTTTTAAAGTTTAAATGAGTACGGAGTTGTCTAAAGTAGTAGGAAGCATCAATTTTATACATCTCAGGTTAAGTGATGTTTAATATTTGTAATGACAAGAGGTTGAGTGGTAACACTCTTAATAGACTTTGGAGAGCCTAATTACAGGGGCGGTAAATTCCAAAGACTACCTATGTAACTGTGATGTGTGGCCGCTGAAAGGAACTTAGGGCTAAAGTTCCGAAACACTTACCAAGGATAAGGACACAAGGCCGGATAATAGTGTCAAAGTATTAGCACTAAGATTTAAAAACAAATGTATGTGTATTACGAGTATAGATTATCAATATAAATCCAAAGTTCAAAGACATGTCTACTTTGTGATTTGGATTCAATTTTGGCTTGTATATACTAAGTGAAAAGTTCAAAGAGCAATCTACTTTTCATTATGCATATGTTTGTGGGTTTCTCGGGTGATTACATGTTAAGGTATATCTCAAATGACAGGGGTGTTAACTCCTTAAGATAGATCATTTCAAGGGTTTTACATACTCTTGAAATGGAGGGGGATTGTTGGAATTATTTCAAGAGTATAAGAAGATTATATAGCATGAGGAATCATGTGGTACAAGTATAAGGATCATATATAAGATAAACATTAATAATATGATCAACACGAGTGTATAAGAGACTAGCACGGGTCGTGCTGGTCTCCAGAGAGCAAGAAAAACCATTCTGGGCTCAACACGGACCGTGTGGCTCCCAACACAGACCGTGTTGAATGCCAGAATATGCTTTTAATGTTAACGACTATATAATCATGAGTATTAAGTTTATAATATCAATATTAAGCTCGGTATTAAGATCCAACAGCTATATTATCATGACCAAGTCAAGGTCTTGATTCTCCATTAAGGACCTTCATTACACATATGACTAAGAGGTGTGATTAGGGTTAGATTAGGTGTGCAAGTCTCCTATAAATAGGAGACTTTCCCAAGCCATTTGAGAGCATCACAAGGATCAATTATTCCATTCTATAATCACATCCTCTCAAGTATAGACTGCAGCTATACTTGAGAGAATCAAGTGAGAAACCTATGTCTTTAGTGCAACAAGAGTTAAGTTTTATCCCTCGGAACATTTACGGTATAGTAAATAGTTCTTAAGGAAAATGTATTTGTCCATGAATCTTAGCAATATCCAAACAAGATAACCATTTGGTTATTAAGTCTCCATCATGTCATACATACCGCAAGAAGATCAAGAAAGTCAAGCCAAGTGAAGATGATGAAGATTCAAGCCGGTCAAGCATCATTTTCCCAACAGTTAGTTTTTAGTTAGGGTTGGCTTTGGGTTGTGTTGGGATGTATTAGAGGTGTATTTTGAGCCTGGTTAGATGTTTAGAGGTTCAATTCAGAGTCTTGGGCCGGTTGATTGTAGTTAAGGTTGAAAATACAAAATCAAAATTAATTGTATTCGGGATAGTTTTGTTGCGTCATGTTAGAAAACTTACCATTAATTATGTAGGTGGAAATAATTTAAAATACTTGTTCTGGAGGTACTTCTAAGTGTTAGCTTTAATAGGAAATTTGTTTTTCGGAGGTTCGATGTGTATAGTCCTAGTTATAGTCGTTTTACTAAAGCCGGTATGAATTGGACTCGTCGGAGGGTTTAACTCTTTTAGGTCCCTTTGAGGTTGAACTAGGCTTAATGGTCAACATGAAAGTTGTAGTAGACTTCCTAAGGTTTACATAAAGCCAAGAGCCAAGTGTGGAGGATGTCGAGAGGTCGAGTTATGGTCCAAACAAAATAAGGGTGTGAATATGTCTCGTTTTGTAACTATTTTTAAATGATTTTGATTTGAATAATTGTTATGAGATCATACTTGTGTAGGTTATGCATGATAGGAACCCTAGGGTGATTCTAGGGTTGGATAGGTTAAGGGAGGGCATGTGCTAACCTTGTTAGATTGTTGTTAATTATCAGAACTTATTTTTGATAAGTTCAGGTTAATTCGACTCCTTTAGTGAGCTCAAGTGTGTGTACTGAAGTGAAATGAAGAAACACAAGTAATGTTTATGCCCTAAGTCCCTACTTGGATGCCCTTTACATGATTTGGCATTTTTTACTCTGTTGTCTGAATCTAGCATTCCGAAGGGGGCTTTATGTGGAAAAATTAGACTGTTTGTTTTGAATGTTGATGTTGATCTCTAAGTGAGTAAAATGAGATGGTCTTTTGTAAGTGGTTTTTTGTTACTAGTTTTGAGAACCTAGGTTGGGGTCGTGTTGATGATAGTGTACTTGACAATTCTTGAGACACTAATAATTCAAAGGTGAACATTAAGCGGGTTTCGAGGGATAACTCAGGGGCTAGCTAGGATGTGGTATCCTACAGGTTATGGACCAAGAGATCAACATATGGCCTGACATAGTGTTGATTTGATAACTTCCTCGAGGTAAGGTGTGCATACGATTTTTGGTCATAGCCAATGGTAGGCGGAGCTGTGGTATCTCGAATAATTTTTGGTCGTAGCCTGTGGCAGCCTGGTAGGCAAGGGATCTGGGATTCGTTTTGTTATGTTACTTTAAGTGATTTTGCATCCCGTCCGCATAATAAAACGTAAAATAGTTTTGGATGAGGAAAGTTTACTAGACTCTGTTTGTAGTGGAAAGTTGTTTTATACTTATGGGATGGGTCACTAGTTCGTGAAAAACTTTGACTTGTTCACTTCTCCCCTAAATGAATTGAAATGAAATTTTAACCTATTTTGACAGTTAGCAATATACATTATTAAGTTGCACATCTCATGTTTGTAAATGTTTTATTTTCAAGTGAAGACTTCTATTGTGACGCCCTAGAAATTCAATTATAAATTTATCGGTCAAAGTCTAATGGCGACTAACATTAACAATAGAAGTCTCATTTTTTAATCTTTTTATTTTGGCGTTATTGTCGTATCCCTAGAGGAATACAAGACAAGAAAGGGAGAAGAAACTAACCACGAAAATAATTAAATGAAGAACACATAACTCATACAATATTAGGCACATAAAATTACCGTTTTGTCCGTACTCCCATGCATATAGAAAATTACTAAAATACCCTTGTTAATCCCTCAATGGTCCTACGAGTTCAAGTGTTAGCAGAATTATACACAGACGATTTCTTAAAACTACCGGAATTAAACTTAAATTTTTAACAATGTGACGGTCAACGTTCGAACTTTTCGAGGTTTTTACATCTATGCTGGGAACACATTAGAAGTGATGATTGCATGATTGATAGTTATTTGTTTAGTTGTGTTTCGGTCGGAAAGCCTTGGAGTCAATTGAATTTGAGTTATTTGAATTCAGGATTTTCGGTTGTTTAATGTTGTTTTAATTTGAAAAATAATTGTTGACCTTTGGCTTATATCAAAATATCCTTTTGATTTGAGAAATAATTGTGTTTAGGTCGGAAAGACTTGTTTGATTGCCAGACGCTTGAGAAATAGTTGTATGACACCTAAATAAAAAGTTCACTTCCGTTGTTACTATTAGAGTTGAATGTTAAGTTTATAATTTCCTTTTCTTCAATGTGGTGTTGTAATTATAGAAGTGAATCATATCAACTTTTTTCAATTTAATGTGCAAATATAAAGTTTATATACGGGTCTGTAAAGTTGGGGGTAAATGCTCCTTGGTAAATGTTTACATAAATTTATCGAAAGTTATCAAAATTTTGCGAAACTTACCAAAACTTATCAAATATACCAAAATACAATTCTTACATTTGACCAATTATTGATTGCTTTATTATTTTTTTGGTTTTTATTTTAGATTTTTTAATTTTTGATTGTTAATTATTTAATTTTAAAATTTTTAAAATTATTAAATTATAAAATTATAAATTTTTTTTATTTTTTTTATTTTTTTATTTTAATTTTTAATCTTTTAATTGTTTAATTTCAAAATTTTAAATTATTTAATTATTTATATTTTAATTTATATTTATATTTTTTTGAATTTATATTTTTAATTCTCTCTTTTAATTTCAAACCTTAAAATTTTAAAAATTTATAAAGTTTCTTTTTAATTTTTTTACTTTATCAAATTTAAATTTTTTAGTTATAATTTTTTTTAATTTTTAATTTATATATTTTTTAATTTATTATTTTTCTAAATTAAATTATTAATTAATATATTTTTAATTCTTATAACGTTTAATATTTTAGTTTTAATTTTAAATTTATAATTTAATAGATTAAAATTATTTTTTAACTTTTAACTTTTAAATTTTAACTTTTATTTTCAAATTTTTTAATTTTTTAATTTTTAATTTTTTTGTTGTTTTATTTTTGTATTTATAATTTTTAAATTAGTAAATTTAAGTCTTTAATATATGAAAATTACAAATTTTTGAACTCTATATTTTTAATTTGTTCATTTTGTACTTTAGTTATTTTTACTTTAGTTTGTTATTAAATAATAATATTTTTGTAAAATTCAATAAAAATAATTAATAATTGAAAATTTAAACAAAAAAAAATCAAATAACATTAAAAAGTTGAAAAAAATAATAATAGTAAAAGTATAGAATAATGAGAATAAAAGTAAAATTAAAAAGCATACATCAAACATTAAACATAAAAAATAAATCAATTAAAATGAAAAATGTAAAACAATTAAATTTTGAAATTCAAAAAATTTAAAACTTAAAAACTTAAAAAAGTGAAAAATAAATAAATAAAAAATAAAAAATGTAAAACAAAAAATGAAAATGAAAATCAAAAATTAAAAATATAAAAAATGAAAAATGAAAAATTAAAATTAGAAATTCAAAAGTTAAAATTATTTAATTTAAAAAATTTAAAAACTAAAATTATAAAAATAAAAAATAAAAACTTAAAACAATTTAATATATATTAATTTCTCGCACTTTTTTACTTTTTGAAATATAAATCATAAATATATTTAACTTTATATAAAACATAATGTATTTCCAAAAGCATATATAATCTTACATAAATTTATCAAAAGTTACCAAAAATTATTAAAACTTTTTTAAAATAACATTTATCATGTGTATTATTTATCTCTAAACTTTATAGGTTTAAGAAGACTTAAGAAATGCCTTACTTAAGACTTGTTTATAAAGGAACTATATAGAAGCCTTTATTTCGCTTTGTGGACAATAATACACATCTTGCCTCAAGATGGTTAATAATCATGTTAAATTGTCTATATTTCACATTTTATTAACTTTCAATAATATTTTCAATAATAATAATTATTTATATTTATCAACAAAAAGAATATAATACTTATTTGCTAGGTCAAAAAAATATAAATAATAGCTAATTTTATCAATTATAGTAGAAAATGCACATTTTATGCGTAGTTTTATATTTATGAAAAAATGTAAATAAATAAATATTTTTATATTGTTTATAGGTTATACTAACCCTCAAATTAATGAAACATACCTTTATAATGATTTAAATAATGAGTGATTTAGGTAAGGTGCAAGATGATTAAGTAAGGAAAATGTTTATCATTTTGCTTTGTACAATTTAGCTATGCCCCACATTCTAGAACCTTGATCTCTCGAATTACACATCCCTTTCCAACCCTCTATGATTGCTACCATATATATATAAATAAATGCACCCCACAAATACTTCAAAATTAGCATACGCCTACAATGAAAAAATACAATTATTTTATAAATTCAACTAATAAATTCTTATTTTTATCCAATCTTCCCCCCTTTCCTTGCTTGCCGACTGTCAACATGTCAATGTTTTTGTAGGGTATATATATGAGCATTTATGTGCTGCTGGGAAGTGATTCTTCAGAAAACACTACATTCATGAATTTACAAAGTTCTGGGAACCCTCTCAGTAATGCCGCTAGATACATACTCTATCAAGAATCACGTTTACAGAACTTGATGCTGCATTTTTCCATTTATTTGTCTGCGAACAGGTGGTATTGTCTGACATTTTTTATTATGGATATGACTGCAGAGAGTGTAGTCAAAACTGAAAGCAATGAAAAAACTATAATGATGCCCCAATGCCATGCTTTATGCCCTGCTCCAGCTGTTTTCCCCTTAACCTGTGGAATTATAATGCCATTCAGGACAAATTTAACATTAAATATACATGCTACTAGACTATTAGCAGAAATCCAAGTAAGTTTAACTACCTTAATGAAGATCATGCTAGGAAATACGAAGGTAAGTACAGTGAGTGTGAATGATCCCAAGAGGCCAATGAAGTCCCCTATAAAAGGTATGGCTGCTGCTATAAATGTGTTTGCAGCGTAAAGTAGTGCTCTTAGGACGAATCTACGCCTCAGATTTTCTTTCGAGTATGCTCCCTTATCAAGCTTGAGGAACCTGGTGTCTAGTGCTTCATGAACTGGTTGGATGAACATCTGAAATCATCATATGAATTCTGATCAATAAGGTTAATTAGCTTCTCACAGGGATGTAGTTCTTCCAATTCCAGAACAGTAGGAACTAAAAAAAGATACATACATGTTGGGAGACAACGTTTTGAAGAAAGACTGCCAAGTTGATTAGGATCTTTGCCCATTTGGGTCCGGTGAGGTCCCTCGGGAGGTAATCTGACACTTCTGACCCGTAAGCCCAGTACCCCGCGATTATAACACCATAGTACACGATCAAGCCAGCAGTAAATTGTATAAAATTGGCTCTTCTCATGTTTTTGACTGCTGGGTCTCTGAGAGTCGACTGCATTTTCATAGAGATGCATATGTTTTGGTTCAGATTTCATTCTTTTTCTTTTATCTGTTTGCAATACATATGTTTTGTCCTCTAAGGCTATATATCGGAGCTTGTTTTTACCTGTATTTCCGGTAGCATGCCTGAAGTGTTGCAGGCCATGAGGGCTGATATAGCACCCAAGCCATTGAACAGCTTATCAGCTGTGCTTCCTCTAACTGTGTAGTCTCTGTGTCCGTTGGATTTGCCTAAGGAAATTGTTAAATAGTTAACCACTTGATCTATAACGAGTTCTGGGTTAAATGGATGTGAAAACAATTCAAAAGCATGAATGAACTTATGCATTTCAATTTTGAAGATCCTTAGACTGTTGAAGGATTCAGGCGGAGAGTACCGTACTTACCATCATTTACCAACCCTATTAGGAGGACAGTAATGAAGGTGAAAGTTAAAAACATGGATACTCCAAGCCACACCTTCATGGCGGATATGTTGGGGACAACAAAAGAAAAGATGCAGTATGCTACTCCTGTGATGATAATCAAGTATTGAAGCCTCAAGGTAAACCCGCCAAATGCCAAATTCATTTCCTGCACAATAAACACATCCCCTTCTTAAAGTTGCATGACATATACAATCTTTGTTTGGCGCTACATATTTTAATTCATAACTTAGCAATGTCAAGGTCAAAAAGTTAACCTTGAGTGCGTGTCCTCCAAGCAGGATGAAACCCATATTCCCAAGAAACATGGTCAAGAACTGTAAAATCCATGTCAGGTGGTACATCTCCCTCCCTGAGGAGTGAAAACAATGCAGTTATAAAACAATCCTTGTTATAGTTAGGTACATAGTTGTCAACAGAAAAAGGGAAGCTAGCTAGCTAACCAAACAGAAATCCCATGATGTCTCTAAATCTGATGAATCTGCGGCCATCGATGAAGTGAAAGCCTGCCATTAGCCACTGTGCATAAGCAATGAAGAGTCCGAAGAGAAACATGACAGGGATGCCCCATGCCCATCCGAGAGGCACCAATATTTGGCGTGAAAAGCTTAATACCCATCCACCACAAAAGGCTGTCACCAGCAACAGACTAGCCTGCTGCCATCCATCTGCATTTTTACAAGTTTAATATATTGTGATCACAACAATAATCGATCTATGGATTTCTGAATCCAAATGTCTGTTTGTATATGTGGGTAAGATTTAACCATTGTTGGTAAAGAAGTGATGAAACTAACCAGTGCCTGTTACGTGAGCTGAAACTGGAGTTTCCTTCGCGATTCGCTCATCTGATGATCTCACGAACCCTGACTCTATGTTCATAGCTGCTTCTGAATGGCTCTGTTGCTCTTTCATCTTCATTGATGCTTGCAAGCTAAACTGTAATCAATGCATTATATGCTTTATATATATCAGATAGAGTACTATTGTTTATCTGGGGTCCTAGGTACCCAACCACTACACCTACTACCGGGTCCATTCTGAATGACTCTTTAACTTAATAATGTAGTACTGCCAGTTATTTTTTTACTCTTCATCAGTCCCAAATTCTTCTTGCCAAAAAAGAAATAACACTAAAAAAGGTCACTCATTGACTGTTATTAAAAAAGTCATCATTCTCATAGTAATGGATTCACAATGGAATTGGAAAGGCAGAAGTTTTCAGACAGATAAATGATAATGACATTTGAGACTTTTTACCAATCATTTATAATTATAAAATTGTAAGACGAACGTGAGTCACATTCTTTCTTGGATGCTAGTTAATAGTTATCCTTCACTGTTGTTGGTTAGCCCCATATATCTTGCAATGATGGTAATTGGTAATGCATTATTTCCCACTTGCGTCTTGTAATTATGTGAAATTGGAACCCCACCAAACTCGTCCTCTTTCATCCCATCACGCGCGTCACGTGCATGAGCTCGGAGGGTAGTGCTTTCTCCGTAGACCCAGACCAGACCGGACCGGATCGAGAAAATGGATAGTCCGACCAGACTCAGACCAATTGGACCGAGAAATTAGTGTTTAATTATACTTAGTAGTACTAGTTCGTATAATTAGTTTATTGTCACAAATTCCGTAATTCATTAGTAACAAATTAATAGTAATAGATTATTTAAAAAAAATCTGGTGGCAGTTGTTTTCGATTAGGAAATTGTGCTGAAGATTAATTTGCTTAAAAATTAACTAATGGAAATAATGTCTTTTACAATTGACCACATTGATTAGGCATGTCATATCTATAAGTTGAAATTTGAAAAATTAAAAGTAATAATATGACGGGTGTTCAAAGGTAAATACACAATAATAATTAGGAAATTTGTATTTTTGAAAGAATCTTATGAGTTGATTCAAAGGAAACGACACAATAATAATTATGTTTAATTATGGTGAGTGTATGATTTGAAAAATATTAAAAAAATTATATTTATGAGATAAAATATATATTGGATTTGATTTTAATTAAATTGTGTATATGTCAAAAATATAAATCAGGTTAACCGGTCCAACCTGAATCTTTTAGGGTTTGGACCGAGGACCGACCCGAAAACCCTAAACAATAAATATTACGGACCACAGACCTAACCGAACATAACTGAGTTAGTTCGGGCCATGTCCGAGTAGGGCAGGGTTACGGGTTTTTTCGGACCCAGACCGGAATATGCACACCCCTAACCCTACTAGACCCCTTCCTATATTTCACCATCGAGCTTTTGGAGTATTGAAAAAAATGTATAAAACATTTGCCACCGGAGAAATTGATTGTTGAATACATTTAGTGATCATATCATAGCTTATTATAAAAATGATTGTGAGTTTCGGGACAAAACACTTATAATGACTTATCATAGTGTAAAAACAATATTAATTATCACAGTTCAAACTGAAATAATGTGAATTTTAGGACAAGGTACTTGAAAGGTACTTGGTAAATGACTTATCATAGTGTAAAATCAATATTATCACTTTTTAAATTGAAAACAAATTGATATAAGTAATTTCTATAAAGAAAATACCTAAACACCACATATAAATAGGAGTTTTTTGCATTTTGGACCCCGAAGTATAGGGGTATTTAATTTCTGGACCCTTGGTTTTCATTGTTTATTTTTGGGACCCTAAAGTTTATGGTTGAATAAAAAAGGACCTTAAAGTTTGTAGTTCGAAAAAAAAGGCTCATGTACTATTTATCTTTTTCTTCCCATGTTTGAATTTATCTTTCAATTAGCGTCAAATATCATGACTAAGGTTAAAACTGATATTGAAGTTGTAATACACCTCTCTTATTCATGTCGGAACTAATTAGACCCTATTGTAATGCACCTTTCTCATTCATGCCGGAAATACTTAGACCCTGGGTACTTGAGGGTCTAATTAGTTCCGACATTAATAAAAGAAGTGTGTTATAGCTTCAATATCAGTCTTAACCTTACTCCTAAACTTTGGCGCTAATTGAAAGATAAATTAAAACATGAAAAGAAAAAGAAAAACAGGACACGAGCATTTTTTTTCAAACTACAAACTTTAAGGTAATTTTTTATTCAAATATAAACTTTAGGGTTCTAAAAATAAACAATGAAAACCAAGGGTCCAGAAATTAAATACCCCTTTACTTCGGGGTCCAAAATGCAAATAACCCATAGCATATAATTGTAATTTTATCCATAAATTTTTTAAATTTTTTTAAAAGAAATATTGTAAATATGCCTAACGGGCAAGACTCAAGAGTCGATTTGATTAAGGTGTTACTTGTGTTCAATTAGATACTTAATCCTGTACAATTGATAATTAATTATAACTATTAAAAATTCAACATAAATAATTATTATAAGTATTAATTTGATATTAAAGTATTATATCGTTCTAAATCAAGATTCAGATCATCATCCTATATTATTAACTAGTGTATCAACGAGCTAGGGAGAGATAACAAATATTTAATAGGTATGCCGATTCTTATATTCTTATTTTTAAAAAATTAAATTAATTTAAGCTTAAAGTAAGTATTCATGCACATGTGTTACATGCTATATTTTTTATTATACCCTGATGGCCTGCTTAAACAATGACAAGGAATATCTTCATTTTGTAAAAACTATTTTTAAGCCTCCATGTTTCTAATATATATTTTAAATTTACTCTATAGTTTATGTTAACAATTGTTGAAGAACAAATCTAATGATTTAGACATGTTTCTTGCGAGATTTTGATGGAAAGTTACTTGAAGATGTTTATTTTTAAACTCGTTAGAAACAGGTTCAAATTTTCATATTTATCCCCTAACAGTTAAATGTGCACCATACAAAAAATATATTTTAGAAAGGGAAATTGGAAAATAATAATCCAAACTTTGGGGGTATTAGAAAAAAAAAAACTAAACTTACAACTTTGTTATTGATGAGCTAAACTTTAATCTCTACTATTTTTAGTATCCATCACCTAGTTAAACACATTCGAAAAATGATGTGGTGGTAGCAATATTACACACCAACTATACATTGATCTAAACTACAATGCTCATAAGCTAATATATGAATGCTTATAAATCAGTAGATGAATGTTCATAACCTCTAACACGAATGCTCATACCCTGACGTTTTTACTACAATGCTCATAAACTTAAATTAAAATGTTCATAAACTAGTATATAAATGCTCACAAACCTAAACTATCATGCTCATAGACCATTATATAAATGCTTATAAACCTAAACTACCATGCTCATAAAACTAAACTTGAATGTTCATAAGTCCAAACTAATAATAATTACAGTTAAATCAACTAAAAAAGATAATTATTGATAAATATAAAAATAATAACTATAATTCTATCAATTCAAAAATAGTAAATGAAATTACATTCATTAAATTATATAAAATAATCATTGGCATGAATAAATAAAAATTGATAGGGAAGTTTTTGTGCTCTCGGGATCCCATCGATATCAAACAACTGTCAATGTACGTGGCCCAATTGTTGAAATAGTGAAATCCAAAAACATTGTTTTAATTTTGTAATCATTTTTGGATTTGCCCCAATATTTAGTTTGGTTAGATTGAAATAGTACGTATAGTAATGAGCATAACTATTTTATGCTATGAGCATTGTTTGTTTATTTTACGAGCATTGTTTTTGTAGGTTATGAGTATAGGTGTTTAAATCCATGAGCATAATAGTTTAATGTAATGAGTATTGTTTTTATAGGTTATGAGCATTGTAGTTCAACTTTAATGAGCATTTTGTGTGTTTATGTTATGAGCATTATTTTTGTGTACGCATATTAGTTTAGTTTGATGTGTATTGTTTATAATTTTATGAGCATTGTTGTTGTAGGTTATGAACATAGGTATTTAGATTCATGAGCATAATAGGTTTAAGTAATGAGCATAGTCGTTACAACTTATGAGCATTGGAGTTCAGTTGTGATGAGCATTTGTGTGTTCATGTTATGAGCATTGTTTGTGTACGCATAGTAGTTAAGCTTGATGTGCATTGTTATAATTTTGTGATAATTGTGGTTTAATGTTACGAGCATAGGTGTTCAGCTTGATGAGCATAATGGTTTTATTTAATGAGCATTGTTGTTATATGTTATGAGCATTCTTGTTATGCTTGATGAACATTGTGGATTTATGTTATGAGCATTGTTGTCGTAAGTTATGAACATAGGTGTTCAGCTTGATGTGCATAATAATTTCATATAATGAACATTGTTGTTATAAGTTATGAGCATTGTAGTTAAGTCTGATGAGCATTGTGGTTTTATATGATGAACATTGTTGTTGTAAGTTATGAGCATAGGTGTTCAACTTGATGAGCATAATGGTTTTATTTAATGAGCATTGTTATTATAGGTTATGAGCATTCTAGTTCTGCTCGATGAGCATTATGAATTTATGTTATGAGCATTGTTGTCATAAGTTATGAGCATAGGTGTTCGGCTTGATGTCCATAATAGTTTAATATAATGAACATTGTTGTTATTAGTTATGAGCATTGTAGTTAAGTCTGATGAGCATTGTGGTTTTATGTGTTGAACATTGTTGTTGTAAGTTATGAGCATAGGTGTTCAACTTGATGAGCATAATGATTTTATTTAATGAGCATTGTTATTATAAGTTATGAGCATTCTAGTTCTACTTGATGAGCATTGTGGATTTATATTATGAGCATTGTTGTCGTAAGTTATGAACATAGGTGTTCAGCTTGATGTGCATAATAGATTCATATAATGAACATTATTGTTATAAGTTATGAGCATTATAGTTAAATCTGATGAGCATTGCGGTTTTATGTGATGAACATTGTTGTTGCAAGTTATGAGCATAGGTGTTCATCTTGATGTGCATAATAGTTTCATGTAATGAGCATTGTTATTATAGGCTGTGACCATTTATTTTTTATTCTTCGGACCCGATTTTGATCGAATTTAACTTTGTTCGAATGTCAAATCCGGTCTGACTTGAAAAAAATTTGGTATGTACATTAATTTCTCACCCGAATTTTATTATTGACCAAATTTGATCAAACTTACTTGAATCCAAATTTTTGCTAATGCTAGTTGGAAATTTAAAATTAAAAAAAATGGGGGAGGCCCCTAGGTGCACCATGCTATGTGCTCCCGGGAGCACAATCCACCCACTGCTTTTTTTGTGTGAATGTTAGAGTGCTAATATAATATGATATGGAAGGATTATGAAAAGTTCAAAATAATAAAACATATATTTATAATAATTTAAATATATTTATTTTTAGAGTGATTTAAGTAAATTTAAAATAATAATAATTATTGTAATTTAAAATACTTATCAGTTTTAAAATATCAATTCACTCATTTTGGAAAGAAAAAATGTAGGTTGTAGCAAACAAATTCCTCAGCTTTTTTGGCCAACTGTACGTGCGTGTAAAAGTAAGACTGCTTATAAGGAAGTTTACCAATAACCTGCTCCAATTGCTGTGAAATGAGAGCGACCTTCCTAGCATGATTCACATGAATCCACCCTTTTTGTGACGCCTCTTGCAAGTTTGGCCAATCATGTACACTATGCAGTATGTACCAATCAAGACGCATTGAATTCGATTGGTACTGTATTGTATTCATTTTACACTACGCAATTTGATGATTAGATTGTTGTTTGGTTAATTATTGAATTTCTTTGTTATTGTTTTCATTTCACTACGCAATTTGTTGATTTGATTGTAATTGTTTGCTTAATTTTTGAAGCAAACTATAATAAATATAGTCAGTCTATATTGGACGGGAAAGTTTTTGTCACAAAATATTATTGTAAAGTGACTTTTGCTAGCAAAATTATAAGTATCTTGACTAAAGTTGATTCATAATCATATTGATTTTTCACCTAAATCATTTAAAAAAAATTAAATATAACCATTATAAGGATATATTTCATTACTTTAAGGGTTATACGATTTATAAGCTATAGAAAAATATTTATTTATTTATATTTTTTCGTAAATATAAAGTTATGCATAAAATGTACATTATCTTGTATAGTTGATAAAATAAGGCTCTTATTTATATTTGTTAACCTAGCTAATAAGTGTTATACTCTTATAATTGATAAATATATATAATTACTACAAACAATATTAACAAAAGTTACAAAAATATGAATTATGGGCAATTCAAGATGTCTATCAAACATTTTGATGCAAGACATATATCATTGTAGTTTACTATTAAATAAATAATTATTATGACTTTTGATATCATCTTTTTCTTTATGGATGTGATTTTTTTAAGAATTAATGATCCGTACTTATAAGGGTATCCCACGTCGAATTAATAACAATGGAGGGTCACTGATCTCGGGTCGCTTTTCGGGCCTCCAATCGACTATTTTGGGGTGCAATTAATCGTTATGCAAGGGTTGGGATTAAGCCATGAAACAAGAATGGAGGGCACAGGAGAAGGAGAAAGAAGCCAAGGTCAACGAATGATACATCAACCCCCATAGTTATGGGTCACCAGGACCCTCCCAAGTCCCTCCACAAGGGCTCTGGATTTTCAGCATGCTACTAACAAGTCGGGTTGTTGGGTTTTGTGGCCCATTGGATCTTCGATAGGTTCCAGAACGAGAAAGAAGCGGGAACGAGAGGGACGCCACCAGCGTCATATTAACGCTATCAACGCCTACTTGCAAGCTAGCAGGGGGTCTTTCGACGCTAGCAGGGGGTTATGTGGACACTGATAGCGTCACGTCCAGAGAGCCTCATATGCTCGACGCTGCCAGCGGGGGACAGACGCTCCCAGCGTCTAGTCTTTTTTCAGCGCCGACGAATCGTTTCGTCTTTATTATTTAGGTTATTTGTAATTTAACATAGTTTTCCTTCTCTCATTATTAGTATAAATATTATACATGTATCTCCACCATAATTATGACCCGGCGCACGGCGCTTTACGTCGTCGAGTACGGCGAACAATGATCGAGTTATAGAGAGTCAGAGAGGGAGAAACTATTGAGAGGGAAAAAGGTCTCACCAATATGTTCGATCCTAATTGTATCCCGAGATAGAAAGATTGTGAGTTGTGAGGGAGAGACATTTTTGTTTTAATCTCCTTTGTTGTGGATCGCATCATACCCTGTGATAGTGATCGGGTTGTACTCCTTTCTCATAGTGGATTGTTTTCTGGCTGTCGCAGTCCATGGGTTTTTCTCTGAGTTCTTCGGTTACCCACGTAAACCTGTGGTTGTGTTCTTTTATCGCTCCTCTTATTTTGTTCCTGAATTTTGTCGTAATTTCCGTCATCTCAATTCGATTTTTTTATATTCACTTCCGCTTTTACCTTGCTATTTTATATTTTCTATAACAAGTGGTATCAGAGCAAGGGGGATATGGCTACAATCATGAAGTGCGAAATTCTAAAATTCGAGGGAACAGGGAGACTGTAGTTGAAGGCGGTGATGAGTCAGCTCGGGGTAAGGGATGTTGAGTATCCCTACACGAAGACTGATGTAACGATGAGCGACGAGAACTTCAAAAAGGGTTAAAGAAAGAGAAACAGGGAAGTCTGAGTTCGAGGGGGAGCAAGTTGCTGCTCAAACAGTTCAGGTTGATGAGCTTGATGTTCCTCATGTGGAGGAAGAACCCCGCATGGCAAGGGACCGTCCCCAGAGGGAGATCAGGAGACCAACACGATATACTGAAGATTGGGTGCACAAGAAGAGCCATGTAGAGAGTAACTGTTGGAGAAATATGAAAGACCAAAAGCAGGGTAGTAAGGATAACCGCACCAAAACTGGTATTGGAAACTGTGTTGAGGTTAACGGTTGCAGGTACGAAACAGAAGATGGTGTCCCAAAAACGCGCAGGGGTTCCATGGTTCGGATGAAGAGAGCCAGGAAGGGTAGCCTATACACCCTACAGGAGTCTACGGTGACGAGAACTGCAGAGGCAGTCTCAAACAGCACATGTGGTCTCAACCATGCATCCAGACAGCGATATGTGATGTTTACCGCTTGAGTGCTCTGTAGGGCTACGCCCTATGGAGGGGCGTGTTGATAGCGACAGTCAAGATGTTTATCTGGACCGATGGCTTGGATCATAGTCCAAGGTGGAGTTTGTTGGGTTTTGTGGCCCATTGGATCCTCGGTGGGGTCCACAACGAGAGAAGAAGCGAGAATGAGAGGGACGCCACCATTGCCATATTGACGCTACAAGCGCCTACTTGCAAGGAGACGCTAGCAGGGGGTCTTTGGACGCTAGCAGGGGGTCATGTGGACACTATTAGTATAAATATTATACATGTATCTCCACCATAATTACGACCCGGCGCACGGCGCTTGACGTCGTCGAGTACGACGAACAATGATCGAGTTATAGAGAGTTAGAGAGGGAGAAAATATTGAGAGGGAAAAAGGTCTCACCAATATTTTCGATCCCAATTGTATCCCGAGAGAGAAAAATTGTGAGTTGTGAGGGAGAGACATTTCTGTTGTAATCTCTTTTGTTGTGGATCGCAACACACCCTGTGATAGTGATCGGGTTGTACTCCTCCTTTCTCATAGTGGATTGTTTTCTGGCTGTCGCCGTCCGTGGGTTTTTCTCCAAGTTCTTCGGTTTCCCACGTAAACCTTGTGGTTGTGTTCTTTTATCACTTCTCTTATTTTGTTCCTGAATTTTATCGTAATCTCCGTCATCTCAATTCGATTTTTTTATATTCGCTTCCGCTGTTACGTTGTTATCTTATATTTTCTCTAACAAGTGGTATCAGAACAAGGGGGATATGGCTACAATCATGAAGTGCGAAATTCTAAAATTCGAGGGAACAGGGAGACTGTAGTTGAAGGCGGTGATGAGTTAGCTCAGGGTAAGGGATGTTGAGTATCCCTACACGAAGACTGATGTAACGATGAGCGACGAGAACTTCAAAAAGGGTTAAAGAAAGAGAACCAGGGCAGTCTGAGTTCGAGGGGGAGCAAGTTGCTGCTCAAACAGTTCAGGTTGATGAGCTTGATGTTCCTCATGTGGAGGAAGAACCCCGCATGGCAAGGGACCGTCCCCGGAGGGACATCAGGAGACCAGCACGGTATACTGAAGATTGGGTGCACAAGAAGAGAGAGTAACTGTTGGAGAAATATGAAAGACTAGGAGCAGGGTAGTAAGGATAACCGTACGAAAACTGGTATTGCAAACTGTGTTGAGGTTAACGGTTGTAGTTACAAAACAGAAGATGGTGTCCCAAAAGCGCGCAAGGGTTCCATGGTTTGGATGAAGAGAGCCTGGAAGGGCAGCCTATACACGCTACAGGGGTCTACAGTGACGAGAACTGCAGAGGCAGTCTCAAACATCACAGGTGGTCTCAAACAGGCATCAAGACTGCAGTATGTGACGTTTATCGCTTGAGTGCTCTATAGGGCTACGCCCTGTGGAGGGGCATGTTGATAGCAACAGTCAAGATGTTTATCTGGACCGATGGCTCGGATCATGGTCCAAGGTGGAGTTTTTTGGGTTTTGTGGCCCATTGGATCCTCGGTGGGGTCCAGAACGAGAGGGACGCCACCATTGCCATATTGACGCTACCAGCGCCTACTTGCAAGGAGACTCTACCAGGGGGTCTTTGGACGCTAGCAGAGGGTCATGTGGACACTGATAGCGTCACGTCCAGTGAGCCTCACATGCTCGACGCTGCCAGCGGGGAACAGACGCTCCCAGCGTCTGGTCTTTTTTCAGCGGCGGCGGATTGTTTCGTCTTTATTATTTAGGTTATTTGTAATTTAACCTAGTTTTCCTTCTCTCACTATTAGTATAAATATTATACATGTATCTCCACCATAATTACGACCCGGCGCACGGGCGCACGGCGCTTGACGTCGTCGAGTACGGCGAACAATGATCGAGTTATAGAGAGTTAGAGAGGGAGAAAATATTGAGAGGGAAAAAGGTCACACCAATATTTTCGATCCCAATTGTATCCCGAGAGAGAAAAATTGTGAGTTGTGAGGGAGAGACATTTGTGTTGTAATCTCCTTTGTTGTGGATCGCATCACACCCTGTGATAGTGATCGGGTTGTACTCCTTTTTTCTTATAGTGGATTGTTTTCTGGCTGTCACCGTTCGTGGGTTTTTTTCCGAGTTCTTCGGTTTCCCACGTAAACCTTGTGGTTGTGTTCTTTTATCACTCCTCTTATTTTGTTCCTGAATTTTATCTAATCTCCGTCATCTCAATTCAATTTTTTTATATTCGCTTCCGCTGTTACGTTGTTATCTTATATTTTCTCTAACACCGGTCAACATGGGAAGAAAGAGATGAGCTAAAGGAGAAGGAAGTGTATGACACAGTCATGCCCTTCCTGTGCACGAGCTTGGTAAGCCTTAAAACCAAGAATAAGATGAGATCGTGTTGACACGATCTTCGTGCCACCCTTTCCAGAGGATGGAGCACGATCATGGCAAATGCGACTCCACAAGTAGGATTTGGACAAAATCAAGTGCCACGATCGTACCGCCTTGTGGCATGATCGTGCCATCTACAACAGTTCAGGTTTTCATCCACAATGTTCCCTTTGCTTTTGGCTTTGGGTTTTATATGTAATTACCCTTCTACCCCTTCCCTTAGTTCTACTGTACCCTTCCCCAATAAGAATTATGATTATAGTTATGTCTTTAGCGGTCATTAGTGGGTTTCTTGGAGAACATTCTCCCTATTTTCCCCTATTTAAACTTTGTTTCTAGAGTTGTAAAAGGGACTTTTTTGTTGATTTGAGAATATAAATGATATTAGTGGGTATTTGAAAACCCTTCTGCAAAAGTCTCTTACTTCTTTATCCATTGATTGAGTACCTCCTTTAGAGCTTCACTGGTAATCTTGCTTTACATCAAGTTTGGTGAAGGTTTATTCATGGTGATTCAAGTGAGTTGCTGGTGGAACTTCCTTTAGGCAACCATTTGATGATCTAGTTTTACAATGGTGGGATTCATTCAACTTAAAAGTGTAGTCACATAATCTTCTTTGTTTTCCTTGATCATTTTGTTGATCAAAACATCAAAATAGCTAGTTTAGGTTAATGAGTTTTAAGATAGGCATCCTTATCATTCCTAGGTGTCATGTGGTCCTTGGGGCTCAATCTCAATACATCATAGGTTCTACCACAATCGTGCATGCATCAAATTGGCATCAGAGCCAGGTTAGTGCCTATAGAAGTTAGATTGGTGATTGTTTGAGTTTTAGTTGATTCCTTGATTGAGTTTTTTGAATTTTTGTTAATATTGTTTCTTGAAGTTGTGGGCTAGGTCGTGATGATTTTGGATGCAAAATTCATGGTTGATGGTTAATCGTGATTCCTTGATGAGTTAGGAGTGTTGGAATATGATTTTTATCATTTAGGTCAAAATTATTGTTGAGTGTTGAATTGATTCGTGAAGGTGTGTACCTAGAAAATTGCTCTTTATTTTGGGTTTTTATTGAGTGGTGGCATATTTTGGTTGAGTTTATGGTGATTTTTGGTGCCTAAGTGAATGTTATATATGCCATATTGTTGTTGGGAGTTAATTGTTGGAAAAATTCATTTTTTAGGATTGAGATGGGTGCATTGGAGTGAGTTTGGATTGGGTATTTGAGGGTTTACAGATTGTTCATATTAGGTATTGCGAAGGTTCATAGTTAATCCATGACTATTTAAAGGTTGGTTTTATTGATATTATTAGGTTTGATGCTTGATTTTGTGTGGTCGACATTGTGCTATTGGTATTGGTGCTTGTTGAAACCTTGTTCCTTGGTTTTGTATATTCTAATGTGCTAGTAACACCCTACATTGGACAGGGGATGGACATGGGGAGTATACCCCCGTTCCTGATCCATCCCATTGGTATCCCTAGTAGTCTTGCAAATTTACTGTGACTTAGAAATATAATAGAGCATGAGGGATTTTGGGGCAATTAAATTGGTTATGGGTTTGACAATAAAGCATGCCACCATGTACCCAATGGCTTCAAGAATTTTATTGTGCATAGATTAACAATAGAGAGTGAAGAAATTAGGATTAAAGGGGAAGAGTGAAGAAATTAGGTGTTTGGAGCTATGCAAACAAAGGCAATAATGGACAATGAGTTGAGGATGAAGAAGGTACATGGAGATCAGGAGGGGCGATGTATTTTGGTTTAATTTTCCTTTTTCCTTTTCTATTTTTATAACCTATGCTTATAACAAAAAAATAAAGGAAACTTAAAAAAATTGGTTTCATTACCTATAGTAGATCATCTGATCTTTTGGTGGAATTTATTACCAATTTTCAAAGTTAGATGTCACGTTAGTTTAATTTTAAAGGTTAGTGGTAAAACTGACAAAAAGATAAACTTATATGGCATGTAGGTCATTTAACTCTGACTGAGTGGGATTTCATCTTCTCATACTTAAAAGAATGGGTCTCAATGACATTTGGATTAGTTGGACATATGAATGTAGTATGTCTTATTCCTTTAATATCAGTGATGTGGTTTTTGGCTTCGTTAGACCCAAAAGAGGTATTTGACATGGGTTATCCGTTGCCACTTCACCTATTCATTTTGTGTATTGATGCTCTTTCTCAAAGGTCAGAGTCTGTTGCCGCAAGTAATAAATCAGGAATAGAGATCAAGATATGTCCTTCTGTAGAAAAGGTTCCGTGTTTACTCTTTGCTGGTGATAGTCTACAAGAGAGTTTGGAGGTATCTCTTCATAACTTTTATTGGTCTCAAGGAGGAGTAAGGCATAAACTTGATTCTCATTTCCAAGAGCCTTCTCTACCCGTGTTTCATTCAAGTGTTTAGGCTCTTCACATCCCACCCCGGAATTTGGTGGTAGAAGCTCATGAAGAACTAGCGGTGCAAGTTTGACCCTATTTTTATCAATGGAAAAGGTATAGGCGTTTTCCATTCCATCATGTATTGCATGCAGATCGAATTACCAGGAATGCCCCAACAATATATGACACGCATTCATTGGTACCATATCACATGATATGGAATCACGATACTTTGAACCAATTGAAATATTGATTAGAGATGACTTTATTACCTTAATTTCACCTTTGTCATTGAGCCACTTTAAGGAATAAGGATGAGGGTGTGAAACAAGGGGAAGCCCGAACTTCTCAACCACATATGTCGATATCATATTTGTGCAACTGCCGCCATGGATAATCAAATTAAAAACCTTGTCATTCATGGTGCACCTAGATTGGAATATCATCTCGCGTTGTGCCTTTTCGATCGAGATTAAAACACTCATCTCAAAGCCAGGTGGTTATGATATTTCTGTATTGCTATCATTCCCCATGTAATTGTCTAGGGAATTCTCAATTACATTTTCAACATGCTTCCCCCATCATTAGATATCCTAGGAGTCTCTTCTTGGTTGTTGTGTCTTTTGTCTCTCAACTCCCTCAATTTAATCATTCTTTGTGATGTCTTATGAAGTTTAGCTGAGAGGTCATCTTGGCCTCCTTGAAGGCCCTTATCTTGGTACTATCGTTCTTCTCTTCTGGATTTTATGCCACTTTAATCCCCTCATTAACTTCTTGGTTTTGTGTCATTTCCACTTCATCATTAATTCCCTCCCCGATTTTGAATTGTGAATTTGAATGTCTCTTCGATTATCTCCTTCTATAGGGATTCTAGATGTATCTGATGTTCTTCGCATATGATTAGAGATGTCTGGTGTGTTGACTGTCTAACCTGACTTAAGTAACTGTTCCCCTCTTAATCACTAGACTTCTCGGACTAGTTTCCATCATTATTCTGAATTCCTGGTTGATATTGAGCTTTTATGACCATACAAAATAGTGAGTCTCTTCATTGACAAAGACCTTGAGGTTATGTTCTCTACATTCAACACCACTTCTCCATTGATCTTGTTGAATTTGTCTATAATAATCTACACCCTCATTACTGCAAACGAGCTTGATGTATGAATAGAGTTTTCTAAGCACACCATCTTGACCCAAGGACTGACAATCTCCATAAATATTTCCCATGACCACGCATGAGGAGGCACTGTATGGACTACAATCCACAGTCTCCTTGATTCCATATTATCATACACTAACCATCATTTGAAGTCCTCAAACCATTGTTTCAATTTTTGAGGATCCCCCAAAAATTCCATCCATCTATTTCAAAGTATCAAACGTAAGTATGAACTTTAAAATGGACATGGCAATGATTTGAGAACACAATCCGAAATTGGATTGAATTACATAGGTCAGAGTTGCAATGACTCTTGGCATTTCGCTTGTACAACACTAAGCTCTTTTGCAACCACTCTCTGAACTCTTGATTTATCATCTCATTGATAGTCATTTGTTTCTCTTCTTCATTCTCTATTTCTCCATTTTTATCCCCTTGCACATCTTTTCTGCTCCATTCCTGTCTTACTCTTGTATCTCTTGCCAAATTCACTAAGGTAACAAAACCTTTAACCTTTACTTTATTCAACACTGAGACACCTTTACTTGCATCTCATTGACTCTAAAACTGAACAAATCCATATCTTCTTCATGTCATCATGCTTCTCCTGACTGATATATGGGAGGTTTCACCTTCCCCACCTTTTGGAAGACTCATTTTAATTCAAATCTATCAATATTTGGTGGCAAGTTATCTATAAACGATAAATTGTCTCCCTCTCTGATTTTGAAGACTTATTCTCCTTTGTTTGCTCCTATCTCACTCCATTTTGAAACTTTTAAGTTTTGCATCTTTATTGTTTATTGATGGACTTAATCAATATTTTAACGGTAGTTAGCGCTTTATGCCTCTTAATTTTCTAGACTTTAGTTTTTCAGTCCCTTATTTTTAAAATTATTTTTTTCCATTTGTATGCACATGACGACGATATTAATCTAATGGCCATTTTCTGATATGAAGTGGGAAAAACGTCTTAAATTATCATTGTTGCCTTAGTCTTAAATACATTTACTTATAATTCGGGAAATGTAATTTTGTGTGCTGTTAAAAACTCTCTCAATATGAGTGTTTAAGAGCCTCTTATCTCATCATAAGTATTAGGAAGGAGAGAAACAATTGTATATTTAACAAAGAGGTCTTCAACCCCAATATAGTAGTCATTCGGGTTAAGAAAAGCATTGTAGAGTGGAGAGCACGAAAGCATATATCATACGATGTGCATCCTTCCTCTACTGTTGATTGCTCAACTAGGAGATGAGAAATAATTTTTTTTATATAGGACGGAGTCAACCTCATGCAAAATACGCTAAGCTAAATTTTAATGGCTATCTCCGCAATCGAGAGACTGTTGTAGGATTTGTGATTAGGGATCATGGTGGTGGTTTGACTGTAGCTTTGGCAATGAAAGTTAACTCTTGCTCGGATTTCATGGCTAAAGTTTTGGCTATTCGTTTTGGTTTGCAAAATGCTATCTAAGCTAGTCTCTCCAAGATCTAGATTGATGGCAATCCTGTTATTATTCATGCTACTAAGGGAATTGTCAACGTTCCGTAGCAAGTCGATATGATTATTAGAGATAGCCTCCTTGAATTACTCTTAACATCACATTTACCATGAAGCAAGTATAGCAGTCAATTGGATGGTGAACAAAGGCCATTTTTACAATCCCTTTCTATTTGGACATCTAGTTTTAATGTTGGTTTTTCTAAAATCTTATATGATGACAACCTTGGAGATTCTTTCTTAGAAAGGTCATCCCACATGATTCTTTGTACCTCATTTTACTCGTATGCAAAATATAAAGGAAAAATGCAGAGATCATTTTATTTTATTTTATTTCTTATCTCTCGAAAACACCTATCGCTTGTAGTACAAAGCCTAAATAAAAATACGTTTTATCTTATCACTAAACCTTGAAGGAAGACATATAGTAACCTTTAGGCAGTTTTAAGTTTCTTGGGAAGTGTATCGAGTGGCGTTCAACATTTCCAACAATATTTTTGAAACATTATCAAAGTTAATGTCTAATATTGAATGTAGTGGCGTTTCATCATTTCTTGTTAAAAATACCCTTTAAGAATATTAGCTTTGGAAATTATGAATACGTTTTACGTTGCCCAACAACTAACTTCCAAATACATTTTCTCCAAATGCTCGGGTAAGCAACTATTCATTAGTTGATAAACTAGAACAACATTATCTTCTAATTAAACTAGTATACATTATCTAAACGGTCATGCGCTTTCTAAACTACTATTTTTTTAAAGACTAGGAACTTAAAGTTTCGAGCACTAAAAAAATGAAACCAAATAATGCATGATCACACACAATTAAATCATCGATAAAATGATGGTCTATTACTTTCTTTTTCTTATTTACTCTATCCAATAATATTACAACCCATATAACCACAATGTTGGAGAATATTAGTTCTAAAAAATGAAATAATTAATGTCCAAAAATATGAGGGTACAAAGTACAATCTTCCCAATGTTTCTCCAAGGTATATCTATAGTATAACATTTTTGTTATGCTGGAAATTGGTTGTTTAGATCGAAAATGTACATTGCATCCTTCATTTTACATACTACTTGTGCTACTTTCATTCGATGTTTCATATGTCCGCGAAGAGATTGTACTCTGAAATGTGTTTGCAAATTGATCTGAGAGAAGAAATCGTAGTTACCACTGTGAGGAAGGAACAAAAAAAAATGATAACCCAATGCCATGCTCTATGCTTTGTTGCAACTGCTTTCTCCTTAACCTGCTACATTGTGCATATATGGACATAATATTAGCATTTAATACCGGTCTCAACTCTTACTTGGCGATAAAATTTTCTTTGTAGGAATTGAATGGAAGTTAATTACCTTGAGGAAGATCATGCTCGGAAATACGAAGGTAAGAGGGATGAGTATCAATGATCCCAAAACACCAATGAAGTCCCCAATAAAAGGCAGTGTTGCTGCCACAAATGTAGTTACAGTAGAAAGAAGGGCTCGTAGAAAGAATCGGCGTCCCAAGTTTTCTATAGAGTAGATACCCTTGTCAAGTCTCAGGAACTTGGTGTCTACTGCTTCATGAATGGGTTGGGCAAACATCTGAAATCATATACATTCTTAGTTAGCATGGTTAGCTTCTCCTTATTAAGGTAAACATTTAAAAATTTTCATAGGAGTATAAATATGTTTGATCTTGGAATAAATACACACATGCACATATATATTATACACATATATGCATAAACATGCACCTAGTTATACTAGGGGTGTTCATGGTTCAGGTATGGAATTCAAATAAATGTTAACTCTAAGTTTACGATGAAGATCATTAGAGGAGGAAGGGGTCAAAGGTAAGAGAGAGGATAAAAATATATACGTGAACATGTATAATTGGGACAATTTGTGAATAATCAACGATGATATTCATATCGTAATTCATTGTAATTTGTGAATATTGAATGATCAAAATTTAGTCAAATGACAGACATTTTAGAATGGAAGTAACACTAGGTTCTTAGGTAATTGTTAGAATAAGGTCCAATGTTGTTATGATATTATACTCTCTTGTAACCGCAATCATACAAGCGTTCTATCAGTGCGTATCGCCCTTCATCGATCCATTCCCAATTAAGTATTGCTATGGCGTATGGTGGTACATATTACAAATATTGAATATTAGCTATTCAATAGATGCAATGGTTTAAAATACAAAATTAATATAATTAGTTTTATCACCAAAACCATTTTCATATTAACATATATAATGATGTCAATTTTATAAATATATTGGTTAGAAATTAAAAGTTAAAAGAAGTATAATAGAGATTGTAAATAATCAACACCGACCTATGTTAAAAATCTTAATTTAAAAATTTTGAAAATTAATTTTGATAGTTCTTACTTTCAACATTTGTAAGTTCGTAATCGATACTTTTTTTTTAATTCTAGTGGTCTCCTAACACATTAAAAAAATATATTCTGGTGGAACGCCCTCAAGGCAAGGGACGATGACTCAGTGGAAATCTGACGTGAACCATCGAAATTTCCCTTCACTTTCGTCTCCACTTCATATTTTCACCGAGTCACCGCCCCTTGACTCGAGAATATCTCACCAAAATACAATTTTTTAATTTTTTGGGACTACAACAATGCAAAAAACGTTAGTTGCTATTGAAATATAAAAGTTGAAAGTAAAGACCACCCAAATCCAATTTTGGGAATAGTGAATTAATCAAACAAATTGGCTTTCGTTTTGTCAAAATAAGTGAGGGTATATTTTCGATGGCCGGTAAGTATGCTTTTATTAAGGATAAGGAAAGGAAATAAAAGAAAAGGATATGATACGTACATGTTGGGTGATAATGCTTTGAAGAAAGACGGCTGCATTGATTAGGATCCTTGCCCATTTGGGTCGATGGCTGAACTCCTCAGGGAGGTAATCTGAGACTTGCGAGCCGTAAGCCCAATAGCCCACAATTGCGATACCATAGTACATCACCGACCCTGCTGTAAATTGTGCGGCAACGGCTTTTCTCATGTTTCTCACTGCAGGCTCCTTTAGAGTCGACTGCATATATACATATATTCAAACAGGTTATGCATGGTAATATTCTGATTATATTCGTGTCAAGTTTTGTCCCGCAAGTCCATTAAAAAAAAATTTAGATAAAGACGGAGGGGTATACGTAGAGCAACAAGCTAGAAAGTATCTTGCCCCTTCCCCCAAAATACTCGAGTTGCCTTAAACATTGTCTTTCAACAATGATATGAAGATTCATTATTCATACGGTTTGTTGAAGATAGGGTCAAGGTCCTTCACCGCGCATCCGCGAAGGACCTTCAGTTTTGATGAAAGCGAAAATCCAGAAAAGGGAAGTTGCCTTACATTATATAATCTGATTATATATTCTGAGTATATAATATATATTCTGATTATACTCAGATTATGTGTATAAAATATATATATTTTGATTATATATTATATATTCTTATTATGGGCATGATTCTTGTAGATATAAAAAGGAAACAAATCAAGGGAAATCAATCATGATTATTGTAGCAACAAAAGGGAAGAAATCAACACATAAGGCAAGTTATCGTTGGAAGGACTCAAGTCCAAGCATCCAAAGGCATCTATAAAAAGGACGATAGAAGAATTGAGAAGATAGGCGATTCCACGGAAGTAATCGCGGAGTAAGAAATCCGGTGGGATTTCTCCGAGTGTGTAACCAATGGTTCGGTGGTGAAGGTAGCCAGTAAAGGACCTCTGGTGAAGGTATAGCCAAGGACCTTGGTGAGCATTCGTTGTGTCCACATGTGGTGGAGAGATGGTGTGTAGCAGAGCCTTGACGGACTAAGGCTGTGTGAGTTTGTACTTCACTGTAATCCATCATATTCCAAATCGCCGCTAGGGTTTTTCCTACGACGATCCTTATCTGTAGCTGACTCAAGGACATTCAGTCTTGGTCAGTGATCCTATCAGTAACTGCCTTCGGGCTGTTACTTCTTGTTTTGTTTAGTAAGTGTAACTTGTTGTTTTTGGAAAATTTTAAAAAACTTTCCATTACTGAAACTGATTTGTACAAAGCAACTCTAGGCATACCTAGAGGGGTTAATCAACCCAAGACAAAAGACCAAACACCACCCCAAACAAAACCATAATTACATCAAAAAATCAAAAAAGACGATATCTAATGTCATTCAAAAATGAAGCCCACAATACACTCCAAGCTACGCTCCTGGTTATGGAACGCACGAAGATTCCTTTCAAGCCAAAGGTAGTAGATTGTAGCTGAAATACCCAAACCCATCTTATGGCAAATCTTCCTGGGCATATTCACACAAGCCTCCAGCCAGTTCTCCCAATCTAAAGTAGTATCAAAAACAGATCTCAAAACAATTACCCCAACCTGTCTAGAGACAAAACACCCAAAGAACAGGTGATAAACTGATTCTTCCTCTAGCTTGCATAGAAAACAACGGTTAGCCAAAGAGAAGCCAAATTTTTTCAAACGATCTTGAGTTGCTAGTCTTCCATGGATTGACAACCAAGCAATAAAAGAAAATCTGTGTACCTTGAGGCCATTCCAAATGAATTGGAACCAATCTACTCTGTCACCATGATCTTTTAAGTAACGGTAACCCTCTTGGATAGTATAAGATCTATTCTGAGCAATGAGATCATGAAATAGATCAATCAATTCATCTCTCACATGAATTAATTTCCTCCAGTACCAACTATTGTATTCCTTGATTGAACAATCCCAAATAGATTGTCTCTTAAGGTAATGATGATGTATCCATTTGACCCAAAGAGATTCCTTGTCAATTATCAACTGCCATAATAAATTCCCCAAAGCTGCAGAATTCCAAGCATGAGGATCTCTGATATTAAGACCACCTTCTGGCTTTGACAAACAGCAAATAGACCAAGCAATAGGGGGAGCTTTCCTCTGATTATTACCCCATAGAAATGATCTACAAATCTGAATCATACTATGCAAGATGGATTTAGGCAAAATAAAGATTTGAGACCAATAAGTATGGATAGCCATCAACATATTATTCACTAGCTCCAATCTGCCATCATAAGTCAACCTACGCACAGCCCAACCTTGAATCCTCTTAGTCATTTTCTCCAATAGAATTGCACAGTCATTCCTATTCAACCTAGTAGGTTTAACAGGAACACCAAGATATCTAATAGGGAGATTCTCTTCAACAAAACTAGTAATCCCCAAAATTTCAGCCTTTGTGTTATCATCAACACCAGCAAAAATGATACTAGATTTAGCCTTGTTAGGTAATAGGCCAGTACAATCAGAGAAATGCGATAAGGCAGAAACAAGAAGCTGCACGCTATGAGGATCACCATTGCAGAATACAAGAAGATCATCAGCAAAACATAAGTGGGCCAGCTTGGAAGACTTGCAGTGTTGGTGGAATTTGAAAAGATCACTAGAAGTAGCCTCCTTGATAGCTCTTCCCAAGTAGTCCATAATTAGCACAAAAAGTAAGGGGGAGATAGGGTCTCCTTGTCTCAAACCCCTACCACTTTGAAAAAAACCATAGGAGCTTCCATTCACACCAACAGAGAAAGTGGCAGAAGAAATACAAGCCATAGTCCATTTGATAAACAGCAAAGGAAAATTCAGAGCCAATAGAAGCTGTTCAAGAAACTTCCAGTCCACAGTGTCATAGGCTTTCTGGATATCTATTTTGATTAAACAGTTGGGCTTTACTGTTTTCCGGTTATACAACTTTACAATGTCCTCCGCTATTAGAATGTTGTGCAAAATAGATCTTTCATGAACAAAAGAGGATTGAGAGGTATCCACTATATCTGGAAGAACCAACTTCAATCTATTGCAAAGGATTTTGGTAATAGTTTTATACAGAACATTGCAACATGAAATAGGCCTCAAATCCCCTACCACTTCTAGATTATCAACCTTAGGAATAAGAGCAAGCAAAGTAGTATTAACCTCCTTCAATAGCTTCCTAGTAGAGAAGAAGTCCAAAATAGTTGTGCAGACATCATGGCCAATAACAGACCAAGACTTCTTGAAGAATGTAGCATTGAACCCATCAGGACTAGGACTTTTCTTCCCATTCATTGCAAAAAATACATCTCTGATTTCCTTTGTAGTAATAGGAGCACATAAGATCGATTGATGTTCTGTAGTGACCATATTACCATGTTGGATAGTACTCCACTTGACTCTGCTAATACACTTCTTTTCAGCAAAAAAACTATCAAAATGAGATGCCAAGTAATTTCCAATATCATCAGGTTCAAGTAAAACAGAGCCATTACCATCTTTAATGCTCGCCACCTTATTTTGATAAGATTTGGCCTTCAAAACAGAATAGAAGGAGGCACATTTCTGATCACCATGATGCAACCAATCAAACTTGGTTTTTTGCTTCAACAATTTAGCAGCATTAGGCAGAGAGGTCAAGTATGCTTTCTTATCTTCTGATTCAGCAGCAAATAAATCAGCAGTAGGATTCAAGTATAAATCCTTTTGAATGGTAGTCAAGGCAATATACTCATTTTGAGTTTTTGCAAAAATATCTCCATACTTCGATTTATGCAATTTCTTCAAAGGAGATTTCAATCCTTTCAGTTTAAAGACAAGAGAGAACATAGGATGGCCCTTGACATCAGTAGACCAATTCTCAGTGACAATCTTTAGAAAATCTCTGTCATCAGCCCACATGTCACAGAATAAAAATCTCTTACAAATCTTCCTAGGAAACTTACAAAGTATAATGTGTAAAGGACAATGATTAGAGCAACCCTCATCCATTACATGATAAAAGATATCAGAGAAGATAGTGAGACCTTCAGAGTTAATCAGAACTCTGTCAATACAAGAAAAGATTCTACTATTATGCCAAGTAAACCGATGACCAGTGGAGTTAACCACAGTCAATTGATTACCATTCAGAAAATCCTGAAAATCTTGAACATCCTCGGCTGTCACAACATTCCCACCAATTCTATCATCAATATACAGTAGATGATTGAAATCACCAGCAAGTATCCATGCTTCACAAACAGAAGAAGCAATATTGGACAAAGAAGACCATAGATGCAATCTTGAGGACATACCATTATCACCATAGACAAAAGTAACCAAAAAATTAGTATTACCATGAGTAATTCGACAATGAATGAATTGTCTATGAGAATATTCACATTAAACCTCCACTGGATGCCTCCATAAGATCCAAATTCTGCTCCTTTGAGTGCTCGATGCATTATGTAGGAGATGCCAATGGTGACCCAAATTCCTTTTGATTTCCTCACAATTCTCCAGCAAAGCTTTGGTGTAATGACCCGCCCCAAAACCATGATTAATTAAATGCTAATTACCGTAATTATCTAAATTACGCTAAAAAAAATTTTTCCGCGTTTACCGTTAATTATTTATTTATTTTATTTTATCGGTGTCAAGTCTCGTGCAGGAGATGGCTAAAGGTGCCGAGTTATCGGCTTAAAAGTTCCATTTACGTTACACACCCATTGGGTTAAATTATTTCAGGTTATACGATTCACGTCATAATTTTATTTACCGAGAATCGGTTAATATTATACTTCTCATTTTACATATTTTATCATCCCAATTTTAATTCATTTAATTACATTTCCTTTACATAATTTCTAGTGGTATTTGTATTTATTTAATTTTCCTTAAATCCAAGTTCCATTTTATTTTATCAGTATTGTACTAATTTATTATCAATAGATTTTATCTATTACAAACTCAATATTACAATTTACCAAATTACAACTATTATTATTTACTTGTCTTAATTTTTATCATCCTAAGTGTTTTAAGTTGTATTAGTTTTAATTAGATTGGATGATAGCTATATATATTACTAGTAAGGGGTTTTAGTCACTAAAACACTCATTTATTTTCAATCTCTCAAACACTTCACTCCCTCTTCCCTCTCTCTCACTGCGTGCACCAAGTCCAGCCTCCCTGTTTTTTCCGGCACCGGCCGGCCTCTTCGCCGTCGATTGGTGGCGCCGCCACTTCCCCCCTCTTGTGTTTTCATCCATTTTTATCCTCAAGGGTAATCTCTCAAACCCCAATTTCAATTCCAATTAAACCCTAATCTGAAAATCATGTTATTTATATGTTACTCTTGCAATTTCTATCTCTTCTATACTCTTTTAGCATGAATTCAAAGTTATAATTGTATTGGTTAAGCTAGGGTTTGAGTTTAGAGCTGCATGTGTAGTTTGAAGAGTTCTTGAGGGTTTCTTGATAATTTCTTGATGGATGATGTTATAATCTTCATGCATGTGAGTTTAGTGAAGAATCTCTGAGTTTAAGGGCTGATTATAAGCTTTAAGTTGTTATTTAAGTGTTATTATGTTCAAATTATGTAAATTGGTGATGTTTTGGTGAAAGAGTACTAGTTTAAGTGTTGTTCAAAGAATGCATGTTGAATCCATGGATGCATGTGGGATTTAAGGTCTTTGATGAGCTCATTTTCATTGTGTAAATTCTGGAAATATGGTTGATTATAGCCAAAGTGAAGTTTGGTTGAGAATTATTGAGAATTAAGGGCTTAATTTATCATTAGAGCTGAAATTAAGGACTTGGAAGTTTCTGTCCAACATCTGGGAATTTACAGAGGCTTAAAAGTATGATTTTTGCCCAGCTTTTTACTCCATAAGATATCCCAAAGTGTTAGCTAACCATAGGCTTTGGAATTTCGAGTTTCCGGCTTGTATAGGCAGAAACCGTAACACCGCGTTTCTGAATACGTGTCTGGAGTCAGTAACTTGAGGGCTGATTTCCGTCCATTTGGAGACCTCTTTAGTTTTTGTGGTAAACATGAAAGTTTTAGGTCACACTGCGAGCTTTCCGGAAAGGTATGGTTTGTACGTATCCGATATCGGGAGAGTGAGTTTCAAGCCCGGAAAGAAGGGCTGTCCATTTGAAAGCTTCTGCCCAGTTGGTCTTTTATAAAATCCCATCTTTAGGGCCTTAAACCAAACCAATGGAGAATTTTAAGCTTTGGTAAGTTATGGTTATATGTTATAATCTCAAGTTATGGTTTTAAGGTAGAAAAGTGAGATTTGGAAGCCTAAGCGTGTCCTAAGATCGTCTTTCCAAAAGTCTTTAAATCGAGCATGAAGTCATAATATTTCCCTTCATGATCTTTAGCATACAAACTCTATATTGTTGGTCTAGCTAGGATTTTCATCTAGCTTATTAACCTCCAAGCTCTAAGTAGCTCTAATTCAATTACCCTCTAAAATATCCATTCAAGCTTGTCTCTCAAACACATTCGAAAGCTCCTAAATCATCCTCACTTCGTCATTTTTTTAATCTTATTATCACGTCTTAGCATCATCTTTAAGCCCCTAATTTTCAATCTAACCTTCAATCTTTAAGTCTCATTCTTCATCAACCTAAGCTACCTCTCAAAGGTACAAGTTCCATCCTTTGATTTCACCTTTCTAAATCAATTTCTATATGTAATTTCATTAGAATTCCTAATTTATTTTAATTCAGCTTCTGTCCGGGCCCGTTTTGGAGCCCTTCCTCTCATTTTTGGCCTCTGGTTCTGTTGACAGAGTTGTAGATTATGTTTTTCCCTATTCCAGGATGTACTCTTTTACTTCATTCCGACTTCTCTAACTCAATTTATGCTATAAACTTTATTTATTTACAACCTGAAATTTTCACTCTAAGTTATTTCATTTATATTTACCAAAGTTTCTAAACCTTTGAAACTAATTAAGAACCTTAATCGGTTCTTCATTTTCCATTACTCTTATCTTAGTTGACAAGTCACCAAAGCCATCTCAAAGCCGAGACGCACCGCCAAGGTCTTTATCATCTCAAGGTACGCGAATTGTCCAACTCTTGTGGTTTATCCACCATTCAATACAACCATTATACGCTTATATATCTTTATCATGTTTATCATTATCATGAATATCATTAACATATATGTTATGTCTATTTTCAAAAGTGGTCCCGCCATATTATTTCTATCTAGTTACATGAAGT
Organism: Portulaca oleracea; assembly: GCA_029582165.1. Classification (NCBI taxonomy): domain Eukaryota; kingdom Viridiplantae; phylum Streptophyta; class Magnoliopsida; order Caryophyllales; family Portulacaceae; genus Portulaca; species Portulaca oleracea. The sequence goes on from CM055870.1 coordinate 14,848,852, forward strand.
GCTAGCCTTTAATCATGTATATGACGCTCCTGATCAGTGTCGGACACAGCCGATGTCCGAAGATTAGCGATCACCTAATCCAAACTCGGATCGGTTTGGGCATGCGCGTGTGAGGTGCTTTGCACCGATCGTATGGGATAACACTATATTTTCATATTTATATAAACCATGTCTACATGTATATGTTGTTATCTATGCTATTTACTCATAAATATGTATGGTTTCATGTTACTTCAGTTAATGTTTTTTTCCCCTTCCCTTGTTTTCAAAATGAATTTAAAGGCCGGCACTAAAACCGTTTTCGAACGGTTTTACGTGTTGGAGGTTTACGTACTGAGTGTTTCCCCACTCACTTTTTGCAATGTTTTAATGTTTTGTTTTAGGAGGTTCGAGCTCCCAAGACAAAGGCAAAGCAGTTCAGAAGTGACCCAAGTTTTGAGGTTGTCCCTTCGGGTACCGCTTGATAGCAGGGCAATCAGAGTTTGGAGACGTGGAATTTTCCTATGTTTTGAGTTTATGTATCTATGATCAATGGTTGTATAAGTTGTTCTATGTTGAGTTTTTGGAGTTAGTAGTTCATCTCTTTGTGGTTTATAAAAAGTGTGTGTGCCTTGTCTCTTTTGGGGACGGCGGTAATGCTTCAACCTAAGTGTTCCGCTGCGCTAATCAAAGGTTTGGGTGCTAAGTAGGTATTTAATCTTGTGATTAAGGTTGGGGTGTTACATTTGGTCTCCAACAAACCCATAAGAGAGACTTTATTCTGAAACAGAAAAGCTTTGATACCTTCCTGTTTCCTAGGGTCATTCAGACCCCGAACATTCCAGCAGAAGAAACTATCCATTATCAGTAGCTAGAGCATTCGTCCTACCAGTGTTACCTTTCTCGATGGGGGGAATAACAAGACAGTGATCTCCAACCATCACACACCCAGAGGAAGGAACATTAGAAGGACCATTTTTAGATGCTCTTTCAGATAATTTCTTCACCAACACACCATTATCAGACTTCTTCTGAACCCATTTCTGCTTGCCCTTTTTCTTCCTGCAATTCTCCATTTTATGGCCAAACATATGACATTCAGAGCACACCACAGGCTTCCATTCATATTCAACTGTTGTAAAAGTAGCAATAATCACAACAGGAAAGATCTTACTTGAAAAATAAGAGCGAGAGAAAGGACACCGTGGCGTGGTAAACCCACTGTCCTGAAAGTGATTTCGCCTGAGCACCGATGCAAACTCTCCAATGGCGGCCACTCCCCAGGATTACACGGTCTGGCTAATTTTGTGCATTCTCCATTAACCAGTTGGAGTAAACGAGTAATTGCCCAAAACAGTTTGAAGAGAAGTAAAGAAAGATAGAATGAAAAACAGAGAGAATTTTTCTGAATGTTAACAAGAGAAGAAGAGCAGCACTTAAATAGAAGAGAGATGAAAACAAGAAGGGCAGCTTTGAAACTAGCAATCTGGAAGACTGCTCAATCAAGCATCAAGACCCCAACAATCAGTCTCAAGCTCCAATGCCCTCGTAAACACACGCAGTAAATAAGTCTGTCAAAAACGAGACCGAAAAAATAAATGTTGTTTAAAATGTGACCAACCCGAGCCCGAGCCCGGCCCGACCGACCGGACGGATGGTGGCGGCGGCGCACGCGCGCGTGTGGACCACCAAGTCCACCCTTGTCTCAAATAGTTCAAATAGCTTTGGAGAGCTCTACTATTTAAAGTAGAACAACTCTCACTTTTCTACCAATGTGGGACACCAACTTGTTCCCAACAAAACAAACCTTAAACTTTAAGACTTAAAATCCAACAATCCCCCACAAGGATCAAAGTTTTCCAAACATAGAAAAAAAAAAGGAAAAATTTGGGCAATAAAAGAGATCACTGCATAAGAGTTAATATCTTGCGATTTGAATTAACACTTAGTAGCATCAAGCTTAAGATAAACATCCTATCTAGTGAACAAAGTCTGGAACTTGATAGGGAGTTGTAAATCTGTCACTTGAGTACACATTAATCTCACACTTGTTTTGTACTCCGCGATTGACGCCTTATACTAGCCATATGTCCAGCCTTGTTCTCATGGATGCTTTAGGAGATGGACCCACCAATCTCCAAAGGAAGCGGCTACACTTCCACATCTCACGTAGGTGAATTCATCAAGTGTGTACTACCTCACACCTCCAATTTAATGGATATGAACTCATTAAGAGCTAAAGCTCAACCTCAATCAAAAGGTAGTAAGCACCGCGTACACACCATAGGGAGGGAAACTGAATGGTGCTCCTAAATTATTGATGACTTCGTTAGTACCCCTGGAAATTGCCTATTACAGCTAAGTGGGGATCAATCACCATAATTCATGTAATGGGTCTCAATCCCATCCCCCTCGATGTGTCCATGATCATTTTTCTACAAAGGCCTTTTGTTAACGGATCCGCAAGATTTTTCTTGGACTTCACATAGTCCAGTGATATCACTCCAGTTTCCAGAAGCTCCTTGACAACCTTATGTCTTATGCGAATATGTCTTCTCTTCCCATTAAAGGCTTTATTCCGAGCCACTGCAATGGCTGCTTGGTTGTCACAATGCAAAGCAATAGATGGAGCTGGCTTCCCCCACAGTGGAATGCCTGCCAATAGATTTCTCAACCAATCGGCCTCACGGCCTGCCAATTCAAGAGCAATAAACTCAAATTCCATAGTAGACATGGCAGTACAAGATTGCTTAGAGGATTTCCAGGATATAGCACAACCAGCTAATGTAAACACATATCCACTAGTTGAATTAATTTCATCATTATCAGATACCCAGTTCGCATCAGTATATCCCTCTAGTACAACATGTGTTTTACTGAATTGTAAACATAAATCCATGGTACCTCTCAAATATCTAAGCAGTCTTCTCAAAGCATTCCAATGATCATTATTAGGATTGTGGGTATACCTGCTAAATGCGCTTCTGACATATGCAATATCAGGTCTAGTATAGTTCATGAGAAACATAACGCTACCAATAACCTTAGCATATTCAGATTGACACACAGGATCTCCTTTATGCTTCTTCAAATGAGTGCTAGCATCATAAGGAGTTCTTACAGGTTCCACATCAAAAGAGTTAAACTTTCTAAGAATCTTTTCGATATAGTGAGACTGATTCAAAGACATTCCTTCAGGAGTTCTCTTAATCTTAACTCCTAAAATCACATCAGCCTCACCCATATCTTTCATTTCAAATTTAGAACTCAAGAAAGTTTTCACCTCATTTATAGCATCCATGTTTGTGCCAAAAATAAGCATGTCATCCACGTATAAGCATATAATAACACATCCATTGGAATCATGCTTAGAATAAACACATGCATCAGCTTCATCTGCAATAAATCCAAAAGCAGTGATAGTGCTGTCAAACTTCTCATTCCATTGTTTGGGAACTTGTTTTAACCCATACAGAGATTTAACAAGCCTGCATACCTTGTCTTGTCCAGGCACAATCAACCCTTCAGGTTGCTCCATGTATATCTCTTCATCCAAGTCCCCATTCAGAAAAGCAGTTTTCACATCCATTTGATGCACATATAAGTCATGAATAGAAGCAATAGCAAGCAAGGCTCTAATAGTGGCAAATTTTAGTAACAGGAGAGTAAGTATCGAAATAATCAATCTCCTTTCTCTGATTGTACCCTTTTACCAAAAGTCGAGCTTTGTATTTATCAATTGATCCATCAGCTTTCAATTTCCTTTTAAACACCCATTTACACCCTAGTGGTTTACAACCTCTAGGGAGGTCAGTCAGAATCCATGTTCTATTACTCAACATGGACTCAAGTTCACTGCTAATGGCTTCTTTCCAGAAGACAGAATCAATGGATTTCATTGCTTCGTCATAAGTTTTGGGGTCTTCCTCAATGATATCCACAGAAATAATTTCATCACATAAGAAATCATGCTCGGTCAAGAAAGAGGTAATAAAGTCAAGTCCAAAGGAAGTTCCTTTCTGGGTCTTTTACTCCTTCTAGGTTCAGCCTCAGGCTCAACAGGTTGAGATGCAGTACAAGTAGGAGAAACAGATTGAACATGTTGTGCACATTTCAATGGAAAAATATGCTCAAAGAATTCAGCATCTCTTGCTTCTATAATATTGCCATGCATGTAAGAGCCATTCACACCTTTAGTAATAAATCTATAAGCAGCACTTTGATATGCATATCCAATGAATACAGCATCAACGGTTTTTGGCCCTATCTTATTTCTTTTGAAATCAGGTAACCCAACTTTAGCAAGACACCCCCGAACTTTCAAGAATCTCAGGTTAGGCGGGTAACCCTTCCAGAGCTCATAAGAATTCTTATCTAACTTCTTATGAGGTACACGGTTAAGCACATGACAAGTAGAAAGAATAGCTTCCCCCCAAATATTATCAGGCATACCAGAACTAATCAACATGGCATTCATCATATTCTTTAAGGACCTGTTCTTTCTTTCAGCTATGTCGTTTTGCTGGGGTTCATAAGGAGCAGTTCGTTCATGGACTATCCCATTTTCCTCACAGAACTTTTTAAGTGAGGTGGAGTCATACTCTCCTCCTCTATCACTCCTTAATATCTTAATCTTTCTATTGAGTTGATTTTCAACTTCAGCTTTATACTTTAAGAACATATCTTCTGCCTCGTCCTTAGAGTTTAGGAGATAAACCATAGTGAATCTAGAGTAGTCATCCAAAAAAGTAATGTAGTATCTTTTGCCACATCTAGACATATGATTCTTGAAGTCCCCTAAGTCACTATGAACTAGTTCAAGAAGCTCAGATTATCTGTCTATTGATTTATGCTGTTTGCTATGAAACTTAGCCTCAACACATACTTCACATTTAGAGAACTCATTATTAACCAGATTAGGAATTAAGGCCAAGTGTTTTAGCCTTTTAATGGAGGCAACATTCACATGTCCTAATCTAGCATGCCATAAATCAAGAGACTCAACAATATAAGCAGAAGAAGTTCCAACATTTTCATTCACTTTCACACATACAACATCTAGAATCACAAGTCCAGTATGGTTACAAAAGCCTTTCCCCACAAACTCCCCATTCTTGGTAAGGATAATGCGATTTCCTTCAAGGGTCAATTTGAGACCAGCCCTAAGAAGCAAATTTCCAGAAATGAAGTTTCTACGCATTTCAGGTACACATAGCACATCAGTGAGAGATAAAACTTTGCTAGACGTTAGTTTTAAAGAAATCTTCCCTTTCCCTTGAATGGAGGCGGTAGCGGCATTTCCCATGTAAACGATTTCGCCATCCACTTTCTCAAAAGTTTGGAAGAGGCTTCTGTCTGTGCATATGTGTTTGGTGGCTCCAGTGTCGACCACCCACTCGACGTTTTATCAGCAAGGTTCACTTCCGAGACCATGGCAATGATAGTCTCAAGTGTCTCAGCGAGGTTGGCTTGATTCTTTTTGTTTTTGCTTCTACAGCCCTTGGCCTTGTGTCCCGGTTTGCCGCACTCGTGACATTTCCCTTGAAATTTATACTTTTTGCACGGAGACTTGAAGTTGCTTGCTTGAGGACTCTTCCCTTTATTTTTGGACCTGTCATTATAAGATTTTGATTCAACCAGATTAGCACCAGAAGAGTTAGAATAAATTTGTAGCCCCTTGTCCTTGATACGATTTTCTTCCTCAATTTTCAAGTGCCCAACCAAGTCTTCTAGGGTCAGATTAGTTTCCTTGTGCATTATCTGGTTTCAGTACTCTATCCAGGAGGAAGGCAACTTTTCAATCAGAACAATAGCAAGGGTAACATCACAGACTTTCAGTCCTTCAGAAGCAATTGCAGAACACAAATTTTCATACTCATGAATCTGATCTATAATAGGCTTATCATCACCAACTTGAAAATTTAACCATCTACTCACAGCATATCTCTTAGACCCAGCATCATCATTCCCATATTTCTTTTGAGCGCATACCAAATCTCATAAGCAGAATCAAACTTCATGTAAATATCAAGCAAAGCATTATTCATGTAATGAAGCAACAATCCTTTACAAGTTCGATCATCTCTAGCATACTTGTCATCATAATCGGACACAACTTGAGCATCAGTAGCAGGAGGTAATTTCTTTTTCTCTTCTAGGGTATGAGCAACATTAATTTGTTCAAGATAAAACTTGATCCTAACAGACCAACGCTTGTAATTCTTTCCATCCAAGGGTTCCAATTTAGACATGTCAGGAACAGTAAACTTGTTGGTTGCCATGACTAAAGCCATAATCACTTTCAGAATGTTGTAAAAATAGCAATAATCACAGCAGAAAAGATCTTACTTGAAAAATAAGAGCGAGTGAAAGGACACCGTGGTGTGGTAAACCCACTATCCTGAAAGTGATTTCGCCAGAGCACCGATGCAAACTCTCCAATGGCGGCCACTCCCCAGGATTACACGGCCTGGCTAATTTTGTGCATTCTCCATTAACCAGTTGGAGTAAACGAGTAATTGCCCAAAATAGTTTGAAGAGAAGTAGAGAAAGATAGAATGAAAACCAGAGAGAATTTTTCTGAATGTTAACAAGAGAAGAAGAGCAGCACTTAAATAGAAGAGAGATGAAAACAAGAAGGGCAGCTTTGAAACTAGCAATCTGGAATACTGTTCAATCAAGCATTGAGACCCCAACAATTAGTCTCAAGCTCCAATGCCCTTGTAAACACGCGCAGTAAATAAGTCTGTCAAAAACGAGACCGAAAAAATAAAATTTGTTTAAAATGTGACCGACCAGAGCCAGGCGGCTTTGGCCGGACGGACGGACGGCAGCAGCGTTTGGACCACCAAGTCCACCCTTGTCTCAAATAGTTCAAATAGCTTTGGAGAGTTCTACTATTTAAAGTAGAACAACTCTCACTTTTCTACCAATGTGGGACACCAACTTGTTCCCAACAAAACAAACCTTAAACTTTGAGACTTAAAATCCAACATCAACAGCTTGCACACACACAAAACCATCTTCATCCATGAATGAAATTGTTTCAAGGAAAGAACTATCAAGTCTAATATTCACCAAGATCCTAGCAAAATTCATAAGGACTTTGTCTTTTGTGTAAAGATCAGCTTCAATAGGTTCACCCAATTAACTTCCAATTTTGCTCAGACCAGAACAGCTCCAGAACCTCCATTCTAAGTTTGGAAGTTTAACCCAAATAGGTATAGCCGTCACCACATCACGACTAGTCGATTGACCTAGAGACCAGGCCTTCAAAGACATGGGTTTCTTGTCAAAGTATACCACTCTCCTGGCCAAAATCAAATCCCTAGCTTCAATAGAATGGAAACGAAAGATGAAAGTACCTTCAGGTTTCCAAACTACCCTATCAAAATCCAACGACCCCCACATTCGAGTAGCAAAGCTTTCAATGATATTCAATGGAGGATTAGCACCAATAACAAACCCCAATATAGAAGATTCCCAGAAATTCAATTCAGACCTAGTATCATCACATGTCAATTGATGCGTAGAAACACCAATAACAGAAAGAGGTTGGATGAAATTCAGCTTCATTGGGCCTTGAACTGTGGTCGAGGACTTCTGTATCTCCAGATCTTGACCCGAAGCACACGATAACGGTGGTTAAGCATCATCATTTGAAGGCTTTGGGTCAGGATTTGGAGTCACAAATACCTCTTCCAGAACCGAAGGAACAACAACGATATTGGTATCAATAGATTCAGCTAGCGAAGATGAGTCCAGCTCCACCATCGACGGGATCGGAGACTCACCAGACGGCAAGAGCTGCTTCTTTTTACTTGTTCTTTGATTGTTATAAATATAACGAGGTATTCCAATTACACTGTGTTTTGATCCTTGGTTTGAAATCAAGGAGGTTTGCTCTAACGTCCTTACCTAGTGTGTAGATCTTAATTGTGAAATTCACCCCACTCAAGGGCCTCAACACGGTTATACCCTCACATAAAAAAAATGTCTTTTATAATTAAAGACGTGGATGAGAAAAAAGACAAATCGGGGACATATTTGCATTTTGGATCTCAAAGTATAGGGTATTTATTTTCTGAACCCTTGGTTTTCATTGTTTATATTTGGGACCCTAAAGTTTATTGGTTGAATAAAAAAGGACTTTAAAGTTTGTAGGTTGAAAAAAATGTTTGTGTACTGTGTTTCTTTTTCTTTCTATGTTTGAATTTATTTCTCGATTAGCGTCAAACTTCATCACTAAGGTTAAAATTAATATTAAGGTTGTAGTACATCTCTCTAATTCATGCCGAAACTACATAAACCCTGGGTACTTTAGGGTCTAATTAGTTCCGACATGAATAAAAGAGGTGTATTATAGCTTTAATGTCAGTTTTAACCTTATACCTGAAGAGATAAATTCAAACATGGAAAGAAAAAGAAAAACAGTACATGGACATTTTTTTTTATTCAACCCATAAACTTTAAGATTCCAAAAATAAACAATGAAAACCAAGAGTGTAGAAAATAAATACTCCTGTACTACGGAATTCAAAATGCAAAAAACCCCACATATCATACCAAAAGTTACTAGAAATTATGAAAAAATCCCGCAAGAAAATACAGTTGTATTTCGAGTACCATGCCTGAACTGTTGCAAAACACAATGGTTGATATTGCATTCAAGGCATTGAACAGCTTTTCAGTTTTACTTCCCTTAACTTTGTACTCTCTATGTCTGTCCGATTTGCCTGTTTAAAGAAAAGAAGAAATGAAAACTTGAACGTCAATTAATATGCATTTGCAGTTAACTTGTTATACTATATAGTATCAAGAAATTAGGATACTTGCCATCTTTTATGGTCTCCACTAGAATGAGAATAATGTAGGTGAAAGTGAGAAATACGGATGCTCCGAGCCACATTTTCATGGCGGACATGTTGGGGACAACAAAAGAAAAGATGAAGTATGCTACTCCTGTGATGATGATAAAGTACTGAAGCCTCAAGGGAGACTCGCTCAATACCGAATTCATTTCCTGCGCCAATAATATCCTGGGTTGTTCAGCTCTTAACTTGATCCCATAATCTAGATATATAGTTGTGTTTTTTAATACACTATCAAAAATGTTTGTATTACCAACCACCTTTTCCAACTAAAATCAATCGTTTTAACAATCATTTCATATTTTTTTAATTTTCAAATTATTTTTCTAATTTTAGATGGCAAAAAAGTTATAAATTACAACCATTTTTGTTAAAATGATGAGAAAGTTTTTCTACCAACCTTTTTCCTAACCGCTTTTCTAATCTTTTTCCACAACTAAAAATATGTGTATTAACAATCACTCTTCTCAACCAATTCAAAATGGTAGGAAAAAACTAACCATTTTAGCAACTACTCCCTCCGTCCCAAATTAATTGACACTTTCACTAAATTTTGATAGTTAATTAGTCTCAAATTATAATGAGTTACTATATGAAATTACCGTACGGGTCATTTGAAAGATACTTTATTAATAGATGTAGTTTTCATATTGTAACTCATTGTAATTTGTGAATAATTAACAGTCAAAATTTAATTAAAGTGTCAATTAGTTTGGGATGGAGGGAGTATTTCATATTTTTCTAATTTTTCAAATATTTTCTAATTTTAAGTGGGAAAAATGGTTAGAAATTTCAACCACTTTTACTAAAATCGTGCGAAATTTTCCTCCTAATAATTTTCCTTATGTTCGAAATGGTTGGAAAAATGGTTGGTAGTCCGACCGTTTTTCCAACCATTATCAATTCAAACAATAAGAAAAAGGATGATAAGAAAATTTTTCCACCATTTAAGCAAAAGCAGTTGAAATTTCTAACCTTTTTCCCACATGAAATTTGTAAAATAGTTGAAAAATTTTAAAAAAATATGAGATGGTTGTTAAAACGGTTAGTTTTTCCAACCATTTTAAATTGATTGGAAAAAAAGGTTGGTAATACACATGATAGTAGTGTTCAAACTGTAGGAAAAAGGTTGATATTAAAATTTTCTCACCATTTTAGAAAATGGTTAGAATTTCCAACCATTTTTCTTACCTAAATTTGAAAAATAAGTGGAAAATTGGAAAAGTATAAAATAGTTGTTAAAATGGTTGGTTTTTCCGACTATTTTAAATTGGTTAGAAAAAAATGATTGGTAATACACACATTTTTAGTAGTGATACTAGTGACTTTTTATTTTAGACTATTTGCAATTCTCATTATTTAATATATATTTTGACCCCCTTAACCTAGGAAGATAGCTTGACCCTTGTTCGTAGGTTAACAAAAAATGAATTTAATCTCTTTAAATTACAAAATTTAGGGTTACGATGATGCATCAAACCTCTTATACTTCACCTGGCGGAATTTTGGACTCTTTGTTTTGTTTGTTTGTTTTAGCTGATATCTTGTTTTTTTTCTGCCGTTTGGACGTAGGTTAGGTTTTAGCTGCTGTTATCTGCGTACGTGAAATATAGGGTTGTTTGGCTACCCAGCTTTTTGGGTAGCTTTTAGCTTTTTGGATAGCTTTTAATTTTTTATCAAGGTTAAAAAGTTATTTGAAGTGTTTGGTAAATAGTTTTTTATATTAGCTTTTTGGACCCAAAAAACTAGTTTTCAAATAGCTACTTGATGAAACTTTTTGAGCTAGTTTTTCACAAAATTTCTTTCTCAAATCTTTTCTACAATCAGAACCAAACAAATGAAGTCAAATGCTCAAAAAATTATCATTCTGTTAATAGGTATCATTCTGCTTAGTTCTTGCCAAATAGGACCATACATACTCTTTGTATAATGCAAGAATATTGTGCTAAATTAATCAATTGCTTACTTGTTGATCATCTTTATTTTTAACCTACATGCATGTAATAAAGTTGGAGCTATATATATAACCTTGAGCACTCTTCCTCCAAAGAGAATGAAACTCATATTCGATAAAAAAAACATCGTGAACTGGGAAATCCCTGTAAGGTGGTACATCTGCCTCCCTGAAATTAAACATCAAATTGATCAGTGTCAAGTAATTTAGCTATTAAAGTCGTTAATTCAACCAAAAATAATTATGTCAATAAGGGTCCGTCAAATTCATAGTTAACTTCAGTTTACCAAAATTTATCACCTTTTTTGTTTAAATTTATCAAAAATTATTAAAGTTAAAAACAAAAAAAAATAATTTTGATATATTATCGTAAATTTGCAAAAAGTTATCAAAAATTACCAAAAATTATTGAAAATTAACTTTTACCCAACTGATTTTTACCCATAAATTTGACACACACCCTAAGTAAATTGAAATTTATTTCACAATAAGCTCTCAATAACTTATGTCAATAAGTTGAGAACATGATGTTGGAGGAAGTTCAACAACAAAATAGAATAAGTAAATATAAGAAAATAAATTTTTAAAAAAAGGTTGAGTCAAAATAAGTTGAAAATAAGAGTTGAATTCTATCAAAAAAAAAAAAGAAAATAAGAGTTGAAAAGAGTTGGCACATATTAATTAAGCAACAGTAAAATAGAATGGAAACTAACCAAATAAAAATCCCATGATGTCTCTGTATCGTATGAATCTGTGGCCTTGGATGAAGTGGAAGCCAGCCAAGAGCCAATTTGCATAGGCAACGAAAAGTGCACCAAGAAACATGGTAGGGATGCCCCATGCCCATCCCAGTGGCACCATTATTAGGTTTGAATAGCTCAATATAAATCCACAGTTGAAGCTTGTCACCACCATCAAACCAACCTGCTTCCACCCATCTGCATGCTTCCAACTCAAGTTACTCAACTATATAATTAATAAATATGTCGTGAAAAGTTAAAACACGCTAAATGCAATTAATTGGGTTATTTCTCTAAAAAAAATCCGGATCAACTTTCCAAAGATATTAGAAAGTATTCTAAAATTATCCAATCTCTTTACCGTACAACTATTTGTTTCTAATTGTATTAGATATCATTTAGGTTTCCTTTTAGATATCTAATTGGAGTGGCATCAAGTAGGTTTAGACGTAGTTCCTAAATAGAGAGTTAATTCACCTTGTTTGGAAAACCAAGATATGGGGGCACCTCCTACTGGAGGAGGTTTATGTATTCAGAAAGTAAGTAACTTGTCTTGGTGCTGATTGCAGGGTGATTGTGATATCTACCAATAGTGGATTTGTTAGCCCCAAATGGCTTTTCCGGATTTGGGTTTTCATGTGAAGTTCTTCTCCCATTTACTCTTATTATTTTTCTTGATATCAATAGTTATCTTATTTCAGTTCCGCTCATTTAGTTTCATATATACCCAAAAGATGACATGATTTGTAGTAGATATGAAAAGTGTTCGATGGGCCCGTTGTTACACCATCAAAATTAGGAAAATTTGTCACCAAATGAGGGACAGGGAAATGACTTTTTCTGAAAAAGTTCTTTCCAGGATTCTACCAAAAACACCTTAATTTATCGTTGTTGGTATATAATATATGTTTGCCCCCAATGAGATTTTTAAATTCTTGAGTCTGTTATAAAATTTGTACAAACATCCTACATATAAATAAGAATTAAGACATGGGACACTGGATGATGAAACTAACCTGTGCCAGTAATGTGAGCAGAAGCTGGAGTTGCTTTTGGTCTGGGAAGTTGATCCTCTGATCCATTAATGAAGCCTGATTCTATGTTCATTGCTTGTGAAGGGCTCATTTGGTCTTTAGCTTCCATGGCTAACTGCAGCTTCCAAACCAAAGAAAATTCAATAGCTCTAATTTATAGCAGTGCAAGCAAATTAACCAACCCAGTAGCATTACTTAAGTGGGGTCCAAGAAATTCAACCACTCACCCACTACGTAGTGTACCATAAATATACATGCAAATTGAAGTAGTTAGTTAAGGTATATGATTGAAAAGTATTTCACATGCTCAGTTGTGGGAACTGATCGACGGAGCGCACGATATCTTTGGCCATACTTATAGGACAATTAGATGCATGTCAGTTGATTGAATTAATTACTTATTAGACTTTTATTCTTAAAATCAATTTTTGAATTGATTTTTTTTACTTAATTGTTTAGATTAGTTAGGCCCCGTTCTTTTATACGGTTGGTTGCGGTGTGGTAATTGTGCAGTGCAGTGAAATTCGAAAACGTGTGGTGAATTGTGGTGAATCGTGGTGAGAATTATGGTAAGTGGGATATGTGAGTAGAGAGAATGTGAAAAGTGAGGAGATACGTTGCTAATGATTAACGTGGTATGGTATGCTGAAGTGTGGTGAAATGTAGTAGAAATTAAAGAGTTGCGGTATAGTGTAGTACCACAGCACAATCTACTACATAAAAGAACGAGACCTTATTTGTAATTAAAAAAAAAATCTGATAAAAGTAGTTGATTGTAAATGGCAAGTTCATGAATTTCCATCTATACCCATACGAATACCATAGTTTTCGTTGCATTCTTACCATAGTACGTAGTTATACGATTATTCAAAATCATCTCTATTTTCTATTTAATATTTTTTAAAAATTTCGGTGTTAAAAGATTTTCATATATCATATATCATAAATGTGTGTGTAACTAGTAATAAGATGAACAACTTGTTAACTTCACCAAAAAAATCATAGTAGAGTTTAATTGGACATAGCAACAATCACAATATAATGTAACCTTTGTAAAATTGATATAAGTTTTATAACAATATGGGGTTACAATGAAAAGATAAAAGCTAGCTAAATCAAAAATTTTACTCAAACTTCTTTATAAAATATAATATTTTTTTTACCAAACATTATTTCAACAAGGTCAAATTAGGGCAAAAATAACCCAAACCGAGATTTTCGAGGCCAAAAAGTTTATGCCAATCACTTCCTTTACATTAGGGAGAATTTGAAACAATCACCTGACCTTTAATTTGAGGATATTGGATGAGAATATACTATATGTTTCCTTTGACGTAAATAGTATGATTTAATTAGAAGGTATTACTTTTACATATTTTACCAATTGTTGAACTTTATTGAAAAATTGAAATCTAATAAACCAAACTATATGTCCATTTTGTTATGGGGAAGTAATTTGTTAACCGGATGTTGTGGTTAATTGTCGGTGCAAGTTGTAAATATTGGGTGAGCTGTCATGCACTTTGTTAAGCTGGCAGAAATAGGATATAAATGTAATTTCGTACATCATACATGATATGAATAATATCACATATATTCTCTCTCTTCTTATCAGTCTCTTTGTTTCCCTTTCTTTCCCTCTGTTTTCCCTTCTTTCCTTTCTGTTTTGTTGTGTTCTTCAAGAACACTGCAACACTTGGTATCAGAGCACGATCTGGCAATTGAATCGAATTCAAACTGGGTGTGATAACAAGAAGCAAGCAGGCAGAAACAATGGCGACCATGGAGGATATGATGAAATCTATGATGGCTAAATTGGACGATCAGACCAAAAAATATGACAAATTGGCGAGTCGATTGGAATCTTTGGAAAATGAAAGAAGCCTCAGCAGTTCATCCGGAGGATCAGGATCTGTTAGAATTCGTAGATCAAACAGTCCTGAGAGGGAAGAACGTAGTTCTGGTAAGAACTCTCTTCATTTCAACCTTAGAGTTAAATTTCCTGTGTGTTGATGGGACCAATGCTAGAATCTGGATCAAGAAATGTGTAAAATACTTCACTCTATACAAAATACCTGCGGATCAGAGGGTAGACCTAGCCACAATGTATTTGCAAGGCAAGGCCGAGGTCTGGTATAGGAGTTATTCATTGTCTAGGAGACATATCGAATGGGAAGATCTTGTAGTGGATATATGTGCCAGATTCAATGACGATTTCGGCCCTAAAACCGTTGAGGAATTTAACAAGCTAAGTTGCAACAAACTGGTGATCTTGATGAATACATTGATAAATTTGAGGAACTTATGGCGTTGTTGTTAATTCAGAATTCGATGCTACCCGAGTCACATTTTCTAGATAGCTGTGTGGAGGGCCTACAACCACACCTCAAATCTTTTGTGCGAGCTTTTAGACCTCTATCTCTGGCCCAAGAAATTGAGTACGCGAGGTGCCAAGATGAGACTGTCAAGGCTCTCACGGAAGGGGACAAATAGAGTAGATCCGTTGCTAGAGTTCCGCCGGTTCAGAAAGGAATTTTACCTACACCCCAGCGATCAGGGACTCCATTTCAGCCCAAATTCACACCCCAAAGCTCTCTTGGCACCACCAGGCCGCAACCTAGGTTCATTCCAGCGGCAGTTTGAGCTGAGAAAATGGCGAAAGGGTTATGTTACTACTGTGACAAGCCATTTGAGAGGGGACATGTCTGCACCAATAAGAATACCCAATTGTTTCTTGTAGAGGTGCCAGGGGTAGTTGACGTGCCAATCGGTGACCAAATTGAAGAGATACAGTCTGTAGATTGTGGATTAGAGACCAATGATGATCAAACCACCCCTCACATTTCAGTGAATGCTTTGAATGGAATTCAGGGGTACCAAACTATGCGAGTTGTTGCCACGGTTGGAAGCAGGCCTATACATGTCCTCATCGATTCGGGAAGCACCCATAACTTCTTGGATGCATCATTAGCAAAGAAGTTAGGCTATTCTTTTGAGCCTATTGAATCACAGGCAGTGACCGTGGCCGATGGCCGTAATTTGAGTTGCACGCACATTTGCAGAGGCTTCAAATGGAAGCTACAAGGGGAGATGTTCCAAGCTGACATGATGTTGATTCCATTGGGTGTGTGTGATGCAGTGCTTGTGTGAAAACTAAGGGAAGAGATTTTGTTACTGGAAGGAAATCTGTATTATTGGAGAGAGATGCAAAAGAAAGATACAACCTAGGCTATTTATAGAACAAAAATAAACTATAACAAATCTTGATAACTAATTCTTGCTTCTTGATCCGAGTTGTTGATACACCTAATACTACTGCTGTTAGCTGTTGCTGCTGTTGGTTCACAGTAACTAACTTCACATCCCCCCCCCCCCTCTTGAAACCCCTAGAATTTATCCAAAAGACCAAGTCTTTCTGAAAGATAAACATGCTGGATTTCACTCAGAGGCTTTGTCATTATGTCTGCCAACTGATCCTTTGATTTCACATGAGAAACACTAAGAAAACCCTCCATGATCTTGTCCCTTGTGTAATGACAATCTATGTTCAAGTGCTTAGTTCTCTCATGAAAAACTGGGTTCTCTGCTATGTGAACTGCTGCTTTGTTATCACACATCAATGTGGCTGGCAGTTCTAGGGGAACCTTCAAATCTTTGATAATACCAGCTATCCAAACCAACTCAGAGGTGGTAGTGGACATGGCTTTGTACTCTGCCTCTGCTGTTGATTTAGCCACTGTATTTTGCTTCTTTGTCTTCCAAGAAACCAAACATCCACCAAAGAAAACAACATATCCAGTTAGAGACCTAGCAGACATTTGACATGATGCCCAATCTGCATCACAGTAGGCTTGTAGCTTGTATTCTGGTTTTGCTGGAAAGAAAATCCCTTTGTTTACAGTCCCCTTGAGGTACCTTAGAACATGTAAAGCTGCATCATATTGGGGCTTTGTTGGTGTTTGCAAAAACTGGCTCAAGTGTTGCACTGAGTAAGAGATATCTGGCCTTGTGATGGTCAAATACAGCAATCTTCCAATTATTCTCCTGAATCTTTCTGGTTCCTCAAGCAATTCCCCTTTGTTGCTAGCTAGCTTTAGTCCTTTTGGGAGTGGAAATCGAGCAGGTATTGCACCAGTTAGACTTGCATCATAAAGTATGTCAGTGATATATTTTCTTTGATTTAATAAAGTACCCACCTTGCTTCTTGCTATCTCGATCCCTAGGAAATATTTTGCCACGCCCAGGTCTTTGATTGTAAATGTTTGGTGCAATAGTCGTTTTAGCTCGTTTATACCTTGCTCATCATTCCCTGTGACAAGCAAATCATCAACATAGACTAAAACGAAAATGGTTAGATCTCCCTTTTGTTTAGTGAACAAAGAATAATCATTATTTTATTGTAGAAAACCAAAACTTTGAAAAAATTTGCTTAGCTCAATGTTCCATTGTCTTGAGGCCTACTTTAGGCCATAAAGGGATCTTTCTAGTTTGCAGACCTGACCCTCAGCAGCTTGATTGTATCCTTCAGGGGGAAACATGTAAACATCTTCATCCAAAAAACCATGCAAAAAAGCATTGTTTATGTCTAATTGATAGAGGGGCCAATTTTTCATAGTGGCTACAGAAATAAAAATCCTTACTGTGGTTAATTTAGCCACAGGAGAGAAAGTGTGTCTATAATCTTCATCTTTAATATGTTCAAAACCCCTAATGACTAACCTGGCCTTATATCTTTCAATGTTTCCATTTGGCTTAAACTTTACCTTGTAGACCCATTTTGAAGTGAGTGCCCTTTTTCCAGGTGGTAGTTTTGTAAGAATCCAGGTGTCATTCTGCTCTAGGGCTTGTATTTCCTCCTTCATAGCATTGACCCATTCTGGTTTTTGAGAAGCTTCTTTGTAGGTGGTTGGCTCTGTGACTTTCATTGTAGCCAAAAGAGAAGTGACATAGTTATCAGAATAATGTTCAAAATTAGCTTCCTGAAATAATGGAAAATTGGCTTCTTTTTTCTTGGACATGAAGCTATGTGATTGTGAAGGCTTTGAAGCTCGTTTTGTCTGAATGAAATCTTTAAGCCAAGCTGGTTCATGCTTTTGTCTACTGGATCTTCTCAAGTTGATCTGTTGCTCAGGTGCTTTATCACTTTCTGTTTCAGAGATTTGTTCTGAATTAGGAGGTTGATCATAATTCTGATTCTCATTTTGATCTGAGTTTGATTCATCTTCTTGATCATCCTCACTGCTGTGCAAACTTTCTAAAACTTCTTCCTGTGCAACATCACTATGAGAAGGATAATTATGAGGTGAGTTGGCATGATAATCATGTTGACTTACCTGCTGGGGTTGTCCTTGATCTGAGTTTGAGGTAATGATCACCTCATCTAAGGTTTTTTCAGGGACAACCTCATGTTCTGGCTCCTTTTCTTGGGATTTTTTAAAAGGAAAAGTCTGCTCTCTAAAGACAACATCCCTGCTATGAAAGACCTTTCTTGTGTCTATTTGGTATAATTTGTAGCCTTTCATACCAAAGGTGTATCCTAAGAGCACACACTTAATGGCCCTGTTGGAAAACTTATCTTTCTCACCTAGGTTAGTAGCATAACAAAGACATCCTATGGTTCTTAGACTAGTGAGATCAGGCTTGGTGCCATAAAGTTTTTCAAAAGGGCTTTTCCAATCTAGAACTTTCATAGGTAATTTATTAATTATATGAGTTGCAGCTAGAATACATTCCCCCCAAAAACACTTAGGAAATCCTGCTTGGATTCTAATTGCCCTGGCTGTGTCAAGCAGGTGTCTGTGTTTCCTTTCCACCACCCCATTCTGTTGAGGTGTGCCAACCATGGACCTCTGATGAAGGATACCCTTGGATTCAAATAAAGAAATGCAAGCATTCTGAAGGAACTCAGTCCCATTATCAGTTCTAATACATTTAGCACTTGAACAAAACTGATTTTCAATCATGTGTAGAAATTTTTCAACAGCAGGTAGGACTTGTCTTTTGTTTTGTAAAAGCTGAGTCCAAGTGCATCTTGTGTAGTCATCAACTATTGTAAGAAAGTATCTAGCTCCATTTATATTAGGTACCCTATAGGGTCCCCATAGGTCCATATGGACTAACTGAAAAGCACAAGAAGTCTTGATAGAACTTCTAGCAAAAGGTAATCTATGGGATTTAGACAAAACACAAATTTCACAAAAGAAATTGCCATCATTAGAAATATTACAATTGTGAATGTGCTAAAGTTTTGAAAGAGAGGTATGGCCTAATCGAGTATGTAAAATTTTTAAAGGAACATGACCATTTTGATCCTTTTGAGAGACGGCGGCAAAGCCTTCTGTCATGAATTCCTGCTTTCTTTTAATCTTGGCAGTCAATCTATACAACCCTTGTTTCTCTCTTGTAATGGCAACAGTAGTTCTACTCAAAGGGTCCTGAAAAAGACATTTGTCAGGCAATAAAACAACATATAACTTCTGATCCTGTAGTAACTTACTGACAGATAGCAAATTATACTTGAAGTCAAGAACATATAGGACATTTTTCAATTTAATTTGATCATCAAGAACAATTGTACCTGTTAAAGTGACTTTCTTGATTAAGCCATCGGGCATAGAAACATTTACAGGTTTGTTAAGTTGGAAAATAGATTCAAATAAGGAAAGGTCATAGCTCATATGATTTCTTGCACCAGTGTCTACGATCCAATTTGTTTCAGAAAACTGAGAATTATGTATGATATGATATGATGCAGTATTAAAGTTAGTTACAATGTTACCTGAGAAATGAGCCAGATGTCCAAGATTGGATTTCTTGTGTTTGTCCTGAGTTGTTTCTGTCTGTTGGTTTGATGTTTCTCCATGTTCATATCGTGACTGAGCAAAATTCACTAAATGTTGCTTGGCTTTTGATCCATCTTGCTAATTGCTTTGGTTCTGCCTGTAAACCTCCTGAGCAATTTGTTGAATAAGCTTGACATTTACTCCCTTTATCTGACCATCTCCTAAGGGGTCCTCAAGATCTTCACAGAAAACATTGGCTGCCACTTTCTTACCCTTCCTTTTGTCAAACCAGTCAGGATAGCCAATGAGCTTGAAGCATTGGTCCCTTTCATGACCATGCTTCTGACAGTAAGTACAAAATTTGTTTGCCTTTTCTTTCTTGAAATCCCTTTTTTGAGTTCTTGAAGTTTCTCTGGCAAGCAGTGCTTGGTTGCTGTCAGACAGACCCATCATGCCAGATGAGTTTTGTTTGGAAGTATAGGCAGCAATCTCTCCACTAAAATTGATGCCTTCTGATGCAACCTTTTGGCTTTCAGATCTTTGAACAAGAGAATAAGCCTTGTTAATGGTGGGAAGGGGATCCATTAAGAGAATCTGACTTCTCACACCATCAAAATCATCATTAAGGTGCATCAGAAATTGTACCAACTTCCTTCTTTGTTCCATGTCAAAGGTGGCTTTAACATGAGAACAGGTTGTAGGGCAAGTACAGATAGGAACTTCAGCCATCTCATTCAATTCATCCCATAGTTTCTTTAATTTGGTAAAATAGACTGCCATAGAATTCTTTCCTTGGAAAAGTTCAGATATATCTTTTTCTAGTTGGAAGAGAAGGGGGCCATTACTTTGCCCAAAACGTTCAGTAAGTTCCACCCACAGCTCACGAGAAGTGTTGACATAAAGAAAAGACTCAGAAAGGTCAGGAATCATACAGTTTAACAGCCAGCTGATAACCATGCTATCACATTTATCCCATTGATCTGACAAAGAAGTTTGAGAGGGTCTCTTGCATTCACCTGTGATGAAACCTAGTTTCACCTTAGTCTTGAGTGCAATCTTGATGGCCCTTGCTCACTTTTGGAAGTTGTTTCCAGCAAACTTGATTGTGATTATCATGAGGCCAGGATGATCAGACCCTTGCAGTTGTAGAGGATCATTGTTGTAGGGATTTTCTTCTATCTTGCTCTGAGGTTGGTTGATCTCTGTCTCATTCCCACCTGATGATTCTTCCCTTACATCCGACATTGTTTGCTCAATCCTATATCAAAATTAGGATCAGAGCACCTTGGATCGGTTCTGTGATCAGAGGAATCAGAAAGAGATTTTAGGTATGTGCCTATGCTCTGATACCATGTGAAAACTAAGGGAAGAGATATTGTTACTGGAAGGAAATCTGTATTATTGGAGAGAGATGCAAAAGAAAGATACAACCTAGGCTATTTATAGAACAAAAATAAACTATAACAAATCTTGATAACTAATTCTTGCTTCTTGATCCGAGCTGTTGATACACCTAATACTACTGCTGTTAGCTGTTGCTGCTGTTGGTTCACAGTAACTAACTTCACAGCTTGGGATACAATGGCTGAAGAATCTGGGAATAGTTCACTGGGACTTCAACAATTTGCAAATGTGGTTTACCTACAGAGGTAAGTCGTTTTGGTTAAAAGGAGTAAAGCAAGGATTAAAGTTAGCTAAAGAGCAACAATTACCAAAGCTTATGAATCACTCCATTCGACTATGTTTGCTACAACTACAACCAAGTTCCGACCGTTCTTGGGTGACATGTAGTAACATGGATACTGGTCAATCTGAACCAGAATTACAACAACTTTTCTAGCAGTATGAAGAGGTGTTTCATGAACCCTCTTCCCTTCCTCCCAGCAAGGGCATGTACGATCATCGAATCCCTCTACAACCTGGGGCTACACCTGTGAATATCAGGCCCTACCGTTACCCAATTAAACAGAAGGATGTGATTGAGAGATTGGTGGAAGAGATGTTGCGGAACGGGACAATTCAACCTAGTTGTAGCCCCTTTGCATCACCAGTGGTCCTAGTAGGGAAGAAGGATGGCAGTTGAAGCTTTGCATATAGGGAGCTAAACCGAAAGACTATTAAAGACAAATTTCCTATTCCAGTAGTTGACGAATTGATTGACGAACTTTCTGGTTCTTCTATTTTTAGCAAAATTGATCTACGGGCAGGGTATCACCAATTGCGAGTGTTTGAGGAGGATATCCACAAGACCACTTTTAAAACCCATAATGGCCATTATGAATTTTTGGTGATGCCATTTGGGTTGACAAATGCCTCGGCTACCTTTCAAGGTCTGATGAACCATGTGTTCAAGCCCTACTTGAGGAGATTTGTCTTGGTCTTTTTCGACGATATACTGGTTTACAGTGCCTCATTGGCTGATCATATACAACATCTCACACTTGTGTTTGAAGAGATGTGAAAACATCAACTTGTTGCTAAGAGAAGTGTGTTTTTGGTGTGGCAAGAGTGGAGTACTTGGGTCATTTTATCTCGGGGAAGGGTGTAGAAGCTGACCCTAACAAGATTCGAGCGGTAATAGAATGGCCTAGTCCTACTACGGTGAAGGAGCTCAGAAGTTTTTTGGGGTTGTCTGGATACTACAGAAAGTTCGTTAAGACCAACTTTGTCATTTCTGCACCCCTCACCAGGCTACTGAAGAAAGGTGAGTTTTGTTGGACTCAAGATGCTGCTAATGCCTTTCAAGCACTTCAAAATGCCATGTGTACGGCCCCGGTGCTCGCTTTACCTGACTTCAACAAGTCATTTATCATAGAAACTGATGCCTCTGCAACGGGCATAAGAGCTGTGCTCAAGCAAGAAAATCACCCATTGGCTTATTTCAGTAAGTCTTTGGGGCCTCGGTGGCAGAAATTATCAGTATAAGAGAAGGAGTTGCTTGAGGTTGTGAGTGCGGTACTGAAATGGGAATAATATTTGGTTCACCAGCCCTTCATCATTAAGACAGACCAGAAAAGCCTCAAGTCGCTATTGGAAAATAAGATTTCTTCCCCATTCCAACAATTTTGGTTATCAAAATTGATGGGTTATTCCTATGAGATTTGTTACAAAAGTGGAAAGGAGAATGTGGTTGCTGATGCACTATCTCGCATCAATGGAACAGAGTTACTAACATTGGCAGTGTCCACTATTGATACTGATTTGTTACCAAACATTAAAGATAGTTGGCAACTTGATCCCCACTTGCAGATGCTTATTCATCAACTTCAACAAGGTGTCATGGTTCCACATTATTCTTGGGTTAATGGTCAGCTTCGTAAAAAGAATAGACTGGTAGTGGGGCCAGACGAGCAATTGCGGTTGAAAATCTTGATGTGAGGACACTCCACCCCTATGGCTGGCCATTCAGGAAGAGAAGCCACACTTCACAGACTCAGGTCACTTTTTTATTGGAAGGGTATGTACAAGGAGGTTTCTTCTTTTATTAGGAGGTGTCTCACGTGTCAAGCTTGTAAGTATGATACTTCTGCTTACCCGGGATTGTTACAACCTTTGCAAATTCCATCAGAGATTTGGCAAGATGTGTCCATGAATTTTATAGATGGATTACCTACTTCCATGGGAAAAGACTCAATCTTTGTTGTAGTGGATCACATGAGCAAATATGCTCATTTTATGACCCTCAAACATCCATATTCTGCCTTGGATGTAGCCCAATGCTACCTTGATCATGGTATGCCTCGATCCATTGTGAGTGATAGAGACTCGGTTTTCCTCAGCCAATTTTGGCAGGCTCTCTTCTCTGTTCATGGTGTGCAATTCCTCATGTCTTTAGCTTACCATCCCCAAACTGATGGGCAGACAGAGGTGGTAAATCGGTGTTTGGAGACTTACTTGCGTTGTATGAGTTCTCTAGTTCCTAAGGAGTGGTGTAAATGGTTACCTACGACCGAGTGGTGGTACAACACTACCTACCACTCCACCATTCAAATGACCCCATATGAAGTTGTTTATCGACAACCGCCTCCCATTCATTTTCCCTATTTACCGGGAGAAACTGTTGTGGCTGCTGTGGACAGGTCCTTGCAGAGAAGAGAGGAGATCATCAGGCTACTTAAACACCACTTGAAGAGAGCTCATAATCGAATGAAGCAACAAGTAGATATCAAGAGAAGTGATAGGGAATTTGCTATGGGTGACTGGGTATGGCTCAAGCTCCAGCCTTATAGATAAAGTTCGGTGCAGATACGGGAGAATAAGAAGCTCAGCCCCAAATATTTTGGTCCATTTCAGGTGGAGGCTCAAGTAGGAGTTGTCGCCTATAAGCTCCAACTTCCAGAACATGTGAAAATCCATGATGTCTTCCATGTGTCTCAACTCAAGGCCTTTCGGGGTGCTTTGCCTTCTTTACCTCATATACCATCCGAACTACATGGAGATGAGGATACTCAACATCTTCAACCTCGAGCTATAGTGGAACGAAGGATTAAGAGGAAAGGCAATAAGGCTGCTGTCCAATTTCTGGTGGAATGGGAGAACTTGCCTGCTACAGAAGCCACTTGGGTGTGGGCTGATTCATTTTTGCAGAAATATCCCTCCTTTGACTCCTCTATTTGAGTCCTAGTTGAGCTTCTGTCTTGATGTTGGCTTTGTGGGAAAAGCCTTCTTCAAGGGGGGAGGAATGTTATGGGGAAGTAATTTGTTAACCGGATGTTGTGGTTAATTGTCGGTGTAAGTTGTAAATATTGGCTGAGCTGTCATGCACTTTGTTAAGCTGGCAGAAATAGGATATAAATGTAATATCGTACATCATACATGATATGAATAATATCACATATATTCTCTCTCTTCTTATCATTCTCTCTGTTTCCCTTTCTTTCACTCTGTTTTCCATTATTTCCTTTCTGTTTTGTTGTGTTCTTCAAGAACACTGCAACACATTTTGATCTAACAAATCAAACTTAACTTTTTGTTAATGGCAAACTGTACTTAACATAATATTTTTCTTAGTGAACCTCCACCAATTTCCGGTTACCGGAAAAATGACATGGAGGGTTTTTTGCTTATTGAAATGAACCTAATTGAAATGAACAATGTGTTGGAAGAAAGACTCGAGCAATTGTTGTCTGAAGTGACAAGAATGGGAAATGAATTACAGAGAATGAGGGATGTGAGTCAGAACTTGAGCGCCTGGATGAAGAAAATGTGAGGCTCAGAACCAAGCTTAACTAGGAAAAAATGAAGAGAAAGTCATCTTCATTTTCCTTTTATTTTTAGCCTATAAAACACTCCACATCAGCAAAAAAAAACTTTCTTGTCATTTTTCCGGTAACCGGAAATTGGTGGAGGTTCACTAAGAAAAATATTATGTTAAGTACAGTTTGCCATTAACAAAAAGTTAACTTTGATTTGTTAGATCAAAATGGACATAAAATTTAGTTTATTGGATTCCAATTTTCCAACTTTATTTTAAGATCGAGTTGACATAAAACAATAAAGTTTTTCTGAATGTATGTTACCTGCGGTTGGTGATATTAATTTTTTTACCCCTCATTTTCAAAATTTAATATTCATACTACTTGAGTTTTCTATGTCATATTATTTTATTCCCCTAGTTTTTATTTAGTACCCTCTAATTTGAAGTATTTAATATTCCCCCTTTCACTATCTAAAAATTTGGAAACTTGCTTTCAAAATATTAAAGTTTCCTGATCAAAAAAAAATGTTAAAGTTTCTGTCCGTAGCAATTAATGCTTTAGTATTATCAAAAATAAAAAAACCAAAATAAAGAGAATTTGGAAACCAAAACCATCATCGATCAGAAAAATTTATATTCATGTTTTTATATTTTGATTAATTTCTTATTTGTTAAAAACTTTTAAAATTTTCAACACTTATTTATTTTTTTTATCATTTTGGAATTTTTTTAATATTTTTTATTTTAAAAAATTATAAAATTAATTTATTTACTTATTAAATTAACAAAAATAAATAAATAAATAATAAAATAATGTTGGATTTCTTCGTATTTTTCTTCATATTTTAGTTTTTGAAATATAATTCACATATTTGTAACATTATATAAAAACATAATATTTTTCCAATAATTTAAAAAAAACTTACATAAACTTACAAAAAATTAGCAAAACTTACTATAAATTAAAGTAACGCTTATAACGGACCCCAGTGGGTTGTAAGTGATACTTACCATACATTAATCACATTTACCATTAAATTTTACATGACATAATGTATACCATAGTAATAAAACAACACCCTTAAATGGGGGATTGATGAGACTGTAGAGACTAACTAAGTCTTGTAGAAGATTAAGTTCAATATAATTGAGATTAAAATTAAACATAATTGAGATGAATGTAGTCCATCGAGAAGATTTAATATAAATCAAAATTTAAAAATATATATAATTGAGATGAAAATTAAACATAATTGAGATGAATGTAATCAATCGAGAAGATTTATAATTAATCAAAATAAAAACTTAAATATAGTTAAGATGGAATATGTTGATTAAATTAGGTGTTAATAAATCTAGAATTATAGCAGAGGGATTTTTTTATTTCAGTTTCAAATTTGATGTCACATGTTATGTTTAAATTTTAGCTTTGATAATGCATGTTACAATTATTGTTACTAGTTTAATTTATAAAAAATCTTGGTATTATCACGATAAAAAAAAGTTAAACATACTTTTCCTTATTTAAGACTAAATTTGAGTTTCAGAAAAATTAGAACATAATTAAGAGGGTTTTTTTTTCTAAATTGTTTGTGGCCTTTGTTGGAGTATATAAGGGTATATATAAAACACATATTTTCACCTAAGTACGGATACATTGTAACTAATAGGGGTTAAAATAATATAGGTTGTTTTGAGGAAGTAGTATAAATATAAAATTTTGAGAATGACAGGTAAAAAAATTAATGTTACAAGCCTCAAATAGTATACATCTATAAAAGTACAAGAAGAGTTTACTAATAAAACTATCAATTGAAATTTTTGGCGGAACTATAACTTTTATTTATGAGCCTTTAAATGACATTGGGAGATGAACATATTTCCACACAAAAAGTAAACTAAATAGTATTGTTAGGTTTTTGGGTGTTTGAAGATAAAAGTATTTTGTAGAAATGGAGGAAGGATTGTATTAAGGAGAAACTTTTCTTATTGATGGAGGGAAAATTGCTTACAACTCTTGTTGTTGATTGATGCAAATGAAAGCCCCACCACCTATATTTATACTTGTCGAAAGGAGGTAGTGGTAGGAAAGATCTAGAAAGAAAATTCTAGAAAGGAAGACTCTAGAGCATGCTACAACTCTACAACAATATATCTCCTCTAAATTATCTAGATTTTTCTTAGAGAGTTTTCTAGTACTTCTCTACAAGATTTTTCTAGATTATTCATTACTTTTAACACTCTCCCTTAATCTAGAAAAATCTCGAACCCCGATCTGCTTTCGGAAGTAATTAAACTTCTCACTTGGTAGCGCTTTTGTGAATATGTCTGCCCGTTGTTCATCCGTTCTGCAAAACTCTAGCTTGATTTCGCCTTTGTCCACGAGTTCGCGAATGAAGTGATGTCTAATCTCAATGTGCTTTGTGCGACTGTGGAAGACTGGATTCTTCGTCATTGCTATTGTGGACATGTTGTCGCAGAAAAGTGTTGGTCATTCACCTCCTTGTTGTAGATCTTGTAGTATTCTTCTCAACCATACTGCTTCACACGCTGTACTTGAAGCTGCAATGTACTCTGCTTCTGCGGTTGATAATGCTATAGTTGGATGCTTCTTTGATGTCCAGGAGATAGCCTTGGTGCCAAGTTGGAACAAGTATCCACTTGTGCTTTTTCTATCGTCGATGCACCTAGCCCAATCACTATCTGTGTACCCAGTGAGTTTGGGGTCTTCCTCTGTTTTGTACAGAAGACCATAACTCTTCGTGCCTTTGATGTATCTCAAAATTCTTTTAGCTGCTACGAAATGAGCTTTACTTGGCTCGCTCATGAATCAGGAGACGATGCTGACGGTGTAAACAATGTCTGGTCGAGTGTTTGTTAGATATATTAATGAGCCAACCAGACTTCTATAGAGTGATCCATCCACCCTTTCCTTGCCATCATTTTTGGAGAGTTTCTCATTTGTGGCCATAGGTGTTGATATTGGTTTGCAATCTAGCATATTGAACTTTTTAAGAAGATCTTCAATATATTTCTCTTGAAAGATGAAGATCTCACCTGGGCTTTGCTTCACTTGCATCTCGAGAAAGTACTTCATGAGGCCCAAATCCGTCATCTCGAATTCAGCCATCATATCCTTCTTAAAATCTTGAATCATCCTTTGATTTGTGCCCGTGTATATAAGATCATCAACATAGAGGCACAAAATTAGAAGCTCTTTACCTTGGGTCTTGACATATAGAGATGGCTCACTTGGACTCTTTTTGAATCCGCTATGAAGGAGATACCCATCGATTTTACTATTCCAAGCTCGTGGTGCTTGTTTGAGACCGTAGAGTGCTTTCTTGAGTAGATATACTTTGTTTTCTTCTCCTTCAATCACATAACCTTGGGGTTGCTCCACATATACCTCTTCTTCAAGCTCGCCATTTAGAAATGCTGACTTGACATCAAGCTGAAATACTTGTAGTTTTAGTTGTGTTGCAATGGCAAGCATAGTTCTTATTGTCTCCATGCGTACTACTGGAGCAAATGTTTCGTTGAAGTCGATTCCCGGTTGTTGTGAGTACCCTTTGGCAACCAATCGAGCCTTGTACTTATGGATTGAGCCATCCTCATTGTATTTGATCTTGTAGACCCACTTGAGCCCAATGACTTCTTTATCTTGAGGCTTTTCCACTAGCTGCCATGTGTCATTTTTCTCGATCATTTTGATTTCCTGGTCCATAGCCTCGATCCATTTCTCATCTTGTGATGCTTCTTAAAATGTTGTTGGCTCGCTGGCGAAGAATGCTGTAATTACTTGGCCACACTCGTAATCTTGTAGATAAGCGGGTGGACGTCTTTCTCGTTGAGACCTCCGAGTTGGCTGTGGATAGTCGCTTGACTCCATAGTAGGAGGTGGTGCGCTAGCTCCATGAGGAGATGGAGTTGAAGATGAACTGTTGTCACTGGGTCTTCCTTCTCTTATTTCTTGAATGTGATGGTCTTCATGTGCTGACTCTTGGCATGTGTCTTCCGGCCATCTCCATTGGGATACTTCATCAAATATGACATCTCTTGAAATAATCACCTTCTTTGTTTCTGGATTATAGAGGCGGTATCCCTTCGACTCTGCGCTATAGCCAATGAAGATGCACTTTTCTCCTTTGCCATCCAACTTTTCTCGATTCTCTATTGGAATATGTGAATATGCTATGCAACTGAATACTTTGAGATGATCCACCTTTGGCTTCCTCCTGAACCATGCTTCATATGGTGTTCTGTTTGGAACTGCCTTTGTGGGAGACCGGTTGAGAATGTAGACGGCTGTGCTTACTGCTTCCGCCCAAAAGTTCTTTGGAACATTTTTGCTTTGCAACATGTTGCGGGCCATCTCAACGATTGTTCTGTTTTTCCTCTCTGCAACTCCATTTTGTTGTGGAGTGCGTCTTACTGTGAGCTCCCTTTTGATGCCATGTTTTCGACAGTAATCATCGAACTCATTCTGATGGAATTCTCTCCCACGGTCTGTCCTCAATGTTTTGATATTGTGCCCACTTTGTTTTTCCGTGAGGGCCTTGAATTGTTGGAAATATGAGAATGCTTCTTACTTTTGTTCGAGGAAGTACACCCACATCATGCGAGTGTAGTCATCCACGAACAATAAGAAGTATCTTTTGCCACCCATGCTAGGATTACCTGTTGGACCCCAAATATCGGCATGGACTAGCTGTAGGGGGGCTTTAGCTTTCCACGTGGTTTTAGTGAAGGGTAATCTATGCATTTTTCCCATTATGCAGCCCTCACATATATTCTTTTTGTCTTCTATTGTGGGCAAACCAATAACCATGTTCTTTCGTTGCAAGACTTTAAGATTGTCAAGGTTTAGATGGCCATACCTCTGATGCCATAAGGTTGTGGCATCCATGATGGAGCTGAGGGCCACCTTCTCTTTCGTTGGCATTGATAAATGGAAAATCCTGTTGGGCTCCATTGCGATAGATGCTATCACTTGGCGCATCTTCTTGTCAATTATGATACATCTACCGTCATCAAGTTCACCTGATAGCCTTTTTGAAGGAGTTGGCCCACACTTAGGAGATTATGAGCTAGCCCAGGTATGTATAGAACGTCTTGAATATGCTTGGTCGAGCCGTTTTTTGCCTTTACTGCGATTGTTTCCTTGCCGGCGGCTTCACGTGTTCTCCTGTCACCAAGCGTGATATTGGATTTTATGTCTTCATTCAGCTCCACGAAGGAATCTCGATTTCCCGTCATATGGTTGGAACAACCGCTATCCACGTACCATGAGTCTTGTGCTTCTTGCGTGGCGTTCAGACATGAGTAGAATACATTTTCACTTGGGTCGCCTTTCTCCGTGAAGTTGGCCTCATCCCGTTGTCGGTTCCTACAATCTCGTACATGATGTATGTGCCATGTACATTTCTTGCATTTGAACCGACAATCCGTTGTATCGTAGTTAGACATCTTGCATATCTTGCAGTATGGCCCTGGTTTTCGATCTCCATGACTTCCTTGATTCTTGTAATTTCCTCTCCCCCTGCCATGGTTATTGGATGGTGTCTTCATACCATGGCTATTCTCCTTTTTATTCTCATGGTTGGAGAATTTTAATTTGGCTTGAAAAGCCTGCTCTAGTGGCTGGTGTGTGAATCTACGCATTCTCTCCTCATGTGCTTGGAGAGACCCTGCTTACTCGGTGAGGGTGAGCGTAGATAGACCTTTGGATTCTTCTATTGCAGCCACTATATGATCAAACTTTGGTGGAAGGCTCATTAGTACCTTTTGTATCACCTTTTTATATTCGATCATGTCACCATATATTCTAATTTTATTTACTATGCTTGTGACACGATCGAAGTATGCTTGAATTGTTTCATCCTCCTTCATCAATAAGGTATCGAAATCCTTCCACAAAGTTTGAAGTTTAATGGATATTACCTTGTCAGTGCCATGGTATGCTTCCTTCAATATTTTCCAAGCCTCCTTGGCCGTTGTAACAGCCATAATCTGAGGGAAGGTTGTTGGAGTGATTGGTTGATAGATGTGATGAAGGGTCGTAATATCTCTCTTGTAATTCTCTTGATATTGTGCCTCCTTACTCTCATCCCATGATGATTTTTCCTCTTCATCTGGCTTTTCTTCTCCATCCTTCTTCTTTTCTTTTGCATCCTTCTCCTCCTTTTTGGGTGGTTTATCATATCCCTTTTCTACCACATCCCATAAACCTTGCGCCATGAAGAATGTTTTCATTTGAATACTCCACATTTGATAATTCTCCCCATCAAATATAGAATTTGGGAGATAGTTGAAAGTTGTGGTTGGGGTTTGAAGAGAGACCATGTTTAATTTTTGTGGAGTTGGATTTGATGGATGAGTTATTTGAGAGTTGGGATATGGCTTGAAGGTTGATGAATAACTTTTGAAAGATGTAGGTTTGATAGGAGGACTTGGGTTAATGTGGCTCTGATACCATTGTTAGGTTTTTGGGTGTTTGAAGATAAAAGTGTTTTGTAGAAATTGAGGAAGGATTGTATTAAGGAGAAACTTTTCTTATTGATGGAGGGAAAATTGCTTACAACTCTTGTTGTTGATTGATGCAAATGAAAGTCTCACCACCTATATTTATACTTGTAGAAAGGAGGTGGTGGTAGGAAACATCTAGAAAGAAAATTCTAGAAAGGAATACTCTAGAGCATGCTACAACGTACAACAATATATCTCCTCTAAATTATCTAGATTTTTTTTAGAGATTTTTCTAGTACTTCTCTACAAGATTTTTCTAGATTATTCATTACTTTTAACAAGTATGATAAATGAGTTGTGTATAGCTTATTCAATATCTATGTAAGTTTGAGTTAATTTTATAAAATTTGTGGCCTGGTTTGAATATTAGTACGAGGTGTGTCGATCAAATTAATTTTGGATCAATGTGTGTTGTGGTTATAATTTCATTTAATTTATAGCTTCGGTGTTATATACTATATATGTTCAGTCACATAATTTAGTTTAAATATAGGTCACATTCTTAATACGGTGGATTTCGATTTCGATGGGTCACTCTCAAATTGTCTTTATATTACTATATATCAATTTATTGAAGTAATCCCATTTACTTAATTTCAATTTGTTTCTTCATTGGTTCAGAATTTTATATGCAAATTAAATTAACTATAATAATTACTCAGGAAAAAAAATTGAAAAAAAAGGTACTACCTCCGTTTTTATTTATCTGTCTTAATTTGTATAATGATTCATCATACAAAATCGATATCATTAGATTCGCAATGAAAAATACTATTAAAAATGTATGATATTATATTTTTTTATAAAAACTTTATATTAAAAATTATTGATTAAAGATTGACACTGAAAACCGTAAATGACAGATAAAAAAGAACAGATGGAGTACTAATTAATATTGATTCGATTTGGTCAATTGTCACACTCAAAATTATGAGTTAATAGAAATAAAAAGAAAGCCAACTATCATATATTTCTGCACATGGGCAAATCCATGGGTAGTGCAGGGGTGTCCATGGACGCCCTTAGCCAAAGAAAAATTTGGGATTTTCTAATATTATTTGGAAGAAATTTTCTTTAATTGGAGCAAGTGAACACTGAAAAAATACCCAAAAAACATAATAGGTTGACTAATTGCTCCCTCCGTCTCAAATAAATTGTTCAAGTTTGACTAATTAGGTCAAAAATTTTAAATTTTGACCGTTGATTTATCAAATTATATGTTGAGTTATTATACAATACTACCAGTCTACCACTATTACAGTTGTGATGAAAATATTTTTAGCTGAATACAGTATTATTATTTTTGTTAAGTTAAAACGTGAAAAATTAGCGATCAAAGTGTTGCATTGAAGACCATGAAAAGGTAAACAGTTTACCTTTTCATGGTCTTCAATGCAACACTTTGATCGCTAATTAATTGAGACGGAGGGGGAACCAAATTATTTTTTTATAAACAAAAAGTGTAAGTCAACAAATTAGGTAATTGGGTATGAATATAAGTTTAAGATATAAGTATTTAGTTAATGTGAATTTTCAATTTATTTGGTGCGCATATTTAGGCCCTGTTCGGCAAAATTAGTGTTTTAGATAGCGGATAGAGGTTCATGTAGCGGATAGCGGTTTAAGCAGCGGATAGCATTTTATGTAGCGGATAGTGGATGACTGTTCAAATGAGAATTGTGTTCGGTAAATTTAGCGGTTGAATTAACAGATTAATGTGAATTGACATAAAGAAATATCAATAATTTCCAAAGATAAAATTTTTAAAGGGTATTTTTTGACCGAAAAAATATGAAACGCTACTCCAAACGCTAAACGTTAACTTTATTAGCGTTTCACAAAACGCTCCTTAAAACGCTAAACGCTCCTCAAAACGCTAGTTTACCGACGCTAATATTTATGTAATTAGAGTTTTAATTTGGTCAAGACGCTAACCGCTACTCCAAACACTACTGCCGAACACGGCCTTTTATGATGATGTGAAATTTTGTTAAGGTTGTGAATATATCATTTAATATTTATTTTTAATTTTATTGTTATTTATTTATATTGTATTATTTTATTGTTCAAAAGCACTTATATAATGAAAAGTATATTGGACCCCACTAAATTGAATGTATGGATCCGCCACTGTTTCTGCATTGGAATCTCAAAGGTCAACCTCTTCTTCAGTCGGATTAGCGATCAAGTATATATAATACTAAGCCTCTGTAGTTGTACGTACTCTTTCCTGGATGATTAATTGTTTTGTAATTGTTATGAATATTCCACCAATTAATCTGTATCTGTTTAGGAAATAGATCACCTAAAACCCAACAATGATATCAGAGCTACCAATTGCATGCTTATGTTTTATGCCTTATTCATGTATTATTTTGTCAATTGTTGAATTATATTATGAACTTGCTAGATTAGGTTTTATGCCCAAATTTTGAAACTTTATGAAAGTTTTGGTCTTTATTGTTCATAATAGTAAAATCTGGAATTTTATTGTAAATTTTCATGCTTTATTATTATTTATTTCCTTATTGCCTTCAATTATGTTGTTTATGCTTATTTAATTGTTAAAAATTAGCACGAACTTGTCATGTTTTAGATTGTCTTAGAAACTGTCATGTTTAATATTGTTAAACAATAGGCAATACCGGAAATAATTTTAATTCGCAAAATAGATTTTTGTAGAATTACTTTCTAATTTAGACTATTTACAGTAAATATGATCAAAAATCAATCAAACAATTTCGAAAAATTTCAAGAAAATTACTGGAGGCGTCTGGAAGTGTTATGGACTTGTCCTTATTTTTGTAGAATTTTCCCAATTAAAATAGATTTTTTAACTAAATTTTCATATCTGAAGAGAAATAAATTTGTTTGCTTCTCTGTTTTTTTATAAATCTATGGAAATTTGTAAAAATTCTATAAAATTTACAGTAGGTCACTAGGCAACCATACTTGTGGGGAATTTTTTTTGTGAATTTTCGGAATCATTAAATTATTTTCCTTGATTTTTCATATCTTCAATGACATAAAATTGTTTATTCCTCTGAATTTTCTCAAATTTTTCGAAATTCGACAAAATTTTGGAAAATTGGGAAAATTATAAAACTTAATTTTCGAATTTATCGGACTATTATCTTTAATTTTTCATTAAAACAGCGAATTAAATTAGTTTGATTCTCTAATTTTTACAAATTTATGTAAATTTGATAAAATTCCGAAAAATTTTATGGTACGTAGGTTATTAGATAACTCTATTATATGAAAATTTTATGACGTTAAGTTTTTGAAGTTAGTTGATATTTTTATTTACGTTTTAAATGCACTGAATATTCGACACTAGGAAGCAACACGGACCGTGTTGGGTCAACACGGACCGTGTTGCCAACAGTTTGGTGACTACGTGTTTTTGAGGCTTGGGATTAGTTTTTGGAAATTAATTATCAAACCCTATTGTTACTAAATCAGATATCAGTCATAAAATTCTATGAAATTTGTTAAGTTTATGAAACTTGTGATTTTCAATAGATATAATATCTTTTGGAACACTTAATTTTAGGGAATTAAGTAATTTGTATGTAAAGATATTCCCTAAAGCCTAAATTTGTTTAGGCAATTAAGATAAAATTTGAATTTTTGTTATATTCTGTTAATCATACAAACTGTTTAGGAAACTTTGTTGAAAGTGTTTAGTCTTTGTTTCTTTAATTTTTGTGTGCTAAATTGCAATAAATATGCTATCATAATTTGTTATTAAGCATGTGTTATATTTGATATAATTCTTGCAATATTGCTTGTTTGCATATGCTTCTAGACTTCTAGTATGACCATAGATAGTCGATTTTACGGGTCTACGTACGGGGTTGTGTAAAATACGACGTCATTGAATTATTTAAATTTAAATTTCAGCTGAGTTTATTTTAATTCATATAAAGCCTCTTCGTAAGAGGTTCACTTTGTAAATTATTGAACTTGGAAACATCAAGTTAAGTGAGAGTCTAACAGCAATGAAGATATTGATCCGAGTGAGAATCATGTCCAAGAAAGTTGCAAAATCCAAGAAGGAGTTCTTGAAGATAGTTAAATTAGTTTGATTAAGTCTAGGTTGTCATACTAGGGGTTTTATTTATTTATGCTTTAATTGCTTATAGCATACTGTTTTATTATGTCTATTTATACTTTTCGAAAGAGTTCACCCAGAATTGTATGCTTAGGTTAATAAAAGTTACTTTCAAAATTGAATTATTGCTCAACCTACCGAAACACCACTTAGATGGAAATTAATATCGCCAAAGCGAATTGTTTTGCCTATCACTAATAAGTAGGGTGAGAGTTGGGTCAATTCAAATTAGCTATCAAAATAGTTTTGGGCTAGGAGCAAAGAAGAGAAATATTATATTCGATACAAATTTCTTGCCAAAAGTCATTTTTTGAATGATCGATCATGAGATGATTCACCAAAGGTAATATGAATTTGAGTTTTGTTCAGCCAAAGTCCACTTGAGCCCATATGTCTTGTGGGTCTTGGTTAAAATTGAAACACTAAGTAAGAGTTGATAAGGTGTTTTAATTTTGAAACTAAATAGTTTAATTTCTATTTTGATGAATAATTATTAAAATGAACAAATTTGTCTCGTAGAATCAATTATGTCTTTTCACTCAAACATCTACCACTAATCAAATATTGTTTTCTTCTCGAGAAGGAGAAGAACAATTGCACCAATTTCCTTCATTTTTATCGCCATCGTAGGATTGTCTTGGAAGCGAATAAAAGGAACATGTCTTTGATATAACATTAAGTTAGGCATCAATATAAATAGGTCATTCAAACCAAATGGATACAAATAATGTCATATTATCTATGCGACTTTCACTTCAAAATGTTTGCAGATTAGAAAAAGAATTTCGATATTACCAATTCATGGCCAAGTTCAAAGAACTAGTTAGAGTTGATAGATATGAAACCAATAACCAAATATATAGTATTGGTTAAGCTCGATAAGCCAATTGATGACCCTCATGTTCTAAAATAATGTTACTATTTTAAAGAATAAGAAACCTCATATCCTCCTTTAGCCAAAAGGTTGGCCACTAGAGATAGTTTTGTAGTGAAAGGGGAAATAAGATTTAAGAAATCTATCAAAAACAAGAAGTCAAAGGAAAGGTAAGCACAAATAGTTGTATATACCCAACCAATGACAACTACCGGTTAACAACCAGATCATGTATGATTTTATTGTAACGGTATATGACACTAGAAGCGTGAATGTCCAAACTATAATTAAGGAAGACTTGAGATGTAGTAATATGATTTCATTTCTAGGTCAGTGCGTATATGATACACATTACTCTTATTAAACCTGCTTTATAAGGTATTAGATATCAGTTATAAAACTCGCATTTATGCAAATGTACAGGATATACAACAAAGTAGATGTGTGTTGGAAGAATGAAATTCAGCCTACAAATAGGAACATGCAAACAATTGTAGCTCCTCATGTAGAGTTGGCTATTTATTCGTTTTCTCAACACTTATAACAGAACTTCATAGATGATTCTATCTTCTCATTATAAGTAGAAGTTTGATTTCAAGATCTCAATTAAAGAGAGAGGATCTCGGATAAAACACATCTAACACATCGAAACCAAAATGTTTAAAGGGAGAATTCATGTTCAAACATAACCTTCGAACTATTTATTAAGTCATGTAAATCAGAGCGCGTTCAGAAGCGCCACAGTGATAGACTTTTGAATAATTAGCCTTTGAAACATATGATGTCTGTAAAACATTATTGTACCTTTACAAGAAAAGGTGAACGTGCCAACAAACATTCAATTTAACAACACCGTCGGGTGTATTGGCATTGACAACAGATTATGTTCTCTTTAATCGCCAACATAATCAGTGTCACTTGTAACATGGTTTGTGTTAGCATACATAAATGTGTTTAGCCTCA
The DNA here is from genome assembly GCA_029582165.1 of Portulaca oleracea. Taxonomy (NCBI): domain Eukaryota; kingdom Viridiplantae; phylum Streptophyta; class Magnoliopsida; order Caryophyllales; family Portulacaceae; genus Portulaca; species Portulaca oleracea. The sequence goes on from CM055870.1 coordinate 14,885,890, forward strand.
CGGGTTGACCTCCCATACCAACCTTATGCTTATTTATCATTTTCTGACTCATTGATATCTTTTATGCTTTTGAAATACATCAACACGTTTTTTCGAACTCATTAATAATTCATTTGAAATTTAGCCTCAATGGATGTCCGGCTACCCAGTGGCCAGTTTGTAAGCTAAGAGTAGTCAATAACTCTAATTTATACCAAGGCAATGAAATCAACAATGAAGCCCCCATATTTGCATTATAGGTAGTTAAGTAGGGTCCTTGCATTGAAACTCGACCATTCACCTACTTATTGGACATACATATATATGAATGCTACATATATAATTAATGGATATATAAATAAATGTGGAATGAGCTTATCACGAATAAAAAGACCTATATGTGGTGGATTCAATGCCACAAATTTGCAAATATGTACCGGTTTGCAAAATGGGGCCCAGACACTTGAGTTCAAAACTTCAATATCTTTGTGTATTATATTTTGCCTCATTGGCCATATCTTTGAATAAAGGTGGTAACGAAGCACTATTTTGATCCGCATTGTCCTGTGAAAATTAGTTTGAGTACGTGGAGTATAGGCCTGCTTCACATCAAATTATCACTCTTTGTCTCGAAGCTCAAATATCTATTGAACATCTTAATAAACCATGTTTCCCTCAAAAAGTAATTATCAACTAGTATTTTTAGAGCACATGGAAAAATTGTTACCAAAACAATAATATAAATATAAATATACATAATCTTGGCAAGGTGGAAGTTAGTACTCCATTGAAGATGGAGTTAATTACATTTACGCTACCTGACTTATGTGGTAATAATTTTTGCACACCCGACATTTGAGAAATAATTTTCACCCTACCTGACATTTAAGTGGTCATAAATTTAAAGCCCCTCAAGTATGTTATAATTGATTTTTTATTGACTTTTCCGATGAATTGTAAAAAAATAAATATGAAGTGTCCTTTATACTCTTGTTATTATTTCCTTTGACTTTCAATTAAATATGAAATGATTTTTGTACCCTTAGTATTAATTGTTATGGCATGTTAAAACCCAACAATTCCACTGATTCATCTCCCCTTCTCCCATACGTAAAATGAAAACCTAACCCTCCCAAACCACCATGCTGCCTTCTACTCCAACATAGTATTTTCCTTCTCAAATTAAAAGGCAAAGATCGTAATTTCACATAGTGATATCAGTGTATTTTTCCATTTCCGATGACACGTTACCGGATTCTAACACTAAAAATCACTTTCACTAAATGTTAGGTAGGGTGAAAATTATTTCCCAAATGTCGGGTGTGCAAAAATTATTACCGCATATGTCAGGTAGGGTAAATGTAATTAACTCATTGAAAATGCAAGCTATCATAGGTAAGGTAACAACATGAAAATTTCCAATTAATTTATATTTCTCACAGTTTCCATCAAGGAAACATAAAGCAACTAATAGATCTAATTAGGAGTGGGCAGTGGACCGGGTCTCCATAGGGTCAAGAAGATGGGGCCATATAAAATGAGGGTCATCAAAGGGTCAGTTCATTAAAGGGTTGGTTCATAAACGGGTCGACTCATTTGATAATGGTAAAGGGCCTGTGAATAGGCTAGATCAGGTCGGCTCATCGATAACTCAATATAAATAGTTTTTCCTAACATTTTAAATATTAAACTTACTTAAGTATCTTATCAATACTCCACATTAAATAATAATTAGTATAACTATTATTTTAGTACAAATATACTTCATTTTAACTTTAATATCAAATGGGTCGGTGCCTGAACAGACTCTTATTTTGCCTAGAAAACCTTGACTATACTCACAACTACAGTGCGATAGCCTTAACCCTACCCGACCCTACATAGCTAATCAGTCGATTCTGACTCAACCTATTGTCCACTTCTAGTTCTAGTCATAATTAAGCAACTGATATGTCATTATTTATTTGATAGTCATGCATGATGTATGATGTTCAAGGACAAACAGTTTGCTCAGGAGTATACTATTCCATGGCCTAATCATCCAGGCAATATAATTGATGAAAGTGTACTCGAGATATTTAGGCATTTTTCTTTGTTAATGTGGAATAAAGAGTGGATGTAAAAGAGGCGATAAGATAGGAAATGTGGAATAAAGTGAAAAATGTGAAATAGTATTTAGAAAAAAAAAGTCACATTAGTCACATTTTTAAATATATGAATTTTTAATAAGTTATTATGAATAAGACAAATTACATTAATCACATCACTGATTAAATATATAAATTTTTGAATATATATTATGTCAAATAGATAATGGAGTATGAGTAATGTAGAAATCACGAGATAGAGTTAAAAATGTAGGATAAAACAAAATAAATTTATCCTAAATCATAAAAGAACATAGCCTTAGTCCACAATATCAATTGAAGTATTCATCACATAGTAGTAGCATACCAGACATAAATTTTACTAAATCTGTACAAACCCTCTTTTTTTTATGTGATGAGATAACATTATTTCACGTGTCTTATTTTATCATGTTTGTTCACACAGCTTATGCCATTTTATCTCATCTTACCTACGTTACTTTTTTTTTTGTTGTTTTTTTTTTAATCCGGGTAAAGGAAGAGTACAGTGGAACTTAGGAGACCCTTCTCGCAAGGCGTCTTCCTAAACTATCATGAACCAAAATAAAAGAAAACTTAGACGACGGGTTAATACTCCAAAAACATCTAGGTTTTGAGTGGAGTGCCCCTCGTTAGCTAACCAATCTGCTGCCATATTGGCTTCCCTAAAAATATGTTCAACCGAGACACCCTCAAACATTTGTAAGTATATTTTGGTATCTCTAATAGTCATATCAATCTGCCACGGCACTTTAAACGCACTTTTGATTGCCTGAATAAGAATCAAGTTGTCACTTTCAACCTAGACCCTCTTGCACCCTGCCTGAAGCGCCTGCTCTAGACCTACTTTGAGAGCTAGGGCATCCACAAGTAGAATAGGGTCGGAGTGGAGTTTGAAGGCCCCCGTGCGTAGGAGATTACCCAGAGAGTCTCGAATGACGAACCCAACTGTTGCCCCATGTTGATTCACTGAGCCATCACAATTGAGTTTAACCCACCCCAAGTTAGGACGATCCCAACCAACATGCAACGTATTCTGGGATCTAGAAGTAGTAGCTCGTCGTATCTGAGAATAATAAGGAGATGCATTGAAGGATCCTCTGGCTTGCCACTCGGCATAATTCTTCTTTGCCCGAATAATAACTCTAATTCTGTTGAAGATGGAATTGTTGTAGGTGCAGTCATTTCGCCCCTTCCAAATGCTCCAAAGAAGGTAGGTGGCTCTTTTGAGCTCACTCAAAGAGAGAGTTGCGTGGAGATTTAAAAGGATGTCTTTGCCACTAGAAACAAGTGGCCAATCGATTGAGGAATTTAACCAATTGTGATCTCTTGCAGTTTCCCACACTTTTTTAGTAAAGTGGCATTGATGGATCAAATGTTGATCAGTTTCATTAATGTGTTCCAAACACATAACACATGTGGGGTCCATGTTGACACCTCATCGGGCTAAGTTATCTTTAAGAGGAAGTCCACCATGGAAAGTTTGTCAGAGAAACGTTTTGACTTATGTTGAACATCCAGTTTCCAAATCCACATGCCCTCCCATTTGTTACTTTTATTAATACCATGGCATAGCCATGTGGCTGTCTTAACAGAAAAAGTATCATCACTTGCAAGACCCCAACATAACTCATCCTCTTGATCAAAAGAGGGGATAAGGGTAGAAAAAACAAGATTAGAAATTTCAGGATCCGGGACATCCCTAACTTTAGGGATATCCCATTTCTTATCCAAAATGAAGTCACTAACTAGAAGAGCATCATCAATATCTTCAGTATTCAACTTACAAATCTTAATTAAGGAATCTTGATGACACCAATTATCAGTCCAGAATTTGATCTTGGTACCATTCCAAGTTTCCAACGAATGCCTAACTTATAAAACTTAAAAGCCTTATGTAAATTCTTCCAAACCCAAGAGTCAGAAGACTTAGGTTGGTTACTAAAAGGGTTTATATCCTTAGCATATTTAAGTCTCATTTGCTCTACCCACAAGCTACTATCGTCATGAAAAAGTTTCCAAATTAACTTACATTGAAAAGCTTGGTTAACTGCATGAGTTTTCCTAAGGCCAAGCCCCCCTGATCTTTTGGCTTACAAATTTTTTCCCAAGCTATCATTGACATCCCTTGTAACGCCCCGGCTTTTGGGGTATTACTTAACAATATTTTAATCCATTTAATCTTGATTTAGCGGAAGCGTTTAAAAAGCCGAGAGCGTCACGCCGCTTTCCCACGAGGAAAAGCAAGGCTTTAACTATGTAAATAACGGAAATAGAAATATATTTCATAAGGGAAAATTTTATAGACAATAAAAAGAGTGTTCAACTACTATGAACATACTAAAACGGGCGGTCAAAAAAAAGAGGTGAGCCAACTAATAATGTGAAACTTAAAGACTAATAAACTATGTGGCGGCCTGATTTGCTAGGTGAGTTTTCCTTGCCACGAATCTGTCCAAAATGTCCCGCTGATACCTAAAAACAAAACATTTGAAAACATGGAGAAAAATGAGACGGAACTCAATATATTTGACACTGTAATGTAAAAACATTTTAAAAACAAATAGTTTTATTGGGGCCAGTGTAAATTCATTTTGAAATGAGGGAAAAGAGAATATGCTCAAACAGTTGCAGGTTATTATCTGAATGTGGAACCTTACCATATTTTTTAATAAAATAATCAGTAAAGACGACGATAAAAACAATTAAAGCAACAATGACAATGACAATGAACAATAAACGATAATCAATGAATCATAAACAATAACAATCATCAATGAACAATGAACAATGAACAACAAATAGTCAAAGAACAATGAACAACAATCAATCAATGAACAATGATTTGATCTGAGATTCGCGATCGCATCCGTAATCCCGATAGCAATCGCGCGGGCCGATCAACCCACATGAACCGGTATACCAGCATCAATGACCCAGGGACAAAGACTTGATCTGAGATTGCAGTACTCTATAGAATACCGCAATCCCGACAATGCGCGCACGCAGGCCGATCAACCCACATGAACCGGTATACCAGCGTCAATTAACAATGGACAATGAATCAATAAACGATCAACAATAATTTTATCGATGGAAAATAACTCAAAATAAAACGATGAATAATAAAATTTAAACGGTAAATAAATAATGGTAGGTCCACATGTATTAGTCGTCAAATAATATTTAAAAACAATGAAAATAATAATTATTCCACTTTTTGATTAGAGTATCTTATGTTTTACAGTTAAACAGTTTCGAATGTTACAGTCATCGAAATATACCTGAGTTGGCGGATAAAAGGAATAATAAATCTCCCCTTTTGACTTGAGAAATCTGATTTGTAAAAATATAAATATATATAGTAATAGTATTAATATTAAGAATAAATAATGGAGATAATTAGTAGGAATTTGAATGTAAAATTGGATATTTGGATTGAGAAATTACCCAAGAAATTGAGTTTTTGGGCTGCTGACTTAAAGGGCCCAAAAAGGAGATAATATGGATTTGGGGAAATATGTAGAATGATAATAGGGTCTTAGTCTTGTTTTCCCCTTTTATTTGAGATGCACAAGAACATAGAGAGGAAGAAGAGAGGCAGAGGAGGGGGCACGATGGGGTTTTTGGGCGGCGACGAACGGCGGCGGAGGGAGGCACGGTGGTCGGAGAACGACAGATGGTCGGCGGCAATCGGAATTTCACCGGTGATGGCGACGAAAACCACCGCCAAAGAGGTGGTTGGGGTGGTCAAGCCGCGAGACAGGGGAACACCGGGGCTTGCGGGGCCTTTTCCTGCGGCTTATTTGGTGGTTTCCGGCGAATTATTGACTGGGAAAAAGTAAGTACAAATTTATATTGATGAATTTGGGTTATGGGTGAGAGTTTGGATTCGATTTTTGGATGGTTATTGAGATGGATATGGATGAATTTTTTGGGGATGAGTGTGACTGATTTGGTGTGGGTTGGTGGCGGAAATAGTGATGACTGATGGAGGTTGGGGGTTCTTGGTGGTCTGAGTGGCGGCAGTGGTGGCGGTTGGTGACGGTGGTGACCGAGCAAGCACAGAGAAGAAGAAGAAGAAGAAGAAGAAGAAGAAGAAGAAGAAGAAGAAGAAGAAGATGGATATGGAGTTTTTATGGAGATGGTAGTATGAAGAGAGGAAGATGATGATGGTTAAAACCCATTCTTCATGAATATTTATAGAGGTTGAGTTTGATTATTTTATGGATGTAATCTGCATGTTTTTCCACATGGTTGTGAATCTTTTCTAAAAAGTCATTAGCCATGGGAGCTTGAAGAAGAAGGAGAAGAGTATGACAGGGGAAAATGGTGGTGGTGGAGGTGGAGGTGCTTTCTCAAAAAAAACAAAAAGTAAAACATTTACTAACATTAATTTATCAAAAATATGAAAAATGTGGAAAATATTATAAAATATTATTATTATGATTATTATTATTTTGCAAATAAAATAAATGAAGTATGAAAAATGTTTGAAACATAAGGTACTAATATTATATCTCAAATTAGTAAGTAAAATATGAGAAATGTGTGAAACATATTAATTTATAAAAAAATTTAAAATTAGTAAGACCTATAGTTTAATTATTGAAATCACTCAAATTAAAGTTAATAAAATTAATTGAAAAGGAAAAAGAGTTTAGCTAGTTAAAATAAATCATGTATCGTAATTGAGATTAGAACTTCTAATTAGTACAATAAATCGAGTTTTAAAATATGGGATGTTACATCCCTCTACCAGAATTCTTCCATAAAAAGTTCCTATTCATGCCATCTAATTGTTCCGCTGTTTTTAGAGGCATTAGGAAACATTGCATAGTGTGTGCAGGTAAAAATTCTATATTAGTCTAAATGAGAATTGTTCTGCCAGCTTTTGACAAGGAATTTGCTTTCCAATTAGAAAGTTTTCTGTTAGCATTCTCTATAATTGGTGAGAACAATTCAACCTTCTTTTGCCCACTAACAGAAGGACAACCTAGATATTTGTCCAACGATTGTCTGATAGGAATGTTCAAGATTCCTTGAGCTATATCTTTTTTCCTACTAGTTGTCTTGGCAGAAAAGATCATCACTGACTTATGAAAATTAATAAGTTGGCCTGAAGATTTACAGAAATCGTCAAGAGTTTTTTTGAGCAAATTGCACGCACTGTCTTTGCCTTTACAAAATAAAAGACTATCATCAGCAAAAAATAGACTCGGAATGGTCGAAGCCTCTTTACAAATTTAAATTCTGATTCCATTCTTTTTAATCTTGCTAAGGTCATGCAGTTGTCTGGAAAGCACTTCCATACAAAGGAGGAACAGATATGGGGACAGCGGGTCTCCTTGTCTAAGCCCTCTGGAGGGTTTTATCAATCCACACGGCTGGTCATTAACCAAAACTGAATAAGAGACCGTAGAGATACATTTGTAAACCCAATTAATCCACTTAATGGGAAAACCCATTAATTTGAAAACATCTGTTAGAAAATTCCATTCAACTCTATCATAAGCTTTTTCCATATCAAGTTTTAGTGTTATCCACGGGGTCTTGTTATTAGACTTGCCGAATTTACGCATAATTTCATGAGCCAAAAGGACATTATCATGAATGTGTCTATTTGGAACAAAAGTACTCTGAGTTGGATTGATTAAAGAATCCAGAAGTGGTCTCAATTTGTTTACCATGACCTTAGCTATAATTTTATAAACAGTATTACAGACTTATTGGTCTAAACTGATTAGGCAAAATTGGGTCTTCCACCTTTGGATGGTCGTAACCAATTCTTCAGCCACGAGGTCCCAATAATTTTGGAAGAACACGACTCCAAAACCATTCCGGGCCTGGAGCTTTAGTTGGGTGCATTTGAAATAGAGCTTCTTTAGTTTCTTTCTTAGTAACATTAACTATGAGCAAATTGGCCTGTTCATTCGTCAATTTAGGAAGATTAACTCCTTTCCAACAAGGTTTGCCTTTATTAGAAGAAAATCTAGTTTCAAATTCATGAATAAATTGCTCCTGAATATCCTTTTCGTGTTCTATCCAAACCCCTGACGAATCTTTAAGTCTTAAGATTGTAGATTTTCGCTTGCAATAAGTAACTGCCCTATGAAAGAAGGAAGAATTTCAATTCTTTTTCCTTCCGTTAACCACTTTTTTCTCGAGTACTTCACCCAGTACTTCTGGTTGAACAACAACATTTTTTCTCTTTGGGTAATTAGCCTATGATGCCATTACATATAGTATATATTTAAAATTCATTGATTTAATAAGTAATATAATTGATGTGACTTGTCTTACTCACTACTTTTTTTTTTTTTTACAGCATACAATACTTTATTAAATTATAAACTATATATTTACAATACATATCTCAACCATCATTTAAGTATCTAACCACACAAAACAAGAGAGCCACAAAATAATAAGTTCAAGAAATTTTATGAATAAAAACATAACAAAAATTAAAATAATTATCAGTTCTATTTCAGTTAGCCAACGGGTCAAGAATCATGAACCAGAACTAAATCAGATAACCAACTGGTTTGTTGGTTTGGTTAACTGCTTTTTATCAGTTAGAGCTTTCCGATTCACAATCTGATTTATTGGGTCAGATTTCTTTACTCACCTCTCTGTAGGGATGACACTGGACATGATCTAAGTAGGATTCCCTTGGACTCATATGCTTACCCATATTTTTTACTGAACCCATATTTTACCCATATTCTTTAGTTTTTTTTTTTTTTTTGGGAAGCCTCATATCTTTACCCAAATTTGTGACAGGATCCATATCTTAATCTAGATCCTTTGAGTTTCTTGAAGGAGCCGAGGCCCGAGGGCGACTAGCGATGAGCCAAGCACTAAGGACTCATAAAGTGATTGCGCAGACGAAGTGAGTGAAGGACCAAAAAGGGAGAAGGCCGGAAAGGCAAAGTTGAGACAGCGAGGGTGTGAGAGGCAAGAAAGACAACAAGTGAGTAACTGGAAAAATTAGGGGTTACTTTGTTGTTAACAAAAAGGATTTTTTTTACTTGTTATACATATACATGCACACATGCACACATGCACACATGCACATCCGTTTTCAACCCTTGAACCCAGATGCATACCCATATCTTCTGGATCTAAAATTTGTGAATCCAAGTACTTCAAAATATATTGGGTTTTTGGAATTAATAATCCAAACTTTGGGCCGATTTGCATACGACGAAATGAACTTAACATTTTGTACTCGATGAACTATAGATAATATCTTATTAGATGAAATGAATTTCACCAATTTCAACCCATTGAAAAAATGATTTGTGGTGGTGATCAAGTTGTTTTTTTCTTTACTTTCCACCTTTTAAATAATTTATGTAAGTAATCACCTTTGATTGGTCACTTTTCCAATGAGTTGAAATCGGTAACAGTCCATTCAATTTGATAGAATATTAAATATAATTCATCGAGTACAAAATTTCAAATTCAGTTCGTATTCAAACTACCCCAAAATTTGCGTCTATAAATTTGGGTTGGATTGGGGTCCATTGATCCCTACCCCTTGGTATATTGATCTGCGTTGGATAATGGAGCACGTGAGTACGTGACCTAGAAGATGTGAAGGATTTTATCCATGTCAGCGACACCTCAACTGGGCCCCAAGTTCTAGAACCTTGATCTGGGATTACACAACTCTCTAGATGTTGCATTAATATAAATTTATTATGTATGTAGTGTAGTACTAGTAATTAACAACATCCAAAGGTTAGACAATTTCTCCTTTTGATCCTCATTGCATGTCTCTTTCAGTACTAGTTAGTGGCTATCCTTATGAGGAAAAGTTCATGCTGGGGTCATTGTTGAGTTTTTCTAACTAAAAATTTATCTTAATATTTTATTGTAAAAATATACTCATTTACGTAATTACCAGTATTTATTATTTTTTTCAAGCCCCGACCTTTTATTAAAAAAACAAATATATGTATTTGTGTGTATAAACTTCCCACGCGGAGCTTAGTTTTTTTCCCTGAATAATCATATCTCAATTGTCATGTAATGCTCATGACATACTTTTACTTATTTTATTAATGCACCCAACTTTTTATTAATGCACCTCAAAACCGAAATTTGGAAAAAGTTAACCGTATTTATAATCAAGAAACTTAAACTAAACCAAAATTTACATGGTTCGATCTGCATTCATAATTAGCACTTAGTTAATTAGCTTAAAATCAAGAAACTAAAAACAAACCCTAAAAACAAAGTAATTACAAATTAGAAGGCAAGTTCCCACTTCCCAGTTATAGTTAGCACTTAGTTAGCTCCCTGTTAGCAATTCATAATTTCATATAATTATAGTTAGCACTTAGTTAGCAGTTCCAACTTCCGAGTCCCCCCCTGTTTCACTTTTCCTATAGTATACATTCATGATTCATCCATCCATTCATTGACAAGCATAACGTTTGAGAGATATGGTGGACAAAATGGGGATTTTTTTCCCGCTTAAAATTATTATAAAAAGAAAAAAATAAATTCATAAATTTTAATTGAAGCTACGCACGCACAACTGGTCACACTCAAAGAGGGCAGTCAGATTCAGTAGGGTTTTTTTTCTTTAAAGGTTAAAACCGGTTAACCACGGTTAACCATTTTTGAGAAATCGTAAACGTAAACCTAAACCGGTAAAAGCAGTTTGGTTAACCTAAACCGCTTTTACACAAAAAGTAATTCGGTTAACCGCTTTTACCGGTTTGGTTTTACCGGTTTTGCAGTTCAAGTTTCGGTTTAGATTTGAGATCGCAGGAAAGTCGTTTTTTCTCTTATCTATCTTCTTTCTCTCTCCTCGCGGTAATAGACTTTTCGGCAAAGATCGTGGTTCTTACTAGCATGTCCCTGGTCGTCGTCGACGACAGGTTGCAGTCATGGGATCGTCGTCCCATGACTCCGTCTATTTCCGACGATGGGCTCGGGTCGGGTCAGGAGTTGGGATGAAGGTTAGGGCTTGGCAGTTGGGTTTGATGGGTCGAGTTTTTTTTTTTTTTTTTACTTTTCTTTTGTTTTCTACATCACATTCAATCATTTTTTCCGACATAAAATTCATTTGGAAAAATATAAATGTCCATTTTTTAAATTATCTTAATATTTATTCTTTTCCCAAAATAATTGATATTCATTTTGTATAATCTTTCACTTAAAATTCATATTCATTTTTTGTTCAAATAAAGTATTCATGTTTATAAATAGGTAGCATCCTTTTTTTTTCAAAACTTAATATTCATCTTAAAATTATTTTATATTCATTTCTTAAAAACGAGAACATTCAATTTTTGAAAAAAAAACCTATGATTCATTTTTTGAGAAATGTTCATCTTCATTTTCTAATACCGTCTTATTCATTTTTGTCAAATTTAATATTCAATTTCAATATTTTACATTACATTCATTTTCTTTTTTTTCATGGATACATTCATTTTCTTGAAAATGAATATTAAATTTGACAAGAAAAAAAGGATACTAAATCTCAAAAAGTGAATGTTAAATTTTATATTCACTTTTTAAAAATAATTTAAAAAATAAATGTAATGAAAAAAATGAAAATCAAATTTGACAAATAAAATGAGATGGAGGAAATATATAAATATACACTATTATATATATATAATTCAATCCGTATAATATAGAGTCTAGTGTATATATTTTTGTTAAAAAAATTATTATTATATGACAATTTCAATTTTTAAAGTAACAATTATTATTATTATTATTATTATTATTATTATTATTATTATTATTATTATTATTACTCCCTCCGTTCCATATTAACTGTCGTCTTTGAAAATCTTGTAGTCAAATTTCAAAAATTTTGATCATAAATTTCTCAATATATACAATGAGTTGATATATAAGATTATCATCATTAGATTTGCAACGAAAAATACTATCATAAAAGTATAATATTGCAATTGTTAATAACATATTATATAAGAAATTACCAATCCAGCAATGACATCAAATTCCGTGAAAATCAAAATTATGACGATTAATATGAAACGAAGGGAGTATTATTATTCAATTATTACACGCCATTCGTGCTCTAATTATAGTAATGATTTACCTATGAATTACTCGTCCTTGCGAGAAAATGCGCCCAGTAATCTGTCCAGTCACATTCATCCAACCCAACTACTCGTCTACTCTTATTTTTCTCCTCTGCTCATATTTCTCCATCAAACACATCGGAAGCTCTGATTCTTTCTCTGATCAATTGATCATCAGTTGATCAGAGGGCGCATATTACGGCGGCATCCAAAGCTTGGTTTGGATTCCACGACAACGATGGCAAGTACGCCCGTTATTCAACTTCAAAATGGGTGTTTGTTGGTCAACGGCAGCGGTGTATTCTCCCAAGTCCCTGAAAATGTCGTCGTTTCTCCGGCAACTTCCGGCGCCGCTTTTGTTGGTGTCAGCTCACCCACTCCTAGCTCTCGCCATGTCTTCTCTCTCGGCGTCTTTCAGTAAGTTCTTCCATTTTGCTGGAAAATTTTCACTAGGTAGTGTTTCTTATCGGGGTGCAATTTAATCTTGAGTTTTTTTGACGAAAAATTGTCACTAGGTAGTATATCTGAATAGTGATACAAAGTTGAAGAGTAGTGGATATATATGGGACCATGGAGTTAATTTATGGGGGTTTTCATCCATTTGTACATGGTGGGGACAATGCCAATTTGAAATTAAAGCAGAAGAAATTATTTGTAGATTTGGGTCTTAATGATCGTATATATTTTTTGCATTTATCTGTTGGTAAGTAGTAAAGTAGATGTCCTTGATTATGGGAAATGACTGCCTTTCTGTTCTTCTATGTGTAAAGTACTGGTGCTCAGAATATTGCTTGATGTCTTGATGAATGGTAAAAAAGAAACTTCCAGTAATCTTTTTGAAGCTTTTATGCAATTGAGGAGGTGGAATTTCAACACTTACATTAAGACTCAGATATTTGGAAAAAAATGAATGTCTGCTGCACTGACATGTTCTATTGTGCTCAAGAGTCATTGATACTATGAAACTGTTGATGGGTATTGTAGGGGAATCAATTTTGTATCACTATTCAGATATAAGATATGGTGGATGATACCTAGAGTTGGAAAATCAGCAAGTGAAGTGGCATTGGAAACCCAGATGCTACTGTTGGAAGGTAAAGGAGAATCTGCATTGCTACAAGGGAACTCTGGTTCGTCTTCAGACCGCACCACTTACATTTTGGTGTTGCCGGTCTTGGAGGGACCCTTCAGGGCAAGCTTGCAGGGATCTGCGTCGAATGAGCTTCAATTCTGTGTTGAAAGTGGTTGGTTTTCTGCGCTAGTTACTCACTATGGATCTGTACCTTGAAACTAGCACTGTGATTTGTACAGCATTGCAAGGTCTAATCCTTGTGTGGGTTTGCAAACTGGTTCAGGAGATCCTGATGTTCAGACTGTCAAAGTGTCAGAATCTGTGTTTATTCATTCTGGGGAGAACCCGTATGAGCTACTCAGAGATTCTATCAAGTATGTGATGTAATTTCAAGATATCATGATTAATGCTGAAGATTTGCTGAGGGACTTTCTTGTAATGTATGTACCTTTGTGTGAGAAGTGATTGTAATGATGTTGTTTACATTGATGTAGGATTTTGGCCGCACACAAAGGTACATTCAGTCACATAGAGAATAAGAAGGTAATGAAAATGCCGTCTGTTACGCTAACTCCTGCATTAATCGTCTAGTGGATACTTTGTTGAATGATGGAAAGTATATTACTTGCAGATGCCTGTGCATTTAGATTGGTTTGGATGGTGCACTTGGGATGCCTTCTACCAAGATGTCAGTCCTGATGGAATCAGAGAGGGTCTTGAAAGGTATAAAGAAATTGGGTCCTATGCAAGTGAAATGTGTAAGTTTCCTGTGGCTGTTACAGCCAACAGGAGCTATTGGAACTGATTAGTACTATCAACATTAGGCCATGTTTTCACCACTTATCACCAGGTTCTCGCTCCATCCAGTTAGTTAATCCTCATTGGCGTTACCTATTGTTGATTTATGATGAGTTGTGATATGCTTTCTGATTGCAGTTTCTCAAAGGGAGGCTGTGCGCCAAAGTTCTTGATAATTGATGACGGGTGGCAGGATACTTTCAATGAATTCCGTAAGGAAGGCGAAGAGCACACTGAAGGGACTCAGTAAGTGATCCCTTATTGTATTTACATTTATATGATGATTTTCTTTTGTTAAGTACGGGTTGTTATTGATGATACCTTTTCTCTTTTGCTGTGTTGATAGGTTTGCAACCAGATTGAGAGATATCAAGGAGAATAGCAAGTTCAAAGAGCTGAGCTCAAATGATTACGCTACATTTTCAGATTTCATCAAATTTGTAAAAGAAAGATTTGGACTGAAGTAAGCTCCTTGTGTGTTTCTTGGCCCCTATTTTGTGTCTTTGATGACGATACAAGTCAGTACTAAAGCAGATCTACTCTTTGGTTGATGCAGATATGTTTACGTGTGGCACGCTTTGGTAGGTTACTGGGGAGGGCTACTTCCATCATCTGAGCCATTGAAGAAATACCATCCCAAGCTTGTGCATCCTGTGCAGTCACCTGGTGTTGTTGGAAACATTAGAGATGTTGCGATGGATAGCATTGAAAGATATGGGATTGGAGCCATTGATCCCCAGAAGATCAGTGACTTTTACAATGATTATCACCGTTATCTTGTAAGCATTGATGTAGACGGGGTAAAAGTTGATGTTCAGAACGTAGTTGAAACCATGGGTGCTGGCTATGGTGGTCGGGTCCACTTGACTGGTCTGTACCAAAGAGCACTTGAGGAATCTATTGCAAGGAACTTCAAACAGAATAACCTGATTTGCTGCATGAGTCATAACTCAGACTCCATATTCAGGTTTGCACAATATTCCATCTATATAATGGAAACAGACTGTATAAATTATGACCTCGAAGTGCATCTAACTGAAACTCTCGATTGTCAGTTCAAAGACAAGTGCAGTTGCCAGAGCATCAGAGGATTTTATGCCTCGGGAGCCTACACTTCAAACGCTTCATATAGCCTCCGTGTCCTTCAACAGTCTCCTCCTTGGGGAAATAGTGGTGCCTGATTGGGACATGTTCCATGTAAGATGTTAACATTACTGGCATCCTGTGACCTGTTTTAGATATTTGACTAAATATTGTAAATTCAGATACTCACGAATTTGCTCTACTCCCCTGAACTTATTCTATTCAACCAAAATTCACATATAATGTTTTTAGGTCTGCTTCATAACTCATAAGCATTAGGAGTAATCTAAGGGTTTACTGGGGTGAAAGATTGATGTTTTCTTTGTGCCAACGTTTCAGAGTAAACATGATGCAGCTAACTTTCACGCTGCCTCAAGGGCAGTGGGTGGATGTGCAGTATATGTTAGGTGAGTTCATCTCATCCTTGAGGGCATCGTGTTCGGAAATAAATTTCTTTGAAAAAAGTTTATTCTTTTGTAATCTTGGCATTTAAGCAATGAAAGGGATGTTAATAAATTTATCACGGAACAGTGACAAACCAGGGAATCATGATTTCAAGATTTTGAGGAAGCTTGTTTTACCTGATGGTTCTATCCTAAGAGCTAAATATGCTGGACGCCCAACTCGGGACTGTTTGTTCAAGGATCCTGTTATGGATGGAGAAAGGTATGAATTTGTTGACTGAACTGTCATCCAAATACTTCATTGACGAGGATATTCTTCTCATTGGCATTCTTGCATTCTGGTTATTGGTAGTTTAATGAAGATATGGAACCTGAACAAGTTAACCGGGGTACTCGGAGTTTTCAATTGCCAAGGAGCTGGGATTTGGCCATTAAAGCAGAATATCCTCGACACAATCCCTGAAGTACTGACGGGCCATATCAGTCCTAGTGATGTTGAATTTCTTGAAGAGGTTGCAGGGGATAACTGGCAAGGAGACTGTGCAGTGTATGCATTTAATTCAGGTATTCTTCTCCTACATGCTCCTGCTGAAGCAGAACATATACTTGTTGATAAGCGATAAATTGGAGCTGGAATTGGCCAAATGACTAATCAATCACCTGAATCCATGGTAGGATCCCTTGTCAGAATTCCAAAGTCTGAAAAGTTGGAAGTGTCTTTGGGAGTCCTGACATGTGAAATATACACAATCTGTCCGGTCAGGGTAAGTAATCAACCCAGCCCTATGCCATAAACATCCTATATATGCGGTTGTAAGTTCAAGCTCATTCTTTTATGTTCAATCTAACACACCATCTTCCATTATTCACACCAATAGGTATTTGATAACACTGTTCATTTCGCTCCAATTGGATTACTTGACATGTATAACGCCGGAGGAGCTGTGGAAGCACTGACCTCAACAATAGGACAAGAAGGGTGCGTTGTGAAGATCAAGGCACGTGGATGTGGACAGTTTGGTGCTTATTCTAGCATCAAACCAAGGAATTGCGTCATTGATGACAAGACAGAAGAGTTTATGTATAGAGCAGAAGATGGATTGCTGACAGTAAAGCTTGAAGGCGGATGCCAAATCGAAGAGATTGAATTTGTTTATTGATATGGAAATCCTTGTTGAAATAGTTTGTTTCAGAAGCTTTGCCTATTGGTATACCTCTCTTCCCCTCTCTCAATAAAACAAAAACAAAAACATTCAGTTCAACCCAGTGGCAAATGTAAAATTGTAAACTGTTCTTTAACATGAAAATGACTTATGTACTGTATTGATTAATATTATGTGATCATGTATTCATGGGTAGCTTGGATGTTATTTAATTTGTTTATATGACTGATGGACAAAAATTTGAAAATAATAAAATAGTTTGTTTCACTGGTTGTAATGATCTTTATTTCACTTGATAAACTATGTTTTTGTGGCCCTTTTTGAGGTGGTTTCTTTTATAATTCTATCGCTATTTCTTTGGAGAGTTGGCAACATTCCTTTTGGAGGTAGATCAATGTACTAACACTCGGGTTGAAATCAATTTATTAGTTCCAAGGGCTGAACTTAGCTTGGTACTTCTTTTTTTATTTATTATTATTAAAAGCCAAAAAATGCTAAAGAAACTTTAACAACACGAAAGCGGCAGAGAAAAGGAACTTGGCTTGGTACTTACCTTGGTACTTACAAGCATTTTATTAGCCGCTTATCCATCAATACTGTGAGATTCTTAGATGGTTTGATCCACGTCCAAATAAAATTTGATTCACTTTATTCCAAAGGAATATTTGATTCACTTTATTCCAAAGGATATTGGATTACAATATATTGACCTTTGGGGGTATTGGATTGTAATATACCGACTTTTATTATTGGACAATAGTATCCCTATCCTTTATATTTAGGTGATGTTATTATACCAACAGTGACTAAGGGAGTGGTAACTGGTTGTTAACTGGTCTCTGTTCTAACGTGACAGGCGGAGGAAAATAACCGGCCCTTGCCCGGTAACCCCGTCAACCCCTCCATTTTTCACACTAACCCACGTTAAAAAACGGCCCTAACATAGTGACTAAAGGGGTGGTGAACCGGTCTTCGTAGTAACGTGGCATAAAACCATCCAATGTCTTGTAATGTGGGCTAGTGAGAAAAACAAAGGGGTTAAAGGGGTTATTGGCTTGGGACAATTTTTTTCCCTCCGCCAACCACGTCAGCATGGAAATCGGTTTACCACCCTCTTAGTTACTATTGGTATAATAATGTCACCTAGGTATAAAGGTCAGGGATATTGTTGTCCAATAATAAAGGTTGGTATATTACAATCCAACACCCCCAAAGGTAAGTATATTATCATCCAAAAACCCTATTCCAAATTCAAGTTAGTTATTATTTTCAGTTGCTTTGTGACAGGCAGCAAGCGCACAGTGTACGGTGTAGCACGTCAAGGTCGATCCCCAGGGACTCAATCTAGCAACGCATTAAACAAGCCCTCTACTTGATTGCTAAGCTACAGGGTTTTGACTTTGGAAAGCTTTTAGAAACTAATCAGAACTAACAAAGCAAGGAAATTATCTAGAATCAAATCAAGAAAGAAAGATTTATAGGGAAATGCTAACCTAGCAACGAGTCTGACTACTAGAACCTAGTTCGTGCAATCATTCAATAAGTTGAATCAAGAATCGATAACATTATGAATTCTACCGCTCTTTCGATGCTTAATAGAATTACTCTAATCAACCTAAAAAACAACTTTGATATGCTTTTCAAGTTAATCAAAGTTGAAGATTATCCGATTATCAATATGATTCCTTAGTTTGCTATTCTTTTCTCAAATTTCACAAAACTAGGTAGAAAGGTTGGTAGTCAGATTATTCTAATTCACCTTTCAATACTTATTAGACTAGTCTCAAATCACAAGCATTCAAGGCCTTACAAAACAATCATGAACATGAAGAACACAACCTTCTATTGATTCAAAACGAGAATTCAAGCACAAATTAAGAACATCCAATCAAACTACATTATTCAAGTAAGGTCGTATCGAACTACATTGTTTCAGGTTGCAAAACCCTATATTTCTAAGAATCTACTCACTCATGTTCGATATAAGCACGAAACAAGTTCCAATCATCATAATCAAACCTCAAAACAAAGAAAGAATATGAAAAGGAAGAATCGAACTGCGAAGATACGCCCCGTTGAGTTTTTCGATCCGGGGGTGGAACCTTCTCCGCGAACGCCGATGATTACTCCTCGAATCTTGGTTCTTGCCTCTCTTGGTTTGATTCAATCTTGAATCTTGATTGAGTGGGGAAGAGGAGTAGTAAGGGTTAGGAGCTTTCTTTCTCTCTTGATAGATGAACAATGAACGAAGGAATCACGAATTGCCTGCCTTTCTTCCTTTTAATCGTGAAACAAATTGACGGCGCGCGACCAGCTGGACCACCACGGTCCGTGGCCAGCCACCACTGTACGTGGAGCTCGCCACGGTCGATCCGTGGTCGGCGCTGGTCGCCTGGTTCTACAATTCTTTGCTGTTGTGCATGAAATGTGACGCTACGGACCGTGGCCCTCACCACGGTTTGACTGTGTGGGTATTTGTCCAGTGTTCCCTGCTCCATTTCTCGTGAAATTCTTGCCACGGTCCGTACACCTGTTGAGGATGCTCGTGGTATATTCGATCCTGCCAAAAGTTGAGAAAATGTTGGTGTTTTGGGCTCAAACCTACAAGTTTCCATCAAAAACAACAACACCAAGCGTAACAGGGAAATTAGGATATAAATCAAGACTCGCAATTAAGATTATCCCTAAACCACTATTGAAATCCCCTAAAAATATAGTCACAATTAGCACTTATCACTTTGGATAATTACGTGATAGCTGGTTTTATAGGTCTACTATGAAAGTTAAAGTGCATTAGAATGATGGTGATACAAGTATTAGGTTTACGCATGTTTGTAAATAAAAGAGCACGTGAGTGGCTCATGTTTGTTATGAGAATTATTGAGTTGTTAGGTTGTTTTCAGAAAGTTATAGCTAGGGTCATCTCTCTAATGACCTGACAAGAAGCTTGGGGGTCTAGCCTGGTACATATTTTTGGTCAATGAAATAGACTATCTTCTCTCTCCAATTCTGTTTCCCTCTGCTTTTTCCTATCTTCGAGAACCCTTCTCCAGGATGGTGTATCAACTGGTATCAAAGCCAGCTTCCCTGGCCTTATCGTAGAAGTTGGATTCTAAGGTTTATATAACTTTGTAATCGCTCAATCGGAATTGAATCATGAGCATTACTTGAATTTGGAGTATTACTCGAACGAATTTGATTTCTCAGAGCTTGACCTAATTTCAAAAATACAAAAAAAAAGTTAGAGAGATCCAAATACAGACAAGATGCTACGAATTGACGATGTCTAGTAGGAGCTTCATGAAGCCATTGATGAAGTGCGCCACCAACTCACCGATGATCTGGCTCGGATTCACGAATATCAAGAGAGCGTAGCTAACGAACTGTGGGCTAGGCATGATCGGGTTGCTGCCGAATTGCAGGACATGTTCACGGGATTGATTGTCCAGAGCATGCAGATGCGAAATCAACCAAATGAGAACTTACATAACAATGGTAGTTTGTTGTCTCGTCTAGCTAGAGTTGACTTCCCTAAGTTTGATGATGATGATGATGTGAATGGTTGGATCTATAAGTGTGAACAGTTTTTTGTGATCAGTAATGTGATCGAGAATATGAGGATCAAAATCACATTAATTCACTTGGGTGGATGAACACAAATTTCTAGTCAAAATTAAATAAGACAAGAAATTCGGTAACAAAATATAATTTTTTGTTTTGGACAAATCGAAAGATCTTCCATTAACAAAATTAAATACAAATTACTCGGGTATGCCCGAGGGGTCTACAGTAGAATCCGACCCAAGATCAAAACCCTAAGCATCACCAACATTGAGACAAAACAAACAAAAATCAAACACAGATTCTAAGAGAATCTCAAATTAACATCCTTAATGATCAACAAAGCCACTGTTTTCGAGTCCCTATGATAGTTTTGGTGCACCCTTCTATTGCGCTCACTCCAAATGTGATAAATAGAGGAGGGCAAAACAAGCTTCTGTCTTTTACCCTTGAAATCACAAGACGAATTCATCCAACCAGACCAAATCGGAACGCCAAACAGGACCTCAATCCCAACATCCCGAACAAGAAAATATAATTTGTATAAATTTCTGAATGTTTGTGGGTACAATCTCTATATTAAATACAGTAAATTATTCATCTTATTCAATCTCCTAGAATTTGAATGAGTCGAGGACGCGGACGCTTGATCTCGATCTCGAATGCAGGTCGAGCTGAAGAACTCAGTTGTAGTCCTTGATCTTGACAAGTTGGAAACTTGGAGTATTTGACCTTGAGTTGTTGTAGACCTTGATCCTTGATGCTTGGTAGCTGGAGGTCGCTTGCAGTTCGATCCTCTGGAATGCTGAATACCGAATGTCGGATGTAGACTGCAGAGCGTGTTGAAAATGAGGGGGAGTACCCCTTATTTATAGGCTCTGGAGGCCTTGGGTTGCCTAGGGTTTGAGTCGACTTTGGGATTGGGCCCAAATTAATTAATCATCCCTTTATTTAAAATAAAGAAATAATTACTATTTTCTGCATCATAATTGACGCGTGTCACGACATTATTGGCCATATGAATTTCCATTTAAAATTTAATTAAATAGACCGTCGTAATTAATTTAACACGTGACGTATAATAAATGACCAAATAAATTTTATTTATTTTACACGTGTCATTTTCTGATTGACCAACAATTTTTACCTCCTACAGTGGGAAAGCGTTGTTGTGGCATCAATCGTTTATGAGGACCAAAACCCCATATGTGAAGCCTAGTTGGGATGAGTACAAAGAAGTTGTAACCCAACAATTTGGATTAGGGTCGTTCGAGGACCCCTTGTCTGAGCTAATGAAGTTGAAACAGAAGGGGCCTGTTGAACAGTATCGGGAAGCTTTGATGCTTTGTTGAATCGTGTTGACCTTAATGAAAAGCAGTCCCTTAGTTGCTTTCTAAGTAGGCTGGATGACGAAATGCAGTTTGCAATACGGATGTTTAAGCCATAAACTCTCCATGAGGCTTTATGTATTGCAAAGCTTCAAGAGCATACCTTAGCCGCCATGGCTAGGAATAAGCCCACTTTGGATAAGTCGAGGTATAGTAGTAGGAGCTCTCAGTTTATACCTTCTTTTCCTTGGAGCATGGCTAGTTCTGCTGGTTCAGGACCTAAGATCTGAGGTAAGTCATTGGACAGTTGCAATACCACACCTAGGAGCACAACAACCTCCTCCTCTACATTAGTAACTTCAAGGCCGAGCTAAAAGACTTTTGTCCCCTAAGGAAGTTGACGAGAAAAGGTTGAGGAACCGATGCTTCTTCTGTGATGAGAAGTATTTCCCCCGCCATAAGTGTTCCACTAAAGTGTATGCTTTGGAGGTTGTGGAAGTGGGTGATGGTGAGGTCTCCAGTGAGGTAATTGATGAAGTGTTGGGAAACGAGGAGTGCAGGGGAGCAGAGTAGTGAGGAGTGGCCACAAATCTCTCTAGAAGCTCTGAATGGTGGTAATTCAATTCAGACCATGCGGGTTACTGGAAGAGTGGAAACCACACGCTATATATCGTCATAGACTCCGATATTACCCATAATTTTGTGGATGAGGGTACAACTAGGCATGTGTCGGGGAAGATCAGAAGGATACCATACCACCTCTGGTACTATCGATGGCGAACGGAGAATAACTATAGTGCAACCAGATGATGCAAGACTTCTCTTGGCCCTAGATGGGAATGGAACACACCCTAGTTGTTTACATTGTGTCACTGGGCAGTTGTGAAAATGGTGTTGGGTGTAAAATGGCTAGCTACGTTAGGGCTGATATTGGGGGATTTTAAGGTGTTTAGGATGGAGTTCAACTTTAACGGAATGAGGTAGGTGCTGAGAGGTTCAAAGAAATCTAAGATGGAGTCGATGGGCAGGAAGTTGGAGAAGGTTGTGTGTAATGCAGTACAACTTTTTGCGGTATAGATTGAAGTACCACAGTTTAAGAGTAGAGTGGGCAGGGAAATGAAGCAATGGATGGGAAGTTGTCTGGGTTGCTACGAGAATACTAAGACCTGTTTGAGGAACCTAAATTACTTCCCCCCTCACAAGTCTTATTACCACAAGATACAGGTGAAGAGTAACTCACAGCCTGTGAGTGTGAGACCATATTGTTATCCTACCTTGCAGAAAGATATAATTGAGAAGGCAATGAGGGAGATGATAGCAACAAGGGTGATATGGTCTTCTACCAGCCCTTATTCCTCTCCTATAGTGTTGGTAAAGAAAAAAGATGGTATGTGTCGTTTATGCATCGATTACGGACAACTAAATAAGCAAACTATTCTCAACAGGTTCCCTATTCCAGTAGTAGAGGAGTTATTGGATGAATTACATGGGGCTCGATATTTTTCTATGTTGGACTTGAGGTCGGGATGCTGGCAGATCCGAATGAACCCGGGAGGTATTGAGAAGACAACCTTTATGACTCATGATGGGCACTACGAACTCTTGGTGATGCTTTTCGGTTTAACGAATGCTCCTGCAACCTTCTAATCCTTGATGAATGACATACACATTGAGTTGATAGGGAAGATTAGGCTCTCATGGGACCATGATGATGATATCCAACCAATTTTAGAACATTTGAAGGAGGGTCAACCTTATGAGAAGTATGCCTAGGTATATGACATTCTATTCCGGGATGGAAGGATACCAGTGGGATGGATCCGCAATTATATCAGTTGATCATCAAGCTCTTTCATGACTCAACATATGGTGGCCATTCTAGGGTGGCCGTGACGACAAAGAAGATTTATAGCCTCTTTACTTGGGCTTCTCTGGCTAAGGATGTGCGCATTTATGTCTTGCAGTGCGAAGTATGCAAGAAACACAAGGTTGATTTGGCCAAACTGTTGGGGGGGGGGGGGGGGGAGGGGGCTGCTGCAACCTTTGCCTATTCCAGGTGTTTGTTTGGACTGATATCTCCATAGACTTTGTTGAAGGGCTTCCTAAATCCCAGGGAAAGGATATTGTACTAGTGGTGGTCGATAGGCTAAGCAAGTATGCCCATTTCTTAGCTCTGTCCCATCCTTTTATAGCGACCTACGTTGCTCAACTTTTTTTTGAGCACATTTTCAGGTTGCATGGACTTTCTAAGTCTATAGTGAGTGACCGAGATGATATTTTTATGAGTAAGTTTTGGTAGGAACTGTTTGCTTTACAGAGGGTGGAATTACACATGTCAACTACTTACCACCATCAGAGTGATGGGCAAACAGAGGTTGTAAATAGGTTTTTAGAGGGGTATCTCAAATATATGATGGGGGAACGACCGACTGAGTGGGTTTTGTGGTTACCCTTGGCTGAGTGGTGGTATAACACCAATTGGCATTCATCCACTAATATTACTTCATCTGAAGTTGTTTATGGCCAACCTTCGGGTATTCATATTCCATATGTTTTGGGCGATAGCAAGGTGGAGGCAGTGGATAGGAGTTTGAAGGCTCGGGAGAAATGTATTGAGATGCTCAAGTTTCACTTGGAGAGGGCACAACAGTGGATGAAGTAACAGGCTGATAAGCATAGAGGGAGATTGAGAGCTACAAGTTGGAGATTGGGCTTATGTAAAGTTGCAGCCGTACCGACAACATTCTATGGCTGCAGCGAGGGAAGAACTGAAGAACTAGGAGACATGTGGGAGGATTTTGTAGGCATTGGGTGGACTATTTGGAACAATCAAAACGCCCTACTACACATTGGGCGGAGGCGGGGGCTGAGGCTTATTGTCCAGCAGGTTAGAGACCTTGTGCGAGAATACCAAGTAGCTAGGGACAAAACCGAGGTTAGCTCCAATACCCAAGTCTTATGGAGACCACCTACGTAGGGGGTACTTAAGGTCAATTTCGACAGAGGATAGCTGGGAGAATAGGGAGTTGGGACGGTTGTGGTATGCCAAGACAGTGAAGGGGTGGTTAGATTCATGGCGGTGGAGCAGGGATTGGGCTTTGATGGGTCGGATTGGATAGAGGCGAGGGCATGCAAAATGGCGCAACTACCAGCGTTGGAGAAAGGATGTCAACGAATCTTGGTAGAAGATGACTGCCAAAGCATCATATCCAAGCTCAGAAACAAGAATATCCCAAACAATGAAATGAGTTTCTTACTTGCTGAAATTCTAGACATTGCTAGGAAATTTAGTTTTTGTGCTTTTTCTTTCATTCTTAGAGCAAAGAAAAAGGTAGTACATGCCTGGACCCATCTACAATATTTTCAAGTAGGTTGTACAGTGTGATTAGATGAAGGGCCAGATGCTATCCATAATCTGGTTGCAAGTGACATTGATCGCTTGTTTGATGAATAATATTAGCCATTCTTCCCATAAAAAAATATTAAATTATATCTTGGAAAATTAAAAGTGATAATCATTTTGAAAAAATGGTTAGTTAAAGTATCATTTAATATAAAACAGAGTGAGTATAACTTTCTTTTTTTTTTATCATTAGAAGCCAAAAGGCTAAAAGCATCAAAGATGCTACAAAGTATCTGTCAAAACAGCAAAAACAGCAGAGGCAAAACAGCAAAAGAATAAAGCTACAACATGAGAACCCAAAAACCCTCAAACTACAGCTGAAAAACCACCCAAAGAACAACAAATCACTTCTTCTTGGATGGAGTAGCCTTTAGCCCACAAACCTTTTCCACCAGAGCGTTCTTTCGATCAATCGCCGCACGAGCATCCTCAATCATCTTCATCTTCCGCGAAGATTCAATAGACGTCGATTTAGACCTTCGAGATGCATCCAAAACCAACCTCCATTTAGATTTTAGCACAGCTTTGCCTCTCCTTTTACTCCTAACACTGACCTTTGAAAGATCCAGGATAGAATCCTCAAGATCAGGAGAGACATCCAACACCGAATTGATCGATACTGTATCCTCACAACCAATAGGGGCGGGATCACAAAAGGCACCCTTATAAGAATACAATGGAGAAGTAAAACAACCCTGTGACCCATGAGTGCCGTCACTGCCAAACGAGTGAGTATAACTTTTAATATTGAGATAACAGGAGTAGGCAGTGGCGGATCCAGGATTCGAACTCAGTGGAGTCAACAATAATTTGCTAAAAAAAATTAAAATTTAACAGTACTAAAAAGCTTAAATGCAAATAAAATAGCGAATTTAATATTAATCATGGAAATAGTATTAAACAGAAATAAATAGTAAGTGTTCTATTAGCTAGCAAGTAAGTATTCAATAGCCTAAAAATTGACATAATCTCCAAAATCAACTAGAGAAAGAGTAAACTATGCATCCAATTAACAAATTTTATTTCACAATTATTCACAATTATTTCACAATATTCACATAAACCAATTATTCATAAATACAATTAAATTGACCCATTTAACAAATAACAAATCAATTTAAAAAATAAACCCTAATTTACCAATTACCACACAAGCAAATTGAGTTGAGAAATAATACTCATGAGAAATTGATAATTGACAATGAATTGACAACGTATTGATAATAATAAGAACTTAAAGAGTAAATTTACAACAATAAATGACAAGAATATGTTGAATTGAGAGAAGAGGCAAAGAGATTGAGAATGAGAAACTCACACTTGACTTGGGCTGGGTGGACCCGACTGCAAGGACGCCGCCACGCCGGACGCCGGTGACAGTGGTGGCGGCGATGGTGGTGCGAGGGCCGACTGCCCGACGAGGAGGAGGCGAGAGTGGAGGGAGGGTGGGTGGGTGAGAGAGAATAGGGTTAGGGTTTGGAAGAATGAAGATAGTCGAGCAGTATGCCATGAGGCCTAATTGAATAATTGATATCAGTTTTTAAAAAAAAGTAAAAAAAAGGCGAAAAAATGCTACTGAAGGGAATCAAACTCACGCACTCCTCCTAGTCATACACGCCTTAACGCACTAAGCCACTGACCACCTGGGTTAATTTTGTTTTGTGATTTTTAGTGTGTGCAATTACTATAAGTATTATACTTTTTTTATTTTTTTTCAAATACTGTTTTTTTTTTTTCAAAATTCCAGTGGAGTCAGTTGACTCCACTGGAGATATACCAGATCCGCCCCTCGGAGTAGGATGAGGGTTTCTTTATCAATTATCGTGGCTGAAATTTTGTAAATAGTTAGAAGTTCAGAACTAAAATATCTCCAACAAGAGATTTTGCCACTGCTGAATGGATGAATCTCAAAGTCAATCTGAGCCATTATCCCAGTTCATACCCCACTATCATTTCATCCCATGATGAGGTGGCTTCATCTGCACCCTTGATAATCATCCATTTCTTTTTTAAGGGAATTTTGCCCCTTTACCTCTGCAAAGATACCCTTCAAAAATTTCATACTATTTGTGTTTGCTATCTATCTATGCAGCAAGTCCCATAGCCTCTCTGCTCTCTATCCCCTTATCCTCTCTCTCTCTCTCTCTCTCTCTCTCTCTCAAACCTTGCTTCTTCTTCTTCGGAAATGGCGACTTTATCGAACCCCCTTCTGAAAACCCTCTCCATTTCAGACACCTGCTTCACAAGTTCCCTCCACAGCCCCTCAATTTTCATCCCCAAATCTCTTTGTTTCTCAAACCCATCAAAATCCACGAAGCTTCCCGCCTCCCTATCTTTCTCCCTCCAAAAACCAACCTTCTCTTCAACAGTTGTAGCCTGTGTTGCTCAGACTTCAGATTGGGAACAAGGGGCAGTCCTCGAAGAAGAAGTTTCTGACCAAGGAGAGGCCAATTGGGGTGCCCAGGATTTTGGGGGTGCTGATGCTCAAGCTTCTGGATTGGGTTCCGAAGGAGATGAAGAAGGCTTCCCAGAACCCAACGAGGATGCGAAATTGTATGTGGGTAATTTGCCTTTTGATGTTGACAGTGAGCAACTAGCTCAGATTTTTGAGGGTGCTGGGGTTGTAGAGATTGCTGAGGTATGAGTTTTCTTGCATTTTTTGTGGTTTAATGTGTGTTTACTTTGATGGGTTTTGATAAATTCCGGGTTTTTGTGGTTTGTTGGTAGGTTATATACAACAGGGAAACTGATAGAAGTCGAGGGTTTGGATTTGTGACCATGAGCACTGTGGAAGAAGCTGAAAAGGCTGTGGAAATGTTCAATAAATATGTAAGTGTTCTCTCACTTCTGTTTAGTGCTTACCTTTGTTTCAGCTAGTGGTTTTTGGTTGGTTTAAGTTACTGTCAAATATGTTGAGATGTAGATTAAGTCTTGAGATGGAGCTTGTTGATACTTACATGATGTTTGGTTGGATGTAATGTAATGGTATTGTAATGCAATCATGACAATGTAGTTTGTGGTAATAATAATTCTGAGGGAGTTTTTAATGGTTTGTACAGCCAAACAGGGTAATGTAAAGTTGTAAACACAATTACAAACTCTGTTGTGTTTCATCCATTCATTACATTAGTGATAGGGATGCTGGCCAGTGGCCATGGTATACCTTATCTAAATATCTATTTTCAATTGTTGGCTTGTGTCATGGGTTGTAGAGGGGTGAAGTTTATGCAATCTTACTTCTATCATATCCTTATCTCTTAGTTTTAGAAAGACTGTTTTGCTTTGAACATTGATGAAATACAGCCAGTGTGTACCTAAGGCCAAGAATATTACTAAACACAACTTGTCTCAAAGACACGAACCTATAATCTCTTCACTAATGTGATTTTCAGTCTGTGTTGTAGATTGTTGGCAGGCCTTGATGAAAAAGCAATTCGAATGTAGTCATTCATTAGAAAAGCATAGATCAGTGTGGTAGTTCCCTTTTGAAAAGCTAGAGTCATTTTGTCGAAGTTGAACAATTGTCCATGGGTAACTCATTAACGTCTCTTGTTAATAAGCAAGTTGATCGAATGGAATGTTCCTGTGATATTTAACCAATTACCATTCTCAGATTCTTGGACTTTGAAAATCAGTTGGAGTTTACTATTATTTGAACTGTCCAAACTACTATCTGATAATTAGAAACTGACGGAAGTAGCTATTGATGTTATGAGGTTAATTTCATAAGGTTCTGTTTGGATCCCACACTGATGGCTTGTGGGTTGGACAATTGCTGTTCTTGCTTCATAACAGTGAACAAAGTGCATTGTTATGTATGCTTGGTTGGGGACGAAGGCCCCTTTTTTCTTGTTTTTTTTCGTTGGGGGAGAGGGTTTGGAAAATGGAAGATGCCCTCGTGCACTCCATAGATTTATCTTTTATGTAGTGTTAGGATGCAAGTGGTAATGTGGCATTTTGAATTGCATAGAAACTTGTGTGTTGCATTCACAGCATGATCCTACACATTTAGATCTAGCGTATTCTTGATTGTTGATGTGTGACTATGCTTCAACTGCTAGTGCCTGTTTGACAATATTTACACTGAAGTCGTGAGCGTTCTTTCCTATCTTTTCTATTTTGTTATTGAGTTGTTTCAGACATATTGTGTAAACATCACCTTCTGAAGTATTACTTGATGGGGAATCACCTTTTGTAATTTTGTCGCTTACTATGGTAAATAAATTGAACTCTTTGATCATGTCTTTTGGACAGGACTTGAATGGAAGGTTCTTAACCGTGAACAAGGCTGCTCCAAGGGGAGCACGCCCTGAGAGGCAACCGCGAGAATTTGCACCTTCTTTCAGAATCTATGTTGGTAACCTTCCATGGAGTGTGGACAATGCTCGCCTTGAACAAGTTTTTAGCGAGCATGGGAAGGTTATAAATGCCAGAGTAATGTCCGACAGAGAGACTGGCCGCTCACGTGGGTTTGGCTTCGTTACCATGGCTTCAGAGAGCGAGATGAATGATGCAATTGCTGCTCTCGATGGACAGGTAAACTTAACTTTTTTCATTTATTTAACTCAACCATGCCGAGGGCGAGAAAGAAGTCGAAATTTCAATCTATCAAAAATCAAGTGGAAATAGATAAAGTGTGATCTCATAACATAGCATTTAGAATTGAATCTAAAACACAGGCAAGGTCTTAATATTTGGACACAATTGTTTGTCACAGACCTTGGATGGAAGAGCTATCAGGGTTAACGCAGCTGAAGATAGACCAAGGCGAAGCTTTTGATTCGGTCCACAAATTGAAGCCTGTTGGTGCCAAATTATTTCATTTTCCCCCCTCTAATGTGCCCCCGTTTTTGGTCGAGAATTTTATGGTTGAAGAAATCCCCCCTCCCCTTTTCTGCAGTTCAGGAAATCTATAGAGCTGCATTTATGAGTATACAGCTACATTCATATTGCAGTGTATATGTAATGTAAGTTGTGCTTAAAATCTTTTCAACGTTTGCTTTTATGTTTATGCCATTTTCATTGGTTCAGCCTTACCCTATGTGTGTTTATTAGGGGTGGAAAATGAGCTAAGCCCAGCCGAGCTTGAGTTTGGCAGGCCTGCTTCACGAACCATTTGCTTGAAAAGTTTAGGCTCAAGTCTTGAGTCTCCACAAGCTTTAGACATTAGTATTTGAGGTAGCATTAAGCATTTTGACCAAGTCAGTAAATTAGTATTTTGAAGAGCGTTTTAACATTTCGAGTAGCGTTTAGTGAAACATTAATAAGTTAACAACGTTTAGCTCATTATCTTTGAAAAAGTATCCTTTGAAAATTGATCTTTGAAAAGTTTTAGGTTAATTCATATTAATATGCTAACTAAACTGCTAAAATTATTGAAAACAAATTTATTTGAACAGTCATATACTATCTGTTATATAAATCGTCGGCTGTAGCTTAAACAACTATTCAGTATATAAACCGTTATCCGCTATTTAAAACATTAATTTTGTTGAAAAGGACTTTAATGAGCATCCATTTTTCTCGTCCATTTTTAGAGCCGTTTGGTTGGCATTTTTATGGGAAAATTGATTAATTTCCTAATTTGGCCAAATTTTCCTTTATTTGTTTCAATGGATGGGCTTGTATTCTTTTGTTGGACCCATTATTATATGGGTTATTGATCCCAAGGGATGACCCAAGTAGCTAATTGACTATGAAGAATTAGAATGACAATCACATCCCAAATTGTACAATATGTGAAGTTTGAAAAGTTAAGGTGACATGACTTCTTTTTATTAATTTAATTTTTTTCTGTCGTGAAAATTTTACGCCAAAAAATCATCATTATTTATTCAAGTTATATCCATGATTTATCATTCATGAATTATTAAAATTGTAACCATGGTTTAACACTGAGCATATCCATAAATTATTTAACTACAAAAGAATTTCAACAATGGTAACGTTGCCCTCCATATTCATTTTCAGTCATTACTCTCTCATCAACACATTCTCATTAATCAATCAAACAAATAAAACAAGTCCCATCAAAGCGAAAGAGTCTTTAGCTTTGGTGGGAGTGACCAGGGCTGGCTGCTATCTGGTTTGGATTAACTTAGCTGGATCAAACCAAAGAAGAAAGGATGATGGAGAGCCTTGGGAGGTTCGAGAAGTGAGTGGAAAATGCAGGGAGTTTGAGTTCTTGCCTGCTCTTTGGGAGCATATCCCAACAACTCCATTCTCCTCCTTGCGTCCACCTTATACTTGCTGGTTTCCAAGGGGAGATTCAAGCGATGATGGTTCATGCCGACTGTGGAAAGGCCATGGAGAGGTACTACATGTGCTATTGCACGAGATGATTTGCTTCCTCTTTGTAACACCCGAGTATATGGTTAAAGTGTAGCTTAAAAGGATTGAAATGACTACTTATATCACCAAGGTGCACATTTTTTTATGGTAGCTCATCCGTTGGGAACTCCTCAGTTAAGCGTGTTTGGCTGGGAGTAGTCCAAGGATAGGTGACCTCCTGGGAAGTTTTCCCAGGCAGCGTGTGAGCGACGACGAAATACGCTGGAAAGACTCGTGGTGATTTGTGGGGCCAGTGCGATCCTTGAAGCAGTTATGGGTAATGTCCGCGGCCCGGGAGGGGCCAGGGCATTACACTCTTATTCTCCACTTCTTTTTTCATACCTATCCATCTACCATCATCAAAGGTATTACTATGAGATTTATGCTTTAGATTCTTCTTCTATTTCTCTAGCAAACATTAGAACTACATATATCATAGTTAGCTCATTGCCTTGGCTTGCAGCGCTCATGCATGCCCATACAAAGCTATTAGCAAGCTAAGCGAAACAAGCACTCATGTACAGTTACTCATACATACACTAACATACATTAAACATCACTATGACATTGAAGCAAAGGTAATGGTATATGAGCTTTTGTTGATCCTTCCTAGCTGACTAGCTGTATTTCCAGACCTCAAAGCAACCTAAAGTGACAAGGAGTCGATAATTGCGACATAAGAAACTCTAACTAGACTTTCTCATGCTTGAACCATATTGTTATGTGACATTCGGAAGGCCAAAAAAGAGAAGTAGATTTCATTCCACGTGTAACATTGATCATTAATTATTGCACAAAACTTTATTACACAAAAAGCCTAACTTAGCCTGGAGTCGCTTATCCTAGAATGCACTGGAGCGAGTGAACTAAATGTTGGCAACTGAACCATATGTACATAAACTCGACTTGGATCCCGAAAGCTGTAAGTGACATCTAGAATGCCCGCAATTGCTCATCTGCACTTGTCAGGGGAACATACCGCACGGAAGTTTCTGTTCTGACACTAAGCATCCCGTCGAGCTTTTTGTCAATGACCTGCAGGTCCTGAAAGAAGGTTCCTACCGGAATCACCATTCTGCCACCGGGCTTCAGCTGGTCAAGCAACGGTTTTGGGATTTGGGGGGCTGCTGCTCCCACATGGATTGCATCGTAAGGTGCTGCCTCTGGCCACCCTAGCCTTCCATCTGCACCCACATAACATTGCCAACCCATTAGTATGTTGCAAATCATGACCAAATCGAATTGGAATTTTAGCATGTAACGATCTCTACTTTTGGTGTCCTGACTGAAAATAATCCTCACGGACTCTTGACCTCTAGTATTTTGTACTTAGCACATGTTATCTGTTAGTAAACCTCTCAGTCTTTTGGAACCAGAAAGCTAACATGGCATTTTGGTCCGACTGTGAAAGCGACTAGTGAGGCACCAAACTTGCAGGAAACCTCCAAACATGGGGCAAATATTTTACAGTTGTTCATTCAGAAGGTGCTGTAGCAACCGCGTCAACCCAAGAAAGTCATCTAAGAATTTTGACCGTGTGTCAAAAGGTGGTGGAGGTTTAGCGGGACAAAATATGTAACAAAGTATGGAGTGTTTGAGATTAAATAGTCAGTAAGGATTGTTTTTAATCAGGACCCCAAGAGTAGGGATCATTTCGCGCCAAAAACTCAATCGAATTAGACAGGTAAGTATGATAGGGATTAGGTAGAGATGTTACCCCCAGCATGAATGGATAAGGCGCCTGATTTCAGCAATGGAGCAGCAGGACTTTTCTCTATATTTTTAATCGACCATGAAGCGAGCTCAGGTATATGTTCTACGCCAACTGCTTGTCCTTCCGGGCCAACCATCATTGCAAAACAGGCTGTGAGATATCCGGTGCCTGCAACACAAGGCAGCAGCAAAACAATCACATTCCATATACTCAAACAGGGTTTGAGAATCTTATGAAACCAGAAGATGATTGAATAAAAAAGTGACCTGAACCAACATCCAAAGCATGCATGCCTGGCTGCAAATGATCCTTTAGCAGTTCAAGACACATAGCATGCATATGAGGAGCTGATATTGTAGCATTGTACCCTATGGGCATGGGACTGTCTACATATGCAGGGGTCCCAGGGGGTACAAACAGCCCTCTGTCTATGGAAGCCATCACTTCTGCTACCCGCTCCGACCGGATTATTCCCTGTCGTTGCAACTGTTCTACCATTGACAGGTTTTTGTTTTTACCGCTTACAGAAAAGTATGGCCGCCAATCATAATTACACATAGGTTAATCAATGATTCAATTTCAATGTGTTGAAGCTAAGAGAGAACCAGAGCTAATTCAGACGTACCCTTTTGATATTGAATCACTAGAACAACAAGGCAATATTTCTAATAAAGAAATCATTCATAATTCAGAACATGGAGTTCATGAGATATCCAATCAAACCATCCTTCTATACACAACCAAGCTCAGATGGGCTCAAAACCAGTAATTTGTTAATAAGTTCCCGGACATAATTCTGGAAAAACAGAAGCGTTTCACATAGATGAATAAAATCCTTCTGGCATCACATATCAAATTCAACCCACAAGGACAAGGTAATATGCCACATTCATCATCAGGAAAGCATTGGTTCATACGCAGAATGGAGAAAAAAAAGAAGGAAGGAAACATAACCCAGAAAACAATGAGCTATTTCTGAGAAGAAAAAGCAATAAATTACCATTAAGATGGTGAGAATTGAAACAAGGACGATGAAAACAAAAGCCTTTCTCTGTAACCATCCCATCAAAATCAGAAAAGAGAAAACAAAGGCCATCAAAACCCAGCTCAGAAATCAACCCGATTTCACAACAATCACTGTAAAACAAAGAAGGAGAGAAGAAAATGAAGAGAAATAGAGAGAGAGAGAGAGAGAGAGAGAGAGAGAGAGAACCTCCATTCTAGAGAGCTGAGAGCAGGGCGAAGAGAGTCTGAAGAGAGAGAAAGGGCGAAAGCGAGCCGTGACGACACGTGGCAGAAGGAGAGGGCAGTGATGGTGAGATGGCAATTTGGAGGGGGAAGGATGAGAGACGATGGGCTGCTTATAACAACAGCGGCAACCAGTTGCCCGTAGTGAAGAAGCCGATGACAATGGCATCTCTTTTTTCTCTCTCTACTGTTTCTTTCTTTTTATTTTAAATCCTTTTCAAAAATTAAAATTTGATAGAAAATTCTGGGAGTTTCAGTTCGTTTGTTTTCTGGATTATTGTTATCCAATTGAGTTGAACATGAACGGAGGAAGTTGAAGGGTTGTTTGCATTTTGGATTCCGAATTTTAGGGTATTTACATTTTGGTTTTCAATATTAACATTTTGAATTTAAAGTTTATAAATTTGAATAAAAAGACCTTAAAGTTTGTGGGTGAAGAAAAGGCCCTGTCTCATTTTTTATTTTCCTCCATGTTTGAATTTATCTCCGATTGACGCCAAACTTTGCGACTATGGTTAAAATTAATGTTGAAACTATAATACACCTCTCCTATTCAGGCGCTTACTTGCACTCGAGTACATGGTTTTAAGTAACTCCAACATGAATAAAAGAGGTTTATTATAACTTTAATATCAGTTTTAACCTTAGTATTGAAGTTTGATGTCAATCGGGAGACAAATTCAAACATGGAAAAAAAAAAAGAAAAACGGGAAACGAGCTTTTTTTTCACCTCACAAACTTTAGGGTCTTTTTTTTCAGCTTACAAACTTTAAAGTCCAAAATGTTAAAGTTGAAAACCAAAGATTCAGAATGTAAATACCCATAAAATTCGGGGTCTAAAATGCAAAAACCCCGTCCTTTTCCTAAGGGCCCCCAATTCAATAGAGTGATCATAAAAGGGAAGTTGATAAATTGAGAACAGCGCAATCCAAATTCCGAACATTTCTAGTCCTCTCAATTCTATGGACCTTCTGGCTTTCTGTTTGTTTGGTTATATGGATCTCTCTCTCTCTCTCTCTTTTTTTTTTTTTTTTTTTGATAATGATGTTTTTGGGGTGTATATTGTTTTTTTTGTTGGTTGGAAAAGGTTGTAGTTTTGAAACAAAAATTATATGTAGGGCCCTATTTTATCTTTAATTTATGTTTGATAGTAAGTTTTAATACAATTCAAAGAAATTATTTTAATTCAATAACTTAAAAAGAAAAAAGTTTAATTTATTTCAAAAAAAAGGTCAACAATTCAACTTAAATAAGTGAAGATTGATTCAATTCAACAAACAATAAATTTGTTATATTCCAATCTGACATTAAAAAAACATAAATTTGGATAAATTTGACAAAATTTAGTTGAAAAAAATAATTGTTATTAATCGGAAAACAATCTTATTTTCGCCACACCATATGACGAATTAGATCAAATACATATTGAGTAAAGGGTTATTGACCATGAAGGATGACCCAAAATGCAAACTGACCATGAAAGACATGAGGATCATGAAGTTCTAATTTATGAGAAAGAAGCGGATCAACCATTGCTAACATCTTTTCTGGATGTCTTATAAGGCGAACCATGGTTCATTTTTGTCGATATCCATGGATGTCTTCAAAAGTAAACCATGGTTTACTTTGTAGTTATCCTCCGCGTAAATCAAAGAGGGGGTAGAGCTATTGAAACAAAAAAAACCAAAAAAAAAAATTACAGTTCCCGTGAGCAATGGTGGTCCCCTTTCTGAAAAAGACGAAAAGCCGAAAAGACAAAAGGACGACCTAACCCTAGACGTTCCCTTCCCTTCTCCGACCCGGGCCTCGCCCTTGGTGGTCGCCGGCCGGCGGTCGTCGCCGTCGTCTGCTCTTTGGGGGTCTGTGGTTTCCGCTGAGAGGGGTCACTGTAGTTGATGATTTCACCCTAAGGTGGCCGAACGTTACTGGGTTGTCTTCCTTTGGATTCGGGCCTGGTGGCGGTCAGCTGTCCGGCGTCTCCGGTGGTCGTGCAGCTGTCGACGATTGGTGAATCTAGGGTTCGGTGAGACTCAATCTGGTATTTGATTTGCCGTTTGATTTCCTCCCGTCAATTCTTGTGTTGCTTCGTTGCTTCTTTGCCTTGTGTGGCTTTTGTTAGGCGGTTTGGGGTTTCTTGAATACAATGTCTCTTCCTTTTGCTTCAAGGTGTACTGTGCTCAAATCCGAGTTGTTGTCCATTGTGGATTCTCTTAATTTTAACGGCGACTTTGAGGGTGGTCCTGAGGATGTATTATCGTTGGATGCTCTCTCTAGAGCTAGTGAGATTGTATGCATTCTTAAAGAATTTGTGGGGTTGCGTGGGGTGGTTGTTCGTCCTGATTCTGGTTTTAAGGTACCTAGTGTTGCTGCTGTAAATGAGGTTGTGGGACAACATGTTGATAATATTCGGGTGCTGGGTCGGGCTCTTTCTCCCTGTTTGTTGATAATATTCCTGTTGGGGTTGATAATGTGGGTTTGAAGAATCTTTTTGCTGATTTTAGGTTTGTCTATGATGCTTACATTCCGCGGAAATCGGGTAAGAATGGGAAGAAGTTTGGCTTCGTTCGTTTTACTGTTAAGCAAGCGGGTCTGAACACTATTCGGTGTCTCAATGGGTGGTGCTTTAATGGGTCTTGTCTTGCTGTGTCATGGGCTAAATTTCATAAGAAGCCGACCTCTAAACCAATCAAGCGGGTTTGGGTCCCTAAAGCCAAACCGAGTATTTCAGCTCTTTCTGCCCCTGTTGTCCATGCTGATTCTGAGCAAACTTTGACAATCCCTATTCGTCCAAAGTTGGCTCACTCGTTTGGCGGTGATGACACTCTTGGGTCACAGGGTTGTTTTACTTCTCTATTGCGTTCTTATAAGGCTGCCCTTTGTGATCATGCCCCTATTGGTTGTGAGGATACAGTCTCGATCAATTCGCTGTCGGATGTCTCTCCTGATCTTGAGGATTCTATCCTGGATCTTTCAAAGGTCGGTGTTCAGAGTAAAAGGAGAGGCAAGGCTGTGTTGAAATCTAAATGGAAGTTGGTTTTGGTTGCATCTCGAAGATCTAAATCGACGTCTATTGAATCTTCGCGGAAGATGATGATGATTGAAGATGCTCGCGCGACGATTGATCAAAAGAAGGCTCTAGTGGAAAAGGTTTGTGGGCTGAAGGTTACTTCATCCAAGAAGAAGTGATTTGTTGTTCTTTGGGTGGTTCTTCAGCTGTAGTTTGTTGTTTTTTGGCTCTCATGGTTGTAGCTTTATGATTTTGCTATTTTTTTGGCGGTTGCCTCATCTGCTTGTCAGAATAATATTTCAGAAGATCTTTGACGCTTAAATTATCGCTTCTAATAATAATAAAAAAAAAAGGTGGCCTCCATTCTTTTTCATAAATTAGGATCTCATGGTCCTCATGTCATTCATGATCAATTTGGATTATGTGTCATAACAAGTGTGTCCCCATCATAGTCAATAACCCTTGAATAAAAATATTCTTGGCCAAGTCCTTAAAGTGAGCCCAATTGCAATTGAGGTAATAGGCCAAGGGTGTTGGCTTACAACCCCTATGGGCCAAAGGAGGAGTTCAATAGTCAATTCTCTTTCCCAAAATAAGGATTAGCAATGTAATATCTCATTTATCCTCATTTATTTTCACTATAAATATCTCTCACTATTCATAATTTGACAACACTTGAAAAGTATTCATTACTAATACCATGAAAAAATGGAATTGTTAATCCAAGGCATTAGACAATGCATTGATTGAACAGTTAGAGGTCAAGAGACAATGTCATATATTATTCAACTTTTCACCAATAAATTAAGAGTGAAGCACTCTACTTTTCATCAATAAGAAGTACTAGATGAATACTTTGAAACAAGCGCAATTTACTAAAACAAGCTAGAAAATTAACAGATGCACTAAAAATACAAAGATGCTACTACAAATGATACATTGAAATAATTATCTTGATTTTATCGATTATTTGTTTGGGAAAAACTCAATAGATGTCAGAAGGAAAAGTACACAATGCTACTACAAGCGTTCACTATATACTTAGTTTGCATATTATTCAACCCCAAAAAAAAGGACAAAAAAACCATTCACTATATACATTGCAAAAAGCTCTAGAATTGAAAAAAAATTTCAATTATGGTGAAATCTTCTAATAGCTAATGTGAAAATTTTAAAATAATTAATTTGAAACAATTTAAATTGTAAAATTAGGGACACTCAAGATAAGTAAATTATTGTTAATTGTTATGAATGATTAAAAAAATAAATCATAAATTAGAGTTTTTATCAACTCCCCTTTTATTTTGGATTGGTTGCCTTTGTTCTTTGCTAAGCTTCTCCCGCAATCCTTGTCAGAAATAACAAATATGAATAAGTTTTGATTTACTAGAAGAAAATATTCAAACTTTTTTCTTGGTATCCAATCAAACATTGCCATTAAATAGACAAACTATACTAAGCAAAGTAACTCTATCCAAATTAAAGTAGACAAACTGTATATATTC
Organism: Portulaca oleracea; assembly: GCA_029582165.1. Classification (NCBI taxonomy): domain Eukaryota; kingdom Viridiplantae; phylum Streptophyta; class Magnoliopsida; order Caryophyllales; family Portulacaceae; genus Portulaca; species Portulaca oleracea. Next base: position 14,924,693 of record CM055870.1, read on the forward strand.
ATAGAGATGTAATCAAGATTACTTTAGAATTGTTCCCTCACAAAAGGAAAACCACGTCCTTTAATTCATAATTGCTCAAGTGAATTTAAATCCAAACCTAAAGTCTACTTTAGATGAGCGGATGACGGTTAAATTCGGCATTAGTGTTTGAGATATTGTTTATAACATTTTGACCAAGTCTATATTTTAATTGGACAAATATTAGTAATCAAGCTAACATTTTAAGTGATATTTAACATTAGCGTTTAACATTTCAAGTAGCGTTTTATGAAACATTAATAAAGTTAACATTAAACATTTTGGGTAAAAAAATAACCCTTGAAAAATTTTATCTTTGGAAATTATTTGTATGATTTTATGTCAACTAACATTAATTAACTCGACCGCTAAACTATCAAACGTAATGTTCATTTGAACAAATATCTGCTATCCGCTAGGCTGCTTTGATATGTCGCAAGTGCACAAGTGTGATTGTATATCAAGTATCAAAGTCGATCCCACTAGTACTTTACTAAACAATGCACTATGCTAAATCAATTGGGTTTTGAGTTGATCTTTTTTTTTCTAAAGCTAATTCTAAATATCAAACCAATCAGATTATTAGGGATTTAATCAATTAATAAAAGCGTTCAAGGGATAAAACCTGAGTTACTTAATGAACTAACTGAGCGGATCGAACATGCATTTCACTAAGTGGTACATTTTACAGTCGATAGTGCATACATTTTTTCACAACGAGCTTTTGGCAAAGAAGTGACTTGTCTAGCTAAACCAAACACCTATTTTCGTGGCTATTTCGATTTAAACTAAGTTAAACATCAATTTATCACAAGACCCCTAACTAAAAATCATTATGTCTAGTTCATTTTTTGTTAGTTTAGCCTTAGGTTTCCGATTATCAAATTTCTCTTTCGGCTCTTCACTCAACAATCTAATACCATGCAATTAGTGATCAAGCTGCATTGACAAACAAAATCAATGGCTAAATAAAATGCATTCAACTAGATTCATGTCTATTCAATCCAATTCAAAAGCTAATTCATGAAACAACTTAAAAGGTTCATCCCCTAAACTATGAAAGCAAATTAAACTAATTTAGAAAGCATGGAAATCCTATGAAAGTTCAGAAATAAACCAAAGTATGATGATGAACTTGATGATAAACTCAACAAAGAAGACTTTTGCTCCTTTGTGCTTCGAACCCAACTCGATCAATCTTCGATTCTTCAATATTCTTTCTCTCAATCTCAACTATGGTGATGGAATGATGGATTATGAGTGACTGTGGATGTAATTTAACATTGTTGGGATATTCCCAACAATCTCCCACTTGTTCTATGAGTGCTCAATTTAAAAATTCCCTTGTCACTTTAATGTCTCGGATTCAGATAAGGTAAGTCGTCCAAGTCATCCTTATTTAGTCCAAATGTTTCTCGATCTCGGATTCCGATATGGTTTGTCCTTCCTTCCTTAGGGAGGATTCCCGAGAATCACCTCGAGACTCCTAAAACCGGAAGCTTTCAAAGGAAAGTTTTCTCGATACCCCTTAAATCTCAAATATAGAGACTAACCTTTACAATGGCCACTTAAGATGCAAAGACTAGTTTTTCCATCATAAAGGGACCCCCTTTTATAAGGGAGAGGGAAGGGAGAATATGGGTGTCCCGCGGATGTGGGATGCGCATCATGCGGATCACTACAGACCATGGTGAGCAGCAAATTCAAAATCTGCTGTGGTGATCCGAGCCTCTTTACAACACACTATTGCCTTAGGACATTGGCTTGTGTGACTCTGTAAGACAAACTGGCACGACTGTTATTGAACTGTTCAATCTCTGGGCAGTAGATCTTCTAGCAAAGACGCTAATCACCATGCCATGTTGTCGGAACATTTCGAACATGTTTTTCATAACCAAACATGAATTGTGTTATATGAGTATGCATTGTATATGATTTTGGTAACACAATACCAATGATTTGAAGTAATATGTATGTTGTTAGATAAACACGTACGATTTTCATATGGTTAAATTAATGTTATTTTCGACAACTTATATTATTTAACGTGGTTAGTCTTTTCACCATCATTTTTGTAAGTTTTACTTACTAACACAATACTAGATTGTAGGTTTCCTTTAGATAAGTTATGAATTCAACAATCTTATTTGTCCCCAATTCTTCATTGAAAAAAGGTGTAGTCACTTTAATTCCTTGCACCTTATAACTTCTATCAGTAGATCCTCCATATACATTTTTTATATATATCGAGGTTGTACAAGTAGTGTCGTATTATTCTTATAATTATAATAAATTTTCTGTTGCATTTAATGCCGTAAAAAATACACTATTAAAAAGTTAAATTTTAAAATCTCAAAATACAAAACTATATAAATTTTGTTCTCTCGATGACAATATGTATTTATACATATGATTAGATTAATATGTATTTATATCAATCATATATATCAATATTGATAGATTAATATATATTGAACATTTTTTGTTACACTTACTTCTAAATTAGATACTCGAGTGAATGCATCGGCACAAATTAATTAATACAAAATCTATGGGTAAAATTTTACATAGATTATGAGAGTTATTCCTTTCACAATCCACATACAATATATGACTCAAATTTAATCTAATACTATATGAATGACATTCATCGTAAAAACCACGATCTAAAAACTTGTTTAGATTAAATTAAATTAAAAAAAAAAACAGTTGCCCATTTCATTAATAGATCAAAACATGACCCAACCCAACTCACTTATCGGAAACCAGTTGCTCCTGTATTACTTCCCAAAATGGATTGTCCATCCCAAACATACTTTTATAAGGGCGTGTCAAATTCATACTTAAAAAATAGTTAGGTAAAAGTTAAATTTTATTAAATATTGGTGATTGTTGGTAAATTTTGATAATTTTTGTCAAATTTATGCTAATATGTTAAAATTAAATTTTTTTTTTTGCTTTTTCACTAGTAGAATTTAACCCTAAATGCGTCTGTAAATGGCGTCTGGAAAGGGGTTAAACAGAAGCCAAAATTGTTTTGGCGTCTGATTAAAACGGACGCCAAAACCTAGTACGCCTTTTTTAAAAAAGCGTCTGTAAATGGCGTCTGTTTCAATCAGACGCCAAAATTGTTGCAAACTACGAGGGTTGTGTCAGACCCAGATCGGCGTCTGTCTGGAATGAAACAGACGCTGTTTTTGCAGCATGAAACAGACGCTGTTTTTTATGCAAAAACAGCGTCTGTTTCATGCCAGACAGACGCCAATTTTTGTTACAGAAACAAAAAAAAACTTTAATGATATATATATAAAATAAAGCGTGAATTCAATAATGAAAATAATTAGAATAAATAGTATATTTTGAGTGTTCTAATTATAAAATAAAGCGTTAAAATTAAATTTTTGTATTTGTAATTAAATTGTTTAATAAGAATTGTGGAGACATTAATAATGAAAATAAATACATTTTATATAATAATAAATGATATATATGTGTGCAAATATTCATGTATGTACAATTTCATATATATATATATATATATATATATTTACATTTTATAGAAATAACAACAATAAAATGATAATGAATATATATTTTAACAAATAAAAAAAATATAATACAATTTTATTAATGATATTTTTTACTAAATTAAATGATACAAACAAAATAAAAACCTAAATTACAATTAATATATGACTTCAATATTTTTCAATATTGATTTTTCAATCTTCAATCTTGTATCTTCAATCTTCAATCTTCAATCTTGTATCTTAAATCTTCAATCTCCAATGTTCATCAATCTTGGATGGATTTGAGGTGTTGTGAAGGTTTAGGGGAAATGAGAGAATTGATGAGAGAAGATGAGAGAAATGAAATGGAGATGGGTGAGAAAAATTCGGAGGGAAGTTTGAGGGCTTAAGGTTTATATAGGTGCTGGCAAAATGGCGTCTATTTTTCCCGCCAAACAGACGCCATTTTCAATTTCAATAATTTGGGCGTCTGTTTGGCGGGAAAACAGACGCCAAAATTGGTTAATTTTTTGAAAATTTCACATGGTGGTACAGCGCAATAATTTGGGCGTCTGTTTGGCGGGAAAACAGACGCCTAAATTGGGTAAATTTTCAAAAAATTTTCGCTGCTGGCTGGCGCGCGCTATTATTATTATTATTATTATTATTATTATTGATATTATAATTGATATTATTATTATTATTGATACTATTACTGTTATATATTCTTAATTTTAGTTATAACTAATTATGATGTATATATGTGTATATTTTTTAGGTATAGTTAATTATTAATTATTATTATTGTTAGTTATATTGTAATTTTTTCTAGGTAGATAATTTAATTTATATATATATGTTTCACTCTCGATTATGTTAGTTAATTATAATTATTCTCATGTGTACGTACGTGTTATTATATATATATATATTAATTAATTAAGTTAATTAATTTGTACGTACGTATGTGCGCAAACATAATGAAAAATATTTCGATGTTTGGATTAAATATGTACTAGCTAATAAGTATGAATGTAATTAAAAAAGAGTTTAAATATTTTGTTCGTCTATACAATGTAAAATATAAACACAATTAAAATGATCGATTAATGTCGTCACACGGCGGCGACATCGTCATCATCACTTTCGCTCTCCTCTTCATCGTCGTCATTATCACCCTGATTCTGGCGTTGTGTCAATTCTTCGAGGCTATGGAATACGTATTGGCCTCCTAGGATACAACAACAATTTGGAAATTAAAGGTATGAAATACAATCAAAATGAATTAAGTAATTTATTGGAACGTGTAATTAGTAATTTAATTTTGTGTTTATGGAAAAAAATATGCTTACCTGGGTAAGCATATAACGAGTCCTCGGGAGGAACGGTGTGCTGAGGTTGTGGGGTTTGAGAGACGGGGGTCCGACGAGAAGTACTGCGGTGGCGGGGCGGCGGTGGAGGAGGCTGTCTAGTGTATGGCACTTGACTTCCAGAGGAAGATCCAGCGAGGAAAGGGGCTTGCCAGCTCTGACTTGTTTGCTGTTGCATCATTCTTTGCATTTGCAACATTTGTTGCATTACTTGTTGCCTCACCTTCTCTTCCAAAGCTGCATCAGATCGGCGCCGTTGTTCCTCTAATTCTCTCTTGAATTGTTCCTGCAGCATGCGCTTATCTTGTTCGCGTTGTTGCCTCTCTTCCTCGAGTTGATGCTGAAGCTCTCTGTTCAGCTCCGTAATAGAGGCTCGGACGTCGACGTTATCGGTGTTATTACGACATCGTGGACGTCTCCTCGATGAGATGTGGGGGAACTGCGTCTTCATAGCTTCCCCCACAACCCTCATCCCCACGACGTGTCCCCGACTTTGCAGTTGTTTGTTCAACCAGAACTCGTCTCCAGACATAATGGGAGTTTCTGGTTGACCGTCCTCCCGTTGCTTTGCCTCCATCTCTCTTCTGTACGATTCATAATCACTATGCATCGTCTCCTGGTCGATACAAAGAAAGAGTAGTTGGAATGAGTGAATTAAAGTTAATGTTCATACGTGTATGTACGATTATAATAACTTAAATATTGGATGATGAAGGTACTTACCCTAAGTCATGGAACTCGCCGTGCACCCACCGATTGGTGCCTTTCTCATGGGTCGCTTAGAATTGCTCCCATATGTCAGGGTCCTTTCCATCGTTTTTTTCCTTTCTGTACGTAAGTGCGAATATAAATTAAACGTTAAATTAAACCATAATTAAAGTCATAATTAAATTCATAATTAACTTACCAACTTCTCTCTGACGATGCCGAAGGAAACTGGGCCCCTTGTGTGTGACAAAGGCCCTTATCTTGGTTCATTTTCCTCGCCTTGCTCATATTCTTGCTCTTCTCGACGAATTTGGGGTCTTGCCAATGGGCAATGAATTTCTCCCAAATCTCGTCGTCGACAATCCATTTGGGTTTGCCCCTCCCCGACAACCATCTTTTTTTGGATTTGCCGATAGCGTCGGCGTACTGTTTTTGGGCCCTCCTAAGGAACCAATCACGCATATAGGTCTCGTGTTGGTCTTCCCACCAAAATTTTTTCTGCATTCAAACCATACATGAAGAATTAAACATGCAAATAACTTAAACCATTGCACTATACACTAATTCATATTAATATATCCGAACGGCCACACACCGGATAACCATACACAAACATACATGTACGCATTATATATATATACAAACATACACCAATACGAAAGACAACGTACGTATGCAAAAATCTAAAGAGATAAAAAATGTGAGAGTTTTACCCTGAACTCGTCGTATATCAAATCCACTGTCCTCCTGGGCACTTTGCTCCATACCGGCCAGAACCCTCGAAAATTCTGCTTTACTATGTCCATGATGGCCCTGGTTGCGTGTGCCCCATATGGCGCCACACTTAAATCAATTTGAAATGAAACATCGATTAGATTGAGGCATACAAAATTATATATATTTAAACATAAATTAAGTTACAAATGCATAATCAAAGTTTAGATTGATACTCACGCGCCATTACAAGGTCTAATGATGAACCTCCCATCCGGTGTTTTTTGAGCGTCCGCCCGAACGTCCAGTTGAATTCGATATCGATCGGAGATATCGTTCCCCGACGTTTGGGTAGTGTCGCCCTCCCCTTCAGTCCGCGGCCCACCCTGTTCGGGCTGGGGTCCATCCCCTTTAGTTTGGGTACCCCCAACATCAGTTTGGTCACCCCAATCATCAGTTTGGGCCCCTCCCTGAAGCCCCTGAGCATTTAACCCGCCCATCGTCTCGTTCCCTGCTGGCACAGTACTACCCGCAAAGAACGGCATGAGCTCCAGCGTGGATGGGTCTAGCTGTGAAAAGAAGTCGTAGTTGCTTCCCTCGGGTTGAGAAGCAGCTTCATGGCCTGGATCAAACTGGGGATGTATGGAGTCTGTGGGGCCGATGAAGAACCACCCCTCGTGTTCGGTCTAGACCCACCACGGGTCCGAGGTCTGCGTGATCCGTCTCTTCCTGACATAATGCAACTGCAAAATAAAAGTAGAATAAACATTGAGTTAGTATCAGGATGCACGAAATAAAATGGTTGGTACTGTGAACTAGTAACCACTCCCAAACAATACAATGTATTAAAAGAGATCGACCACACATTGAGGTAGAATATGAAAAACATTGAATTAGTTTCACTTAGGCACACAATCAATTCGTTTCACTTAGAAAATAGAATACATAATATGTGTTCGTTGAAGACAATATTGTAACACAATCAAAATTCGATAAAGGTATATTGTTATTTAATAGTCTTCGTTGTCTTCATCGTCCTCATCAACCTCGTCATCGTCACCCTCATCATCTTCGTCATCCTCGATGTCTTCATCGTCCTCATTGGCTACATCAGACGTATTACCACCCACTATTAATTGTGCGTTGTCCATGTCCGCAACCTCATTGAACACCCCTTCAATAGCGAGTACTTGTGATACGGTACCGTCATTGGGGTTGATCGGGACAACAGCTCTTGGTCGGTCATCTTGGATGGCCAACGGAAGGGTGAACTGCTTGTACTGTGCATATGATGGTTTGTTTGGAACCACAACCCACCAGTTAGCTTTATCTCGTATCCCTGTCGGGTAATTCATGAACAACACTTGGGTTGCGCATCCTGCCATGATAAATGGGTCATACTTCCAGTACCGTCTGTCCTTGTGTAATTCAACAAACGGGCATAACCTTGGTGAACGTACACCTCGTACCGGGGTATTGTCAAACCAATCACGTCTAAACAGTATGCTTTTCTTGTTGACAGGCCCAACATATTCCAGTGCAATGACTTCTTGGAGAACACCATAGAAGTCATCGACAAATCCACCGCCACCAGTGCCTTTGACACACACCCCCGCACTATACGAAGCCACTGAGTTACTCCTTGCTTGTGTGTGAAATAAGAACCCGTTGATTCGGTAAGCACTCCAGGTAGTCACTTTAGGGGAAGACATTCGGGCTAACTGATAAAGGTGTTCATGACGCTCATCTTCGTAAAACCGAAACGCTACCCAATTTTCCTACATTTAGAGAACCGCATAAGAAGTTGAATGGTTTAAGTTTTGGCTACATATGGTCAAAATTGAAATTATGTAAATGATTGTTTTACTCACAGATAGCTGATAAAACCATTGAGCGAACTCGCTCGATCATCGATCCAATCGAGTGTCCGTGGTGTTGAAATGAAGTCAACTTGTAATTCTTAAACAAGCTGCGAGGAAGCAAGCTCATTAATTACACTTATAATACATATAAATTTAATGAAGTCGGTAGTGAGCATTCGCTACTCTAAGTAGTGGTTGACTTCTTTGCAGTTCAGTAGAACATGAAGGTGTGCTGCTTTATACTCTTGATCGCTGAGCCACCTCGTGTTTACACCTCCCACAGGGCTCCCACTGTCCTTAAAAACCGACAATAACATAGGCTCATCCCCATCGTCCTCGTTACGCATACTTGTTGATGTAGAAGACGATACATTATCCGTCCCAAAGTATGTAGATGCGAATTGGGAAATCTCAAACATGAGGTACGCTTGGGCCATAGATCCTTCAGGGTGTGCCTTGTTCTTTATTTTCTTCTTCAACCACCCGAAATACCTCTCAAAGGGATACATCCAACGATATTGAACAGGACCACCAAAGAATGCCTCCTGGACCAGATGAATGGGCAAGTGTTCCATTACGTTGAAGAAGCCGGGTGGAAATATGGTCTCCAGCTTGCATATTATTATGGGAATTTCTTTTTCGCGGATTAAGTCATCGTGCTTCAATGTTGTGGAGCATGTGCTCTTGAACCATTGGCTTAACTGAACGAGTGGCTCCAACACATCATCGGGAAGTGCCCGGAACGCAACAGGTAACAATGTCTGCATGAACACATGACAGTCATGGCTTTTAAAGTTTTGAAACCTTTTACCTAATGCATCAACACAGTTTGCGAAGTTCGAAGCATAAGCGTCCGGAAAACGCAGCTGTTGTGCCCAGTTACAAACGTCTGTTCGCTTATCCTCAGGAAGAGCATATTTGGCTCTGGGCTGTAGGGGTTTACCGTTAGGACCGGGCAATAGATGGAGTTCCGGCCTATCACATATGTCCGCCACGTCCCTCCTTGCATTTCCATCATCCTTCGTTTTGCCGTCCACCCCCATCACCGTGTTAACGATGTTGTCCACAAAGTTCTTCTCAATGTGCATCACATCTAAGTTGTGTGGAACCATGTGATCCTTCCAATAAGACAACTCCCAAAATATACTTTGTTTTTTCCAATTATGAGCATTCTCTCTGAATCCCGGGACAACAAAGTCGCCATTGGTAGTCACCTTGGGGAAGTGTTTCACCTCCTCGTAGATTTCATAACCGTTTTTCCTACACGGTGGGACAGTTCAATCTGGGCAAGTGTGTCCCTTTCGAAATGCCTTTCGATTTCTTCTCAAAGCATGCCCCTTTGCAAGAAACTGTCGGTGACAGTCAAACCACGAGGCTTTCCTCCCATGCTTCAGACAAATTGCTTTCAAACCATCCATGCAAACAGGACACGACATAGCACCATGCATGCTCCACCCAGAAAGCATGCCAAGGGCCGGAAAATCATTCACCGTCCACATCAAAGATGCCCTCATGTTAAAATTCTGTCTTTTGGAGATGTCATATGTTTCAACACCAACCCATAAGCGTTGCAACTCGTCCACCAAGGGTTGGAGGAAGACATCAATTTTATTTTCGGGGTTCTTCGGACCTGGAATAATACACATAAGAAACATGTACGGTGTTGTCATGCACAATTCAGGTGGTAAGTTGTAAGGAGTAACTACAACCGGCCATATCGAATAAGACCTCCCTGTCATGTTGAACGGGCTAAACCCATCCGCACACAGGCCCAGCGTTACATTTCGCGTTTCCCCCGCGAACTCTGGATGCACGATGTCGAACATTTTCCAAGAGGCGCCGTCCGACGGATGGCAAAGTACACCTTCCTCGCGCTTGTTCTCCGCGTGCCATCTCATATGCCCGACCGTATTCTTCGAGACATACAGACGCTGCAATCTAGGCGTCAAGGGAAAGTAAAACATTTTCTTGTACGGGACGCCTTTCTTTGTCGTGGTTGACGATTTCTGTGGCTTATACCTAGGATGGACACAAAATTTACATTCAATGAGATGTACATTGTCCTTATAGTATATCATGTATCCAGTAGGGCAACAATCAATTGTTTCATAGCCCATCCCCAACTTCTTAACCTTCTTTTTCAACTCATCGTAGTTTCTAGGCACTAGGTTCGGCTGGGGACAGCTCTCGCTCATCAGTTCCATGATATCGTTCATTGCCTGCTCCGACAAATTGTGCTTCGACTTCTGACTTATCAACCTCACGGCAGTGGACAACTCAGTATGGGTCGTACACCCTTCCCACAGAGGCTGTTGAGCAGATTGTAGCATATCATAAAATTGTTGAGCTCCTGCATTAGGCGCCTCATCCGCCATGATGAAATCATTCATCATATCTTCCGTTCTGTCGATGAACGGTGGCTGATTCGGTTCCTCGTTTGTCGGAGGAGTACCTGCAGACGGTTCCCAATCACCTTCCGCATCGTCACCACTGTCATCCTCATCATCAAAGTCACCCCATTCTTCACCATGGCTCGTCCAACACCAATATTGTTCCATAAACCCTCGCCTATATAAATGTTCTTTAACTTCTTCAGGACTAAGTCCACTCTTATTCTTGCACTTCACACATGGGCACCGATACTTTCCAGTCCTCGGATACTCATACGAATTACTCTTTGCAAATTCATCAAACATAGCTACCCCAGCAGCCCATTCAGCCCTGATAACCCTCCTACCCGGTTCAAACCTCTCGTACATCCAACGGCGATGTGGGGGCCCGTCCATAATGTACGTGAATCTATTATTCAAGCCCACCATGAATTTAATTAATAATCAAAAATAAATTATTCAAGCCGACCATGAATTTAATTAAGCGATGTCACTAGGCAAGAGGATCATGTTATTTTCCAAGGAGAGTGTGTTTGTTAACTGTTAATCTATGGCTGAAAAAGACTTTCATGAGTTGTACCGACTCTCCTTTATTCGTCTGGTTCCCAGAAAGCAGCGCAATTTTCCTAAGTGAACTTGCACGAGGGCTATACAGTGCTCTGGGAGTAAGAAACATCTCTGATTCGATACAATGGAGTACGTGTTTATATTGCGCAGATTGAGGGGTAGCAAGACAAGGTGGGGTTGAAAGAGAAGCTCTTCGTAAAAGGTCTAATAGAAATGCATGGTGTTGGATTTCTATATATTAGACCTTTTACTATATAGAAATCCAACACCATGCATTTCTATTAGACCTTTTACGAAGAGCTTCTCTTTCAACCCCACCTTGTCTTGCTACCCCTCAATCTGCGCAATATAAACACGTACTCCATTGTATCGAATCAGAGATGTTTCTTACTCCCAGAGCACTGTATAGCCCTCGTGCAAGTCCACTTAGGAAAATTACGCTGCTTTTTAGGAACCAAACGAATAAAGGAGAGTCAACACGCCTCATGCAAGTCCCTTTTAGCCATAGATTATCAGATCACGAAACACACACTCGTTGGACACTAACAGGATCCAAACTCAACCTCTTTTTATGACATATATATATAAATTCCCCTACTTACTACCTAAATTACCATCATAAATAACCTATTCACTAAGTATGTAGCTACTGGTTGTTGAGTACTTACGTAAGTAAATATGGATGTACGCGACATAATTATTTACATAATTTATGTCTTCGTTTGGAGTTATGAATAATTAAGTTAGCACTTAGGTTGGATTAGCAGCAATTTTCCGCGCGCAACCAACTTTAAACGCTAACTCACTTACTAATAACAACCAAAATCATCCAAACTCAACCTCCTTTTATGACAACTAATTCTTATAAACTTATTAACAAAACTAAACAATTATAAATAGTTTTATAATTAAATTTAATACGTACGTAATAATAGTTTATATATAATAATTTTTTTAATATTATTAACTTATTAACTAAACAAATTGAATTATAAATTCAACCAAAATTGAATAATAGTTTATATACAAACTACATATGTATTCCTAGCTAATTATATATTGCTAACTAATTAAATAGTTTTTAAATTTCCTAAAAACCATCCTAAAATATAACATATTTTTTACTCAATCAAAACACATTATAATTTCCCACAAATTTAGAACATACAAAACATTCAAAATTTATATATATTACATACTTACGTTTATATAATGCTCAAAGTTAAACAAATTTTACATGCATTAATATATATATTCTTTTGGAACAATAAATATAATAATGCATATTTTAATTTACTTCAAAACATATAAAATTCAACATTATACTCAACCTAAACATATTTACTTATATACTTCACAACATTATAAATTAAAACTAAAACTTAAACTTAAACATAACATACACACAATCAATTAAACTCAAACTAAAACATACAAACAATACATCACGAGCCCTAATTTCACAAATAAAATTCGAATACAACATCCAAAATATATTACAATTCATACAAATTAACTAAAACTGCTCAATTTCTCAACTTATACTCACTCAATCAACCAAATTAGATCTAAAATTATGCTCCACAAAAAATAAACTCTACAAATATTCAAATTTTTCGTTTTTCATCATATTTTAATCAAATTCTTACAATTTTTCAAACTTTTCACAACAATAAGTAAATTATAACAGATCTGAAACAAAAATTACCTATTGTTTTGATTGAACGCCGGTGTGTCTCCTTCTTCGTCTTCTCCTTCTTCTCGTCGATGGCGCCGCAGATAAGTGACTGAATGAAATTTTTTTTACCAATTTAAACCTAATCGGCGTCTGTTGGGCCTCAAACAGACGCCATTTTTGGCCCTAAATAGGGTTTCGGCAGTCGAGGTCTCAGAGTTGCAGGCTAGGTTTTTTTTTTGTATTTGCCAATTTAGGCGTCTCTTTTGGCACGAGCAGACGAAAAGTAATGCGCGTCTGCTCTGTGCCAAAAGAGACGCCTAAATTCAAACATTCGGCGTCTCTTTACAGCAAAGAGACGCCATTCTTTGTTTAATTTTTTTTTTAAAATTTACTTAGTAGATTTGGCCTCTGACTTTTTATTAGACGCCAAATCACAGACGTTTTTCGACCCTGATTCTACTAGTGTTTAACTTTGGTAACTTTGGTAGTTTTAGTAAATTTAGACAAAAACTAGTAAATTTTGGCAAACTGAAACAACCCATGAATTTGACAATACCCTTAATTACTAATAGGTCGCTAAATTACCTTAAACACAACAGCACATAATCCTGTTGGAGTTTCTTAATTATACCATGGTCACTGTCTCATTGTACTTTGAGATTCATCCAGGTAGATAAAAAGACAATGGAGAGGGGCCACCAAAGGTAAAATCTATCCTTATCTAATCAAAATGGTGCATGCCTTTAGCATCATCACAAGTAAGGTACTTGATTCATTGACAAAGACTTTACTCAAATCGTTCATCACACTGGCTATATATAAGACCCAGTTAACACACTATCAAATCACCCAACTACAAGTGAGCTCAACTCAAGCCTTCTTTTCTAGCCATACTATAGGAAAAACTAGCCAAGCCTTGAAAAAATGGCAATGCCGCCACCACCCCCATGGCCACAGACCCCGTCAAGGAGAGGCCAAGATCGGAGGATGTTCTCTGCTTCGGATGACAGCACAATGCTTAAGCAGATTGAAGCCACTCACGCCCCTGATGGCCGTGATGTGGATGTTAGGCCCATCCTAGGCATTGTTGAGGATGTTTTTCGCCGGGCTGCCCTTAGCTTTGATAGCATGATTGAGGTATATATCATTGTTGTTTTCCTAAATTTGACCATTATGGTATGGTTTTACATACTGTCATGAGTTGATCAGAGTCGCACAGTACTTTTAGTTTAGTAGTTGAGCAGTTGGATTTCCATAAATATATGCAGGGAAGGCAAATGGAGGCATCGGAGGACAAGACCACAGAAGCTATCATTGATGCAAGTGACATGCTTGAAGCATTAACTTATATCATACAGAAGGTTTCTTGTGAGGTATAGTATCATATTTTCAAAATCACCATTCTATGTCAGTCCACTCTTTATTTTACACCATGTTATGATCCTGGTCATCCAAACAAGGGTATGACTCCCTACTCATCAAATTACAATGCAAATTTGCAAACTGAATCTAATGACATTAATTTTATATTATCTATGTCTTCTACCTGTATCTTTTTTATGATATTACATACCTAGCCCCCTAGGATTTTAATTAAACCAACATTTTTTTGACGTTATGATTTGTGAATGTAACGTACCTGTGTCTAAACTACTCCCTCTGTTCTTTTTTAATTTATACTCCCTCCGTTCTTTTTTATCTATCATTTACGGTTTTCAGTGTCAATCTTTAATCCATAATTTCTTATATAAAATTTTTATAAAAAAATATAATACTATACTTTTTTAATAGTATTTTTTTATTCCGAATCTAATGACATCAATTTTGTACGATGAATCGTTATATAAATTAAGATATTAATAATCAAAGCTTTTAACCCAATTTTCAAGGCGACAGATAAATAAAAACAGATGTAGTAATTCAGAATCTTATCCATCATAACGTGGAAATCATAGAAACTTGTGAAACTAACCTATGCTTTAATACTCTCTCTATCCCAAGTTATTTGTGCACTGTTCCATTTTCGAATGTCTCAAAATTATATTTACTTTCCTAAAAGGAAAACTTTTGTTTTATTGAAAATATTAAAATATCTTTAATTTGAATTTCAAAATTATTTAAGGTCCCGTTCTGTTATGCGGTTGGCAGGCTGCGGTGCCACACAGCACCGTAACTTTCCATATTCCACTACAACTCATCACAATATACTTTTTTTTTCTCTTTTTTCAATAAAAAAAGTTCATCTCACTTTTTCTAATACAATTTCAATTTACCAACCCATTTACAATTATTTAAACCACAACCTACCACAACATTCCCCAACTCACCCCAATCCACAACAACTTTTCCCAACTCACCCCAATCCACAACAACTTTTCCCAACTCACCACAATCTACCACATTTCCTCCATATCGCACCGCACCGCAACCAGTTGTATTAAAGAACAGGAGCTAAACATGGGAGGGAAAAGCATAAAGAGTATTTTTGAATTTAAAAATAAGGGTATTATTGATAGTTTCTTATGAATTGAGATTAATTTGTTAATTTTTCTTAAAATGATTGTCAAATCAAAGTGGACAAATATTTTAGGATGGAGGGAGTGTTTAATTTTAAATATCTAAATTAATATAAAGTCTACTTATCCAAGAGAACATAACCTAGTTAAAAAAAAAAAAAAAAAACTACCAAGCTTGATTGTTTTGAGCCTAGTCGTGAGTTAATCCTCTTTAGAGTTTGGACTGAGCTGAACTTTGGTAAAATGAGTCGAACCAGAGGGCTAGTTGAGGCACTTGGGCTCTTTTATAGCGCCGATTGAGACACGTAAGATTGTATTTAAAATTTTTGAAAAATAAGCGGGACTAATATTGAATACGTATCATGTTAATGATTTGCTGAGTGACCAAGTCCAAAATACACCTAGAAGCAATTCTTATATGGTACATACTTATTTAGGTTTGATATTTTTAAAATGAATCAATTTCTTATACAAATTCATTATATAAAATATTAATCTATTTTAATATGTGGTTAATTTACGTACTTAGAACTAAGAAGGACAATCTTAGATTTTTTTTTTTTTATAAAAAAAACAAATTGTTTAGAAGAGTGAAAGCTATGCATTGAAATTGGCAGATAACGTGCAAGTGCTCAGGAGGAGGAGATGCCCATTCGACAACCATCTCAATCCTGCACACAGTGACCAACTACTCGTGGGATGCGAAGGTGGTGATATCCCTGGCAGCCCTGGCCATAACCTATGCTGAATTCTGGCTAGTGGTTCAGCTCTATGCCACCAATCCTCTCGCTAAGTCTGTTGCTGTCCTGAAGCAACTCCTTGACCTCATCGAGCATTCCAGCGCCCTCAAATCTCGCTTTGACACCCTCAACAATCTCATCAGTGCCATGCTTGATGTCACCAAAACCATTGTCGAGTTCAGGCAGCTCCCTCATCAATACATCTCCCCTAACAACCCTCCTTTGTCCACTGCCATGACTCATATCCCTACGGCTGCTTACTGGACTATTAGGAGTGTCGTCGCTTGTGCCACTCAGATGTCCAGCCTTATTGGCATCAGCTATGAGTTAGTCATTTAGTTTTATTTCAAATTTCCATATATTTGGAATATGGATACATGAATATAGTTGAATAGAGCAAATCGCTAATGACCTTTTTTTTTTCTTTTCTTAAAATATGATATAAATGTATATATTTAGGTATATTTCATCCACAACTGAGGCGTGGGAGCTATCAAGCTTGGCTCATAAGGAGAAGAACATACATGATCATCTGAAACAACAACTTGCTCTTTGCTATCATCATATAGGTAAGTCCTCAATCAGTTCATGTAAATCTAGAAATCTTAATATTACTGTAGAAATTGTAAAAGTTAGCTAATTTTCATCAATGAGTTAAAACTTAAAAGGTTATGAACACTAATGCAACATAATTAACCATTTGATCACCTTCAAAATGTAGATGAGAAGAAACACTTAGAGGCTTATCAAACTCTTTGTCGCCTGTTTGAGACACCTCACCTCGATAACACAAGGATTCTCAGGCACCTGATATACCTCAGAGATGATATTCAACCGCTCCTCGAGGGCCCAAGCAAAAGAAGGGTGATTTACTTTGTTTTTTCCTACTCCTCACAAATCAAATTTCAATTGTTTTTTTAAAGAAAAATAATAAATAAAAGTAAGGGAAAGAAAGGATGTTAAGTGAAAACATAACTATTGAATCGACATGTTCCAGGTTCATGTTGAAACACTCAAACGAAAAACAGTCCTATTACTGATATCGGACCTCGACATCTCCCATGAAGAGTTAATGATCCTGGCCCACATATACACAGAATCAAGGGGGAGGCTGGAGTTTGCATATGAGATCGTTTGGCTTCCAGTAGTGGACAAGTCTGCCCCTTGGACAGAAGAGCACCAAAGAAGGTTCGATGAACTACAGACTGTGATGCATTGGTACAGTCTGCACCACCCTAAGTTGCTTGAACCGGCTGCTGTTAAGTACATAAAGGAAGTGTGGAAATTTGCCAAGAAGACCATCATTGTTGCTTTGGATCCTCAAGGAAAAATCGCATGCCCCAATGCCCTTCATATGATCCTGATTTGGGGAAATCTGGCCTACCCTTTTACTGCCATGAAAGAGGAAGCCCTTTGGAGAGAAGAGACTTGGAGTCTTGGCCTTATGGTGGATGACATTGATCCTCGTATTCATGAATGGGTAACCTACCCTTTAATTCCCTCATTACTTTCAAAGTTTCTATTATCTTTGACTTGTAATAGTCTTGACATGGCAGTGGTGGTTATGTATGTGAGGTAAGGTTGCTTTAAAGCAGGACCCATATTGAGAGTTGTTATTGTTGTTGATGTTTTGTCTGAATGTCTTGTTTGGGCTTCATTTGGAAAAAAGGTATCTGTATTAATGATTTTTATCTTCTCAGGTAACAAAGGGAAAGCTGGTCGGGCTGTATGGAGGGGACAACAAAGATTGGATAAGGAAATTCACAAAAACTGCAAATGATGTAGTTGCGGCTGCCGGGATAGAGTTAGAGCTAGTATATGTGGGGAAAAGCAAAACCGGCAAAGAGAAGATCAAGAGCATCATAGAAACCATAGGCAAGGAGAACCTGAGTCAATATTGGCCGGACTTGACCTCAATCTGGTACTTCTGGGCTAGGCTGGAATGCATGCTATACTCAAAGATGCAACATGGCAAAAACGTGGAGAATGATCACATAATGTCCGAAGTTATGACGGTGCTTAGTTTCGACGGGAGTGATCAAGGCTGGGCCACTATCTGGTTTGGATCGACTGAGATGGCCCGAGCAAAGGGAGACATGATGACAAAGAGCTTTGAGAGGTTCGAGGAGTGGGAGGAAAATGCAAAGAGCTTGGGGTTTGTGCCGGCTCTTAAGGAGCATATCCGACAACTCTATACTCCTCAGCATTGCAACCGCCTCATACTTCCTGGTGTTGAGGGGGGGATTCCAGAAAAGGTGGTGTGTGCTGAGTGTGGAAAGGCCATGGAGAAGTACTTCATGTACCGTTGCTGCAATGAGTGAACTAATGTGTGCCCTTTGATATATGTATTTTAGTTTGATGACTTCTTAAGCTTGTTTGTTTGTTTGTTGGGTTGTTGATCTGTCAAATTTGAATCATTTGGCTAGGTTTGAGTTTAACATCTCCTTGACATAGTTATCTCTCATTCTGCATCTTTAAGCTACTTCAATTCAGGTGGTTCCTGAAATATGACATGTTGTATGCCATTTCATTTTGGTATGTTGTAAGCTTGGTTGCTTAATCTACTCAATTTCTTTTTCAAACACTAATTCCACGAGGAAATTTCCTTCCTTATTGTTCCCCCTCCTTCGAAAGAGTTGCCATGATATATTTGCATCGGGTTATCTTTAAAGGCCCCCCCCTTTTTTTTTATTTCCCTGAATAAACATTAGAACTACACACATCATTTCCTTAGCTTGCAGGAAGCTAAATAAAGGAAGCGGACTCGTACACAGCTATGGGAAACACGCATTAACAAGCGTTAACCACCACTATGATATTAATAACTAGTACGACACACACATCATACTTCCCCAACACATGGAACTGCTACCCTAGCAAAGATAGATAATTATTGGAGAGATTAATCTACACACAGAAGAAAGGCAAATGACATGACATAGTTAAGTTGGCACCTTATGTTCCCTTGGCTGGCTGGGCATGGCCATTGGAACTATTACCCATACCAATGCAACGCTTGTACATGAGATACTTGTCCATCTCACGGTGGCATTCAGCACATGGTACCGTAGAAAGGACATCAGCACCCTCATTGTAAGTCAACACAAGACGGTAACAGTGCTCCGGAGGACTAATCTTCTGCACATACTGTCCCCAAGCTCTAAGAAAACTGTCCCGTTTGATGTTGATTTCCAACTCTTTGTACTTGTACAAAGTGGTCGAGACATCCCCGTGCCCCTCATAATAGTCTTAGAATTGGCACTCCTAATGTAGCCCCACATTGATGACCCTCCCCATAGTTGAGCATCGAGATCACCTCCTTGATTATCGTGTCCTTCGTTGTGTTGACGTATTTGATACGCATCTTGGAGAAGAGCATCGACTGGAGGCGAGTCCAAAAGAACCAAACTAGCTTGTGGTCCTCCAAGGAATGGGCCAGCTGCTCAGATTTTATTATCTCTATGATGGGCTCTACGACCTCTTTGGGGGTTATTTGCATTTTTAACCCCGAATTATAGGAGTATTTAATTTTTGGACACTTAATTTTCATTGTTTATTTTTGGGACCCTAAAGTTTATGTTTGAGTAAAAAATGACCTTAAAGTTTGTAGTTTGAAAAAAAGGTTCGTGTACTGTTTTTATTTTTCTTCTCATGTTTAAATTTATCTCTCGATTAGCGCCAAATTTTAGGTGTAAGGTTAATAATGATATTGAAGCTATAATACACCTCTCTTATTCATGTCAGAACTAATTAGACCCTGAAGTACCTAGAGTCTAAGTATTTCTGGCATGAATGAGAGATGTGTATTACAACAGGGTCTATTTAGTTCCGTCATGAATAAGAGATGTTTATTACAACTTCAATATCAATTTTAACCTTAGTCCTGAAGTTTGACGTTAATCGGAAGATAAATTCAAACATGAGTTGAAAAAGAAAAACAGTACACAATTTTTTTTTTTTCAAACTACAAACTTTAAGGTCCTTTTTTATTAATCATAAACTTTAGGGTCCCAAAATAAACAATGAAAACCAAGGGTCCAGAAATTCAATACCCCTATATTTCGGGGTCCAAAATACAAAATACCCACCTCTTTGGCATTCAACTTTCTTACGTACACTAATTCTAGCTTGATCCTGATCTTCGTCGCGTGCTCTTTCATACTCGTGCTGAATTTGCGAATCAATTCTATGTCATCCCCTCCGAAAAGGTAAATGTTTGTGTCTTCTTGCTTGATCTACATACACACCCATGCAATATGTCAACAAAAATCAAATAAAATTACATAGCCCAATAATAGTGAGCAAGGGCTCATTTAGTGCTTGTACCCAAACTAAACCTGGTTATGTCCTATACCTGCAAAATGTTGTCATTTTTGGGCTTAGGGGTTAGAAACTTAGGTTAAGACGTACATATTCGGACAATGTTCAAACTTTGATATTCAGAAAATATATATCGAAACCCTATCCCTAATTTCCCCCCTTGAAATTCACGTGTGGGCTGGGGGTGCCTAGGACAATTATGGTAAAACATCGCATATAAAAATTCAGACACTCGGTCAAGTTGGATAATTCAAGTTCAATTTCGGGTTTAGACATAACAAGGTGTCTGAATTTGAAACTCTGACAGGGCTCGGGTTTAGAAATTTTGTCCGAGTATTTCAACTGAGCCGAACTGGAATTTTCATATGGATATTAATTGTTCAAGTTGTTAATTATGGTACATACCCATTTGTGAAGTTTAGAATGCATGGTGGTATGCAATACAAAGTCGAGCTTCCATGTAGTCTATATGTTCCACAACTCCTCCCTCCTGGAGTTGGTAAAGGGATATGCCAGATTGCCCCAAATAAGGATCATATAGAATGCATTTTGGCTCCCAACGTGGGCCACTGGATCTAACGAGACAATCATGGGCTTCTTAACAAATCTCCATTCATCCTTAATGTACCGTACGAAAATTTCTTCGAGCATAGAGTATTCACGCAATATGTACTATGGCATGCTAGCTCTCCTACAGCACTTTGAACTTTGTTGCATGGATCACGGTCCAAGCCGCTGGATCGACTATGAGGAGCCATAATATCTCATATTGTACCATATTCCTATCTTTCTTCGACTCCTTGTAAATCTTTCTCAATATCATCAGCTCTTCCTTTGACACCTTAAGGTTCGAAATGATGAGCAACACAATCTTGCCTCTAAGAACATCAATGTCCCCTATTGTTTTTTTTTTAAAAAAAAAATTGATGGCAACAACGATGAAGATTAGGATCACACATACCACAAAGCATTATACATAGTACATATATATTAATTTGATAAAAGGAAAGATGTTTGAAAAATGTATTTTTGATACTTATAAATAAGGATCAATTATATAGGGCTAGCTTAGCTTTGATTGGTTAGGCTACAAATACAGTTTAAGGATATCCTAATGAAATTAACTTCATTTGTCAGACATATTTTTCACCGACGTAATATATCCTAATGAAAACCATATTATTGCACATGAAATTTGAAAAAAGGGTAAACAATGGAATTATATTAATATAATCCAAATATAATTTGTATATAATTTTATAAAAATGGCAATGCCGCCACTACCCCACCACTGCAGACCCCTTGGAGGAGAGGCCATGATCAGAGGATGTTCTCCGGATGACAGCACAATGCTTAAGCAGATTGAAGCCACTCATGCCCATGATGGATGTGATGTGGATGTTAACTGTTAAGCCTATCCTAGGTATTGTTGAGGATGTTTTCCACCGCGCTGCTCTTCGCTTTGATAGCATGATTGAGGTATATATCATTGATATTTTTGTAAATTTCACAAGTATGGTCTGCTTTTACATATTGTCATGATGAGTTGATCAGAGTTGCACAATATATATGTTTAGTTTAGTAGTTGAGCAATTAGATTTTCATAATTCTATAAATATATGCAGGGTAGGCAAATGGAGGCATTGGAGAACAAGACCACGGAAGCTTTCATTGATGCAAGTGACATGCTTGAAACATTAGCTTATATCATACAGAAGGTTTCTTGTGACGTATAGTATCATATTTTATTCAAAATCACCATTCAATGTCATTCCACTCTTTGTTTTACACCCTGTTATGATCCTGGGCATCCAGACAAGGGTGTGACTCCCTACTCGTCAAATTACAATGCAAATCTGCAAACTAACTTAAAAATAGTCTCAGTCTAGCACAATGAGTAACATATAATTTTGTTTTTTCATAAAAGATCACATATATTTTTATATGCATGAACCGGGATTCAAGGTCATGGGCGGATTCCCATTGTGGAGGGATGGCGACGGGGCGGGTCAGATACATGAATATATCTCCCATCCTTGCCCGCACCTGCACCCGCCCCATGCCCCCATCCCCGCTCCACTATTCGCTATAGGCGGAAAATTTCCTCGTCCTCATGTCCGATTGGTACCCAAATCTGGCAGGCCGGGTTCCAGCACGGTGTTAGTAAGACCCAAACTTAGATAGTTAGGGGTGAGAGTAAGGAATTACAATTACAGACAATAAGTTATTTATATACGTCTAAAGTTTTTTTACCGACAAAAATTGCCAATCAACCCCAAATTATGTATTTAAAATTAGTGTGTGAAAGATATTTATGTATTTTAATAGAAAATCGAGGATAGAGATGTACCAGGGATGTGTAGTGAGTAGCTTTCCTCAGCAGGGAAATGGGGACGGAGAAAATTTTGTCTCCAGCCCTACATGGAGATTTGAAACCTTGCCCCATCCTCGTCCCCATCGGGAGCTGGGATTTCCCCGGAGCAAGTAAGGCCTTGGCAGCCGGGTATGGGGATTATCCGCCCCACCGCTATCCCTAATATTGCCACCTTAACTCAAAAAAAAAAAAAAAATTTCATATCAATTGGATAAAATTTTAGCTTGTATATTAACAAATGAGAATTATAATATATTAATCAACCCTAATTCAAACATCTAGATCCGCTATTGTTTGTGACCGAGCCCAACTGAGCTTGGGAATGTCTTGGTTCACAAGCTCGGGCGTGGATTCACATTACTTGGCTCTGTATTTTAAATTTTATTTATGTTTCCTAACAAAAATTTTCAGATTGAAAGTTAAAGTCGAGATATCTAAACCTCCTTATAAAAGGAGCTAAGCTAAGAGGTGTCCCAAATGTTAATTTTTCTTCATACCCCTATCAATTTTTTAAATTTCCATTCCTATCCTTTATAAATTTCCATTAAATCCAAAATCATTAATTACTATTATTATTATTATTATTATTATTACTATTACTATTACTATTATTGATATTATTATTATTATTATTATTATTATTTTCAATCCATATTTATCACTCTTTCTTATTAAAAGTTACTTATTTAACTTTTATTTCCTTGTTGTTAGTAGTATTATTATTTGCAATCCATACTTGAATACTACTTTATTTTAATTTATTCCCTCTTTTAGCATGATATTCTAATTATATTGTGATCCCTAAATATTTGGTATTATTATTATTATTATTATTATTATTATTTCCGATCCATATATATTTATCACCGAACATCATGAAAAGCAGCTACTTATTTCACATTTATTTCCTTCTTTTTCTTTTTTTTGTTGTTATTGTTATTGTTAGTAGTACTATTATTTGCAATCCACATTTAAATACTACTTTATTTTAATTTATTCATTTTTTTAACATGATATCCTAATTATATTATGATGCTTAAATAATAACTAATAGTATAGATATTTTATGCCAATCCTTTAACCATAATTATGGTTTATAAAGATAGAACTTTGTGGTAATTTAATATGAATATCAGTATGATTTAAACCCTATTCAATTAAAAAAGCATGTTTAGCTATTTATTTTATAATTTTATCGTAAATTAATTTTTGTGACTCAGCAGCCAGCTATCCACCACAAGGCACTGGCTGGCACAGTGCACTGGCAGTAGGCAGTAGCACCACCAGCAGTACTGCAGTAGGCAGTAGCACCATCAAACCCAATTTTTTTTAATCTTTAATAAAGATTTTTTGATGTTGAAAGAAATTAATGTGGTTCCATTCACCGTCGAAATCGCACCGTTAAATCTGGCGCACCGGTTTTGAAAAATCGGGTGATTCGGTTCCGATTCCGGTTTATGACTTTGACGCACCGTTTATCCGGTGCACCGCTTTGAGACACCGAAACCGCACCGCACCGCACCATAAACACCCTTAGGAGTGTGAGAGGAATCGACTGTTGGTGTTTTCTATTTGGAGTTTCGATACATCTTTTTCCATACAAAAGAATAAAAGGGTCATTTAAGTCATTTCCTTCTCAATATTATGGGCAACATGCTACATTCACATAGTCATATAGGGGCATTATCGTATTTTCTCATTTTCGATGAGAAGTAACCGGTTTTTGCCACTAAAAATAACTTTCACTTAATGTCAGGTAAGGTGAAAGTTAATTCACAAATGTCGATTGTACAAAAATTATTACCACAAATGTCAGACAGGGTAAATATAATTTACTCATACACTTCATCCACAACGAAGGCATTGGAGCTATCAAACTTGGCTCATAAGGAGAAGAATATACATGATCATCTAAAGCAACAACTTTCTCTTTTCTATCATCATATATGTCAATCATAAATTCATATAAATTTGGGAAACTTAAGGGAAAATCATCTAATATTACTGTAGAAAAGCTAGCTAATGTCCCTCAATTGGTTGAAAGGTTATGAGGACTAATACAACATAAATAACTATTCGATTACCTTCAAAATGAAGATGAGAAGAAACACTTAGAGGCTTATCAAACTCTTTGTCACCTGTTCAAGACAGTGCACCTTGATAATACAAGGATTCTAAGGCACCTGATATACCTCAGAGATGACGTTCAGCCACTCCTCGAGGGCCCAACCAAAAGAAGGGTGATTTAGTTGTCTTTTCCTACTCCCCATAAATCCGATTTCAACCTTTTTTTAAAAAATTGAAGGTAAGTGGAAAAAAGGATGTTAAGTGAAAACATAACTGTTGAATCTACATGTTCCAAGTTCATGTTGAAACACTCAAACGAAAAACAGTCTTGTTACTTATATCGGACCTTGACATCTCCCATGAAGAGTTAATGATCCTGGATTCCTGGCCCACTTATACACAAAATCAAGGGGGAGGCCAGAGTTTGCTTATGAGATCGTTTGGCTTCCAATAATGGACAAGTCTTCCCCTTGGACGGAAGAGCACCAAAGAAGGTTCGACGAACTCCAAGTTGTGATGCCTTGGTACTCTCTACACCACCCTAAGTTGCTTGAGCCGACTGCAGTTAAGTACATAGTGTTGAAGTTTTCCAAGAAGACTATCATTGAAGCACTGGATCCTCAAGGAAAAGTCGCATGCCCCAATGCCCTCCATATGATCCTGATTTGGGGAAATCCGGCCTACCCTTTCACTGCCATGAAGGAAGAAGCCCTTTCGAGGGAGGAGACTTAGAGTCTTGGCCTTATGGTGGATGATATTCCTTATATTCATGAATGGGTAAACCGCCCCCCCCCCTAATTTCCTCATTACTTTCAATGTTTTTTTTTTTTATATTTGACTCGTAATAGTCTTGAACTAGCAGTGGTTATGTATGTGAGGTAAGGTTGCTTTAAAGTAGAATCCACATTAAAAGTTATTATTATTGTTGTTGTTTTCTCTGAATGTCTTGTTTTGACTTCATTTGGAAAAAAAAAAGGTACATGTATGCATGCTTTTTATCTTCTCATGTAACAAAGGGAAAGCAGATCGGACTAATTGGAGGGTATGACAAAGCTAGAATGGATAAAGAAATTCACAAAAACTGTGGATGACAAAGCTGCAGCGATAGAGTTAGAGCTAGTCTATGTGGGGAAAAGCAATACTGGCAAACAGAAGATCAAGAGCATCATAGAAACAATAGACAAGGAGAATTTGAGCTAATATTGGCCCGACTTGACCTCAATCTGGTACTTTTGGGTTAGGCTCGAGTGTATGTTGTACTCGAAGACGCAACATGGAAAAAACGTGGAGAATGATCACATAATGTCTGAAGTTATGACAATGCTTAGCTTCGACGGGAGTGACCAAGGTTGGGCCACGATCTGGGTTAGATCATTTGAGATGGCTCGAGCCAAAGGAGACATGATGACAAAGAGCTTCGAGAGGTTTACGGAATGGGAGGAAAATGCAAGGAGCTTGGGGTTTGTGTCAGCTCTTAAAGAGCATCTCCAGCAACTCCAAACTCCTCAACATTGCAATTGTCTCATACTTCCGGGTGTTGAGGGTGGGGATTCCAGAGAAGGTGGTTTGTGCTGAGTGTGGAAAGGTCATGGAGAAGTATTTTCATGTACCGCGACTGCAGTGAGTGGACTAATGTGTGGCCTCTCATATATGAACTTTAATTTGATGACTTCTTATGATTATTTGTTTGTTTGTCGGTTTGTTGGGTTGTTTGTCTGTTAGATTTGAATCATTTGGCTAGGTTTGAGTTTAACGTCTCCTCGACATAGTTATGTCTCATTTGGCATCTTTTAGCTACGTAAATGCAGGTGCTTCCTGAAATGTGATATCTATGCCATTTCATTATGGTATATTGTAAGCTTGGTAGCTTAATCTACTCAGTTTTTTTTTTTTTTTTTTAAATACCAATTCCATGGGGAAATTTCTTTCCTCATTCTTCCCCCTCATTTGAAGGTGTTACCATAAGATCATATATGCTTGAGGTTATCTTAAAGGCCCTTCTTTTATTTCCTTGAAAAAACATTAGAACTACATACATCATTTCCTTGGCTTACACTAAGCTAAGCCAAGGAAGAGGGTTCATACACAACTATGAGAAACATACATTAACAAGCATTAACCACCACTACGATATTAGTAGTTAGTACGACTCACATCATGCTCCCCCTAACACATGGAACTAGCTTTCCCTTAGCAGAGACAGAAAATCATTGCAGAGATTGATCCACGTACAGAAGAAAGGCCATAACATAAGACAGTTTATTTGGCACCTTATGTTCCCTTGGATGGTTGGGCATGACCATTGAAACCATTACCCATACCAATGCAACACTTATACATGAGATATTTGTCCATCTCAAGGTGGCATTCAACGCAGGGCACTGTAGCAAGGACATCGGCACCCTCGTCGTAAGGCAACACAAGACGGTAACAGTGCTCCGGAGGACTAATCTTCTGCACAAATTGTGCCCAGGCTGCCAGAAAACCGACCTGTTTGATAATGATTTCCCACTCTTTGTACTTAGACAAAGCTGTTAAGACAATTTCCCCCGTGCCCCTCACAATGGTCTCAGAATCGACACTCCCAATGTAGCCCCACACTTGATGACCCTCTCCATAGTTGAGCACCGATATTACCTCCTTGATTATCGTGTCCTCCGCTGTGCTAACGTTCTTGATACGCATCTTGGAGAAGAGCATCGACTGGAGGCGGGTCCAGAAGTACCAAACAAGCTTGTGGTCCTCCAAGGTACGGGCCAGCCGCTCAGATTTAATCATCTCTATGATGGGTTTTACGACCTCTTTGGCATTCAGCTTCCCTACGTACACTAATTCTAGCTTGATCCCAATCTTCGTCGCGTGCTCTTTCATACCCGTAGTGAATTTGCGAATCCATTCTATGTCGTCCCCTCCGAAAAGGCAAATGTGCGTGTCCTCTTGCTTAATCTACATACACATCCATGCAATATATCAACAAAAATTGAATGAAATTATATAGGCCAATAATAGTGAACAAGGGCTCATTTAGTGCTTGTCTGACCCAAACTAAACCTGGTTATGTCCTATAGATGCAAAATCTTGTCATGTTTGGGCTTAGGGTTAGAAATTTAGGTTAAGATGTACATATTCAGAAAATGTTTGAACTTGAATATTTAGACAATATATATCCAACTCGAATCCCTAGTTTTCCTACTTAAAATTTATGTGCGGGCTGGGGGCGACTAATACCTACTACCAAATTCTGACGTCAAATTTATCGAAAATTCGGTCAAATTAGACAATTATGGTCAAACATTACAAATAAAATTTAGACACTCTGTCAACTTGGACAATTCAAGTCTAAGTTCGGGTTCAAACATAACAAAGTGTCGGAATTCGAAACACTGATAGGGCTTGAGTATAAAATATTTTCGAATGTTTGAACTAAGTCGAACTCGAACTTTCACACTTACGACAATTATTCAAGCTGTTAGGTATGATACATACCAATTTGCTAAATTCAGAATGGATGGTGATATCCAACACAAAGTCGAGCTTCCAAGTAGTCCGTATATTCCACAACTCCTCCTCCCTGGAGTTGGTAAAGGGGTAAGCTAGATTGCCCCAAATGAGGATCATATGGAATGCATTTTGGCTCCCAACATTGGCTACTGGATCCAAAGAGACAATCATGGGCTTCTTAGCAAATCTCCATTCGTTCTTGATGTACCGTATAGAAATTTCATCAAGCACAGAGTATTCGCGTAATGTGTACCAAGGCATAATCCCCTGCAACACTTTGAACTTTGTTTCATGAACCAAGGTCCAAGCTGCTGTATCGACTATGGGGAGCCATACTATCTCATATTGTACCACGTTCCCATCTTTCTTCGATTCCTTGTAAATCTTGCTCAAGATCATAAGCTCTTCCTCCGACACCTCAAGGTCCGAAATGAAGAGCAATACAGTCTTGCCTCTAAGAACATCAATGTCCACCTTTTTTAAAAAAAAAAAAAATTGATGGCAACAACGATGAAGGTATCACATTCACAAATCATTATAAATAGTACATATATATTAATTTGATAAAAGGAAGGATGTTTGAAAAATGTATTTTTGATACTTATAATTAAGGATTAATTATATAGGGCTAGCTTAATTAGCTTTGTTTGGTTAGGCTACAAATACAGATTAAGGACATCCTAATAAAATTAACTTCATTTGTCAGATATATTTTTCCCCAATGTACGTACGTAATATATTTAAAATATGTGTTGTGTCAAGAATAATATCAAAAAACTATTTAGAGAGATATGAAACGAAAATTATTAGATGCCTGCTGTTAATTGTTGTCTTTGTGAAAACTATATTACTGCACATTAAATTTGAAAACAAAGGCTATACAATGGAATTATATTAATGTAATCAAAATATAATTTGTATAAAATTATGTTTTTATAAGCATGTGATTTATTGATTGATGTTGGATTTGAATGAATAACTCCTAAACTAACGCACATTACCCCTTTATCTGTTACCTAGCTAGTTATAGCTATTTACAAGAGAAGGTTCCATACTCACCCGCACAGAGCCTTGAACCAAAGGCTGGACAACATTGTTAGCATTAATAAGTGCTTTGAGGGCTCTCTGGTTATCCTTGTAGTTTGTCTTCATGATACGTTTTAGTGTCTCGTATCTCTCCTCCTGTATGCTTATCACTGCATTTTCAACTCTCAGACGATTAATGGTGAATTTGCTGGTTACTAATTTATTATAGAAAAGTTTAATGGTGTGTTTGATAAATCACTTTTCATGAAAATTCTGTTAACAGTAGTGTGAAAGAATTTTTTGATTTAAAATAACCTCTTTAAAAATTAGTACAAATTCAGAACTTTATCACAATTAATCAGCTAATTCGTTGAATATTTTATCTTAAAATAACTAGTGCAAACAACTAATTCAAATTGTTAATATGAAGGCTGTGTAAGATGTTAAAAACTGACTTATAATTTGGTCGCATTGTTGATGTATCTCCGTCAGCTGAAAATGTACGTTCTGGACCTTGTGATATAAAAATGAAGTGTCCAATGCTTCAGTTCCTCCGGCATCCCTGCGGTATTAGACTTAGACATGTCATAAAATATGCATATTGTATATTCCGTATGTATGATGAATAAAAGGACAAATTAAGTACAACCTTCATTTTTCAAAAAATTACTACGAGATATCCAAATATTTGGGGAAACTATTTTTCGGTACTCCAATTCTTTAAAGCTCATTTTGAGGTACCCTTAATTTTTGGATTAATAATTATTTGGTCTTTTTTCGGCCATCGATTTTATTAAGTGACTGACATATCCTTACTTTTCTTTTTCAAGGGTATTTCTTCAAAAATGGAAAAATAAGGGTATTTCGATCTCTTAACCAAATTGATGACCGGAAAAACACTTAATAATTTCTAACCCAAAAATTAAAAGTATCCAAAATGAGTTTTGAAAAGTTGAGGTACCTGAAAAACATTTCATAAAAAATTAGAGTACCTCCACGTAATTTTTTATTCATATATTTTTTCTTTTATCTAACTTTTCAACTCTTTCTCTCCTTTTAAATTATTTGTCACTTTAAAATTTCAATAACATATTAAATATTATTTTTCTTCTTTTACCCCTAACACTTATTAAATAAAACCCCAAAAGTCAATTTAATTGAGGATATTATGTAATTTTCTTACTAATTAGGATTTCAAATTAGTTGTAACTTTACCATCTCAATAACATATTAATTACTATTTTTCTTATTTTTATAATTTTCTTACTAATTACCGTATAATTTTCCGTATATTGATTTTCCCTCGACCTCTAAAAGATACTTAAAAAAGAACGGAATAATTAAAATTAATTGACTGACCCAGTTGAGCCAAAGATTGCAGAAGTCTGAACCCCCGCAGCAATAACGGCCCTAAGAGTCCAGTAACTGGCAATTGTAATCTGGTTAAGCGCAGCCACAAACGGGGCGTCGACTATAGAAATGTGGTTTTTGTAGTCGGAGAACATTTTCCTCAAGTGGATGAGCTTGGTAGCGACTTCGAGCATGACCCGGACGAGGTCATTCAGGGGAGTTAAGTGGGGCTTCAGCACACCGGTGACCTCACTGATGTCTGGGATCTGTTTGAGCAGCGCAATGGCCCGAGCCAACGGGTTGGAGTCGCTCATCAGCATCACTAGCCAGAGCTCCCCGTAGGTCACCGCGAACGCCGCCAAGGCTATCACAACCTTAGCTTCCCATGGGTAGTTCCCTAGCATCTTTAGGATTTCCATTGTTGATTTGTGTGTGTCCCCTCCTCTGCACTTGCAGCTGAACTGCATTTTTTTTCCAGAAGAAATGTGTCAAAAAGATAAATCGAAAATGATATGAGACACCTTTCAATTGACTTGCCGTATCCTTACAATTATGTTATTATATATTTAATAATATTAAATAATATGATTGAATTTTATAACTATACAATCATATATATAAATTACATAAAATTAGTATATCATATACCTATTTTTAAATTAGTACAAATTTGTATATATAGGGATAAGGTTAGGACTTGTACCCGTTTAAAATTTGTACAAATTTGTATATGTAGGGATATATAACGGTAGGACTGGATATTGTACAAGTGCCATTTTTTTTTTTTTTTTGGGATGTTTACAAGTGTCATATATATAAACCTTACCAAAATTTGTATGTACTCATTGAGTAAATTATATTTACCCTACTAATATTTGTGGTAAGAACTTTAGCATATCCGATATTTATGAAATAATTTTTGTTTTAGCTGACATTATTTAAACCTCCTAAAATATTTTATAATTGATTTTTGTTGGATTTTCCGGCGAACATTAAAAATATAAATATGAATTGACTTTTTTACCCTTGATATTAATTCATATGACTTTCAATTAAACATGAATTGACGTTTTCACCTTTAATATTAATTCATATGTCACTTAATCTCTAACATTTTCTCTACTTTATTTCTTCAAAAACTCAATCACTCCCCATTTTAAAAATGAAAACCCAATTATAAAATATCTTATAAAATATCAAGAGTAAAAAATCAATTATAATGGAAGAAATATCTTATAATGAAAATGAAAAATGAAAATGAATTAATATCAATGGTAAAAAGTCAATTCGTATTTATATTTTTAATGTTCGCCGGAAAATCCAACAAAAATTAAATGTAAAATATTTTAGGAGGTTTAAATATATGAACAATTAATGTTAGGAAAGGTAAAACATATTTCATAAATGTTGGATTTATAAAAATTATTACCACAAATGTCAGATAAAATGTAATTTACTCTTGTTATAATGAACTATGTATCTATTTACAAGCTGTTTTGTTTCTATCCTATTAACATATGATGTCTAATTGGATTAGTCCAAAGTTATATTTAACCCTTACGTTTTTTTTTATTACTATGTAATCTCCATATGATACTTAAGCAATTTAATCATGTCACTTTTGTAAGTTTATACTACTAGAATTGCCCTTACTTTTCTCATGTGAAGAAAAAAATAAAAAAGAAACAAAAGAGTATTTATTAAGAGTATAATAGAAATTACAATCATTGGTATTATAAATGGACAAACATTTTGGGACAAGGTAGTTAGGTAGATGGACAAACAATTTGGGACGGAGGTAGTACACAATAATAAGGAAGTAATACACTTCCGTTAAACTTTTAATTATGAGTTTGGTTTTAGGAGGTAGGTACATACCTCACAACAAACTTTGCGAATGTTAGCAGCTAACGTAGCAGCATCAAGCACTGTGTCTTTGGCACTGGCAGCAGTGTTAGTCCCAGCCATGATACCCTCCAGTTGATACATAAGATACTCTGTCCCCTGCATGTACCACCAACTCCTCAAACTCATACACATACACATACACATACATATAAGCATACACATACAATCTATCTAATAAAAACGACAACAACAACAATACGTACATATGGAGAAGTAGCACGATCGTTGGATGTTGTCTGGGTTTGGGCACGACTAAAGATGTCCGCGACAACATTCAGGATGGGCTCAACATCGACTTCAATACGAGCATCGTTGGTATGGGTCGACTGAATTTGTGTCAGAATTTTGGAGTCATCGACTGAGACCGACGCAGCTGCTTTGATCAGACCAGGGCGAGGCCATTTACTGTCCACCGTTATTGGCTTAATGTCCTTCGTTGTTGTTTCAGACGACATCACCTGCACCTGCAGCTGCTGTTGCTGCTGCTGGTGGCTATGGTGATGGCTTATGTGGTTTGTCAACATCATCATACTGACAATCTAACGACCAAGCTAGGTAAGATTAGACAAACTTTTTGGGTGGTTGATTGCTTTTGAATTGGTTTTTTGGGTTATAGTTTGTTGGTTTTGTGATGAAATGAACCCTAAATTAAGCCCCTATATATAGGCGATGTGTGCTGTGAGGAACTGTGAATTGTAGCATAGCATCACGTGCATCCGCGTGATGAGCATGTACGTGCTTGTTTATTATTTGAGCATACCCAAACAATTCAACAACTTTTGCTATTTCTATGGACTTTTGTATCACGTCATCATTTCTAGTATGTTCTTACAATTAATCACGTCATCAAACTTTGAAAGAGGATAATGATTAATAACGTATTCCTAATATGTATTGTGGGCCAAGCACCTTTTATAGTTAAATTAATGTCTAAGGTTATCACAAAGACATTCTCCAAAATAGAGAATGACAAGTGCATGAATAGTAGGTTTGGTATTATTTTAATAGGTAATGGAGAATGTATATTGTTAATGATGGAGAATGGGTTGAAGAATGAGGTAAAGAACAAATGGGGTAAGGAATAATATTTTATTGTATTGTAGGATCCACTTCTAATATTTAATTGTACTCAACAATTGACAAAATTGAATAATTTACAATAGATAGAATATAAACAAACAAATAAATTACTGAAAAGCATTTACTAGTAAATATATATTTTTTTTTATAAAATAGTAGTAATATTAAATTTTTACTAAAAAATAATATTTAATTATTATACAATTATATATAATTAGAATGCAACGAGAAATATGCTATAGTATTTTGAAAATTACTTCTAAAAAATGAAAAAAATATAACTACTAGTTTTAAAATTCTCATAATAAATAAATACAACACTAAATTTTTTAAAACTAATTAATTTTAATCTAATCAATTTTGACTAAAAATTACTTTAAAACCCTTAAAGATAAAAAGTTAATTAAAATTTACAACAAATTCAAATAAATTATTTGTAAAATATTTTACAAAATCAAATATCAAAAATACTTCCTTGTTTCCATATCATTTACTTCCTCCTACTTTTTTATCTGACATTTACGATTTTCAGTGTCAATTTTTAATCAATAATTTTTAATGTAAAATTTTTATAAAAACATATAAAATTATACTTTTTTAATAGTATTCTTAATTGTGAATCTATTGATATCAATTTTGTATGATGAATCATTATACAAGTTAAGATGTTAACGGTCAAAATTTTTAACACTATTTCCTAAACGATAGATAAATAAAAACGGATGTAGTATTACTTAATTGACTGTTAGGGTTACTTAGTAGTAGATTGTTACTAAAGACTCTTTAATGGATAAACTTTTATTTAATATTTTATTAATAATTACAATATTATACTTTTAGAAAAGCATTTTCCACTAGGATATTAACGATAGTAATTTTATATAACATGCCATTATATATAAGATGACAGTGGAGATAATTACATTTACCCTACGTCACATTTGTGCTAATACTTTTTACACACCCGACATTTGAGAAATAATTTTCACCCTACCTGACATTTAGTGAAAGTGTTTTTTTGTGTCAAAATCCGGTAACTTGTCATTGGAGATATGAAAATACAATAATACCCCTATGTAATTATGTGAAAGTACCAAACTGCCCTTAAGATTGCGATTGAAATGACAATACTGACCCTTCAATTGAAAGTCCCCCCTTTTAGATCTAAAAAACAAATATATCACTC
The DNA here is from genome assembly GCA_029582165.1 of Portulaca oleracea. Taxonomy (NCBI): domain Eukaryota; kingdom Viridiplantae; phylum Streptophyta; class Magnoliopsida; order Caryophyllales; family Portulacaceae; genus Portulaca; species Portulaca oleracea. The sequence goes on from CM055870.1 coordinate 14,959,577, forward strand.
CACTCTTCTCATTGTCGTCTTCTACAAGACTCCTAGGCTTCCCCTGTTGCTTTGCTTTCCACCATAAACCCTAGAAAATCGACGTTGTGATGAAGATAACTGAAGGCAAGAGATGAAGCATCGTGACTCTTGCGACTTGTGAAGTAGCATATATAGTTCAACTGCAATTTTACTGACGGAGAAGTTGAATTGACGGAGAAAGACTCGTCGTCTTCTGAAGGTAGGTTTTCGAAACTGCAAGTTTTTTTTAGGGTTTATTACGGTATAATTTTGTGTGATATGTCTCGAACAAGTTGATTTTGTGTGGGATTCTGGGTTTAGGGTATGGGTTTAGGGTTTACAGTTGCGAATTATGCAAAACAATTAGGGCTTCATGTTGTAGCAAAACAGAGTAGGTTTAATGTTTGCAAATTGTGGTCGATTGTTCGAAGTTAGGGTTTTTTTTTATATGAAAGTCCATAATTTATGAGAATTCTGATGTTTTGTCATTTGTTTTTTCCATTGTTGTTCAACAAAAAATGCAGATGAATGATACCGTGTTCATGGTGTATTTGGTGTACAAAGACATCACAGTTGATTTGGGTAAGAAGGACTTGGATAGATATGGACTGCTTGATTTGTACAGAGATGCTAGGAGTTTGTTGGCCTTGCCAATTGTGGATCCTAAACCAACCTTCTATGGGGTTGCTGGGCATCCCCCTGAAAAACCAAGGGCTAAGGTATCATTAGATGATGAGACACAGTTTAGTAAGATGGTAGAATTGTGGTATGGAAGAAAAGAGATTAAATTTCATGTTGTTCATAGGAAGACAATGAGCTTGATACAAGCAGGTGTTGAGAGGCTTGATGGTAACAACATAGATGAAGTTGATGGGGCCAATGTGATAGTGAAACAAGGTGATGTGAATGAAGAGGGAAAAAATGAAGAGAGGGGAAATGTGAATGAGGAAGGTAACAATGAGCAAGGGGAAATCTGAATGAGGAAGGTAACAATGAGCATGGGTAAATGTGAATGATATTCGTGATGAATATTGGGATGATATCTTGCATAACAATAACGATGCTATCCTCACTCAACCTTCTGCTTTATCTAGCCCCATAGTTAATCAACCCTCTGCCTCGTCTAACCCCCTACTGAACCACCCAACTGGTCGAGATAGTGATAGTGATAGTGATGGTGGTGATGGTGGTGATTATGATGATGATGATCTCAGATCTGAAGAAAGTGAATCTGATGCCTCATCAAAGAGTGATGAAGATGTCAACATTGGTCATGAGGAAGAGGAGAGTGAGAGTGATGACTCTGATGTGTCACTAGTAGATGAGTATGATATAATTGATGATAGGAGTGATAATGAGGAAGATGTAGAGGATAGGATATACAATGGGAGACCATGGGAACGTGATCCAAATGGGACAATAGAGCTTAGGCAATGGGACATGTTTGACGACAAGAAACATTTTTTACAAGTTGTGAAGGATTACATGGTCACTCAAGGCCATTGGCTTTTGGTTAAATGGAATGAAGGTCGCCGATACGCAGCAAAGTGTAGTGGAGAGGGTTGCTCCTAGAGGATTCATGCCTCTAAATTGCCTGATAAGGTGACATACCAAATTAAGGTTTTGGAAGGCGAGCATACATGTGAAAGAATTCAACACAATAGAGCGGCAAATTTGAGATGGATCGTGAAGCACATGTTTGAGGATGTTGCAGCCAACCCTTCCATTCCTATTGATAGTTTGGGGATGTTGTCGACCACGAGGTAACCTATCAAATTCTGAATTTTTCTTATTTATTTTTTGTTTATTTATATCATGTATAATATTCTGATTTTATTTATTTAATTATCTCATAAAAATCGTATCATTAACACTATTTTTCCCTTCACAAAAAAGGCATGGAGTTATAAGGCCAAAACATGTTCGAAGAAAGGCCAGGAATAAAATACTGAAGAAGATTGAAGGGGACCATCGGTTGGGTTTTAAGAAACTTGTGCGTTACCTTGAAATGGTGAAGAAGTCAAACCCTGGGAGTATATGCCACATTAACTGGGTAGAACCTGAACAACCGGGGGGTAATAAAGTATTTCAGAGGTTGTTTGTGTGCTATTTTTGATGTAAGCAAAATTTCTTAGCTGGATGTAGGAAATTTGTTGGCATAGATGGATGTCACTTGAAGGGTCCGTACAAAGGGATCTTGTTAACTGCTATTGCACTTGATGGGGATAACCAATGTGTTCCAATTGCATATGCCATTGTGGATCAAGAAAGCATAGATAATTGGAAGTGGTTCCTTCATTGTTTGAAGGGTGTGATTGGAGATGATGAGGCAGGGGAGTACACATTCATATCTGACAGGGGCCGGGTAAAATTTTCTTTTTACACTATTCCTCCTTGTGTTGGTAATTTGTGTATGTTTAATGATTTGGTTGTTGCCTTGGAACATTGTATGTCATTGGGATGGGGTATCACACTATTTATGTTGCATAAACTTGAAAGTATATTGTATGCCCTTGTGATGTCAACCTGGATCAAAATGGACATATTAATGAGTTGAATTTGTCTCTTGTTTAATTTCTTACTGTTTAAATTCTTATTGGCTTGAGTGCTTTGCCATTATTTATCTTTGTGTCATGCAGGGAGTGATTGCAGCAATCGACAATATATTTCCAGCTTCGCATAAGCGGATATGTGTTGTGCACTTCATGAGAAACTTCAAGAAGTTGTTCCCTGGTACAAGGCTGAAAAAGTTGGCAGACCAAGCTGCTTATGCATACACGGAGCATGAGTTCAAGAAAGCCATAGAAAAGTTGAGCAAATTGAACCAGGATGCTGCCCTCTATCTACTAGATAAACCAATGGAGCATATTGGTGCATGTACTTGTTTGACCAAAGGACCAAATCTGATCACAACACCACAAACTTTGTGCAGTCTTTCAACAAGGTACTCAACCATGTTAGGCATAGACCTATGTTTGAGATTTGTGAAGCAATTAGGATGAAATTGACTAAGTGGATTGTTGAAAGGAGGGCTGGTGGGAAAAATTAAGGGGGAGAGTGGTACCTTGTGTGAGACAGCTTTTAACACAGTTTGAAAGGGAGAGTTGGGGGTTGATTGTCCTATTTTGTGGGGATAATGTGTTCCGGGTGGATGATGGGAGGGTTAGATACATTTTAAACCTAACTGAAATGATATGTGATTGCAATTATTGGCAAATCAAAGGTGTCTCATGCAAACATGCCGTGAAGTGCATTCTTTTCTTGCACAAGCGCCCCGACACTTATGTTAGTGAATGGTATACTGTGGAGAAATTTAGAGCAGCATACTCCTACAACATCAATGATATTCAAGACCCTAGGTTTTGGCCTTCTATGGACAACCTCCCTTTATTGTCTCCCCCTAAGGTTGAAAAGAAGAGAGGTAGACCAGCTAAGGAAAAGAGGAGAGGTTGGGATGAGGAGCCTAGGAGGAAGAGGTCAAACGCAATTACTTGCAGCATTGTGGACGCACTGGACACAATATAAGGGGTTGCCCACACCTTAGAGGGAAGAAGCCAAGAGTGAGGAAGCCTCACTTTGGACCAAAGAGACCAGTTGGAAGACCAAGCAAGAAGCATGGCTTTATTCCCACTCAGTCCTCCCAATTGTCCTCTAGTTCCATCTTCCAGGAACCATTATCCACCTCTCTCAGTCAGCAGATTCAATTGCCAAACAGCAGCAGCCAGAAGCTATTCCACCTTGACAATCCAAGCAGCAGCAGGCAACAACATTTGCCCAAAAAGCCAGCCAGCCAGCCAGCAGCCAGCCAGCCAGCATCTTCATACCCAGGAGGTCACCAAGGAAGAGGAATTCTCAAGGTTCAACGAATCCTGAAAATTCAACTAAGAGTCGAATGACTTGAACTTTTATTGCAACTTGAACAGTTAACTTGAACTCTTATTGCAACTTGAACTAGAACTTTTATTTATGAAAATTTAGACTTGATTGCTGTCACTTTTGTAAATTTTGGGTGATGTTAGGTTTGATTTTGTGGGGTTAAAGGTCAACCCTTTACTTTGTGTCATGTTGATTGTACATGCTTTGGGTAGTAACTTGACATTGACAGCAGTTATGATGTAAAAACATCGGCAGCAAGCTTTGCTTTTGTTGAATGGAAATGGTTATGAATGTAGCAGGTTTAAATATGAGTGTTTGAGCAGGTTTAAATCTTGAATGTTTGAGCAGGTATAATGTTGAGTGTTTGAGCAGGTATAAATCTGAGTTTTTTAGCAGGTATAATGTTGAGTGTTTGAAAGACATACTTTCTGTGTGGGTATGAATGTAGCAGGTAAATGTTGAGTGTTTAAGCAGGTATAATGTTTTATCTTCATTATAATTTGTTCTAACTTCATGTTTGAGCAGGCAAATTTTTTGCTTGATTGAGGCTTCTGGACAGAGACATGCTTGATTGTGGCTTTTGAACAAACACTTGCTTCTGAACAAGGACTTGTTTGATTTGAACAAAAACATTGTGTTGTCATTGATATGGACACTAAATTGGAGCAATTCTTTAGTGATTCCAAATTATAAAAACCAATGTTGATTGTAGCTTCTGGACAAATACATTAGACTTGCTTCATTGTGGCTTCTGGACAAATTCTTTAAAAGAAAGCATTATATTACTGATTCCAAATTGGAGCATTGTCATACACTTCCATTCAATTGTCATAAACATACAACATTACTCCATCCAAATTCCCTACCTAGCATACCTACATTCAACTTCTCATTGCCAACACCAATACTAAGATCAAAATAATACAAATGCACAAACCAATAACCATTCTAAGAGCATCATAAACCCTAGCTAACATACCCCTAAGTTCAACGCTCAACTCCCTATTTTCAGATGCCATGTTGTTTAGTGCCTCCATGGCTTCAATTAGACTTGGTTCATGTTGATTAGTCCAGCCACCACTGTCGGTTTGCGTTTTACCTCTGCCAATTAATTCATCATGAAACCCTAAGAATTGTCCATAGTGGCAACATCGGTAGAATCCTCTGAGTGGATTCTTTTTGGTCCTCGAAATTTTGTACTCCCCTTCAGAAAACTTGAAACATTTTGGACATTGGAACCTGTTTGGTGTTGAATTTGAAGAAAATGACCCTCCTTCCATGGCTGGCAGACATGTCGACACAGAACCAGGTGGAAATAAATTTTAAAAAAATACATCAGAAGAAGTTGAATTTCGCTGGAAACAGAAAAGCAGAATAGGGTTAGGGTTTTTTGAGAAATTGAACATACCTTAATTTGGAGATTCAAAACTTGCTGCCTCCAGATTTTCACTGAGCAACCCAAACAAATGGAGACTCGAAACTTGCTGCCTTCATATTCGAAACTTGCTGCCTTCATATTCGAAACTTGCTGCCTTCAGATTTTAGAGTTGCAAATCCTAAATAAGAGAATGGTGTTTCAACGAAGAAGAACTCAGAGAATGAAGAAGGAAGAACTCAGAGGAGAGATTTGAGAGTTGCAAACCCTAAATAAGAGAATGGGTTTCTAATCGTTTGTGTTTTCAAATAATAAATAGGAGAAAGAAGGAATGGAGTAATGTTTGCTTTATTGATAAGGGTAAATAGGTAATTTCGTTTTTAATTGAAACAACTATGAATTAATATCAAGGGTAAACATGTCACTTCCTATTCATTTTTTTAATACTTGCCGGAAAATCCAACAAAAAATCATTATAATATATCCTATGTGGTTTAAATTTACGACCACTTAAATGTCAGGTAGGGTGAAAATTATTTCTCAAAGGTCGGGTGTGCAAAAATTATTACCACATATGTCAGGTAGGGTAAATGTAATTATCTCGATGACAGTGGGTCTTTGATCAAACTTTGACTCACTCAAATCAGACCCATTTAGGTGGATATGGGTCCAATTTTGGACCCTTTTTTTTGCATATTACGTTGTATTAGTTGTATTGTTAGAGTTGATGTAATGATGGCTTTGGTAATGTTTTTATGTAGAACTTTGTTCATGTTCGATGTAGAATTTTGGGGTTTGAGTAGGGTCAGGGGCGGATTTGACTCTATATCAGTGGAGTCAAGCGACTCCACTGGAATTGCGGGAAAAAAAATTTAAATTTTTAAAAAATAGACAGGCTATATATTGCATTTTTTTTATAAGGATTCATGAAGTAAGGCGTAGTCAAATAACTTGCATGCAACTCTGCTAGTGGTTAGGCGTGAGTTTGAGTCCACCAAAATTCAAGTCTTCGCATTTTTTCATCTATTCACTGTGCTTGCCTTCCTTTTAATTAAGAGTTGCGTTTCAGTCCCCACAAAGTCAATTATCACATAGTAGCTAAGTGATTAGCACCTTTGTTTATTACTAGTGGCTACTACTAGCTAGTGTCAAGTTGTGAGTTCAAGACTTACAAGATTTAAGTTTTGGAATTTGTTTTTTTTTTTTTTGTTAGCTTTCTGGTCGTTGGATTGTTGCTCTCCTTCATTCCCAAACACAAATGAATTTCAAAACTCCCTTACTATCTACACTCCAAAGTCCATCTCCCACCCTCCGGATCCCTCTAGATCCACCGTGGTTGGGAGCTTGGTGCCTGACCGCCACTTTCACAGCTGTCATCCAGTTTTTTGTCAGTCTGTCTTTCGGTCTTTCTCTGCCTCTTCTCTCAAGTCTCAACTCAACCTCTTGTGACTTTTGTTATAAATTACTCTCTAAGTTCTAAATTTCTATTGTCATTCACGATTTTTCCATAATTCATTCTCAATTAATTTTCAATTCTCTAAGCTTTCTAGTATTCTCAATTCTCTAGTGGCAAAATTGGGGTTTGTATTTTAAATTGATTTATTATTTGTTAACCAAGTCAATAGAATCAAATTTATTATTTTAAATTGGATGCATATCTTACTTTTTTTTATATGTGATTTTGGAGATTGTCAAATTTTTGGATTTTGAATACTTGCTATCTAATTAAATTATTAAATGTCTAATTTATTCAACTTATTAATAGATCAATGTGGTTAAATTAGAATTTGGGAGAGTTGTTAACTTTTCACTTGTGTTGGTTTTGTGACGCTCACACTGCTTTATTCGCAGGTTTTTTTTTTATAATGTTTTAGGGTTGTATTGTATGTACCTAGGACTATTAAACTTCAATTTTTTTAACAAATTATTATTGACTCCACTGATTTCGAATCCTGAATCCGCCACTGAGTAGAGTTGTCGTATCCACAGGGATGATGTGTTAGGCAATATGAAATTGGTTAGTTGGGTTTGAATATTCCAAAACAGTAAACATGTATAAACAACTAAATTAAACAAACTACGAATTTAAAGACAGAATTTAACCTGAAAAACTGCAAATATCAAATTTCAACTAAAACTAAAACTAATTGCAACAGATAATTTAAGCAAGCAATTAACCACTAACTAAATTAAAACTGAATTTGCAAAAAAAGAAATCATACTTAAGTTTGTACTTCTGTCGATTGAATCACGTGAATTTTCCGAACAAACAAGAAAGGTGTGATTTAGATGACTAAGACTGCATGAATCCTCCTGTCACGAAAATTCAAGGGACCTTAATCCTCCTCTTCACTAAAGATTGGATTTTTGGGTTGAAACTAATACTGATAGGGTTAAATAACGAGAACTGAAAATAACTGCGAATGAAAGGGAGAAGGAAACGAGAAATTTAAAATTAAAATTAACTTGAATCAAACTTCAAAGAGAGTAAATTAACAATGGAAGAAAACTGAGTTAAATCATCTCAATGTCATAAAACTTTCAAATTTTGTTAGTTTTGCGACTAAATTTTTAAATTGGTCAAATATGTCACATAACTTTAAAAATTTGTCAAAAATGTCACATAACTTTTCAATTTGTCAAAAATATCACTTAACTTTGAAAATTTGTCAAAAATGCCACCATATGTGATTTTGACCTATTATTACAAATAAAATTTATTTTTTGTTTAAATTTAGAATAATGAAAAATAGAAGAAAAAGAACCTAATATATTAATATATTTTTATTTTATGGTATTGAAAAGGAATAAGAAGAATTATGAGATGGGGTAGATATATTAGTTGAATTTTGATTAATATATTAAAAAATATTCTAACCATTCTAAATTAAAAAATTAATATGAATATAGATTTTACTTGTTATAATAGATCAAAATGTCATTGGGTGTCATTTATGAAAATATTTCAAAGATATGTGGCATTTTTAACAAGTTTTCAAAGTTCTATGGCGTATTTGATGACGGCATATAGTGACTAAATATTGGGAGCATTTTGATAATGAAATTTGGGATTAATGTGCTTAATTGATTTTTTATCATCTTATTTCGCTATCTTAACTGAGTTCTGTGTGTTTTGTTCAATTTGTGCAAATTGGTGATATGAACTCTGAAGTTCACGTCCATTACTTGATTCATCATTGAAAGAGATTTCCGACGATATATTATAAGGTCAATTCCGAGTTGAGATGAAGGAGTTATGAGTAAGATAGCAGAAAGTGTGCGAAAACTGATATATGTCCACTCTTTTGGTTACCATTTTATCCACACTTATGATATGACCTTAATGTTATTCCAATGAAAAGTAGACTCTTAGAGCTTTCCGAACAGTCAAGAACCAAGTCAATCGGACGTCGGACAAAGGAGATATGACCAAAACAAGGCGACCTAGAAAATTTCAGATCCAACACGACCCGTGTTTACACCAACACGGTTCGTGTTGGCCTCCAGAGAGTTCAATTTTCCCAGAAACCATCAACATGACCTGTGTTGGGCTGGCACGGTCCGTGTTGACCCTGTTTATGACGATTTCGCCGTTTCAGCTTCTCTTAATGGCTATATAATTGTAGATTCGGCTATTTCATTCTTCATCCTTCACCATCCACCTTCATCCACCCTCATTCACCTCCATCCATTCCTTCCATACCATCCATCTCCATCTCTACCATCATCCATCTCCCATAATCTTACAATAATCAAGAGTTTGAGAGCGAATTGAAGATTGAAGATTACTCAAGATCGATACGGTGTTGGAGGAGCAAAAGTCCACAATTGCCAAATTCTTTCAAGGGTTTTCTGCATATCTTTTGTTATTTTTTCATTCTGTTTTCATTTTCATGCTTTCTAGAGTATAATTTACAAGTTTCGTAGTTTAAACATGATTAGTGAGTAGTTTTATTAGTTTAGGGGATAAACTCTTATTAATTTCTCTTATGGATTGAATTTTGTTGGATTGAACAAGTGTGTTAATCTAGTTTGAATGCATTTTATTTATCCTTTGATTATGTATGTCATTGTTTTTGTTTGGCCATAGAAAATATGGAATTAGATTGTTGAATGAAGTATCGAACGGAGAAATTCGATAATCGGAACCTTTAGGATTAAACTAGTTATGAAGTGAACTAGACATAGAGAACTTTGTAATTAGGGGTCTTTCGATAATTCAATCTTTAACTTTGTAGTTAGATTCTTGGCTAGTTAGTTAGTTGTTTCTTTTTTAATCTTTCTTTCTCTTCTCTTCTCTTATTTCCTATATAAAGGGACCATTACTTTTTTTTTTTTTTTTTTTTTTTGCAAACACTAGCCAAACTTACTCATTACTTAAATAGAGAATATCCTCCAATAGTACATCCATAAGAAAGGGAGGGGGGTCAAACCATAGATTTTCCTCATTTTGGTATATAACCCATTTAGCAAGTCTGTGAGCAACCTCATTGCCTTCCCGACTCATCCATGTGAATTCAGCAACCTGGTTTTGGAACCTCTCTTCCCACACATCCATATGAAGGTTGCGAAGTGTGCCTTTGTCAGGTTTCTCCTCCTTTATTTTTTGTATGACATTCAGAGCAACAGATTCAATGGTTGCTTCCCGAGCATTTTGTGATATGCTCATCTCCATTTCGAATAGAATGGCTGCTAATTCTGCATGTTCTGCACCCCACCTTCCTCTGAGAATTCGCATTCAATAGACCTTTATTTTCTGTAGAGCTGGCAAAAATTTGTCCAACCCGGATTACACAATTGTCCGATCCGGAAAAAACCGGGTCTAGACATAGATTTTTTATCCGAATTTTGATATTGACCGAATTGAACGAATATTGGGACAGAAAATTTCTCTTTTTTCCATTGTTCGAACCCGATTTTAGCTTCGTCCGAATTGTCTTAACCCGACATGAAAACGGGTCCGAACACGAATTTCTTGTTCGAATTTTGACATTGTCCAAATTTTTCCGACCCGAAATTACCCGGACCCGATTATTTGCCAACGCTAATTTTCTGCTTAGTTTCTTCATAATACAATGAGAGTGTCACAATGAAGATGGAGAATTTGACAAAGACCTTTGGTAGGTTGCCTGTTAAATTAATGAAATTGGCAAAGATAGTTTTTGAGAAGTCTAATTCTCTTTGTTTGGGAATCATTTTGGTTTGAAACTGTACATTTGACTGTATCTCTTCTCCCCTAAATGTTTGAAATCAATTTCTAAATGTCTTTTACGTTTAGAGGGAGTCATTAATGAGTTCTGAAATTTTTTCTTAAATATTTTGTTTTTAGGTATTGATGATCGATATGAACGGGTATGTAGCTTAGTGTGAGACCTTTGTAATTATGGTTTCTATTTTATTTTAAGGATAAGTTCATTTGTAGCAAGCAGTTAAGATTGTTTAATTTGATCATGAGTTAGTTTTGGTTGTTTCACTAGTATAAGAATTACGCATGTCTTTGTACCTCTATGTGTTGGAAATATTTCAAGAGTACAAGATAACTATATAGCCTAAAGTGTTACATATAACAAGTATAAGGATCATAAATAAGTAAATCATCAAGAATATGATCAACACGGGTGAAACTGGAACCAACACGGGTCATGTTGGCTTCCAAAGAGCAAGGAAAATGTTCATGGGCTCAACACGGGTCGTGTTGCACCCAATACGGACTGTGTTGGAACTCATAACAGTTTTAAATGCTAACGGCTATATGATTTCATATAATTAGTGTTTGATATTGTAATTAAGCACGATTATGATGATGATTATAATGATATTCCAACAGCTATATGATTTGACTTAGTCAAGGTCATATTAAGGGTATGATCCTCTATTAAAGTCTCTTGATTACCCTTTGACTAGGGTATCCTAAGAGGGTGGAAGTCTCCTATAAATAGGAGACATTCCAAGCTACTGAGACACACCATTCTAAGCTAATCACATCCTCATTCTTGTCTAGACTGCAGCTATACTTGAGTGATTCAAGAGAGAAACTATTATTCTTGAGTGTTACAAGTGCTAAGATTTATCCTTTTGAACATTTACGGTATAGTAAATAGTTCTTAAGGAAAGTGAGTACTAGGTCACGACTCTTAGCGTTATCCAAGCGAGTTTTCATTGTGCTATATATCGTTTACTCCCTTTCGTCCGACAATCTTAAGAACTATTTAGTAATGGTCTCGCTTCGTGATATGTCTAGCAATTTCCAAAAGCTAGAGCACTTTGAAGGAGTGGATTTCCGGCGTTGGCAAAGCAAGATGCATTTCTTGCTAACAACTCTCAATGTGGCATATGTGCTTAACATTGAGATTTCTCCCAAGGTGGTTCAAGAATCTTCGACCGAGAAGGTGACAACCGAGGAGTCTCCAAAAGAGGATGCAACCGGCAAAGTTTCCACGAGTGATGGAGGCAAGGAACAAGGAAAAGACAAGGTGCCCATGGAAGATGCAGAGGCTACTCGGCAAAGGCTTAAGATGGAGAATGACGACTACATTTGTAGAGGATGCATTCTCAACGGGATGAGCGACACCCTCTGCGATGTCTATCAACATGTGGAGACGGCAAAGAAGCTTTGGGGGATGCTTGAAGCTAAGTACATGTCGGAAGATGCGTCAAGTAAGAATTTTCTTGTTAGTCAATTCATGAAATTTAAGATGGATGATAATAGGAAAATTCTAGACCAATTCCATGAGATTCAACGTATTTTGAGTAACTTCAAGCAACACAATTTAAACATGGATGAATCTATAATCGTATCCTCTATTATTGACAAGCTACCTTCTTGGAATGAGACTAAAAGAACTCTTATGCACCGGAAAGAAGCTATGTCTCTTGAAGGTTTGGCTAACCATCTTCGGATTGAAGAGGAGTTACGCCTACAAGATGGTACCAAGGAGCAATCTAATTAAGGTCCATATGGTGCAAGAGAATAAGGGAAACAAGAATAAGAACAAGAGCCACAACAAAACTAGCAAGGGAATTCAAAAGCCTAAGCAAGTTTGTTGGGAATGTGGCAAACCGGGACACACAAAGAGAGAGTGTTACCAATGGAAGAAGAAGCATGGTCTTTTGAACAAAGATACATCTAAGGGCAAGAGTAAGGAGAAGGAACCTAATTCCTTTGTGGCCATGATTAAGGATCATATTAACATGGTAGCCATTGGTTGTAATGATTGGTACATAGACTCGGGTGCGTTAAGGCATGTTTGCATTGACAAGAGTTTATTCAAGACTCTCAAACCGGCAGATGATGGTGTGAAACTCTACATGGGCAACAACCATCCGGTGAAAGTTGAAGGCATTGGCAAGTGGAACTTGTTTTCACTTCCGGTAAATCTTTGCTTTTAAATGATGTGTATTTAGCTTCGGAAGTTTGTAAGAATCTTGTATTCGGTTATCTTCTTAGCAAGTTTGTTTTTATGCAAGTTTATGATGGAGATAATTATGTACTTTCCAAGGGTGAGACTTTTGTAGGGAAGGGATATGCTTATGGGCCGGAGATGTTTAAATTGAATGCGAAAGTAATAAAAATGGCATGATTTCTGCTTATATGCATGTGTCTAGTTTGAATAAATGCTTTCTATGGCATGCTAGATTAGGACATGTGAACTTTTCAAAGTTGAAAGAAATGTCTAATCTTGATTTGATTCCTAAGTTGAATGATGACATAGAAAAGTGTAAGACATGCATGCTTAATAAAATCACTAAAAGTTCATTCTCAAGTATAAAAAGAACTTCTAAATTGCTTGATTTAATTCATAGTGATTTAGGAGATTTTCATAGTACACCTTCTATGGGTTGTAAGAAGTACTATGTGACATTCATTGATGATTATTCTAGATATTGTCAAGTTTATCTTTTGAGTTCTAAAGATGAAACACTTGAAAAGTTTAAAGTTTACAAACCTAGAAGTGAACTTCAATGTGAGACCTTGATTAAGACTTTAAGATCTGATAGGGGAGGGGAATTTTATGATCCAAAGTTTTTCCTAGAAACGGGGATTGTTCATGAAACAACCGCACCGTATACACCACAACAAAATGGGGTTGCGTAAAGGAAAAATAGAAGTTTAAAAGAAATGGTGAATTCTATGTTGTCAAATTCCGGTTTAAGTAATGGATTTTGGGGTGAAGCCATGATTTTAAATAGAGTTCCATTCAAAAGGAATTCTAGTACCCCATATGAATTATGGAACAAAAGAAAGCCAAGTCTAAAGTATTGTAAGATTTGGGGTTGTAGGGCCATTGTAAGGGTCCCAGAACCTAAGAAAAGAAAGTTAGGTGAAAGAGGAATTGAGTGCATCTTTATAGGCTATGCTCAAGATAGCAAGGCTTATAGGTTTTCGGTGGTTGAGCCAAATGAGTACATTTCGGTGAATACCGTTATGGAATCAATAGATGCAATTTTTGATGAGACTAGGTTCTCTTCAATTCCTGGACCTAAAGATGTAACTCTAGATATTGTTCCTCTAATTGAGCCTCAAGATGAAAATCATGAGATTATATCCATACAAAATGATCTTTTGAGTCATGATGTTACTCATGATGAAGAAGATGAAATTATTGAATTAAGGAGTAAAAGATCAAGGAAACCAAAAGATTTTGGTTCGGACTTCTATGTTTATTTAGTAGAAGGTTCAAGGGACTCAATTGAAAGTGAGACCCTATGTATGTACAACATAGATAAGGATCCTAAAACTTTTAAAGAAGCTATGCAATCTCATGATGCTTTTTTGTGGAAAGAGGCGGTACAAGATGAGATTGATTCAATAATGGAAAACAATGTTTGGATATTGGTTGACCTTCTTCCGGGAAGTAAACCAATTACCTCTAAATGGATCTTTAAAAGGAAAAGGAAAGTAGTTGGTACCATTGAGAGGTATAAAGCCCGGTTGGTTGTAAGGGGCTTTAGTCAAAAGTATGGTATTGACTACTTTGATACATATGCACCGGTGGCTGGGATAGCTTCAATACGTGTATTGTTGGCTTTAGCTACTATCCATAAGCTAGTTATCCATCAAATGGATTTCAAAACGACATTCTTAAATGGAGAATTAGAAGAGGAGGTGTATATGGAACAACCCGAAGGGTTTGTTGTTGAAGGTCAAGAAAAGAAAGTTTGTAAACTTATAAGGTCCTTATATGGACTGAAGCAAGCACCTAAGCAATGGCATCAAAAATTTGATGAAGTAGTGCTTTCAAGTGGTTATAGGATCAATCAATCGGATAAGTGCATATACTCTAAGTTTGAGAATGGAAAATGGGTGATTATATGCCTATACGTTGATGACATGTTGATCTTTGGGACCGACATGGAACAAGTCAATAAGACCAAAGAATTTCTATCCTCAAAGTTCTCTACGAAGGACATGGGTGAAGCGGATGTAATTCTTGGTATTAAGATTATTAGAAATAATGATAAGATAAGTTTATCTCAAGAGCATTACATTGAGAAAATATTAAACAAGTTTGGAGGTGATAAGTTATATCCAGCAGTAACTCCTTATGATTCAAATAAGAAACTAGAGAAAAATTTGGATTCTCCAGTTAATCAACTTGAGTATGTTAAGTTGATTGGAAGTCTCATATATGCAATGACGAGTACAAGGCCAGATATTGCTTATGCAATTGGCATGTTAAGTAGGTTTACAAGTAATCCGAGTAACATGCATTGGTTTGCTATTCAGAGGGTATTAAGATATTTAGTTGGGACTAAAGGTTACCAACTCACTCATAAGGGAGAACCTTCGGTATTAGAAGGATACTCGCATGCGAGTTGGATAAATAAAGGAGATTTCTCATCTACCAGTGGATGGGTGTTCCTTTTAGGAGGTGGAGCGGTTTCTTGGGGTTTTAAGAAACAAGCTAATATAGCGGACTCCATTATGTCTTCGAAATTAGTAGCGTTATAAGCTGCTTGAAAGGAAGCTGAATGGTTAAGGAAATTATTATTGGAAATACCTATTTGGTATAAACCAATGGCGCCAATCACAATTCATTGTGATATCAAAACTACTCTTGATGTTGTGTATAGCCATGTTTACAATGGCAAGTCAAGGCACATTGGTTTGAGGCATGCTTATATACATCAACTTATAAGGGATGGAGTAGTGACTTTAAGATATATCAAATCAAAAGAAAACCTAGCCGATCCTTTGACTAAAGGATTAACTAGATATTTGATAAAAGGTACTTCAAAGGGGATGGGTTTAAGTATAGCTCAAAATATCTACTAATCACAACAAAGACTCAACTTTACAAATTGGAATACCACCAATTTCTAAAGTTCAAATGAGTACGGAGTTGCTTAAATTAGTAGGAAGCATCAGTTTTATCCCAAGGTCAAGTGATGCTTAGAAAGCTGTAATGACAAGAGGTTGAGTAGTAATACTCTTAATAGACTTTGTGGAAAGCCTAATTACAGGGATGGTATATTACAAAGCCTACCTATGTAAGTGTAATGTGTGGCCGCATAAAGGAACTATGAGCTAAAGTTCCGAAACACTTAAGAAGGATAAGGACACAAGGCCGAATAATAGTGTCAAGTTATTTACGCTCAAGACTTAAAATATATGTGTGTTATGAGTATAGTTGATCAATTAAATCCAAAGTTCAAAGCTATGTCTACTTTGTGATTTGGATTCAGTTTTGGCTCATATACACTAAATGAAAAGTTCAAAGAGCCATCTACTTTTCATTAGGCATATGTTTTGTGAGTTTCTCTGGTGATTATAAGTTAAGGTATATCTCAAATAGCGGGTGTATAAGCTCCTTAAGTTAAGTTGTTTCAAGCAAAAAATTACTGGAGGTACCCCAATATTTGGGGAAACTATTTTCCGGTAGCCCAACTTTTCAAAACTCATTTTGCGGTACACTTTCTTTTTGGGTTAGAAATTATTTGGTTTTTTCCGGCCATCAATTTTATTAAGTGACCGAAATACCCTTATTCTTCTTCTTTAAAGGTATTTCTTACAAACTGGAAGAACAATGGTATTTCGGTCACTTAACCAAATTGATGACCAAAAAAACACCTAATAATTTCTAACCCAAAAAGTAAGGGTACCCCAAAATGAGTTTTGAAAAGTTGGGGTACCTGAAAAATATTTTACCAAAAGTTAGGGTACCTCTGAGTAATTTTTTGTATTTCAAGGGTTTTACATACTCTTGAAATAGTGGGGGATTGTTGGAAATATTTCAAGAGTACAAGATAATTATATAGCCTAAAGTGTTACATATAACAAGTATGAGGATCATATATAAGTAAATCATCAAGAATATGATCAACACGGGTGAAACTGTAACCAACACGGGTCGTGTTGGCTTCCAGAGAGCAAGGAAAATGCTCCTGGGCTCAACACGGGTCGTGTTGCACCCAACACAGACTGTGTTGGAACCCAGAACAGTTTTAAATGCTAACGGCTATATGATTTTGTATAATTAGTGTTTGATATTGTAATTAAGCACATTTATGATGATGATTATAATGATATTCCTACAGCTATATGACTTGACTTAGTCAAGGTCATATTAAGGGTATGATCCTCTATTAAAGTCTCTTGATTATCCTTTGACTAGGGTATCCTAAGATGGTGGAAGTCTCATATAAATAGGAGACATTCCAAGCTATTGAGACACACCATTCTAAGCTAATTACATCCTCATTCTTGTCTAGACTGCAGCTATACTTGAGTGATTCAAGAGAGAAACTATTATTCTTGAGTGTTACTAGTCCCAAGATTTATCCCTTTGAACATTTACGGTATAGTAAATAGTTCTTAAGGAAAGTGAGTACTAGGTCACGATTCTTAGCGTTATCCAAGCGAGTTTCTATTATTCTATATACCGTTTACTCCTTTTCCTGCAACACTATGTAGGTCTTTGTACCTCCTCTATGTGGATACGACAAAACACCCTATTAATACTTTCCGTTGCATAAATTAGTACTTTATTATTTAGTGTTTAAAATTTTCGGAATGTCACACTCTACTTCCCCCAATGCCTTGCCATTTTTGTCTTGCAGTTTATTCTTGTCGACTTGTCGTCATGCACATAATTAGATTTTATGCAAAACAAATATCATCGTAAAAAATGATTATAAATGCTCTTATATAACTGTTTAAAAGTTGATGATAAACAAACATATTCTTGTCATGCACATAATTCGTACCTAACTGTTTAAAGTTTGATGATATAATTTCAAATTGCTAATATGGAGGCCTAAGCGTGTTTATAATTATTATCAACATTTCTTATAATTGGTGATATGTAGACCCAAATAAATTTATAATTGTCTTCATATTTTTTTTATAATTGAAAATGGGATGAACCTTCCTTTTATGAAACTCGTATCATTAGGATGAAAATTTTGGAAAACATTTGAAGTTCAAAGTTGTACAGGTATTTGCTTATAAACATTGTTTATAATTATATATATTTCGTTTTTGCCTATACCACTAATAAAAATTCAATCCTTATGCTAATTAAATTTATATAAATTCTTTTTAATATTTCAAACAATTTAATTATCCAATTCTTCCGTGGAAGGTGCAATTTATAAATACAAGACCATATGCAAATAAAACGATTAAAGTATGTATAATTATCTAAACAGTTGGTGTTAAATCATAAGTATTTATCCATCAAAAAGAAAAATCTTTAGTATTTAAGGCCACGTGAATCACGGATTTGTGAGGGGTCTTAACCTATGCGTACGTAACCGTCTAACGTTAGCAATCAATTTTGTTTGAATACTTTCTTCTTTCTATTTTATTGGTCATTTTATTTTTCTTTTTTCTCATAATAGTTATCATATTATAATTTCAATAATATATTATTTTTGATTTATCAAACTAATGTTATTAGTTAGATTTTTTGTCTTTCATTTTTGTCTTTATTCTTCATTTTTTTATTATTCACCAATCTATTCAATATTTTCATAATTTTTTAAAAAATAAATTAATGTAGAGTGGAGGTTTTTTCTAATTTTAAAAATTATGTACAAAGTAACAAATAATTTGAAAATGAGAGAGTAAACTATAAGAATTTGTGGGAATTTATTAAGATAACAACAAATTTTGCAAAAGATTAGTATCCAAGTGCAAATTAAAACGAGAATTAAACACGATCAAAATCAAGAAACAGTGCCATAAATAATCTATTGGCACTCTATCCTCTGGTTGGTACATCCATGTGCAAATCGAAACGTGTCACACGATCAAAAGCAAGAAACAATGTCATAAATAACCTATTGGTACCCCCATTGTCTTAAACTGAAACGTGAGACACGATGGAAAGCAATAAATAATGCCATAATCAAAACGATATTATCCATTTAACACATAAGATTATATAACCGTTAGCATTAAAAATAAATTCTGACATTCAACACGGTCCGTGTTGACCGTACCACAGTTTGCATTGAGCCCAAAACTGTTATTTATGCATTCGGGAGACCAGCACGGCCCGTGTTGGTCTCAAGAACACCCGTGTTGATCATATTCTTATTGTTTATCGATCTTATATATGACCCTTAAACTTATACCACATGATTTCTTATGCTATATAATCTTCTTGTACTCTTGAAATCATTCCAACCTATTTTAGTTAAATTACTTAAGTTAGAATAAGATAGGAAAGGATTGGATAAGTTTGAGTTAAATTAGTTGTTGGGTAGAAATATTTTCTTAATAAAATTTGAATATTTTTGGGGAAAATAAATGTAAAAGTTATAAGTGTTGGAAAAAATAAATTAATTTGAGATTAAAATAATATTATTTGAATTTCTTTTTTATCCTCGTTCTTTTATACGTCTGGTTGCGGTTGGTTGTGGTGGGGAAGAAATGTGGTGGAATGTGGTGGGTTGGGGAAAGTTGTGATGAATTGTGGTGGGTTAGGAAAAATTTAACCTTTAATAAAAAGATAAGTTAAAATTGAAAAAGTAGATTGTGCTGGATTGTGGTGGGTTGTGGTGGAATATGGAAAGTTGTGGTGTAGTGTGGAACCGCAACCAACCAGCCGCATAAAAGAATGTGGCCTTAAAAAGTTATTTTCGGTTTGGGTGTTTTTTAGGAAGTTGAGTTAATTTAGATTAGGTAAAGATAAGCTAAGTTAGGTAAGTTAGGTTAAACCCAACTACTGCCTCTGTTCCATATTAATTGACACTTTGACTAAATTTTTACGGTTAGTTATTCATAAATTATAATGAGTTGCTCACAAATTATAATGAGTTACAATATGAAATTATCATTATTAGAAAAATACTTTTACCCAAAATTACAATGAATGTAATTTCATATTGTAACTCATTGTAATTTGTGAATAATTAACGGTCAAAATTGAGTAGAACAATATTAAAAGGAAGAAAATGACAGATTTAATTTGTGCAAACACGTATACTTGAGTCACACTCGTTACACCCTCCCTCTTCTCTCTTTCTTCACACCCACCACTTTCAAAAGCCTGCAAAATTTTGGACAAAAGTCACAAAACCCCCACAATTTTCGTAGCATCTCGCAACACCGATGCACATGTGTTGTAAACTTCGTTGGAATGTACGGATTCCCACTTAATCATAATACCTTCATCTTTGAAGGATAGGACATTATGTTTTTATTTTTTTAAGAAAAAAAAAATTTCTACTTCACATGAATGCCCCGTTTTTTTATATGGTAAGGTGTTGCACGATACATCAATTCATCGTACTATTTAATATTCTTTCATACTTTACCACACTTTAGTAATATATTTTCTTACTTTAATTTTCTCTTCTCCCTTTTCTACCTTTCACATTTTCTCCCCTCACCTACGTCACCTATAACAACTCATCACATTTTACCATACTTTTTAATTATTTCAACACGCCATGGAAATTGAATTTAAAAAATAATCTGAACTTTGGGTCATAGTAGACTTAATAATCTAAACTTTAAATTTGATTTTGAATAATCTGAACTTTGGGCTCCTTGAATTCTAGTATCTTAACTCGGTGATGGGATGACGTGACGGTGGTGACATAATATACCTAAAATACTCGTGTACATGTCACCGCCTTATATATGGTACTCTGGTATATAAGTGTAGATGAATAATTATATTACTATCTTGATTTTTAAAAAAAATCATTATATTGCTTTCTAAATTCCCCGTCTTATATATGACACTAAACACTTGGACCCTGGAATTGCCTGCCAGTAGCAAGTTGTTCTAGAGCATTCGATGGTCAGAGTACGTACGTAGTGAATGTGACACACGAGAGTGATTACTAAATTACATGTTAATACTTAATTACATTATCTCTTAATCGATTATCACGTTTGTAGCATACTTAGATTCCGCAGTTTAATTGTTATTAACAAGAAAATGCATGTGGAAGTAGCTCACTAATATGCGTGCCCTCCACAGTCCACAAATACTTATATATTCACTCCCACATTTGTAAATGAGGACGCGTGTATTATGTAGTACGTTTATACTATTAAAAATTATATATTTTATAATTTAAGAGCTTAAAAATATACTACTTATATAGTTAATTACATGCATTATGTAGTACTATGACTTTTGAGTAATGTCCGGCAACGTTTGAGTAGTGTCGTGGCAAATGCACAATACACGTCCTTAAAAATATACTACTTATATTCTGTTGAGACGAGGAATACATATACCGCTTAATGCTTATAGTAGTGGTTATTTTAAAGGACGTGTATTGTGCATTTGCCACGACACTACTCAAACGTTGGAGGCCTCAAATGTGTCAGTAACATAATAAGCGAGAATAAGTTTCTTTACTACTCGATATGATCAGCCTTTAAATTCTTTAGATATCAGCCTTGGATTTGATGTCAGCCTTTGAATTCTGTAGGAATTGGGTGAAATGATGGGGACAAGTGATAAGTGTCATCTCGTTGTCAACAATAATTTAAAGCCCACGTAAGAAGTACGGTACTAAGTAAATTACGCCTACGGTTTACTATCCACCCCAAGCTAGCAAGCCATGCCCGTGCAACGCATGGGCTTTGTGCGAAATGGACCACCTTTTTTACGTTCTACTAGTGAGAAGGCCCGTCCAATGGACGTGGCTATTATTGATATTCCCTCCGTCCCAAATAATTTGGCCAAATTTTTTAAATTTTGATCATTAATTTCTCAAATTGTATATTGAGTTATTGTACATGATTATTGTTATTAGATTTGTAATGAAAAATATTTTTACTCAAATATAATATTACAAGTTTTGTTAAGATAAAACGTATAAAATTAATAGTTAAAGTCTTACCTCGAAGACCATAAAAAAAAAAGAGACAAATTATTTAGGTCGAAGGGAGTACTTTATAATTTTGTGGCTCTTGGTTCACGAAGAAAAAAATATTCACAAATACATTTTGAAGTTTACTTATGCTGGTCATTTAGAGTAAAAGTAAACACAATATAAATTTATAATAACTTGAAACAATAGAACATCTATTCTACAATTGTCAAACATATGTTAATTTGAAGACTGGTTATTCTTTTGCAAGTGATAATGAACCACTTATCCCATACTTACTTAAATTCAAAATACACCTAATCGTATTCAACTAAACCCGAAATACACCCGGATCATATTTTTATAATAGAATTCACCTGAAACCAAAATACATCTGACCCGTATTTACCCTAAAAAATTTACTATCAAAGTACATCTGACCCGTATTTACCTGAATTTGAAATACACCCGAGTCATGTTTTTGGAGTGAAATTTACCCGAAATCAAAATATACATGACCCATGTTTACCCTAACCAGATATATAGTCAACCTATATTACCTAGTTATTGTACTTGAGGGCAAAAGAGTCAATTCGTATGTGAACATAAATTAAAGATAAATTGCTAATTAATTATTATATTCAAGGATAAAATAGTAAATTCATGTGTGAACACAAGCAAGCAAGCAGGTAGGCAGAGTAGCAAAACAAAAAAAAGGCAACTCAGGCTAGGTCGTCCATTGGGCGGGGGCTATTGTTGATATTCCCTCCGTCCCAAATAATTTGGTCAAATTTTTAAAATTTTGATCATTAATTTCTCAAATTGTATATTGAGTTATTGTACATGATTATTATTATCAGATTTGTAATGAAAAATATTTTTACTCAAATATAATATTACAAGTTTTGTTAAAATAAAACGTAAAAAATTAATATAGTGTAAGTCTTGCCTCGAAGACCATAAAAGAAAAATAAAAGAGACAAATTATTTAGGCTGAAGGAAGTGCTTTATAATTTTGTGGCTCTTGGTTTACTAAGAAAAAAATATTCACAAATACATCCCGAAGTTTACTTATGCCGGACATTTAGAGTAAAAGTAAATATAATATAAATTTATAATAACTTGAAACAATAGAACATCTATTCTACAATTGTCAAATGTCTGTTAATTGGAAGACTGGTTATTCTTTTGCAAGTGATAATGAATCACTTATCCAATACTTAAAATCGAAATACACCCGATCATATTCAACTAAACTCAAAATACACCCTGGTCATATTTTTATAATAGAATTCACCTGAAACCAAAATACACCTGACCCGTATTTATCTTAAAAAAATTTACTATCAAACTGACCCGTATTTACCTGAATTTGAAATACACCTGAGTCATGTTATTGTAGTGAAATTTACCCAAAATCAAAATATGTATGATCCATGTTTACCCTAATCAGATATATAGTCACCCTATATTACCTAGTTATTGTACTTGAGGGCAAAAAAGTCAATTCATATGTGAACATAAGCTAAAGATAAATTGCTAATCTATTCATTATATTAAAACAAAACCTATAGTAACCAAACATTGCCACGTGTCCACCAACTAGAAATCATAACATCTCCCCAATTCTAAGTTCCTAATACTGAAATAATTTTATTCAAAAAAATTAATTAACCATTTATTAGCCATCACATCAGCAATTACAAAAATTAAACTTGACATATATCAGTTACAAATATGCTCCAATGAGATAAAGAAAGGACACGGAAATCGATGCACCCCAAGTTACAATTCTTCATCCGTCTCAAATTGACACTTTGACTAAATTTTGATCATTTATTACTCACAAATTATACTGAGCTACAATATGAAATTACCGTTATTAGAAACATATTTTACTGAAAATTACAATGGAGATAATTTCCTATTATTACTTATTGTAATTTGTGAATAATTAACAGTCAAAATTTAGTCAAAGTGTCAATTAATTTGGGACGGATGGAGTATTATCCAATATTAAACACTCTTTACTAAAGAATTGAAACCGTTGAATTCTTAATTCCTGCATATATATCAACATTAACTACCCATTAAAGAGAGCAAATGAAATAAATATATAAATAATAACGGTTAGAGGTAAAAGGAAAATTGTTAGTATTTATTATTATTATTATTATTATTATTATTATTATATTATCAAAACAATGGCGAAACAACTCAAATTAGACTTTTCACTTGCAATTTTAAAAAAAAACAAAAAAATCTCAAAACAAAACCTCAACGGACACAAAATAAATAATCATCAATAATTAATAAACTTAACAATTGATCTGCAGTATTCATACAATATAAATACAGATATAACCCGCATGACATACTTTTATCACAATTCATACTAAAAATAAGATGATTCATTACTCATGAGTATGAATAGTACAACCAACTTATCAATCTTTCACCATTTAGGAAAAGTTTTTCTACCCTAAATTCTCCTCCATTGATAATGTTCAATTTAACTTCAAGGTACTATTTTCACTCTAATGCAATTTTATTTGCAGGTTCTATTATATTGTACGTTCACCAATAAACCAAATTGGATAATGCTACATTGACTTCATTCCTATTCAAAATACAAGGTAATATACTATTTTCTTCAACATTAATAATTCAATGTTTCTAAAAGATTCACCATCTTTTTACACAAAAAATTCCCAACCTTTGATCGTAATGGCGAACCGAAGCTTTAGTATGCAATCCTACTAACAATATGCATGGCCTTCTTGCATACTCAACTTTCATTCTCACATATAAGGAATTAACAAAAAAAAAAACTTCCAAAAAGAAAATTAAAGGAACAAAAGGTGCTCCAAAAAAATAATGAATTTGTAGAAAATATAACAAAAAGAAAAAAAAAGAATTTGAGTGAGTTCCTTGATATATAGTCATTTAGAATAACGCCTCCAATATTTAGAGGAATTAAAAAAATTTTAAGAATAGAAGACTGAATTAAATAATTATATAGGATCTATATGAAGGTTGAAAAGTCCACCTTTCCTTTATATATTCTACCTTTTATTTATATAATCTAATTTTTAGTATATGCATATGCATAATACTCAAATTAATTCAATTAATTAATATTTAATTTAAATTGTAAAAGAAAATAACTAATCACTTGGGTCAAGTAAGGAAAATTACAAAATTATAATGTTCAATGTAAAAATGTAAAGAAATTACATGCCAATCAATTATTCCACTATAAAAGCTAATAACCTCAATTCATTATTTTGTTATTGAAATTGAATTTTAGATATCCCATTACTTTATTAGCAAAAATTAGAATAAACTTGGAAATTCGCATTATGGGGAATGGGTAAGGAATTGAGGGTAGCATGTAGAATATCTACAGGTTTTTTCATTTTTAGTCTTTAAAATTTTCATATTAAAAAAAATATATTTTGATAAGTAATGCAATATATAATTTTGATAAGTAAATGGTCAAATTTAACATAGTCTAACCTCATCACTTAAGTACAGACAAATTTTTAGGGCAAAGGAAATACGAAACAATATAATTCAATAAGGCAAATCAACCCGTGCATCGCACGGGTACAAACACTAGTTAATTATTATATCCAATGACAAAATAGTAAATTCGTGTGTGAACATAAGCAAGCAGGTAGGCAGAGCAGCAAAACAAAAAAAAAACACAAGCAGGCAGGCAGGCAGAACAGCAAAACAAAAAAAAAAAAAACAAGTCACACTTTTAATATAGAGTAAAGGAAATTTGCGTAAAAAAATTGATATGTAAAAATAATTGATATGTAAAAATTATTGTTGAGTTACTTTTAGTATATAATTGATATTATTTTGATGTAAGACAAAAGGAATAAATCGTTAAATAAATATGAATAATTGATCTTATTTTGATTGATATAAATCCTTCAAGATTATTTCAAATTTATATAATTTTTTTTTTTTGAGCAAACTGGTGGACCGACCACCAAAACTTTTATAAAGCTAATCAATTGGGGCCTCCGAGGCTACCAAAGTGGCGACCTCCGGAGGACAAACATCCAACCAAGTTTGTGAAGCTTTAGAAATTATAGCAGTATGCGCTAAAATATGCGCAGCCTTATTACAACTCCTTCTACTAAATAAAAAACGGATTGAACTAAAGAAATGAACCAAATTAAGGCAATCTCTTAGGATGTTCCACGTGGATGGCTTCACCTTCCTCTTCCCTTGCAGTCCCTCGATGACAAGGAGACAATCAGACTCAATTTTAATACGCTGCAGACCTTGCTCGTTAGCTAGTCTCATACCGCTTCGAATCGCCCCCTGCTTCCATAGCTTCTACATCCCATGCTCTTTGTTTGTAGATGGTCTGAGCAGCCTTCACCGTCCCCTCGCTGTTCCGGATAATTGTTCCCCAGCCACCTCCTCCGTGTTTGTCCATCCCAGCATCTGTGTTTACTCGCCACTAGTTGCTTTCTGAGCTTTTCCATCTTTCTTGACAATCCTCCTGTCTCGTGCTTGTGCATCTAGTCTCTTGTGCCTCCGTGAAGCGGTGGTGTAGAATCAGTTCTCTATTCGCCAGATCCATAGGCTCAATGTCTTCACCTCGGTGCACTTTCCGATTTCTCGTTGTCCATATAGACCACATCACTGTAATGAAGAGACCGCCTACGTCTCGGTCCATCCTCTTAAAATGGGCATCTATCCATTGCCCTACATCTCTTTCGCTTCTCATATACGTCTCCAGCCTTAGGGCGTTGCACTTCCAAATCCTTTTTGCCCATTCGCATTCGAGAAAGGTATGATTATTCGTTTCATACCCCTCCCCACATGTAGGGAGAATTGGATCCACATTCACCTTCCTCCTCACCAAATTTTCCCAGTTTGGAAGAATATCACTCCACAGTCTCTAAACGCAATGTTGCGCCCTTGGGATTGCCCTAGTCTTCCAAATCATCCGTGCGTTCATGCCTTCTCTTTTTGAGAAAGAGCCCGAATCTGGTTGGAACTTGTTCTCCAGTGTCCTTGCTACATGATACGCCGAGTGAACTGAGAAGATGCCATTGTTGGTAGGATACCAGAACAGCTCGTCTGGCCCTGGTTCGAGACTGAGTGGGATGCTAGGATGGCTTGTTGTGTCTGCTCATCAAAACAAATCCGCCCTAGGTCCTCCTTCCAACAGTGTGTTTCCTCATCAATTAGTTCACTCACCATAGCATCTTCCTCCAGTAGCACCGGTGGAGTTGGGACCAGTATTGCATTGCATTTCCCTGGAATCCATCTATCCCCCCCAGATCTTCACTTGGCTCCCACTTCCAATATTCCACATTGCTCCTTCCTTAATGATATCTCTTGCACCAACAATACTTCGCCATGAATAGCTAGGTTGATAACCCAGCTTGGCTTGCCAAAAGTCTCCACGTGGATAGTATTTCGTCTTCAACACTCGTGAAATAACCCTAGAGGGGGGGTGATTAGGGTTATGAAAAAATTCTGCACTTTAAACAACACAACCAAGTTAAATAGCACTTTTAGATACTAAAGATAACTTCTTTATTATTGAATTGAATAAAAGTGCTTAAGGAGGAGGTTACAACTCGGCTGGGAAGAGGAATGTGAGGTCCTCAGCACAGCTTACAAAGGCAGAAGACTGGATGGTTGTCTTCTGATCTTGAGGCCTCACAGAGGAGGCGATTTCATACAGTGACCTCACTTGACAGAAGATTACTGAACTTAAATGTTTTTCCGACCTTATGAGGTCCTCACCAGCTGGATCTCTGGTTACTAAACTCGCCACAAATCAATTGTGACTACACTCAGAATTTACACAATTCCTACACTCAGAGTTTTCTTTCACAAAACTCCTACAACTGATTTTCTTCCTTGGAAATCGATACATGTAAAGAGAATCAATTCTCTTATTTATATTGAACTCCTCAACGACTTCCTCTAGTTGCCTTGTTTGCTTCTTGATTCTTTCCAGTTTGTGTTGGTTCTGATTTGGCAAGTATCTTCATTGAGTTGAACGTTTCAATGAAGATTTGTTTCCTTTTTCTGACTTGATCTTCATGAGTTGTGCTTTTCCTTCCTTTTCGTTTGACGCCTAATAAGGAAATGAGAATGATTACAATCATATCTTTAAAATGGAGGAAAGATATAGGATAAGGATATGTTTGATACTTCCCTTAAGTGGCTGGACGATCTTTCAAACAAAATAATATGGTCCTGATGGTTGAGGTCCTCACAGATGTTTGCGCTGAGGTCCTCATGGTCAGTTGAGTTTCTTCAATCTCCCCCTTTTTGTTTGAAAGACAAAACTCCTGGGGAATCCTATACAGAAGTGAGTGGCATATGCATATAGTAGTAGGATAGTATCAATCATATAGCATAACAGCAGTGTAGAGGTTTGCTGCAATTACAAACCAAAAGAGTTCTCCCCCTTTTGGTCTTTCAGACAATAAGGAAACAGGAGAGTACAAGAACTAAATTGTGTAGCGAAAATAAGCAGAGTAAGAGAGAGGAAGAAGGAGGGATAGGAGGAAAAGAAACAATGAGGACACCTTGACCAGGCCCTGATTTAATTTTGAGGTACCCGAGAGGCCATGCTGATGAGGACATCAGAGGTCCAGGCATGCAATGAGTTGACGAACCTAGGAGGAGGAGAGGGACCACATGTAGGGAGAAGGGATAATAGGAGTCCCCCTCAATTTGACAGCTTGTGCATAGGTTGAGGTCCTCATGATAGAAGATTCCCCCTCAAATGGTGCGGGTGGTGTTGATTCGCGACCTTCCCAATGTCTAGGATCTTGTCTTGGCTTTTGTCTCCAAAGTTCACTCTTGCATTCTTGTTGACTTTCAGTTTGAAGAGCTTGGTTGGATCTCCGTGTTTGAGGCATACCTGTAAAAGAAGACATTATACCTTTCTTAGTCTCTGACCAAGGATGAGATCGTTGCAATGAGGTCTTTGGGACCCAGATTTTAGTAATGCACGGAGGTCTAGTTGCTTTGGACAGGGGATTTGATGAGGTCCTTATTTTATTTTCTGTAGGAGGTCCTCTATAATAATTTTCTTTGAGAGGCGGAATGTTTGGGATAGGAAGGAGAGGTCCTTTGTTGGCATGGAAAGGAGGACTTTTGGACAGATAGTTTTTGAGAGGTGGGGTATTGGGTGTGGGAAGGAGAGGTCCTCTGGGAGGGTGATTTGTAGGAATTTTGGTCCGAGGTTGAGAAGAGGGGGTTGTGGAGACTGGTTTGCTTTGGTAAGGATGTGAATTATTGACTGCCTCATTGGATAATTGAGTGATGGTTTTATAGTAGTCTTTGACCTCAAAAGACAGTTTATTGCTTTCTGTGAACAGGAGGTCATTTTGAGAGTTCAGGCTTTCTATGGCCTCACAGAGACTTTGAACATGGTTGGTAAGGTGCTTGGTTCTTTCTATCAAGGACTTAGAGTATTTAAAAAGATGCATACACTTATGAGCAAGATGTAATGGTGAAAGATTAAGGAGGTCATCAATGTTTACCTCGTCATGAGATGAGGTTGGATCTTGATCCTCACTTGTGTTTGCCATCAGACATACATTTGTTATTTCTTCTACATCACTGTGGCCTTCACTGGAATCACTATCACTCCATGTTTCCATCATTGCCTCATGGTTATGCCGTTGAGGTCGATTGTTTCTCTTGTCTTTGTTTCTTCTGGCGTGAGGGCAGTCCTTCATAAGGTGTTTTGAGCTACCACAAACAAAACAAGTAAATGGGTCAGCATCTTTTCGTGATGAGGACTTACCTTTTGAGGTTGCTTTTCTGTTTTGTCCATCCTTGATGTATCCTCGAAAGGTTGGATTTTTCTTGTATAATCTTCTGAACCCTCTTGCCATCATTGCCATTGTATCTTCCTCCTCATCATCATCTGACTCACGATGATTTACATCTCGCCTTGAGGGCAATTTCCTTAGGTTACGAGAGGTCATTCAATTGGATCTCATAGGCAATAGTTTTCCAATGAGTTCCTCCGGTTTGAGCCTTGAGATCTTGAGCTTCTTCAATGGTCGTGACTTTTGGACCCCATTTTCTTCTAGCGAGCATCGGAAGACCTTTCTAACTTGTTCCTCTTTTGGGTAGGTTTTTCCCAGAGATATGAGGTGGTTGGTGATGCTGCTGAATCTTTTGAACATCTCTTCAATAGTCTCATTTTCCTTCATTCTGAAAGCCTCATACTTTTGGACAAGGATATCTACTTTGGTGTCCTTGACTTGACTTGTGCCTTCATATGAAGTTATCAAGTAATCCCAAACCTGTTTCGCAGTTTCACAATTAGATATACGTTCAAAATCATTCGAATTTAAACTGCAATAAATCAAGTTTAGCGCATGAGTATTTTTTCTCAATTGCTCCAACTCTTTCTTGGTCATTTCAGATCTTTTCTTTGGTCCATCTTGACCAACACTATTCTTCTTCGTGGGAGTGGGATAATCTCCCTCGGTAACCACAGTCCAGAGGTCCTCATCTTGGTCCTTGAGGAAGACCTCCATTTGTCTTTTCCACGACCTATAGTTTTCTCGAGTAAGTAGTGGAGCTATTGTCCATGCATGAGCGTCCTTGAGGAGCTTCGGTTGTGTTGAGGCCGGCCATGATCTTTACCACGAGTTGTTAGACTCTTCAGATCTGTGGACCTGCTCTGATACCAATTGAAATAACCCTAGAGGGGAGGTGATTAGGGTTATGAAAAAATTCTGCACTTTAAACAACACAACCAAGTTAAATAACACTTTTAGATACTAAAGATAACTTCTTTATTATTGAATTGAATAAAAGTGCTTAAGGAGGAGGTTACAACTCGGCTGGGAAGAGGAATGTGAGGTCCTCAGCACAGCGTACAAAGGCAGAAGACTGGATGGTTGTCTTCTGATCTTGAGGCCTCACAGAGGAGGTGATTTCACACAGTGACCTCACTTGACAGAAGATCACTGAACTTAAATGTTTTTCCGACCTTATGAGGTCCTCACCAGCTGGATCTCTAGTTACTAAACTCGCCACAAATCAATTGTGATTACACTCAGAATTTACACAATTCCTACACTCATCGTTTTCTTTCACGAAACTCCTACAACTGATTTTCTTCCTTGGAAATCGATACATGTAAAGAGAATCAATTCTCTTATTTATATTGAACTCCTCAACGACTTCCTCTAGTTGCCTTGTTTGCTTCTTGATTCTTTCCAATTTGTGTTGGTTCTGATTTGGCAAGTATCTTCATTGAGTTGAGCGTTTCAATGAAGATTTGTTTCCTTTTTCTGACTTGATCTTCATGAGTTGTGCTTTTCCTACCTTTTCGTTTGACGCCTAATAAGGAAATGAGAATGATTACAATCATATCTTTAAAATGGAGGAAAGATACAGGATAAGGATATGTTTGATACTTCCCTTAAGTGGCTGGATGATCTTTCAAACAAAATAATATGGTGCTGATGGTTGAGGTCCTCAGATGTTTGTCTTTGAGGTCCTCATGGTCAGTTGAGTTTCTTCAATCTCTCCCTTTTTGTTTGAAAGACAAAACTCCTGGGGAATCCTATACAGAGCTGATAGCAGTAGTGGCATATGCATATAGTAGTAGGATAGTATCAATCATATAGCATAACAGCAGTGTAGAGGTTTGCAGCAATTACAAACCAAAAGAGTTCTCCCCCTTTTGGTCTTTCAGACAATAAGGAAACAGGAGAGTACAAGAACTAAATTGTGTAGCGAAAATAAGTAGAGTAAGAGGGAGGAAGAAGGAGGGATAGGAGGAAAAGAAACGATGAGGACACCTTGACCAGGCCCTGATTTAATTTTGAGGTACCCGAGAGGCCATGCTGATGAGGACATCAGAGGTCCAGGCATGCAATTAGTTCACGAACCTGGGAGGAGGAGAGGGACCACATGTAGGGAGAAGGGATAATAGGAGTCCCCCGATTTGTGACTTGTGCATAGGTTGAGGTCCTCATGATAGAAGACTCCCCCTCAAATGGTGTGGGTGGTGTTGATTCGCGACCTTCCCAATGTCTAGGATCTTGCCTTGGCTTTTGTCTCCAAAGTTCACTCTTGCATTCTTGTTGACTTTCAGTTTGAAGAGCTTGGTTGGATCTCCGTGTTTGAGGCATACCTGTAAAAGAAGACACTATACCTTTCTTAGTCTCTGACCAAGGATGAGATCGTTGCAATGAGGTCTTTGGGACCCAGATTTTAGTAATGCACGGAGGTCTAGTTCCTTTAGACAGGGGATTTGATGAGGTCCTTATTTTATTTTCTATAGGAGGTCCTCTATGATGATTTTCTCTGAGAGGCGGAATGTTTGGGATAGGAAGGAGAGGTCCTTTGTTGGAATGGAAAGGAGGACTTTTGGACCGATAGTTTTTGAGAGGTGAGGTATTGGGTGTGGGAAGGAGAGGTCCTCTGGGAGGGTGATTTGTAGGAATTTTGGTCCAAGGTTGAGAAGAGGGGGTTGTGGAGACTGGTTTGCTTTGGTAAGGATGTGAATTATTGACTGCCTCATTGGATAATTGAGTGATGGTTTTATAGTAGTCTTTGACCTCAAAAGACAGTCTATTGCTTTCTTTGAACATGAGGTCATTTTGAGAGTTCAGGCTTTCTATGGCCTCACAGAGACTTTGAACATGGTTGGTAAGGTGCTTAATTCTTTCTATCAAGGACTTAGAGTATTTAAAAAGATGCATACACTTATGAGCAATATCTAATGGTGAAAGATTAAGGAGGTCATCAATGTTTACCTCGTCATGAGATGAGGTTGGATCTTGATCCTCACTTGTGTTTGCCATCAGACATACATTTGTTATTTCTTCTACATCACTGTGGCCTTCACTGGAATCACTATCACTCCATGTTTCCATCATTGCCTCATGGTTATGCCGTTGAGGTCGATTGTTTCTCTTGTCTTTGTTTCTTCTGGCGTGAGGGTAGTCCTTCATAAGGTGTTTTGAGCTGCCACAAACAAAACAAGTAAATGGGTCAGCATCTTTTCGTGATGAGGACTTACCTTTTGAGGTTGCTTTTCTGTTTTGTCCATCCTTGATGTATCCTCGAAAGGTTGGATTTTTCTTGTATAATCTTCTGAACCCTCTTGCCATCATTGCCATTGTATCTTCCTCCTCATCATCATCTGACTCACTGTCAGATTTACATACTGCCTTGAGGGCAATTTCCTTGGGTTCTGAGAGGTCATTCCATTGGATCTCATAGGCCAATAGTTTTCCAATGAGTTCCTCCAGTTTGAGAGCCTTGAGATCTTGAGCTTCTTCAATGGCTGTGACTTTTGGACCCCATTTTCTTCTAGGCAGGCATCGGAGGACCTTTCTAACTTGTTCCTCATTTGGGTAGGTTTTTCCCAGAGATATGAGGTGGTTGGTGATGCTGCTGAATCTTTTGAACATCTCTTCAATAGTCTCATTTTCCTTCATTCTGTAAGCCTCATACTTTTGGACAAGGATATCTACTTTGGTGTCCTTGACTTGACTTGTGCCTTCATATGAGGTTATCAAGTAATCCCAAACCTGTTTCGCAGTTTCACAATTAGATATACGTTCAAAATCATTCGAATTTTAACTGCAATAAATCAAGTTTAGGGCATGAGTATTTTTTCTCAATTGCTCCAACTCTTTCTTGGTCATTTCAGATCTTTTCTTTGGTCCATCTTGACCAACACTGTTCTTCTTCGTGGGAGTGGGATAATCTCCCTCGGTAACCCGATCGAGGTCCTCATCTTGGTCCTCGAGGAAGACCTCCATTTGTCTTTTCCACGACCTATAGTTTTCTCGAGTAAGTAGTGGAGCTATTGTCCATGCATGGCGTCCTTGAGGAGCTTGGTTGTGTTGAGGGCCATGATCTTTACCACGAGTTGTTAGACTCTTGGATCTGTGGACTGCTCACGATACCAATTGAAATAACCCTAGAGGGTGATTAGTGTTATGAAAAATTGCACTTTAAACAACACAAGAGTTAAATAGCACTTTTAGATACTAAAGATAACTTCTTTATTATTGAATTGAATAAAAGTGCTTAAGGAGGAGGTTACAACTCGGCTGGGAAGAGGAATGTGAGGTCCTCAGCACAGCTTACAAAGGCAGAAGACTGGATGGTTGTCTTCTGATCTTGAGGCCTCACAGAGGAGGTGATTTCACACAGTGACCTCACTTGACAGAAGATCACTGAACTTAAATGTTTTTCCGACCTTATGAGGTCCTCACCAGCTGGATCTCTGGTTACTAAACTCGCCACAAATCAATTGTGATTACACTCAGAATTTACACAATTCCTACACTCATCGTTTTCTTTCACGAAACTCCTACAACTGATTTTCTTCCTTGGAAATCGATACATGTAAAGAGAATCAATTCTCTTATTTATATTGAACTCCTCAACGACTTCCTCTAGTTGCCTTGTTTGCTTCTTGATTCTTTCCAATTTGTGTTGGTTCTGATTTGGCAAGTATCTTCATTGAGTTGAGCGTTTCAATGAAGATTTGTTTCCTTTTTCTGACTTGATCTTCATGAGTTGTGCTTTTCCTACCTTTTCGTTTGACGCCTAATAAGGAAATGAGAATGATTACAATCATATCTTTAAAATGGAGGAAAGATACAGGATAAGGATATGTTTGATACTTCCCTTAAGTGGCTGGATGATCTTTCAAACAAAATAATATGGTGCTGATGGTTGAGGTCCTCACAGATGTTTGTGCTGAGGTCCTCATGGTCAGTTGAGTTTCTTCAATCTCTCCCTTTTTGTTTGAAAGACAAAACTCCTGGGGAATCCTATACAGAGCTGATAGCAGTAGTGGCATATGCATATAGTAGTAGGATAGTATCAATCATATAGCATAACAGCAGTGTAGAGGTTTGCAGCAATTACAAACCAAAAGAGTTCTCCCCCTTTTGGTCTTTCAGACAATAAGGAAACAGGAGAGTACAAGAACTAAATTGTGTAGCGAAAATAAGTAGAGTAAGAGGGAGGAAGAAGGAGGGATAGGAGGAAAAGAAACGATGAGGACACCTTGACCAGGCCCTGATTTAATTTTGAGGTACCCGAGAGGCCATGCTGATGAGGACATCAGAGGTCCAGGCATGCAATTAGTTCACGAACCTGGGAGGAGGAGAGGGACCACATGTAGGGAGAAGGGATAATAGGAGTCCCCCTCAATTTGACAGCTTGTGCATAGGTTGAGGTCCTCATGATGAAGACTCCTCAAATGGTGTGGGTGGTGTTGATTCGCGACCTTCCCAATGTCTAGGATCTTGCCTTGGCTTTTGTCTCCAAAGTTCACTCTTGCATTCTTGTTGACTTTCAGTTTGAAGAGCTTGGTTGGATCTCCGTGTTTGAGGCATACCTGTAAAAGAAGACACTATACCTTTCTTAGTCTCTGACCAAGGATGAGATCGTTGCAATGAGGTCTTTGGGACCCAGATTTTAGTAATGCACGGAGGTCTAGTTCCTTTAGACAGGGGATTTGATGAGGTCCTTATTTTATTTTCTATAGGAGGTCCTCTATGATGATTTTCTCTGAGAGGCGGAATGTTTGGGATAGGAAGGAGAGGTCCTTTGTTGGAATGGAAAGGAGGACTTTTGGACCGATAGTTTTTGAGAGGTGAGGTATTGGGTGTGGGAAGGAGAGGTCCTCTGGGAGGGTGATTTGTAGGAATTTTGGTCCAAGGTTGAGAAGAGGGGGTTGTGGAGACTGGTTTGCTTTGGTAAGGATGTGAATTATTGACTGCCTCATTGGATAATTGAGTGATGGTTTTATAGTAGTCTTTGACCTCAAAAGACAGTCTATTGCTTTCTTTGAACATGAGGTCATTTTGAGAGTTCAGGCTTTCTATGGCCTCACAGAGACTTTGAACATGGTTGGTAAGGTGCTTAATTCTTTCTATCAAGGACTTAGAGTATTTAAAAAGATGCATACACTTATGAGCAATATCTAATGGTGAAAGATTAAGGAGGTCATCAATGTTTACCTCGTCATGAGATGAGGTTGGATCTTGATCCTCACTTGTGTTTGCCATCAGACATACATTTGTTATTTCTTCTACATCACTGTGGCCTTCATGGAATCACTATCACTCCATGTTTCCATCATTGCCTCATGGTTATGCCGTTGAGGTCGATTGTTTCTCTTGTCTTTGTTTCTTACGGCGTGAGGTAGTCCTTCATAAGGTGTTTTGGTGCCACAAACAAAACAAGTAAATGGGTCAACATCTTTCGTGATGAGGACTTACCTTTTGAGGTTGCTTTTCTGTTTGTCCATCCTTGATGTATCCTCGAAAGGTTGGATTTTTCAGTATAATCTTGAACCCTCTTGCCATCATTGCCATTGTATCTTCCTCCTCATCATCATCGACTCCATCGATTTACATACCGCCTTGAGGCAATTTCCTTGGGTTCTGAGAGGTCATTCCATTGGATCTCATAGGCCAATAGTTTTCCAATGAGTTCCTCCAGTTTGAGAGCCTTGAGATCTTGAGCTTCTTCAATGGCTGTGACTTTTGGACCCCATTTTCTTCTAGGCAGGCATCGGAGGACCTTTCTAACTTGTTCCTCATTTGGGTAGGTTTTTCCCAGAGATATGAGGTGGTTGGTGATGCTGCTGAATCTTTTGAACATCTCTTCAATAGTCTCATTTTCCTTCATTCTGTAAGCCTCATACTTTTGGACAAGGATATCTACTTTGGTGTCCTTGACTTGACTTGTGCCTTCATATGAGGTTATCAAGTAATCCCAAACCTGTTTCGCAGTTTCACAATTAGATATACGTTCAAAATCATTCGAATTTTAACTGCAATAAATCAAGTTTAGGGCATGAGTATTTTTTCTCAATTGCTCCAACTCTTTCTTGGTCATTTCAGATCTTTTCTTTGGTCCATCTTGACCAACACTGTTCTTCTTCGTGGGAGTGGGATAATCTCCCTCGGTAACCACAGTCCAGAGGTCCTCATCTTGGTCCTTGAGGAAGACCTCCATTTGTCTTTTCCACGACCTATAGTTTTCTCGAGTAAGTAGTGGAGCTATTGTCCATGCATGAGCGTCCTTGAGGAGCTTCGGTTGTGTTGAGGCCGGCCATGATCTTTACCACGAGTTGTTAGACTCTTCAGATCTGTGGACCTGCTCTGATACCAATTGAAATAACCCTAGAGGGGGGTGATTAGTGTTATGAAAAAATTCTGCACTTTAAACAACACAACCGAGTTAAATAGCACTTTTAGATACTAAAGATAACTTCTTTATTATTGAATTGAATAAAAGTGCTTAAGGAGGAGGTTACAACTCGGCTGGGAAGAGGAATGTGAGGTCCTCAGCACAGCTTACAAAGGCAGAAGACTGGATGGTTGTCTTCTGATCTTGAGGCCTCACAGAGGAGGTGATTTCACACAGTGACCTCACTTGACAGAAGATCACTGAACTTAAATGTTTTTCCGACCTTATGAGGTCCTCACCAGCTGGATCTCTGGTTACTAAACTCGCCACAAATCAATTGTGATTACACTCAGAATTTACACAATTCCTACACTCATCGTTTTCTTTCACGAAACTCCTACAACTGATTTTCTTCCTTGGAAATCGATACATGTAAAGAGAATCAATTCTCTTATTTATATTGAACTCCTCAACGACTTCCTCTAGTTGCCTTGTTTGCTTCTTGATTCTTTCCAATTTGTGTTGGTTCTGATTTGGCAAGTATCTTCATTGAGTTGAGCGTTTCAATGAAGATTTGTTTCCTTTTTCTGACTTGATCTTCATGAGTTGTGCTTTTCCTACCTTTTCGTTTGACGCCTAATAAGGAAATGAGAATGATTACAATCATATCTTTAAAATGGAGGAAAGATACAGGATAAGGATATGTTTGATACTTCCCTTAAGTGGCTGGATGATCTTTCAAACAAAATAATATGGTGCTGATGGTTGAGGTCCTCACAGATGTTTGTGCTGAGGTCCTCATGGTCAGTTGAGTTTCTTCAATCTCTCCCTTTTTGTTTGAAAGACAAAACTCTGGGAATCCTATACAGTGATAGCAGTGGCATATGCATATAGTAGTAGGATAGTATCAATCATATAGCATAACAGCAGTGTAGAGGTTTGCAGCAATTACAAACCAAAAGAGTTCTCCCCCTTTTGGTCTTTCAGACAATAAGGAAACAGGAGAGTACAAGAACTAAATTGTGTAGCGAAAATAAGTAGAGTAAGAGGGAGGAAGAAGGAGGGATAGGAGGAAAAGAAACGATGAGGACACCTTGACCAGGCCCTGATTTAATTTTGAGGTACCCGAGAGGCCATGCTGATGAGGACATCAGAGGTCCAGGCATGCAATTAGTTCACGAACCTGGGAGGAGGAGAGGGACCACATGTAGGGAGAAGGGATAATAGGAGTCCCCCTCAATTTGACAGCTTGTGCATAGGTTGAGGTCCTCATGATAGAAGACTCCCCCTCAAATGGTGTGGGTGGTGTTGATTCGCGACCTTCCCAATGTCTAGGATCTTGCCTTGGCTTTTGTCTCCAAAGTTCACTCTTGCATTCTTGTTGACTTTCAGTTTGAAGAGCTTGGTTGGATCTCCGTGTTTGAGGCATACCTGTAAAAGAAGACACTATACCTTTCTTAGTCTCTGACCAAGGATGAGATCGTTGCAATGAGGTCTTTGGGACCCAGATTTTAGTAATGCACGGAGGTCTAGTTCCTTTAGACAGGGGATTTGATGAGGTCCTTATTTTATTTTCTATAGGAGGTCCTCTATGATGATTTTCTCTGAGAGGCGGAATGTTTGGGATAGGAAGGAGAGGTCCTTTGTTGGAATGGAAAGGAGGACTTTTGGACCGATAGTTTTTGAGAGGTGAGGTATTGGGTGTGGGAAGGAGAGGTCCTCTGGGAGGGTGATTTGTAGGAATTTTGGTCCAAGGTTGAGAAGAGGGGGTTGTGGAGGGTTTGCTTTGGTAAGGATGTGAATTATTGACTGCCTCATTGGATAATTGAGTGATGGTTTTATAGTAGTCTTTGACCTCAAAAGACAGTCTATTGCTTTCTTTGAACATGAGGTCATTTTGAGAGTTCAGGCTTTCTATGGCCTCACAGAGACTTTGAACATGGTTGGTAAGGTGCTTAATTCTTTCTATCAAGGACTTAGAGTATTTAAAAAGATGCATACACTTATGAGCAATATCTAATGGTGAAAGATTAAGGAGGTCATCAATGTTTACCTCGTCATGAGATGAGGTTGGATCTTGATCCTCACTTGTGTTTGCCATCAGACATACATTTGTTATTTCTTCTACATCACTGTGGCCTTCACTGGAATCACTATCACTCCATGTTTCCATCATTGCCTCATGGTTATGCCGTTGAGGTCGATTGTTTCTCTTGTCTTTGTTTCTTCTGGCGTGAGGGTAGTCCTTCATAAGGTGTTTTGAGCTGCCACAAACAAAACAAGTAAATGGGTCAGCATCTTTTCGTGATGAGGACTTACCTTTTGAGGTTGCTTTTACATTTTGT
The DNA here is from genome assembly GCA_029582165.1 of Portulaca oleracea. NCBI lineage: Eukaryota > Viridiplantae > Streptophyta > Magnoliopsida > Caryophyllales > Portulacaceae > Portulaca > Portulaca oleracea. The sequence continues at coordinate 14,998,655 of CM055870.1, forward strand.
CCATCCTTGATGTATCCTCGAAAGGTTGGATTTTCTTGTATAATCTTCTCAACCCTCTTGCCATCATTGCCATTGTATCTTCCTCCTCATCATCATCGACTCCTGTCGATTTACATCTTGCCTTGAGGGCAATTTCCTTGGGTTCTGAGAGGTCATTCCATTGGATCTCATAGGCCAATAGTTTTCCAATGAGTTCCTCCAGTTTGAGAGCCTTGAGATCTTGAGCTTCTTCATAATGTGACTTTAGGACCCCATTTTCTTCTAGGCAGGCATCGGAGGACCTTTCTAACTTGTTCCTCATTTGGGTAGATTTTTCCCAGAGATATGAGGTGGTTGGTGATGCTGCTGAATCTTTTGAACATCTCTTCAATAGTCTCATTTTCCTTCATTCTGAATGCCTCATACTTTTGGACAAGGATATCTACTTTGGTGTCCTTGACTTGACTTGTGCCTTCATATGAGGTTATCAAGTAATCCCAAACCTGTTTCGCAGTTTCACAATTAGATATACGTTCAAAATCATTGAATTTTAATCGCAATAAATCAAGTTTAGGGCATGAGTATTTTTTCTCAATTGCTCCAACTCTTTCTTGGTCATTTCAGATCTTTTCTTTGGTCCATCTTGACCAGCACTGTTCTTCTTCGTGGGAGTGGGATAATCTCCCTCGGTAACCACAGTCCAGAGGTCCTCATCTTGGTCCTTGAGGAAGACCTCCATTTGTCTTTTCCACGACCTGTAGTTTTCTCGAGTAAGTAGTGGAGCTATTGTCCATGAGCGTCCTTGAGGAGCTTCGGTTGTGTTGAGGCCATGATCTTTACCACGAGTTGTTAGACTCTTGGATCTGTGGACCTGCTCTGATACCAATTGAAATAACCCTAGAGGGGGGTGATTAGTGTTATGAAAAAATTCTGCACTTTAAACAACACAACCGAGTTAAATAGCACTTTTAGATACTAAAGATAACTTCTTTATTATTGAATTGAATAAAAGTGCTTAAGGAGGAGGTTACAACTCGGCTGGGAAGAGGAATGTGAGGTCCTCAGCACAGCTTACAAAGGCAGAAGACTGGATGGTTGTCTTCTGATCTTGAGGCCTCACAGAGGAGGTGATTTCACATGATGACCTCACTTGTGAAGATCACTGAACTTAAATGTTTTTCCGACCTTATGAGGTCCTCACCAGCTGGATCTCTGGTTACTAAACTCGCCACAAATCAATTGTGATTACACTCAGAATTTACACAATTCCTACACTCATCGTTTTCTTTCACGAAACTCCTACAACTGATTTTCTTCCTTGGAAATCGATACATGTAAAGAGAATCAATTCTCTTATTTATATTGAACTCCTCAACGACTTCCTCTAGTTGTCTTGTTTGCTTCTTGATTCTTTCCAGTTTGTGTTGGTTCTGATTTGGCAAGTATCTTCATTGAGTTGAACGTTTCAATGAAGATTTGTTTCCTTTTTCTGACTTGATCTTCATGAGTTGTGCTTTTCCTTCCTTTTCGTTTGACGCCTAATAAGGAAATGAGAATGATTACAATCATATCTTTAAAATGGAGGAAAGATATAGGATAAGGATATGTTTGATACTTCCCTTAAGTGGCTGGATGATCTTTCAAACAAAATAATATGGTGCTGATGGTTGAGGTCCTCACAAATGTTTGTGCTGAGGTCCTCATGGTCAGTTGAGTTTCTTCAATCTCCCCCTTTTTGTATGAAAGAAAAAACTCCTGGGGAATCCTATACAGAGCTGATAGCAGTAGTGGCATATGCATATAGTAGTAGGATAGTATCAATCATATAGCATAACAGCAGTGTAGAGGTTTGCTGCAATTACATACCAAAAGAGTTCTCCCCCTTTTGGTCTTTCAGACAATAAGGAAACAGGAGAGTACAAGAACTAAATTGTGTAGCGAAAATAAGCAGAGTAAGAGAGAGGAAGAAGGAGGGATAGGAGGAAAAGAAACGATGAGGACACCTTGACCAGGCCCTGATTTATTTTTGAGGTACCCGAGAGGCCATGCTGATGAGGACATCAGAGGTCCAGACATGCAGTGAGTTGACGAACCCGGGAGGAGGAGAGGGACCACATGTAGGGAGAAGGGATAATAGGAGTCCCCCTCAATTTGACAGCTTGTGCATAGGTTGAGGTCCTCATGATAGAAGACTCCCCCTCAAATGGTGTGGGTGGTGTTGATTCGCGACCTTTCCTATGTGTAGGATCTTGTCTTGGCTTTTGTCTCCAAAGTTCACTCTTGCATTCTTGTTGACTTTCAGTTTGAAGAGCTTGGTTGGATCTCCGTGTTTGAGGCATACCTGTAAAAGAAGACACTATACCTTTCTTAGTCTCTGACCAAGGATGAGATCGTTGCAATGAGGTCTTTGGGACCCAGATTTTAGTAATGCACGGAGGTCTAGTTCCTTAAGACAGGGGATTTAATGAGGTACTTATTTTATTTTCTATAGGAGGTCCTCTATGATGATTTTCTCTGAGAGGCGGAATGTTTGGGATAGGAAGGAGAGGTCCTTTGTTGGAATGGAAAGGAGGAATTTTGGACCGATAGTTTTTGAGAGGTGGGGTATTGGGTGTGGGAAGGAGAGGTCCTCTGGGAGGGTGATTTGTAGGAATTTTGGTCCGAGGTTCAGAAGAGGGGGTTGTGGAGACTGGTTTGCTTTGGTAAGGATGTGAATTATTGACTGCCTCATTGGATAATTGAGTGATGGTTTTATAGTAGTCTTTGACCTCAAAAGACAGTATATTGCTTTCTGTGAACAGGAGGTCATTTTGAGAGTTCAGGCTTTCTATGGCCTCACGGAGACTTTGAACATGGTTGGTAAGGTGCTTGATTCTTTCTATCAAGGACTTAGAGTATTTAAAAAGATGCATACACTTATGAGCAAGATGTAATGGTGAAAGATTAAGGAGGTCATCAATGTTTACCTCGTCATGAGATGAGGTTGGATCTTGATCCTCACTTGTGTTTGCCATCAGACATACATTTGTTATTTCTTCTACATCACTGTGGCCTTCACTGGAATCACTATCACTCCATGTTTCCATCATTGCCTCATGGTTATGCCGTTGAGGTCGATTGTTTCTCTTGTCTTTGTTTCTTCTGGCGTGAGGGCAATCCTCCATAAGGTGTTTTGAGCTGCCACAAACAAAACAAGTAAATGGGTCAGCATCTTTTCGTGATGAGGACTTACCTTTTGAGGTTGCTTTTCTGTTTTGTCCATCCTTGATGTATCCTCGAAAGGTTGGATTTTTCTTGTATAATCTTCTGAACCCTCTTACCATCATTGCCATTGTATCTTCCTCCTCATCATCATCTGACTCACTGTCATATTTACATACTGCCTTGAGGGCAATTTCCTTGGGTTCTAAGAGGTCATTCAATTGGATCTCATAGGCCAATAGTTTTCCAATGAGTTCCTCCAGTTTGAGAGCCTTGAGATCTTGAGCTTCTTCAATGGCTGTGACTTTTGGACCCCATTTTCTTCTAGGCAGGCATCGGAGGACCTTTCTAACTTGTTCCTCATTTGGGTAGGTTTTTCCCAGAGATATGAGGTGGTTGGTGATGCTGCTGAATCTTTTGAACATCTCTTCAATAGTCTCATTTTCCTTCATTCTGAAAGCCTCATACTTTTGGACAAGGATATCTACTTTGGTGTCCTTGACTTGACTTGTGCCTTCATATGAGGTTATCAAGTAATCCCAAACCTGTTTCGCAGTTTCACAATTAGATATACGTTCAAAATCATTAGAATTTAAACTGCAATAAATCAAGTTTAGGGCATGAGTATTTTTTCTCAATTGCTCCAACTCTTTCTTGGTCATTTCAGATCTTTTCTTTGGTCCATCTTGACCAACACTGTTCTTTTTCGTGGGAGTGGGATAATCTCCCTCGGTAACCACATTCCAGAGGTCCTCATCTTGGTCCTTGAGGAAGACCTCCATTTGTCTTTTCCACGACCTATAGTTTTCTCGAGTAAGTAGTGGAGCTATTGTCCATGCATAAGCGTCCTTGAGGAGCTTCGGTTGTGTTGAGGCCGGCCATGATCTTTACCACGAGTTGTTAGACTCTTCAGATCTGTGGACCTGCTCTGATACCAATTGAAATAACCCTAGAGGGGGGTGATTAGGGTTATGAAAAAATTCTGCACTTTAAACAACACAACCAAGTTAAATAGCACTTTTAGATACTAAAGATAACTTCTTTATTATTGAATTGAATAAAAGTGCTTAAGGAGGAAGTTACAACTCGGCTGGGAAGAGGAATGTGAGGTCCTCAACACAGCTTACAAAGGCAGAAGACTGGATGGTTGTCTTCTGATCTTGAGGCCTCACAGAGGAGGCGATTTCACCTGATGACCTCACTTGTGGAAGATTCGAACTTAAATGTTTTTCCGACCTTATGAGGTCCTCACCAGCTGGATCTCTGGTTACTAAACTCGCCACAACTCAATTGTGACTACACTCAGAATTTACACAATTCCTACACTCAGAGTTTTCTTTCACAAAACTCCTACAACTAATTTTCTTCCTCGGAAATCGATACATGTAAAGAGAATCAATTCTCTTATTTATATTGAACTCCTCAACGACTTCCTCTAGTTGCCTTGTTTGCTTCTTGATTCTTTCCAGTTTGTGTTGGTTCTGATTTGGCAAGTATCTTCATTGAGTTGAACGTTTCAATGAAGATTTGTTTCCTTTTTCTGACTTGATCTTCATGAGTTGTGCTTTTCCTTCCTTTTCGTTTGACGCCTAATAAGGAAATGAGAATGATTACAATCATATCTTTAAAATGGAGGAAAGATATAGGATAAGGATATGTTTGATACTTCCCTTAAGTGGCTGGATGATCTTTCAAACAAAATAATATGGTGCTGATGGTTGAGGTCCTCACAGATGTTTGCGCTGAGGTCCTCATGGTTAGTTGAGTTTCTTCAACTCGGGCCACCAACGAGTTCGGTTCATGGACTAACCGCCATCCTTGTTTGGCAAGAAGGGCTTTGTTGAAGCATTTTAGATGCCTGAAGCCCAAACCTCCCCATGCTTTTGGCTCGCAGAGTTTATCCCACTCTATCCAATGGATGCCTTTTTTGCCATCCTTGTTGCCCCACCAGAATCTTCTATAATAACTCTCAATGTTGTTACAAATCATCTCTGGGATCTCAAAACACTGCATAACGTATGTTGGGATGGCCTGCGCCACTTCTTTTAACAAGATTTCTTTTCCTGCCCTGGAAAGATGTTGCTCCTTCCACCCTTTGAGTTTCTTCCAGACCCGATCTTGGACTATTTGGAAAACCGCCTTCTTGGATCGCCCAATGAACGTAGGCATGCCGAGATAACGGTCATGTGTTTCCACTGCCTTAAAACCCAACCTCTCTTGGAGCAAATTTTTCTGGTTTTCGCTAACATTTCGGCCATAGGAAACTTCCGATTTGTCCACATTGATCATTTGTCCCGAAGCTGACTCGTAGGTTTTCAGGATTTCAAGTACCTGTAAAGCTTCATCTTCGGTTGCCCGAAAAAAAACAGACTATCATCTGCAAATAAAAGGTGTGAGACTACCGGAGCCTCCCTTGCCACTTTTATCCCATGGATTTGGCCAGATTCCCCCTTATGTCTGATGAGAGCTGATAGACCTTCTGCACATATTAGAAATAAGTATGGTGATAATGGGTCCCCTTGACGGAGTCCCCTATGAGGAGTGATTCCATAATATAGATACAATATATTTGATTTAGAGAGAGAGGAGAGAGAGAAAAAGAAAAGGGGAGGGGGTTGAGGAGGATTTTTAAAAAAAAGAAAAGGTTGGATTATTCAATCCAACCCTGCAAAAAAAATTCCTTTTCTTTTTTGCGAAAACACCCCACATAAGCGAGCACCGCCGCCATGTCAGCTTTCCGACGAGTCAGACTTGGTGGCAGTTCGCTGGAAAAATTATCATGACAAGGTTGGTTCGTTGTAAATTAATGTTCAAGGTTGGTTCATTATTTCAAAGGACCCCAAAGGTTGGTTTATTAGATTTCAATTTCCCTAAATCAAATATATTGTATCTATATTATATAAATCTGATCCCCCTAGGGTAATCTTATTTATCAATTGGTACCAGAGCCTAACCTATTTGCGTGACTTAACCGTGTATAGGAACGATCATGGCTTTCTCTAACACAAATATGGAGGGTAGATCAGCTGTTAGACCACCTCTTTTTTGCGGAAAAGATTTTGGTTATTGAAAAAATGCTTTGCGTATATTTATTGAATCTAATGATATGGAACTTTGGAGAATTGTTGAAAAAGGCCCTTATGTTGTCCCGAAGATTAGAAATGACAAAATGAATTAGTAGATAAACCCGAAGAGGAATATACTAATGTTGAATGGGAAAAACTTTCAAAAAATTCTAGGGCAAAACATATTCTTTATTGTGGTTTGGATGCTAATGAATATAATCGTATTTCTGCATGTGATACATCTCAGGAGATTTGGAACAAGTTGGTGGTAACCTATGAAGGAACAAGTCAAGTAAGAGAAACCAAGTTAAACATGTACGTGCATCAATATGAGTTGTTCAAGATGGAGCCTAGTGAGTCAATTAAAGACATGTTCACACGCTTCACCGACATCACCAACAACCTAAAATCTCTTAGCAAAGTATACTCGAATGAAGAAATGGTGAGAAAAGTGCTCCGGTGCCTTCCCAAAAATAAATGGGGTCCTAAAGTTACGTTACCGCTATAGAGGAAGCACAAGATCTCAAGAAACTTGAACTAGATGATCTTTTAGGAAAACTTCTTACCCATGTGATACATCTTACCGAAGAAGAAAAAGAAGTATCCACCAAGAAGGGCATTGTCCTAAAGGCCGTCAAAGAGAATGATGATTCATCCGAAGAAGAAGAAGAAAATGGAGACGATGATGATCCATTTGCCTCACTAGCTCGAGGTCTCCAAAAGATAGTTCAGATGAAGAAACACAAGGGATCCTCATCAAAAAGAAGTGAAAGAGCTCCTAAAGGTAAGTCCTTTAACTCTAATAAAAATGATACTAATACCATTTCTTGTTATGGATGTAATATGTCAGGGCATATGATAAAAGATTGCCCACTACAAAAGTTGGAAGAATACCGAAAACTTAAATCAAAGAAAGACAAAAAGATGGCTATGGTTGCCACATGGAGTGATAGCAACTCAAGCAACGATGATAGCGATGAGGAGCATACGACCAACTTTTGTCTAATGGCCAAAGAAGGTATGGAAAATGATGAAACTGAGTACGAAAGCTCGGATGAGGTACAACTCTCTCCTCTACATGAATATTCCAAAAGTGAACTAATTGAATTTTTAATTGAATGCACACAAGTAGAAGAAAAACAATTGTCCAAAATTTAAAAATTAAAAAGAACAATACAAGAATTGAATGAACAAAATTCCACCTTAGAAAAAGAGAATAACAATTATTGCAAGAAAATAGAAAATCTTGAAAAAGAAAAATGTGATTTACAAAATAAATGTGACCACCCGAAGCAAATAATTTTAAAATTTACAAAGGGACAAGAGAATTTAGATATAGGCTACTTTGCACTCAACGAGCATCATTTAATAAAGAAGGGGTTGGATACAATTCATCGAATAAGAAGAAAAATTATAATAATTTCTTCAGACATTCATCACATAAATCAAGTTTGAGCAAGTGCAAATATTGCTTAAGAAATGGGCATCATGCATATTATTGTCATAATAAAATGTCAGCACCTAGGATTATTCAAATTTGGGTTCCAAAAGGAACTAGACATCATAATATGATTCCTCATGATGTTTGATACACTTATTTGAATGCACTTATTAAGGGGGAGTCTTCCATTAATCATGTTAAAATATTTTTCTTAGTTTGATGTCTAATTTACTTCAATCCGATAATCAAAGCTTCATGATATAACTCTTATTTTTTTGTGAAGCCATTAAGCCTTAACTCTTCCCGTTTGTTGAATCACTTGAGTTACTTTTATGATCCTTAATATGTTTTATTTTTTTTACTAAATTATTTTTCAACATTTTTTTTCTAAAGGGGGAGAAAATATCTTGGTCATTTTTTGATAACTTGCAATATTATTTGATAATTTTATCTTTTTGATGTAATATAAAAAGGCGGAGAGAAATATAAATTTGATAATCTAAAGGTAAAATAGTTGGGTTTTGTCTCACATCAAAAAGAGGGAGATTGTTGAGTTACTTTTAGTATATAATTGATATTATTTTGATGTAAGACAAAAGGAATAAATTGTTAAATAAATATGAATAATTGATATTATTTTGATTGATATAAATCCTTCAAGATTATAGTGAATATAAAATTTATATAATATAGATACAATATATTTGATTTATGCAAGATATGATTAATGAGTATCTAGAGTAATATAGTTATATTATGCAAATAATTAATGATCTTGAAATCAAGTATAATTGTGGATATCAATTGAATTATCTACATAATTAGTGCGTAAATTGATCAGTTTATAAAATATAGAGATCATCAATGTAGATAAAAAATTATATTGCATGCGTAGAATGCTTTAGAAGGAAAATACACAAATATCATATTTATTGTGATTTTGGCCTTCCAAATCAATAGAACCATGAGGGTGTGGGTGGATTTGTAAATCATATTATCCACGTACAAAGATCATAGCTTGCCTAATTTTATGATACTAATTTTATGATATCAAGATAATGAAGAGGATCATATATCCATCCTTATGAGGATTATGTTGTGATTGATCAAGATATTTCCAAGTTTGGTCATTCGGCTCTCACACTATAAATACAAGGAGTTCTTGGTCATTCAAGACAACAAGACACAAGCATATATCTCACTTGAGCGTTATTGTTTCCTACTATTGTTTGTGAGATCACAAAAATATTGTATTAAATTTCCCTTCATTAATTGAGCCAAAAGTATTAGGGTGAGAACTAGGAGTTGAGAGGTTGACTCCTCCCACACTTAATTGAGAGGTGATATTAAGTGGTGGGTTATATCTTGAGAGTAGATGAGGCTCTAAGATTGTCTACGGTTCATCCTAATAAGAGCTCGAGATTCAATCCTAGAGTCGGAGAACTCTAGGCGGTGACGTACTCCATTGGAAGGAACATCGTTAACAACCACCGTGTCTTTTCTCCTTTATTTTCCGCATTTTATTTCCGCAATTTAATTTCGCATTTAAATTTACGCATCTTATTTTAATTAAATTTTTCTTTGTAATTAGCCTATTCACCCCGCTCTAGGGTAATCTTATTTATCATTATTGATTAATTTTATAATAATATTGAAAAATTTATAATAAATTTTAAATAAATATTGATAATTTTTTTTTTGTGAACTTTAACACTTTAAAGAATTTAAATAGATACTTCAGAATACAACACATATATACAATAATCCTCGTGTGCTGAAAATTAATTAATTTATCATCATAGAAATAAATGTTGAAATCCGCTTTCCACACACTATATTTATGGAAAAAAAAGATGTTGTAGCGGGCTTCCTTGAACTACATAGTAACATATATTAATAAACTCCAATCACTTTCTAAACATTGAGCACCCAACTAATAAGAGCTTCTCTTGAGTTCATGTAGATGTTAACTAAAGAAAAGTTTTTGATATAGCAAAGCATTAAGTTTAGACAGTCGTGCTGGATTTCACAAATCTTGTCACGAAAAAAGTTTTAAGTTCTTTATGCACAGTTCAATTCCACCGGCAGTAAACTGAAAAATATATATATATATATATATGTCATATCAATTCAAAATGTAAATCTCATTTTTTTAAGACAAATTAGGATTTTATGGTTCAATTCTAGAGAGCATTTTCTGTCAATTTGGCTTCTAGACCATCCTTCATGGTCAATAACCCATAAATATATGGGTTATTGGAGGATAATACACTGAATTTTAAGGGTATTGGACAATAACATATTGAATTTTTTTTTTTTGGACTCTGATACACTGAACTTTAAGAGTATTAGACAATAATGCACCTAGAACAATTCTGACGGTGGTTGATACGGTAGCAGTCCTACTTTGAGGTATCGTTTTCTATTTTTTCAGAAAAAATATATTAGTCATCCTGCTTATGTGTACGTTCTCACATAACAAAAATTTTAACTTTTTTGCATGTCATTTTCTCAGCTGGCCACGAGGAACGTCACCAAGTCAACTACCACCGAAATTATTATGGATACATTATTGTTCAATACCCTCAAAATTTAATGTATTAGAGTTCAAAAAAATGATTCAGTACATTATTTTCCAGTACCATTAAAATTTAGTGTATTATCGGAAAAAAATTCTAACATTAAATGGATCAAACCCATTGCTGCAAATTCCATCGTGGTCATGGGTGTACAATACTTTTGTACGCCCGGCCCATGATGCATGTCCTCTTGTTTTGCCAAGTCCATCGCCCACGCCCACCCACTTTCCTTTTACTCAAAGTGCGTGCCAACCCACCAAATTTGCTTACATAACAAATTCTTGACTGTACACAAGTTCATAATTGTTTTAGGTACTTTTTATTTTAGTTATATTTATTTGAATACATTTGTTTAATATTTTTCTTTAAATTGTATGTCTAAAATTCTATTTGGGTATATTTTATCTCTCTAGAATTTGTGAGCATTCTAATAGAGTTTTTGTAAACATTATTTAGCGAGTTTTTTTAATGATTATCCATCTTAAAAATTATGAATATTGTAGTATATTTTTCTAAATATTGGTATTAGAAATTAGTAAAATGTTCGAGAGTTCGTCCATCCAATCATTTTCCTTCTTGTTGTTGGGTGTCTCGTTCGTACACATCTTCTCTTTGTTTTCCGAGCCTCTAGTGATGAGTTACAGACAGAGTTTGAAAAGGTCAAATCTTTAATGATTAACGTATCAATAAGCTAGACCTATATTGCGGGTTGTTTCAGGACCTAAATAAACTCGAACACTTAAAAAATCGGTTGGACAAGCAGATTCACATCTCTTACAACTGACACAGTCATCTGTACTTGGAGCGGAAGCTATTTGTTTAGCATTACATCCATCCCAAGGTATCATTTCTAATACATTTGTAGGACAAGCTCGTACACATTGAGTACACCCTATACATATATCATAACAATATCAGGTAACCCTGTCATATATTTAATCCACTACAAGAATGACTCACTTGCGCCACCAAAGTGGCCACGGGAAGCGTGTTTTGGTGGACAGATTTTACATCAATGTTTATAATCTATGAATCCAAAGTATGTTTGCCATGAAAGTAATTCTTTAGTGGCCAATTAAGAAAATGACCCCTTGTTAACCATGGAATAAAAGTTAATCGTGGCTAGTTTGTGAATTTGGCCATGACAAAAACATTTTGTGGTCAGTTGTCGTGGCTAGTTTGTGAATTTGGTCATTATAAAAATATATTGTCGCCAATAGTCGTGGCTAGTTTGCGAATTTAACCATGATAAAAATATCTTGTGGAAATAGTCATGGCTAGTTTGAAAATTTGGTCATGATAAAAATATATTGTGGCCAATAGTCATGGCTAGTTTCAAAATTTGGTCATGATAAAAATATATCGTGGCTAGTTTGTGAATTTGAGTATGATAAAAATATTTTGTGGCCAATAGTCATGGCTAGTTTGAAAATTTGGACATTATATATTGTAGCCAATAGTCATGGCTAGTTTGAAAATTTGGACATTATATATTGTAGCCAATAGTCATGGCTAGTTTCAAAATTTGGTAATGATAAAAATATATCGTGGCTAGTTTGTGAATTTGGCCATGAAAAAAATATTTGGTGGCCAATTGTTTATATTTGCCACTGAAAGTATTATTAGTGATTAGTAATGACAGTGAATACTAGATATTTTTATTAGATGAAATAAACTTTTTTCTTGCTAGTGATTTACAATGGTGCCAATACGTCACTAGAAAATTCGTGGCTAGAGATTTTGCATACTATGAACAGTATTTGTGTAACATCCCGGGTATATGGTTAAGTTGGGCTTAAAAGAATTGAAATGACTACTTATATCACCAAGATATACCTTCTTGTATGGTAGCTCATCCGTTGGCAACTCCGCAGTTAAGCGTGCTTGTGTGAGAGTAGTCTCAGGATGGGTGACCTCCTGAGAAATTTTCCCAGGCAGCGTGTGAGCGAGTACAAAGCACGCTCGAAAGACTCGCGGTGATTCGTGGGACCAGCTAGCAATTCTTGAAGCAGTTATTGATAATGTTCGCAGCTCGGAGGGGTCGAGGTGTTGCAATTGGTTACACACATAGTCATATATAGGCGATTATTAGCAAAAATAATATTTTTTTAATATGTAATTATTTTTTTATAAAATCTAGTCACGGATGATGACGTGGCTAATATAATTTAGTGGCCACTATGTTATTTGTGGCTAATGTACTTATTAGCCACGAAAGATATCGTGGCGAATCGAAATAAATAACTCAAATTGAACAATACTTAGCCACTAAATGTTTTGTGGCAAGTGCTATGATAGCTCGCCATGCCATGGATATTTCTGTGGGCATTTTATTAGCCACGAGGCTGTTCGCCACGACAGGCCACGCACAAGATTTCCATGGCCAATTGCATTCGCCACGGGATATTTTTACTTTAGCCACGAATAATTCTGTGGCGCAAGTGAGTCATTCTTGTAGTGATCCCACCCAAATATGTTTGCAAGCGAGATAATTGTCTCTTCAACATAATTGTATCTTTCTTTGGAAGATAGCGAGTTTACCCGTCTTTTGCTCCATTCTTAAGTCCTTAAATTTTTGAAGTTTCGCTTCTGAATATCCTTGTTTAGCGAGTATTTTCATTAGACATTACTAGTCTTGAACTCGTGTAATACGCACGATACATAAAATATTAAAAATAGATATTTAATAATGAAAAAGATAAATAAAATATAAACGTACCTACAAACTTATGATGTAGAAAATGGCTAAATGCTTAAATAAAATTGTATAGTACAGTCTTAAAAAAAATTGTACAGTACGTATTTTACAATAAACCTAGTGCGAAACTTGCATGATGCATAGTGTACGATAAATATGTATTTATTTAAAAAAAGCAAACTTAAATTCTCAATGTACATATACATTTGAAAAGCCATAACATTAAGGCTCCGTTTTTTTTACGGTTGGTATGATGTGAAAATGGTACGGTATGATGAAATTGTGGAAAGTACGACAAGAAGTGGAATGGTGTGATAAAATTTGTGAATAGTGTGCTTGATAAGCTAGGTGAGGAGAGAGAATATAAAAAATAGATGAGAAAAATAAGAAGAGAAAAAAGTAAGGAGATATATTGGTAATGATTGTGATAAAGTGTCGTATGGTGTTGTAAAGTGTGGAAGAATATTAAGTAGTATGATGAGCTATGGTATTGCACCGTACCATACAAAAGAATATGGCCTAAAGATTTTATTAAATGAAAGATATGATAATATGTTGTTTACACGAAATGCATAAAATTTGATAACGTATGGATGTCAACCATTCAAGTGAAAAAAGTATTATCCATGCGACCCAAATCATAATAAGGCTTCGTTCCTTTCTGCGACGGGTAAAATATGGAAATGGTATATATGGTATAGTAAATTGTACAAAGTGTGGTATGTTGCAGTATGATGTGATAGGTTGTGGTAAATTTGTGGTAAGAATCATTGGTGTGGTAGGTGAGAAGAGAAAAAAGTGAAAAATAGATAGAAAAGTGAGAAGAGAGAAAAAAATGAGAAGAGAGAAATTATAATTGTTGTGATAAAGTGTGGTATGTTATAGTAAATTGCAGTAGCTGTGGTATGTTACCAATTACCATAGAAAAGAACAGGGCTTAAATTTATTCGAGCTAACAAATAATTATCCAATAAATGAGAGTAATTCCATTGGAGCCGTGGGAGTATAAAATTCTTTAGATATATATTTTATACTTTGTTAATTCTCATCTGCATAGTTTTTTTATTCCGTAGTTCCATTGTACGTAGTTCACTTTAGAATAAATGAGAATAATTCCATCGGAGCCGTGGGAGTATAAAATTCTTTAGATACCATTGTAGTTCTCAATTATTCTCAAATAGTCTAATCTCACAACTCACCCAAAATTGAATAACCTAGCCACAATTTAATTCCTCAAAATAAAAGGATACAATTTCAATTAAAACACTCAAAAGTAGACCTTCATTTATTATCAGGAATCAGGATATAATGCGCACACACACAAAAGCAAGGAACAAAATAACCACACTTGGAGCACCACAAAACCAGTACAACCCTTGATCAACGTCAAACGATATAGAACTAATTATCTAGTAACCAGTGCAGCATCGGTAGAGGAAGAACTTCTCCATCCGACGGCCACAATCAGCACAAACAACCACACTAGGAGCACCCCCACCCTCGATCGCGGGCAAGACAAGCCTGTTGCAATGGTGAGTACTACTGGTCATAATCTCGGTTCGAATGAACTCCCAAAACGCCGCCAAAAACCCTAGTTTCTTACCCTTGTCCTCCCACTCCTTAAACCTGGAGAAGGCGTTGATGATCACCTCCCCTTTGCCCTTGACTATCTCTGTCTTGGAGCCGCATCCGATCAATCCCCAACCCTGATCGCCCCCGTCGAAGCTCAACACCGACATGACTTCCTTAATGATGGTGTCGTTCTCCACGTTCTTGCCATGGTGCATCTTAGAGTAGAGCATCGATTCCAAACGGGTCCAGAAGTGCCACACTAGGATTAGGTCGGGCAACGTGTGGGCGAGCTTCTCGGAGGTGATGGCCTTGATGATCTTCTTCACGGCCTCCTTGGCGTTGTGCTTTCCTACGTAGACTAACTCGATCTTGATTCCGGCCTTTGAGGCATGCTCTTTCATTGAGCTTGTGAATTTGCGGATCCATTCTATGTCCTCCCCTCCAAACAAGCAAATGTGTGTGTCCCCTTGTGAAATCTAATCAATATAAGGCATTAAGAGTTAGTTTCATGTCATCTAAGCAATACGAACAAATACCAAATCATTTCATATCTGTAGTATTAAATGTTATGGGGTTTTTGCATTTATATTCACCCATACATCTTGAAAACTTATACCTTGTGGTATGTGTGATTTATTCAAAACCGATGAAACTAAAATAGTAAAATGCAACTAATTTGGAGTTTTCTAAGAGAAGTTGTCAGAAAATGCATATTTGTATCAATTCAGATGACTTCTCAAATTTTCCGAAGTAAACCAATGACATTGTTTTTATATTAAAACCTACGAAAGTACATCACATAAACCTACATAGTAAGTAGTATAGAGAATTTAAAAATATGAATATTACTAACTTCAGGATTAATAAATACGGAATTCAATCCTGAATTTACAAGTAAACTTATTGCATTGCTTACCCATTTGGGGAATTCAGGATGAATGGCATCCACCACAAAGTCAAGCCTCCAAGTTTGCTTCTCCCACAACTCCTCCTCTTTGGCGATGGTGAAGGGATAAGCCGAGTTCCCCCAAATTAGGATCATATGATAAGCATTTTCACTCACCACTTTCCCAACAGAATCAAGTGACACAATCATAGGCTTCTTGGCAAACCCCCAGACCTCCTTTATGTACCTAATGGAAGCCACATCGAGCAACGAAGGGTGGAGCAAACTATACCAGGACATCTTGTATTGTAACTCTTTGAACTTGGTTTCGTGCTCCTTAGTCCATGAAACAGTCTTATCTACCACAGGGATCCAAACAATTTCATATTGTAAGTTGGTACCTTTCTTTGCCTCCTTGTACATTTTGTCCAAGACAATGATCTCTTCCTCGATCACATCAAGGTCTGATATCAAAAGCAACACTTTCTTGCCTCTTAAAACTTCAATGTCAACCTGTTTGAATTGTGATGATAATGGTTACTTATACAAAGAATCTTGGATAATCAACAACTTAACATTGGAACAAGATAGTTATAAAGTTGGAAGTATTGAAGGGTATTTTTAAAGTTCAAATTATGAGCAATTAACACCCCAAAGTTGGCATTATTATAATATAAGAATCCTAAATAATTATTATATATTATAGAAGGATTACAAACAATATTACCCACCAGCTTCTTAGAAGTGCCTTCGATAAGGCGTTGGATGTCCTCTTTACCATAATAGATCAATGCCTTAAGGATTCTTATATTATCCTTATGGGTTGCCTTGAAGAGGAGCATTAGGTTGTTGAATGTCTCCTCCCTTCTCCTTTCCTCTGCATTTTTAGATCATAACTTGTTAAGAAAATTATATGTACAGGTTGATTAAATAATACTTACAATATTATAGATGAAATCAGTACAGTTAAAGTATGCAAGTAACCTATGAGCTCATAGCAGATATGAAGTCTTTGCACAAGTTGTTCATATAAGCTCTTCTCTTTGTGAGCCAAACTTGAGAGATCCCATGCGTCTGTTCCTGAGATAGTACCCCTGTAAATTATCGCAATAAGATTCACCAATTGAGTATTTCATGGTCTAATTTGTATTAAGTAACAATTTCGAAAGTGTAAAAGTGGTAGTACAAAAAGTCTCAAAGGATCTAATGTACTCTTCATAGAAGGCCCTTAAAGATTTACTTGTAATTTCTATCTCCTCCAACTTCAATTGGACTTGAAGCGTCGTTGCTAAAATTAAAACGTGAGATCTCTATTCTCTAATATCATATCTAATCTTATATAAATTGGTCCTTAGCCAATTTTAGTCGACTTGTAAATATGGAACATTTTTTTTAACCATACGTAGGAATATCCAACCTCTTCACCCATTACACTTTTCTTGCATATGAGTTATTGGTAAGGTTTGACACATAACATAATTCAATGTGAGAATAGTGTCAACCCGTAATCAGACACAAGCTCGAATACCACATTCACGAAAACAAACATATCCAAAACGTTTAACTTTTGAATGAGCAAAATAGTGGAGATAATGATGATATACGTACCCAACACCAAAATTGGTAGCAATTTGAGCACCAGCAGCAATAACACTCCTAACAGTCCAATAAGTAGCAATTGCAATATGATTAACCGAAGTGGCTAACGGTACATCGTTAGGAGAAATGTAGTTAGCCGGCAAAACCCTAAACTCAATCAAGGACTTAGCCACATCCACCATGACCATAATGAGATCCATGAGGGTTCCAAAGTGTGGCTTCAATACACCATTGATCTCACCAATCTCCGGGGTTTGTTTAAGCGCTGCAATGGACCATGCCAATGGGTTGCTGTTGCTAAGGAGCGTGACCAACCATAACTCTCCATAGGTCACCGCAAAGGCAGCTAAGGCTATGACAACCTTGGCATCCCAAGAGTAGTTCCCTAGCATGTTTAGGATTGACATTGTTGATGCATGGGCATCCCCTCCAGTGCATTTGCATGTAAACTATATCACAAACAATATGTTTTATATGAGTATATCAATGCAAAATATATATGGATATATTGTTTGAATATATGTAAAATCATAAATTTAACTTCTAATATTCAATTATCTCACCTGTCACTATATTATATATATGCAAAAATTATATCTTACATCATGGAAAACCAACCATAACACTCCCCGAATAATTTGAACGAGCTATGACACTCAAGTTCATATCAACACACTAGTTTTTGTATCATAGTGCCTAGTTCATTCTACCTTATCTAATACAATCACATAAGTCATAATATCCCACACTTTTACAAAAAGTAACGATACTTAAATTCAGATTGCAAGCATTATTTAGTCTCATATGAATTGTTCACATAAATTTATTCCAAAGTTTAACTTTCATATATCTTTTTCAGAATTCAATATTTTAAAAGAATAAAAAAGTACACACACATGTGCATGTCCACGCGCGCACACTCTTTCTCTCTCACACACACACATACATCAAACTGATCACATATGCATGACACTTTGGTGGTGAACATATGAGCATGGATGGAAATTAAATATTTCTTTCAGGAAATCAAGTATTGTTTTAGGAGACATCAAGTTAGCATGGTGGATATCAAGAATTAAGGTCCCCTTGACGCTTGCCATGCAAACTTGATATCCCTTCAAACAATACTTAATATCTATATATGATCATACGTTCACCAAAATGCAATACACATGGGATCATTCTCTCTCTCTCTCTATATATATATATTTATATATATATATATATATATATAGAGAGAGAGAGAGAGAGAGAGATGATCACATACACATGACGCTTTGTGGAGCATGTAAAAATTGACGGATATCAAGTATTATTTTTTAGGATATCAAGTACTGTTATAGGAGACATTAATTTTGCATGGTGAGCTGATGTCTCCTTGATGTTCACTATGCAAACATGTCCCCTAAAAAATACTTGATGTCTTTAAAAATAAATACTTTATGTCTATCCATACTTATATGTTCATCAAAGTGTTTGATGAATTCCTATATATATATATATATATATATATATATATATATATATAATGTTTTCCCCTGCTTTTCTTTCCCTTGACAATTGACATGTGAGGTGCTTAAACAGTTTCGATAGTAGTAAATGCCTGCGACAATAAGAAGCATGATCTTGGGCCCATGCCCATCCATAAAGCATGAATAAAAGACACGGTACTTGGGAAGGATTTGGACCAACATAATGCAAGACTTGGGAAGGCACATTACTCGAGCTACAACGGTCAGAGAGTTTTATGAGCTTTGGATGACGGTGAATTTCAGAAATAAGACCAGAAGAACACTTTGGGTAGCTGCATTTTTCGCTGTGTTATGGTCAATTTGGATGACCAGGAACAATGTGATCTTTAAAATGGAAGAATTACAAGAAAGTCATATCCTAATGATAATCAGATGGAGGGTCTCTCTGTGGGGATCTAATGTGAAAGGAGTAGAGACCTTTTCACCCTCTGAATTGGCATGTAATTTTTGGCTGATTCCGATAAGATTTTCTTGAGAATATGAGTGCGATATATCAAACAGAGGAAAGGAACAGAGTTGTGTGTCATACACACAACAGGGGCAACTTCATTGTGCTCTGTTTTTGAGCTTGGAAGCTCTGTTTTTCGACATATTTTTGAACAATCATGGAAGATAGTTAGGAGAGTTTTTGTGGTAGTCTTATTCTATTCCCATTCATGTGGGTTAATGCAGAATTATTTTTCAGTAGGTTGTAAGGGGCTTTATGGGCCTAAGGATTGTGCTTTAATGGCATTTTGTTCTGGTGAAATGAAATTGGGCTGTTGACCCTTACCGATCAAAAAAAAAAAAAAAAAAAGACACGGTACTTTAGCCTCATTCGAGTTGAAGTTGCGAATCATGCGTACAATTTTCTTTTGAAAAAGATACTTTTTCTCTTTAAGTTGATAATTAAGCCAGTAAAACAAAAAAACTGAAAGCAAATAATTAACAAGAGATAGTGATCAACCGTAAAGCATGATAATTAAAGAAGTTAAAAGCGAATGTTCAAAATATATATACATTTAATTTGTAATCTTAAATTGATACCTCGCAGCAAACTTTTTGAATGGCAGCAGAAAGTGAATCAATCACATTGCCTTTGGTACCCCTCATTGATCCACCCATCTTTTCATCTACCACGTCCACTAACTCATGTGCCTCCTGCAGAATTATGTCAAAACTTTCTGTAAACACTTACATTTATAATATAAATATGTGACAAATTCATAGTAGCTAATCATAAATTATCAAAAACCTAAAGTGTCCTCCCAAGACGTCTTTTGAATTAATTTTTCTTAAGATTTTTCACACTAATTTAATTTTTTTAATAGTAAGTATTTATTATCGATTATAATAAATTATAGATTCATTGGTTATACTAATGAGCATGTATGATACCTTAATCGAATCAACCTCATCTGTTAGGTCTATTTTAGACATCTTTTTGAAATATAAAAATAATTAATAAAAGTATATCTTTATGCAATTTACATGTGATATATCATATCATTTTGTTTCAATTTAATATGGAATAATATGGTTTCAATAATAGGGCGAGACACTTAAAAGTTGTCTTACGTACCTCAATATTGATCATATCATTTTCGAAAAATGGAAATCTATTGGGATTATAGGCTTAAAAGTTATGGTTTAGTAAATTCAAGTTTTATCTACTTACATCCATAATGAGATTAGCTAGGGTGGCAGTTTTGGCACGGTGGAAGATGTCCTGGATGAGATCAAGGACGGGCTTGACATCCACTTCACGGGCGTCATGGGCATGGCTTGCCTGAATTTCCTTGAGGATCTTGGTTTCATCGGCTGAGACCGATGAAGCCACCACTCGACTAGAGACATTGACGCTAATGTCTCTTGATAGTTGGGGAATTAACGCTAGCGAGTTTGAGTTGTTCGCCATGGCAACCAATTCACCACCCCACCTTTCACTCTTACTTACGTACTTTCGTGATAGAAGTACAAAGGATTTAAGAAGTCTAGAAGATAAGTGGGGTTTTGGGTTATGAATGTGTTGTGATGTTATGAGTTTTCTCGTCGTGTTGTAAGTTTCTGTTAGTCTTAAGGTCCTTTATATAGGCAAAGAAGGTACGTAGGTGAGCGTAAATTAAAGGGTGGCCAAATGCATGGTACATCTACCTATTCCTTTTTCTTTTTTTATTTTGGGATATTCTTTCAAAGTTTTAAATGCATGGTAGATCTACCTATTCCTTTTTCTATTTTTATTTATTTGTGATCTTCTTTCAAATATTCTCAGGTTCTACTTACTACTTAATTATGGGATAGAAAGAATTTTTTTATTTTTAATATAAAATTTTATTTATTTTTCCTAAGGATTTCTTACATGGTTTTCTCCCTCCTGATCTTGTATTTAGGGTGCGTTTGGTAGGTCAATAATCTCGGGGAAATGGTCAATTTTCCCGGATTGACTTATTTTCCCATGTTTGGATGCGGGTTGACTTGGGAAAGTTTTCACGATGGGCTCATCATTTTCTCCATTTTCTTAGGGAAAATTTCCCTTATGAGGGACTAAGGGAAATTTTTCCCAGGAAAATTTTTCCCATGGAAAACTTCTCATAGGAAATTTTCACTGGAAAAAATTTCTCTAGGGTTCTACCAAACACTTCCTTATATCTAAGCCAAATATTGTAACTTTCCATATTACTTTTTACTAACCAGACGGACCCTTAAACTTAGTTGAAACATGAATATTTAATGATAAAGTTTTAGTCACATGGAGTCATTAATAATTCAATTAGAATGATTCTAATATATATAAAGTGACCATCGGTTTATCTTATTGGTATTAAGAAATTGAGTGTAGTACACATGCCTTTGATCATATAAAAACCTTAAAAGATCATAGTAAAGAAACTTATCCTATTGTAACTTTAAATTAAAGTGAGATGCAATCATATTAAAATGGGCCTTTGGCCCTAAATAGTTTTTATTTTTGGGGTTTTGATTGAGAATAGTATTAACAAATTTTTTGTACATCAGTATTTCAAATTTTTGACTTATTTTTTATAACTAAACATTTCACCTATATATTTTTGGTTCAAAATTTGGGAGATTTGTCAGATTTTAGGTGTCCAAAATAAATAAAAAATTTAGTCATAAAAAATAAGTTAAAAGTTTAGATTATCAATGAACAAAAGAATTAGTTTAGATTATTGGCAATAAAAAAAACTAAGGGTAAAAATTATTTGGTTCCAAAAACTCTGTTAAAAGTTACCTACTATCATAAGGTTGCTTTGTGTGTATCTACTTAACTAACTCACGATGAAACTGTGCAAGTCAAATTTGATAAATGACAAGTGTATGTCAAGCGGGTTTTTCGCATTTTGGACCCCAAACTTTATGGGTATTTATATTATGAACCCTTGATTTTCAATATTAACTTTTTAGACCCTAAAGTTTGTAGGCTGAATAAAAAATGACTTTAAAGTTTGTGGGCTGAAGAAAAAGGTCCCTGTCTCATTCTTTATTTTCCTCCCATGTTTGAATTTATCTCCCGATTGACGTCAAACTTCAAGACTATGGTTAAAACTAATATTGAAGCTATAATACACTTCTCTAATTCATGTTGGGGCTACTTAGACCCCTGAGTACATGGTTTTAAGTAACTCCAACATGAATAAAAGAGATTTATTATAATTTTAATATCAGTTTTAACCTTAGTCTTGAAGTTTGATGTCAATCGGGAGAGAAATTCAAACATGGAAAGAAAAAGAAAAGCGGGAAACGGGCTTTTTTTCACCTCACAAACTTTAGGGTCCTTTTTTTCAGTCTACAAACTTTAGGATCCAAAAAGTTAAAGTTGAAAACCAAGGGTTCAGAATATAAATACCCGTAAAATTCGGGGTCCAAAATGCAAAAAACCCTATGTCAAGCCAACGGAAAGCTAACCTATCCATACATTTTAATAAGGGTTTATTACTCTCTAGTATTGGGCTTAAGATTTTGATTAAAATGAAATGTTTTTTTAACATCTTGGTGTTGCCATCAATCAAGGTAGTTTGACCAAGAATTTATTTTTGATTAAAATTTGGTAAAAGCAAGTAGGCATGTTGCTGATGTGACATGTCTGATGTATTTAATATAAGTTGTCGATGAACTTCAATGAAGATTAACCCAAAACAATGAGGTGGTTAACCCAGACATAACTTGGTTAACATGAACTTATTATGGGTTAACTGTCTATTGTAGGTTAACTCAGACCAATGAGGTGATTAACCCAAAATACAGTAGGTTAACATGAACTTATTCTGGGTTAACCGTCCATGATGTCCATGTTGAGTGTTTTATGTTAGCATCATTACCCATATGGCCTATCTTCATAACCTTAAAGCATAACTTATGTAGTTTTTATTTTATTAATTACCAATTTCAGTATACAAACCTTATGTTGGAACTATGCGTTAGGAGTACATGAAGTTTATTGTAGTTAACCCAGACCAATGATAGTATGTTAACAAGTTGAACGAATAGGGTAACTGCAAATGCAATTTTAATTGTTAAATATTCATTTGCCATCATTACACCTATGCATATAGGTTGGGCTCTACTAAATAACACCTAACTGGAAATGTTTTTCTGGTCAAAGCTGAGTTTGATTGATGACGACACTAAGTTGTAAATAAAGTACCTCATTGTAAATAAATCTTAAGCCCAATAACACTAAAGAGTAATAAACCCTTTTAATAAAATCATTGGTAAAGTAGAAATGAATGTACTGTTTTCGTGCCTATTGGGCACTGTGGTTAACCTCAGTAATAAAATTTTGGGTTGTTGCCCCACTTATTAGGGAAAAAAAAAGTAGAAATGAATGTTTTTGTTGTAGTGTTTGGAAGGTTTGTTTGGCTGCTTGCTAGCTTGTGTTCACATATGAATTTACTATTTCACAGTTGAATGAATTTACTATCCATCCTTAAATATAATAATTGAATATGATAATTAATCAATGGCTTTGTAGCTTGTTTTTGCATACAAATTTTTTCTTTTGCCTTTGAGTACAATAATCAAGAATTCTAGCATTAAATGAACATTTAGTTACTAAACCTATCAATTCGAACAGGCGGGTTACATACAAGTCATATGTATATTTGGTTAGGGCAAATATAGTTTAAATATATTTTGATTTCAGACAAATTTGACATTAAAAACATGAGTTAAGTGTATTTTGAATTTAGGTAAATACGTATCTATATTTTTATTAAGGGAAAATACATATATTTGTTGTTCACACACGAATTTAATTTTCGTACTCGAATACAATAACCAAGAGTCATAGCATTAAATAAAAATTAAGCTCCTACACCTATTAATTCGAACGAATGGTTTAAATATATGTGGATGGTATATTTGATTAGGGTAAATACTGATCAAGTGTATTTCAAATTCACATAAATATAAAAGGTATATTTGATTGAAGTAATATTGATTGAGTATTTCAGATTCAGATAAATATAGGTCAGATATATTTAATTAACCCGTCGTACGTCAGTTAGACTAGTGTAAATAGAAGACAATCAAAATCAGTGTAGTCTATGTTATTATATAAAGAGGTACCGATATTGGATGTCATCCGAGTCGGGTTTGGATTGGATCCATTAGGGTTCTATTTTGCGTCAATAACATGAGGGTTGGGTCGACTTTGATTTAGGTCATTTTCAGGTCACATTGACTTTGGATTGCTTTATTTTTTGCCGGATAAGATTGTTTTCAAAAAACAAACAATTTTTGATGAAAAATAAACTCATATTAAGTTGGGTCTAGTTGAATCACTTTGGGGTCTGATTTATTTTGGCCCTCTTCAGTAAAATTAGTGTTTTAGATAGCGGATAGCGGTTTATATAGCGGATAGCAGCTTAAGCAGCGGATATAGCGGTTTAAGTAGCGGATGGCGGATGACTGTTCAAATAAGAATTGTGTTCAGTAAACTTAGCGGTTGAATTAATAGATTAATGTGAATTGACATAAAAGGGTATCAATAATTTCGAAAGATAAATTTTACAAAGGGTATTTTTTTGACCGAAAAATATGAAACGCTACTCTAAACGCTAAACGTTAACTTTATTAATGTTTTACAAAACGCTCCTTAAAACGCTAAATGCTCCCCAAAACGCTAGCTTACCGAACGCTAATCTTTATGCAATTAGAGTTATGATTTGGCCAAGACGCTAAACGCTACTCTAAACGCTAGTGCCGAACACAGCTTTGTGTCAACCAATTTTGGAATTTTTGGGTCTATATCATGCCTGGTTCAAGTAGGTCATTCTAGTCATGTTAATTTTTTTAGATCTATACATGGAAACTAGTCAGAATATATATACAAAGAGAATATAAGAAGAATAAGGAGACACAGGGTAGTTGTATACTAACAGATTCCCTAATTAACTTCAAGGGGCTGAAATAGCAAATGTTTTGTAGTAGCTATGCTTCATATTTCCGCCTCAAGGTGGAGTTGGGGGAACATCCACCTAGCCCAACTTTGAAGAAAGTAGATTTGGTTGCGAGTGGAAATATGAGAAATTTTTATGAGACCACCTTATATTATGTTACAAATGTAATGATAATCTATTTTGATGTGTTTAGTTGGTTCGTAAAAAAAATCATATTAGTTGCAACATATTAGCTAGCTTTATTGTCATGATAAAATGATAGGAGAGGCAGGTGGAATAAAATCTTTTTTCCCCTACTCTTGATGGGTTATTTGCATTTTGGACCCCGAAGTATAGAGGTTTTTATTTTCTGGTCCCACAGTTTTTATTGTTTATTTTTTGGACCCTAAAGTTTATTGGTTGAATAAAAAATGACCTTAAATTTTGTAGGTTGAACAAAAAAGGCCCGTGTACTATTTTTCTTTTTCTTCTTATGTTTGAATTTATCCCCCGATTAGCGTCAAACTTCAGGACTAAGGTTAAAACTTAATATTAAAGTTGTAATACACCTCTCTTATTCATGTCGGAACTACTTAGATCCTGGATAATTTAGGGTCTAATTAGTTCTGACATGAATAAGAGAGGTGTATTATAGCTTCAATATCAGTTTTGAACTTAATCTTGAAGTTTGGCACTAATCGGGAGATAAATTCAAACATGAGAAGAAAAAGAAAACAATACACAAGCCTTTTTTTCAACCTACAAACTTTAAGGTCATTTTTTATTCAACCCATAAATTTTAGGGTCCAAAAAATAAACAATAAAAACCGTGGTACCAGAAAATAAATACCCCTATACTTCGGAGTCCAAAATGCAAAAATCCTTACTCTATATCTTTAATGCAAATGGCCTTTAATTTTTAGAAAAAATTAAGTCATATTATTTTACAAAATTAATGTACATTTATCTTGACATGTGTAGATCGGAATACTTTTGCAAATGACAGACTTTTACAGGCCTTTATACTACACTATGTAAATTATTAGTTTGCTTAAAGGTGATGACAATCAGAACTCGTGAGCAGCAGTAGCCCATCTAGGTATTTAGATCAGGGATGATATTAGACTCATTATGTGAAAGATTTTTGCCCGTTAATATATTGAATTTTGGGAATGTTGGATAATAATAATCCAAATTATTTTGGGAATGTTTGATAATAATAACCCAAATTTTAATTTTTTATAATAATATATTGTATTATGGGGGATATTGGACAATTGTACCTCGAATGATTACTCCGACAACGACTAATTCGACGGCGCTTCTATGTAGTAGAAAAAAGTTAAACCTTGATTAAATTATTTACATGTCTGCAGGTCCAAATGATTTTTTTACCTTAAGCAAAACAATGCATCATCACTCCACATTTTGTTTGACGTAACAATGTTAATTTTTTCTTAAAAAGTAATTCAACTTTGTTTTTTTAAATATGTTGACATGACATTAATTTAGTAAAGATTTGAAGTTTGTTACTCCTTAGCCGATCACGTAACACTGTCACTAAATTAGCCACCACTGGAATTGTTCAAGGTACATTATTGTCCAACACCTTCAAAATACAGTTGTGCTAAAAAAAGTTTCAGTGCATTATTATCCAAAATCCCCATGATATACTATATTACATAACTAAAATTATGTGTATTACCAACCACTTTTTTCAACCAATTTAAAATGGTTGGAAAAACCAATCATTTTAACAACCATTTCATATTCCAACTATTTTTCAAAAATTTTATGTGGGAAAAAGGGTTGGAAATTCCAACCAATTTTGTTAAAATGGTTGTAAATTTTTTCTGCAATATTTTTCCTACTATTTGAAAATGGTTGGAAAAATGGTCAGATTACTAACCATTTTTCCAACCATTTTTAAATAGTAAGAAAAATGATGGTATGAAATTTTTTTAACCATTTTAGCAAAATTGGTTGGAATTTCCAACCAATTTTCCCATATAAAATATTTGAAAAATAGTTGGAATATGAAATGACATGGTTGCTAATTAAAATAGTTGGTTTTTCCAATTATTTTAAATTGGTTGGGAAAAAAATGGTCGGTATTACACAAATTTTTAGTAGTGTAATTAGCTTCTAATAAATATCCTTTTATAAATGTACAACTTATACTTTTTTTCAACAGATACTAATTTCCTTTTTTTAAAATTTTACATTGACATTAAGCTGTTTCACATTTAATTTTTATGTTATATATTTAAACATATTATCATAACAGTATTTTCGATATTACACGAGTGACATTAAATTAAGGGAAATTCCAAATGGTAGTCACTAACTATATGATATTCCAAGTGGTGAACACTTTTTTTTATATATTTCAAATGGTAGGCTTAATTACCAAACAATTCCATACCGTATGCATTCTTTAAACCTGCCGTTAGAATATCATTAAAAAATTATTTTGAATTTACAAGGCAGATCTATCTATCCTTCATTGAGCGAAGAAAGGGTTGGATGGATCATTTCTATCCTCCGTTGAAGAAACGGGTTGAAGAAAAGGGGATCATGATGATGTTGATGTTGTTGTTGATGATGATGATAGGGGTTATGATGATTATCAAAGGTGCCCCCCATGCCAGAGATGACGACGACGACCTTACTGCCGCCGGACCCACAATCTGATTAAACCTGCCGCCGCCAACTACCACCGCATCGGCAGCCATCGCCTCGTACCTACCGCTATCGCCGCCGCCATTAAATCGGAGAAACTGCTGCGACGACTGTGGTTGTGATTGTTTCCAGATCCTCAAAATCTCCAAATCTTCACGCGTCGCCAGCTTCTACGCCTCAATCAATTGATGCTGCTGCAACGGCAGCTGAGCTGCCGCCTCTCGGATCACAAGCTGGCCTCTGCAACGGCGGCTGAGCTGGAACGGCGGCGGTGGCGGAGGGGGGTGGACGCCAATGAAGTTGGGCTGGTAGAGGGGCATCTAGGGCTGTTAAAAAAACCGGAACCACTACACCGAACCGGAAATCGGCTAAAAAAAATGAAAACGGGTAACACCGAACCGCTTCGTTTTTCCAGTGCACCGATCCGGATAAACCGGATATTAAACGGGGCAGTTCCGGTTTGGAATATTAAAACCGGCGGGGCACCAGAACCGCACCATTAATATAAATATATATGTGTATATATATAAATTTTGATTAAAAAAATTTACACAAATATTATATAATAAACATCAGAATCAGACCTTAAAAAAAATGATGTTGCTTGGCTGAAACAGTAGAATCAGCCAACACTCTCAAATATCCAGTAGCATAATTTGCAAATTGCACTTTCACTTTGGCCCCTATCTCTCCCAGCTCTCACTCTCAATTATGGCAGTGGGCTGGCTTGACATTGTGGCACACTGGGAGTAGCATCCACAGCAGCCCAGCCCAGCAGGTCCAGCCGGCACCGGCAACCGTCCAGTCTCGAAAAATTGGAACCGAGCCTGATTTTTTTTTTTTTTGGGTTGATTAAATGATGATTTTTTAATTTTAATGGAAGTAAAGGCGGTTCCGGTTAACCGGTGACACCGAACCGTTAAATCCGGTGCACCAGTTTTAAGAAACCGGGTGTTCCGGTTCCGGTTTATGATTTTGGCAAACCGTTTCGTCCGGTGCACCGCTTCGTGAAACCGTCACCGCACCGTGAACACCGCTGGGGGCATCATGGCGGAGGGGCTGACGTAGGTGACGGATATGATGGGACTTGGGAGGAGACGACAGAAGAAGGAGCTCAAAACATTATATATATATATATATTTATGATACTCTAACAGCAGGTTAAGGAATGCCTACGGTATGAAATTGTTTGGTAATTAAACCTCCCATTAAAAAAGTGTTCACCATTTGAAATAGGCAATAATTAGTGTCTACCATTTGAAATTTTCCTTAAATTAATTTCATGATAATCACAATTAAAGCAAAGCAACGTCCATGCCAAATTTAATTATTTTTTTTTTTTTACAGGTCACGGCGCCCAATAGGCCAAAGTTTATTCATAAAAAAAAGCAATGCCTTTTAGAGCACTCAAAAAGCGCAGCCTTGCACCTGCAAGTCGAGACACATTTCATTCATTACATAGCTACCCCGCAACAAAGAAAATGCATAAGCTACGAGAGGTCGAGAGCTAGATAGAAATTGTATGTGGAAGTACAATCAAGCAAAAGTACCAAAAAAGAGACCCCTCTCTCAATCCCTTTTCTATGCAACGACATTATGTAGAAATATTAGGGATCTGTTGGAATTTAAATGCTAGCATGTCCTGACCACATGGTAGCTAGTTTTATTTTGTCATTTAGTTAAGTTGATGAATGTCCAAAAAATAGTACTGCATGCCATCTCGGATTATACAATATATCTTATATAAGACCGTCATCTCACATCAAAATAGCGTAAGACGGGGTGTCACGTTAGACAAGAAAAAAAAAACTAAGACACCCTCTTGAACTGCGTTTGTGATATGTTTGGTTTCTCTCTCCTCTCATTGGTAAACCTTAAAAAATATGTGCAAATCGGGAAGTTGCCGCCGGCATCGAATATCGCCGCTTGACTTCAAATATCGCTACGCCAGCATTAAATTTTTTTGTTGTCGATGGTAATGGAGAATTTCGCGAATGTGGGCTACCGTAGTTTAGGGTTCTTGATTTTTGTTGATCACTTTGGATTTTGTGAATAGTTTCATGGACATCATTATACGTGCAAGGACTCTGTTCTTTTATACGGTTGGTTGCAGTGTGGTGTGATGCACCGTAAAAAAGAATGAGGCCTAAATAAATCCGAATGACGATTTTTATAGCTACGAGTGAATTTTTTCAAAATATATATCACAAAAATTTTCTAGATGAACATTATTTGAACAAAAAACATTGCTCAAAATTATTAGATACTGAAAATATTAAATCAACCTCTATTATTTTTGAAACTTAATTTTTATTTTTTTTATCTATGAATCTTCGTGTATAAAGTCCCTCACTCTATCCCACATTCCATGTATATTCTTGAACCAATATTTTCAACTTTATTTTTCTTTTTAAAATTAAAACTAGTTTAAATTTAGGAACCAATCTTTTCAATTTTATTTTTCTTTTTAAAATTAAAACTAGTTTAAATTTAGGAGTCAAAATATAAAAGAGTTGCATATAGCCCTTTCCGGTTTATTATGTTTATAAATTCATTCCTAATGTTTTTGGGTTAATATTTACCCATCCCATCCTAGGATATTGTATCAATTTTATTTAGCTAATTTTCTGGTAACTTTAGCAATTTTTCTAGTGATTATGTGATTTGTGATAAAATTTATTTGCGAAAATTATCACTCTTTTCAGCAAACAAATTCCATCACACATTCACCTAAAAAACTATTATATTTAAAAAAAAGTATTAGTTACATGACATTGGTTCAAAAACTAGAGGTGGGTAAATATTAATTTTAAAAGAACATCAAAATTAGATATATAAATATCCTAAACCTAAAAGGTGGTATATTCAAATTATCCAATGTACTACTTTGGTAACACCCTATTTCAAAGTATTGATTGATGACTTCGAGCCTAAGAAACCTTCCCCCATGAAAGGACGCCTTCTACAACACCAAGGATAATGGATCAGTCGTGACTATCTGTTTGCTGAACTTATGGTCATTCTTCTTTCCATATATAATTATAAAATTTCAAGGATTAGAATTGTTTTTTTATAATATTAATTATATTGTACGTCCAAAGGAAGGTAAATTCTGATAAAAAATAAAATAGCAGCACATGAAACCATGTCTATCAAAGAGAAACAACACAAAGTCACAAACGTAAAGCAAGGCAAATGAACAAACAAAACAAACGGAAAAGACAATAAATCTAATTTAAAATACAATCAAGACATGTTGGATCGAACTCATGAACACAACATATGTTAGCCTGTAATGTACTACGTGGTTTAGTTAATAAAAATTACAATTATTTCTTGTAAATAATGGCCGTGTAAAGAGCCAAAACACAGTAGAGGGAAAAAGAAAGAAAAAGAGAGGTGTGAGAACACTTAATGATCTTATTATGATCTGATACAAAAAAAAAAAAAGGAAAGATGTAGGAGCTATTTATAGAAAAACAAAAAACTAGAAAACAAGAAACGGAAGGAAGGACGAAAAGAAAAGATAAAGAAAGGACCTAACAAACTATCTAAATAATAATACATTCTAACACTTCCCCCCCCCCCCCACCCCTCAAATTGGAGGTGGATGAACCCCCAATTTGCTTAAAATCAAACGATGTTGAGTGCTGGGAAGAGGCTTGGTGAGTATGTCTGCAAGCTGGGTTTTTGTAGAAGTATGTTTCGACGAGATCAATCCATCTGCAAGTTTTTGACGAATATAGTGACAGTCTATCTCAATGTGCTTGGTCCTCTCATGGAAGACCGGGTTTTTGGCAATATAAATCACTGCTTGATTGTCGCATTTTATAGGAATAGGGGTGACTTCTTCAACTTCTAGCTCACTGAACAATCGACTTAGTCAAGCCAGCTCACTAACCAGTCCGCGAAGGCTTCTATACTCAGCTTCTGCAGAGGACAATGAGACAATTGGCTGTTTCTTTGATTTCCAGGAAATCAAAGTATTGCCAAGAAAAACTAGAAACCCATTAATTGATCTCCGGGAATGTTTGCAAGCTCCCCAATCTGAGTCGCTATAAGCTCTGAGTTTGAAGTTGTTGTCTTTGTGAATTAAGATGCCCAAGCTAGGATGTCCTTGCAAATATCTGAGGGCATGGATAGCTGCTTTCCAGTGCAGATCAGTTGGTTCCTTGAGGTATTGACTTAGGTGCTGAACCGTAAAAGCCAGGTTAGGTCTAGTGTTGACTAGAAAATTAAGCTTCCCAATCAATCTTCTGTATGTGGTAGGATCTTCCAAAGGTGTGCCTGAATCGGGAAGCAACTTAACGTTAATATCCATAGGGGCAAACAACAGGATTGGAAGAATCATCTAAGAACTCTTGAAGTAATTCTTTAACGAACTTTTCTTGTGATAGAATGACTCCCTGTGAACTATAGGTAATCTCATGACCAAGGAAGAAGTGGGCGTTGCCAAGATCTTTGATCTTAAAATTTGTGTCCAAATGCTCTTTCAATTTAGTGATTTCTTCATGGTCACTTCCTGTGACTAAAATGCCATCTACGTAAATAGCAAGATACACAGATCTGTTAAGGATTTTCTATAAAACAGTGAATAATCATTGTCAGAATGTTTGTATCCCCTTTGATACAAAACCTCCGTCAATTTGGCATGCCACTGTCTTGATGCTTGTTTTAGCCCATAGATAGACTTCTTTAATCTGCACACGGGGTTAGATATATCAGTGTGTACTATACTTGGTAAATTCATATAAATTTCCTCATGTAAATCACCAAGAAGGAAAGCATTGTTAACATCTAACTGTTGTATGCACCAATTTTTCGTTACGGCTAATGCTAATAGAGCCCTTATAGTGGTCATTTTGACAACTAGAGAGAATGTCTCATTGTAATCTATTCCTACCCTTTGTGTGAAACCTCTTACCACTAGCCGTGCTTTGAATCTTTCTATGCTGCCATCTGCCCTTCTCTTGATTTTATAGACCCATTTACAATCTATAGGTTTCTTTCCCTTTGGAAGGTGTCCCAAGTGTCAGTGCTAGAAAGAGCCTGCAATTCTTCTGTCATAGCCTTTCTCCATCCTTTGTGTGAACTGGCTTCTACATAATCTTGAGGTTCTTTGTCATCGAGGTAGTGTTTTTGTGTTTTGTTAGACTCTGAAACACTGCACAAAGAGAAAACTTTGGGTTCATAATATAGGTTAGTGATGCTTGAAAAACAAGTATGGTAGTCCTCCAAATAAGCAGGATGTTTGTGCGTCCTGTTAGATCTTCTTACTAGTTGGGCCAGGGTCTCAGCATCAGTGTTATTATCACTGGTGTTTTGTTTGCTGTAGGTGTTATCTAAATTGGGTTGCAAATCATGATCATTAGTTGTTTCCTTATCAACAGTGGTGACATTTTCTAGCACAGGCTCATCATACTCAGAAAAATTATTCACAGATGGGATGGGACTAGATGAAATTTGCTTATTGAAGGGAAAAACATGTTCATGGAAAACCACATCTCTAGAAGTGAAGAATTTTTGTGTAGTCATGGAATAAAGCTTGTAAGCCTTTTTTCCTTGTGCGTAACCAAGAAAAACACATTGTTACGCCCTCGGTTGAAACTTGTGTCTTCCTTGCTTCAAGGTACTCATATAGCATAAGCATCCAAAAGACCTTAGATGATCATAGCTGGGTCCTTTTCTAAACAACATCTCATATGGGGTTTTGTTTCTTAATAATGGGGTAGGCATTCTATTTATGATGTAAGTAGCGGTGAGGATGCTGTCACCCCAGAATTTTAAAGGTAAGTTTGATTGAAACATTAAGGCCCTAGCTACTTCCAGTATATGTTTGTGTTTTCTCTCAACCACTCCATTTTGTTGAGGCCTTTGGGTACAACTTGTCTCATGTAGTATTCCATGACTATTAAAAAAACAACAGTGCAGATTTGTTTTTCCCAATTTCTAAGGCATTATCAGACCTTATTTTCTTAACACTAGAGTCAAACTGGGTTCTGGCCATGGCAACAAAGGTTTGAATTAAACCAAGGGCTTCATCTTTGGTGGTCATTAGGTGAGTCCAGGTGCATCTAGTGAAGTCATCTACAATAGTCAAAAAATATCTATGTCCTGAGTAAGTGGGTTTTTGAAAGGGGCCCCAAGTATCTACATGGATTAGATCAAATTAAAGATGCAAGAGTAGAAATTTTACTTGTTTGAAAAGGCAAGCAATGTTGTTTGGCCCTTGGGCAAACATCACAATCAAACTGTTTCAACCTACTTTCATCATGTAAAGAAACGCTAGGTATCAATTTCATCATATTAAAAGACATATGCCCTAATCTCTAGTGCCATACATCATTGCTAACAAAAATCAAAGCATTTGCATTATCTAAGAACCTTGATTTAGCATTGTCTGGGCAGTTTGTGACCTCGTGAACGATTTTATCATCCAAGAAATAAAGCCCATGGGTTTTTTTACAATTGGTCTTAGTAAATATTATATGACATTGTAGTTCTTGACATAATTTCTTGACTGAAATCAAACTGAATTTGAAATATGGAACATATAACACATTTGTCGGAATCAGACCATTGTACATATGTAATTGACCTTGATGGGTAACTTTAACTTTATCCCCATTTGGTAATGTAATTTCAATTGGGTTTATAAGGGCAGTTAGGTGTTTTAGGGCTGTTTTGTTATTACACGTGTGATCACTTGCGCCGGAGTCTAAAATTCAAGCATTTTCCAAGGCTATGCATGAGCAACTGACCCCACTGGATAAACAATACTGAAAGGGTGAAGGGATATTACCAAACATGGAACCATTGTCGAATTTGTTGGTGTTCTGCGTATTTAGAGAAGCCATGAGCTGTTGTAAAATCTGCTTCGCTTGTTCTTGATTAAAGTTGAAAGATGGTGCTGTTGTGCAACTTTCTTGAGGAGTCTGGTTGTCAGAAGAGGTCGTTCCTTGTTCTGGTTCATTCCAAACATTGCTGGCCGCTTTTCTTGATAGGGTTTGTTGCCTCTGTTGTCTTCCTGAGTTTCTTGGGTGGTTGGGAGGAAATCCATGTAATTTGTAACATTTGTCGATGGTGTGTCCATTCCTTTTACAATGGTCACAGAACAAAGCCTTTCTGGATTCATTTCTTTGTTGGTCATTGGTTGCCTTTGAAGAAGCATTTTGGTTGTTTCTGGAAGCATAAAATGTTGTTGTGTCTGACAGAAATTGTGCAATGTCATCGACTTGCCTTTGCTTTTCTTCTTGACTGAGGATGGAATACACATGGCTCAAGGAAGGAAGTGGGGACATCATTAAAATATTTCGACGGATCTTAGTGTAGCTATTATTCAATCCCATGAGGAATTGCAGCAATTTTTGTTCCTCGAAATGTATTTCCATTTGTTTATTGATCCTGGGTTTCCAAGTGCATTTTCCACATTCACATTTTAGAAAGTTTGTGACAGATCCTACCTCATCCCAGAGCTTCTTTGCTTTTGTGAAGTAGCTTGCTATGTCTAGAGAATCTTGGGAGAGCTTGGACACTTCTTGTTGAACGGAGTAGAGTTTGGCCTTGTTACTTTGGCCAAATCTCTCTGATAATTCATTCCAGAGATCTTGTGCAAGTGTGGAGTATAAGACGTTGTCCCTTATATTCTTCTGTAGGGAATTGAGTATCCATGACAAGACCATATCATTCCCCCTTCTCCAATATGGATAAAGAGGTGAGTCGTAAGCGGGCTTCACCAGAGAGCCATCAACGAACACTATTTTGTACTTTGCAGATAAAGCAATTGTAGCCGATCTCTTCCAAGTATCAAAGTCTTCCCATTGAATTGCTTTGCAACAAGCGACAGGCCTGGCTGATCAGAGGGATGGATATACAAGGGGTCACAAGGATCGATAATGGGGAGTCTGTTTAGTGGTTTGGGAGATGGTGATTCAGGGGAGCCTGTTGGTGATTCAGAGGAGGAAGACATTGTCGAAATTCTTGAACAATGTGATCAGGCTAGAGGATCTCGAAGCTCTGATACCATGTAAATAATGGTTGTGTAAAGAGGCAAAACACAGCAAAGGGAAAAAGAAACAAAAAGAGAGGCGTGAGAACACTTAATGATCTTATTATGATCTGATACAAAAAAAAAAGGAGAGATGTAGAAGCTATTTATAGAAAAAAAACAAAAAACTAGAAAACAAGAAACGGAAGGAAGGAAGGAAGGAAAAAAAGAAAAGATAAAGAAAGGACCTAACAAACTATCTAAATAATAATACATTCTAACAATTCTGAGTGATCAAAGGTCTTTAATAGGGTCCACTTGTCTATGCATGACACAAATTAAAAGTTGTATCGTCCATTGTGTGTACCTATCTAGGTGCCCTTTGTATTAATTTTTTTAAAATTTATCAATGTTAATTATAAAATTCATCTTAAATTTATTAATATTATTAAAAAAAATTATCAATATCTTTTAAACAAAATTATCAATATTTTTTACAAGTTTAAAGCTAGTATCATTCGCATCCTGTTTGGTACATATTTTGTTTACGTGTTATCTCTTAATTGGACATCTCCTCATGTGAAGCTCTAGGAGACTTTTGAAAGGTCTATGAATAATTCGAAAAGTTGGAGGCAGATTTATTTATGGTGGTGATGAGAGAATATTGGGAGGATAAAATCAAACAAAGGATGATTTTATTTTGTTTGAAAAAGAGAGGAATAATGAAATAAGATAAAGAGGGATTTGATTTGGTTTGATTTGATTTTGTGGATTTCAACATGTGAAGAATGTGTGCATTCAAAATAAACATCCGACACTTGGACGGCTCATGTTGGACACATGTATCCCAACCTTTGGACACTTCTAAATCGTTGATGGAAACCACATGTTTAGTTAGCTACCTCCAATGGCATCCTTACCTTGAGTGTTTCTTCTTGTTGTTGTTGTTATAGCACCTCCAAAGATATCCTTAACTATGATATCATTTTTCTCAAATACATCATTATTTTACTTGCTCCTTTACCATCAACATACTGAAGAAACATAATAAGAAGGAAAAATATATTTGAGAAAATAAATTACTCTCTGATTTCTTGTCATTGGAAAGGTGTTGAAGATATCCTATTTACACACTAGTAGTGAGTGTTAATACGCTAAAAAGGAAGTTTCCGAGTAAAAGACAATTAAGGACTTAGATTCCTATTACAATTAGAAAAGGATTCCTATCATAAACACAAAAGGACTCTAATACTTCCCCTCAAATTGGAGCATGAGGGTTGATAATGCCCAACTTGGACACAAAATACTGAAATTGGTATCTGCTAAGAGCTTTTGTGAAAATGTCTGTAGGTTGGTGCGTAGTGTTTATCTTAAATAGAAGAAGTTTTGATATGTGAAGAACTTTTGGCATTCTGGAACATTATTAGTAGCAAGAATAATGTCATCAACGTAAACAAGAAGTGAATAAAACCTCTCTCCTTTTGATATGTGAATAAGGAATATTCGGCATAGGATTTCACAAATCCATACTCACAAAGCTTAGAGGATATCTTCGGAAACCATTGTCTAGGCGCTTGCTTTAATCCTCAAGGTGACTTTCTTAGTCCGTAGACTTTATTTTGTGTAAAGGCTTTATGACCTGGCGGCAACTTCATGTACACCTCTTCATCAAGATCACCATGTAAAAAGGTGGTGTTCACATGTAACTGGTGTAGATCTCAGTCTTTAGTGATAACAATGGAAAGAAAACGTCGAACACTTGTCATCTTAGCAATTGATGCAAAAGTTTCATTGTAATGCCACTTGAGGGTCAGGGTTGGTCATGCAAAGTGTTACAGGAATGTTGTTGAGGGCTGGCCTGGGCCATTGGGATGGAGCTGATGAATGAAGTTCTCTAGATATGGTTGACTATTGTCCTGCGAGAGCTAGATGATCAACTCTAGAGGTGTCCTCACGCAAATGATTGACCCCTTTGCTCATATAACAACAACTTGGTGTGCAACTCATATAAGCCACAACAATGTTGAAGTATTTATAATCATGATAACCATTAAGATCGAAAAGAGTATATTGAACTAATTCATGGTCAATCACCGGGGCGTTAATGGCGTTCAGGGAGTCAGCAAAGACCTTATTGTCATGAAGGCAGTCCTTTATGGGCTTAGAAGTCGATCTCTTAATGTTAGTGAGACAGCGTCAAAGCTCCATCTTCTTGGCAACGCTTACAGTGTGGAAACAATTATACACATGAGACCAGATCTAACTAGAATGTTGTAAGTCTTAAATCTCAATATTAATATTGTTGGAGATAGAGGCAAAAAGTCAAGACAAGACTTATTTATTAGCAGGTAATTAACCCAGGTAAATAACTTAGATTTGGATGGTGTTGCCTAGCCGAGTCAGTAACATACATAGGTGGTTGAGGAACGAATCTGTCAACAATGCCTTGTAAGTTATGGGTGATAAGATGAGCAATAAATTGTTAGCACCAAGTCAAATGATCTTCATGAAAGTGGCTCACGAACAATAGTGGTAATAGTGGAAGTAGAACCAACTTGAGGTATGATAGTACCAAGACCATCTGAACCAAACTTGAGGGTAGGCATGTATCATTCAATGGATGACATGGGATGGGGAGTAAGGTTTGGGTTTGAAATTATCACTATTAGGGAATAAAGAAGGACTTGGCGTATGCCATGGCAAGACTAGAAGGTGGTTTTACTGAGGTACAATGGGCAGCGAAATAGGAGAGGTGGTTTGCAATGGTTTGATGGTGGCAGCTACATGGTAGAGTAGTGGTGGGGGTAGGCCGGGTGCGATCGAATGTGTGCAAGGGAAAGTGAAAATTCAGGCACAACATAGGTGGGCGGCAACTGGAAGCAGCGACTCTCAGAGGCAACGGTGGTGGGGTGGTTGGTGGTGTCTGTACAATAGAAGGGGAGCCTTCCAAATTAAAGTGATGGAGGTCAAAGTTTTGGTTGGGAGTTCCACGACAGATGATCAGTCAAATGACGACATGATGGTCCTGGCGACGGTGCTTAGATATGATGGTAAGTGATGAGGTAGACGGTGGATGTCCTGGTGTTGCTAGCGCAGTGTGAACGATGGGTGAGAAGTTTTAGGGTTTAGGTTGCGTGGGTTTGGTTGAGTTCGCTGACTGTCAACCCTCCTTTTGTTATTTTAAAGAACGAAAATCAGAGGGCGGAAGAAATTTACAAAATTTGAAAAAAAAAATCGTGAATTTTTTTTTTGAGTTGCTTTAAAAAGTATGAATGTTTGGTGATTGTTCCCGCTCTGATACCATGCATGTACAAGAACTGAAAAATGATTAGTATTGTGGAACACACTACAATTGAGAGGCCATGAGTCTATATATGCATGAGTGAATAATTACAGTGTAAAGAATTTTCTAAAGAGCTTTACATTAGTGTGTGACTTAGAACAATCGACAATACAAGATTTTATTCTGGAGTTTTCTCCGAAAGAGGATGGGACTGCTCTTTGTTTTGAAGTCTTCCTTGCTCCAAAGTCAAGCTACTTTGTAGCTTCTTAAGTCTATTATCCGATCATATTAGATACATAGATTATTAACATATTTCGTAGGAATTTATTTAATATTTTATTGGGTCCTTTATTTTATTTTATTATTAATTATTATGTTGTAACTTTAAAATATTATTTTATAACCTAATAATAAAAATTTTATATAACGAATATAAAGTTTACATATTTCTACCTGTTAATTGTCAAACTTATATACTCCCTCCGTACCATATTAATTGACATCATACACATTAAAAATAATCAAGATTTAAGTCAAATTTAACCCAAAAATAAGAAATTTGAAAGTACCAAGAAGCAAATAAGAGGCAGAGACGAATTCTTCGTCCAGTGCCCTTCATTCAGTCCCTGTCAACTTAGTGTCCATTGGGTTCCAAACATTCTTCGTTATTGCCTTCACTCCTGAATATTCCTTGCACATAGATTGAGATAGCGCTGGCAAAAAATCGGGTTCGGGTAAATTCGGGTCGGACAAATTCGAACTAGAAATTCATGTCCAGACCCGGTTTTATTTTGGGTCGACTGGGTCGGACAATTCGGACGAAGTAAAAATCGGGTTCGGACAATAGAAAAAAGAGAAATTTTATGTCCAAGTATTCGGTCAATATCAAAATTCGGACAAAAATCTATGTCCAGACCCGGTTTTTTCTGGGTCGGACAATTCGTGTAATCCAGATCGGACGAAATTTTGCCAGCGCTAGAGACTGCTGATCTACAACCGCCATCGTTATTGTTAATATTAATTTGGGGTTTTATAGATCTATTACTTAGAAGTAACATACAAAATTGAACGAATTGAGAGAAACGAAATCAAATATAACAGAGTACCTCACGCACATATATAGGGAAGAAAATCCACCGAGGCATCAAAGAAAATCGATTTCTTCTACTGATCTACTCCTTGAGCCAATCTTCGCATTCAACTACAACCCCACACAAAATCATCAAGAACATATCCAAACAAAGAAAATAATTAGGGTTTCGAAGATAAAGCGATGGAAAACAGATGGCATGGTTAAATTCGTGGGGAGATGGGAGGAGAGTGAGTAGGATATGTAGAGGCAGTAGGTGTTTTCAACAAATGAAATATTCAGTTACCGAAAATCTAGAGAGAGACGTATGAGGCACGTTGAGAGAGGGATGTGAGAGAAGATTCAGTTACCGGAAAAAGGGTAAAATGGTTAGTACTTTCTATTTTTCTAAAAGCTGATTGGCCTAAATAATCAAAAAACTCTCTAACTCCTTTCTCCATTTTAAATTTTAAATATATTACTTTTATATTATTATATAGATGTAATTTGATAATTAACCATCTTGTATCATCATATTTATCATTTATGTGCATTAAGCGAAACATTTCATTTATATGGAGGGAGATTTAGAAAATTCCGAACAGACTTAGGAGGTTGATTTATTATCAACTGATGACTGACAACTTACCATTTCAATTTGAAGAGTCTTGTATTTTGACGGGAATTATATGGTATTGGGCTTATATAATTTTCAAACGTCTAATGGACGCGTGGTCCTACTAAGACAGTGAAGGCCCAATTGAAATGTTTATTAGAATAAATATCTGTGACTGTGAACCAGGACTAGCTAGGCACGACACTAATCTTAGAGATATGTCAGCACTCATGGACTCATGGTTGGACTAATATTTAATGTTTTGAACAAATCAAAATTTTAATTGAAAAAAATATTATTATATTAATATTTGGTTAACGAACGTTTTAAGTAGCATATAATGTCTCAAGTAATGTTTTTTTCTGAAATATTAATAAAATTAATGTTTAATATTTGGAGGTTGATCAGTAGCAATTTATATTTTTTTGTCAAAAAATACACTATGAAAACTTTAAGTTTGCGAATTGTCTATATTAGTTTATGCCAATTCATATTAATCATCTAACATAACTGCTAAATTTACTAAGCATAAATGCATAATTTTTATTTGAACAATTATCCACTATCACTACCTAAGCCATTATCCACTATTTAACCGTTGACTATTATATCAACTGTTATCTGTTACCTAAGATATTTTTATAAATAAAAATCCGATCTTTCATCCACTGAATCATACATAGCATACGAATTCTTATCCACTGAATAGGATACTACTTGATTTCGTTTAGTGAAAGCCGAAAGAAAGCAAGAGAAGGAAGTTTTTAGCCAAAGAGTGATCTTTGAACGCTATTTCGCATCCTTACGAATACGTCAGTGTAAGGTAGGTCACCATTCAAATCCCTCTATTTTAGTTGAACCCTTGATAATCAATCAAGGAAAGAGAAAAGCGTCTAATACACATGATCAAAGTAATTAGATTTTTAGTTAAAATTAAGAATTATATTGTTATGAAAATACAATGTAGGCATGACTAGTCAAAATAAAATTAAGAATTATATATATATATATATATATATATATATATATATAATGGTGAATTTTTGTGTTTTAATTTTAACGATCCTACCAAGGATACCAAAGAATTTATTTCCTTATGACATTATACATTAAAAAAATTACGTTAATACTACCTTCGTCCCTGATTAATTGTCCTTGAAATTACTTTTATGAGACCAAGAAATATAAGAAATTGGGCAAAAAAATTGAACATTGTCAAAAATGTCCTTGAAAATATGTTTGGAAAGGTGCAAAAAGTA
This sequence comes from Portulaca oleracea, assembly GCA_029582165.1. Taxonomy (NCBI): domain Eukaryota; kingdom Viridiplantae; phylum Streptophyta; class Magnoliopsida; order Caryophyllales; family Portulacaceae; genus Portulaca; species Portulaca oleracea. Next base: position 15,040,480 of record CM055870.1, read on the forward strand.
TATTTATAAGGGATAAAATGGAAATTATAGTTATTGGAAATATAAAAATTAGGTAATTGGACAAATAAAAAGGGACACAAAAATTAGTTAATTGGACAATTAAAAAGGGACGGAGGTAGTATTAATTTTGAGATTGCTTGAGATACAACTCATTCATTATGCAAATCTATTCGGCTATTCCTAAGTCACATATAACAAAATTGTTTAATCAATTTATATGTAGGATCCACACTCAAATTTATCTATAATTGCTATTATTATATTTGACTAATTTATTTGTGAACAAAAAATTGGATCGACCTCATGCTCCCAAGTCCTAAGGGACACTTTCTAATAAGCTGACCATACCATAATTCTTTTAAAAATGATTCAAAACTAAAATAGACTTAAAATTTGCATCGAAAGCCTACTTCGTGATTTTTATGGCGAATCCCGGGCCACGACGACAGTTAACTCCAAAAAAATTAAAAAATTAGTCTAGTTTAGAATAAAAATTGTGAATTTTATGTTTATCATATAAAATAACAGTGTATTGGTCACCCTTAATTACATCTCCGGTGATTTTCCATTAAATTCTTTGACTAGTGAAGTGAAAACTCAATACCTAAAACAATGTGAGCCAATTGAGAGAGCTAAATTTTCCCTGCATGCCTGGAACTCTGGAAGATGTGAGCCGACGTCGACGTCGACGTGGTAGGGAGAAAGCAGCAGCCACATGAGAGAAAAACTGAAAGGGGGTTAAGTCTTTTTTTATTATTTGTTTTAGAAAGAGAAAGGAGTGAAAGCCCAAAGGAGAAAAAGGACAGATTGCTAACGGGGAAAAATAGCTTGTACTCCACTTCCTCCGTTATTTTTTATATCTCATTTACAATTTTTAATATTAATTTTTAATCAATAATTTTAATATAAAATTTATATAAAAAAATTTAATATTATTTTTTAATATTATTTTTCTTATTACGAATTTAATGACATCAATTTTGTATAATAAATCATTCTATAAATTAAAATATATATTAACGGTCAAAGTTTTTAATACGACATATATAAAAATGGAGTAATTATATATCTTCACTATTCTTTCATATCATGGGATAGTTATAATACTTCCATTATTTTATCTTTTCCACTCTACTATAAATATTTGAACTATATTCAACAATATTGCTATATGAATTTATGATGATTTTGAAGCGATGGATAAGGCATTTCCGAGTGGGTTATAAGACAATTCAAAGTGCTGCCTCGTTTATGAGAGAGGAGGGATAAAGACATTTCCAACTTCCAAGTGGGTTATACGGTCGCTACTCGCTAGGGACATCTTTGATTGGGAAATGAAAGGGAAGGGGGGCGGTATGGAGTGACGATCCTGATGGAGGGGTTTTATTTTTTTTAGGGATATTGGATGACAATATACTAATTTTTGGGGTATTAGATTATAATATACCGACCTTTACTATTGGACAACAATATCCTTAACCTTTATATTTAGGTGAGATTATTATACCAACAGTAACTAAGGGGGTCGTGACTGGTTAAGTGGTCGTGATTCTGACGTGACAGACAGAAGGAAAATAACCGGTCATTGCCCAATAAACCCGTTAACCCCTCAATTTTTCTCATTAACCCAAGTAAAAAAAAATCGGCCTTAACACAGTGACTAACGGGGTGGTGAACCGGTCTTCGCACTGATGTGAAACACAGCCAACCAATATCTTATAATGTGGTTTAGTGAGAAAAACTGAGTTAATGAGGTTATTCGTTTGGGACAATTTTTTCCCCTTCGCCTGCCACGTTAGCGCGCATAGAGATCGATTCATCACCCTCTTGGGCCATCGCAGATAATAATGTCACCCGTGCAGAGGGCCAACAAGTCGAGCCAAGCCCGAGCTTGGGTCATATGCTCGAGCTCGGCTCGTGGCTCGCCGAGCCTTAGATGGTGAGGCTCATGCTCGGCTCGTTGGGACTTTGCTCGGCTCGGCTGCTCGGCTCGGCTCGGTGGGCTTGTACTTTTTTTTCTTTTTTTTTGCAAAGGAAATAAAGATTACAAAATTAAAATAAATGAAACTAGATTGTCAATTTGATGGTACCCAACCCACTTTACTAATGTTTTTGACAAGCCTTACAATATATATATCATGTCACTGACACCTACTAATCTACTTTGTACCGAGCCTACTAGGCTCGCCGAGCTTGTCGAGGCTCGGCTTGGCTCGCCTTCCACACGAGCTCGAGCCCGAGCAGGCTCGAGTTCCTTCCGAGCCGAGCTTTACGAGCTTCCCGCCGAGTTGGCTCACGAGCCCTCACGAGCCGGCTCGTCTCATTGCCAGCCCTACACCCAGGTATAAAGGTCAGAGATATTGCTTTCCAATAGTAAAGGTTGACATATTACAATCCAACACCCTCAAAGGTTGGTATATTATCATCCAAAAACCCTTTTTTTTATGGTAATTGTCCTTGCGTTGAGTCAATTCGTGATGGATTCAGACATTCAAGTTAGGGGTGTCTAATATATTTATTATTACACAAGCGCTTTTGAAAAATAAAATAATAAAATTTAAATAAGTAACAATAAAATTAAAATAAATATTAAATGACATATTTACAAGTTTAACAAAATTTCACCATCATCATGTAAATATGTCAACCGAATAAATTGAAATTTCACATTGAATAGATATTTATATTTTAAACTTATACTGATACCCAATTACATACCCAATTCATTCACTTGCATTTTTTGTTTATAAAAAAATAATTTGGTACTCCCTCCGTTCCAATTAATTTGTCTAGTTTACTTTTTCAAGGTCTTCGACGCAATATTTTGACCGCCAATTTTTCACGTTTTATCTTAGCAAGATTAATAATATTGTATTTAGGTAAAAATATTTTCATCACAAATATAATAGTATTGGTCTTGTATAATAACTCAACAAATAATTGATAAATTAATGGTCAAAATTTAAAATTTTTGACCTAATTAGTCAAATTTGGACAATTTATTTGGGACGGAGGGAGTAATATTTTATGATTTTTGGGTTCCTACTAAATTGGATACCCCTATTATGTTTTTTAAGATTTTTTTACGGTGTTCACTTGCTTCAATTAAAAATATTTCTTTCAAATAATATTAAAGAATCACAAATTTTTCTTTGGCCAAATGAGTCCGTGGACACCCCAATAATACCCACAGGTCCGCCTATGGAGTCAATCATATTTTACATATATAATATATCACATTATGCAACAAAAACAAGTAATATAAATGTACACATCTAAATTCTATATATAAAAATAAGATGTAAAAACACTTTAAATGAAAAGTCTTATACCGTGATCTTGTTTTTTGTAATGTAGGATAGAAAGTGGGTGCGGAAATGCAGAAAATTGGGATCAAATGGGAAAGGTGGGAATGTGTTTTGGAATGTAGGTCACGTCATATCATTTAAATATATGATTTTCAATTATATTGTGTGTAAAATAAGTCATATTAATCATATCACTTATTAAATGTATGGATATTTAAATAAATCTATTACATAAGTAGCTATCAAACATATATATATATATGTATATATATATGTTTATAAACTAACTAGTTTTTGTCAAAAAATAGAGAATGGGATACGTAGTGAACCGGTGGAGTCCCAATGACTCACCCACCTTTAGAGTTGGCAAAATTTTGTCCGACCCGAATTATCTGAATTGTCCAATCCAGAAAAAATCGGGTCTGGACATAGATTTTTCGTCCGAATTTTTATATTGACCAAATTGACTGAATATTCGGACATAAAATTTCTCTTTTTTCTATTGTCCGAACCCGATTTCAGCTTCGTCCGAATTGTCCGACCCAATTTGACCCGAAATAAAACCGAATCCGGACATGAATTCATCGCCCGAATTTTGACATTATCCGAATTTGTCCGACTCGGATTTACCCGAACTCGAATTTTTGGCAGCGCTACGACCACCTTGTTGTCCTAATTTATGGAAGAGATAAATGAGATAAACGAAAGAAGAATTGGACAAGTGCCAAGTAGGGATGACAATTGGCTCTACAAGTGGGGTGTCGTATCCACGTCCATTTACATTCATTTTTGAAATTATCACCCGTGTCATGTCCATATTTAATGAGTACTAAATATGAGTATACATACTTACACCAACTGAATATTGGGGATATAATGAGTTTTATTCAATTATAATTGGAGATTGACAATCCATTTCGCATCCGTATGTGCAAATTAATGGTTTATTCAGGTGTTATTGCTGTTCTTTATTTTTTTTTTTTTCTACGGGAACTATCTGCTTGGTTTTGATATGATAGTGTCTTAGAGACACTTTTAGATTAGAGTTTTTTAAAAGTATTATTGGGACTATGTACTATATATTCTACATGGAGCCTACATATATAACGAACAAGCGAGTATGTACTTTTCTAAAACTATTCAGTTGGGTATGGTTATGGGTTTGATAGACCCCATACTCATACCAGATCTTTACTCATAATAGTATCTAACCCAAAATCATTTTTTACCCCAAAATTTCAATCACGAAAATCCTTTTTTTTTAAAAAAAAAAATTGGATTTGGGCAGTAAGATTGTATAAATATTGGTAGGTAAGATAGTGTTTAAAAAAAAAATTGGATTTGGGCAGTAACATTATTTAAATATATAAATTTTATATTTAAAATATAAAATTTTAATTTTTAATATGGTATTTTGAATAAGAGACATCTCATCAGTCCCATCACTTATATGAAATATATATTTTTTAAATATATATATGTATTATAAAATAGATAAACTAATTTGAGAACAATAAAATAAAATAGGAAACATTGTATAAGAGTGGATCAAGTAAAATAAATTTGCCGTGCATCCTAAAATAATAGGACCTTTTAAACAGGTTGGGATTTATTGCGAACGACGAGTGTGGAAAGAAAATAGGGGCCGTTTCGATCAAATAAAAAAGAAGAAAATAGGGGGTGAAAGAGTTTGAATAGCCACGAGTTGACTGAAGGAAGTCAGTCAATGGTAGGCCCACGTTTGCATGGTATTTCTTTGTGAAAGCATCTCGCCTCCAAAACATTCAACAATTCTTATTTCTAACAAACACTTCATATGTTTTTGTGAAAAGATGGTAAGGACTAAGGGCTTTCGTTCATAGATGATGATGATGATAATAATAATTTTAATTATTATTATTATTATTATTATTGTTATCATTATTATTACTGGACTTCAATCTGTGTCTGATGGAGTGAAGTAAATTAGTTACTTTTCATATTATTATTATTATTATTATTATTATTATTATTATTATGGTACAAACATACTATTCTGGTTTGAACCGGCTGACCCAAAAGACTGGACTAAAAACTTGGACCGAAAACTTGGCTGAGATTTACTCTTCTCACCTTTGTACCTAAACTTTCTTTCTATTGAATCTATTCTCATATTTATGTGTGACTACAAATTGTGTCATATTGTTAGATATTCTACCATAATATCATGAATATCTTTTTTAATTTAAATTTAAATTTTACAAATTAATGAATTATTAATATTTATCAACCAAAAAAAAATATTATATCGTAATCTAATGATTTTACCCTTGACATATAATCATCCTAGTCCAGCTTTGCATAAATTAATGTATGTGATAATTAAATTTTATCCAATTTTGTATGTATTTTGGTGTGACTACCTATGTAAATCCAATCTAAAGTGAATGGGATGACCCTTAAAAAAATTAGAATCAAGTAATTGAAATACAAAACCTTCTATATAAAAAAAACTCTAATTGAAAACTCACCAATTCAATTGAACATTGAAGAGCTGTTGAATTTCGGAGAGAGAGAGAGAGTTAGTGTGGATTCTGAATTTTTAGTGAAGAAAGAGAGAGAGGAGAGATGCATTATTTCAAAAAGAAAGAGGGAAATTAGAATCAAGTTTAATGCAATGGGCAAATAAGTATTTGGGTAGGAAATTATGATCTACGTATATTATTTATCTGAATTTTTATTTGCCAAAAAAAAAACTATGTGCATTCTGATTGGTCGATATACCTATAATCTCTCTCCTTTCAATATTTGAGGGTGACCCACAACTTTGTCATTATATATTATATAGATTTTTGTTATCATTGTCATTATATATTAGGAAAACAAAACTTTAGTTAGACGAACTACAAGAATTGACACAATGGTAAACTGAACTTTAGAAATATATCTCAATAAGCTGAATTATTGAACTCGATTTTAGTGTACCATTACCAAGCTGCTCCAAGTTGAACGATATTTTTAATTAACTATCACAAATTTACAATCCAATATCTGATAATTTGGAATACTACAATAGTACAATCCATTATATGATAATTTGGATTACTAAAATCCAGTATATTTAAACTTGAGATTACTACAATATAGGTGTCACCTATGGAAATCACCATCCTTCAGTACCACATACGAAAATCATCGAGTTGGGTTTGATTAACTCGGTGGCGGCGTATTGAAATTCAATAGTTCAATAATTCAGTTTATTGTAATACATTTCTAAAGTTTACCATTATTTCAATCCCTATTATTCAACTTACTACAATCCAATCTTTTAACTATAATAATAATATAGACTCAGGGAAGTCATAAGATTAGTTTCAACTTTCCACATGATTGTCTTGTGTAGAGTTGTTACACATAAATTTACAAAAGAAAATTACCATTTACATAAAAAATTCTTTTTATTGAGAGTTTGCTATAATATTCAAATTTTGATTGAGTTGGCTATAATTATCAGGTTTCTAAGGTTCTACTTGTTTCATTATAAATACCGTCGTTGCATTCTATCCATATATATATCCGCAATAGAAATACTAACTTTATCCCAAATTGTTAGTTATTCTAACTATTTTTATAAGATCAAAGTATATTAAGAATGAGGCGAAAAGTTTGTAAGTTGCCCAATTTATCCTTACAAAGTGTTTGCATAAACAAGGAAAAACCATTGAAATTCTAAATAAAATTTTCAATATGGAATAAAATGAATGATGATCATTAAAATGATAAAAGTGACAAACAAATTAGAATAAAGAATTAATCACAGTGACAAATATTTTCGGACAAAAGGAGTAATTACGTTGAAAAAGAATAGTTGTAGGGCTCCTAACTTTTGGACATGAGATACTACCTCCATTAGGGCTGGCAATGAGCCAAGTCGGCCTGTAAGCCCTCGCGAGCCAACTCGGCTAGAAGCTCGATAAGCTCGGCTCGCAATAAGCTCGAGGCGGCTCGGGCTCGAGTTCGTCACATAAACAAGCCAAGCCGAGCCCAAGGAAGCTCGACTCGTGAAGCTCGCAAGACTCGTGAAAATGGAACATTGGACGAAATATGTTGTGTTTGATAATACAATTTCCAAAATAAAATTACCTTATTCACATGAATTGAAACTTGTGCTTTTGATACTTTTTTTTATGTGAAAAGAAATCCACAATCACAAATTATTTTCATTATCGCTAATGTTAGAACCCCTCAAGGACGCTGATAATCTCAGACTCAAGGACCTTGGCACTGAATCAGTTTTGAATGAAAGCCAAAATTCGAATAGCTAGAAAAGATATGATGCGCTTGGAAAGATTCACATCTTATTCTATGATTGTAGAATTCTCCTCTGTACAAAGGACATTGATATATGCAGGGTCAAGGTCATTCACTTCACCAGAGGCAATAGCCTTCACGACATAATGCGTTTTGCAGTGAAAGACTAAACTAGAGCCAAACAGGGAAGTTCACGAAATATATTCTGGGAAGATCTCAACTTATTTCTATCCTTTCTCTAAAACCAGATTTATTGAGTATATCCTCTTTTATTTCAGGAAGCTATTAATGAAGAGCTTGGAAGAGAAGATCTGATTGAAGATTTCAAGAATCAACACAGAAAAGGAAACAAGCCAATTAAGGAAGTTATCACACAACAAGGAAAGGCAAGCATCCGAATGTAGCTGGCCTCAAACGGTTATATGCTACCGAAGGGAAGATAAATAGAAGAGAAGAACGACAGAAGAAACTAACGATTCCATGGAAGAAATCGGGTGTTCGAAATAGAAATAGCGTTTTATGTTTTGTGTTCTTGAGAGTTGTTGTGTTTGTGAGAAGTTGAGTGTAATCAATCCTTAACGGATTTAGGGTTGATTGATACTTGTAAAATCGATTCCTAGACGGACTTAGGATCGATTGAGTTTAAACACCAAAGGGTGATTTTGGTGGGTGTAATTTTCCAGAAATAAGAAGCGTCCATTTGCAAGGCGTTTGGTTCTCTGTAACCCTAAGGTCCTTTACCTTAGGTTATTTCAAACGTTTGTCAATTGACTGAAATAAAGGAGGTTATTCATATCATACTTATTGTCCTTTATCTTATTATCAGTTATTGACTTGTGTTGAACCTTAATCTGAGCAGATTAAGGCACTAACGTCCTTTACTAGTGATCTGAATTTGCAGAAATTTTCATAACCCTATTCACCGCCCCCCCTCTAGGGTTCTTTTAATTGGTATCAGTTCTTGGTCCACTGAAGATTCAGAGACTAACCGTTCTGTGGTAAAGATCATGGCTGGGATCGAAGATGGTGATATAGGGCAAGGACGTTGCTTAAACAGTCCTCCTTTATTCAGAGGATCAAACTTTGCACACCGGAAGAAGCGTATGAGGACATTCATCATGGATCAAGACTATGACCTTTGGGATAGAATTGAGAATGGAGACTTTGTCCCCATGATCACTGTTAGAGAAATCACGAAACCCAAAGATAGATCCAAGTATTCGGCCAAAGAAGCAGAAAAGGCGGATAAAAACGTTAAAGCATTACATATCCTTTACTGTGGACTTGATTCTAATGAGTTTGAATTTATCTCTGGTTGTGATACAGCTAAACAGGTGTGGGATACCTTAGTGACCACATATGAAGGAACGAGCCAAGTTCAAAGAATAAGGCGTAACAATTATGTCAAGCACTATGAATCCTTCAAAATGAAGAATGGAGAATCCATCAAGGACATGTACAAACGATTCACTGTCATAGTCAATAATCTCAAGTCCTTGGGGAAAACCTACTCCAATGAAGAAAAAGTTCACAAGGTCCTCAGATGTCTTACAAAAAAGAAATGGGAATCAAAGGTCACCATAATAGAGGAAATTCACCATGTTGAAACCCTCCAATTAGATGACCTCATTGGAAAGCTTCTTGCTCACGAAATGCGTCTCCAGGAAGAGCAAAATGAAAAAGAAGAAGTAGCCCGTAAGGATATCTATGGTCCTAACAACAATGATAAGGACCAGATCTTGGCCTTGATGGCCAAGGAACTCAAGGAATCGTGCAAGAAAAGTCATACCTCCAGAGGACCTTCATCCAAACGAATCAACCAAAGAGGTAATGACTCATCAAATAATATAACTAACTCACTCTCTTGTTTTTTTTTTTTTTTTTTTTGTGGTAACCCAGATCACTTGATCAAGGAATGTCCCCACCATAAAAAGAACAAAGAAAAAATAAATCACATGGCCTTGATGGCCACTTGGAGTGATGATGAGGAAACTACTAGTCATTGCATCATGAGAAAAAACACGAACGACACAGAGGAAGTTGGTGCAGCCAATGATGACTATCCGGACAGTGACAAGGATGAATCAAGGGAGGTAACATTTGATGATCTCCTCACTTATCCTAAAAAGTACTTGGGAAAATGCCTTTTAAAGTTTGCAAGACGGGAGACCAAGCATTTAAATGAGATTAGGCCTCTCAAAGAAACCAACAAAGGCATGAAAGAGTCCAATGAGAAATTGGAGAAATTATGTGAAGGGCTTACCTCCAGGGTCGACATTCTCAAAGTTGAAATACTAGAACTCAAGGCCAACCTTAATGATTGTCACAAGTCTCTGGCTAAGGCAACCAAGCAACAAGAAAGCCTTGGAAAGTGGCATAACAGTTCATCCCCTGTTAAGGAGCGAAACTGTCGTCAAGGACATTCTGTCTCGCAAGGACCAGCTATCAAAACCAGGCACGAAGACGACACAAAGACCTTAATGAGCAGTCCCAAGGCCACAAATTTCACTCATGGCACCAAGAACGATACAATTATCTTGGGACAAGATATCAAGGTCATTCATCTCTTCCCAAAAGCAAATATGGTAAATCTCACTACTTCAACCATTATCGTTCTAAAATTGTACAAGTTTGGGTTCCAAAAGGAACAAGGCCTCCTAACATGGTTATTACTGGTAGTCAAAAACCTAAATTTAATGTCAATTATGGTTTGAGGAAGGGTGTCTAAAGTTTTGTAGGTATATTTAGCATCCAGGAGAGTGGATACTTACGGGAGCTTGGAGCACTCAAGGACATTACTTACATCAGCAATAAGAACCCCTCAAGGACCTTGCCAGACCTATGATCAAGAACCTTGACAAATGGATCTACTCAAATAGCAGTGTTATTTTTATGGCACATATTGAGGGGGAGCACCCTCTCTTAGGACTAACAAGTTTATTGAGTCTTGCAGGTTATTGGAAATGGTTACAATATTAAGGGGGAGCTCTCTATAGACTTTTTGATAAAAGCCAAATAGGGGGAGAAGTGCTACAAATGAATTTTGTCTTTCATCAAAAAGGGGGAGATTGTTAGAACCTCTCAAGGACGCTGATAATCTCACGCTCAAGGACTTTGGCACTGAATCAGTTTTGAATGAAAGCCAAAATTCGAATAGCTAGAAAAGATATGATGCGCTTGGAAAGATTCACATCTTATTCTATGATTGTAGAATTCTCCTCTGTAGGGATGGCGATGGGGCGGGTAGAGTCGTACCCTTACCCGTACCCGTTTTCAAAATCACTACCCTTACCCTTACCCATATTTAGCGGGTACTAAATATTTGTACCCTTACCCGTACCCACCGGGTATGTGGGTACAACGGGTACTATGCGGGTATACATAAAGATTAAATTTTACCACCCATTTTACACCCATATGCACAAATTAACGGGTTGTATTCGGGTAATTTAACCACTGTTTTCGAGGCTATGATATGATATTTTTAGAAATCAAAATGATATGATATTTTCATAAGAAAAGAACCTTTAGCAGCGCATGGGGCATAAGAAAAGAGCCGTGAGGGAGTGACGGGGAAAAATTAAAAAGAACACTAGGCAGAGAGACAGTCTTTCTGGGCCGAAATCTGAGTGGGTCTTGGCTAAATTCTGGGTTTCTTATTTGCGGGGCGGGTCGGGTCGGGTACCCACCGGGTACTACCCTGTACCCGTACCCGACCCGTATCCATACCTAACCCGTACCCGTATTTTTAAAAAAATTTGTACCCTTACCCGCTTTTTGCGGGGCGGGTAGAGGCGGGTACCCGTGGGTACGGGTTTTTTTGCCATCCCTACTCCTCTGTGCAAAGGACATTGATATATGCAGGGTCAAGGTCATTCACTTCACCAGAGGCAATGGCCTTCACGACATAATGCGTTTTGCAGTGAAAGACTAAACTAGAGCCAAACAGGGAAGTTCACGAAATATATTCTGGGAAGATCTCAACTTATTTCTATCCTTTCTCTAAAACCAGATTAATTGAGTATATCCTCTTTTATTTCAGGAAGCTATTAATGAAGAGCTTGGAAGAGAAGATCTGATTGAAGATTTCAAGAATCAACACAGAAAAGGAAACAAGCCAATTAAGGAAGTTATCACACAACAAGGAAAGGCAAGCATCCGAATGTAGCTGGCCTCAAACGGTTATATGCTACCGAAGGGAAGATAAATAGAAGAGAAGAACGACAGAAGAAACTAACGATTCCATGGAAGAAATCGGGTGTTCGAAATAGAAATAGCGTTTTATGTTTTGTGTTCTTGAGAGTTGTTGTGTTTGTGAGAAGTTGAGTGTAATCAATCCTTAACGGATTTAGGGTTGATTGATACTTGTAAAATCGATTCCTAGACGGACTTAGGATCGATTGAGTTTAAACACCAAAGGGTGATTTTGGTGGGTGTAATTTTCCAGAAATAAGAAGCGTCCATTTGCAAGGCGTTTGGTTCTCTGTAACCCTAAGGTCCTTTACCTTAGGTTATTTCAAACGTTTGTCAATTGACTGAAATAAAGGAGGTTATTCATATCATACTTATTGTCCTTTATCTTATTATTAGTTATTGACTTGTGGTGAACCTTAATTTGAGCAGATTAAGGCACTAACGTCCTTTACTAGTGATCTGAATTTGCAGAAAATTTTCATAACCCTATTCACCCCCCCTCTAGGGTTCTTTCAGCTAACATATTACTTTACTGTATATCCTATAATTATTATTTTGAATTAATTAATTTTCAATCTTATATCATTATTTGACTTTGTTATAAGTGCTTCTTTTTTATTATTATTCTCTACTTTAAGAGTTACTCTTTATCATCACTTTGTTGGTCAACAAAATGACTAACAGTGAATAAATATGGGCTCGTCAAAGCTCGTGAGGGCTCGCGAGCCTTGGCGAGCCAAGCCGCGAGCCTAACTTTTCAGGCTCGCCAAGCTCGCGAGTCGAGCCAAGCTTGATATGTAGCTCACAAGCCAAGCCTCGAGCATGCCAAGCTCGGGCTCAGCTCGGCTCGTTGCCAGCCCTACCCTCCATAGTTTATCTGGCATTTATTGAATCTTACAGTTTTCAATGTTTTTTTATTGACAACTTGTAATTTGATATTTTACTAAAAAGTTACAATATTATATTCTTAAATTATATTTTCGTCATAAATTTCATAGGGTTAGTTTCATATAAATAATTTATCATGTGTATTTAGAAATGGGTAATTGGATTCTAATAATACGAACTTTAGGCCTATAAGACTTAATAATACGAACTTTCGATTTGATTCTTAATAATACGAACTTTGACCCCCTGTTGGATACAGTAACACGCCACCGAGTTAGTGAATTTTTGACTAGCCGGAAAGCTGTGTTGGCAGGCCAGGCACGTGGTCTTTGTTCTCTTGCGTTGCCAGGTCAGCAATTGACCAAAAAAAAAAGCCACCTCAGCCTTTTAATTTCCCTCCAGACCAACTGTACGTTAGGTTTATTTTTTTAAATTTTTGTTTTGAAAAAAAAGCCCCTCAACTACTGTAATATTCATCCATCATCTTCATCGTCTATTCTCTCTCTAACATCTGCGAAGAACAATTCTGGGTTTTGGGAAGGGTTTTGTGAGAAGTGCTTGCAAATCTTCATCAACTACTGCTGCTGCAGACGTCTCCAGTACTCACAGCAAGCCTCGATCGACACTGTGCAACGGTAAAAGCAAAAGCAGAGGTTAGTTGTTTTCTTCCTTGAAATGATGACAATGTCGACCAAAACCCTAGCTTTGATAGGCCCAAAAATTCTTTTTTTTTTTGGGAGTAAAAAGTCGTTTTTTTACAGTTTAGGGTTTCTGGGTAGGGAATCTAGTGGGGAATTTTACCATTTAAAGTTAGGGTTACTTGAAAGTTCGAATTTGGGGGTTTAAAACTGAACAAAATGGTAACATTGTTTCCTGATTTTGTCTTATGCAGAAAGATATTGTATGATTTGGTGAATTTGACAATTTACTATGGGGGTAAGTTTGTGGAGGACCCAGAATATAGATATGAGGGTGACTTGGTGAGATATGAGGCTTATGATGTTGATAAACTCTGTTATTTGGAGATAGTAGGGCTTGTTAAGGATGAAGGGTACATTAATGTAGAAACTGTGTACTATTCCGTACCTGGTTTGGACTTGAAGTCATCATTGAGGAAGTGTTTCACACATTATGAGAGCATTGATATGCTAAACTGTGCAATGACATATGGGGAGATAACTATGTATGTTGTGCACACAGTGGATGAGGCCATATTAGATGATGTTGTTGGGTATTTGGAACCCCCCCTGTGTCACCTTCTGGGAAATCAAGGAAGAGGTTTAAAAGAGGGGCATCAAAGACTCCCAAAAAAACTCCATTGCATAGCAGCCCAAGCCGTCGTGGGGGAAAGAGAGTAAAAACTGTGATTCCCAAATCCCCTTTTAGGAGGGTGAAGTCCAAAACCAACCCTGCAAAAATGGATGATCTTGTTGCTGAGCAACCCACAACACAGGCATCTACTCAAGTTGATGACATTGAGATGCAACCAAGCACCCAGCCATCTTCCCAAGTGGATGACCCATTCAATGAACCAATCACCCAACATTCCCAAATGGATGAGCCTTTCAATGAACCAGCCACCCAACAATCCCAAGTGGATGACCCTGAGATGCAACCATCCAACCAGCCTGACCATGCTTTGGGACAGAATGTTGATGACCATGAAGTTGAAGAGCCAGTCATTGAACCCTCTGCCCATGCTGATGACCATGATTTGGGACAGAATGTTGAGGAGCCTGTGAATGACATTTCAGTTGGTAGGTCTTCAGAGAAGGTTGATAAAGGCAAGGAGAAGGTTGTATTCTATGATGATTCAAGTAGTGATCCTAATGATCAGACTTGGGTGCCGGGAAGAAAGGATCTAGATGAGTCAGATGATGATGATGTGACTGTGAATGAAATTAAGTCAGGTGGTAGGAAGGCAAGAAGAAGGTTGGATATGTATGCTGAGGATGGGTGTGATGATGATGAAGATGATGAATCAAGTGATGATGATGTTGAGGGTGAAAACTCTGTACATGAAGAAGTTGTTACCTCAGATGATGAATACAAGATTGCCAAGGAGAAGGAGGCTGAGTTTAAGAAGAAACAGAGGGAGGAGGTGTTGAAAGATGATGGAACAGTAAGGATAGACCCAACAGAACATCCTCATGACTGTGTAAGTGACTATGATGACTCTGAGGCTGAGATGGAGACAGATGGAGAAAGTGGAGATGACATTCCAAGGATGTTGAGGAAAAGGACCAAGAGATGCAATGTTGATGACCAAACACAATTCAAGGATTTTGAGTGGCAAGTTGGTATGACTTTTGGGACCGCAAAAGATTCAAAGAAGCGATTCTGAGGTATGGTTTGTATGGAGGTTATAGTGTTAAAATCGGTGTGTCAGACAGCAAGGTTGGGAAATATGGGGCTGTGTGCCAACCAAGCTGTAAGTTCAAGGTTTATGTTTCATGGGATAAGAGGCTGAGGACTTTTGTGGTGAGATCTGCTAACAACCATCATGCTTGCACTAGGAGCATGACAAAGAACTGTCAGTTGAAAGCCCCTTGGGTAGCACAACACTACCTTGCAAGGTATAAGGAAAGGCCTCATTGGCCTTCAAAAGAACTGAAAGCCCAAGTGATGCAGGAGTTTGGGTTAGAGATAGCAAGGTGGTTCTGTTATGATGTGAAAAGAAGAGCTCACAAGATGCTGCATGGTTCAATGAAGTCCCGATCGCAAGATTGGGAGTTATTTGGAAGCACTCAAGGTCACGCGCACTGACAAATTCAAATTATGTACCAATCCAGATGGTGACAGTGATGTTCCTGAGTTCCACAGGCTGTTCTTGTGTTTTCATGGGATGAAGGAAGGGTTTGTGAAGGGATGCAGACCTGTTATTTGCATCGATGGTGCTTTCCTGAAAACATTCCTTGGTGG